>OX424573.1:62488690-63906190 GCA_949152435.1 Gastracanthus pulcherrimus | reverse complement strand
GCATCGTTAGCGGTATTTTCATTAAGATTATTGGATATTATTAGATTTTTCGTATTTTGCACTATTTTGGTAATGGTTCTTAAAAAATCATTTTTTTTTCGTTTCTGAAGGATCAAATACTAAGCATTTTGTGCATAAAATTCTACTCCTTTGGTAGTATTAGAAAATCGTTTAATAACTACCGTTTTTGGTTGTTGAATAGTAAACGAGTGGTTTTTTAAAATTTCGGGTACTGCTAATGCCGTTGAGAATCTTTTATTCAAGTGTCGTGTTGATTTATCATGGTCTACCTTACTATAAATAAAAATTTGTATGTTTTCGAAATGTTTGCTTGCCCAATGAAAAAGGGCTTCTGGAGTCAACATCGCTTCAGATGGTTTAGCTAGAAGACTTGCTCGGTAAGCCCTCTTTTAAATATAGCTCCTAAACCATCATATCCACTTTTACCGTGTGCTGTTACGCAATAATGACATTCCGCTTCGATTCCAAAATCTTCTTTATGGTTGATGAGATTAGCGATCTGGAATCGGTTTTTGAAATGTTGCTTTGCACCATCTGTGACGTATATCAATTTTTTAACATTTTTAATAGTATTTTTTATTTCTGGAATAAATTGCTTCTGAATTGTAAAGACGGCAGAAGTATCGTGTTTTAAACTATCTGAGAGGAAGATGGAACTTTTATGTTTTAATTTAGAGTTTTCTTTATAATAATAGATAATTGGGAATACTGTATATTGCTGATTGTTGAAGTGAAATGCTTGCGAAGCATCTTGAACTACATATGAATAATTCTCAGAAAAATCGAACATAACAAGTACTTCTCCTTTATTTAAATTCTGTTTTGTTGACGAAATAAATTGAGACTGCTGTTTCGCTATGAATGAATGCGGTTTAAGAGTCTGTAGCTTGTCACAAAATTCATTTACAAAGTCAGAAACTTCACTCGTAACTGTTTTCAAAGTCGACCTATCAGTTGCTGTCCACTATTTAAAATTTCAAGTAATATCGTGGAAAAAAATGAAATATCTAGACATTTATGACATTGATCTAGGTAGCAATCGGGCGTAGGTGTCTTGCACACAATTGATTTCAAACAATCATGATAATCACGAATTGGATTTTCAGTTTCTTTTGTTAAGCTGTTAATTTTAATTCCATCAAGCATCAATTTACAGTTCTGATGAATCGTACATACACATACTGAGTGAGTTCCTCTTGCTCCAGCCAAAATACAATGTTGCGGTCGGAGTTTTGCAAAAACACTGAAACTAACTGGATGATCTGAGTAAGTCTTTTTGAACAATGTATGCAGTTCTTTGAGATCCATTAACAATAACCGTTTTTGCACTTTAATACGCTCACCATCAACTTTAACTGAACACGTGTCTTTGACTCCTGGCATCATTCTCCCAACAGTATCGTCATTATAGAAATCATTAATTAATGTAATTGTAGCATTTGATATAGTTTTACCAGCTCTTGCTGTAACATCGGCCAGAACACCACTTGCTGATCGGAATTCTTTATATTTTTTAGCTAAAGTTCGGGAAGTATCAAACTCTTTTGAAATTCGTCTTATACTCCAAGATTCTGGCGCAATA
Source organism: Gastracanthus pulcherrimus (assembly GCA_949152435.1). Lineage (NCBI taxonomy): Eukaryota > Metazoa > Arthropoda > Insecta > Hymenoptera > Pteromalidae > Gastracanthus > Gastracanthus pulcherrimus. The sequence continues at coordinate 63,904,587 of OX424573.1, read as the reverse complement.
GTGAGGATTCTGAGCTTCATGGGATCATTACCTTCCAAACTTGTGAATTTATCTTTTAATCCTTGCAGAAGTTCTTCCAATTCAAGTAACCTGGTAGATGAAGCATCTTTTTCAGTAGTTAAGAAAGTATTTGGACACTCAGTACCTTGGCCTGCCGAGGTATCATCACATTCTATACTACTGATATCATTGGAATCGTCTATATTCATACAGCTATCAGATCGATTCAATGAACGTTTTAATCTACAATCATTACATACCATGGCAGTTACTGGTAAATTAGGCTTCTCCTGCAGTAATGCTTTTGATATTGTTCTTAAATTTGAACCCTTATGATTAGGTACGCCTTCATCGTTATAAGGATTGATGCACCTATCTGTACGGATTTTTTTTTGACATGATGTTAAAACTACCCTTAAAAGGACTGTTGCGCAAGACCGGGAACTCCCTTGAACTGTTCTTAGAAGGACTGTTGAAAAGTTGAATACTACAAATGATTCGAGAGCTTGACAACTATCCTGAAAAGGACTGTTGCGCAAGTCTGTACTCACCTGGAAGAAATTTCCTTCAACTATCCTTAGAAGGACTATTAAAGAAACAATGAGTTCGCTACTGTAAGAGCTCGCTCTAACTATCCTGAAAAGGACTGTTACGCAAGCAGTTACGCAACGAGAAGAAATTTCCTTCAACTATCCTTACAAGGACCGTTGAAGAAACAATGACTTCAAGGAGGAGTTATGCACTACAAAAGAATGTCGTTTAACTATCCTCGGAAGATTATTTGAAAAAATGAAAGCATAAAACGATAGAGGAAAGTACATATTAACTTCTTTTAACGTACAATATTTTATGCTGTAAGATATATTCGATGTTGGTTATGATGAGAAAAAAAATCTAATTATATCCAAACTAATGAAATCTAGGAAAAGAACATCTCATTCTATTTCGAAAAAGGTTCAATTAAACAAATACGATTAGGAACATAGTATTTAATTAAATATTGATTTTTGTGTTCAATTTATTTTTCGAAAAGTAGCCCCTACATCTAACTGCAAAATTAAAAACTCATATGCCCACACAAACATTTTCTAAAAACACGAGATTCGGACTCCATAACCTCAAAACATGATTATAACGCCTTTTTTATGAAATTGAAAATTTTACAATTACAAAGCTTCCTGTAGAAGGACGCAATACCATCATAAACATGACATTCCTGTCAAAATAATAGCTAAAAAGTGTCAAATTTAAACAATTTGACCTTGTCTTTGAACAGTTGTCCTTGAAATGACCTTGAAAATGAGCTTTTGAGTCAAGGTTAAAACCGAGAACAGCATTGTATTCCTCAGTTAAAAACCAACGAAGAATGATGATGAGCTTTTTTTGTACACTATTTCCAGTCTCAGCCACGTAAAACTGCATTATTTGACTGTTCTTTGAGGTTATGGACGAAAGGTGGACCCAGAGACAACAACTAACGATGGATTCGTATTCAGCGGAAAAAAATACATGCGAATAAGCTTTGTCCCTAATTTTTTCACCACTATTTCGAGTCTCACCCACGTTAAACTGTATTGTTTGACTGTTCTTTGAGGTTATGGATGAAAGGTGAACCCAGAGACAACAACTAACGGTGGATTCGTATTCAGCGGAAAAAAATACATGCAAATAACCTTTTTACTAATTTTTTTACCACTATTTCGAGTCTCAGCCACGTAAAACTGCATTGTTTGACTGTTCTTTGAGGGGATGGACGAAAAGTGGACCCAGAGACAACAACTAACGGTGTATTCGTATTCAGCGGAAAAAAATACATGCGAATAAGCTTTGTCCCTAATTTTTTTACCACTATTTCGAGTCTCAGCCACGTAAACTGCATTTTTTGACTGTTTTTTGAGGTTATGGACGAAAGGTGGCCCCATAGACCAAAACTAACGGTGGATTCGTGTTCAGCGGGAAAAAATACATGCAAATAACCTTTTTACTAATTTTTTCTTTGCCCCTGCAAGTTTTAAGAACATTTAACTGATATTCCGTGGTGATATCGGTGTATTGTAAGAGCTGCACCAGCCCACCGTTTTGAATTTTTCAAAAAGGCCACTCAGTAATGGAAAGTAGATATATTAAGCTAAATTTTAAGCCCGGAAACGAATTTGTTTGAGCCTCTGATTTTTGGACAGAGGGGCTCTATTTCTCTCTAAAGAATTTCAGACCCTAAGGTATTATATGTCAAGAGCAATTAAAGGTTGAAAAATGCGTTTTTTTAATATTTTGAGATTTTGCCAACATTGTAACTCATAAACTAGGGACTTTTGAGAAAAAAGTGTAAGAACATTTTTTGTTCCCTCCGTGTAGGCTTCATTTTTAAATATCAAAACTCCTATAAAATCTGATCAAAATCCGAGTTATGTACGCTTGATGTTCTCCTTGTAACATAAGACAGGTGTACTTTTTACTGTGATTAAAACATGGCAAATGTGCATTAATAATTCTACATTAAATAAGCAAAGTTTCTGAGGTATGTAATACCTATTTTATTTTTATATCTCAGATTCTGTCAATGTCATCATTATAACCACGTCATAGCAGTATTATTACTAGAATAACCATATTGCTAGCACAGAACCTTAAACTGCAGTCTTGCAGTCTGAATAATTTAAGTTCATATAAATAACTGCTCTTTTAACGCAAAACTGTTTATTTATTAAATTTCGAATGCTTAGTGAATATATTCTATAGAACAGAGAAAATGGCTCGAAAGTTGCATTTCTTTTCTATGTATGTCTTATATAATCTTAGATAAACATTATTATAAAACTCACCAGCTCGTTCGGTCTTCATAGAGTCCCAAACGTTGCAATTGAAATCGTCGTAACCAGCAAGAAGCAATCGACCGCTCTTGCTAAAAGCTACACTCGTAATGCCGCAAATGATATTATCGTGACTGTACATTGCTAATTCTTGATCCGCTCGTATATCAAACAGTCTACAAGTAGCATCGTCTGAACCCGTCGCGAAGGCAAATCCATTGGGGAAGAACTGAAATTATTATTAAAATACGTTAAAATGTGTATATATATATCTATATATACATAAATACTTTTGTTGCATTAATAAGTCATGTAATTTTATTTTCTTCCTCAAAGAGGAAGCTTTGACATAGGAAAAAAAACGTTTTCAAAAAAACTTGTTAGAAACATGTTTTGGGACATTTATAATCAAAATACACTATTTTTAGACAATGTCCGTATGGATGTGTGTGTGTGTATGTTTGTGGGTGATTGTATGTGTGTGTGTGTGTGTGTATGTGTATGTGTGTGCGTGCGTCCGTGCGTGCATGTGTGCGTGTGCGTGCATGCGTTCGTGCGCGTGCGCGTGTGAATGTGTATATGCGTGTGTGTGTATACCACTATATCTCGAATAATTCAAGGTTAAATTGAATGTTTCAGGGCTCATAAATAATTCTTTTTTTGTTTGTCAATGCGCTTTTGTTTCTTTATCGGTTTTCTTAATACCTTACGAATAATATCATCGATTTAGTGATAATACATTTGATAGAGCTTAAAATTACCTATTTTTTCCGATCTGAAATGTTTTATAAGCTATTTCCCTTTTTCTGTTATACATGGATTCGTAATTTCTTTTGAAACGGTAATTTTCTTTTTAATTTCTGTGAAATATAACAAGGAAAATGTATTGAAAAAAATTGAGTGATCAGTAACATAGAGTAAAGTATTCAGTATAATTTTTGAGCCATTTCATTTTTATTTTGCCGACACAAAAATTACTTTGTAAAAGAAATTGATTTTCTACGTCGAACAATAACTTGAGTAATACGGAATTATTCCTGTTAAAATATTCCAAAAATGTAGCTTTAAACTACCTCTTGGCTAAGTTATTTATTTGCCCAGATCATTAGAAATCTATTTTTCAAGATATTTGAGGTTAGGTTTTCCTTTCAAACTTTTCTTGATCGCTTATATCTCGAGAACGGCGCGGTCATTTTTTGCCAACTGGGGCTCATTTTTTTCGTTTCTCAATGAAGATTCTGATTAAAAAGAAATTTTATGATTCATCGACTCGTTTTTGTTTTACAACGATTTTTCTATTTTAAGTTATTCTGAAATCAATGATGTAAATTATTTTGGTATCTATAAATAATATGATCGCTTCAGTGTAAATGCATTTGAAAGGGAATAAAATTATCTATCTTCCCTGACATCAAATTTGTTGTTATTTTCCTTCTTTTGTTATACACGAGAACGTCATTTTTTTTAAACGGTTATATTTTAGACACATATGATGAAATATCTTTATAAATAAATTAAAACGGAAAAGGTTTCCACTATCTCTTGACAGTCTTGTCTAAGCCCTTTGACCAGAATATAAAATCTTTTATTTTTCAAGATATTTGCAGGCGAAACAAAGGAGAGATACCTAAGTTAACTTATAAGAATAAAGAATTTCATATTGGAACAATTAATTTTGTTTGAGGAAGCTAAGTGCCAATGAATTGGAAGCGGTTCTTTTTTATTTCTTCGGTAAAAATGTTCTTTTTGGTTTGTAAGTTTTGGTTCAAAGTTGTTCAAGGCTAAATATGAGCATTTAGTCATGTTTTACATTTTCTAGCAAATTTCAAACTTCCATTTACTCAAAAAAATTAAATCTCTTAAAAATATAGTAGCAAAGGAATGTTTCGAAAATTTCCTTAATTTTTCATAAAAAATTGTTTCAAAACCTTTTAATGCCCCTTTCGATTGATTAAACTCATTTTAAAATTTAAAATCCTTTAAAAAGTGGGTTTGATCACTCGAACCATTACACCAAAAATCATGAAGATAGCTCTTTTCAGTACAAAAGTGACTGCCACAGTCGCAAAATGGCAGAAGTGCAATATTTATATATAAAAAAATTAAAGCGACGTAAAATATTGTTCAAAAAATTATTAAAATGCCTATTTTATCAATAAAGTCATATTCAGCTTCAGACAACTTTAAATATAAGGCCTTAAAGAAATCTAAAAAGATTAACGACTATTTTACATGCTAAGGGGAACATTTCTGCCGAAAAAAAATTTATATATATATATATATATATATATATATATATATATATATATATATATATGGAAATATTTTAGAAAGAATGTTCCTTCTAGTATGAGAATGCATGTAAATTTTTTCAGATTTTTTGAAGCTCACAGGTTTAAATTTGTTTGGAGCTAAAAAAAAAAATATATATATATATATATATATATATATATATATATATATATATATATATATAAATATATATATTATATATTATATATTATATATTATATTATACACAAAAGAGTGAGGATGTGAGACAGCAAAAGAACAAGATAGCGACAGAGCAAGAAAGCGAAAGAGCAAGGAGGCGAGAAAACGAGGATGTGAAAGAGCGATAAAGCAACACAGCAAGAGAACAAGACAGCGAAAAAGCGAGAGGGCAAGGAGGCGAGAGAGCTAGTAAGCGAGTGAGCGAGATAGCGAGAAAGCAAGACAGCGAGAGAGCGGGACAGCAAACAAGGAATACAGTGAGAGAGCGTGGAGGCGAGAGCAAATGAACGAGGAGGCGAGACAGCTTGAAAGCAAGACAGCAAGAGAGCGAGAGAGCGCGGAGATGAGAGAGCGAAAAGCGATAAATCGAGAGTGCGAGAAAGCGAGAAAGCGAGAAGGGGAGAGAGCGAGAAGACGAGAGAGCAAAGAGGCGAGAGAGCGATAAACCTACACAGCAAAACAGCGATAAAGCAACACAGCAAGAGAGCAATAAAGCAACACAGAAAGAGTGCGTAAAACCAAGATGGCAGGGAGTCGAGAGAGCTAGATAGCGAGAAAGTAAGACTGCGAGAGAGTGAGACATCGAAGAATAAAGAATGAGAGAGCGAGAAGACGAGAAAGTGAGTGAGAGAGGGAGAGAGTTGTACATAAATTTAAGGTACTTAACATTGATACCATCAAATTCCTGAATTAAGTACTATCAAATTCCTGAATTAAGTACTATCAAATTCCTGAATTAAGTACTATCAAATTCCTGAATTAAGTACTATCAAATTCCTGAATTAAGTACTATCAAATTCCTGAATTAAGTACTATCAAATTCCTGAATTAAGTACTATCAAATTCCTGAATTAAGTACTATCAAATTCCTGAATTAAGTACTATCAAATTCCTGAATTAAGTACTATCAAATTTCTGAATTAAGTACTATCAACTTCCTGAATGAAGTACTATCAAATCCCTGAATTAAGTACTATCAAATTCCTGAATTAAGTACTATCAAATTCCTCATCATAATTTTATGACTCATAGTGAAGCAGTACATTTGTTTAAATGAAATTATTATGAGCATTATACCTTTCTTATCTTGGCGTACATCCCACGATTCAAAATCTCTTTTATACGATAGATGAAGTAGATGTTCAAAGCATTTTATCGTACAGTGCAACAATCATCAACCATATTTCAAGGAAGACTCATTTGGTTTGAAATCATCGTTCAGGTTACCAAACTGATGAGCGGTCCGCAAACACATGGGACACCTACAAGTTGCATTATTACCAACTATGGTATTGACACATTTTCCATCGAATAACGTTTGCGAGACATTGTACGTAATTCTAACGCTTTTCTTATTTGGCATCGTGAAGCTGAATGGCTCCAGACTATTTATTTCATTGTTTAAACGGTTGAACTCACGTAGCGTTGCAACTTCGCCCTCTTTTTCAAAGGATATCCTCGCAGGGCGACAAAACCGTACATTTTCTGGTGTAGGATTGACCCACAGATTTTCATCAGATTTTTTTTATCGTACTAGTATTATAATCATACTGGTGACAAACAGGGATTGCTGAGAATTTGTATTTTGATTTTGAATGTTATCATATTTTTGGTGAGGATTTGTGTGACTAGAAGAACTGTCAAAGCTTACAGTTAATATAACTCTAAACTTCTCAAAACTGATTTTTCCCAATTAAATGCAATTTCTTCACATAAACGCTTAGCAGTCTTATTCAGCAGTGATTGCAAGGATACGGTAACCTCTGTCTCAGTAGTAATAAGATATTTTTCTGGTTTACACTTCTCCATCTTTTGAGTAATAAAATAATAGGAACAATAAATCGGACTATTTAATTTCTGTGTATCATTTACTAATGCGATGTAATTTTCTTTATTATAATTGTAATCTAAATAAAATGCCAAGGCGGATTCATGAGAGTGCACAGACAATTTGTTCTTTTGATTTTTGTTCTTTTGAATCTTGACAATTCCATCGCATAGAGTTGTACTTTGAATTAATTGGAATGCTAGTTCTATTGCCTTTGTATCATATTTACTAATGATTTCATGAGCTCGTCTATATATCGTTGCAGTTGAATATTCATCGTTAGTCCGTTTTCTTGCTGTGTTTATACTCAATTTAGTTTTCTTGAGCCGTCGCCCACCTTTATTAACTTGTCGGCTCTCACGATCTATACCTTCATCTTCCATACTAATATTTATGTTACAAAATAAGAAAGTCTCAATTAAGCATAAAAATTTTGATTCTAATACAGAATTAAAAATTTGGAAAGTCCCATGGATAAACTAATCTCTAGAAATATATTTATTTAGTTTTAAAGATAGCATTATTACAACAATATATTCCCACAGTTTCGAATAAAACTCGAAAATTCTTGTACAATCTCACAGCGAACAGGCGGAATGCACGCTTCATTCTTGTGCGGCATGCACACTTATTCATTCTTTTTGGAGACAATTTTTTCAAAGTTCTCGGGTTTTCTCTTTACTATCCAGCTTCTTACAAAAATATAAATTTTAATTGTTTTTTGATAAATTTATTGAAAAAGTAACATTTATTCAGTTTACTTGTTTGTGAAATTAGATTTTTAAAGTAGAAAAATGTTCTTTTGCATTTTAAACTGCATTAAACATATTATTGACACTTATACTTTCGAAATTTGCGGGTAATTTTTTATCAATAATCTCATTTTTAATGGGGCGGACGAGAAATCGCTGTCCAAATGGAAAATATCGAAAAAAATTGAAGTTTTGACCGAAATTTTGAAATTATTGAAAAATAAAGGCTGTTGGGAGAAAAAAATGCCTGCGCATTTCGATAGTATAAGTGTAAATAATAAGTTTTGTGCAGTTTCTTATGCATAACAAAATTCATTTCTCTAAAAATTAGTAATTCAACAAAAAAAGTAGACTAAAAGAACTATCATTTATTTATCAAAAACGAATGAAAATTCATGTTTTTAATTTTGTAATTAGCTAGAAACTTAGAAGAATCGTCTCCAATAAGTATAAAGAGGGATTTAATTAACATCTGTTAACTCACAGATATACAAGAATTTTATGTTATTTAGGCGTTAATGGGTTAACGAGATAATATATTTTATCAAGAATAACGTTAAAGATAATGGCTTTCACTTAAAAAAGTGCTTGTGCTCTCAATACTTTTAGTAATTATAAAAGCATCTGTGATTCGAAATTGTAAGTATAAGAAACAGAAATTTTGGAAGATTAAGTGAGAAATCAAAACAAAAATTTTGGTCTATGCAAAATAGTAATTTGAAGGTAATTATACATATTAGTTGAAATTTCTAGAGATTTTGCCATACATTTTCTGAAATAACAGCATCCGAATTCTTTCTCAAAAATACTTATGCGAATACTTTTATAGATGTCATATATTTCACAATGAAATTCGAGGTTACAGAATATTATTGTCATTAATTTATAGTTGTTATTTCAGATTATAGATAAAAATTAATACGAGTATAGAAATAATTACCTGATATTTTCTAGGAGTCTAATAAACGCTATAATAAACCCTGTCAATAACTTCTCTAAGTTATTCTAAATTGTAGTGTGCTTATTAGTAATTCAGTCACTGTTAATATTTACACATATATACAACATCCGTTTTTGAAACCGAATGTAATGCACAATACTTTAAATACATCTAATCAATTTCACAGCGTTTCGTAAGACTAAGAAAGAAGTTATAATAAATGCAGAAATGCAGTAAATTCTATATATTTATTTATATTTATTTATTCAACATATGTAAATGGTTACCATGGCAATACACCGAAAGTAATAAGATTGTCGAAAGCTATTTCACAGTTTATACTGAAGTGAGACACACATAGTTTTATAATATAGCGAGCTATATAGAACGAATTTTCGATGTATTAATTCAGAATTATACTACATTTCACAATAAAGCTGAGCAACTAAAACATTTAAAAGTAAGAAGATATTTCGAGAATTCAGTCAATACGTATTTCTTTTAATGTAGCAATTACAAATGATAAAAATATAAAAATGACGCCAAAACATCGAAATTCTGCAGCTAATATATTTTTGAAAAGTGACAAATATTGAATTTGTACTTGATAAACTTAAAATTAGGGAGTAAAGGGCATTATAAGTTATATAAAGTATAAACTACTGAGTTTAAACCTAACATAGACAGTGAATTAGAAAAGCAAAATTAAAAAAAGTGGAAATATTAATTTACATTGAGCACAAACTATGAATTGTTAATTTTAGCTTAATAAAAGTAGAAAAGCTCAAATGACATATTTTTTAACTGTATTTTGTTTCTTTATCAAAAATTATTATTAATTATATTAATGACAATAATATTCTGTAACCTCGAATTTCATTGTGAAATATATGACATCTATAAAAGTATTCGCATAAGTATTTTTGAGAAAGAATTCGGATGCTGTTATTTCAGAAAATGTATGGCAAAATCTCTAGAAATTTCAACTAATATGTATAATTACCTTCAAATTACTATTTTGCATAGACCAAAATTTTTGTTTTGATTTCTCACTTAATCTTCCAAAATTTCTGTTTCTTATACTTACAATTTCGAATCACAGATGCTTTTATAATTACTAAAAGTATTGAGAGCACAAGCACTTTTTTAAGTGAAAGCCATTATCTTTAACGTTATTCTTGATAAAATATATTATCTCGTTAACCCATTAACGCCTAAATAACATAAAATTCTTGTATATCTGTGAGTTAACAGATGTTAATTAAATCCCTCTTTATACTTATTGGAGACGATTCTTCTAAGTTTCTAGCTAATTACAAAATTAAAAACATGAATTTTCATTCGTTTTTGATAAATAAATGATAGTTCTTTTAGTCTACTTTTTTTGTTGAATTACTAATTTTTAGAGAAATGAATTTTGTTATGCATAAGAAACTGCACAAAACTTATTATTTACACTTATACTATCGAAATGCGCAGGCATTTTTTTCTCCCAACAGCCTTTATTTTTCAATAATTTCAAAATTTCGGTCAAAACTTCAATTTTTTTCGATATTTTCCATTTGGACAGCGATTTCTCGTCCGCCCCATTAAAAATGAGATTATTGATAAAAAATTACCCGCAAATTTCGAAAGTATAAGTGTCAATAATATGTTTAATGCAGTTTAAAATGCAAAAGAACATTTTTCTACTTTAAAAATCTAATTTCACAAACAAGTAAACTGAATAAATGTTACTTTTTCAATAAATTTATCAAAAAACAATTAAAATTTATATTTTTGTAAGAAGCTGGATAGTAAAGAGAAAACCCGAGAACTTTGAAAAAATTGTCTCCAAAAAGAATGAATAAGTGTGCATGCCGCACAAGAATGAAGCGTGCATTCCGCCTGTTCGCTGTGAGATTGTACAAGAATTTTCGAGTTTTATTCGAAACTGTGGGAATATATTGTTGTAATAATGCTATCTTTAAAACTAAATAAATATATTTCTAGAGATTAGTTTATCCATGGGACTTTCCAAATTTTTAATTCTGTATTAGAATCAAAATTTTTATGCTTAATTGAGACTTTCTTATTTTGTAACATAAATATTAGTATGGAAGATGAAGGTATAGATCGTGAGAGCCGACAAGTTAATAAAGGTGGGCGACGGCTCAAGAAAACTAAATTGAGTATAAACACAGCAAGAAAACGGACTAACGATGAATATTCAACTGCAACGATATATAGACGAGCTCATGAAATCATTAGTAAATATGATACAAAGGCAATAGAACTAGCATTCCAATTAATTCAAAGTACAACTCTATGCGATGGAATTGTCAAGATTCAAAAGAACAAAAATCAAAAGAACAAATTGTCTGTGCACTCTCATGAATCCGCCTTGGCATTTTATTTAGATTACAATTATAATAAAGAAAATTACATCGCATTAGTAAATGATACACAGAAATTAAATAGTCCGATTTATTGTTCCTATTATTTTATTACTCAAAAGATGGAGAAGTGTAAACCAGAAAAATATCTTATTACTACTGAGACAGAGGTTACCGTATCCTTGCAATCACTGCTGAATAAGACTGCTAAGCGTTTATGTGAAGAAATTGCATTTAATTGGGAAAAATCAGTTTTGAGAAGTTTAGAGTTATATTAACTGTAAGCTTTGACAGTTCTTCTAGTCACACAAATCCTCACCAAAAATATGATAACATTCAAAATCAAAATACAAATTCTCAGCAATCCCTGTTTGTCACCAGTATGATTATAATACTAGTACGATAAAAAAAATCTGATGAAAATCTGTGGGTCAATCCTACACCAGAAAATGTACGGTTTTGTCGCCCTGCGAGGATATCCTTTGAAAAAGAGGGCGAAGTTGCAACGCTACGTGAGTTCAACCGTTTAAACAATGAAATAAATAGTCTGGAGCCATTCAGCTTCACGATGCCAAATAAGAAAAGCGTTAGAATTACGTACAATGTCTCGCAAACGTTATTCGATGGAAAATGTGTCAATACCATAGTTGGTAATAATGCAACTTGTAGGTGTCCCATGTGTTTGCGGACCGCTCATCAGTTTGGTAACCTGAACGATGATTTCAAACCAAATGAGTCTTCCTTGAAATATGGTTGATGATTGTTGCACTGTACGATAAAATGCTTTGAACATCTACTTCATCTATCGTATAAAAGAGATTTTGAATCGTGGGATGTACGCCAAGATAAGAAAGGTATAATGCTCATAATAATTTCATTTAAACAAATGTACTGCTTCACTATGAGTCATAAAATTATGATGAGGAATTTGATAGTACTTAATTCAGGAATTTGATAGTACTTAATTCAGGGATTTGATAGTACTTCATTCAGGAAGTTGATAGTACTTAATTCAGAAATTTGATAGTACTTAATTCAGGAATTTGATAGTACTTAATTCAGGAATTTGATAGTACTTAATTCAGGAATTTGATAGTACTTAATTCAGGAATTTGATAGTACTTAATTCAGGAATTTGATAGTACTTAATTCAGGAATTTGATAGTACTTAATTCAGGAATTTGATAGTACTTAATTCAGGAATTTGATAGTACTTAATTCAGGAATTTGATAGTACTTAATTCAGGAATTTGATAGTACTTAATTCAGGAATTTGATAGTACTTAATTCAGGAATTTGATAGTACTTAATTCAGGAATTTGATAGTACTTAATTCAGGAATTTGATGGTATCAATGTTAAGTACCTTAAATTTATGTACAACTCTCTCCCTCTCTCACTCACTTTCTCGTCTTCTCGCTCTCTCATTCTTTATTCTTCGATGTCTCACTCTCTCGCAGTCTTACTTTCTCGCTATCTAGCTCTCTCGACTCCCTGCCATCTTGGTTTTACGCACTCTTTCTGTGTTGCTTTATTGCTCTCTTGCTGTGTTGCTTTATCGCTGTTTTGCTGTGTAGGTTTATCGCTCTCTCGCCTCTTTGCTCTCTCGTCTTCTCGCTCTCTCCCCTTCTCGCTTTCTCGCTTTCTCGCACTCTCGATTTATCGCTTTTCGCTCTCTCATCTCCGCGCTCTCTCGCTCTCTTGCTGTCTTGCTTTCAAGCTGTCTCGCCTCCTCGTTCATTTGCTCTCGCCTCCACGCTCTCTCACTGTATTCCTTGTTTGCTGTCCCGCTCTCTCGCTGTCTTGCTTTCTCGCTATCTCGCTCACTCGCTTACTAGCTCTCTCGCCTCCTTGCCCTCTCGCTTTTTCGCTGTCTTGTTCTCTTGCTGTGTTGCTTTATCGCTCTTTCACATCCTCGTTTTCTCGCCTCCTTGCTCTTTCGCTTTCTTGCTCTGTCGCTATCTTGTTCTTTTGCTGTCTCACATCCTCACTGTTTTGCTGTCTCGTTCTCTTGCTGAATTGCCGTCTTGCTATCTCGCAGTCTTGCTGATTTGCTCTCTCGCTTTCTCTCTGAGGGTTAATCGTTCACAAAATTTCAAATTCAGATGCTATCGGTTTTATGGTTTTTGGATTTAAGGGTTTGATAGTTTGTGATATGATGGATTTATGCGTTTAAAGATAATGAGTTTAAGGATATTTAACTTTATACAACTCTCATAATTTATAGCGGAGTATGAAGAATGGAAGAAGGACATACAAAATCGAATTTATGAACGTATCGGGGTCAGGGTTGATCAAGTGTTACAAGGTCACGGAACATCGAATACTGGCAATGTTGCAAGACGTTGTTTATAATACCCTTCGGTCGTTGCTGAAGCGCTTGAAATCGATCCTAGGTTGGTGGAAAATATAGCTACAGTGCTAGCTGCATTCAAATGTATCAAAAAATTAAAATATGTAAATTGGAAGAATTTTGTTGGCAAACATATTGTTTGCATTATGAACTTTATCCACACGCAAGGATGAACCCTACGTGCCATAAGTTACTGAAACACGGCTGCGAGGTGAGAAAAATGATATATTGATTAACAGATAAGAAACAATATTAGGAATCCTTAAAAAAAATTAAACAAGGGTGACCGAAAACGAGATAAATTAAAGATTGGACCATTAACAAAACATTGTTCCTGGTTCTACATGTTAAACAACTAACTCGACAATTTGTTAACACGCAAAAGTTGCTTCCAAAACTTTCTTATAAAAATCAAGTTTTCAATCAAAGATATTTTTGAATGCTTGTAACTTTGAGCAGAAGTATCCATTTCCAACAAGTATTAGCGTAGATTGAAACTGCGTTTTTCTACTTTAAAACTTATACTTAGAAACATTTTCTTGAGCCTCTAAATAATGATTAATAAATGAAATGTTATATTCCTGAAAGAAAAATCAATTCTTGTTCCAAAGTTTCACAATAAATTTTTAGGGGCTAAAAAGTTATTTCTTATCTGTATTTTCATATCAAACCAGAGAATATTTGTATTACAGTATACCACACAATATCTTGTTTTTGTCCCCTACAGTCATTCTCCTTTTAAAATTTTTTTTTATAAGTATTTTATTAAGAGACATTAATATGAAATAGAACCGCATTTCTAATTCAGATTGCAAGGGTATTTTCGATGCCAATCATGTATTTCGCTGACGGTGGAAACGAATCTCGCCACAAGATGTATCGATTGAATATGACGAAGCATGGTAGGCAGAACAGTAGATTAAACAGGATTCTTGATGTTTACAATAGAGCTATTTTCATGACAGATCCTAAAATTTCTCTATTGAGCAAACGGACAAAAACTCTGGAGAATAAGCCAAAAGTAATAAATGTAGATATAAGCCGATTTATAGAAAACGGGTAGGATATTTGTAGAAACTCTTACTTCATTACTAAAACCATTTTCAAAACTATTCGTAGTACCTTCATAACTCTTGAATCCATTTACTGTAAATAGAACATATTCAACTTTTATAATTCATACAAAGTAACTGACGACTTTATTTATACCTTATTTTATTCAGTTAATCTTGGAATGCAACTACAAATGAACACACAACACAAACTGTACATCGATACAAATACGATGCGTAATACATTTTGATGAATTGATAAATGAATATCAATTACTTTGCAGACAAAATGAGGATATGGCAGATAATGAATCTGTTTTTGATGACGACGACTTCGCTGATTATGATCAAGAATATTAGTTAAAAAAAAGAGCTATGCCAGTGAATTGGCCAGTACAAGTGAATAGGCCTGTATATTCGCTCTGTTTGTGCAATTATTTATCGTCAATAATACAAAACACATGTGCTCTTCTTAACGTACAGATTTGTTTAATTATTATTATTCATCCTTATAAAAGCCCTTATTACAAGTATGTTCAAAGAATGAATCCTCCAAGTTTTAGCTTGATTACTTTAGTTAATTTATGTGGTCAATCCGGATTCAGCGATAAAAAATCAACAAGATATAGTTTTTGAGGCAGTAAAAAAATATATCACGACGTTGCCGCAGCAAAAACTGTATTTTTCCGAAAAATGAGCTTCATTTTGAGGTTAGGATGTCAATTTGGCGCTTCCCCTATAATTTTCCCATGTTCTATGACCATTAAGTTTGAAGATCAAAAAAGATTCAGGGGAATTAGTCGTTCCTATCTCGTGTTCTATCACTTGGAATACAACAAATGGTAATAATTAGCGTTTAATGGGCTTTTTGACCTTCTAGGTTAGGTTTTTGGTGAATTTAGGTGATGGATTCGAATTCAGCGGTTAAAAATCTACAAGATATAGTGTTGGAGGCATTAAATAAAAATATATGACGACTTTGTCGCAGCAAAAACTGTATTTTTCCGAAAAATGAGCACCTTTGTACTTCATTTTGAGGTTAGGATGTAAATCTAACGCGTCCTCTATAGTTTTCCTATGTTCTATAATCAGTAAGCTTGAAGCTCAAAAAATTTCAGTTTGATTGGTGTTTTCTATCTGAAGTTCTACAATTTTGAAAAAGAAAAAGTCGATTTAGCCCACTGTGCGCCCCCCCCCCCCCCCCCCATACACGGGCGGCCATGTTAGTTTCGCGCACTCAGCTATACATAACGCAAATGGACGACTTAATCCTTTCCAACCACCGTTCAACGATAAAACCGACATTTCTGAATTTTATGCGGCTTGTTTTATTAATGAGAGGATTCACGGCAACGTAGGATTTTTTAATAATTATTGTGGTAGACCAGATAACGGTAATTACAGATATAACACACAACAACAGGTATGACACTCAATTTGGAAGGGGTTACCGCAACGAAATGCACCCTCTAACCTATAATAGTCGCTCACAAAATTGAAATCAATACCAGATTCAAACAGTTAATACTAGGCTGGACAAAATAAGAACCCCTATATTTTGAACCAACAAACCCGACGTTTGGTTTTATTTGTTTAAAATGCAATTATTGAGATATAACATTCAGGATGATGAGTTAAAACTGAGCATGCTGTTAACTAACCTGAATGAGCAAGTCATAATTGTTGTGAAAAATCTACTGAGCAGTTACCGGCCACTGGACGATACAATGCGGTTAAACAAGCATTACTGAATCATTATTTAGATACAGTGGAGCAGCGTTATCGTAAATTAGTGGCCAAACATGAACTAGGTAGCAAATGACCATCAGAATTACTCATGGAAATGAATAATTTACGTGGTAAAGATATCAAACCAGATTTTATCCACACTTTATGGTTGGATCACTTTCCTAACTGTGTATAGATGACTCTGGAACCTGCCAGAATGTTAGCCAACACTGAGCTCACTCAAATGGCAGATCGTCTAATGAACCTTCAACGCTCCACTCCGGACAACCACGTCTACACAATTAGTAAAACGCAAAATGAAGCATCGGCGCAGATCCTTGAAAATCTGGTCTCACAAATACAATCGCTCACTCAGGAGATCACGGAGCTACGTGCTGGATCATGTTCTCGGGAACGAAATAATTATAATAACAAATGTAAGAAATATCCTGTATATAATAAATCTAATATTTTTTTTTATTAAGCATTTCAAACCTGTAATGATGTTAATTTCTGCTACAAATACATACAACAAACAATAAAAGTACAGTTGACACAGTGTATAGATACAATTGGGTATACATACAATTTGGACTCTGTGAGAGTTCTAATATAATATATATGTGTCGTTTAAATTGCTTAATGCTATATATACATGAAGAATCATACTTTAATATGTATATTATTTTAAATTTTAAGATTTCATTCTTTTAAAAATGTAAGGATACACTGGCAGGCTTCAATATTGGGTGTGGCAATAATCATTTCTATGTTAAGAGGGAGTGTATAATTAAGATTACGCAGGGGTATTATAAGTTTGGATATTTGAGAAGAATAAAGTTCGCATTGCCATATAACATGGGTTAAATTTTCATTTTCGTGTTTGCATATGCATTTTGGGTCATTTATGATGCCGATGCGGTTTAGAGATTCAGCCAAATTATAGTGGTCTGTCCTGTCTCTGTTAATTGTAACTATGAGGTCTCTACGAAAGTTTTTACCATGATGCCATGGTTTTTTATACTGCCTGTGGAATAACTCAAAATAAATTTTCTCTGTAGTTAAGCCTTTTTCTGTAATTATTTTCACAGCATTTGAGTAAGCGCTCTTTTTGAAAGATTCGTATATGTCTAAGAAAGGGACGGATGTAATGTCAGGGTTGTCTGATTGAGCAACCGACCTTGCTAGAGCGTTGAATTTGTTTTTTTTTCGAGAAATTTGACTATGTAAAGAGCTTTTGAGCAATTTCTAAATATTGAATCAGTTTGCTGAATAAATGACATTTTGTAGACGAAAATGATGCCGAGGAAGCAAACTGATTCTGTAGATGTTATTGTGCAGTTACCTATTTTAATGACAGTGCTATCAGGTAGGATCTTTTTATTGAAGTGGATAAATTTGGTTTTACTTGGAGTGAGCTCCAAGCCTAATTCGAAAAGATTTTTCTCAATTATTTTTATAGAGTTTTCATGATTTCTTTTACCTCTTTTAATTGATAAGCATTTCAAATATACAGCTGAATCGTCGGCAAATTGAGAGGTAATGACACTTTTTTTTTATAAATTATCAGTAATGTTAGCTACATGTAAAATATACAATAATGGGCTCAGCATGCCACCTTGAAGTACGCCCTTATGAAATACTCGAATCGCATCGTTTAAGTAATCAGTGAAAATAAACCTCTCTTGTATTAAGAATTTGATAAATTATACTAGGAATTTTGAACATCCAAGTTTAGCAAGCTTTGCTAATAGAATGTCAAGGAAAACTGCTATAAATATATATTTTTTTCTAAGAAGGTCTCTTCGACGTTTCCCTTTTCTGAAGCCATGTTGGCTCTTTGGTATAACATTATTGTATTCGACCCACCATTGAAGTCTATTTTTAATAATTGTTTCAAATAATTTGCATAGAGAAGGTGTGAGGGCTATTGGATGTAAGCCGAGGCCATCGGGTTTATTTATAAAATGGACAAAGGAATGTTTCCAAATTTGCGGACAGTCATTTTTTTATACATAGGATTAAAAATGTCAACTAGTAATAATTTAAATTTAATAGGTAAGTTTTGAAGGACCTTGGGCTGTCTGTACCCTGGGAGAACATATTTTATTTAACGCGTTTTCTATTTTATCCGATAGCTGCAAATTTTCAGACAAGTGTTGAGGAGATGTCTTAATCCAGCTATTTTTAAAAATTTTGCATTGTGTCCCACTGAGGTTGTGTGAGTATAAGACCTGGGGTTCTGTAGCACGCAAGTACATCAATAGAAGGATTTACATTATTTATGCGAATCCCGCATAATTCAAAAGAATCATCCGGCGTTTGTAAGTCTTTTAATTCTAAGAATGCCAAATTCTTACGTATTAGTATAAGGATGTCTCCTCCTCTTGAAATAGTTCTATTTTTTTTGTATGTAAAACTTGGAAATCGGATAGTATCATTTGGTTTAAACCACGACTTCACGCATATAAAAATATCTACATTTTTTAATACGGTTTCAATTTCTTGATGACGCTGCTTGAAGCTTCTTGTGTTCCAGAATATGATTTTTAAAGATGAATTGTTTGAATTTTTCTTCATATACATGGTTGAAAATATAAGTGCAAAAGTGAAAATTATATTACTTGCTCTACTACTGAGCTCAAGTCATCGCTCGAGGAAATATCATTTTCTCCGCTGTTGAAACGTTTTAGAATTCTGTCGATGCGATGTTTTAGATTATTGTCTTGAATATTATCTCGTATATCTGTGAGCATAGTAGAAAGCGCTGATATGTCTTTGGTATAATTAGACGCAATTTCAAAGAGGTCTTTTTGAGACAGGGAGTGGAGGCATTTCAATGTGTTTTAGTTAATGACAAGATTTCAATCGACTGAGCTTGTATCGTTTCATCATTTTTTGACTGTGCGTATTTTTCAACGCTAGCAATCAAGTCTTGATTTATGGACATATCAGCGGGTTTGTCTAAAAGGTTCGAATTACCATTCAGTGTAGTGTTTCTTGTTTTAACGAGAGTGTTGACATTTTGCGAATCATTAGGAGGTAAATTGAAGTTTTCCATTACTGGAGACTTATTTGCGTCTTGTATACCTTTTTTGATTACGTTTGATTCCAAAATGCTTGGAGAGTGTTTTGCTATGTGCCTCTCCAGTTTGTATACAAAGCACTTAAGCACATCGGTACTAGGATACACGTAATAAGTAATGTCTTCATATATAATTTTCAAAAGCTCGGATAGTTTTTTGACATCATTTGGATCGATATAAGTTTTCCCTTCTTGAGCTCAACACTTGACTATACCCGTGTTTTGTGATAGTGGCTTTTAGCGTAGTTATAGGAGAACTGCGCTTAATGTTTAAATTGTCGATTATGTCTTCGATTACGTAGGTCTAATAGTTACTTTTGCCGCATCTATCAGCACGAATTTATGTTTATCGGTAATTTCGTTAACTAATCCCTTGTTTGATATGTATAGACATACTAGATTATTTGATATTCTTGTCGAGTACACAATATTTCTTGATTGAACAATATCACCAATCGCACACGAGTAGTTAGTCAAATTTAAGCCATCTACACATTCCAAGATCAAACCTTTATCTCGTTTCGGGAATTGATCCTTCTGAGTAACTTCTGCATAACTAATATCTCTGGGACTTTTTACTGTATGAGTATAAACATTCGATGAAACACTTGAAGACACTTGATGGCTTTTCGTTAGAAAAAACATCGTAAAATCACAGCTGTGATTTTACACTTGCAAAAATGCGAAGCACGCAAGGGCTAAGGCCCTGATTTATGTTACACATACTACTCACCGGTGAGCCTATATACACGGAGCATTTGTAAACACGTTTGCTCACTGTAAAAGCTGGAAGAGAACTCTTTTTGCCATCCAAAAGATGTATTACTATTAGATTTGTGTTTATTAATTTAATAGCAAGAAGAATATTGCTATAATCACTGGAATTATATCTTTTTCATTACTGTGTTTAGCCATGGGAAGTCGAACACCAAGAAAACTAAACATGTTGTCCTGGAATTCGGCGACCAATGATGACATCACGATATCTCACCGATGTTTCATCAAAGACATGCGCAGTAATCAACGGTTCCTCGTTTACACTGGCGCTGATATATCAGTGATTCCACCATCTTCCAACAGAAAAATAATTCATACATATGGACAAGAAACGCTTACGTTAAATGTAAATCTCAAACGACCAATAAAATGGAAATTCAGGATAGCTGAGGTACCGTATGCTATTATAGAAACTGATTTGTTGCAGCATTTTAACCTACTGTAGTCCAGTCAAATTAGACTCTGGAGATCCCGTTTTCTACAAAAATTCTTGATAGCAATTTTATTGTTGGAAATGGTCAGGAACAGTATGTAGAACAATAATATTTGCAAGAAAGCCACCAATGCTGTATGCTAACTTTTTTATAAACAATTAAAGTTCGATTTCGGCACTTTTTTTCACATTTCCCTCTGCGGTTTGAAAAGTATTGATTTTAGCGGGAAAAGTTTCAAGTAAATGTTGTTCATTATTCAAGTATCTACACAAAAGTCAGCGAGAGCACCCTAACCTCTAAGTCTATTAGTTTACTTGCAAATTGGAAAAAACCACAAAATTCGTCAAAATCGAAAATTATTAATAACTTTTGAAAAAATTACTTTATTACATTGATACTTTAGGAAAATGTACTACTCTATAGTTCAAAATAGCATGCCAAATTTCAAGCTTCTATCAATTACAGTTTTGGTTTCATAAATTTCTTTATTTCGAAATTTATTTTTTTTTTCACAATACGATTTCGATGTGAAAAAATTATTCAGATTACGCGCCGTGGCTTGAGATTAAAGTGAAAGAGTTATATTTCAATAAACTTTTTAGAAAATCACGAAATTTTAAGGCAGGATTGCGGTGGATTTGCCCTATTTATTCAATAATTTTTATTTCATACAAAAAATAATCTTTATTGTTCAAACTTTTTACATATTAAAATACACATTTTGAAGATATAAATTTTTTTTTTTACGGATTTTTCTTGACAAAATGGCCGCCTCAAAATTGTTCTTTTGTTTAATGTCGACACGCTACCCACCAACGGATCATCCGAAATCAAAAAACTAAAAAGATTCTTAAAACTTAGAGTTTTGGCTATTGCATAGTCTAGGATATTTCATTTTTACCGGAAAAAACAAAATGGCGGACTTTTGAATTTTTTGGCTCTTTTTTTGCAACATAAATTGTTTATAACTGTTTGAAAAATTTATTGATCGTTATAATCCTAGATCATACAAAAAGAACATATGTCAGGAGTAAGCTGTTCAAATTTCAACTGAATCGGTGCAGTAGTTTTTTTTAAATCGTGTCGATAGAGTTGAAAAGCGTTGTTTCGAGAAAAACGCGTTCAAAGTTTTTTTTTATGAAAATTTGAGAAAAAAAGGGTCTTACACTCAATCAGCGATGCCAGCTCCATATATAACTCATTCAGCTTCTTCGTAAGCATCATTTTCTCGTATTCTAGCGTTTCTGCGGGCCACCCTGCTTTCTTTTGAAGCCTGAGAAGCAACCCGTTCGGCTTTCCGCACGCGCGTTGCATTGACTTTCTCAGCGTATTTTTGAGCCTCACTGCCTATTGTTACGCCCATAACACTCATTATTTTTAATACTGTACTGAAGCCTTCATTAAAAGTGCATGCTGCTGTATAAGCTGCTATTTCAACGATTTTTTTCCCACAAAAAGTGTGTTTTGGAGCCATGGCCCAAACACAAGAATTAAAACTTTCATTATTGTTCTGAGTGTTTGCGCCAGTGCATCTTTCTAATAAATCTTCACTAGTGAGGTCTTCATAAATTGGTTTAAGTACTGCTTGAGTATCGTTGTCAAAAGCGGGAGGATGCTTAAAAGTACTCAGTTTATTCTGTGCTGCTGCTAAACGATACTTACACCAAGAATCGTCTGGGCAGTATTGGTGCTGTGGATTGTCGTCGGTCGAGCTTCTATGGTAGATTGTGGCCCAAATAGCTTTTTTCATTTCTTCGGGTGAGTCAGGATGATTCAGAACAGCAATGCCATAAAAAGCGGATAATTCGGACATAACTTTAACAGTTAAAGCCAAAGTTTTCGGAGTATCGGCATTTTTTTGGATGTCGATTTTTTCGCGCCTGATTTTTTCAAGGCAGCTTCTTCTATAGCTTTTTTAGCTTTTTTTAACTGAGTTAACTGCTTCTTAGCCTCTTTGGCTCTCCGAAACATCCTTTTTTTCACGTGTAAAACCCATTCTTTCTTCTTTACAATTACTTCGTCTCCATAAGGTTTTTCATCGATTACATTTTTGAAGGTTTTGGTGTCAATGTCACCTATATAATATTCATAAATAGCTTTATAAAGTTCAATGGATCTTTTGAACATGTCCAGAATTCCATTCGATTCCATCATTCCAGAACTACCTTCATGATTAGCTGTGCAATCTTGTTCATGATCTTCAAACCAAGCTTCAAATTCAGGAGTATTATGGTCACCATCGTAGGTTTCACACGCTCTGCAAAACTTTGACTTCACTTCGAGATCTAAAACTTTATTTGTATATTTGCCTATCAAACTGACTAAGCCAAGTAACGACGAAAAACCTCTTTTTGGCCATGAACCATCTTCGGAGACTGTGAGCCGATTTTCAATCTTGCTAGCTGCCGCGTTTGCTTTTTTCTCCTCATTTACAGCTTTTTTAAAAGCTAATAATGCTACTCATTTGGCTGCTATATGAATGTGATTAACAATATCATAATATCCATTTTCACTAAATCCAGTACACAAATCCATCAATCCACAAAAATGATTCAGACCCTGAATACCTATGCCAAGAAGCCTCATTACGAAAGCAAATCTTCTGTTTATTTCGTAACCAGAGCTAATTTTTGGACTCGATGGAATGCGAACGTCATTTTCACATTTACACGCCACATTTAAATCAAAGCCTAAACCTTTCTGATTCAATTTCGAAAGACGCACTTCACTTTTGCATGTTTTACAAATCACAATGTTCTGTAAGGCCAAGAATACACTATAAGAGACTATACAGTATAGCATAGTTGGATCGACTGCAACTTGAAAATCAGGATCACCATTATGAATTTTTTTTGCAGAAGTACTAGTTAAACTTGAATCAGCATCAGAAGTATGCCGATTCCCGTGAAACGAGCGTTTTCTTGATCGGCCTGGCTTATTTTTGTTCTCTCTGCTGCCCTTTCGATCACACATAGTAAAAATACTACTTTTTCACAACGGTTCAATTTCACAACGACGCGACGCTTGGGATGACTGAGCGGGCACTGAATTAGGTAAATGGCCGCCAAAACGGCTATTTACGAAGGGGGATAGGAGCAGGACTAGGATTAAAGATGGAGAGGGGGGCAGCGGCGGCGCAACGCCGGCCGCTTCAGGAGCAGCCAAGCGCGCGCGCTCAAACGCGGTAGGTGCTGCCTCTTTTCTGCCTGTTCCCGGCCGTAGGAACTAATTGTATGAGTTTTAAAATATTTCTAGATAGTATTGCTATCGAATAATGAAATAAAAAAAAAAATGATTTTTCCAAAAAAATCCACCGCAAACCTGCCTTAATTAGAAGAGCCCCTGGATGCTAATGTTTATAAGGTGCCTAATTAACTTTTTTCTCGAAGACAAGATTTAAGTCCAATCAAAATCGAATAAAGTCCATTGAAAAGTACTGATTTTTATCTAATTTTTAATAAACAAGACGTTTGTCTACAAGTATTAGGAGCCAAGTTCCGTTTTTTTTTATGGCAAGCCATTTCTCCGTAAATAAACAAGATATCGTCATGTTTGAAATCGGAAAATGTAGTTAAAGACTTGTAGTTTATGCATAATTATCAGTTGTTGCTCTCATATGGATTGTCAATTGTGTAAACTATAACGGAAAAAAGTGATCGGACAGTTACGCACGACGGCGCCGTGGGAGACGGAGTGGGGGTGGGCTCGCGCGTTCACAGCTCTAAACTGAAAAGTAAGTTTCAAATCAGGACGCTCGGAAAAAAATGGCGTAATTTAGCCAAAAATGCTGCTTTATTGCTCTTTCTTCTTTTTTAATTTGGGGTAGCGTAACTAAAAAATAACTTTAGCGTCATCAGATATTAGATTTTAATTTATTTAAATAATCAAAAATTAGTACTTTTCAATTTTTATGTTCGCGTGCAATTTTTTTTTATTTATTGCAATTGTTAAATTTTATTAATTTACACAATATTCCATTTTATACGAAAAATAATTATTATCAATATTAATATATCTATAGACTATTTTTATTATGTTATTCACTGAAAAAGATATAAAATAGTGTTGTTATAAGGTAATACAAAATTCGCAAAATAATAATTTTTAGTCTTTAAAAATTGATAAATATAATCAAAAAGTCTTCTGTGATTTTTAAATATGCATTATTTTGATAATAGACAATCAAAATTCAATCGTGTTGATATCAACTACTTAAATATTATTTGTACAGTTTATTTATTGAAGATATATAAATTGACACCGAGGTGCTCCACCCATCATTACACGCCCACACGACAGTAAGCGTACACATTCACCTTAATGACCATAGACAGGCTCCTGTCAGGACTTTTATGATAGGTTCAACGTCGTAAGGGCTATGAATTCCAGACGCGTCCACCCATGGCGCCAAAAGCCCCAGTCCCGGGATGCGACTGAATGTACTACTTTCCTGGAAGTAATGTATGTAAACATCTGCTCCGTGTACAAAGCAATATGGTGGTATAGTCGGGGTACAAGGATCCCAGGTATAAAAATTCTGCAGGGTCAACAGCATAGCACACACGATTTTCGTCAGTTGTAGCGTAGTATTAAAGCAAGGAGCAGTGATTTTCGTGTTGCGAATATTTCTTCAAATATCTATATTGCAATTTCAAGTGTTAATTTCTATATTTTTAAATAAAGTGAATTTGTGTGCTGTGAAGATTTCTTCAAAAGACCAGTACATCACTTTTATTTGCTGTATTTTTCAACAAGTAACGTAAGTAATAATTATTAATACAATATTACCTTTATTAATATACAATAGCAAATTTCTTGTTATAGATTTTATTTAATGTACTAATATCGTATGTTTATTTTTTATAGTTAAATCAGTTTCAAGCAAAGTACAAATCAATATTAAAAGTAAACTTGTTAATTCAGATTTTTATTTTACATTAATTTTTTTATGAAGTTATTTTCATTTGCATTTTACGTATTTATAAAATTTAATTGATACAACATTCAGTTTTAAATTGTATTAAAATTTGTACGACTATTGTAAGTTATCCCAGTCTATTAATCGTTTTATTGTGATTGTGTTTTACAGATAAATTTGAAGCACAATAGCCACATTGAAGTGCATAATTTGTGACTTGAATTTGTTGGAGGATCAATCTTTAAAAACTTTTAAAGCAGGAGGCATAAAAACTCTTATGCAATCTAGTTTACGAAGAAAGGATGGAAAGCATAAGAGCATGAAAAACTTGACGTCGATCACTCTACATAATAGTTGCTATGTCACCTACAATCGGGAAAGAAGTATCGCCGCTGTAAATAAAAAGATGCAATCTACACCTTCGACCTCAAGACGGTCATCAGGATCAGATCAAGGATTCGATTTTCGTCAATGGTGTCTTTTCTGTGAAGAAGATGCTTCAGATGAATTCATAAAGAGCCAACTAAAGTCAAGAGATGAGTATCGCAAATGCGTTTCGATTATTTCAAATCCAGAGACTCAAGGTAATATACTTAAGTATGCGAAAGAGAGAAATGATAAATTAGGTAATACTGTTTATGAGCGTCTTCTTGGAGCAGATAATATTATCGAAAAAGGTGCTCGTTATCATATTATCTGTTATAAAACATTTACTAATTCATGCTCAAGCAGTTTCGTAGGGCGCCCTGTGGATTCAGAGCAATATTTAGCTGTTCAATTTGTTATTGACTATTTACTCGCACATAAAGAAGAGTGCCAATTTTCTCTTTCTGATATTTTAAGTAGTTATGAGCACACCGTTACAGACAAAATATATTTACTTAGACAATTACAAGACTATTTTCAAAGCGATATACTTTTTCATAATTCAAAAATAGACACTATTATTTCTTTTTGAGACATCGGAGGAAAAATATTGTCGGATTATTGGTACAAAAATCGTTCAACAACTGAACATGAAGAACGTGAACGAATTGTCAAGACTGCTGCTCTTATTATATTAGAAGACATTCGTTCTCAAGTATACGATATGACTCATTACCCTGCACCGAATTATTTTTTGGAAAGTGTTAGCGATGATATTCCCAAGACGCTACAAATATTTTTAGATACAATGATAAAAAAGAATAAGACTCAATCACAAAATGCAAAGTGGGATAACAGAGTAAATTTCTATAGCCATAGTTTAATTTCAAGCATCAGGCCGCGATCCTTTATATCGCCATTTTTGCTCGGACTCTCATCTATGATGCATAAAAAATATGCTAGTAAAGATCTTATCGATTGATTATCATATTTAGGCTTGTGTTCTTCATATCAAGAAACCTTATTGATCGAGGCATCAATTTTAAACGATCCACAAGAATATAATTATGAGAATTCATTTGTACAATTCGTTTACGACAATGCTGATCATAATACTAATACTATAGATGGATTGAATACTTTTCATTCAATGGGTGGTATTATGTGTGTGACTCCACAATCATCGATAAGCAGTAATAAAAAAATTAAACGACTACAGAAAATTCCTTCTACAAATTACATTGGACGATTTGCATATATCGACGTTAAAACATTCGATCAAGGCAGCTCTGCAGGTCTAAAAAATATTGTCATTGAGGATTTAAATATTATAAATACTATTTCAGATAAGATTGAAATAACAGAAACAGATTTTATTTGGAATTATGCCAAAAAAATTAATTCACAAATGATTCCAAGTTGGAGTGGATTTATGGAGCAGTGTACGAAAGGTAGAAATTATGATACATCAAAAATTGTACCTTTAGCTTTTGTAAATAACCCTCCAAGTCAATATGATACCATCTTTACAGCATTATTATAAGCCGATCGCAAATGCAAATCTAAAGGCCAAAAGCATTCTTTTGTGACCTTTGATCAACCGCTTTATTTTAAAGCCCGTGAAATTTTAGATTGTACAAATTCAAATGATAGTGATTATAATTTAAGTTCCGTTATTATTAGCTTAGGAGGATTTCATACTGTGATGTCGTATATTGGTGCCGTAGGATATATCATGGACGGCAGCGGCTTACAAGAATTATTTTCAGAAATCTATGCAGAATCATCAGTACCAAAAATTTTATCCGGACATGCATTCTCAAGAGCCGTCAGAGGTCATTTTCTCATTCAATCTGTTTTAATTGGACACATTTTATCATCTATAAATTTTTCTACTGAGGAGAAAAATTGCTTAAATAATCTATTAACTGAATATTATGATGGATGTGAAGATTTAACTGCAAAAATTACTGATGAGATTAAAATTATTTCAAAACTATTTTCGATTCGTCTTGTGGATTTAAAAAATAACGGACCTACAGCCAAATTGTGGATTCAATATATAGAAATGATTCTTATTTTAAAACAGTTTATTGAAGCAGAAAGAAGTGGAAATTGGAAGTTACATTTACATAGTTTACAACAAATGATGCCTATTTTTCATGCTAGTAGACATTTTTTATATGCTAAAAGTGCACACTTATACCTTCAAGACATGCTTGATCTTGAGCGTAAATTGGATATACATGAGTATCATAAATTTAGTGAGTTAGGCTATTTTACTATTAGAAGATCTGAAAAGTATTGGTCTGGAATTTGGTCAGACATGACAATAGAGCAAGTGCTTATGAGATCCATGAAAATTGTTGGAGGATTAACACATGGTCGAGGAATTACGCAAAGTGTATTAGCCAAATGGATTCTATCTATGCTGGTACTTGTTGAAGTTTCCGAAGCCATGGAAAATTTCTGTAATACTCTTTCAGAATCAGACTTTTTAATGTCGATTAGTACAGGTTTAAAAGCAACTGAAAATATTAATTGTCACAAATCTTTTGAAATCGGTCGATCAGGACTTGCATCTATAATAGGAAAAACTTTTGACGATGTAAAATTTCAAAGAAAAATTAGAGTTTTGTCACTTCGAGCTGTAAATTCTTCGATTAAAGTCGACAATGAAGTTATATCTATAGATCCAACTTTACTTTTTCAAAGAATTTCGATGCATATCGAAAAAAAGACATGAAAAACTTTCTAAAATTTGAACTTGCGCCCTTTCTTCTGTCAATTTTCAATGAAGCTGGCTTGCGCAAAACTCAAAAATCTGTATTTTATGAAAAATTTTCAGCATTAGAAGAATTTATAAGATTATCAATAGAAAATGTAATAGGGGAGAACTGGGTAATGCCGGTCACTGGCTAATTCCGGATACCCTGATGTCTCCAAAAATTTATACACCAAAAGTGCAGAAAGAGAACGTCGAATTACACGACAAATTGGCCGAGAAGTAGCATTTGAACAAAGTATGAATAATCCATTTTCTCAAGAATCATTTTTATCTAATGAAAAAAATAAAAATAGACTTGTTGCGATGCTTCGTGAAGATTTTACTGCAGCTGGATTTCGAACGCTGCAAGCTGTAGAAGATGCAGATACTTTAATCGTAGAAACTGCAATCGAAGTAGGTAATACTGATGCAAATGCGATGATTGTTGGCGAAGATATAGATTTACTTGTAATATTAACCCAGTTAGCTCGAGTTGATAAAACAATATATTTTTTGAAGCCTGGAAAAGGTCAGATTCATGAAAAACTATATAATAATCATAGTTTCAAGTATCCAAATTTAAAACATGTAGTTGCATTTTTACACGCATTTAGTGGCTGTGATACCACCTCAGCATTTTACAGGCAAGGTAAAAATAAATTAACAAAACTGTTCGATAAAGGCGAGAATCTTGTAAATATAGCGCACATCTTTTATAATTTCAATGCTGATAATAATAGTATTGCTGAGGCTGGTAATAAAATAATTAGGTTACTTTACAATAATAAAAATGAAGGAATGTCATTGAATTCATTAAGGTATTTATTGTTTAAAAAAACATCGATAAAAGCATCTTTTAATCTTGAAGTATTACCTCCGGCTGAAGCTGCAAGTGCTCAACATTCATATAGAACACATTTACAAATTCAACAGTGGCTGGGTAATTCTAAAGAACCTACGAAATGGGAATGGAAAGCAACAACAATGGGCCTTCAACCAGTTTACACAATCGATGATCTTATTCCACAAAATTTATTACAATATATTTCATGCAAATGCACAACGGGTTGCAACACAATGAATTGTAGTTGTAAGAAGTATGGCGATGTTCATATATTTGTCATAACTGTCATGGGCAGTCTTGCTCAAATATCGAACAAATTTTAGTAGAGACGGATAGTTTAGAATATATGTTAAATGACGATGTAAACGGCGATTGTAATGATGCGAATGGCGAGAATGACGACGAAATATGTTCAAAAAGACAGCGACTAGGTTAGATATATAAATAAGTTTTTGTATATAATTATTTTTTTATATTACAATAAATGCAAATTTTTTAGATAATACGTTAGTTATTCAAATCCTTATCTCCAATTAATTTAAATGTAATAACTATATTAAAATAAAAAAAAATTGCACGTAAACATGAAAAATTGAAAAGTACTAATTTTTGATTATTTAAATAAATTCAAATCTAATATCTGACGACGCTAAAGTTATTTTTTAGTTACGCTACCCCAAATTAAAAAAAGAAAGAGCAATAAAGAAGCATTTTTGGCTAAATTACGCCATTTTTTTCCGAGCGTCCTGATTTGAAACTTACTTTTCAGTTTCGAGCTGTGAACGCGCGAGCCCACCCCCACTCCGTCTCCCAGGGCGCCGTCGTGCGTAACTGTCCGATCACTTTTTTCCGTTATAGTTTTCACAATTGAAAATCCATATGAGAGCAACAACTGATAATTATGCATAAACTACAAGTCTTTAACTGCATTTTCCGATTTCAAACATGACGATATCTTGTTTATTTACGGAGCAATGGCTTGCTATAAAAAAAAAACGTAACTTGGCTCCTAATGCTCGTAGACAAACGTCTTTTTTTTTAAATTAGATAAAAATCAGCACTTTTCAATCGACTTTATTCGATTTTAATTGGACTTAAATCTTGTTTTCGAGAGAAAAGTTAATTAGGCACCTTATAAACATTAGCATCCAGGGGCTCTTCTAATTAAAATTTCGTGGTTTTCTAAAAAGTTTATTGAAATATAACTCTTTCACTTTAAATTCAAGCCACGGCGCCTAATCTGAATAATTTTTTCACATCGAAATCGTATTGTGAAAAAAAAATTAAATTTCGAAATATAGAAATTTATGAAACCAAAACTGTAATTGATAGAAGCTTGAAATTTGGCATGCTATTTTGAACTATAGAGTAGTACATTTTCCTGAAGTATCAATGTAATAAAGTAATTTTTTCAAAAGTTATTAACAATTTTCGATTTTGACGAATTTTGTGGTTGTTTCCAATTTGCAAGTAAACTAATAGACTTAGAGGGGTGCTCTCGCTGACTTTTATGTAGATAATTGAATAATGAACAACTTTTACTTGAAACTTTTCCGGCTAAAATCAATACTTTTTAAACCGCAGAGGGAAATGTGAAAAAAGTGCCGAAATCGAACTTTAATTGTTTATAAAAAAGTTAGCGTACAAAATTGGTGGTTTTCTTGGAAATATTATTGTTCTACATACTGTTCCTGACCATTTCCAACAATAAAATTGCTATCAGGAATTTTTGCAGCGAAGAAACCTAATTTGACTGGCCTACTGGCGGACGTGGCAAATGCGCGAGTTATTGACTGCGAAACTGGGCTTTACGCCCAAGGAAACTTGTCATCGATCCATTATATAGAAATATTTACTGTAAAGAAACATGATAAATACTACGAATAGTTATAAGAATTTCCAGATGTAACAGAAACAGCTCCTAGCAGGTCTACTAAACTTTCGGATACGGAGCATGTTATAACTACTGAAGGACCTCCTACTGCATGTAAAGCTCGTCGTTGACCTCCTGATCATTTGAAAATCGCTCAGGAAAAGTTTCAAAAACTCATTGACGAAGGCAAAATCAGTGAATCAAACAGCCCGTAGTCCAGTCCGCTTGACATGGTAAAAATGAAAGATGGAGAATGGCGACCATGTGGAGATTACAGATGACTGAATGCTCAAACGATACCCGACCGAACTCCAATTCCACATGTTCAACATTATGCATATAACCTAAAAAGAAAACAAATATTTAATAAACTTGATTTGATAAAAGCTTTCACCAAATAAGGATCAACGCTGCGGACATACCCAAAAAAGCAATAATTACTCCATTTGAACTGTTTGAGTATTTATTTTTACCTTTATGAGTCCGTAATTCAGCCCAAACTTTTCAGCAATATGTACGTAGAGCGCTGTACAACCTACCTTTTGTTTTTCCGTTTATGGACGATTTTCTTATCCGATTCAGAAGAAGAGAACATAATGCAAGTTTGAATAGTTCTCGAACGCCTAAGAGAATTAGGACGCTGCATCAGACCTGAAAAGTGCGATTTTGGTAAAAGTTTTGTGGATGTTCTGGGCTACAGAATCTCGTCAGAAGGCTCAACGCCTTTACCTAAAAGAGTACAAGCACTTATTGAATTCAAGAAGCCACAAACGCTCATTGAATTAAGACGTTTTTTAGGCGCCATAAGCTTTTATCGACGTTTCGTCAAAGGTGCAGCACATACACAAGCGAACGAACTCTTCAAAGATTGCAGGAAAAACAAACAAACAGACAAGATTTGGCCAATGCTACTCTTCTAGCACATCCTGCTCTAGATACGACAAGAGGAGGAGGGCTAGAACAATTATTAGGTAATAACTGGGATTTCTTAGGTTTCTTTTCTAAAAAGTTCTCCAAGACGCAAAAAAATTACAGCACATATGACCGAGAATTAACGGCACTGTATAATGCTGTACAATTTTTTGAATGTGCCGCAGAAGCACATTTATTAACTCTTTGCACCTTCCATAAGCCATTGACGTATGCCTTTATAAAAAAGAATGAGAAAGGATCATCTAGGCAACGCAGACAACTCAGCTATATTTCAGAGTTTTCAACGTCTTTAGAGTTCGTGTCAGGAGAAGATAATGATGTAGCTGATGCATTCTCTAGTCTAGATGCTATTTATATGCCTACCTCTATAGATTTTAATGCACAGTCTCAAGCTCTAGAAGCTGACGAAGAGCTTGCAAAGGTTTTAAAAGCGACTCAACTTCTTTAAAATTGCAGAAGCTAATGTATGGAGTCAATAAAATAGAAATCTACTGTGATGTATCAACCACGGACATTCGACCGTATGTGACAAAGGAGTTCCGGAAACGAATTTTTTATGAATGCCACAGACACTCACATTCAAACAGTATTGAATGTCTTTATAATTCTAAAAATAATTCTTCCAACGAACAGTTATCTAGTATCGAAAAATGACTTAAACAAATTACGAATCCCTTATCTAAGTTAAAAATGTGATAAATGTACAGTAAAGTAATTTATTATTTTTTTATTATTCTTATCCATTTATTTTATTTCTTTCTTAAGGTGGGCCTACACAGATTTTTCCAAAATCCTTAAATATCCGAAATATTACCGAATATATACCAGTTTTGTGCAATTTTCACTTCGTAAACCTCAATTCAATGAATGTAATGCACTCCTTTGCAGTCAAAACAGAGGTAAATAAAAAAGTTCCTTGAAAATAAATTGTCAGTAACTTTAGCATCCGTAACAAACGAAAATTAGTATATTTTATTCTTCTACCATAAATAGCTTGAAAAAATATACCTCTATTTTAAATAAATATATGAAGAAAAAATACCATGATTTGTATACATATTTAATTGGCAAACATTTGTATCTACGCACTTATTGAAAAAAAATACTAACTTTTTTAAATAATCCTTCTAGTAATATTTTCTGGGAGTTACAGTTATATCCA
The DNA here is from genome assembly GCA_949152435.1 of Gastracanthus pulcherrimus. Lineage (NCBI taxonomy): Eukaryota > Metazoa > Arthropoda > Insecta > Hymenoptera > Pteromalidae > Gastracanthus > Gastracanthus pulcherrimus. The sequence continues at coordinate 63,871,098 of OX424573.1, read as the reverse complement.
CCAACTCTAAATGCGCGAGGAACTTTTCGAAGTTAGAAAAATAAGTTTCAAGAAAAACGCATTTAAATATTCAGTTCTACATTAGAAACAATGTTAATTATTTTCTTTGAATGATTATAACTTTGTTGATTATAATTTTTTTTATTCTATCAGGTCCCAAAATCACGGTCTGCGGTGTGTTAGTAAACAAAGCACATGTAATTTTTACAGAGGTGCTTGTATCAATCGGCAGAGACTAGGATTCGAACCCGGGTCACCGGCGTGGTATCCGACACTCTACCGACTGAGCCGCCGCAGGCCCCTAATAATATATTAAATTATGCAACAATAATTAATAAAACTGTAGTAAGGAGGTAAATTGCTGTAGCTTTAGATTTTAGATCTGACGTTTGTTTCCTTCTAGAGGAAGTTTTACAATAGTTTTTCCAATTAAAACATTTCCAGTTAGAAATTAAGCAAATTGAAGGAAAGATGTACAACTGATTCTTTTTCTATTTCTAGAAAGACATGAACCTATCAGTATTTCATTTAGAAAATCAATCTAAGGGAGTATTATCGGTACTCCGTGAATTAAATGCGTGTTTGGTCGTTTTCGACATCCGTGGTAGGCCAAATCGTGTGCTTAAATGGTTGAATGAGCGTGAAAATTTGTATTCGTCTGCTTATATTAGCTCTCAAAATTGGTGATTCAACATTTGGATTTTTGCATTATATTTATGGAATATTAAATATATATTTCTGAAAGTTTCGTCGAAATCAGAGCAGCAGTTTTCATGAATTTCATGATTACAACTGTCGGAAACGTGAGTTCCCATCATAAAGTTACGTGTTAAAAATGTAAATATAAAATTCTCATCTTTTTTCTGGGTTGGCGTAGCTTTCTAAAAATTTATATGAGAAAATTTGAGGTCAAAACATACTAGTATACACAATTTCAAAGTATTTTGAACACTAACTTTTTCCTTTTGTTCTGGCACTTCAACATTTTTGGGTAAAATAAGGCATTATTAACATGTTAAAATAGATGTAGCGTTTATTTAGTTCTATTTATTATATCCAATCAAAATCCTTCAGCCAGGAAAAATAAAGCTCTTAATATTATTGTTTATTTACCACAAATAACAGGAGCAATATTTTATGTATCAAATTCAAACTTTGAGGAGATCTCCAAAACATAGTTTGGGCTGCAAATCTGAAATAAAAGTGCAGGAAATATCAAAAACAAAAGTTTAGGTTAATATATTATTAATACCAATGTTGCCTATAATATCGCTTTCTTACAAGATTTCATAAATTCTATAATAGAAAGTGCATTTAGTCTTAACTTTTCTATTTCTCGGTTGTACGATTCATAAAAAATTTCTCTTATAATACGGTAGAATGAGCGATAACGGAAAAGTCCTTACTTTTCTACTTTCAATGATATTCTGGACCAACAATTCAAAATAAATTAGTCCTACACCTCTTAAAAAATATTTAAAAAAACATATTTAACTCAAAATATTATGAACTAGCTATGTTAAAAAACAAAAATTTAGTTATCCTCGTAATGTTTATTGTTGATTTTCTAAATTGTCTAACTATTTGAAAGACTCAAGGAATGTAAACAAATATGCTCATCTATATTCGTCAGAAATACTTACTTGCATATTTCTATTTTACCAGCTCCATATTTTTATAATTTTTTTCATGCTGTGCAGGCCAGTTTTAAAAAATTATACTCGCTTTCAGTAAAATGTTATCAAATGTAATATATATTGATATATTTGTTATGGAAAAAAATTAATATAAATTACCAATTAAATTAATTTAACTATATCTGACATTTTTTATTTATTCAATATTAACTTTTAAAAAATGTGACACAAAGAATATAATAATAATAATATTTTATTAAATAATGCTTAAATATTTCTGGAATATTTTCAGACGAGGTTCTTCGATCTTTTTTGAATAATATTTCAGAAATATTTCTCAGACGGTTACATACATTTATTTTAAAACAATACATTCCAATATTACTGAAATATTTCTGGAATATTTCCAAATATGTTCTGTGACATTTTTCAAACTATACAAGTAATATTTCTTGAAATATTGCTGTAATGTTTTAAAATTATTACAAACAATATTTTTTTGAAAGAATTTAAAAATATTTTGTGCAATATGTCTTGAAAGATTACCGGAAGATTTCTTTAAGTTTTTGAGAACGATTATATAATGGGTGTCTACGAATATTTCCTAAAATATGGTTGTAAGATTTCCTAAATATTGTAATGAAATATTTCATATGAATAATTGGAAATAATATAATTAATATTGCGAAAATATTTACGAAAAATTTCATTTGAAATCTTCCTTAAAATATATCACTGGAATATTAAATAAATAAAATAAAAATAAATTAATAAATAAAAGTAAATAAATAAAATAAAATTAAGTTAATAAATAAAACTAAATAAATAAAATAAAAAAAAATAAAAAAATAAAAAAATAACAATATTGCATGCTGGGTAAGAACCTCCCGACCAACTTCGAGCCTACTTTCTAAATAAGTTTATTATAAGTTTCTGTAAAAGTTCGAAATATAGTTTATGGTTTTCTGCAATGTGGACCGAAATATTTTGGAAACGTTACGGTAAATCTTTTAATCTTTCTGAACGATATGATCGAGAATCGTTGTCGTAATACTTCAATAACATTTCAGCAGGCATACTACACACACACTTTATAGCAGTCCAGCAGCCGAATCAGCATGCTTTTCAGGAAGATAGTGGACCTAACCAAAATTGGACAGCACCAGGAGATCCCGTAGACGGCGATGCTATAGGGATGCGAGCTTGTTTCTTCTTCATTCTCTGTTACAGCAGCAGTAAACGCACGAAAGAGAGAGAGAGACAGTGCGAGAGAGCACACGGGTGTGTTACTCGAGACTACGGCGAGTAAACGAGAGAGAAACGGCGGCCATGAGACCGAAGCTCAGCTGTCGAGCGAGATGCGGCGGAACAGAGAACAGCAAGGCAAGACCGCGCGGCTCCTGAGGGGGACCGGGCGCGTCTAGTACGCGTTCGGGTCTACCTACATGAGTGACCTGAAACGGGCGGAACGATAAGCGCACGATTGGCTACGGTGGGAGCGGCCAAATATACGTGAGGAGCGTATTGCTGGCTGTTCCACGGTAGTCAAGCGGCCATTATCTTTCAATAGTTATCGAATTGAGGGTAGATAGGCTTATCGGAGAGCGACCTATTATAGAGGGCGCTCTTTTATATTCAAATTAAGCGCGTCGAGTGGGAGTAATGCATGATGGTAAAAACTCGAGTAGTACTTATCCTCCGGTTACTGCTTGAATGGAAATCGAGTGTGGGCCTATATCAACAGGTGGGTGAGAAGGTGACAGAAAATCGAGTTAGGAAAATAGAGGGAGCTAGAGAGCTGGGTACACTGCGAGGAGAGGACGAGAGTCATTTAGCCCTCCCCATTTTGCTTCGATCCGCTCTGCGAGTAAGACGTATTTTGTTCAGAGAGAATCACTTCGAGGTTAGAGCACGAGGAGTTGTACGAGAGACGCCATTAGTACATCGAGCGGCTTCTTGTTTTTTGCAATTGAAGAGTTATTAGTCGTCTTGGACGAATGTTTTCGTTTAATTGGAGAATAATTCAATGTTAGTGGTTAATTATGACCGGCGAATCTTTGTCCATGAAGCGCCCGGCATTCAAAAATTATTTGGTGAGGTTTTCCATTTATTAATTTGCTTCAGCTTTAGATTGCTGCTGTTGCATTCAGTATTTCGAGAGTATGGTTAAGGTGTGTTGGCGAATTGTGTTGTTCGTGAAAGGGTTTTTCGCGAGTAATTTTGTTTATTCCCGGTTACAGTTCCGGAGGCAGTCGTCCGTTTTTCTATTATTTTTCAGCTAGCGTTCGGCTCAACGTGCGTGTGCAAAGGGTCGAGAGAGGCCATCTTGCCAACCATGTGCGAATGTATAGATTATCTCTGCGGAGGGAAGAAGTTATGTTTACCATACTAAAAAGGATCGTGATTTATCACGTGATAATCACGTGATATAATGAAACAAAATATAATGTACGGTACTACACTGCGTAGCGAGCTTTCTTTTTGAGGAAGTAAAAAGAAGAAAACAATATTTTACACCCAAATTCCGAGTAAGTCCAGTTAACTTTGAGGCGAAATATTTTCAATGAATGAAATCGTAATGCGTAAACCCAAAGCCGATTTACACGAAACTGAGCAATTTGCAATTTAAAAAGTTTAATTAATTAAACAGTGAAACCTAAACCCAAATACTACCCTAACCTAGCAGTTTGAAAACTAAAAAAATTTAAATAATAAAACCGTAATTTGTAAAACTTGAACCCTAAACACTTTTGATTCAAGCTATGCAATTCGCAATAAAAAGTTCAAATAATAAAACCGATATCCATAAAACTTAAATCCTAAACTGCAACTGATCGGTTGTTAATTATAATATTTCAAATAATAGAAAGAATAAGACCCTATACCCTGAATACAACATTTCCTCGCACAGTAATTTGCGATGCAAATAATTTTTATCTCCAGTATCGCGCAATAAGTAAAAAACAGCTGCCAATTAAGGAGAGATCGGAGTCCTATCCTAATATCCAATTACCCACATTATCGATTTTTCGTTTTACGCAGCAAATTTTTACTTTAATAAAATAATACGAACGTACGCACATTCTTAGTAATAAATAGAATGCAATTCGAAAAATTTGAAAATCTCATTTATTCATTGAATAAAACGAAAGACTGCAATGTCGGTATTTGGCATCCCCTTAAATGGCAGTTAGCTTCCTCAAATTAATAAATGGTTCCACGATGAAATTATTTGTTGTAATATGTTATTTTAAATTTCTATATTTCTAATTAATAGTTCAAAAAAAGGTGTGCTTTTTATCAAGATTTCGCAAGATGAATACTAACATCACATTTTACTTGCATATCTCATTTATTCATTGAATAAAACGAAAGACTGCAATGTCGGTATTTGGCATCCCCTTAAATGGCAGTTAGCTTCCTCAAATTAATAAATGGTTCCACGATGAAATTATTTGTTGTAATATGTTATTTTAAATTTCTATATTTCTAATTAATAGTTCAAAAAAAGGTGTGCTTTTTATCAAGATTTCGCAAGATGAATACTAACATCACATTTTACTTGCATATATAATAAAATAGGAGAGATAGCTTATATAAAATAGGCAATTTTAAGCTCTTTCAAATGCATTTACACTGAAGCGTGAATGTAGTAAAAAAAAAGAAATCGTTGTAAAACAAAAACGGGTCAATGAATCCTAAAATTTATTTTCAATTCCGAATCTTAATTAAAAAACGAGAAAAATGAGTTCTGGTTAGCAAAAATGACCGCGCCGATCTCAAAATATGGGAGATTAAAAAAAAATTGTAAAAATAAACATAACCTTAAATAACTCAAATATAAAGGTCGTTATAATCTGAGCAAAGAACTCAGTCAAGAGATAGTAAAAAGCTACCTTTCTGAAAATGTTCAGAAGGAATGATGCCGCTTTACTCAAGTTATCGAGGACAAAAGAAAAGATTTTTTTCTCGAAAAAGAATGAGGATAATGATTTGAAAATTTTACAGAATATTCGTCTTCATATTCCTAATTACCTGAAATTTTTTAAAAAAAATTTCATCTTATATTTCTTAGATATAAGATGATATTATTTCAAGCATACCAAAAAATCAAAAAAACTAAAACACAAAAATCGAAAATCTCTAAAAAAACAAAAACACATCGAAAAACTAAAAAAATTATCATTGAGTCCCATTGATATAAAAAACACTGCCAACTGCTTTAGCACTACGCTTTCTCTCACTTCTGAAGATTTTCCTGTCTAACTACTTTCATATAGTAATTTGTGCTCTACTGAATAATGAATATTTTTCAATAAACATATTATCGTATATATCGTATATCATAGTGTCTTTGGTCAACGATGTGTCATTGATTCTCAAATCTATTTTTATCTATAAAATCAAACGAAGTTTATACCTACGAAACACTAAATTATTGTCTATTTTTTCTTTCAGTGCAAAAAAAATGGATAAAACACAAAAACGCATCATATATTAAAGTGACTCATTAAAAAATTTTAGCACTATTTAACATATACTAATTTACAAATTCCACCATCAAAATAGTATAAAAAATGTTATTTTTTTATGCTATATTATAGATAGATAGAGATTCAATATTACGAAAATATGACATAAATTATGTCATTATTAAATCAGTTTTAAAAAATAATAAAATAATAATATTTTTAATATAACATTATCTTTGAAGTTTTTCCTGCAATATAGTGCGTAAAGTTGGCTAGAAGTTTACAATAGTAAATCGCCTATATAATAATACTTAATATCTACTAGAAAAGACACAATGATAAAGCTTAGAGATGTCGTGATATACAGGATGAAAAAATAATGATTAAATTGAATAATCTCTAATATCTCAAAAGATTATGAACCAAATCGGCTCAAAAATATGCAGCCAATAACCTGACACCTAACAAATGTTCTCTAAAATTTTAAAGGCATTACATTAAGTATTACTCAAGTAATCGTTTAATAAAAATACATTTTCTTGACATTTTATATTTTTTTCTTAGAAAACAAACCGCCTTAATACGCAAAAATTAACAGGAATATACCTCTATATAAAACAAGTATTCAGTAAAAATTTCACTGACTTTTATCGTATAGTTTTCGAGTAATAAATATTGAAACAAAAAATTTTGTCACACAGTATAACGACTGAAAAACGACTCATATAAAATCGTTTATAGTCCTAAAATGAAGGATTTTATGAGTATTTTATTGCATAAAAAATTCGCCGTCCCAAAAACCATTCCTATATAGAAAAAAATTAAAAAAAACGAAATTTCAAAATTCTTAAATTTGGAAAATGGCCATACAAAAAATTTGGATATTGATATGTGATCTTTTCGATTGCACTAAATTGACTAGAGATGTTATTATCTATAATGAAACGAATTAAAATTGTAGTATATTGTTAGAAACAATTAATTCAAAAAACTTTGTAGAAAGCAGGACCCACCTAGTCGAGCCCCACACCTGGGTCTTCGTGATGGTATCAGTCGCATGTCGGCTGTAGCACAAGCAGTGTCGAACTGGGAAACGTCAGCAGGCCTGCGCCTCAATGTCGGCAAGACAAAGGCGATCATTTTTGGATCTGATCACAACATCAAACAGGTTCAGAACCTTGACTTGCAAGGCATTGAGATACAGACCGGCGTACACGTTCCCTTTGTCGATACAGTCACCAACCTCGGCGTGGTGATGGACGGAAGGTTGACATGGAAGCCGCAACTGAATGCGGTCAGTAGAAAAGTAAATAGAGCTCTGTATAGCTTAAAATTTTTCCGTTCAAGCACCACAGAGATACTGAGGAAGCAGTGCATGTGCACTGGTACTACCTCACTTAGACTATTGCTCAGTGGTTCTTCTTGATGTGTCAGGGGAGCTCCAGACACGACTACAACGTCTACAGAATGCATGTGTGAGATACATATGTGGTATTAGGCGAGATGAGCATATCACCGCCTACAGGAAAAAACTGGACTGGTTAGATATGAAGGTGAGGAGGGAGTATTTTATGGGGCTGCTGCTTTACAAAGCGGTTGTGATGCGGCAGCCACCGTATCTTACTGCTCTCTTTGAAAAAAACCAGGCCAGGACTTAAAGTAGGGGTGGTATGAAAGAGCTCTCGGTTCCGGGGTCGCGCACAGATAAGGGCCTTTTCTCATTTAGAGTTCAAGGTGCGCACCTCTGGAATTCGCTCCCGAGCAGTGTGAGGTGCCTGCCATCTTTTTGTAAATTTAAAACGCCGTTTAGCAGGCACCTTAAGCAATTACATGGTGAAGAGAATGTACAGAGGTGACTCGAATATTTATTTATTTATTTGTTTGTTTGTTTGTTTGTTTGTTTGTTTGTTTGTTTGTTTGTTTGTTTGTTTGTTTGTTTGTTTGTTTGTTTGTTTGTTTATTTATTAAATATGTTTAGTGTTAGGTGTGAATGTATTTATTAGCGTGATTGTTAAAGTGTCATGAATGAGTGTGTTTTAAATTTTGACGTGATATATATACGCAAAAATTTAGCAAAGTATGTGTATGTATTCTTTTATTTTTATGTTATCTCTATTGTATTTATTTTTTTATTCTATGTATTATTTTTTGACGAAGTGTGTTTCTGTGATATCTGACTATGACTAGTTCATTACATTTAAATTTTATAAACTGACGAACTGATAAAGCGAATTATTATTTTAATAAGAAATGCAATAAGTGAAAGTTAAGATAACAAATATATTAAATCGACTGATATTTTAATTATAACTACATATACATGAAATTGTAAGATTTTGTCTTTTGACGAATAAAAAGTATATCTATCTATATCTATCTCTCTTATTCCCAGGTGAGCATAGAGGGGGGGGGCGGGCGGGAAGATGGTACGGCCGCAACGCTCCCTCATGCTACCCAAGAATCGGACTGACTAGGCTGTCGAATTTCACCGAATTTATACTGTACGAGAGGCAAAGGAGTGTGTGTTTGTTTGTATGTATGTGTATGTGTATGTATATGTAAATTTGAAAACGGTTGGAGATGCTAAGGGGTGGTAGTATTTAACAGAAATAGATGCCTGAATCTTATTATATACGAAAGTAAAATTATGCTGGAGGTGACACACATATACTAACACTAGTGTTTGGGCTAGTAATAGTACTGTGTCGCGCTCGGGGAATCGTTTACCAAGCGCGACCGGCTGCCACCTCCTTGTCGTACCTGATACCATAAAATATTATTCGATTATAGACTCACAAAAAAGAGAATCACAAAGGAGTAAACACAACAACAAATTATAACACATACTTAGACTCTACGACAACACGCATGACATCAGGCAGATACATTAATTTTAACTCACAGCACCCAGACACACAAAAAATTTCAATTATCTACAGTCTGGTAGACAAATGCATTTGTTAGCGGATCAAGAACACCACACATACAACGAATAAAAAACACACTGTTGGCTAATGACTACCCTATTTTCTTTATAAACAAATACATAAACAAAAGACTTCTTACACTAAAACAACGAAACAACAATAACAATGACTTACACAAAGACACAGAAAACAATAATAATTATTTAGTATTACCTTTTCACAAATACATAACACCTGCACTTAAACCCATATTTAATAAAAACACCATAACACAGATAAACAAATCAACAAACAAAATTAATCATCTCATAAAACTAGGGAAAGACAAAATAGACACAATTGACACTAGCCACGTAGTATATAAAATTGACTGTAACGAATGCCCAGCTATTTTCATAGGACAAACACCAAGACAGCTAAAAATCCGCACAAAGGAACATAACGAATGGATTGAAAACAAGGACATTAGATCACTATTAGCATTACACAATATGAACACAGGACACACTTTCAATTTTGAGAACGTAAAAATTTTAGACAAAGAAAAAATAGATTATACACGTAAATTCTCTGAAATGCTACACATACACCTACACACAGACACAATAAACAGGATATATGACACCAACTTCCTAAGGGACACATACAAGAAATCAATTGATTTAATTAACCCTTTAACGCTACAATTGCAGTTTTCGCGTACTCTCAGTTCAATGAAGTGTCAATTAACAAAAACTGGGAAAAAGATTATTTAAAATCAACATTCGACTATTTTTGGGTATGCTCTTTCGATTGGCATGGGTTAAAATTCAGAAAAACCCCAAAAACCCACTAAATTTTTAGATTTAAGTTAATAAAACACGATTTTTTCGATCAATTTTTTCTTAAAGGAATTTTAACTTTGAAGCACTTCTTCTTTTTTACATAAAACCTTTTAAAATCGTGCAATTGGAACTCGAACTCAAAAGTTATAGGCCTACAAATATTATTTTCAATATAACGAATCCAATATGGCGTCCGAAATGGCGCATTGGCAGGGTAAACTTCAATTATTTTATAACTCAAGTACGGTCAATTTTAAGAAAAAATTTTATAGAACAAAAAGTATTTAGAATCACTCAAAAAGTACGCATGAATTTTTAAAAAATTTTTGGAGCCACTTTTGAGTTTTTCAAAAAACGGCCATATCCACAAAACCCAAAAACGTCTCCAAAAATTCTGAAAAAATTTACACTTAATTTTTGGTTGATTCTAAGAAATTTTTTATCTATAAAATTTTTTCTAAAGTTGATCATTTAGATAAAAAAAGTCTCAAATACATAAAATTATCAAAAATAGATATAATTTTGTAATTTTTTATATCAAAGTGTTAATGAATTTTATCCAAGTATTTAGATATTCAGTTTATATACACCTATGTTTAATATTATAAATGTTGTTATTTTAACATATGATTTTAACATCATTTAGCCATTTTTAAACCTAAAAAAATGTTTCCAATTCTGACCACGTGGAGGTAAATGTTTATCCAGAATCTTTTTCTATTTTATTCTTTTTTTTCTGTTCTTTTTTGTTTTTTTTTTTCGTTTTTTTTGTTATTTTACTACAAAGTACTCATTGAAATTTGTGTTATTTGATTAAGATTTTTTTCTCTGATATTTTATTTATGTAAATTTTTGAAGCATATTTTACATAAGTATTTTTCACAGTCAGAACAATATTTATTTGTACGCACTCCACAATTGGTACGAGAGCATTGGTTTTGTTTCTGAGTGGTCTGCCAAATGTGATTATCAATAGGTTTCAATTTTGACTTATTTAAGTAAGCTCTGCTAACACTAAATGAAATCTCCTTTTTTGTCAACTTACTTGCTTTATTAGAAGCTGTATTATATAACACAGTAAATCTAAAAATTTAGTGGGTTTTTGGGGTTTTTCTGAATTTTAACCCATGCCAATCGAAAGAGCATACCCAAAAATAGTCGAATGTTGATTTTAAATAATCTTTTTCCCAGTTTTTGTTAATTGACACTTCATTGAACTGAGAGTACGCGAAAACTGCAATTATAGCGTTAAAGGGTTAATTAAATCAATTGATTTCTTGTATGTGTCCCTTAGGAAGTTGGTGTCATATATCCTGTTTATTGTGTCTGTGTGTAGGTGTATGTGTAGCATTTCAGAGAATTTACGTGTATAATCTATTTTTTCTTTGTCTAAAATTTTTACGTTCTCAAAATTGAAAGTGTGTCCTGTGTTCATATTGTGTAATGCTAATAGTGATCTAATGTCCTTGTTTTCAATCCATTCGTTATGTTCCTTTGTGCGGATTTTTAGCTGTCTTGGTGTTTGTCCTATGAAAATAGCTGGGCATTCGTTACAGTCAATTTTATATACTACGTGGCTAGTGTCAATTGTGTCTATTTTGTCTTTCCCTAGTTTTATGAGATGATTAATTTTGTTTGTTGATTTGTTTATCTGTGTTATGGTGTTTTTATTAAATATGGGTTTAAGTGCAGGTGTTATGTATTTGTGAAAAGGTAATACTAAATAATTATTATTGTTTTCTGTGTCTTTGTGTAAGTCATTGTTATTGTTGTTTCGTTGTTTTAGTGTAAGAAGTCTTTTGTTTATGTATTTGTTTATAAAGAAAATAGGGTAGTCATTAGCCAACAGTGTGTTTTTTATTCGTTGTATGTGTGGTGTTCTTGATCCGCTAACAAAATGCATTTGTCTACCAGACTGTAGATAATTGAAATTTTTTGTGTGTCTGGGTGCTGTGAGTTAAAATTAATGTATCTGCCTGATGTCATGCGTGTTGTCGTAGAGTCTAAGTATGTGTTATAATTTGTTGTTGTGTTTACTCCTTTGTGATTCTCTTTTTTGTGAGTCTATAATCGAATAATATTTTATGGTATCAGGTACGACAAGGAGGTGGCAGCCGGTCGCGCTTTGTTAAACGTACTCCCGCTAACTCTCACGCGGGGATTCCCCGAGCGCGACACAGTACTATTACTAGCCCAAACACTAGTGTTAGTATATGTGTGCCACCTCCAGCATAATTTTACTTTCGTATATAATAAGATTCAGGTATCTATTTCTGTTAATACTACCACCCCTTAGCATCTCCAACCGTTTTCACATTTACATATACATACACATACACATACATACACACAAACACATACTTATTTGCCTCTCGTGCAGCATAAATTCGATGAAATTCGACAGCCTAGTCAGTCCGATTCTTGGGTAGCATGAGGGAGCGTTGCGGCCGTACCATCTTCCCGCCGCCCCTCTATGCTCACCTGGGAATAAGAGAGGTGTGGGGCTCGGCTAGGTGGGTCCTTCTTTCTACAAAGTTTTTTAAATTAATTGTTTCTAACAATATACAATTTCCGTTGGAAAATTTCAAAATGTCGGTTTTTGGAAAAAAACCAATCGACTATAATATGGCCGCTTGACCATAAAGACAATCTTTTGTAACTAATATAGGTATGTTTAACCAATATCTATCGAAATAACCCCATATTAGGTTAAAAACCGTTCCTAAATTGTCTATTTTAGTCAACTAAAATAATTAATTTTTAACCGGTTTTCCGAGCTATCGGTATAGATAATGGGGCGTTTTTACGGGGTTTCTAGAAAAAACTCTAATAAGAGTTCTTGAATTTTTGACTATATTTTGCCTAGAAACTCGTTAAGGTGATACTAATCCCCCTATCGCCGTCAAATACGGGGAACCACTTATTTCATTTATTCACTTATTCAATTTTCAATTTAGAGAAAATATCTCTCTGGAAAGATGTTGTTGTTGAATAGGATAATAACGTTTCATACAGATATGTGCTAAAAATTGAAAATGAAATGAGAAAAGTGGTTCCTCGTATTTGTCGGTGACAGATGGCTTTAGCAGCACCTTCATAGAATAGAATAGAATAATACTTTATTTGATTGCTCAAAAAATAAGTCAAGTTAAGACTTCCACCAGGATATTTTATTATTAAAATGTTTTTATTGCAATTTACTCGGTTTTAGGTAGCTGGGTTTAAAGCTTATAGGGTTAATGGTTTTGCATATTAAAATTTTTTAATTGCAAACTAGTACGGGCGGCCGACAGCCTAAGTGGTAAACGCGTACCTCTTAAGACAGCGGCTGCTCAAGGGTCATGGGTTCGAATCCCCGTCAGTCCGAATTTTTCGGAGACATTTCAGGTAGTTCTTAGCCACTAAATAGATCTTATAGAAACAATTTGTATATTGTATAAACGAGCGTTGTATAATCAGTAAAAGTACATGGTAATAAAACACGGTATTAAAATACACTTGATAAACAAATGTTTCATATAAATTTATGTTTGTGACATAAAAATATTGTTAATAAAAAAGATAAGTTACTTGACGTTTCAAGAATTTTCTAATTTCTCATATGTTTTAAATATTTTGGGGCTTATTTTTTTCTTTGAACAAGTATCTTCAAATCTACCAGGTTAAAATTGTAAAATAGTTTATACAGAATGAAAAAAGCTACTTTATAAATAAATAATATTTACTGCCTCATAGAGGAAGCTTTGTGATGGTAAAAAAAGGTGTGCTAAAATCATTGTAGAAACATGTTTTGGGACATTAGGAATCAAAATACACTATTTTTAGAAAATGTTTTTAAGGGTGTGCATGCGTGTGCGTGTATGTCTGTATGTATGGACGTGGATCAGCTTTACTCTGCATATATATGGTGAAAATTAATGTTTCAGGGCTCATTTTTTTCTTTTTTTAAAAGAAGTCGACTCAAAAATATTTTTTGTTTTTCGTATGCGTTCTTGATTTTTTAGACGTTTTTCGATTTTTGAGTTTTAGTTTTTTGGATTTCTTGATACCTTAGAAGTAATATCAGCGATTCAGAGATAATAGATTTGAAATAGTATAACCTTACCTATCTTTTCCGACCAGAAATTTTGAATAAGCTATTTCCGTTGTTTTTATATACACAAAAATGTCATTCTCTTAATTAAAGGAGGTTGCAGTATAACATTGTTTTAGCTATAAGCTAAACCTTGTTAAAATTTTAGAAGGCTTTACCGTATTTGTTTATGTGATAATAACGATCGAAGTTTATGTATTTTGCACAGAAATAGTAGGAAACCACCAAAATTATTGCTTTCCGATCGACTGTTTAATATTTACAAGAGAAATATGTTTGAAAAAAAAACATCCCAAATTAAAGTACATGTACTCTTCATATGATTTACCGTTCAGAAGATCCAGGTTACCGTATTGCTTTCAAAGATATAAGCGAAAACGTAAAAATCAATTTAGTACTCTAAGCGTTATAATGCTTGGAATAGATACGAATGGCGGCGTCTGCGGAATCAAAACACGCGTTAACGCCCACAGATTAGTGATGGGCCCCGAAATATTCAGAAAGTCCAAAAGCTACTTTCAAGTCGTTAGACTAGTTAGTTTTGTCGAATCCTGCGGCAACTTCAAGTCGTTGATAATGGAGCAATGTTTTATATTCCAAGATATTTGAGGTTATGTGTTTTTAAAAATTATTTTTGATCGAGTATATCTCGAGAATGGGACGGTCCCTTTTTACCAAACAGGACTCATCTTTGTCGTGTTTTAATGAAGATCCGAAAGTAAAAAGAAATTTAAAAATTAATGATTTGTTTTTTTTTTGATTTTTAAGGTTTAGTTTTTCGAGTTTTTTGGTATGTTAGAAATATTATGATGAATTTAGTGTAAATACATTAAACAACTCTTTCCGCTCTTTTGTTATACACGAAAACTTCATATTCAGTTTAAACGGTTATATCTCGAAAATCTATGATGATAAATCGTTCACAAAATTTTAGATGATTAGGAAATCAGTGAATCTACATACTAACATCTGATTGCAGTTAATTTAAATATTTAAATAATTTTAATAAATTACCTATAGAGAGTAAATTGCTACGATAAGAATTATTACCTATCGTTCTGTAATTTTAGTAAAAAATTATCTTTCGTCAAACCATCAATGATAAAAAGAACACTTTTTGAGGTATTATATAGAAAGAGATATAGCAATTTAAAATTAATTTATTAGAACAAAAAATTTTATATTGGAACAATTAATTTAGTCTGAGGAAGCTCAAACTCAATGAATTGGCAGCGGTTTTTCTTATTGCAAAATGCTCAGCTTAGGGCAGTTCAGTTTAGGGTTTCAGGTTCAGAGTTTAGAATTATATTATTTCAATTTGTTTATTGCACATTGCTTAGCTAAGGTTATTTGGATTTAGGATATTTATAATTTATAATTTTATTATTAGAATTTGTTTATTGCAAATTACTCAGCTTGGGTTATCTGGGTTTAGGGTTTAAGGCTGACGACTTTATCGTTACCATTTTTATCATTGCTAAATGCTTTGGTTGGAGTAGCTGGGTTAAGAGTTTAAGGTTTAGTGCTTACAATTTTTTTATTGCAAGTTGCTTAGCGTGAGTTGTTCGGGTTTAGGTTTTAAGGCTTGCAATTTTATTATTAAAAATTTTTTTTATTTTTTTTTGCTCCGATTGATGTAGTTGGGTTTCGAAATTAATGTATAAAATTATGCAATGAAATATTTTTTGTATTTCTTCTTCAGCAGTATATTTCAGCAATAATTTAAAATAATGTAACAATATATCTGATTAATATTTGTTCTGTATTAAAGAAATGATTTTAAAACGAAAATGTCTATATAAGTCTTATATACTGACTTTTAAGAATAATAATTCATATTTAAATAGTCTTAATAACAATAATTTTCATTTTTTATTAACTGTTTAACGATTTAGTTTAATAATCATAAACATTCATCTCATCATCGGCCCTCATAATCACCTGAACAACTTCTCCGACTATATTGGATCCGCTATTTTGAATTTAATATTTCTGATGTTGGTATCGTAATAAGCGACCTCAAAAACCAAACATTGTGTGTTTGATCAAAATTTTATTCCTATTTGCGTTGAATCTCCCGTTTGTGGTATCCATATTGGATCCGCCATTTTGAATTTTGAAATTCTAACGTTGGATTCGTAACCATCGAACTCGAAAATCTATACATATGTATTTGATCAACATTTTATTCCGACTTGTGACGAATCTCCCATTTGGTAGCCATATTGGATCCACCATTTTGAATGTTGATATTCTGACGTTGGTTTCGTAATCAGCAACCTCACAAATCTATACCTGTGTATTTGACCATAATTTTATTCTGACTTTTTACTCTGTTCGAAATGCAGGGTTACGTTTTTTATTTATTATATAGTTTTATTATCTGTTTCTGCATTTGTAAACAAGATAGGCGAGTAGTTGGATATAATAGTACGTCATGCAACTAATTCGCGAAACAGGTGATTTTCGATGAGTGTGAATGTTTGTTTTTATTTTGTCTCTTTTCACTCGGGTGTAAATCACAGAAGTTTAAAACGAAAGTAAATTATTTATTTTCTTGATTCCGTAAAGAAACAAAGAATAAAAAAGGACTTTTGATATTATTAGTTCTTTAAATGTCAAAGCTTCCAGCTTATCTAAAAGCTAATCGTATCTAAAAGCTTCAATAATATAGACACTGTGAACACTGTAGGGAAGAGTTATACGATGAGAAGTGGTGAGTAGCCCGGTCCACGTAATAAACAATGATGTTTATCTATTATTTAAACTTTTCAAATGAGCGTATTATATTTTTAGGAGATACAAATTAAATAATAGAACAAATTGCTCTAGGTTTCTTTTGCATATGGGTGATTCTTCACGAAAGCGTAAATTTGACAGATTAAATTCATTCGATTGAAAACAGTATAAATAAAGAAACTATAGTGACTATAATTTATTTATAAAGTAAATAAGGAAAAATTAATCTCTGCGCCCTTGGATTAAACGAAAGAATATTTCGCACTCATAAAAAATGTAGATTAATATGCTTCTATAAGTATTACATCCTCATTTCAAGGCATGATTTTTTCGTGATTCTTAAAAAATAATCATTAAAATGTCGTAATCAGTCTAACTATGAAATTATAAAACTCAAGGTTGTTTTGTTTACTACATAATATATTATCGCGTTGTAAATTGTTAGACTGATTACCGTATTTCAATGAATATTTCCCGAGGTTCACGTGAAAATAATACTTTCAGTTCTCTTCCGCGGTAATTGTTTATAAAGATATTGTCTATTATATTCAAAGGCACAAAGAGACTAACTTTTTTTCATTTACTATATTATTCTAACATCAATATATATCTATGCTTTTATATTTATTTTTTATTTATTTATTCAAACCAGAAAGATTTACAGGGTAGTTCAATGACCTGTAAAAGTCCTGTAGAGATAAACACGTTATCTGTACACAGGCCTGGCAATACAAAAAAAGAGATACAAAAGAAGAAAATATTTTAAAATTATATACTAAAACTTAGATCTAAACTTAAAACTACTTTAACTACAAACTACATAAAAATTTTTTGGTTTTAACATATAATATGTATTATAACAAAATAATTTTTTCTTCAATTCATAACAGTAAAAATAAAAAAATGCGAAAGAAAACAGTAACCTCAACAATTTAATTTAATCCAATTTTTTGTAATGTTCTTATGTGACAAATTATCTATATTTAAAATTTTTAATTCATTGGGAAAACTGTTGAAAGTTACTATAGTCTTTTTATAACAATTTTTATCACCAACTTTCTTCTTATAACTCGGTAAAATTAAATTCTTTTTCCTTGTTACACTCGTAGATTTGATATATTGCATTTTGAGATCTGCATAATGATATTTTATAGCTTCTAAAATATATATTTGTTCTATGCTTAAAGGATTATTTTGTACAATAAAGTTTCGTTTATTAATGATATTTAAAATATTTTTTTGTAGATTTTGAACTAAAACTCGATTATTTTTATAAACTCCACCCCAAGCTAGTATTCCATAGCTTATCAGACTATGGAAAAAAGCATAATAAATCATTCTTAATGTCTCTGTAGACATTATTTTCGCAATTTTGTAAAATATAAATTCAAGATACTTTGTTTTATTTACAATGTACTGAATGTGTTTATCCCATCTTAAATTAAAATCTATAACTATACCCAAATATTTATAATATTCTACTCTTGTTACATTTTTATTGTTAATTTTAACTTCTAATTTATTTGGGACACTGTCACTATAATTGCCAAAAGTAATAAAAACAGTCTTGTCTACATTTAGTGATAATTTATTTAAAGCTAACCAAAAATTACTTCTATTTAAATACTTGTTCATCTTGTCTTGTGCTTCTATCCAATTATTACCAGTAGCAATTATAACAGTATCATCTGCGTATGACAAAATTTCTTCCAGTGGGATTTCCTTTAGGATATCATTTATATACAGAATAAAAGCAGTGGACCGAGGATTGTACCTTGAGGTACACCCGTATTTATTAACAATTTATCACTTTCAGTATCACCAATAACCACTGCTTGGTATCTATCATTGAGATAACTTGAAAGCAAATCAAGTGCCTGTCCTCTAATACCAATACAATAGAGTTTGTTTAGTAAAATTTCATGATCTACGGTGTCAAACGCCTTTGCCAAATCTAGGAATGTTACAATTATCGGTTTACTTTTATCTAAATTAGTGTACAAGGTATTAGTTAAATAATTTAAAGCATTTCTAGTACCCATTTTCTTCCTAAAACCAAATTGATGTTCAGATATAATATTATGCTTTTCCACAAAATCATAAATTCTATTGTAGATAATTCTTTCAAAGATTTTTGCTACATTAGAAATTAGAGAAATAGGTCTATAATTAGACATATTATACTTTTCACCTGATTTAAATAATGGTACTACATCAGCCCTTTTCAGAGCATCGGGCCAAACGGCTTTATCAATACATGCATTAAAAATATTTGTTAGAGGTTCAACAATATAGTTGCACATCATTTTCAAGACTTTAGCATGAATTTTGTCAACACCACCCTTTTCTAATTTTAAATTATTGATCATACCTGTTACTTCATTTTCATTTGTAGGATTGAGAAAAATAGAATTTACATTCATTTCAGGTAGTTTGATTTCTTCATTGGTGGGTTTAACAATTTTATCACTTAATTTTTGTCCTATTTCACAGAAATATTTATTTATATTTTTAGTAATTTCAACATTGTCGGTGATCTTATTTTTATCAACTTTTATATAACTTATAGCTTCCTTAGATTTCGTCTTTTTACCTATTTTTGAATTTATAATTTCCCATAACATTTTTGGGTTATTAGAATTATTTTGGATTAGACTTTTATCATATTTCATTTTGGCATCTATAATTACTTTATCCAATATTTTAGCATAATTCTTATATTGCAAGCGAAGCTGTTCATTTTTGAGATCCAATTGCAATAAGTTATATAAAAATTCTTTAGTTTCGCATGATTGTATTATGGCATTTGTAATCCATTTTTTCCTTCCTTTTTGTTTAGATTTACTATTATTTTTTTTCTTTGCCAATTCAATGCATTGTTTTATTTTGCATATCAAAATATTAATAGCTAAATTAGGGTCATGTATAGCCAAATTTTCATTCCAATTTTTTGTCCTAGCAATGTTTATTAATTTTTTATAGTCTAAAGTTACTATTGGTTTATTTAATTCTGTTTTAATCTTATCTATAGCAATGAAAATAGGATAATGATCTGTTAAAGAATGTTTGAGTATGTATGTATTAGTATTTAGTCCACTAGTTTTAATGAATATATTGTCTATACATGAACCTTTACATATCGTAGTAGGCGGCTTCGTAATACTAGTAAATCCTGGCAAATATCCTTTATCACAGAAATTACATAGGAATTCTTGGCTTATGTTATCACATTGTAATATGTCTATATTAAAATCACCTATTACTAAATGATTTTTAATATTTTTCTTTTTGACTAGGTATTTGTTTAGTTCTAGAATGAATTCAGCCTTAGGTATACCATGAGATCTGTACATAGCAGAAATCTCTAGTTTACTATCATTATTAAGTGTAACTCGTGTATTTATGATTTTAATCCTACCACATTTAACAATTTCAGTTTTTTGTACCAAGCTTTTATCAATAAAAACAATAACTCCATCATTTCTATTTATCCTACTATCATTATAGTAACTCTAATATTCATATTTAGATCCTTTTAATTCGTATAAATTGTAATTGACTTGTTCAAAAGCTTCAGTGCATATAATAATAGAAGGTTTATTTATTAGACTTTCAAATAATATCTTAACTTTATCAAAATTAGCATTCATACTCCTAACATTAATATGCATTATTAAATCTTTTTTGTTATTAATAACTTTGTTAAAATTAAAAATATTATCACATATTTTTTCTTTGCGTATTAAATCATTTTTTATCTTATCTAAAAAATCAAAATTATCCATTTTTACTATTATTTTCTTGTTTTCTTTTTGCCGTTTTTACTGTCTGTGATGTAGATAATTGTGCTTGTCTAGCTTATTTCGATTTGTGTTTGTGCTGTTCCTGTTGGAGTTGCTGCTGGTTTCTATTACTTGTTGATGGATTCACATCTGATGGTACTTGAGTCTTCTTCGTTCCCTTCTTCGAATGGTAATCCATATTCACTGGTGGTAAGGAAGGTTTCATCGGGTAATCAGTCGAGTCTATATATCTTGTAATTTTTTTTTTCAGAATATTACATACATTATGGTCATTGGCATAATGATTAGTTGAATAATTAGTATTATAATTTTCATTACTATATTCACAGTTTAAGCACTTTATAATATTATTTATACACTCACTAGTTTTATGCATTTCAGAGCATTTAAGGCACGTAGGGTCAGTTGTACAGTTTTTTCCACTGTGGCCGTTTCTGTCACAGTTATAGCAGGGTCTAATGTTTATTAAATCGTAGGCTTTACAATTTTGATACCCTACAAAAACTTTGCTATTATTTTCTTTGATATATTTATATATCTCTGCAGGAACTTCCATTAGAGCGATAGTCTTGTTGTTTGTATCATTTGTATACATATGCAGCACTTGACCTTTTCTTGTAAAACTGCTGAAATTTCTTGAATTTATGTCATTTTCTAACTCTTCTATTTCCATGTTATCACAGTTATCAATTCCCACGATTTTTATTTTAGGGTTATTTAGTTCCTCTTTATTGATATTAAGTATACCTTCTAACTCTCTTTTCAATACAGATTCTGCTAACTCTGCACTATTATTAGTTGAACAACTTATTAACAATTCATCTTTGTTATTTAAATAGACTTTTTTAGTTTGTATATTTTTTTCTTTTGTTAGAATTTCAATGACACTTTTCTTAATATTAACATTGCTACTATTTTCGTCGTTATTAATTTTAGTTACTTTTATTTTGGTCACTTTTTTTTGCTGTGGTTTGGGAAAACTTGTGACTTCTGAATACAGATAACTTTTGATTTCATTTTACTTTTGGTTGTCTTTAAGCTTTTCTTTAAGTAGATCATTTTTTTCTTTTAGTTCACTAACCAATTGTTTCAATAATGCATTTTCAGCTTTCAGCAATTCATTCTCATTATCCTCTTCGTAAATTGTTGTATTATTTGATTCCTGAGTTTTATTTGAAATTTCAGTTAATAAATCCTTTCTTATTTCTTCTGAAGTTTTAAGTTTCACTTGAGCAATCAACAATCTAGCTAGAACACTCAGGTTTTCTTCTTCAATTTTGGAGGTTATGTTGAGCTGCTTATGTTCTGGACATATTATTAATTTATCGCTAATGCATTTGTAGCCGTTGCACCTCTGTGTCAAACAACTATAATGATATAATTCTTCGCAGATAATACAAGTAACTGTAAACGATTTTTTTTGCAACAAGAGAAATAAAATTCACACTTGTCAGGAGGCTTCTTACCTCCCGACGCTATCTTGGTAGGAGGTTATAGTATATATTATAGTAACTTAAGATTAATTTTTATTTTCGTTTTGTACTATATTTAGATTTTCCAGCAACATAAATGTTAAACATTACTTATAGTGTGTTTATGAATAGCAGAACAGAGAAAAAACAAATTTATAAAAAAAAATCGTTTTAATTTATTTTTGTAAATAAACAGAAGTATGATTTTCTTTCGTTTCGCTTTTAAAAAAGCGTAATGAATCGAAATGATAATTCACTGATTTATTAAAAATCAAAACTAAAGTAAATTATGGAACTTTCATTTGCTTCTTAATAACGATTTTTAAGATCAATTTAATTTCGTTTGTATTACTGAAAGACTAAAACAAAAGCCTACGTATTTACGTTTCGTTTTCAATAGCGAAACGAAACTAAATTCGTTTTTTTCATTTAGTTTTGTTTCACAACGGTACCTGTTTTCATTAAATAACTACAAAACTAATCAAGAAAAAATTTTGCTCTTATCACAAAAGAGTTGCAAAATTAAATTCTCTACAAGTATCAAGTGTATAATTTGAATTTTTAACGACATCCAAAATCGTGCTTGTCGGACAATACTTAATCGGCGAACTCCCGCTAGCCGCCCTTTTCCATTGGGAGACCTCAAATTATTATAACAATTTTCTAAATTCTTAAATACAGTAAGTTTAAATTCACGCTTACACGGAGAGAAACGATGTTATAATTCTTATTAATATATGAATGAATTTTTATTATTTAATATAGCAATTTTTTTAAATATTAAACAGTCATTTTAAAATTAACATTTATACAAATTTAGGCCACACAGTGCTATAATAGTACATTACGACAGGGGTGCAGAAGGTAATTTAGGCAAGCAGTGCTATAAAATGGTATACGATACTCGTATCAAAAGTCGTCCTTCATAGCCCGGCGTTTAGCGCCCTCGCTGTGCTTGGGCGCTAATTAATACACGCCATGCTGTAAAAGACTACTTAGGTTACACGTATCGTAATGTACTATTTTTTCAACTTAATATTTCCCTGATTGCTATTGATTCTAGATATTATATTTTTTATGTTTGTACACTTCAATTTTAAATAAAATTATTTTTACCGAAAAAAGCGACCTCGTGAAGATTTGAACCGGCGACCCTCAGCTCCTGGAGCGGACGCTCTACCTACTACGTTATCATGATCCTTGTTTACTATACTTCGAATCATCCTTATAAGTTATACTAGGCTCTGTTTTTGTTTACGCTTATCTTGTCAACATTAATTAAATAATGATATACTTATTCATTGTTATAGTTCTAATTAACTTACATGTATTGATATAATGAAAAAGATCTTGTATTATCGAATTAAAAGTATCGCGGTCAGTTGCAAAAGATTACGTATTAGTTTTAGAGGTTAGATTTTTTGAGTCAAGACTGTTTACTAAAATATTTACAAGAATTCAATACGTAAGTACGTAAAATTTACTAAAAAAATATAGTATTCGGAAAATATAACAAATATTACTGCAATTTCAAGTACTTCTTGCTATAATATTCAGCACTAATTACTACACTTTTTCTGTAAATTCTATAAATGACGATATTTACTACAGTACAGTAGATAGTAAAATTGCATATGTTTTAATTGCATATCATATACATTTAACAATACCTGCTACAAAATACAGTAAAAAGCATTAGAATGCAAGAAAATCTCACCATTCCTTCATAAAATAGTAAGTTTCATACAGTAAATAGTAATTTTTAATACATCTCTTCTCTCCGTGTAAAAAAAATTCTTTCCAAATTCATGTATCTTTAATTGTTATTTATTCTACGTATTATAATTTTAATGCTGTTGCAGCGCCATTACCCTAAGCGGGTCCTGGGCGTAGTCGTCCAGAGTGGACGGGTGGGTGCCTATCACCACTACACAGCGCGTCCTCAGGTTGCGGATAGAGGAACGACCCCTGAGAAAGAGGTTAGCTGCAAATAAACTGAATAAGCAGTCGCGGACAGCCGATAGGCCCAGGCGTGGGTGTGATGAGCCCGCACTGGCGAACGCATTCATCTAGAAACACTACGCAAGCACCACAACAACTACAAACACTATACAAAATCTTCTATCTTGCTTTCTTCTTCTACCTTACTCTGTAATCTATCTCTATTACCAAACATTTCAAACAAAAAATGGGCCAAAAATCCTGCTGTCGTGGAGGATGCGGGAGTGATGACAACTGCCCTGAGAGGGGATGTGTAGAATGATTCTCCACCTGGTCTTACACGGCAACGAAGCCAGCGAAGGCGCGCTGCCTTGCAGAGGGGCGTTAGGATATGAGAATGAAACCGAGTGTGTCTGACGACGAGTTGACTATGTCCTCGTCAAACTCGGAAAGCTCTCATACTTAGTTCTAGGGAGGTATGAGGGTTATCACCCCTAGACGGATGGACTCACCTGCAATCGGAACAGGATCCAAAACGCGCAGGTTTAAATTACTATCATGGCTCAAAGAAAACAAAACCAAACCAAAACCAAAAGGAACTTAAGGGTGGGAACTTAAGGGGCGCATTCCGGGAAATCATAAATGAAACCAAGAGGTACAATTTAGATTTGGTAGCAATACAAGAAACCCGATGGAAAGATAACGCGATGCTAGGATCCGATAACTTCACCTTTTTATATGGGGGCGCGAGCGGGCATTCCCTAGGCACCGGATTTCTTGTTAACAAAAACATCATACATTCCGTTAAAAGTTTCAATTTCGTGAATGACCGACTCTCGTATATCATCATCGAAGGAGCGTCGTATAATTACGTGGTTATTAACGTCCACTGTCCTACGGAGGACAAAGAGGAAGAAGTCAAAGATCTTTATTATGAAACTTTAGATCAATTAATCGACCAATTCGCGTCTAACAACACCAAAATAGTAGTGGGGGATTTCAATGCTAAAATAGGGAGAGAGGAAATGTTTAGGCCCACTATAGGCAAAGAAAGTCTGCACGAAACCAGCAACGATAACGGTATTAGGGTCATAAATTTCGCGGCTGCAAAAGATCTTATAGTCAAGACCACGTGCTTCAAGCACAAGGATATACACAAGGCAACGTGGACATCGCCGGACGGGGCCACGCACAATCAAATCGATCATTTTCTAATTGATAAGAGGCGCCACACCAATGTACTCGACGTAAGGACATATAGGGGCGGATTGCGACTCGGATCATTATCTAGTAGTGGCCAAATTAAGAGCCAGATTAGTAGCCGGTCAAATTAGTAAGCGAGCGAACAAAGTAGAAACCTTTGATATTGGAAAACTACGAAGCGGGGTAGAGCGAATCAAGTACCAAGTAGAAGTTAGCAACCGATTTCAGGTGCTCGAGGAAACGGATGCACAGACGGGAATGGATGACGATTCGAACAGGTTATGGGGGGCTATCGAAAAAACTATAAAAGGAGCCGCGAACAAAGTACTGGGTAAGATAAAAAGGCCGAAAAGCAAACCATGGTTTGACGAAGAGTGCGAACTCTGGTTTGAAAGGCGCAAGAAAGCTAAATTAGATAGAGTACACAATGAAAGCGGTAGGGCCGTAGAAGAATACCATGAAATAAGAAAGCAAGTGGGTGTGATTTACAGAAACAAGAAGCACGAGTATCAAAAAAATGAAATTAGAAAAATAGAAACTAATAGTAGGGAAAATGATCCGCGCGAGATGTACAAAGGAATAAACGCTATTAGGAAGGGTTTTAAGAGTAGATCGCAGTTAATGAAAGATAAGGACGGGAATCTCGTGACAAGCGAAAATGAACTATTGAAATTATGGAAAGACTATCTCGATAAGTTATTAAACGTGCATGAAAACTCCGAGAAAATGGGAAACGAAATCCACACTGCTGAACTCCATATGGACGAAACGACCTACAAAGAATTAGAGGCCGCGATTAAAAAGCTAAAAAACAATAAGGCCGCAGGAAACGATTCTATACCAGCTGAACTACTTAAATATGGGGGCACCGCGCTTATATCTAAAATTTTTGATCTTGTATGTGCTATTTGGAGAAATGAAACAATACCAGAAAATTGGAAAGAATCCATCATCATACCGATCTTTAAAAAGGGAGATAAAATAGACTGCAATAACTACCGGGGAATCTCACTTTTAGCTACCTGCTACAAAGTTCTGTCAAACATAATACAGGCCAGACTCACACCATTCGCGGAAGATATAATAGGAGATTATCCGTGTGGATTCCGGTGCAACAGGTCGACGAGCGATCAAATGTTTACCATAAGACAATTATTAGAGAAAACGTGGGAATATTGCGAAACTATACACCAGCTATTTGTAGACTTTAAGAAAGCATACGACTCTGTCAAACGAAGCAAAATGTATGAAATCCCAATGCTCCTTGGCGTACCAAAAAAACTCGTAAAATTAATTCAAATATGTCTGAACGGAAGCACTGGAAAGGTCCGAGTAGGCGGTAATGTATCCGAATCGTTCATGATACGCGACGGTTTGAAGCAAGGTGACGGGCTTTCAACGGTACTCTTTAACTTGACGCTAGAGTATGTTGTTAGAAAAATGCACGCTAGCGAGCTAGGCGCAACACTCAACGGAACAACGCAGATTTTAGGCTATGCGGATGACTTGGATATAGTGGGAGATAATGGTGAAACGGTGGCGAGAAACGCGGAAATCCTTATAAATGCGGCTAAAGACACGGGGTTAGAAGTGAGCGAATCGAAAACGAAATATATGATCATGGAGAAACTGGGCATTCGCGAAGGAGAGGGGGATCAGAGTCGGAAATTTCACTTTTGAAAAGGTTAGCGAATTCAGATATTTAGGAGCAACTATAAATGATCGAAACGAAATTAAAGCCGAGATTAATAAGAAACTTCATTTGGGTAATGCCTGCTTCTACGCTGTGAATAGATTACTTAAGTCAAAGCTACTGTCGAAAAATGTCAAAATAAGGATATATAGGACTATAATAATGCCGGTAATCTTGTACGGGTGCGAAACCTGGGCGCTCACTAAAGCGGAAGAAAATCATTTCAGGATATTTGAAAATAAGGTTCTGCGGAAAATATACGGGCCAAAGAAAGATGAGGAAACTGGGGAGTGGAGGAAACTGCACAATGACGAGCTACATAATTTGTACGCGTCACCAAATATTAACAGAATAATAAAATCACGGAGACTAAGATGGGCAGGGCACGTGGCAAGAATGGGCGATGATCGTACAGCAGCGCGCATAATGAAAGGAAAACCGAAAGCAACGCGACCTCTAGGTAGACCTAGACGCAGATGGGAGGATAACGTAAAAGCAGACGTAACTGAAATTGGGCGGGAGGGCGCGAAATGGATGGGGTTGGCACAAAATAGGGAAACGTGGAAGGCTTGCGTAGATGAGGCGATGAACTTACGAGTTCAAAATGCTACTTAAAAAAAAATTATAATTTTAATGAAAAGTATAAGTTATAATTATAATGAAAAGTAGAATTTTTTTGCCCGCGTCTGGTTTGCAGTAATATAAGGGTCGAGGCGAGCAAGCACGGGCCGAAGGCGAATACGTATTGCGAGCCGAAGACAAGTACTGTAATCACACAAGGTTAAAAAAAACCTTTTCACCTACGGTACACACCGTATTTTTTTTCATACATGTATTGATTTTGCGCTTATTTTTCTGCCTCTAGAGCGGACCTAAATATGGCTGTTTTTCGACTCGGTGTAACCACATTCCTGTTAGACTGGAATATCGGCTGCTATAGTGTTTAGGCCTCCCTAAACATGTGGTATCATCCGGAATCTGAATTGTACCCCATGTTTCGGGAGGCCTAAGCCCTCTTAAGGTTTATTTTCGAAAATCAGCCTACTAGAATATTTAGGGGGCCCCGGACATATTTGAAGCCACTTAGCGCCCGCTTTTGTGGCATGAAAATTAAATTACATGTATTGTTATAATGAATAAGTTCTTGTATTATCGAATTAAAAGTGTCGTAGCCAGTTGCAAAAAATTACGTACGTTTTAGAGGTTAGATTTTTTGAGTTAAGACGGTTTAATAAAATATTTATAAGAATTTGACAAGTAAATACGTAATTTAAATTCGCTAAAAAATATAGTATTCGAAAATATAACATATATTACTATTATTTTTCTAGTAATACAAACTGCTGTAATATCTAGCACAAATTACTACATTTTTTTGTAAATTCGAGTAGTTGAAATTTTTTAATATAGTAGATAGTAAAGTTTCGTATATTTCATTGCAAAATTTTGTACACGTTTACAATAACTTCTACAAAATGCGGTAAAAAGCAGTAGAATGCAAGTTAATCTCACAATTCCTACACAAAATAGTAATTTGTAATACATCTCTTCTCTTCGTGTATTTTTTGATGCCATGTTCCTTTTCTAAAAGTTAGTTTTACCATACACATTACAGTTTGAACATGGGCACTAATGGGTTAAAAAGCACTAAATCGGAAGTTATTAAAGAAGGAATTTACATAATTATTCATTCAACATTCATAAAAAAATAAAACATGAAAAGTATGTGCTATTTTGAGACGCATATTTTTTATTTTAAGGATCGGTAATCATGAAATTTGTAACTCAACAAACAATACAATAGAATGTACCCTAGGTAATAAATTTGCTAGTAGTAAATTTGTATGAAAAGTAAATGCAATAACAGTCTGTCAATTTGACTTTCATAACACTTACCGTAACGGCATTAATATCGCTTTCATGTCCTGGGAAAGTCTGCTTGCATGAACCTTCACGGATATCCCAGAGTTTTGCACTGGCGTCGCATGCACCGGAAACGAAGGTGCGCATGTCAGGTGCCAGTGACAAGGACATCACGTCACCCGTATGTCCGAGGAACGAGGTACACTGTTGTCCAGTCTCAATGTCCCACAAAGCGCTAAAGATTATACGGTTTCTTATCTAAAGTAGTTATATTTTAAAATAGTAATAATATAATAACATAGTAATAGTCTTGTACACAGATATCTCTCTCTCTCTCTCTCTGTCTCTCTCTCTATCTCTCTCTTTCTCTCTCTAATTTTTTATGAAATTCGAAATAAATATTGTATCTCTCTCTCTATCTCACACACACACACACACACACATACCCATATTGGGATTGGAACTCCTCTCTAGCGGTGAGCTTTGTCAGCTGTCAGTGAAGGGTGCTTTTCTACATAAAGTATATCTATATATAGCGATAG
Organism: Gastracanthus pulcherrimus; assembly: GCA_949152435.1. Lineage (NCBI taxonomy): Eukaryota > Metazoa > Arthropoda > Insecta > Hymenoptera > Pteromalidae > Gastracanthus > Gastracanthus pulcherrimus. The sequence continues at coordinate 63,841,889 of OX424573.1, read as the reverse complement.
CCAGTGCCAAATGGCCAATATTTGAAGATGTGAAACAAGGCTACTTCAATTGTTTTTACACGGCTAGTATATCTATATATAGATGCAGTTCCGATCCTAATATATATACATATATATATTATTATTGCAAAATTTAAAAACTGAAATTTTAAGAAAATAATGTATTACATACCCAAAATGTGTAAAAATGGTTTCAAACCTCTACCTCTATTGGTTCAAGATTTATGCCAGGCTGAAAAACTTGATTATTTGCATTTTTTCATTTTTCTCGGAATGTATGTATATTTATCTCGAGAACTATAAAAGATAAAGTATTTTAGTCCGTGTATTTTAGGAAGAGAATTTGATGCAGAATTGGTAGCTAAGCACCACAAGAAATGTTGTTAAAAAAATTCAATGATAGTGTTAGACGTATAATTTAAAATAAAAGAATATTTAGAATGATACTCTAACTCAGTTACGAAAAAAAATAAAAGAAATTGGTTTATTTTATCAGAAACAGATTTACATGTTAAATCCCATAAGAGCCTGATTTTGGGTATGTAATACATCATCTTCTTAAAGTTTCAGAGTTTTAAAATATTTCACTTGCTCACTTGACGTGAAATCATCCATATATATGAGTCATTCCAAACAAATTTTAGGAATCCGTGCGCATTCGAGTTTTCATTACTTGCCGACGATTTTTTTATGAATGTACCTATGAAAAGAAGCTATCAACGAAATTTTCAGGTACTAAAGTCCACTGTGTAACCGAAGAAGATATTCTGAATTTTCAAATATGGTCAAAGAACGGCTATTTACAGAAATCTGACATTAAAACCTTTCATTTTAATAGTAGGAGCATCATTGAGGATATTTGGATAAAAAGTTATGCTCGATTCAAAATTGTGAAAAAATTTAAGTGGTAAAATGGGAGGCCTTAAGATACAGCACGCTGCCAACGACTTCCGTTCCTAAATTGCCGGCACTTGAGACCTCCCATTTTACCACCTAAATTTGTTCACGATTTTGAATCGAACGTAACTTTTTATCCAAATATCCTCAATGATGCTCCAACCACTAAAATTAAAGGTTTTAATGTGAGTTTTATTTTTACCGTGCGTCTAATTATCCATAATGTATAATACCTTACGTAAATTACATCAGACTTTAATAGTATGCCATTTACTTTAGGTGGAATAATAAAGCAAGAAAGAAATTTACAGTTATGCTGCATGTTCAAAAGGCAAAACCAAACCCTGTGCATTAGTTTCTAGGATGTTCGAACTATGTTTCCTGAAAGTTAGAACTCAAAAGGTTGAAATACTAGAACCAAGTTACGGGGGCTAACTTAACGATTTCCGAAAAAGTACGTATCTTCCATAGGCAGTAACTTTGCTTATATGAAACGATTTTGAACGTATCAAATAAATAATTAAAGGTCTTTCCAACACAAAAAATTTGACATGTGGTAGACCTATATCCATTTTGATTACGTAAAATGGCAATCGATCAAACGTAAGCTAAAAACACACCAAATTACAGGTTTACATTCATCTCTCTAGAGGTGACCCATTGAGCTGCCAAGTGAGTCTAATATTTTTTTTTTGAAAGTTTGTAAAACGATTAATAATTTCTTTTTGGATACGTTCGAATTGATAAAAATGCGAACTCTCTAGAATTTTTTTTTAGCCGTTCTTTGATCATATTAGAAAATTCAGAATACACTGCTGGGTTACACAGTGGACTTTAGTAGCTGAAAGTTTCATTGAGAGCTTCTTTTCATAGGTACTTTCATACACAAAATCGTCGGCAAGTAACAAAGACTCGAGTGCGCACGGATTTTTAAAATTTGTTTGGAATGAGTATATATATATATATATATATATATATATATATATATATATACACACAAAGTATATAAAGTTACACTCATTTTAATTTTAAAATGAGCGTAACTTTTCATCCAAATATCCTCAAAGATGCTTCGATCACTCAATTTATAGGTCTTGATGCCAGCTTTCTTTTGGATATACATATAATTGTCCATAATATATAATATCTCACGTAAATTACCTCAGACTTCAGTAATATGTAATTTACTTTTGGTGGAAAAATCAAGTTGGAAAAAAATTCACACTACTGCTGTATGTTCAAAATACAAAAGCAGACCAAGTGCATTTATTCCTAAGATATTCTGTTAGAGCTCATAAGGTTTTTGCAGAAAAAAGCTACAGGGGTGCCTACTTGACAATTTCCGAAGAAAGCCCTATCTTTAAAAAACTGTAACTCCCACCTTTATTAACGATTTTAAACGTACCAAAAGCAGAATTAAAGGTCTTTTTAAAACGAACAATTTGAAACGTGGTATACCTAAAACGTAAAATGGTAAGTGATCTAACATAACCTAAAAAATACGAAATTTTGTGCTTACATTTAGTATTTAATGGTAAGTTGGTAAAAAGAGGAAGAAATCATTTTTTGGTACGTTCAAAATAATGGTAGAATTTTTTGAAAATAGCCATTTTTAGACATTTTCAAAAATTTAGAATATTTTACTAGATGGTACGAGGGACCTTAGGGGCTGAAACTTGATTGTTGGGTGTCTTTTGGTATGTACTTTTATATGAAAACTTGGCAGAAAAAATTGAGACATAGATGGCACAGTTTTGTCGAATGTGTCTGGCATGTCTCATAAATATATATGTCATCCTGTATAAGGCATTGATTTAATGATGTTGTGTTATTGATACAAATAAATACGCGCTACCATAAATGAAAAATTATTTTTCATGTTTTTATTCATTTTTTATATTTAAACCATTTTAAATCTTCAATTTGAATCTAATTATATTATTGTTCTAAGGCATTTGTATCGGATATTATACTTACAAATTTTATTGTAACTTTTCTTGAACTTATCTTAATTTCTATTAAATTTGAAGATTTACGCTCGCATCGCATGTTTATAATTATAATTCGAATCAATGCATTCGTCGATATGATGTTGCTCGCATTAAATATTTGTTATAAAATTTACTCTTCGCAACTCTTATATACCAAACAACTAGGTGCATCACCTATCGGCGATGCGTCATATATCGCGATCCGATAATTTGGTGTAATTCGGTCACCGCGCTTAGTTGAATTAATTTTTCTAAGGATTGCTTTAATATCATAAAGAAACTAAATCAACGAATTATGATAAATTTGATTCAATACTATCTCTATTAAATCAATAACTATGCTTTTGAATCAACAACATAATTTCATTGCTATAATTTAAAAACACAAGTTTATTTAATTAACAGCATTTTCTGCTGTATATATTTAACAAATTAAGAGGAGGCCGTATCTCCTGTTCTTGTCTAATCACGTTTTGCTATTTATTCACATTGTAGTTTGTTGATTGAAACACTCAAAGTTGGCCTCAATTGATATTAAAATAAGGAATATTTTAGACCTTAAAAAGTATTTATTTTTTCCTAGTAGATACTTTTTAAGGTCTTAAAATATTCCTTATTTTAATACCGATTGGGGCCAACTTTTAGTTTTTCAATTAACAAACTACAATTTGAATAAATAGCAAAAACGTGTTTAGACAAGAACAGAAGATACTCTCTTAATTTGAAATAGTGAACTTGTCACTATTTTAGCTAGTTAAAATAATTCCACTTACGAAACAGTGAAAATTTCACTATTTTATAGTGAAACTTTCACCATTTTAGCTCGTGAAAATAATTCTACTTGCGAAAAGTGAAAATTTCACTATTTTGCCAGTGAAAACTGTATTTATTAGGAAAATAGTGACTTATCACTAATTTGGTAGTTAATATATAAGTTAAAAGCCGGCAAGGTAGGGATCGAGTTGGTATTTCATAACCTAATTTCAGTTGACATTATTTTTATTTCATGAACATTAAATATTATTTTTATTATGTAATAACAAAATAATTAATTAATTAATGAATAAAAATGGTGCAATTAATGTCTTAATTAGAATTCTGAACCATATTCCCTGTGTAAGAAATTGGACAAATGCCTAAAATTATTAATTTTTCAAAAGAAAAATTATAATTAAATTCAACTTTAATCTTTTTTGTAATGTGCATACTAATGAATTTATTCATATTATCGGTAGTACATTTTTAATCAATATATTTACATCAGTTATATTCGCAGCACCTTATATGAGTTATAAAATTTACTCTATGTAGGCAATCTACGTAGGCAAGTGGTGAAGACGTTGGACTGTAAACCTTGTGGACCAGAGTTCGATCCCCATCGGAGAAGTTTTTTTCGCATTTTTAATTTATTTCTTATTTTAATATATACAAATATTCAAATGATAATACATAATCAATATCTAATATACCTTATAAATAATTATATATACGCGTTTAAATAACAGCCTTATTTTTTTAATTTACTGAATATGATTAAATTTCACTGATTCAAGTAGTGAAAATTTATTTCACTATTTCAAATAGTGAATATTCACTGTTTTTTAGTTGCTGAGTTATCACTGTTCAAAATAGTGAATATTCACTGTTCGACAGTGAATTTTCACTATTTCATAATAAGAGAGTACGGACTCCACTTAAGGAGGTTCGTGTAACGTCACGCTTGCTCGCGTACAAAAATTCTAATATATATATATATTAAAATCTTTTTCATTTTACTAAAAAATGAGTAGAATGGAGTTTCCCATGAACGAGAGATTCGATGTCTCTTCGCACCTACATCAGCGTGTAAAGGCGACAGTCGACCCTTGAGCTTCTCGATGCGTTCATGCCTATCATCTAAACGTTCCCATCGACAGTTTAGTTTAGACTATAAATATTGTAGTCATCGATGACGGCATGAGTGCAGACGAGGGGAACAACAATTCGGTGCATAAATAAATAAATGAAGCAAGTCGTTTCTTTCTTCGTGTATGCTATATTAAAAATCTAAATGGGCCATCGTAAATAAATGTCTTGACTGAATTTTCATACTAGGAATAAATAATTTTACAATTAGCCAAAGTAATGTATATAGCACAAGTTTGCATTTTTATTATAGAATTAGCGGATATTGAAATAAAAGGAAGAATAAGTTTTTTATCAGGTTACAACTAATTAAATATACATGTTAACATTAACTTATGATGCTTTAGAATATGTAGCTAATTTCTGCTAATTGTACGAATTAAATAAATAAAAGAACAAAAAATATAATTTAAAACTTATTTAAGGTAGTAGTCTGGTAACTTGCACGTTTTCACAGGCTTTTTTCGGGTATTTTTTTTAGGGGAAAATAAAATTCAATTGGTTTGATTTTTTTATGTTATTATTGGTATCTAAAAGTGTGCAAAAAGATTTCTTTTTTCTTTTCTTCTGAGTTTTTTGTTATAGTTTTTTAACACTAAAGTGAGCGTCTCAAAAAAAGCTATGTGGCTGGCCCCGGTGATTTCGTCGCTTGAGTACATCTGAAACAAAAAAATCAAAAAGATTATTGTTCTGTAAGCTTGTCATTCTGGTTGGAACTAGGATTAAACAATTTTGTTGAAAAATAACAAAATGGCAAACTTTAAAAAAAAAGTGACTTTTTTAGTGGAAATCGGGCTGTAAAATGGAAAGTTAGAGACGAAAAAAAATCCTAGTCCCTGTGAAAGCTATTAATGTGTAGAATAACATATCCAAATTTCAGGCCAATCGGTTGGATAGAACATTTTTTATCACCTGGCCCGACCGAAAAATGTTGTTTCGAGCAAAACGCGTTTAAAGATTTTTTTATAAAAAAATCATACTCACACTAATCGTCTATCCCTGGTGCGTACAGTAAACCTTCAGTTTCTTCATAGGCCTCATTCTCAGACACTTTTTATGACCTGCGACATTCTGGCAATTTTAAAAGCATAAGCTGCGTTCTTCTCCGCCTTCGAGATCCGAGAGCTGTTGTACAGTTTAGCGTAAGCTGTGCGGGCCGATTGTGACACCCACGGTCTCCATGATTTTCAACACAGGTTAAATCCTTCGTCGACAGTCGTGCATGCAGCTGTCCATGCAGCAATTTCAAGTGTCTTGTGGCCTATAAAAGTGTGTTTGGGTGCTAAATTGCACATTAAGTGGTTGAAAGCCTCGTTGTTGTTCTGCGTGTTTGTACCCAAGCATCTCCTCAAAAGATTATCCGATGAAAGTTCTTTGTAAATAGGCTTCAAAATATTCGCAGTATCCTCATGAAAAGCAGGCAGATGAACAAAAGTATTTCTTGGTTCTCGGTTTTGCATTTTTGATACTTACACCGTGAATCGAGGCCCTCAGGTCAGTAGGAATGCTGCGGCTTTTCAACCGGGGAAATAAAATGATAATACGTTGACCACACAGCCTTCTTCATTTCTTTAACTGAATTTTCATTTCTCATAATTGTTAACTCATAATAAACACCGAGTTTAATCATTAACTTATTAGTTAATGCGAGATTCTTGACTTTTGGAGTCTCACCATCCGCTGTGTCCTTTTTCGATCTGCGTTTTTTTATCTGCGTCGCTTGTGTTTCTGCTTCAAACTTTCTTTTTTCTTTAGCTTCTTTTTATTTTGCAGCTTCAACTTGCTTTTTGGTTTTTTCCAAATGAGTAAGTGCTTTTTTGCTTCTTTCACACGTTTGTACATGCGTTTTTTCACGTGTAAAATACATTCACTTTTTTCGACCACCGGTTTGCCGTTGTAAACATCAGCTTCCAATAGATTTTTAATGGTTTTGGAGTCGCCGTCAACACATACCTTTTGTATTTCACACTGAACCATTCGATTGATCGTCTAAACATTTCTATTACGCCAGCAACCTCCATTTTTGCGGAGCTACCTTCATGGGTTGCCGTACATTCGTCCTTGTGATCTTCGTACCATTCCAAATACTCGTCCGTTTCTTCTTTGCCTAGCCACTTTTCACACGCTTTACATATCTTTGATTTTACAATCAAATCTACAACTTTATTGGTAAACTTCCCAATTAAAGAAACAAGTCCTACAAACGATGTAGAACCACGCTTCGTCCACGAACCATCGCCTGAAACTGTGATCTCGTCTTCGGAGTTGCCGTTTTTAGCGTTTGCTTCTTTTTCTTCTTTTACGGCTTTTGCAAAAACCATTTTAGCTACGGTTTTCGCGGCATTATGTATGCACTGAAGGATACTGTAGTAACCACTTCTACTCAATCCAGTTCCTAAATCCATCAGTGAACAAAAAAGATTTATGCCTGATAAACCAACACCAAGTAATCTCATTGCATACGTCAAACGTCTGTTGATTTCATAGACATTTCTCACTTTCGGACAAGAGTCAACAGTAAACATTGCATCATAGTTACACTTTATATACAAAGTAAACCCCAATCCCACTTGTGATTTTTTCAAAAATTTTATAACGCTGTTATACATTTTGTACTATAATACTAAACTGAAACACAGAAGAATGTACGAAGAACTTTCATCGATAACCGACTCAAAAACACCTTGATTTTTTAATTTTTTAGCAGAAATACTAACTACTAAGTATTAATTAGAGCAGTCGCGAGATCATCGATCCGTATTGATTGTCCGATAGTGTAAACGCTCTCCAATAAGCAGCATCTGTCTGGAGCAGCGTAACGGCAGATACTCTCGGGCAAGCATTAGATCTCGTCAGCTTTCGAATAATTTTCTTTTCAAGTTTTTGTTCCGTGAATTCAATAGACGTTTATTACATAAAACTCAAAAGCTCAAAACCTTTGTATCAACTCGCACTGCTAATTTTCATACATATTTCCAAGTAAAAACTCAGTTTTTACATGTGGTTCTAATAACTACCTTTGTATTTTTCTAACTTGAATAAATCAAAACAAAAATCAAAACTTAATGCGCTAAAATCAAGTACTTTATTCACAAGAAAAATCCTTCTTTACTAATTATTTTACTTTATTCTATAAATATAAATTTAAATATTTCTAAAATCTGTATAATATTACCGCATATCCTTTCTTTTCATATTTGCTCTTCTTTGACGCGACAATGAAACGTGCATTTTATTTCGTTTTCGATAAAAGTACTAGCAGTGTCTTTCAAATACCAAAGTCTAGGGTAACGCCCATTCGGATTTGAGACACACTGCTGAAATTATACAACATAAATTCTTGTTAATTAAAAATAGTAGTCCCTCAAATACCAAACTCTAGGATAACGCCCGTTCGAATTAGAGGCTCACTATTTCAAATTCACTCACTAAATTTTTGTAGTAATTATACAATTACGAAATAAGAATAGTAGGGTCTGGCAACCGCCACTTCAAATTCTTGTTTCATTAATTGTCAAAATAGTAATAAAAATTTATCTTATAATACTCGATAGAATTTGTATACGCGACGCGACTTATATTTTATCTATTCCTGTATTTTTTCCTCCTTAAACATAAGAACAAAATCAATCCAGCCCTAGCTATTGAACGTTCGCTAGGGAGCGTGAAAAAAGGGAGAACACCATTTTAAAACGTCTTAACCGACGTAACATTCATCTGGTACATAGTTAATCAAAATGTATGCATGTTCTTGAAGTAGGCCATCTTAAGAATATTTTGTACAAATTTCAAGTCAATCGGATGAAAATTGACAAAATTATGCAAGCTTGAATGAAACGTGCCCCAAGAGCAGGTTGCGCGCGGCGGGAGAGGCGTGGAGCGGAGCGAGTAGCAATACTCTGCGCGCTCAAAGTCAGCTATTTAATATATTATAATAGTACAGTATGTAACAAGAGCAAAAAGTCGAATACTTTTGTCGCGGGCGAGTTAACTGCCCGAGCGAGCGAAGCGAAGCGAGGGCAGTATCACCCGAAAGAAAAATCGACTTTTTTCTCGAGTTACATATAGTACTTTATGTCCATCTCAACTGTGGCCAGTTTTTGACTTAAAAAGCAGGACTAATGGACTGTTAAAAGACAATATTGTTAAAAGAAAATCGAAAATCAGGGTTATTGGTAGAATTTGATGAAATAAAGGAATTTGGACTAGTTTCTAGTGAAGTCACTTTTTTCCCGCATTTGCTTTTTTCTTTTTTCCCGCTAATCATTTTTGCGGGCAAAAAGTGTAATATTGATCTCGCTTTTCAGACAAAAAAGTGGCCATTTTCGTTCAGATGGGCATAAACACTATTATATTCTTCGGAATGGCCATTATTAGTTATTACTTCAAAACCTTTGTGCACGTTACGTATAATTATTACTATTAGCCCGAATGCCCATGCATATGTGGCAAACGAATTCCAAGAACGCGTCGCTATTATCGAACGCCGCGGGCAACAAAAAATATAAGAGGCCAGAAAACAGCGTAGACAGGAGAGAATTGATGCTTTAGAAGTGGCCACGGCAGCAGAAGGCTTATTTTATGGGCCTGGAAGCGATGATTCTGTGTAAATTAAGAATTTAAATAATGCACAACTGATAACTAGACCGAAAACCTTAAACGCGTTTTTCTCGAAATTTCATTTTTTGAAAAAGTCCGATGCGGTGTTCACAATATCTCAAACACCGTTAAATTAATCGACCTAAAACTTTTTGCAACTGATTCTTTGTATCAATAGCTGCAAGTTGACGGAGCCTTTTTTTTAAACAATTACTTCTTTTTCTTTTATGGAAGAAAATCGAAAAATTTAGAGCTCGGAAAAAAATGTGTGTGTGTGGGGGTGTTTTTTTTCTACAGCTCACAATCTAATATAATATTAAATCATAATAAAATGATAAATTAATAATAATTTAATTTATAACAATAACAATAATAATAATAATAATTATAATAAGACCCCTTCCTCGAAATCTCATGCAAATTCACAAAAGACTAAAAAGAATAAAATAAAATATAAAAAAAAATTTTAAAACAAGCCTTTATTTTGTACTAAAAACAATAAATTATTTTTTATATCTATCCAAACTTCAAGCTATTACTAAAAATAAAAGCGTGGATGCTTAATATCTTTAAATAAAAAAATGGTTTACCCTCAAACATCAGGCCGTTTATGCCATACATTTTGCAGGAGCTTTAGATTTGTAAGACAGTTTTGTGTTTGAAGGTTAATATTAGAATAGCAAGAACCGCTCGATCGCTAACGGTCGCTCGCGGTTTGCAAGCAATAAAAATGTATTACCGTAATTTTTTTAACAATATTTTATTATACTATCTATTTTTCTTTTAATATTTGAAAACTTTTTAATATTTAATAACTGAGATGATTATCTCGCAGACGTACGTATGTAAGGACGTACGTTAGAGGAGACGCTATTATTATGTGTAGATAGTAGATAAATGCTGATCAAATATTTTAAGAGAGTGAGGGTGGCAGGTAAATGTATCGAATAAGTCCAGACGGTAATAAACAAAATATTTTCAGAAATTATAACATAAAAAGATAATTATAACAGAATTTTTTCTACACCAGTGGTATTCCGATAATATAATATAGATAGATGTAGAAGATAAGTGCGATGATTATCTTGCACACGTGCACATACATACACTATAAAGAATCTTCGATAGTAGTAAACATATCAATAATAAAGAAAAATCATACGCAGCATCCGGTACATCTAGACTGCACCCGATACGACCATCTCGCACATGTGTACATACACCCATAATGAAGAATCTTTGATAGAAGTAAATAATATCAATAATAAAAAAAAATTATACGCAGACTCCGGGACATTGGACCACATCCGAGATGATCATCTCGCACACGTACTCGTACACCCACTGTAAAATTATCGATAGTAGTAAAAAATATCTATAATAGTCAAACATCATAAGCAGCCTCCGGGACATCTGGACCACACCCTAGATTATCATCTCGCACATGTGAACGTACACCCACTGTAAAATTATCGATCGTAGTCAAAAATATCGATAATAGTGAAAAATCATACGCAGCCACCAGGACACCTGGACCATGTCTAAGATAATCATGCAAAATCATGCGCAACACCTGATACATCTGGACCACACCCGAGATGGTCATCTCACACTCGTGCACGTACACTCATTGAAAAGAATGATCCATAGTTGAAAAAATATCGATAACAGTGCGAATTGATTCGCAGCATCCAGGCCTTCTAGACCATGCTTGAGATGATCAACTTGCATACAAGTACCTACCCGACTTTGAAAAATAGCGATCATTTTAAAAATCATTTGCAGAATTCAGTATATATGTGTCTCGTCTTATATGATGAAGAAAGCCCCGAAAGTATCCGTACCTACGTACGGAGACACGTTGGAGGATCCTCCGATAATATTATGGTGTGTACATAGTAGATAAATACAGATGAAACATTTTAAGAGAGAGATGATGGAAGATGGATAGAGGATGGAGGATGTATAGAGAAAGGCTGGCGGGTGTTAAAATTTTCTTTGCAGATATTATAACATAAAAGAATAATCTTCACAGAAAATTTGTACAGCAGTGGTATTCCGTTAATATAGTGTAGAAGATTACGTAAGTCTGATTTATATCGATTTATTCCGGATGTTTAACGATTTTGACAAACTTAGTGTAGACCCACCTTAAGTGATTTATAGTTTTTTTAACATTTTAAATGGGTCCTGTTTTAGTTTGATGTAATTTACTGCAGGTAATTTACGTTATAGGTAATTGTACGAAATTTTATATAAAAGCTGCCATTGAGACCCTTAATTTGCCTGGTCGGGGCACTTTTAAGGACATTCTGGTTAAAAGTTATGCTCAACTGAAATTTATAAAAATATTTAGGTGGTAAATGACACACTATTGAAATACATGAAATACATACACAAATTATTGAAAAAACTGCGGCTCGAATTTACGTTTTCTCATTTACCACCTGAATTTTTTTATAAATTTAAATTCAGCACAACTTTTGATCGGAATGTCAGTTATTATATTAAATTATGTACAAGTGCCTACAATGTAAATTACCTGCAGTAAATTACATGAAATTATAACAAAACCAATTTAGTCTGGAATGATTTCTATATGTTAATATCTTATTATTTGCCAATTTTTCTGCAGATTTTATTCCGTACAACGATTCAAAATAATTTTTGTTTTTTAAAAGTGATCAAATACTGACCTGATGAAAAATATTCAAATATAGCTGGGTTTATGTAAAAATTTGACACATATGAGTGTTCTATTAAGGGGCAAACCACCTTTAAAATATAAAAAGCATAATAAATATTTAAAATACGTCAGTTTATTTCAATATATTCAACATTTTTTGTACTAAAAGTATACATAATAACCTACATTTTGAAAGGTCTAGGGTCTCTTACAACCCGCAAGGCACCTAGTAATAATAGAAAGACTGTTTAGTAAGATTCAAAGTGTACCACTGGACTAAACTTTTCCAGGTTTGTGGATATTACTTTTCAATACATTAGTTATGGTACGAATACAGAAAATTAATTTTGATTACATATGCAAATGTTTACAGACATATTATTGCTTTCTAAATTAATTTTTAATTAATTTACCATATATATATATGTGCAAAATTTTTTCTACATATTCAAAATTAATTTCCTGTATTCATACCATGACTAATGTACTGAAAAGTAATATCCACAAACCTGGAGGACTTTGGTCCAGCGGTTAACTTGGAATCTTACGGGCCAGCCCCTGAAATTTCAAAAAACAGATATTGAAAAAAACAACATTTAAATGTTAACTATAAATATCTATCATAAATTGAAATAGTACTCATCCTATTAATTTTTTGTGGTTTTAATTTCGTCTGTCCATCAAAACAAAGCTTTTCAATAGTGGAGATCCGCATCTGGATATAATAAGCTACACTTTATTGTGTAGATTTACCTGAAATACAAAAAGATTAATGTAGTGGATTCGATAAAAAAAAATAATGTTTTAATTGATTAAAACTTTCTTAAACTATAATTTTTTTTTTCATCGTAGTCTTAAAACTTTGGTCTTTTTCTTAATCATTTTAACCTTAGTCTAGGATTTGCTGAAAACTAAAAAAAAATACTTAACTTTAAGTAGTTAATAATGCGTAGAATGATAAAACTAATTACACTTACAACATTTAATTTGTACCTGTTGTATATGAACCATCCTGTAATTCTTCTCGAGCTCTTCTCCTGTTGATACGTTCCGTTTTTGTGCTCGCAAGTGTCTTCGTCATGATGAAACAGTCTGGAGTCATCGCTGCTTTTTACCCACACAGTCGAAGCATCTCCAGGCTCGATTTAAAAAATATTCATGATTTTGAGGAAGCCAGTTCGACTATCCTTGAAGCAAGTTACAGCAGTATACACTCCGATCTTGAAAACTGGCAAGCCACTGAATAATGGTTTTGGAACCAGCTTCCACACAGAACTGTTGAGACTTTCATTTGAATTCTGTGTTAAATCTCCATTTGATGGTGTCGCATTTTTTACCTCTTAAATTGCAGCATTTATGGAGTCTTGCGCCACTTTCTCGCACACTTCACTCAATTAACTATTTATTGAATCAAAAGTAGATTGTGCTACTGGCTTTTGAAAATCCATAATGCCGTTGAAAGTAGACAATTCAGCATGCCTATGGCCAAGTGCACGTAAAGCAAGCACACTTCTCCTATTCACTTCCCATGCGTATCCTTTTTTTACATACTTTCTTACTTGAGTTTATGACAGTTATCTGATCACACTGTGTACACACAACATGAATTTTAAATCCAAATCCTGGTGTACTTGGCCCACTGAACTGCACACTACCATGACATTCACTGCAATGTACAATACCTTTGAGTTCTGAAAATAGAATATTGATGTCAATAATTCTATCTTTTGAATCACAAGACTCATGAACTGATGCTGCACTGTTGAGTTTTCTTGAAGATGAAGAAGATCTTTGTCTCTTCTGATCCGGATCATCGCTATATCGCTATTCATAAAATTCTCTTGGTCTCTTCTTAGGTCTACATCGAGAAAACTTTTTATCCGGATGAGTACTTGCATAGCTCCCATATTTATATTTCATTTTATTCGAAGACATTTTTATACACTTATCACACTATAAATTTATACTATTAGACTTTTAAATCACACTTGCATTTACACTGGCATTTTTTATATTTTCCTATTATTAAAATTCACAATTGGCCTATATTTTAGATTTATATAATATAAATACACTTTTCACTACACTACACTTCACTTAGCTTTAACTCGCGAATTCATTCACGTACGCGAAAAATATTATTCACACTTAACAGTAATTAACGACGGATAAAAAGAGCTGTCAGAATTAGAATGCTAAAATCACAGAAATCAGCTGTGTTTACATATAGCATCGAACAGGTGACAAAAATGTCTCTCAGTACAGAGACTCTATATATAATACTGTTCATGGTGCTACAAGACAATAGGTACGTTAGAATATAGGAACGGAACTGACCGTTACAAACCTTTCCGAAAGAATTCAAATTATATATATTTTTGATTTTCTTTTTACAAATGAATTTCACAAATTTCGTCATATAAAAAATATTATATCTATTTTTCTGATGTATACATTACTTTTTTCTGATATTTTAACGTATATTTGGTTAATATATTCAATATTTTATTCATAGCAACTTAGAAAAATAAATTGCAAGCAACTATAAACTCAATAATTGTTTTTTTAAAGATGTAATTTTAAGAAAAAATAGCTAAAAAAGTACTTTTAGTATTTGGCGTACACCTTTGAAACAAAATTTTTAAATATTATAAAACCAACGGGAGCGCATTCTGCGGGAATTTTTCTATCGAAATAGAGAATAAGAAAAAACACGATTTTTTCATGATTTCAAAGGTGTTTTGCCCCCTTAAGGAGGTTCCGGGGATTTACAAAAAATCAGAGATTATAATGAAACTTACACATATCATTGTTTAGAGAATCAAAAAGTTCCCTGAATTTTTTCAATACTTGTCACCGATGATATATTTAAGATATTCGACTTAGAAGTTTGTTCATTATACATGGGCTCTCGTAGAACTCTGTTATTAAAACAGATTGACATAGGGTGCGATGTATGTAAAAAGAAACAAAAAATTTAAATAAAAAAACTATGTACATTATCAAATAATTCATTACGAAGCTGTGTGCAAAATTTGAATGTATGTCACCGCATTTAATTTCAAGTATTGAATGAAAACGTAAACAAAAACTGAAACTTGTAGGTTGTGCGAGGTGTGCGGGGAGCGGAGCGGTGCGCGGAAAAAGAGGGAAAACTTTCCTTCCTCACCGCACCCATTGATACCCCCCAACCTCATAAAGAAAAAAAAATTTCTGGTGGCAAGGAGGCACTTGATTTTCCATTGTATAGTTATGATGAATAGTCAAAAACTTTTTGATCTTGATTAAATAATAGGATATTACGCAAAAAGTGACAAAAATGAAATTTTAAAATGTATTTGAGAATGTAGAAACCTCTTAATGTTAACTGCAGGTGACCATCTTACAATATATCTCATTTGCTAATCAATTACAACATATTGAAGGGGTTACAAGAAGCAAATTCGAAATTTGGGAAATTTTGGATCACCCTAGTGCACACCCTGTGGGAAACAATCTTTTACCTACATTAGGAGGTGGTTTCTGGTATCTAAATATGAAGCCTAGCACCCGTAATCTTTTCCAATGGACTCTTGTACTCGAGATACGAGGTATTTTACTCCAAATATGCGTTCTTTTAATGCACAAAGGTACCTCTTCTTCTGACCATAAATCAGTAAGTTTATATTATAGAATAATTGATCTAAAAGATAATTAAAGTAAGCGGAAAGAGCTATAACTTAAACTTTGGTTCGAATAAAAATATTGTTTTGATGCAAAATTGAAGTTGATGACTGAAAATGTAAGAAACAATCATCTTATTTAAGGAGGTTCAGAAGTTACCAAAGAGTAGAGAGAACTTAATAAAATTAAAAACTATAATTGTTTAGAACATCATAAAGCAGCCTGAATTTTTTCAATATTTCATACCTCACATATTTTGAAGATATTTTAATTATATGTTTTACATGGGCTCTTATGGAGCTCGAGTCATAAATCAGATTGACATAGGATACAATGTGTGTAAAGTTGCATGCGAAATTCCAACCCGTGTTACCGCATTTAATTCCGAAAAATCAACGATAACGTAAACAAAAACACAAGCTTGTAGGCTGCGCGAGGTGGGGCGTGGGGAGCGGAGTGGCGCGCGGGGAAAGGGGGGAGTACCTCTTTCTTCCTCGCATCCAGTGACACTCCTGAACCTCCTCAAAAGAATTAAAGGCTCTAGCCGGGTAACAATGCTAATTTGGCCTTCGCCACGTACAAAAATTTAACTGTTCTTTTTCGATAGACATATGAAAAAGACAATTTTTGAAAATTTCTTTGAACCCCCTTGCCTCCAAGGTAGCCTTAAAACTGTGTTTTTTCGTAATTATTTTATATCTTTCGTATATTAAAATGAAAAAATCTGAAAAAATTCATACAACTAGATTTCAACTATATGTATAGCCACAATTTTTCAGATTCTTTTGACCCGAAACATAACCTCAAAATTTATTTTTTAAATTTCAATGATTTTTTAAGAGCGCTGATCAAAAGGAAACATTTTGACAAAAAATTCTTGCGTATTCTGGTATGTCATAAATATGTGGAATTTTTTTCAATTTTTTTCTAGCAGTGGTCCCCATTCAAAAAAATAATTACCTTTCATTAACTTCAAACTTTAATGTTTATGCAATTTTATAAACACTTACCTACAGAATCCACAAAAGTGCTAATCTTAACCTTATTTTCACTGATTTTAGCTATTACTAGGTTATTATTTACTCTATACACATTTAATCTTAATCCTACGCGTCGCAATAAATTACCCATTTCAACACCATATTTATCCAAGGAATTTTACGACGTGCACGATTGTAGGTGACATGATAAATGAATTTTCTTTTTTCCACAGTGATTCGACTTCTTTTGACATGTACTATAACTTTAATGGAGCATACTTTCGTTCAAATATTATTTTAAAATGTTTTTTCTTCAGAAAACAATCAAATTCTTAACAAATTTTTATAATCAATTTTAATGAATTAATTTGTTTTTTGAAAAAAAAAAATATAAAATAATATCAACGAAGATATGCTCAATTTAAGTTATAGTACAGATCAAAAAAAGTCAAATCACCGTCGAAAAAAGAAAATTCGTTTATCATGCATCTAGAAGCAAGCACACCGTAAAGTTCCTTGAATAAATATGGTTGCGAAATGGGTAATTTATTGTGATGCGCAGAATCAAGATTTTAAGGTTTTATATCGGTAAGCATAAAGATATTATCACGTTTTTATAGTAAAGAAAATTTCAGAATAAATTCTTTTGAAAGAAAAAATATTTATGAACGGAAAATTTAATTTTTTATTTAAGCATTTAAAAGTGGTTTGTCCCCTATAAAGGATGGGTTTATTTAATCAATAAGATTTTACTTATCGATGTTGGCGCACATCTCCCTAGTGCTCCGATATTTGCGAGCATCTCTGCTAGCTTTCTCGGCTGGAGCTTCTTCTCTGCTGCGGTGGCGTGTCCAGCTACCCAGCGGTGGAGGTTTCCCACGCCATTGGGAGGTAAGGGGGAAAGAGGATCCGCGAGGGGTAAAAGTACATGAAAAGAAGAACGCGTAGATATACACCAAATGTATATATATATGTATATATATATATATATATATATATATATATATATATATATATATATATATATATATATATATATATATATATATATATATTTTTTTTTTATATTATTTTAACGTCGCCATGTTTGTGCTTCCATGTGGTGCTAATCGGCGACGGGGGTCTGCGGTGTGTTTGTAAACAATATATATATATATATATATATATATATATATATATATATATATATATATATATATATATTATAAATATCTGTTAGGCGTGCACGGCGATATTACAGGTACAAGAGGACGACGTTCCTCATCTAAGTGCCGCTGCACCCGGTCACGCGATTATATAGTACCAGGACCGTAGTCTTGGCCGCTGTGATGTGCACTTACTTCGAAGTCGTCGTGGAACTCCTCATGGCTCTCAAGCTCCGTGTCGACCGTCGGTGATCGCGCGACTCTCTCCCACTCTCTCTTTCTTAGTCCCAGGGTGGAAATAAATAAATAAATCTAAATCTCTCTCTCTCTTTCTCTCTCTCTCTCTCTCTCTCTCTCTCTCTCTCTCTCTCTTGATTCTAAGCTCACGTGGAAGCCATACGTGGACATGGTCGCAAAAAAGGTTAATAGAGTATTGTACAACTTGAGGTTTTTTACAAAGTATACTACCCAGGATCTGCGCAAGCACCTAGCAATCGCTCTTGTGTTTCCACACCTCGACTATTGTTCTGTATCTACCTTGACGCGTGACTAAAATTACGTAGCCGACTGCAAGGACTGTAAAATTCATGTGTGCAATATGTCCTAGGTGCTAGGAAGGATGAGAACATCACCCCTTACAGGGAGAAATTAGGATGGACACGGATAGACACTAGAAATGCGGTTTTCATGGCAATTACCGCCTATAAAATAATTAACATTAAGGAACCTGCTTACCTGAGGTCCTTTTTTAAAAAAATACGTCTACGCGCCCTGCAAGGGGTGAAGTTAAAGAACTCTCTGTTGCACACATGCGCAGTGAGACAGGACGAAGATCTTTCCAAGTACAAGGTGCGCATTTGTGGAACTCGCTCCCTTTTACCATTCGTACTTTACCATCATTAATAGCCTTTAAGGCGACGGTCAAAAAATACTTTGCAAACTTAGATTAAATGTTTTTGTCAGTCTTATTTATTTATGTAATTTATTTTTTTTATCTATTTTTTTATATATTTATTTATTCATTCTATTTAATTTATTTATTTATTTAATTTATTATGTATTTAATTTATTATTTATGTAATTTATTTTTTTACCTATCTTTTTTATATATTTATTTATTCATTCTATTTAATTTATTTATTTATTTATATAATATAAATTTACTGACTGACAGGAACTGTTTTTAAACGTATGCGAGTATTTATTAGTATGAGTGGAAGTGAGTAATTGTTTAACTGTGTGTATGTATGTAATATAAATTGTATGACTGATGTAATGACAAAATTGAGAATTATGTTTACATTTCTGACAACAAAGTGCAATACTTTATGTATACCTGACTTCGTATACGTGCAGTCATATTTTATGTGTATTAACGATGTGATATTTTTTAATTTTAACGATGTGATATTATCATGTAAATTAATGATGTGATATTGTATTGTTTTTATCTTAAAAATTTAATGTAAACCACATTTTGTAATATTTACAAATAAAAATTATATCTGTCTATCTATCTATCTCTCACTCACTCTCGCGCGCCTGCTGCCCCTGTCATTGCGAGCTCGCGTTCATCGCCCTGGAGGTGGCTGGTAGCGGGTGCTCCTTGACCCGCGGGAGGAGACGATGTCGACGATGGGCTCTTCGCAGGTGACACTCGCACGTCCTTGCACACACACTCAGTGCACTCACGCTCGGATATCATAAGAGTCGACCCTGCAAGGTTATGGCGCACGCAACAGTCGCGATCCGTCTAGCCCCCACATGGTCGCCGCCAGCGCTAGCGGCGCCGGGGATGGGATCTCATTACCTGGACATTCGCGAGCGCGTGCGCACGCGTCGCATATGTTGGCGCAAAATTACGAATTTGTCGTACGTCCTTCTCTACCCCGCGATAGGCGCTTAGCGTCCATCTGCCACTTAGGCGCCCCAGCCATAACTCGGTTGTACCGGCAAGCAGAGAGCTAGCGATCTGTAGCCCGATCGCAGCCACGATCGTGCGAGCAGCGCCCGAGTCGTACAAAGCGCGCATTCTGCAAACGCGGGCGGCTTGGCTGCGTACGATGGTATAGCGATGAGAGCGCCCTCGCCAACGTCCTCGTTTCCTTGAGCCCTTACTGGTGGATGGAGCGTCCCCGGGCCCTTTTTCTCAGCGTGCACACGCTTAGAGGCTATTAGTGGGGGGCCTGAAGAAACAGCGACTTCAATTATTGTCCTTCGTTTGCATTTCCCGCCTGGTTCTGGCATTATCTGGGTGGCGTCCCCACACACGAGGCAGCGCGCTTCCCACCTCGGGTTCATAGGCTGCGAGGACTGTTGGGGCTGTTGAAGCTTATCGGCGTCTATGGCATTCGCAGGCATCCTCTTCCTCTGGGGTTTCGCTACCTCAGAAGTCGTTGGCACTACCAGCTTGCATGTCTACCGCCGAGATCGTCACCCTTGCCGTCCTGATTGCCTAGTGCGCGTGGTAAACCAACTTGGGCTGTAGAGTAGTTTCTGAAGGGAGTGGGGGTCTCCACGAATCTCTAGTATGGCCTTGCCTCTACCTCCTTGGCTAATTCTAGCAGTTCCTGGACCGTAGTTACGTCGGACCGACGCACTGCGGCTTTCAATGTGGGGAGCATTTTATGGTTGAGCAGGTCCAATTGCGCGCTGATGCTGGGCATTTGGCCTTGCTTGCGCATGATCACCACGTGCTTCGTGATAGAATCACGGACAGGCTTGTGTTCCTCCTGCGAGTCCGGAAAGGCTTCAGTAATTAGCTCCTGCTGGTACCCCCCTCCTCTGCCGTACCAGAAGCTCGCATCGTCACAGAATTGTGGCCCGGTGGTCCAGTGATCCTTGGTATTCCTGTACCACGTAGCAGCCACTCCTTTTAGCAGTTCGGGGAGCGCTGAGAGGAGTTCGCGTCACTCCTCTACTCTCATAAGGAAGTTGTCGATGCTCTGCGTGCGCTCCCCGGCATACTGCATCCCCACTTATTTCCGTACGTACGATATTTCCCACGTCGCGCTTGTGGTTGTTTACCGACGCTCTACCGGTGTTTCCAATCGAGTAAATATATATATTGTTGCTCTGTTGACCTGGAGCGTGCAGTGGGCTGCTTGTTGAATGAGCGGCTGGTAGTATGTCGAAGGTGTCCTGGAAGTTGACACGCGGTCTCTGCGCAGATCCAGGCATGCGGTTGTGCGTTGTTTCCAGGCGCGTGCTTGATGCGATGCCCTTGTGGTTCGCGCCTGGCTGTAGCACTTGTGTTACGAGTGTTGTCAACTCAATCACTTGCCCTGCGAGTGCGTCAGTTCGTCTACGCAAATCTTTGAGGCCGGAGATGAAGTCCCCCGATACTTCGAACTGTCTGCCTGACGGAGAGTATAACGTCATGTCCTCTGCGTCTTGCGCGGACCTCACGGTTCTTCCGGCTTCTATCGCGGGGCTTGCGCTTGCTGCAGGTGAACTGTCAGGGCGAATGGTTCGCGTCTCTGGTCGTTCGTTACGGCGTCGGTGCCGGGTGGTAGTGCTGCTGCAGCTGTTGTTGCTGTAACTGCTGTTGATGCAGCTGCTGCTCTTACTGTTACTGCCACTGCTGCTATTACATTAGTTGATCTTGCTGTTGTTGCAGTCGTTGTTGTTCAGTTGCTTCGTCTGGTACCGTCGGTGGTGGGTTACCTCTCGCTTGACCCTCGTTTGGGTCTGACGTGCTCTCTGGGTAGCTTGTCATTATCGTGAGGTTTCTTACCCGGGCCTGTGCATCTGCTCAGACCATAGAGATCGGGTGCACGGCATCTGTATCGACGTTGTCGTCGAATATTCTCGCTTCGGTACGCTCAAAGTGCACTCTATCTATGAATGACAGGCGCAGTTCCTCGTGCCTGGTCTGAGCTGTTGTAGGGTCTTGTTCGAGACTCTGCTGAAAATCGTCCTGTGAGTAATTGCCAAGGAGTCATTTCTGCAGCCGCGTCATTTACTTTAAGCGGAGGCCTCCCCGCTTTAGTTGCAGCTCATGCAACGTTTCGTTCAGCTCTTGAGCTTTCAGGGAGAAGCACCAGTTGTCGAGTGCTTCGACTTTTGGTGCTGACATTGTTGTTATTGATATATCCGCGTATACTTTTGCGTGTACGCTTTAAGCTGTCTTTCGCTCGCTCAATCAAACACTTAGATGGACTCTTGCACGCTTTTGGGATTTCAATGCAAATGGCTGTTGTGTTCGTTTACACCGATGCTCTTTTCACAAGCGGAGTTAGTTCTTGACTCGGAAGGGATTCATGCCGCGTACGCAGTAAACTACTCTCGTACAATAGCGCTAGTGGGAGGTAATTTTCGTTCACCAGAGCAAAAATTGATTGCAAGCCAGAAAGTTATATTAAGGAACTTTGATGAAGAATTCTAGGTCTTGGGAAAATTTCTAATCCGACCAAAGAGATTTTCTCAACAAGAAACAATTTTCCAAAAACCTTTCAAAATCCAAAAAAAAATTTTCCAACATTCATCGGACAAAAAAAATTTCCAAACACAAAAAAAACTTATTTTGTGAATCTGAAAACAAAAATTTCCGAAACTTTGCACAACTTTCCGAAAATTGCAAAAAATCTTTTTCAGGAAATCGGAAAAAAAATTTCCTGAAGACTCCTCTCGATACTCAGTTTTTTCATTTTCAACGACTCCTCGTAGACGTTCTCAGCATCCAGCCATTGCTATAGTCTGAAAATTTTAGAGAATGTTTCTGATACATTTCCTCACAATATGAGCGTAGCAGGTTATTAAAAAGGTCTATGTAGTAATTATTAAAAATATAAACCCTTAAATACTAAATATTTTAATTAATTTTGAGGTTGCGTATTTTTAATACTTGCTATACAGACTTTTATATAATCTGCTGCGCTCACATTGTGAGGAAACATATTGCAGGCGGATCAGATAGATAGATAGATAGATAGATATACTTTTTATTTTAATAACAATCAAAAATATGGTACAGAATATATGTACATAGAGTTTAATTTCTTAAGATTAAATTAAATTTCCGTATTTGTCACAGTATAATTTTTTTTTAAATCACATATAGTCATGTTATCACATTTCGTCACGTTTCGAGTAGGTACAGTCTGTATAAAGTTTTGGTAATAGCATACGCACAATTTACACTATATCTCTATCGCGTCAATTTTATAAAAAAAAAAACAAAAATATTCACACACGTTACAGCTACATTCATGCATCCATTCATGCCTATAAATAAATTCGAACTGGTTGCTAAACTTTTATTCTGCATGTGAAACCTGATGAATATAAATATAATAAATAAAAATAAATAGTTGAAAATAAATAAATAGATAAGAAAGTTACACAATAAATAAAAAATAAATAAATAAATAAATAAGTAAATAAATAAATAAATAAATTAAGACAGGTACATTACATAGAAAATTTGACATCAAGCAACACATACATTCAACACTTAATTTTAATTCTATTGGTCACCGCTCTGCTGTCTGAGATATCTAATCAACGCTGTTTTGAATTTACATAGGGACGGAAGATATCTTTTACACCATTCCTACTGGAAGTCCTGGCCGTGTTTTTCCCAAAAAGAGCCGCAAAGTACGAAGGTTGTCCCATGTTTATTGCTTTATACAATAACAATCCCGCAAAGTTCGCTCGTCTTTCCTTTATAGTAAACCAGCAAAGATATTTCCTGTGAGGAGTGATGTGCTCATCCCGCCTAACACCACATATGTATCTTGTAACTATATTTTGTAACCTTTGCAACTTTGTCCCAAGCTTCTCTGACACATCAAGATAAGCAACGAAGCAGTAGTCTAGATGCGGGACTACCAGCGCATAAGCAAGCTGCTTTCGCAGAGCCTCGGTAGTGCATGGACGGAAAAATCGCAAGCTGTAGAGGGCACGGTTAACCTTTTTTCCTACCGCTTCTATCTGCATTTTCCAAGTGAGTTTGGAGTCCATGACAACACCGAGGATTGTGGCAGTGCCAGAGAAGGGGACATGCACGCCATCCTGAAACTCAATGCCGGGCAAATCAAAATCTTGCAGCGGATTTATATTATACTCAGAACCAAAACCTATCGCTTTAGTTTTGCCCACATTTAGTCTCAGTCCAGACACGTTGGCCCATCCTGACACTGCCCGCGCTACATCCGACATGCGGCTGATACTCTCATGCAGATCCCGCCAGGCAACTTGAGTGTAGATTTACAAGTCGTCCGCGTATAGCAAGTGTTCAACATCACCACCAGTCAGTACGTCTTGTAGGTCGC
The DNA here is from genome assembly GCA_949152435.1 of Gastracanthus pulcherrimus. Lineage (NCBI taxonomy): Eukaryota > Metazoa > Arthropoda > Insecta > Hymenoptera > Pteromalidae > Gastracanthus > Gastracanthus pulcherrimus. Next base: position 63,817,748 of record OX424573.1, on the reverse strand, counting down.
TAATGTACAAGCTGAAAAGCAGAGGCGCCAGGACTGAGCCCTGTGGCACTCCCAAATTAGTGGTCAGCCAATCTGAGTCCCCACTGCTATTTATGACCTTTTGTTTACGATCAATTATATAAGATTTAATTCACAGAAGCACAGCCCTAGATAACCCCATGCCAATCAGCTTACGGAGAAGTTTAGATGGTGATATATTGTCAAACGCCTTGCTAAAGTCAAAAAGTAACAGATTTGTTAGTAGTTTTTTCTTGTCGTTGATACCCGTTCGAATGTCCTCTGTTAGCTTTATTAACCCCCCTGTGCAGAGAGACGAGTATACTCGTCCAAACCGCACGTCATTTTTGTATACATTTTGTATCACAAATTTAAATCTTTACTTTGTCGGGACATCTACAACCTCTCAAATTGAAGCTAAATAGTATAGCTATTATTTAGAAAATGTTACGAATTTGCAGAAAATATTGTTGCAGACTTACATTCGATCTTGTCCATATACACGAAAATAAACTTCTGCGCAGGAGGGTTAATGCTGTTTCTGTGCTGTGATACTGTCGGAAACCTGTCTGTAGTGGGTCAAGGATCTTCTTTCTATGAATGAACTCCTTGATCTGGTCATGGGCTATCTTCTCCAGCACCTTGGAGAGGAAGCTCAACGATGCTATCGGGTGGAAGTCCGAGGCCGATGATGGCACAGAGATCTTCTTCAGCGGCACTAGATGAGCCCCCCTCCAAGTTGATGGGAAGACTCCCGTAGACAAGGAGGAGTTAAAAATGCGTAAGATGTGATTGCCAATGAAAGGTAGAGCCTTGACTATCATACTTTGGGGGATACCGTCCTCACCTTTTGCTTGTGACGTGAAATGGGCAACCGCCAGGAGTACATCTGACATTGTCACAGGTTCAAACTTAAAGCCGTCATCACTGGCGGAGTTCAAGATGCCGCCCATATCTACGCCACTTTCAGTTTGGGAGATCGATACACCCGCGAAGTGTGAGTTTAGCTCATCCGGCGTGAAACCATGAAGCTCGTCTTGCGATTTTGGCAGGAGTCCCAGGCCCTTCAACTCTTTCCATATATTCCTTTTGTTATCAAGGGCATCAGATATTCTACTTTGTATATAGGCTTCGGGCTGAGAATTAAAGCACTGCTCCACCCTTGTGGCAAGGGCGTGGTACTCATGCCTAAAGGTTTCGTCGTTGATCCGTGCGTAACATCTCCGTACAGCGTCCTGTTTCTTAAGCAAGAGCGCCAGCTCAGCATCAACCCATGGGGGATTTGCTTTGTTTTTCGGCGTAAATTGCTTTTCAGAAGCTAACGTGTCAATAGCCTCCAATACGTTGATACTGAGGCACTGCAGCAGTCCGTTAACGTATGTATCGTCAGTGTAATCAAACGGCGACTAATCACAATTTATTAGGTATGACAGAAAGTCATCCTGTTTTATGGATTTAAAGTCCCTATACTTGAAGGTTCCCGGTTTCGGGACTAATTTAGCTCCATATGCAATTTCAACGTCGATTAAATTGTGATTACTCGTAAATGGTGCCACCTGATTGCATGAGTTAAGTACTACGTCATTCTCATCTGTCATCATTACGTCAATCCATGTGTGAGAATTTTCGAGGAGATGAGTCACACCATGGCTTATTATTTTTACGTTGAGATCAGTTGCTAGTCGCCTGATAAATTTAGCGTCCTCTGATGTCTTAAGGAGATTCGCGTTCAGATCACCCATGATAATTTTATGATTAAAATCCTGACTGTATAATGCTAGCTTATCAATGAAATCGGAGTTTTGTAAGAAAGGAATGTGCGGCGGCCTGTAAATAAGTGCTAAAAAAAGTGGGGGATGGTCGCGTGATTGAACAATGCACATAATGTATTCACGAATGCCTGGTTTGCCTGCTTGTGTAGTCTTAGATTCGCATAATATACTGGCTTTAAAAGTGTTTTGAACGTATAGTATTAGCCCACCCCCAAACTCATTCCTATCTAGTCTAATTATTGAGTAACCTTTGACCTGAACGCGAGTGTCCTTGACATCAGGTGAGAGGTGCGTCTCAGCCACCCCAAAGAGGTGGTAGGAGGAACCAGTCAAAAGGTGTTGACGGATTATGTCAATGTGACCTCCAAGTAGGTAACATTGATAAATCTTACTCTCAGTCCCCTACGAGACCCCCTCTCGCACTGCGTTCACTTAGTCATGCCTTCTCTGCGCCGATAGTTTTTGGCTGATTTTCTGTTTCCGGTGGAGCGATATTCTGCTCCGATAATGCTCTGTTACAATCCCGTTAATTGTCTGAGGGAGTGGGTTTATTAGTTTATAGTAAACAAATAGCTTGTAGTTCAGCAGCATTCGTAAAAACATGAGAGATACCCCCGTCCCGCATGTTGACAAGGAAACGACCTCCCCTGTGCCAAACGTACTTAAAACCGAGAGTTTTTGCTTGTATTCTTAGGCTCCGATAGCTAAGAAAGGAGAAGCTGTCTAGCATTCCATTAATGAATATTTTTCCCGTTAATAGTTGGTCCTTAGCCTCCTGGTCAAGATACGTGACGTCAATATCCCCAATCTGAAAACTAGTGATAGAGCGCTTAGCACGCATTATCTTGCCCACCAAGTCGGCTCGAGAGAGGGTAACAACCCACGGTGACCGTCTACGTGCATTTTTGTCTGCTGCCGGTGTAGTGGGTCGCATGTTGTCTCACCGGAGCATGCGGGTGCCTACTATATTCTCTCGTTTTAATGATGGTAGTACTTTAACTAATATTGCATGTGCAATGGCATCATGTTTGCTCACGTCTCCCTCAAATACACTAGAGATTATTAGTTTGTCATTTTTAATTATATTGGAAACTTTCTCATTTGATAAGGACCCGTTTACTACGTGTCGGACAAGTTGCTTTTTCTCGCTTGTTGTTCTTGAAAGTTGCCTCTGACGGAGGGGCCGCACAATTATTTATAATATTAATAGCATGATCGTTTAGATCGTTGTCAATATTCGCAGTTGTTGCATTTTCATCATTGTTCCCGTCATTATTATTATAACTTAAACTAGTATGATATGGTACAGACCCGCCTATCAAGTTCGGCTATAAATCTTACAAATGCCACCCTAGACAAAAGTTAGGAGCAGTGATATGTTTAATTTGTAAAAATGTGTACCATACAGATCATTTCAAAAAATTAGAAAATACTAAAATCGTAAATGATACTTTTGTAATTTGCAATGAACATAAGAAGGTAAATCTAATTTCAAAACTGAATGAAAATGTGCTTAGTGACGAGCCAATATTGATCATTGTTCAGTTGAAATTAGCACAAAGAGAAGACATTGAAAAACAGATAATACAGGAAATAACGGACGCTGATTCAAATGGCCATGAAAAAACTATATATGAAGATCATACTCAAATAGAGATGTTGAAGACTGAAAATACATTATTGAAAGAGCTCAACGGAGAATTGCAAGACAAGAATATACTATTGAGAGAAATGGTAAATCAAGAAAAGGGAAGCAATGCTTCGAACACAAAAAGAACCACATATGCTGAGAAAACATCAAATGCCAAACCCCCGCCTAAACGCATCCCAAGAATTATTGTTAAAAAAGTTAAAGGAAATGATGACATCAAGAAAATAAATCAGTATGTAGCACACTATTTAATCAAGGACAAAAACATACAAACAAAGAAAGTGATTGTGAATGATGATGATAATAAAATAATTATTAACTGTCTGAATGAAGAAAGTGTAGAAAACGCAGTCAATACTCTATCTGCGAAACTAGCATATTGCTGTGAAATTGACAAAGAACAGATAAATAAGCCTAGAATGAAAATAGTGGGAATAAACAATTTTGAAAAGATAAATGACAAAGCACTATAGGACGATATTAACAAAAGAAATTTTAAAGAGTTTAAAAAAAGTGCACCGTCCTGCATACTTATGCAAGTCGAAAATCTAAGCTACAATCTGTAATAATAGAAATACCAGCTGATATGCATAAGTATATCAGAGACAAGAAAGGTCACATAAACGTTAAACCATGTTTTAACTGTGGACGATTCAGGCATAATACTAAAAAATGTAGGAATACTCCCACATGTTTAAGGAGGTAACACCGTGTGTCGACTTCAAAAAATCGATGTTTGGTTTTTGACATATTTCGCAAGTAAAATATGTTGAAAATATTGTGTGAAAATTTCAGATTGAAATTCAAAATACTTTTAAAGATATAGCCAAAAGAAGCGAGCGCGCCGCAGGTATATTAATACGCTCCAAACAGCAGTGCTCGTCGGCAGCAGTTGCTCCGGCCGTCCCCACTCTCTTGTCCCTTCTGTCTTTATTTTTATATATCTACGCAGGTGTACATATTATAAGTAACGTATTATAGTATACGACATATACACAGGTATAAAATTTTTAACCTACAAAATTTCGGACATTTCAGCAGTAACCGTTACTCACTCGACGTGTAAACATCAAGTTTGAAAATGGACCAACGCGGCAATAGAGACAGTCGGCATCTAAATAAAGGAGGCAAAAAAAGATCTTTTCACGGTAATCAATTTACCGCGGAAGATACTACATTTGTCAGTACATCTGCTAAAAAAATCGAACATAACGATGCTTTTGAAGTGTCTCATGATCCGTCTTTCAAGTACGTTTTTATTTGTTTCAATTTTGTGTTTGGAGTATTAGAAAATATTGTGAAGTGTAAAGAATGTGACAGTGCCATAAAATTTCTTATGAATTCACCAAGAGGACTAGGATTCAAATTGAGTGTAAAATGCTCTTGTCAAGATTATCTTATTGATTCTTGCCCGATGATCAAAAACGCGTACGAAATAAATCGACGGTTTACTTTCGTCATGCGATTACTCGGCGTTGGCCAGGCGGGCGTCAATCTTTTTTGCTCAATAATGGATCAAAAAAGTTTTGGAAATCGCTACACTGACAGCTGCCTGTATCTTCAATGAAGGTTTTCTACCTGTGCTGAAAATAATTGAGACAATGGGAGTAACAATTGGCCGAACAGCAAGGGATTGCTCCGACGTTGTCGACAATGCACGCATTTTAAAAGCGAACAAAAACGCTGAAATAAACTCAAAAGAGGTTAAAACTCTACGGAGGGCTCTCAGGGCTGCTGCAGATGAAAATTTTGATGAAACCGAAGGACTATTCTATGGACCAGGCATAGCCGATTAGGGTAAGTTTGATTTTTTTTACGAGAAATCTGTTATCAAAACTTTAAACGCGTATTTCTCCAAACCACTTTTTTTGGTCGCGGGGGAAGCACTCACAAAAAACTATTCAACCGATCGTGCTGAAACTTTTACCAGTTATTCTTAACATACAAGACTATTACACTAACCTCTGAAACATTTAAATTTTTAACAATAAATTAATTTTTTTAAACAATTTTCGCCAAAAAAAACCCAAAAAAAAAATGTTTTGCTTAAAAGTCCGCCATTTTTTTTTATGAAAAATATATGCATATTAAAGGTTAGCGTAATAGCGAGACATCTAACAAACAATAATCTATGTGTTTTTTGATTTCAGATGATCACAGAAGCCTGAGTGCTTCCCCCCCCCCCCCACCATCGCCTCCAAAACGAGGAGTCTACTTCAGGTGGGCAAAACCAAAATAAAACCTCATAAATATTATAAAAAAAAAAATATGTTTTTTGTCTAGTAAACATCAATAAAAACATATAAAAATTTGAGAAAGATCGCATTTTATTTTATACCCCAAAAAAATTCATAAATAAACGTTGAAAAAAGGCGCGTCACACGGTGTTACCCCCTTAAATTGTGCAAAACAGCATTTGACTATTGATAGCAGCAACACAATATTGTTACATGTGCCAATTGCTCTTTCAACAACACTAAATATAAAACCAGTTTTTAGGTTAACCACGCGGCAACAGACAGTGACAAATGTGAAATATGGAAATCTAAGATTAAAAAATACGTAGATATGACCAAATACAATATCAAGCCTATTGTTCCGAAATATCTCGGTAAATTAGGTAACTTCCATTATCAACCTGTGTTATCTGGACAAACATCTGGACAAATTTCATTATCTATTGAATCGCTGAATACACTCAACGACAACTTATTACTCAGGAGCGCACGAAGTGACCAAAGGACCCCTCAAGGGGTGAATGAATAATAATAGAGCAAGACGTAAATTTTGAATCTATTGCGATTAACGAAAATATTTTTAGCGATTTTCAGTCTCAATAAAAATCTTAATGATAATAATGGTATATTAATTCTATATGTAAATGTAAGAAGTTTAAATGTAAACTTTACTGAACTTGAAGTTTTTATTGAGAATCTGAAAAAGAAGCCAAATATAATAATATGTTCAGAGACTTGGAACTTAGAGTGTTAGCAGTACTATCGTTTACCAGAATATAAAATATATTATAATGAAAGTAAAATTAACAAAGCTAATGGTGTTATTATGTACATAAAAAATAACATTTCCGAAAATACTGAAACAGTGATAAGCGATAGACTGAGAATCTTATGTTTCAATATCAAATTAGAGAGTAATAATACTTTAAGAATATCAGCAATTTATTGATCTCATGACATGTCTAAGACTGAATTTACCCATAGCATTAAAAAATATATAAGAAGCAATATCAACACGACGAATCACTGTATAGTCGGTGATTGTAATATCGACATTCTGAACAAAAACATGACGAGTAATTCTTAAATAATTTTTTGGAAAATGAATATACTCCATGTTTCTCTGGCATAACTAGATCTTCGGAGGATAATAGCAGGGGCAGTTCGATTGACAATATTTTTATATTATTATATTATAACAAATTAAACCCTAAAACGCGGATACAAAAATTACGTCAAAGTATTAGATAAAGTTATCAAAAATGCTAAAAGGAATTATGAAATAAATTTGATAAATGAGTGGAGTGACAATCCTAAAAAATTGAAAAGAAATTGGATATAGCTAACTCTATGAACACTTTCTTCTGTGATGTTGGCATAAAATTAAGCTCAAAAATAAAACACCATATCTATGCCACGCTGATATTACCAAAAAGGAACGAAAAAACTATTTTTATTAATCCTACAGACTCTTTTGAAATATATAGAACTATAATGGAAATGAAGGATAAATCAGGTGGTATCGATAGGATAAATTCTAAAACTTTGAAAATACTCTCTACATATATTGTTACACCGTTAGAACATATATTTTACTTGTGCATTGATAAATCAATCTGGCCAGATACATTAAAAATTGCTAAGGTAGTTCCAAGCCACAAAGCCGGAGATAGATCTTGTTTTTCAAATTATCGACCTATCTTGCTTATATCTAACATTGCAAAAATTTTTGAAAAAATCATTTACTATAGATTACATGACTTTATACTAAAATACAATATAATATCGGATCAACAATACGGTTTTGTTAAAAATAGAGGAACTACAGATGCACTGAATCATTTTGCCAACATAATTTATACTAAGTTAGATAAGAGCAAACCTATCATAGCAGTCTTCTTAGATCTGGCTAAGGCTTTTGACACTGTAAACCATAAAATTTTATTAGAGAAGCTTGAAAGATATGGAATAAGAGGAAAAGCTCTGAAATTACTAACGAGCTATCTCTGTAATAGAAAACAAAAAGTTAGAGTACAATGACACATGAGTGATTACAAAATTATAACTACGGGTGTTCCACAAGGAACCATCTTAGGCCAATTACTATTTATATTGTATGTCAATGATCTATTAAAAGATATACAGATATATAAAGATATGCCAATGAATCAATAATGTCTTATGCTGACGACACTGTCATTATTTCAGATGATGACACTTGGTCCTCAGCACAAGACAAAATGAATATTTATTTAAATTAGGTAGCTAACTGGTTAGCTCATAATAAGTTATCCCTAAACCTATGTAAAACTATCTACATGACATTCGGAAACTATTGTGATAGTGTACCTGAAACACTAGATATTAAAATTAAAAATCAAGAAATAGCTAGGGTTGAAAGCTATAAATATTTAGGTATAGTTTTTGATTACAACATTAAATGGGATAAGCATATTGAATACGTTATCAAAAGAACTAAATATTTGATGTTCATTTTTGCTAAAATTAGAAAGATAATGGATTGTAGAACATTGATGACAATTTACTATGCATTTTTCCAAAGCATAATAAGCTATGGTATAATTGCTTGGGGTGGATTGGGTAAAAATCTTTTAAACCTAGTACAAAGAATCCAAACAAGGATAGTAAAAATCAGAAACAAAGACTTTTCGCTAGGAAGCAACACTCCATTAGATATAACGCAGCTTTCTATGTTAGGATCTGTGTCATATTACTATAAAAGTTTAAAAGAACTGTACTTGAAAGCTGAACGTAACACAAGATACAAGAGTATACAATTACCCATTTGAATGTTAACAAAAAAACCATCAAAAACAAACTAAAAATTTTTGTAAGGGATTCATTGATATAATATATTTATAAAATTAAGTAACACTGTCATTAACTTTAATTATAAAATATTTGTAAAATTAATAAAAATATGAAATTTTTAGTAGTTTTAAGTAGTTTTAAGTTCTATTTTAGTTTAAAGTTTTTCTGTATTATACCAGCCTATGAACAGGTAACTGTGTTACCTCTATAGGATTTTACATTTTGTGTTTCCTATATTTGTAAATTATCTGGTGTTAATAAATAAATAAATAAATATCAGAAACATCCTCTAAACTTTCTAGCTTATATCGATGGCTGGATGTTGAGAAAGTCTACGAGTCAAACCTAAAAGTAATAAAAAACATTATTTTGAGATAATTGCATTTAAAGTTTGAAAACACATACAAACAATAATCACCTAAAGAAAAAAGTATGAATACTTTGTATTTTCTTGTTATATATCTCATTAATATATCTCACACTATTGCTTAGACAAACACGTGCGATATGTCAATGATATGATCTCATGATAGCGTTGAAACAAAAAAATTTGTTAATAACAGTGTCTCATTCTTATCAGTAAGAATAAAGAATACAATATTTATCTTTTTTCGTCATAAAACATAAGTATATTTTGAATTCTTATAGGCGTAGCTGGTAGTTGTTTTCCAGCTGATAAGTTCGTTTCCTTTGTTAGCTTAAAACTAAATGAATAAAAATAATTTGTAAAGCATATACAATATATACTTTACATGACAAAAGTTCTAATAGTTATTTCAGATCAACTCTATTAATTTTGAAGTATTTCACCATCACCAATATACTGCGAGTACATAACACCATGTTTTTCAAAAGAACGCTGAAAAATTTCCACAATACCGTCTACCTCCATTTTTCTAGCATTGCCTTGATGATTTGACGTACACTGACTTTGATGCGTTTCAATCCATTCTTCATAAGCTGGTGTGTCTTCTTTTCCTTCCCATAAACAGCAACTCTTACAAAAACTATTTTTTATAGAAACATCAAGCACTTTTCCGGTAGAATTGCCTATTACACTAGAAACACCTTGGAGTGAGGAAAAACCTCTTTTTCTCCTAGAACCATCTCCGGACACAAGAAGTCCAGCACTATCTGGAGATACTCTTTTCTCTTATCGCACCATTACTCATAGAGCCTTCAGCAATCACTTCACAAGCTTCACTCAATTGATCGTTGATATTGTCAAAATTTCTGTGCGACATTGTCTGTGGCAAATAATTCCACAAAAGGTTGAAAGTCCAGCATGTCCATGAGCACGCATAACCAAAACAGATCTTCTATTAACTTCCTATGCATTACTATTTTTGCCAATGAATCTACTGGAATTAATTGATGCAATTCTCGGATTTGTACAATTTAAACAAGAAATGTCAATTATAAATCCAAGTCCTCGTACATCAGATTCAGAGAAATTCAGTTTTCTATGACATATCTTGCAACGTGCAATTTTTTGCAGTTCAAGAAATAGGATATCAATGTCGACAATTCTATTCCTGATTTCACTGACTTCAGTCATAATGTCCTGAACTTTTCTACTGGAAGTTGAATTTCTTGGCTTCTTTGGAGGCCATCTCCTTTTCTTTCATAAAAAATCTTCTTTCTTTTTGTTTGTCTTCCCCAAGTAAGTTTACTAGGGCCACCCGACACTTTACCTTGATCATCCCTTGGTCTGGTACTATAAGACATTACACTTACACTGTATACTGATTTGACACAAAATATATATAAATATTTATACACAACCGACCACAAACAATTTTTCTTACACTTTCTATAAAAAAAAACACTTATGTACTTTAACACTTATACATACCTATATAATTATTCACTTACATACTTAAACACTTAAACAGTATTACACAATAATTATAAAGCCTTGCAAAAGAATGGTGAATATAGGTTTTAATTTAAAAATAATGTACAATATTTTTATACAAAAATAGTACAGATATTTTTATACAAAAATAGTACAGATATTTTTATACAAAAATAGTACAGATATTTTTATACAAAAATAGTACAGATATTTTTATACAAAAATAGTACAGATATTTTTATACAAAAATAGTACAGATATTTTTATACAAAAATAGTACAGATATTTTTATACAAAAATAGTACAGATATTTTTATACAAAAATAGTACAGATATTTTTATACAAAAATAGTACAGATATTTTTATACAAAAATAGTACAGATATTTTTATACAAAAATAGTACAGATATTTTTATACAAAAATAGTACAGATATTTTTATACAAAAATAGTACAGATATTTTTATACAAAAATATTACAGATATTTTTATACAAAAATAGTACAGATATTTTTATACAAAAATAGTACAGATATTTTTATACAAAAATAGTACAGATATTTTTATACAAAAATAGTACAGATATTTTGAGAAGTTAATCTCGAAGTAAACAACATTAAAGAGCGTTTACAACGTTCATACAGAAGTTGCGGATAGAGCATATCGGCGTTCTAGTCAGTGATTGGTTGAAAGACAGATCCAGAGGAACATTCCGCACTACCTTATTGCATTGGCATCGAAACGATACCGAAGCATCAAACATCCCATGTAAATTTCACCTGGTGCGAAATTTCAAAACAGCGAGAGAGTATAGTTTTTCAGTCAATTTCGCTATATATAGGTATGCTGTATGTGTTACTTTCTGACAGTTTCGAGTTTTGTCGAATATATATATGTGGGACGTTTCACGTCAACCGGATCATCAGTGCACCCAAAATTTGGGTTAACCTATCAAAACGTTTGAGGTCTCAAAATGTTCGTCTGGTCAAGAGCTTTAAAAAAAATGCTGACGTTTTTTAAAATCCAATATGGCGCCTGAAAGCCACATTTTCATAGCACATTTAACAAAAACAATAGTAAAAATGTTATAATTTATAAAATATACCTCCCGAAAGCATGTAAAACGTATGCTCGGACTTATAATTGAGAATGCTTATAGAATTCCGAATTTTCAAATTGTGGATCCAAAATGGCGGACAATATACCACCACCAAACCATTTTACCGCAAAAAATGATTTCAGATTAGTTGAAAGTATCAACATAGAGGTTTTCGGAGATACTGAATCTTATTTTAACATTAGAATTCTGAAATTCAAAATGGCGGACATTATACCACTACCAAACCCATTTTACTGCAAAAAATGATTTAAGGCCAGTTTAAAGTATCAATATACGGGTTTTTAGGGCCACTGAATCTCAATTTGACATCAAGATTTAAAAATTTTAAAAAGCAGATCCAATATGGCTGACATTGCCCCCTCTTACCGAATTATACCGCAACAAATGATTCAAGATCAGTTTAATGTAGCGATATAAGGTTTTTCAAAGACTCTGGATCTTATTTTAACATCGAGAATCTAAAATATAAAATAGCAGATACAATATGGCGGACCTTACCTCTCACCTAACCCATTGTCAATATTTTGAACCTCAGACAGGCAATTTAAAACTCTATAAACGTGAAGAAAGCGATATGTGTAGGCTTAATACCCGTTTACACAGTTGGTGAGCAAGTCATTCAGCGGCTTTCTTCATCAGCGACTTCTTCTCCAACAGTCCTTTTCAGGATAGTTGGTGAGCGAGTTTATCAGCGGCTTTCTTCATCAGCGACTTTTTCTCCAACAGTCCTTTTTAGGATAGTTGGTGAGCAAGTCAATCAGAGGCTTCCTTCATCAGCGACTTTTTCTCTAACAGTCCTTTACAGGATAGTAAGTGAGCAAGTCATTCAGTGGCTTTCTTCATCAGCGACTTCTTCTCCAACAGTCCTTTTCAGGATAGTTGGTGAGCGAGTTTATCAGCGGCTTTCTTTATTGGCGACTTTTTCTCCAACAGTCCTTTTTAGGATAGTTGGTGAGCAAGTCAATCAGCGGCTTCCTTCATCAGCGACTTTTTCGCCAAGAGTCCACATTTCTTTTGTTTTGGTTGTGCACTTTCAGATCCCACAACAATGTCTTCCCCTGCGAAAATATACCGTGCCGATAGATGCGTAAATCCATTTAATATTACAAAAGGACATGGCAAATCTCTTAGGATGATCTCCAAAGCAATTCGAGATGTCTATCCTGATTATCCGAACTTTTCAGTGATTTGTGATTCATGTAGAAAATCTTTTGACGAACTACATGATTTGTCGTCACCAAACGTCAGTATTAGTGCTGATTTTGAATCAGATATTGCCTCACCTTCTGTTTCAAACCCCGATGCACTTACGCAAGATGATCTTACAGATATTTTAACTGGTCTCAAAAACAAATTTCAATCTCTGAGGGAGAAGGATCCATTACGTGTGAGTATTCTTACTATTTTGCCCGAACAATGGGCTATACGTAAAATTATGGACTAATTTGGTGTGTCCTACAGAATGGCTCATAAAGCCAAAAAGTTAAGAGAATTAGATGGAGTTTTGTCTTCTCCTGTTGCAAGAAGTGGAAAAACTTTACCTACTGAAACTACTCAGAAAGTTAAAGATTTTTACGAAGATGATCTTAATAGCAGAATTATGCCAAATAAAAAAGATACCGTCAGTATTTATGTAGATGGTAAAAAAAGAAAAGATTATTACTTACTGATATTAAGAACATTCATAGTCAATTTATAGAGCAGTTTCCTGAAAATCCGATCGGGCTAACCAAGTTTGCGGAGCTAAGACCAAAATGTTGTGTCTTTGTAGGATCTCCTGGTACACAACGTATGGGTATGTACGATACACCAAAATTTAAAGGCAATGCTTGACGCAGTGAATATCGAAAAAATCTCAAACAATGTTCTCAAGAATTATAAAGATTGTTTGGATTTTGTTCTATGTGAGCATCCCAAACCATGTTGTTATTTGAATGAATGCAAATTTTGTCCAGACATTCAAAAGTTCTCTAATTACGTTGAGAACATCATGGATGAGCACAATATTGATCAAGTCATCTTCAGCACGTGGCTATCAACCGATAGATGCACTTTGATAAAACAATGCCTAACATCGCAAGAATTTATTGAAACTTTATGTTCTAGACTAGAAAAGTTGATACCTCATCACTTTATAGATATGGAACAATCAAAGTTCATTTCTGAAATGAAAAATAACCTTTCAGATGAAGAGGTTCTTGCTCAATTGGATTTTTCTGAAAACTATCCTTTTATGGCCCAAGATGCTGCATAGGCATTTCATTTCAATAATGATCAGAGTACGATATTTCCTGCGGTTGTTTATTATAAATCTGAAGGTAAGCTAAAGCATTTTAGTACTGTAGCTATGTCTGACTGCACTACTCATGATGCCACTGCAGTATACATAATGCAGCAAAAGCTTATACCTGAAATTCGCAAGGTTTGTCCTAGAGTAAAAAATGTTATATATGCTACGGATGGTGCTAAACAGCATTTTAAAAATCGTTATCAAATGAGCAGTTTAATGAGCCATAAGAGAGATTTTGGCGTTGATGCTGAATGGCACTGTTTTGCAACAGCACACGGAAAAGGTAGTTGCGATGGAGTTGGAGCGATAGTGAAGAGAGAAGCTACAAGAGCAAGCTTACAAGCTACAAACAATGAAGCGATTTTAGATGTTAAAGCTCTTTATTCATGGGCTACTAGGCGATCATTTAATATAAAATTTTTCTTGTACACCAAAAAAGATCACGAACAAACTCATAAATTCCTAACAAAGAGATTCAAAAGCTGTCCGCCTGTCACAAATATACAGACGGCGCATGGATTTATCCCAGAAAATAATGAAACATTGAAAGTCATGCATTACTCAAATGCCAATGAACCTAGAAACAAAGTAATTTATGATATCGTCGAAAGCCATTTATCACCAGTAAAAGCACCACGAACGAGGAGCCAGAATAATTAAGACTGCTTAACATGTCATGAAAAATTGATTCAATTGGCTAAATTCTATTTTTTCTTTCATCCACGCAGGCATATATACACGGAACAATAGAAAAATGTACGGACAAAAACCGCAGACAGATGATTCTGAATCTAATAGACCGGACAAATACAAGATTTCTGAGCACAAATACTGATTCCGATGATACACTTAGTACCATTTACCTCAGAAACCCCAATATCGATACTCTCAACTGATCCAAAATTATTTGTTGCGGTAAAATAGGTTTGGTGGTTGTATAATGTCCGCCATTTTGGATCCGCCATTTTGAATTTCGGAATTCTAATGTTAAAATAAGATTCAGTATCTCCGAAAACCCCTATGTTGATACTTTCAACTAATCTGAAATCATTTTTTGCGGTAAAATGGGTTTGGTGGTGGTATAATGTCCGCCATTTTGGATTCGCCATTTTGAATTTCGGAATTCTAATGTTAAAATAAGATTCAGTATCTCCGAAAACCCCTATGTTGATACTTTCAACTAATCTGAAATCATTTTTTGCGGTAAAATGGTTTGGTGGTGGTATATTGTCCGCCATTTTGGATCCACAATTTGAAAATTCGGAATTCTATAAGCATTCTCAATTATAAGTCCGAGCATACATTTTACATGCTTTCGGGAGGTATATTTTATAAATTAGAACATTTTTACTATTGTTTTTGTTAAATGTGCTATGAAAATGTGGCTTTCAGGCGCCATATTGGATTTTAAAAAACGTCAGCATTTTTTTTAAAGCTCTTGACCAGACGAACATTTTGAGACCTCAAACGTTTTGATAGGTTAACCCAAATTTTGGGTGCACT
The DNA here is from genome assembly GCA_949152435.1 of Gastracanthus pulcherrimus. Lineage (NCBI taxonomy): Eukaryota > Metazoa > Arthropoda > Insecta > Hymenoptera > Pteromalidae > Gastracanthus > Gastracanthus pulcherrimus. The sequence goes on along the minus strand of OX424573.1, from coordinate 63,802,488 downwards.
GATGATCCGGTTGACATATATATATATATATATATCATCAGTGCACCCAAAATTTGGGTTAACCTATCAAAACGTTTGAGGTCTCAAAATGTTCGTCTGGTCAAGAGCTTTAAAAAAAATGCTGGCGTTTTTTAAAATCCAATATATATATATATATATATATATATATATATATATATATATATATATATATATATATATATATATATATATATATATATATATATATATATATATATATATATATATATATATATATATATATATATATATATATATATATATATATATATATATATATATATATATATATATATATATATATATATATATATATATATATATATATATATATATATATATATATATATATATATATATATATATATATATATATATATATATATATATATATATATATATATATATATATATATATATATATATATATATATATATATATATATATAGTTTAATTAATTTAAAATTCAAAGAGTCTATATATATATAATATATATATATATATATATATATATATTATATATATATAGACTCTTTGAATTTTAAATTAATTAAACTTATTTAAATAGCATTTTTTACATAAAATTCACTAAATTCACTAAAAAAAAAACTACTTTGAAATTTTAGCTGTAATTCTGTAACCAAACTTAATATCGTAAAACGGGTTGCAGGAGCTTATTGTACAAGAAATTTGCTATTAAAATATGCAATAAAAAATTGATTTTTTTTTTACTTTTTAACCCAGGCCTGCTCTCTTAAAGAGTAAAAACGTACGCTAGAAGGTAGAACTTTTGCCTTTTACTCTTTCAGAAGAGTAATTTTCCTATTCTCTACCTTTCAAAGGATACATATTAGATTTTACTCTTTAGAAAAGAGTAATTTTGGCATTTTACTTTTTTATAAAGAGTAAATTGATAAGTTTCCACTTTACAAAAGTAGAAAGTGTCATCTGCGGTTATAAAAGAGTAAATTAAAGAATTTTTGGTTATAGAACGAATAAATTGCTACATTTCTGCTTTGCAAAAGTGCAAAATCACATTTTAGACTTTTAATAGAATAAATAAAGGAGAAAGGGATGTTGAACCTAAAAACATGTTTTCTCTTTTATTTATAACTTTTCATATATAAAATGCTAAGATAAATTCGAAATTAACACTTATCATTTTATACTTGACTGATGGAGCTAAAATTTTAAGTATGTCCTAATTACTAATACCCTGTATACATCCCCATTATCGACATCGTGTTTATATCCTAATCACTGACACTCTACATATGTCCATTTACTGACACCTCTATATATATCCCGATTACCGATACCTTGTATAATATATGTCCTAATTACCGACATTTGAAAATGTCCTACTTATATGTGTACCAATTACCAACACCTTGTGCATGTACCAATTATCCACAGCCTGTAGATGTCCTAATTAGCGAGACCCTGTATATGTTCTAATTATCGACTACCTGGATATGTCCTAATTACCGACATCATGTATGTGTACCAATTACCGACATCTTATATATGTACCGATAAACGACACCTTGTATGATCTCATTACAATTACCCTGTATATGTCCCAAATGCCTACACGACGCATGACTTAATTACCGACTAATTATGATTAACAAGATATCCGCGAGTATTTTATTTTTCTTTTGCCGAGAAAAAAAATCATTTAAAAAAAATCGATGTTCTATGTCGAACGATAACTGGAGTAGAACGGCATTATTCTTCTTGAAAATTTACAGAAAGGTAGTTTTTAACTATCTCTTGGCTCAGTTATCTTTTTAGATCATGAGGACTCTTACTTTTCAAGATATTTTAGGTTATGGTATTTTCAAACTTTTTTTTGACCACTTATATCTCGAGAACGGACGGTCATTTTTGGCCAACTGGGGCTCATTTTTTTCGTTTCTTAAGGTGTAACTCCACTGATTTTTAAAAAATCTCTCCCCTTCGTCTAATAATATTAGAAATTCGGTAACTTTTTTTGTCATGATTGAAGAAGGTTGTAAAAAAATTTTGACAATTTTTCACTAAAATTTTATTACTAGTTATTGGAGAAAATACATATTTTTGTAATAAAAACAAGTGTCTTTAGAATAGTTCCTTGCGCATACAAATTTAACGAATTCTATTTTAAAAAATTCTAGGATATTTTTCAATTTAAAATGAACAAAAGATAATATTTTTGAAATTGTTTAAACTCAATTAATGGTCTAAAATAAATAATACGTTTTTTGAACTTGATAAAACATAAAAATCCCATGTTTCAACACTTACAATGCATGAATAAAACATTTACCATCAAAATACCTAAAAACAAAATATTAACTTCTTTTCACAATAATTTAACGGATATTTTCTGGAAGTTTCCAAAATATCAATGGTCATGGGTTACGCGAAGAACTTTTTGAAGGTAGAAAAGTAAGTTTCGAGAAAGGCGCGTTTAAAGTTTTAATTTGGTATGCTATCCAATGTTAGTTGTTTCACTCATCTGGCTATAACTTTGATATAACAAAGAGTTTTGACATCCGGCAAGTCTCAAAATGTTCATAAAACTATAAACATAAGAAATATGTAATAAAAAAATTCGATTTTTTGGTAAAAAATCACTGGAATTCCCCCTTAAGGGGACGCCGGATATCTCTGTCCTTGTCTAATTGAGTTTTCATTCATAATTTTAAGAGAAATCATATTTTTCTTTAAATAATAGTTGTCCCCGCTTCGTTTTATAGTAATCTACATATATGTCCAAGCTGGGTTCATATGATTGTTTTGTTTTCGAGAAAACTTTGACACACTAAAAGGGCCAACTACGTGGAGATTAACCTTTACATACTAAGTTTGTCAAAGTTTTCTCGAAAACAAAACAATCATATGAAACCAGCTTGGACATATAATTAGGTTACTGTAAAACAAATTGGGGACAGCTATTATTTTGTCATTAAACAATTAACTTTGTAAATAAATAACGAAATACGTGTGTAGGATAGTAGGAATCTACTGTCGGTATCCGACGTCTCCTTAATGAAGATTTGGAATTGAAAAGAAATTTTAAGATTCATCGACTCGCTTCTGTTTTACAATGATTTTTTTTACGTTATTCTAAACTTAATTAGGTAAACTAGTTTGGTATGTAGAAATAATATGATCGCTTCTGTGTAAATGCATTTGAAAGAGAATAAAATTATCTTCCACGACACGAACTTCTTATAAGCTATTTTCCTTCTTTTGTTATACACGTAAACGTCCTTTTCTTGGAACGGTGATATTTTGGAAACGTATCTTTATATATTAAATAAATTAAGATGAAATAAGTTTTCAGTATCTCTTGGCAGTTTGGATTGAGCTCTTTAATCAGAATATGAAATCTTTTATTTTTCAAGATATTTGAGGTTATGTTTTTTTATTAATTATTTATTGCCTATTTCTTAGGCAATAGAAGATTAGTTACACGGTAATTTTGTACGAATCGCTCAATTTTTTGCTTTTTGACGAAATGAAATATATTGTTTTTTGAGATTCATCGACTCGTTTTTGGTTTAGAATAATTTTACATTATAATGATTTTTTTTTAAATTTGGCGCTTGCTTCTTGGGTATTAAGCGGTAATTTTTATCTATTCAAAGTTCATTCTTTCTTATTTTTTTATAAAGATTTAAAATTAAAAAGACTTTTTAAATTTCGACAATTTGTTTTTGCTTTATAACGATTTTTATAATCCATACTTTTCTTGTGGTGATATAATAAATTAAGTCTCCATAAACTTAAATGTTTTTTCTAATTATAATAATCTGATGAATTTTTATCTGTTTTTGATAAATATTCGAATCAGAAAAAAAATTTTCTTCATTCGTTTTTGTTTTGTAACGATTTTTCTATTTACGATATTCTTAAATCCATAATGCAATTTTTTTTATCATAAGTTTATAATTTTTTGTAATTTATCTTTTGACAACAATAAGTGATAAAAAAACACACCATTTTAGAGATATTAAAAAGAAATAAATAGATCGATTTAAAAAGCTGTATTAGAATAAAGAAATTCATATTGGAACAATTTATTTAGTTTGAGGAAGCTAAGTGCCAATGAATTGGCAGCAGTTGTTTGTTTTCCTTAAGGGGTATAGCCACATTGGAATTTTCAAAATATCGAAAATTTTTTTTTAGCTGAAATTCTTTTTATTTTTTTTCAGGTCCAAAATTATGCATGTAATTTTGCATGCAGAATAGCGTAAAGAAAAAAAAGTGCTGCCGTAAACGCGCTGTGGGTGGACATTTTCTTTTTGAAAAAATGGTATGTATTTAATATACCATTGTTTACTTTTATTAATAAACTTTTTTTTCATATTAAAAAATATGTTGAATATGCACATGATTTGATGTCTGCTACTGTGGCCATAAAGGAAGGCGGCGTAACAAAATAATATCACCGATCCAGTGGAAAGGCATTTGAAAGAGCATAAAATCTTCTAGCGTTTCCGACCTGAATGTTTGAATAAGGTAATTCCCTTCTTTCGTTACACATAAAAACGACATTTTTTTTAAACGGTTACATCTCGGAAACATATGGCGGAAAATTTTGTTAACCCTGGCCACGTAATGCTATATTATCTGCATTTGCTGTAAGTATACAATCGTAAGCATAGTTAATCTAAAAAAAAACCGTTGTAAGTTCATCGGCAATTAGCCTCCTCAAACTAAATTAATTGTTCCAATATGATATTCTCTATTCTACTAAATTAATTTTAAATTGCTATATCACTTTCTAATTAGTATCTCAAATAAGGTGTGCATTTTTATCATTGATAGTTTGTCAAAATATGTGATTATATGTTACTACGTAGATTCACTGAATTCCTAAGCATCTAAAATTTTCATGAAAAATTCATGAAAATTTGAGGATTTTCAGCTCTTTAAATTCAGTAGTATTTCATGAATTATTGTCATCATTTTTTATGTTTATAGCTTTACAAAAGAATAATATTTTTATATGAAACAAAGCTTAAATTAAAACTCTTTTAGTCAACTTTTATATCTTATTACATCATTTCTCTAGCAAAATAACTTGCAGAGTTATGATATGAAGTATAGGTACTTTTTACTGAAATAACGCGTATTTTGAACACAACCGGTCATATTATGTTATCCCTAAGGGCCTTATGGGACAAAACTATGGGTGCTAGGCTTCATTTTTAGGTACCATAAAACACTTCCCAAAGTTTTATCAAAATCCGTGACCCGGATGTGACACTATCCTTGTGAATATTGTACTCCATATTACTGTTCATCTCAATTTTTTGAAATAAAACTCCATCATATATTTTCGATATAAAACAGGTTTTAAAAAAAACATACGTTTTGTTTATAACAAATGAAGAGAACTTACCTTATCAAAAATCTCGGGTCGAAACGTTAGATAATTTTATGTTCTTTCAAATGCATTTTCACTGGATCGATGATAATATTTCTAGCGGACCAAAGAACCAGAAAAACTCAAACCCAAACATCGAAGAACCGTTAAAACACGAAATGACTATTAAAAAATTAAAAGACAAAATGAGCATTGAACACACACACACACACACACACACACACACACGCACACACACTCACTCACTCGCACACACACACACACACACACACACACACACACACATACACACACGCACACATACGCCCATACACACAACTACAAATGTCCCAAAACATGTTTCTAACATTTGTTTACTATCACAAAGCTTCCTCTTTGAGGGTAACTAATATTAACTAATATATACCCCATATTATCAAAGTCCTAATTACCGACACCCTGTTCTTATTCACTAAGAACATTCCAATTTTTCTACAAAAGTATGAAAAAATATTTCATACATGAATTAAATTATAGTTTTTAATGTAAATTATTGATTTCACTATACATTGAATGCCTTAAGATACGTGGAAATACAAAATCAATTTTCGATAAACCCTAGTGGAAATTTGTGAAACCTTAGTGAAAATGTGAAAAACTGTGTAAAACCATGAGAATTTCGTGGAAAACTGGAAAATTGGGCTCACATTTGGAACAGGATTTTAAAAAATATAGAATATTTCATAAATTTTGTCAGAGTTTGTCATAGTTCAAAGACTTTCACAGTTTCTCACATTTTATAACTGTGAGAAAATTATGAAAAAACAGTGAGAAAACGTGCATATTTATTTGTAACAGATGTTTCAAAAGTATGTGTATTTTCACATATTTTCACATTTTCCCACATTTTTTTTCATAGTTTTTCAGTTTTTCACAGTTATCATTTCCACTGGGGAAGTCTTTCATTTTGGAAAACTCGTTCATTTAAAATATTTTAAATGAATTTTTATCAAATGTGAAATATATAAATGTGTTTATATATAAATTTTATTATATTCATTAATTAATTCATACATTTGAAATATGCATATGAAACATTTTTGTTGTTGACATTTTGATTTTTGATTCGTAATCAGCGACCCCAAAAGTCCCTGTACACCATTTTTTTTAAATCTGATAAAAATTAATACATATGTCCATCATATTGGGTCCACTATTTTGTTTTTTCCAAATTTTGACTTTTGATTAATAATCAGCGACCTAAAAAGCTACCGTATACCAACTTTTATGAAGATGAAACTATTCCTTGAATTTTGGTCACCTTTACTCTTTATAAAAGATTAATTTCCTTAATTTACTCCTTTAAAATCATAGGACTGGGATAATGTACTTTTGTAAAGTAGAGATTTAGTGATTTACTCTTTATAAAAGAGTAACTTCCTTATTTTACTCTTTTCAAAGGGTAAAATGTAATGTTACAACTTTTCTAAAGTATTTTCCTATATATGATGTCTATTATCCAATATATATATAAATATGCTGAGTTTATATACATTGCCATTAACAATATAAAAATCGTGTCAATAATGATATTAGGTAATGTTAAATTGAAATTTGAATGGAAAGCCCGCGTACCCGTAGGAGGCACTGGAGCTCGCGCGCTTGCGCCCAAGGCTTGAACAAGCGAGAGGGGGCGTGCCTAAAGATGATTGCAGCAGGACATTTCTACAGTTCGGAAAAGGGATACTGTGTTTGTTAAGGAGTAACACAACTGTAGAAATTTCAAAAAATCGATTTTTTTATTGGCTTAAAACATACTTTGAACCTTCTAGAATATGGTACAAAAGGTCCCATCCCGAAAAAAAATGATTCTTTAAATGATTTCCTCATTTTTTTACGTTCGAAACTGATTTTGAAACTTTAAGTTGATTTTTCTCGAAACGAGGTTTTCTCAACGGACACGCAGCATATCTTGAACAGTTTTTATCCGATCCATTTGAAAATTTAACAATATCTTAATTATTATATTTCGAAGTTAATCACGTAGGGGATTTTTAATAAATTGATTTAAACAATTTTTATAAACAAAAACGTGCCTTTTTTTCATGAAAATGTTTCATTTATTTTCACTGCCAAATTTGCAGAAATCAATATTTTTAAAATCCCCTACGTGATTCACTAGCTATTAACATCAAGAATAAGTGGATTTTTTTTGTTTCAGGTTGAAATGTGCGATTGGTACACTGCGTGCCGCGGAGCGCTTCCGATGCAAGAGGGCTCAAGAGATCGGCTATAAATCAGCTATTTTGTATTTTTTCACTCAATTTTTTTTTAAATATACTATAATATTAGACTAATAATATATCCAAATATCATTTCTTTATAACCTTTCTTTCGATTAAAAAATATACCCAGAAAAACGCTTTTCTTTTCGCTATTACAGTGGTGTTAACCCTTAAGTAACCAATTTTTGTATGCGTTTGATGGATAGTATCACGAAAAAAAATACAAATCATTTTAATTGAGGTAAAGAAAGAGAAATTTTGTTGGCTTGCGATACTATCAGCATTCTGAGTACGCGGCACGCACTACAGCTGCGTGTAAATGTAGTACAACGTTTTGGCCTTACGATCCAATCACGTGATCACGCCCTACGTTTATATATACATTTCAGATAAAGATTATAGATAAAGTACATAATAGTATACAGCAAGCAGCATATATTTCGAATCCCTGAATTTTTCTTTATTTAATATATGTAGACACTTGCAATATCGTATAACTTTTAAGTTATAAATCACGTAAGTAAAATAGTATGATTCCGATGACGCAACACAGTGGTAATCACACGTGGGGGGGGGGGGAGTCCTGCGATGGAAATATATAATGTTTTTCCAGAGACAATAACGGAATAAGCAATTAATGATTTATTTATAATAAAACATAATTAAGACTAATATCATCTTTACAACCGTTAAACAAAGGAAAATCTTTTTCTTTACGATGCATTGTCCGATAAAAAGCATGGAAAAATATATATTAGACAAGGATGGAAAACAAGTGGCCTTCAGCAGGGGGTATTACGCAGAAAACGACGCGATACAACAGGTGATAAGTGCAAATTGGTAGGGGAGCGGAACCACCGCTCGATGAGTGCCCCGACACGAGGAGAAAAATCACTCTAGTTTCAGAATCGAGTGGTTCCCGAAAGTGCAAGGACTCTGTGCAAAGACGACGCACTCGAAGAGCAATATATGTGGGGACATATATAACGCACAACGCGGCTTTACAAGGCCATCTCGTCAGCGAAAGGACGCCATCGCCTTGGACTACTACCAGATAGTGTCAAGAAATTTTGATATCCGATATATATATATATATATATATATCATTTGGGATAGTACTAAGTGGTACGGCATGGTAAATAAAAGGTTTCAATCGCTTGCTGACACTCTATATGGCAACCTTTATCTACTAACTCTCTTTCTTTTCACTTTCACAACTTGTGGGAATAGGCTTAGGCCGAGTCCGCAGAGTTGGTTCGCCCAACTTTGTCGCTGTCCTTAACACGAGCCCGCACGGGTTGTAAAAAATAAGGAGCTTGCCTCCTTCCTTTCCGTCGGGAAGTCGTAATGCCTGTGGCTAACGACATCCCTAAGGACGCTAAAGTATTCCCGGGTTCCATCGAGAATCCCGCCTTTAGTAAATAAGCTTTTCCCTAATATGAAAATCAAGTCCAATTAATACATGAACGACACAACGAAAATAAAGGGAAAAATAAATCAAATTTAAGCTACTGAGGTATTTTGTGTTAGCTAAAGATATTATATCATATTCAGACAATTTAGCATTATAATAAGCAAATATTGGTAAAATTAATGAATTAAATGTAAAGTTGAAACCTAGATTGAACTATTGGTTTGTAATAAATACATATATATATGTGTATATATATATATATATATATATATATATATATATATATATATATTTATATATATTATTGTAATAAATACATATATACATAGTATGTTAATATCTACATAACACATAAATAAAGTAATAAAGGCCAATAGCTACTATTTTATCACCTAAAATTGATTGTCTCGTCAACCTTTATGCCTACTATTTATTTATTCAACGTACCCGAACTCCTACTCGCACATGCGCCTAATAACATATAAAAAAATATATTAATTGTTTAATATATTATCTAGGATAATATATGGGCAAAAGACCCACTCAAGTAGAACATTATCAGTTTACTCCTTATAAAAAGAGTAACAGGCAAAGGTCTTCCTTTTAGCGTACGTTTTTACTCTTTAGGATTTAGAGTGTACTCCACTCATACTGCTGAAATCGCACGTAAAAAAATGAAAATCCTAAAAGGGGCGCTCATTCATACGTGCATGCATCAACTTAAGCGCAAGCCATTTACTTACACGCGGCTTGTGCGATGTACTTGTCGCCTATGAGGCTACTTGCGCGCACGGAAAACTGCCTATATTTCGGCAGTGCAGCGCGTAAATCGTTGATCGCCTCTTAACCGTGGTGTTCGTGAGTCCGATTTTCCGTCGGAGTCATGGTGCGTGGGGAGCCGTGCAATGCGGGATGAAACGTGCGCGGTATTTCCCTCTGCGGATTGAAGCGTACCATAAGACCGGACTCGTATAATATAAATTTTCTCCCGCTTCAATTCACCTATGCACGCGTCTTATATCGCCGGTTGTCGAGTAACTCCCACGTTACTCGGTGTTTTCGCTGCTTTGATACACAAGTAGCGTTGACCTTTGCTGCCTGTGTAATCGCGCGCGCGTTTTCTTGCTTTACTGTGCACGGCTACGGTGCGTGATTTTATTTTTCCGAATCGCGCGTAGTACTGCTCGCGGTTTCCCCCTTAAACACACGTTACTAAGGGTGCCATATAATGGATGTGTTTATTTACTTAATAAAATTTTGCTTATCGATGTCAGCGCCCGTCTCCCTAGTGCGCCGCGGGCGGACTTCCATCCAACACCTACCGATATTTGCGAGCGTCCCTGCTCGTTTTTTCCGCCGGAGCTTCTTCTCTGCCGCGGCGGCGTGTTCAGCTGCCCAGCGGTGGAGGTTTCCCACGCAACTGGGGGGTAAGGGGGAAAACGTATCCGCAAGGGGTAATAGCACACGAACAGAAGAACGCGCGAATATAAACCAAATGTATATATATTATAAATATCTGTGTTAGCCGTGTACGGCGATACTACAGGTGGGGGCGCGGCCCCACCGGTCGCGCGCAAGAGGACGACGTTCCTCGTCTAAGTGCCGCTGCTCCCGGCCACGCGATTACATAGTACCAGGACCGTATCCTTGGCCGCCGTGACGTGCGCTTACTTCAAAGTCGACGTGGAGCTCCTCGTGGCTCTCAAGCGGCGTGTCGACCGTCCGCGATCTCGCGACTCTCTTTCTCTCTCTCTCTCACTTTCGCGCGCCTGATGCCCCTGTCGTTGCGAGCTTCTCGCGCTCGTTGCCGTGGAGGTGGCTGGCAGAGGTGTTCCTTGACCCGCGGGAGGAGACGATGTCGGCGGTAGGCTCCTCGGACGTGGCACTCGCTCGTCTTTGCACACACACACATTCTCCCGCACTCAGCGCACTCACGGTCGGATATCGCAAGAGTCGACCCTACGAGGTTAGAGCGCACGCACGCAGCAACAGCCGAGATCCCTCTAGCGACCGCATGGTCGACGCCAGCGCTCGCGGCGCCGGGGACGGAATCTAATTACCCGGACATTTGCGAGCGCGAAATTACGAATTCGTCAAACCCTTAAATGTGTATAGAGTAAATAATCATTTAAAAAATAACTAAAATCAGCGAAAATATGAGTTTGGTAAGGTTAAGATTAGCAATCTTTGCATTTTATAGGTAAGTGTATATAATGGTTCGTAACCTAAACAGTCAAGAAAGAAGTGAAAAAATAGAGGATAAATAGTTTGTTATTTTTTTAAGTGGGGACCACCACTTGAAAAAATCTGAAAACAATTCCACAAGTTTATGACATACCAGAAAATACACTAGTTTTTTTTTCAAGACGTTTCCTTTAGATCGGCGCTCTTGAAAAATCATTGAAATTTAAGAAATAAATTTTGAGGTTATGTTTAGGGTAAAAAAAAAGCTGAAAAAATTTGTGTGGGTTATACATATAGTTGAAATCTAATTGTATGAAAATTGTCAGGTCTTTTCATTTAAATCTACGAAAGATATAAAACACAGTTTTTAAGCTACCGGGGGGAAGGGGATCAAAAAATTTTTCAATATTTCTTTTTTTCATATATCTATCGAAACAAATAGATAAATTTTTCTACGTGACAAAGGCCAAATTAGCACTATTACCCGGCTAGAACCTTTAATCGAATATTCATGCTTTTCCAGTCTCCATGTTCACTAGTTAATAACTTTGCATCAGATTAATATTTCTTTTATGATACAAAGTTTAAATTAAAACATTTTTCGCCTACTTTCAATATCATTAAGGGGATGTGAAACGGTCGAAAATTTTTAAAACAGTTTTCAGGATGCATATATTAAACGAATCTTTTGAAGCTTTTACCAGATAATGCTTATACAAATTCCAAGGACATATAAGCCGTTTTTTCCAAAATACTTGTATAATTTCGAGTAATTGTTTAAAATAAAGAAATTGATAACACAGATCCCTGTAAAAAATATTCAATCTTTGAAAAAAAGCGGCTTACTATGCCCTTTGCGTTTATATAAACATTATCTTGTTGAATTTTAAAAAGATTCTTATTACCTGGATTCGGAAAACGCGTTTGAAAATTCCCTTTCCCTTCACCTTAAGATCATTTCTTCTAGCATAAAAACTTGTAGGGTTGTTCTAAGAAGAAGAGTTAAATTCGTTCATTAAAATAACGCATATTTGAAGTAAAATACCTCATATCTCGAGAACGAGGGACCATTGGAAAAGATTATGGGTATTATTAGGCTTTATTTATTTGTACAAGAAACCACCTCCTAAAATATTAACATAGTTTCGTAGGTTAAAAATGTATACTGCAATCAGAATTACAAATTAAAAAACAAGTGCTTACCAAGACATATCGCCAGAACTAGTGACAATTTGATTATCGTCAAGAAACCGGCAGCATGAGAGGTAGCCAGTGTGTCCTGGAAGTTCTCTGCTGACTCGAACGTTGCCCTCCCTAGTCTTGAGACTATAGATCGAGCAGATGTTATCCAATCCACCGCAAGCGACGTAACTGCCAGAAGGTGCATATGCGCACGTCATCACCCATGATGAACGCAGGGGTATAGCGTGGACCTTATTTGTGGTGTAACTGTCCCATACGATAAGCTTCCCGTCTTGAGATGCCGAAACTAGGTTTCTAGATTTTACAGAAAAAAAAATTGACTGCGTTAGAATGGCCGTATTTGTTTTAACTTTAACATTGTCCAAAAGAATGCTGCTCCGCAACAATCTCTTTCTTTTTCCATCTTTAATAATCAAGGGACCGTCTATAAATTACGTAAGGACAATTTTAGCATTTCTTCACTCTGACACTCCTCCCGATTAAGAATTCGTAAGATTTGACAATAACTCCCCCCCCCCCGCGACACTCCCTCCTCATCAATCGCATCTTACGGAATATTTATTTGTAAATTTTTTAGTCATTATACCTAGTGTTAATAAACGGAATATGTAAATAAGTTTTATAGAAAAGTTATACAGTGTCTGTTTTAGTATTTATACTACAAGGAGAAAATTTTCTAATAAAAATTACAGTAAAAGTTACTATAAACCTGGGCCATCCTAACTTCAGGGGAAAAAATTACTCTGATGAATGGTAAAAATTAATGTTAAGGTAAACGTACCAGTACCTGGACGCTATGTAGCAGCCGAGCTTATTTATTAAATTATAACACTAAAATTAACTCTGCTCATAAAGAGTCATATACCGATCTCAAAGACAATTTAATTCTAGTCTAGATATTCTAGTCATGAGTACTAGTATCTTAATCGTACGTCCCGATACCTGGACACCGCTGTCCCAATATATAGCCACAATAGCCACTGTATTTTCACGTATTTCTGATTTAAATTATAAACTGTTGAAATATGTGTGCGCCCACACATACTTATATGAGTGTGTCTGTGTGTAGAGGATACAATGTGCATAGAGACTATAGATTGTTTTAAGGTTCCCCTACTATTACGCACAGAGTTAGCTGGACCAAGATGCTGTGCGACTCACTCGTTGTGAATACATCTTAAAGAAACGACGCGCTTATTCTATTTTGTGAATACTTAACGATTATGCGCAAAATCCGTTTTCGCTAGTATTAAAAATATTACAATTACGAAAATTACAGTGTCGTACTTTTCCCATTATAAATAATAAATCAATGCGCAACAACTGTTAATAATAAGTTAATTTCTAAATATCATAAATAAACAATGTGCTTGTGATTTTGCAAATTAATGACTTATTTTAATATTATTGAAAGAAAGAATAAAATATTTGTACGATTAATTAAATAATGTTTAAACATTTGAACGATAAGAAACGATGAGTAAATTTAACTTCATATAACGATCTGTTCATTAAATATTGTTTACAAGATATAAACGATGAGAAACGATGAGTAAATTTAACTTCATGTAACGATGTGTTCATTAAATAATGTCTATAACATTTGTAAAAATCAAATGGAGAAAAATGTCAGACAAAGAGAAATGTAATGCGGGAGAAAATACGTGACTTAAAACAAACCGGGCATGTAGCCAGTAAGAGTGTGTTTAAATCTCAGATAACGATGTGTATGAACGTAGCCTAGAGTGCTATAGTGCACTACGATGTGCACGTGTGCCGGCAGCACTAGCCTACTATTCGCTGTGAGTACGACAGATATTACACACAACAATAGAGCCATCTTACGGTATAGTGACGTAATCTGGATAGTTTAAAATACACAGGCTCTAGTTATGGATATTCAATTAAATTATTTTTTATAAGTTTCTGACAATTTGTGTGATCTCAAATTTTTTTCTTGAATTGACAAATGTATTTATTATTAAAAAGATTATAAGGATATTCTCAGATTCATTAGTAATTAAAAAAATATTATTTTCATGGAATGCCCATAAGAGCCTGTGTATTTTGTACTACCCCGATCACGTCACTCGACCGTAAGATGGCGCTATTCTTGAAAATAAGGTAACATATACTATACCACATGCTCACAGCGAATACTCTTTGCCTGTAAGCTTGCTTGCATATACTTGCTTGCTTACTCTGCCTGTTCTGCTATATAAGCCGTGCGCTTTTGGGTAGAGCGCATAGGCCTGGTGTCATATATGATATTTTATGAAATTGAAACGAAGTGTAAATTAATGATTTTATATAATCATTTTTTTTTGTCTCGAATAGCAATAATTATAAATTAAAACTAAAACTGTTTATAATTACAATATGAATTCATTTGTTTTAGAAGGACGCTTCTAGTCTTTTATAAGACTTATAACGAAATATTTCAATTAGAAACAACACACTTAAACGAAACTAAGTTTCAAAAACGAAGAAAGATGATTTTATATAGCTCACTGCAGAGAGTATAAACTAGGGGTGTTGATTTTTACGATGAGCATGCATGCATATATATATATATATATATATATATATATATATATATATATATATATATATATATATATATATATATATATATATATATATTAACTTAATATTATACAGTGCGTCTCATAACTATAGAAACACCAAAAATTTTTACATTTAAATCTGTGTATTATACCTTTTCTTAAAAAACCTGTAACTTTCGAAGCAAAAAATCAAGGATAATTTTAAAAATAGCAAATAAAAGGCAATTTTATTCTCTTTAAGACGTTACCAAAATATTGTGTCTACATTAACTTATGAAAAATTCACGGACGGTTTAAACAAAACTTGAATACTAGATAAAAAATTTACATTGATTTAAATGGGTCTAAAAATTTAAAGTGTTTCTATAGTTATGAAACAACAATAACTTCTTTAATGTTGATGCGAAAGAAATATTCTAGTAATATTTTAAAGAGAATATATTTTCCATTCATTGGCTTTTTGCAAAATTATCCTCGGATTTTTGCTTCCAAAGTTACAGGTTCTTTAAAAAAAGGTATAATATACACATTTAAACGTGAAAATTTGTGGTGTTTCTATAGTTATGAGACGCACTGTATAAAGGCCTATATTAAAGTTAAAATAAAAATATATATTAGATATATTTATATATAAAATAAATTTTTAAATTTTTAAAATCAATATTTGTATGATATCAAATATCCTACTGATTCACATTTGCAATAATTGTCGCTGTGCGCTCTGTTATTGCTTATGTGAGAGAAAATATGAAAGTAATCTTGTGTTCGGATGTTGACATATTTTCCCGCTTCTTTTTGGTATGACTTGTGTTCGGTCTGCCAGGAAGTATGCAAGCATCATAAAGGCAATTTGTGAAATCGTTAGAACGAAAATTAATAAACAATTTTTTACAAACGGGCTCAAAAATATGAGCGACGAAAGTATCGAGTTGTTAATGAGGCGATTGAACGATCTGAACGAGACGAAGGTTAGAGACGAACGATGTGAATACGATTCACGATGAGAATACGATGAACGATGTGAATAATATTAACGATGAGAATAGGATGAACGATGTGGATACGATAAACGATGTGAATATGATGAACGATGAGAGCCAAAAAAACGATGTGTCTGTAACGAGCGATCTAACTGGGTCAGGTAAAGTAACTCTTCGTATAAAAATCATGGAAAAGTGTTTCTATTCTTTGAAAGATAAGACGAATTTTCAAGCACTCAATGTCTCTTTTAACAATTTTTGTAAGTCTGCCCATATATACGATGAGTTAACGATGAGCAATGACAGAAAAGACATGTAACAAGCCTGTTAATTAAGTATCTATGTTACAGGTGAAACTGAGAGCATAGATTTAGCCAATTGTGGCAAGCATTTTACTAAGATAGTAAATGCTGCAATAAAAATATATAAAATTACTAATAATACTATAACGAAATTTAGAATCTTACTATGAGAACTATTGGGTAGAAGGAGAAACAGATAACGATTTGCCGAAAAATAATAAAAGTACGAAAATGAGTTAACTTATACAATTGAAGGCATCAATTCTAAAACGTCCTTAGCGCTCGGCCCGGCTGCCGTTATATCAAAATTGACGTCATGGTGACCAAAATATGCAATTTTACGGAAATGAATTTTAAAAAATAGTATCGTGCAGAGGATCAAAAATGGAAACTTTTTATATATATACTTTGTTTGTACAATGTTTAGTATTTGAAAAAATAAATAAAAACGGCAAAATTTTAAATCTTATTTGCACCACGTTTTTTAAACTTAGCTCGCTGCAGCTCCGACAAATATGAACGGATCTTGCTTATTTTTTGCATAGACTCGTAAAATAGTCTAGCGCTGCTAATAAACTCATAGATAGTTAAATATTAAATATTTTTCATTCAAGAATTTAATTGCAAACCAGTGAGCTACCTTTTATATGGTTAAGTATGTTCAACGAAAAAAAGTATCGAGGGAAGTTTAAGACTCGACTAACTTTCAACGAGACATTTGTTTGTTAACATTTGAAGAAGTTTCTCAGAAAATTTCAGATGAAATGGATGAAAAGTGGCAAAGATAGAGCGATTTTGCCAAACTTGCACGATGCGCGCGAACATTAGCGGGTCTGCGCGATACATGACGCTCAGTGTATGTCAGTCATAGAATAAGAAATAATTTAAGAAACATGATAAAAGTTATCCTGAAATAAACAAAACAAAGTCGAACTCGTTTCGCATTGAAATCACACTGATTTTCTTGTTCGTTTACAAGCTGCATTTATTCACAAATTTGTTAATTTCTTTAATCTTTTTAAAAAACGTTTTACTTGCTAAATAAATTATAAGCATAATGTCGATCAATATAGGACGTAAAAGAATTAGAAATCCTCCATTCGAAATGGTTGCTATTTCACAGTGCGAAGTAAAAGATTATGAAAAACTGTTTGCGAAAGACGAAGACTTGCAGAAAAATGTAATTAAAATAAGCAAAGTTGTTAGAATTGTATATTTTCCTAACGGACAAATTGATTTGTATTACGATTATGATGGCAATCCAATTACAATTAAACTAAGAAACAGCAGTGAAGTAGATTTGTCGAAAGTATCATTAGCTAAAAAGGTAGGAATAACGAAAGAAAAAGAAAAGGAATTTAAACATTTATTGCAATTTTGTACTACTAATGGGCAACATTTTGGTTCTATTAAAACTGTTGTCAGTAAAACAAAGAATGTGAAAGAAGAACATGCTAACAAAAAAGTTCGAAAAACGGAAGTGGTCGCAACAAAAAGAAGAAAAGTAAGCGACGAACAAAAGCAAAAATTAGAATTAAAAATTAATAAAAAAGAAAAGAAAACAAAAACAATAAAAGGAAAAAAATGTAATATGTTTTTGAAACGCGTTGTATGTATTGCGACTAAATTGTAAATAAATCTTAATGTAGAAATATAAATAAATATAAGTATTAGTTATTTGAAGTTTCTAATTTACTGAACAATGTCAAAAATCTGTGAAATTTATATGTTTCCCAGAAATTTATATTTTTAAAGATTGTAATTTACTATTCAATTCATTTACGCTGCAATATTCTTTTTAATGTGTGTGAATTTCATTTGAACGCTTTATTATAACCATTTATTATCTAGTGTATATAACATTTAGAATTAACAATAATTTCTAAAACTTTCGTACAAAGATTTAAAAATTCAACAACTTTATGAATAACTGCCGTTTGATTTTGCCTTTGCTTTGTTTATTTAATTTCTTATTGTTTCATCAGATACTTATTTTTCTTAACTTCTACACTATAAATCGACAGTATTAAATAGTATGATTTGATTAAGTATGTATTTTTAAAAAAAAAGGACAGCAAATCTTCAAGTAAACGGCATTATATGACTGACATACGCTGCGAGCGTCATGTATCGCGCAGACCCGCTAATGTTCGCGCGGAGCGTGCAAGTTTGGCAAAATCGCTCTATCTTTGCCACTTTTCATCCAATTGATCTGTAATTTTCTGAGAAACTTCTTCAAATGTTAACAAACAAGTGTCTCGTTGAAAGTTCACTGAGTCTTAAACTTCCCTCGATTCCTTTTTTTCGTTGAATATACTTAACCATATAAAAGGTAACTCACTGGTTTGCAATTAAATTGTTGAAAGAAAAATATTTAATATTTAACTACCTATGAGTTTATCAGCAGCACTAGACTATTTTACGAGATTATTCAGAAAATGAGCAAGATCCGTTCATATTTGTCGGAGCTGCAGCGAGTTAAGTTTAAAAAACGTGGTGCAAATAAGATTTAAAATTTTGCCGTTTTTATTTTTCTTTTTTCAAATACTAAACATTGTACAAACAAAGTATATATATAAAATGTTGCCATTTTTTATCCTCTATACGATGCTATTTTTAAAAATTCATTTCCGCAAATTTAAAAATTGGTCACCATGACGTCAATTTGTATATAGCGGCAACCCGAGCCGAGCGCTAAGGACATTTTAGAATCGATGCCTTCAATTAGAGATGAACTTCAGAGGCTTGGGTTTCTTATTTAAACAATCTTTCTAAATAAATAGATTGGATTTCAAAATATGTTAAACAAAATAATTAAAATTGAATTGATAAACAAAGATTGATGAACAGAACGGGATTACAAATTAACAGTTCAAACTAATTTGAATATTTACTAGATTATTTTATATCAAAACTTAGAAAGAAAGTTTTATTATATGTTATTGATTCTAATATAACACGAAATTTTAATTTGAATGTTGGGACTAAGGAAAAACATAAGTTTAAAGTTCGAGATATTTTAAGTAATTACTTAATGAATTATCATATCAAAGTTCTCATGATAAAAGATCCATTTTGACTATTAAATGAAATTTAAGAATTCTAACGATCTGAAACAGATTTGACTTCTAAAAAAAATTAAGAAAACAATTATATAGTATTCAGAATAATCTTAGTAAATAGAGAGCTTCAGAATTTTGGGATGGATTTGAAGGATTAGTGAGAAATTACGAGAATTTGTCTGATACCAATTGAGTGACGATGAAAAACGTAACGCCTTTTATAGTGCTATTACGACCGTAGTGCCTAAGGTGCAATAAATTTTTTTTTTTTTAATTCAAAAACAGGACAGATAAAGCTATGAAAGCAACGAAAACGACAAGTTTAGACACGGGATTAAATGTTTAACAACAAGACTAAAATTAATATCAGGTGTTATAATTACGACGAATGTGGACAGTGCAAATCGTTATGGCACCTAGAGATTTTCTCAAAAAGGCAAATTTAATAATATCTGAAGTTTTAAACGAAAGAAAAACAACGGTTATTTTAATAGAGCAAATGGTACTAAACGACTCAAGTTCAATAATAATACAGGTAAAAAAAGGCGCAAATCGAAGAAGTAGAGAGTATAAATGCAAAAATTGTCGTTTGAAAGGTATTGATAAAGACTCCAAGAAAAGCAAAGGTGACAGCTTTTTTTCTTCAAATGCTCATAATAATTTCATATATATGCCTGACAAAAAGAAACCGAATTATAATATTATGAGAATGAAGATAGATAACGATATGTACGGAACTAAACTTTTTGCTAAATTGCTTGCTGATTCGGGAGCAACAGAACATTTATCTAATTCAAAGTTAATTTTTAAAACATTTTATGATATTTCTACTGATTTAAAAAAATGGAGGGAGCAGGAAGTATACATGTACAGAATGATTATACGATTGAATTATAATATATTATTTGTGCTAAAATTATGTTCGAAAATTTATTGACTTTGAGAAAATTAACCTATATGGGCTGCAGTATATATTTACTAACAAACATTAGTCATTTTTTATTTAGTTACTAACGAGTCATTTATCTTAGGTATTTACCAACAGCCGTGTTGAATTTTAGAGTTTGAAGTAAATAAAAATGGTGAGATCATTAACAAAACGAACAATATAAACAAAATAATTGTTACATATTTAATTACTAAAGAGTGTGATAAAAACCCGAGATATATGACGCGAAGAGTGACAATGCACCTGGAACAAAATAAAATGAATGCAAAAAAATAACGATGCTGAAACGATCTCAGAAAAATTATTAAACAGAGTAAAAGAAAACGTGAAAATTTAAAGTCAGAGAGCAAAGATAAATTTACAAAAAAAAACGATTTGACAGAGTAATATTTAACGATTTGCAGGGAAAATGACTTTATGATAATTCGATTTTTTTATACAACAATTTGGGATAGATCGTTTGATGGTGTGAACGAATTGCTCAACTTAGAATTGTGAGAAAATGAAACGCTCTTTAACGATGAATATAGTAAGTTTGTTAAAAAATAATAATTTGATGCCCCGGCATGTAAGAATGATTGACGCGTATATTTCATATTTAAATGCTTTACAAAAACTATTTCCCGAAAATGAACAGTTACAAAAGGCCATTTGATGATTCAGTCTTAAATTTCTAGGTTTGCATGGTTTCTAAAATGAATATATTGCTATTTAATATAACGAGAAAACGAGCAACCGAGCTGTTACAGATTATTCATTCGAACAAAATGGGCATTATTACTTTTCCTACGCGTCCAAAGGGCTATAGATACATTTCTATTTCTATAGATGATTATTCAAGAATAGCAATAGCTAGTCCAATGAAAGGTAAAAGTGAAACATTATTTTTGTTTTAAAGCATTTGTTAAAAGCACGAGAAATTTATTATACTCCAGAATATCATGGTATATCTAAACGTTTTAATCAAACTATATAGAAAATGGTAAGATCTTATATGTATGATTCAAAACTTCCGGAAAACGTGAAGACTTAGCTTTAGGAGCGGCAGTGTATGCATATAATAGATCGCCGCATAAATCTAACGAAATAGTCGCGCAAATGCAAACATTTGCACCTAATCATAGCTTCTTTATAAACTAGATAAAAATATTTGGCTGTACAGCTTATATAAAAGTATAAAAGAAAAATGAGACTTCAATTTCGTTACGAGGGACATCGAATAATACTAGTAGGTTATAAACGAACGGGTTATATATTTTTTAAGTCTGAAGGAGGAAAGTATTACGAGAGTCGAGAAGTTAGATTTAACAAAAAAAAAAACGAGGAGTTTACGAGGATAAATACAGTAAAAATAGTGTTAAAGATTGGGTCACTGTTTTTGATAAGATGCATAAAGATAATTGATTTATTGTTTTTGAACAAAAAATAAATATGATGAGAAACAATTAGAAATCTCAAAAACAGAGGGAGAAAATAAAAGAAAGAGAGGTAACCACACACCAGCAAACGCGTTACGTTAGAAACAAACAAAATAGTGTCAGTTTATCAAAAATAATACAGCTTTTCTGAATATATCTGGAAAACTTATTAGTGAGACGATATTCTCAGATATATCTCAAACTTCTGAAAATCGCAATAAATTTGTATTTTCTGACAAATTATGCAATAAAATAACGATATGACAGACAAAGTGAAAGATGAGATAAATCACGCTCTTTTAGATAAAATAAATAAAGATACAGTGTAATATAAATAAGCTTAATGCAAAAGGTTCATAAAAGTGAATCGCAAGAAGCTATACATGACGAATTGTATTATATGATTAAAAACGATGTATGGACAATAGTTGATAGGCCTACTGTATCAAAAGACAGAAAGAATTCGAATATTGTAATTCTAGATGGGTTTTGAAACGAGAAATTTGAAAAGGATGGCAAAACATGTAATAAGGCTAAACTTGTAATTTTCGGTTTGAAAGACACAAATATTTACCATTTGAGGGAAATGTATGCACCAGTTTCTATTATTAACAAATATGAGTTAAATATTTATCAACTTGACGTAAAGACGAATGTACACATCATATGAATAAAATAAGACAGGGAAAAGTATGTCAATTAAAACGGGTATTACATTATGGTTTATGTACAAGCGTAAAACGATGGCATGAACGGTTTGTGAAAGTAGCATCAACACTCGGATTAACTACTAAATACATTGAACTCTGCTTATTTATTTGGTGATGCATTTTTCTTTTAATATTAGTATCTTATGTTAATAACATGTTCATAGTAAGTAATAATTTGACTAAATTAAATGATGTGAAAGAAAAGTTACTAAACTAGAAACTTTTTAGAAATAACGATACAAAGAGATAAGCAAAAACAAACTATAATATTACATGAAGAAACTTGATTTTAATGAAATGTATCAATAACGAATGCCTATGATGACCATTCAAGCGCAAATAGAGATAGAAAATTAAGAAAAAGTACATATAACAATTGTGAATCTATAACCTTCGTCATAGACGATAGAAAATGCTCCGTATAGAAGCTATACCATATATTTCATATACTGTAAATGTCTTGAGCAGATATCTATTGCATATCCTATTGAAGATGATTGGACGATGGTTAAACGAGCCTTCAGGTACCTTAAAAGAACGAAATGTAGTAGTCTGAAATTTGTATCAAAACGATGTGATTTACAAGCTTTTTCTTATGCAAGTTTTGCAAACTGCAAGGGGTCATTAACGACATACGGTTTTGTAGTATAAACAATCGTATGTAGCTTTATCAACTTGCCATGCTGAATATGCTGCAATGAGTGAAGCATGCCAAGAAATGGTTGCTCTAAATAATTCATTAAAATTAATATTAAATAAATCCTTCTGTCCGATGCTATTCTGGTGTGATAATGAAGCAATAGAAGCAAGTGTAATTAAATGAAGTTGTATACCATCTAAAGATTAAATTCATAATATTTTAACAAAGCCTGTCATTTGAACTTTACAAAAGATTAACAAACAAAATTTTAAATGAAAATAAATTTCGGAAATTAATTCATTTTTAAAATTGTTTATAATTTTGTTTATAATTTTATTTTTATTTTCAATTTGTTACAGCTAATAAATCTACATAAAAAAATGCAAGTCAAAATAGACAAGCGATGAAAAATTATGCGAGCGAAAAATAATCAAATTATAATAATATTATGAGTTCTTAGTTTTATTGTAAAACATATTATGTAGCTATAATGTATAATTCTAAAATGTTGTAATACCTAATAATAAGTAGCGATGCTAAATATCATATGTATTGTGTGGTCGGGAGGGAGGGTTGAAACATGTGTGTGCCCACACATATTTATATGAGTGTGTCTGTGTGTAGGGTATACAGTGTGCATAGAGACTATAGATTATTTTAAGGTTCCCCTACTATTAAGCGCAGAATTAGCTAAACCAGGCTTCTGTGCGACTCACTCGTTGTGAATACGACTCAGACAAACGACGCGCTTATTCTTTCATGTGAACATATATATCGTAACGAAGTGTATTATTAAATAGTTTATATTTCTTATTAAACTATATTACTTATTTTCACCAATACACAACCCACATAATCTTACGAAATAAACTTTTTCAATAAAATCCTGTTTCTATGAATTAATACAATACGGTTATTATGTATTTCGAACGTAGAAGTTAGTATGTAAATAATTAATTTATAGTATGTGCTACTCATGATCTTAACTTACGCGTGCACCCGGGGCTTGAAAAATTACGACGCCGAGATGTCAAACATCAACAGTAATTATTGTTGAATATTCACTAATATGTCATCACAGTACGTTGATAAACTGACAATAGTCGCTATAGAAAACCTTATTACACGAAGCATAATATGTTTTATGTGAATAATTATTTATAATAATGTAATTCATAAGGCTGGCAAGGTATGGGGAAACGCAATTTTTCGTGTACGAGTACCTGACCACCTATTTATTACCGTAAAAACTATTTTTTCACATACATTAGCACTTTATTTTGACTTAAAATACTAATAAGTAACCTTAGAAAACTTTTAAATGCATTAAATGATTAAAAACCAATTAATAACTCTTAAGCTCGAAGTAGGATTTCTTAACTGTAGGTCGTAGAAGACGTGAATGTTGTCAAGCGATCACCAGTTCCATTATTAAATATTATTTTTAAAATATAAATGAAATAAATATTTCCACTAACATTTAAATATATTACGCTTGATAGTTATAGAATGTGATGCCACAAGATTATTTTCATTAGTAGCTGACTGATAATCAATAGAAACTAATATGTGAGCGTTTGGTTAGGTACAGGGACGTGACCAGATACTGGAACATTTACCTTATTCATTATAATTTATATCCACGACTCAACCGTAATGGCCACGTTATTGATCTGGAAAGCGGAAGTAAAGTAACATATAATTCCCTCTTATCTACTTTTATAACTGGGTGCTCAATTTGTTAATAATAATTAATTAGCAATCAAGCCAATATCCTGCTGGTGTGTGCCACACGCAATACGTGTGCGCGGCTTATCGCTCGCTTACCTTTGGGGTGGCCCGCGGTGACTTGCAACTGTAGCCTTATCCCGGTGCAGCTGTGCAGGTTTTCCCCTGTTATACGCCGAATGCATGAGGATTCGGCTTTGTGCGGAGTTTCCTCTACGCACTGGTTTTAGCGACCTAAAAGGAGCGCAACGCGAATAGCAATTTAGCTCCGATTGTCGGCCTAACTCGATGCCGGGAGCAAGCGGGTACACGTTTATTAATGACACACTGCTTTAACAATAACAAGAAATAAACTATATTCTGAAATAATACTGAATAAGGAAATTACAACGAATATGACAAAATATTAACGATTAATTTAACATTAACGAACAGGTCGAGCGTCGCATACATGTTCAGCACGACTGTTGCTGAGTACGCTGCAGGAATCAGAGAGAGCTTCGAACACACGCGGGTCTCTCTTATCGCGAGCTATTCGGAGCCCTTATACTCTGGGAGCATGACACACTATTCGTAATGTGACCCTTACGGACGTACGCGTTTAACTCCGGGCTAGTCCTTACCTCTATTAAATAGAGTGTGTGAATCGGAGACAGAACTGTCGCTTTCCCTCCGGTTACGACTTCGGCGCTTGCTGCTGGAGGCTTCTCGCCTCGTGTGCGGACTCTCTTTCTGTTGATGATGGTGGGGGTCAAGCGTTCACCTCCACCAGTCGTTCTTGCACCCATGCACGCGAGAATCACCGTACACAGCATAAGCGCGAACACGTGCAGCTGCTGAGCGGGAGAATCTCCAAGATGGTGGCGAGCAAACAAAAAACGTGGTGCTCAGCACGATAGCGTTAGCGATAATGATCTTTCTCCACGACCTCGGCGGCATCCCGACGCCTGCTCTCTCTTGCCTACCTGATGGAGCGCACGGCTGTCAGATAGTGACACTTGGCCCATTCTCCGCACTGTATTACTCGCGAGTTATTCGCAACTCATTACATCCCCCTCCCAGACGATGCTAAACAACCTCTGTCAATCGGTAAACGATGTCGCGAAAACGAACGAGGAATCGGGTGTGTGATGTGGATTGAAGTATTTTATTAGACACGATCTGTTTTCTTTTTCAGAATTATTTGGCTATTTCTTTTCCGTATCTTTCTTCGGGATGTTCCACCCGTCCATGATACCCCGTGCAGTTTTCCCACATTAGGATACTTGGAGGGATGACGCACCCCTGGTTTGCCGCAGATGCCGCATAACCGGACTTTTCCGGTCCCGGGGGGATTCGGGGTCCGTTTCGGCATCTTCCTTTCTTCATTATCTGAGCTGGAGCTACAACGACGTAGTGAGCCATATGATCGAGCTCGGGGTCCGACAAGCGCGACCGCGTTCACCGTGGCAATGGCGGCCACCTCTCCTTTGTTTTTCACCCGCTCTTCTCAATTTCCGCAGCATATTCAAGGGCAATGGAGACGCTTCCGGTTTCGTTTGCGCGTTGACCTTTAAGTGGTCTACTCAGAATCTATCAGTGGTGCTCTTCTTCATCACCAAGCCCATTGGGCTCGACCAGCCGCTATTAGATGACCCGGTGTCTTCTGCTCCAGCATTTTATTCACTTGCTGATGCATTTCTCGCTTGATTATGTCAGAAATAGGGAAGTACCTCTATTTAATGGGCCTCGTCGAACCAACATCGATGTGATGTTTACTATCGCACGTGAGCCTGCACATATCCCCTCGGTCTTTCAGCGATTCGTTCAGGAGGCTTTCTAGCTCCTGGTATTCTAAATTCGTGACATCAGTGATTCCTGCTGAGGAGATCACGGCGTCCCCTGCTTCCAAACTAGCGGTTGCTGTCTATACTCTAATTTGCGTGCCTTCAAAATACCATCTGGTTCATCCGCTGTTCCCTGCGGTCCGCGTAAGCTCTTTTCTATCTACTGAGAAGATTGAGTTTGGTTGCGCTACCAATACGGCCTCTCCTTCGGAAGAAGACTCGCCTGATTGTGACTGATATGCCCGCTTCTGCGGTTGCATTGACTCTACTTCCTCTTCAGTGAACCTCGAGCCTGCATGGGGCGGTTCGATCACATCGGTCTCTCCTACGGGAGAAGACCTGTTCGATCATGACCGGATGTCAGAGTCTATCGTCGTCGTTTCAGTTCCAACGAATTGAGCTGCCACTGAGATGACGTTTCCCTTCGTAACCTCGTTCAACTTGCCCGTTTGCAGAAACGTATTCGTTCCCCTTGACATTGCTTCAGCATCGATTGGGGGTGGCATCGATAAAGTCGTACGTCGTTCTGGATAATACGTCGATCTCCGGGGCTGTTCGGTCTCTCCTCTCTCTTGTGAAAGAGTCGAATTCAGTTGCCTATTCCGGTCGACCTTGCCTTCGGGAGAGGGCTCGTCTGGACGTGGATGAACATCCACTTCTCCCATTGACACTTCATTGCCGGTGGGAACAGGCACTGCAAAGGTTGTATATCCTTCTGGATGATTCGTCGGCCTCTGCGGCTATGCGGCTTCCTCCACTTCTTCTAAGGGGGGTGAAACTTGGTTGCCCGTCTTGTCTGCCCTCGTCTTTGAGGGAGGGGTCATTTAGGCACGTGTGAGTTTTCTTTTTCCCCGTCGAGGCTTCGGCATCAATGGGGAGAGATGCTGTGGGGAACGTCTTTACTTCAGGAATGGCCGCGGTCCTTAGTGGCCACTCCCTGCTTCGTTTCCGAGCACTTGGGGCAGTATTTTCTCATAAAGCTCAATTCCCCATATTCAAAGCATTTCAAAGGTTGTGTCGGATCCAACCTTTGCTTATTCCCCCCTAGCATCGTGCTAGGGCGGTCCGACCTGGGCTTATCTCGCCCATTCCTGGGTGGAAATTCGCTTGGTTGTCGCGCTTCGGTGGATCTATTGGGGCTTCTCTGCCCCCCTTTCCCCTGTCCATTCCTGGACCGTAAGTTCTCATTTTTATTCGGTTGTTGAAGATATTGCAACTTCTCGCCCAACATCTTCGCGAACATCGCCGTGAAGTCTGGCATGAGAGGCTTTGTTTCCTCCTTAGCCACGGCAGAGAGGTCTCTCTCTCAAAACCTCCGTTTTGTGTTTCTTTTGCCCCTAAATTGGTTTGTAAGCCAACTCGGGAAGCAGAGAAGCTTCTGGAGTTGGTGGTAGGCGGTACGCTTTCTCGTGAGCCAACGTTTGCTCAGCGTCAGTCGCCGCATCCAGCAGTGTTTCTACACTGGGGACGCCTGACCAGCTTCTGAAGATCTGATCGCATATTTCGGTGGAAAAGGTCCAATTATTGAGTTTCCTCAAACCGTGGTGATAGTTTGTTCATTATACGAGTACCTATCAGACACGTGAGGAAATCTCGAACCAACTCATCCGGTCCTTGCGTCCGAATATATGCTTCGTTCAGCAGTCTCTGTTGGTATTGGCAGCTCATGCCGTACCAATGCCTGGCCAAAGTTGTGAAGTCTCTCCAAGTTTTCCTCTTCATCTTGTTATTTGGGCACCAGGAAGCGGCTGTCTCAATGAAGAGCTCCAAGAGTTATTTCCTGGATCAACTCCGCTACCGTGAATGATATGTCCACTGGTACCTGGAAGGCGGTTCCTTAACTAATACCAGCGTTATAATCTCGTCATTCGACATTTCTGTTCCTCCAGGAGTGCTTGTTTGTGCATTATCGTCGGAGTGATCTTTCTCTTGATCGACGTTCTCGGATGGTTCACACCGTGATTGCTCAAAATTCCTGTGGACTTCAGTTGGTGGTATTTTGCATCACCTGTATAACTTCCATTATTCACATCCTCTGTGATGGTGCTGTTAATAAACTGACTACGTAACCTTGCTCAGTTGTTGATGGCTTCATTTAATGGTTCTTGAGTTTCTTCCAAATCGTCAGTTGAGTTATTACCTAGAAACCATTTTTCCAAACGATCTGCTCGAGCGAAGTGGTTTTCACTTGTCGACAGCTTCAGCTGCGACAGTGTCTCCCCGAGCCTTTGGCCATTTAATCCTAGGATCCAGTCTTCGAGTGCTAACACTGTGGCGTCCGCTATTTTGTAGAAATTATCTTTTATATAACTAATCTTCAGACGTAGTTATATCTATTTTTCATTTCTACAAGTTTTTGTTATTCCTAAGTGAGTGCGAGGTTATATTTCAATTCGGTGGCACAAGAAAAATTTCGCAATTACATCAAGTTTTCCGAAATTATTGTTTAGTAATAATTATTAAACAATACTTTTGAAAAAAATAAATAAATCTTGAAAAATAAGAAATTATTATAATTATCGATTGAGGTTCCCGAGCGGTCACCCATCCGAGTCCTGACTCCTACTAATGCTGCTTATTTTCAATGATCGTTCTAAGATGAAATTTCCAATAAATCTCAAAATTCAAAAAGAAATTTTATTCTTTGTGATAATTGTTTATTGACCCTCAATAAACAACCAAAAAATTAAAAAATCAATTTTTGCAACAAACAATTCTAAACATAAAAAAAATCTCGCCCACCCGAGTACTGACCGTGCCCAACGCTGCTTAACGACGATGATCCGTCTATCACCGGATCGACGAGCGTGGCACGGGTGCCTTGGCGACTGAATTAAATTTTCACACACTTTACTAGCATGATTGACTGCATTTTGCTCTGACATTCAATAATTATTCGCAATTTCGCTCGACCTTTTGATAAATTATAATCGTTTGTTATAATATTAATATTCCTAAGGTTGCGAGTCAGAGCAAAAGTCGATTGAATTATTTTATTTATTCCGTGTATAGTGTTCAATACACTCAGCTTGCTTCCTCGCATAAACTTTTACACACTGCGGTGTGTTTTCAGCTTCGTGCGCAATTCTCACTCGCTTCGTGCTCGCGTACACGACCTGCTTCGCAAGTTAAACTTTTAAAATCACCGAAAAAAATTTCATTTTTTATTTATTCGGTTTCAACTGAATTATTAAAATACTGTTTGTTTAATAATTATGCCATGAATACACGGTTTAGATGGGCACCATTTATATCGGGGTGCTCGATTTGTCAATAACAATTAACTATTAAGCACGAGACCTGTTGGTGTGCGCTACACGCGACGCGTATCTGCGACTTACAGCAGTGCTTACCTCTGGGTCAGCCCGCGACGACTCGCCGCTGTAGCCTTACCCCGGTGCAGCTGTGCAGGTTTTCCCCTGATATTCGCCGAATGCATGAGGATTCGGCTTTGTGCGGAGTTTCCTCTACGCCTTTGTGACCTGAAAGGAGCGCAACGCGAATAGCAATTTAGCTCCACTTGTCGGCCTAACTCGATGCGGGGATCAGGCGGGTCCGAGTATATTAATGACACACTGATTTAACAATAACAACAAATAAACTATATTCCCCTAAACTTGGCATGGACATTTCCTATTTAGGTTATATAAACTAATAGATAATTTGCTGTAATTTATCCGTAAATTGTACGTGAAGTTGAAAAATTTGCCGCGGATTTATTTTTAAAACTAATCGGGTACCCTGCTAACTTTAGAAAAAGTTAGCAGGGTACCCCTTAAAACTACCAAGGAAGCATTCCACGTCATTGGGACAGGGCTTAGAATTTGCCGCTTTTTTGTCGTAAAACAACCCTGCACTCAGATTTACTCGACAACTTTTTTAAGCGCTCATAAGCGTCAGAATTTTCCAACTCAAGATGAAGTTGGCAGGGTACACCCGTAAATTTCACTAGACTACATCCTAGTCTATTGGGAAAAGGCTCAAATTTTGCCGAAAATTATCCGTACATTATCCGTAATAATAATAATAATCCGTAAATTATCCCTAGAGGCGAAAAAATTGCCGCGGATTTATTTTTAAAAATAGCCGGGTACCCTGCTAACTTAGGGTTAAGTTAGCAGGGTATCCCCTTAAAACTACCAAGGAAGCATTTCACATCATTGGGACAGGGTTTTAAATTAGCTGTTTTTTTTGCCGTAAAACAACCCTGAACTCAGATTTACTCGAAACATCTTTTACCGCTCATAAGCAGCAGAATTTTCCTACTCAAGATGAAGTTGTCAGGGGATCATCGTAAAATCCACTAAACTGCATCCTAGACTGTTAGGTAAAGGCTGAAAATTTGCCGTAAGTCAACTATAAATTATCCGTCGAGGCGAAAAAATTGCCGTGGATTTATTTTTAAAAATACCCGGGTCTGTACTAAAGTTTAAGAAGTTAGCAGGGTACCCCCCTTAAAACTATCAAGGAAGTATTCCACGTCATTGAGACAGGGCTTAAATTTTTCCGCTTTTTTGCCGTAAAAGAACCCTGCACTCAGATTTACTCGAAACTTTATTTTACCGCTGATAAGATCGAGAATTTTCCAACCCAAGATAAAATTGGCAGGGTATCACTGTAAAATCCACTAAACTACATCCTAAACGGTTTGGTAAGGGCTGCAAATTTGCCGTAAATTATCCGTTAATTATCCGTCGAGGCGAAAAAATTGCAGATTTATTTTTAAAACTAACCAATGAGACGTTCGCTCAAAGATCGTTAGCTAAGTCGAATTTTGCTGTTTCAAGAGAAAACGATTTAAAGATTCAGCGTTCTATTGTAAACTGTAGTGTTACTGTTTGAAATATTTTGCATTCATTTTAAAGATATACTATTCAGTAATCATTTTAGATGATAAAATGTAAAGTATAAATGTTTAAACAATTTTTAAATATATTATTTGTACCGAATGACTTGAGTCGTTTTCCGGCAAACTAGTAAAAAATGTTTTATAATCATTAAAATATAAAGAAAAAGGTAGTACTAATACTAGTTTAAAACTTTTTGGTTATTCTAGGATATAATAGGAGAAAAAACGTAATTTTTAAACTGTTGCAACAGTTATATATCATATTTGAAGAGTTATATTAGTTTATAATTAATTTTAGATGTTCGGGGTATCGACGGCTAATATTAATTTTAAAATGTAAAAAATATATTAGCTTCAAAAAGTAGTTTATTGAACTGTTTATAATAAGAATAGAGAAATAATAACATGAAAAATATAAAATAAAATGTGATCGTAAATTAAATAAATCAAGTTATTCGCTTTCATTGTCGAATTTTTCATTCTAAGCTTGAGTCACTGTATACTACATTTTTATAGACCTTTTGCAGACAATCGTATAGTTGTGAAATTGCCTATTGGTAGATTGAAGAAAAAGAATTAAAAATAAAAGATCCTTTTCTGAGCCACAGTGATATTAACTGCAAACACTTTTTGTAGACCAACTGATATTTCCTCGAAATAGTAGCGTTAGTCTAGAAATTAAAATTTACACCGCTGCCATTGCATTACTTGTAATCTAATATAGATTATGTTGGTTTTAATGCTAATTTAGCATACTTCTGATTCTAATACAGCAAAAGTAGTACCTTCTTATTAAGGAACCTTTTAATTTAACCTTCTAAACTTCTAATAAACGCGAGAGTGTAACAGCAACACACGTGAGCTATGTGACTACGTTTTTCTGACAAAATAGCTGTTTTTTTTTATATATAGCAAAAAAAGGATTTTACTACACAGCTAATAACTGTGCAAACAAAGGTGGATATTCTCTTCCAAAAAGTATATAGAAGTAGAAAAAAGACCTTCAATTTGAGTTTTTGTTTGTCGAAATGGATGTTCCGGAGCAATGTTATCAACAATTAAAAATAAGGTAATAAATCGTTGAAAATAGGGTAAAAGACGGACGGAATTTCAGCTTTTTTTTTAGCAAAATCTGAGATTTTTTAATAATCATTACCCCGTTTCAACAACAACTCAAATTAAAGGTCTTTTCTTCTACTTGTATATACTTACTGGAAATTTTTTTTATCAGGTGCTAAAAGATGCTAAAATGTTCTAAAATATGCTAAAGTCGAATCAAAACACGTATTCCTTTAATGTCTCTTGAAGTAACCCCCTGGAAGAGTAGAGAATAATAAAATAAACATACTTCGTTTTTGATAAATGTTTTTAGAGATTATTTAAATGTGTCTACATCGATCTGAAAAAACGCGTTTTAGCAACCTTGGGTCTTTAAATTTTATAATAAAAGAACGACAACAGGAATATGATTTTTTCTTTTTACACTTAGAAAATTATTTGAGTTTGAGAATTTTGGACCACCCTAATGTATACATACATACGTCTTTATAAATATAGTTTTCTGATTCAGGAACCTCAAAATCATCGAGATTTATCGAAACCTCTTATCCGAAAATTTTTATCGATACAAAGCTTTCTCTGTGAGAAAGTAAAAAGGTTTAGAAAACATAGCATTCAAAATTTTTTTTGCGATTGCTGCACTTATACAATTATTTTTTTATATTTCATTATTTACACCTCACTCGAAGAAAATGTACACGAATACATAAAAAGCCTCGGGTGCAGAATCTAGACTTGATTTTTTGTAGTGTGTAACACCTGGACCTCTTCTTCGAGAGCCCTGGGAGGTGTTATGACTTTCCAGTTTGCAACGCTCGTTTCGAACGATATTAAAAAATTTTTTTTTCTATTACTTTGAGTTGGAAAATTCTGGCGCTTATGAGCGGTACAAAATGTTTCAAGTAAATCTGAGAGCAGTGTTGTTTTACGGCAAAAAAGCGGCAAATTTTAAGCCATGTCC
This sequence comes from Gastracanthus pulcherrimus, assembly GCA_949152435.1. NCBI lineage: Eukaryota > Metazoa > Arthropoda > Insecta > Hymenoptera > Pteromalidae > Gastracanthus > Gastracanthus pulcherrimus. The sequence continues at coordinate 63,768,967 of OX424573.1, read as the reverse complement.
CAATGACGTGGAATGCTTTCTTGGTAGATTTAAGGGGGTACCCTGCTAACTTTGTCTAAAGTTAGCAAGGTTCCCGATTATTTTTAAAAGTAAATCCGCGGAAAAGTTTTCGACTTCACATATAATTTACGGATAAATTATGGCAAATTATCTATTATTTTATATAACATAAATAGAAAACCTCCATGCCAAGTTTAGGGAGGTCCTATATAAGGAAATTACAAGGAAGATGATAATAAAATATTAACGATGAATTTAACAATTACGAGCAGGTCGCGCGTTGCATGCGTTTTCAGCGCGACCGTTGCTGAGCACGCCACCGGAATCAGAGAGGGCTTCGAATACGCGCGGGCCTCTTCTATCGTGGGCTATGCGGAGCCCTTATATTCTGGGGACACGGCACACTAGTCGTAGTGTCGCTCTTACGCACGTACGCGTTTAACCCCGGACTAGCCTTTACCTCGATTAAATAGAGTGTGTGGATTGAAGACGGGACGCCGCTGACGAAGCTTCTCTTTCTCTCTCTCTGTCTCTCTCTCTCCCCCTCTCTTTGTCATTGCTGGACACTAGCTCTGTCGGTTTCCCTCCCATTGCCGCCTCGGCACTTGCTGCTGGAGGCTTCTCGCCTCAAGTAAGGACTCTCATTCTGTTGATGATGGTGGGGGTCGAACGTTCGCCTCCACCAGTCGTTCTTGCACCCACGCACGCGAAAATCTCCGTACACAGCACAAGCGCGAATACGTGCAGCTACGAAGCTGGAGAATTGCCAAGATGGCGGCGAGCAAGCAGAAAGCGTGGTGCGCGGCACGATAGCGTTAGAGATAATGACCGTTTTCCACAACCTCGGCGGCATCTCGATGCCTGCTCTGTCTTGCCTTGCCTACCTTCGATTTTTTTTTATTCCATTTTTCGAAAGTATAGATATTTGAAAGTATCATATTAAATTTTCATAAAGATCCGAGCAGTCTAAGTGTACTTTTGAGGGACTTTTACTTAGTTACCTGAGCGCGCTAATAGTGACAGTTCGGAGCGGTATCGTCTACCTGCCTTTGTTTACGTGAGCAGCTGAAACCTTTCGTGTATATACTATCCCTACTCAAATCTATTCATTCGTGACTCCTTATTTTTCGAAAAATACCTGTATATTTGAATTTCAAGCAAGTAGCAACCTATATTAGTCGTGTTTGAAATCTGTAAGCGTAAACATCTGTGCTCGTGATTGCCGAGATGGACAAGAAAACTATCCATCAAAAACAAAACTGGAGACGTCCAGGTTCGAAAGCGTAAAAACGTAAATTTCATGGAGTTCTTCCAAATGTCCATGAGGCGAACACAAGTCATGCTAGTACATCTGCAGAGAAGCTGAACAAGTCGAAAGATACGAGTTTCGACGTGCCTGTAGATCAAACGTTAGGGTACAGCATCATACATTTTTACCTGGTTTTTTCTTCGTTACAACAGTTTTTGAAATGTAAAGTGTGTAATAACGATGTTACATTTACTAAGTATGGACAGCGAGGACTCGGTTTTAAAATTTGTGTTACTTGTGAGTGTGGAGAAAAATATATTAATTCGTGTCCGATGATTGCGACTGGATCCGAAGTCAACCGTCGCCTTGTGTTTGTTATGCGATTGATTGGTATTGGATGGAGTGGTATAAACATGTTTATTGGCCTAATGGAACTTGGATCTGGAATGAGTTCCTCCGTTTATTATCATATGATCTATTCGGTCTCTATCGCTGTGAAAAGTGTTTTCGATATAGTGATGCTAAAGGCTGTTAGAGAAAAAAAACTCCTAAATGCTCAGCACGGAGAACCCGAAGATATTTTAACCGTTTCAGGAGACGGTTCCTGGCAAAAAAGAGGATTTTCTTCTCTTGTTGGCATAGTTTCTTTGATATATAAACACAGTAAAAAAGTTGCGAACGTCGTTATCAAATCAAGCTACTGCAAAGGATGTGAAAGAAGAAAAGGAACAGAGGACACTATTGAATATGCAGCATGGTACGAAGTGCACCAAAAAAATTGCAGAGCTAATCACTCAGGTAGTGCCGGAAAAATGGAAGTCGACGGTATATGTCAAATGTTTTTGGAATCTCTCGAAAAATTTTCTGTGCGTTATGGTTTTTACATCGGCGACGGTGACACGAAGACTTTCAAAATGCTGCTCGATACACACCCGTATGGTGAAGGAGTGATCGTTAAAAAGTTAGAGTGTGTGTTATACGTCGCAAAAAGAATTTTCAAACGTGCTAGTAAAGATAAAAAAAATCTTATACAGGCAAGAAAAGCTGCAAAGAAGGACGAGGAAAAAACTCCAGCAAAAAAAACTGCAAAGAAGGACGAGAAAAAAACTCCAGCAAAACAAGTTGTCACTAAAAAAAGAAAAACCAGCGTAAAAAAAGTTCCTGTTGTTAAAACTCAAGATTTAACGATAAAATTAATGAAAGAACTGTCGAAAAATTACGGTTTAGCAATTCAACGGCATCCTGATTCCGTGGAAGAAATGCGCAGAGAGATCTGGGCAGGATTTTATCATAAGATTTCAACCGACAGCAAGCCACAGCATTCATACTGTTCTGAATCCTGGTGTAAATATAAGAAAGCTGTGGAAAACAACACCGTTCGACAATTTAAACATCCTCCTGCTCTCGCTGAAGATGTTCAAGAAGTTCTCAAACCAATCTACGAGGATTTGACAAAACAAGAACTTCTTGAAAGGTGCCTCGGCGGAAACACGCAAAATAACAACGAGTCTTTCAACAACTGCGTCTGGTCGATGGTTCCTAAACACATCTTTAGTGGGAAAAAAACTGTTGAAATCGCGTGTCAAACAGCTGCGTGTATTTTCAATGAAGGATTTAAGCCAATATTGAAAATATTGGATGTGATGGGCGTCAAAATCGGCAATATCGCCGAGCAGTTCGTAGCTGAGCGAGATCTAACGCGCGTACGAGTTGCAAACCGCCGCAGTGGAGATGCCTCAAAGGAAGCCAGAATTAATCGAAGGAAGGCTATTTTGGATGAGACGGTACATTATGAAGAAACTGAAGGCATAATGTACGGTGCAGGCATCGCTGATTAAGCGTAGGTAAGAAATTTTCACGTTTTTTCGTTAAAAAAAAATTTGAAAACGTTTTTCTCGAATGACATTTTTGTACGGCTTGTAGAAAAATGTCGGAAACTACTTCATCAATCCTCACCAAATTTTTACCACATATTCTTTATGATGATAGCTATGTCGCATATCATACGATTTTTTAAATTTTGAGTTTAACTTGGTTTTAAAAAAAAAACTGATGAAAAAAAGATGATTTTTCGTTACTTTTTGAAATATGGCCGCCATTTTGCCAATTTTGAAAAAATCAAAAATCGTATGATATGCGACACAGTCATTACCTTACTGAATCTAAAACCTTTTTTTTTTGTTTCAGATAATCCACTCTGGAGATTTCATCAACATGGCGCACTCATCTTTTTTTTGGATATTTTTTTGGCCTCCATTTTTATACAATAAAAAACAAAAAAATTAATAAAAAAAAAAAATTTTCATGTATTTCATGATCGTATTTATCAAGCCTCATACTTCACATATTAATATTTCTAATTTAAAACAATGAAAAAAATCGTGAAAATAGTCATTTTTTTGCGCGTCTAATCAGGGTAGACCCCTTATTGAAGCGCGTAACTGTCAGATGGCCCATTCTCCGCGCTGCATTACTCGCGAGTTATTCGCGACGCGTTACAATTTATTCCCGCAAATTTACTTTATTTTCCGCAAATTTTTTTTCCTTTTTGAGCTTTTGTCCTTTTACGTGGGTCCCATTCCGAAAATCAATAAAGAAGCCATAGTTAAGCCAAGAATAAAGTTTTATATGCAATACGTAAATAAAGTCGATTATTCCCTTGTTACATAATGAACTATAAACGTTCAGCATAGTAAATTTTATCGTGAATCAGGGAAATTTTCATCGTTCAGTAATGTAATTTCTTCCGTGAAGTCAGAATATCCCTTGTAAATTTCTCAAAAATATATTTAATTTTTATAAATGTATTTAACTACTTTAATAAATTTTATGATTTAAAGTTTTTAAAACGTAGTAATGAAATTTAAAGAACATCAAAGATTTGAACATATCTGTTTCTTGTCTTGACATTTTATAAGCTCTGCATGGGCTAGTTAAAGGTGTTTAAAAAATAATATACAGTAATATTACACGGTGAAATAACAATATATACATATAAAATATATATATAGAAAAATTTGAAAACCTTTCTCTGTTACTACAGAGTGATTTAACCGTGTAAAACCCACAAATAATAAAATCGGTCATATATATATATATATATATATATATATATATATATATATATATATATATATATATATATATATATATATATATATATATATATATATATATATATATATATATATATATATATATATATATATATATATATATATATATATATATATATATATATATATATATATATATATATATATATATATATATATATATATATATATATATATATATATATATATATATATATATATATATATATATATATATATATATATATACACAGGGTGTCCCAGTTTAACTTGGACAGCTGGATAACTCGAAACCTTGCACCCAAATCCATAAATGTTTCAGACAAAAGTTGTTGGGTTTCGAAGGGCCTACCCAACCATGACCTTAAAAGAGTCCTTGACCTTCATTTTCAAGGGCATTTGGAGGTCAACTTTATTTTTTTCACTGGAAACCCCTATTTTCTATTCCGGATTCTGAAAGAACGCATAATTTTACGCCTAGATGACCTATCATGTCTAGGGTCAAAGTGAACCCCAGAGGTCAGTACAAGGACAAGTTCCTGGCCAGAACCGAAAACTGGTGAAATATGATTTTCTGGAAGAGTTCTTCAGACGGAAATTGTTCTGTATTGAGAAACTGACCCAACCAGGATCTCAAAAATGTCCTTCAACCATATTCCCAAGGTCATTTGAAGGTCGAGTAGGTTTTTCAAACAAAAACCACTGTTTTGGATTCTAAAAAAGTGAGAAATTTTATGCTCTGAAGACCTTTTGAATGAGCTCCTATGGAACGTTGGTTGTGAATATTGATTTATACTTTGAGTACTTTGAGTACTTTCAATTCATTCGGAAGAGTATTGAGCTTTCTATCGGCATTAATGTACATTTATTTATTTTTTTAATGGGAAATGGTCAATTATAAGAGACTCTGATTTATTTTCATCAGCAACGTTTCGATAGTGTATTACTATCTTCTTCAGGCTAAAACTTTTATTAGAAGACATTAAAACTACAATTAAAACAAGTTCACTTTCGTCGTATTATTACAATTAACTACTTACTACACGACAATACAGAATTATCGTCGTAGTATCACTGAATGTTGCTGATATTTTACTCATTATAATTTGGTACTACAAGTTTGTCATTATGATAGTAGATTTTTTTACTGGCATTACTTGTCATCGAACTGATCAAATAAATTTCTTCTCAAAAACAATGGCTAATAAAAAGGTTTCGAGTTATCCAGCTGTCCAAGTTATAATGGGACACCCTGTGTGTGTATATATATATATATATATATATATATATATATATATATATATATATATATATATATATATATATATATATATATCTATGAATCAATGAATCTTGAAAATTCTCTTTGATTTAAATTCTTGATCATAAGACGAAAAAAATAAGCTTTCATTGGTATAAAATTACCGTACAATAACCAAGAAATAAGCAATCAAAAAAAATTTTTGAAAAAATATAACTTCGAATATCCAAAAAAATAAAAGTCCTTATGAACTGAGCAAAGAACTTAGTCGAGAGATAGTAAAAAACTACCTTTTTAGAAGGAATAATGCCGTTTTACTAAAGTTATCGTTTGCCATAAAAAATCGACTTTTTTTAGAAAATGATTTTTTTCCCAATAATAGAAAAATTAAAAGTCTCAAAAATTTTACAGAATAATCTTCTCCATTGTCCTAATTACCTCAATTTTCTTCAAAAACTTTTCATCTTATATTTCAGAGAAATCACACACTTATCCGAAATTTCGGGCGGTAAAAGATAGATAATTTTATGCTATTTCGAATGCATTTTCACTGGATCGATATTATTTCTAACGTACCAAAACACCCGAAAAACTAAAGGCCAAAAATCGGAAAGCCGCATAAACAAAAAAAAATCGAAAAAACTATAAAAATTATTATTGTGCCCCCTTCGTTTAAAGAAAGCGAAAAAAATAAGCCCTGTAGCATTAAATGTTTCCGTGTATTACCCCAGATATAGATGCATACACATAGACACACACACGCAACAAACACACACGCACGCACACACCCACCCATACGCACGCACGCACACACATTGCCGTCTATAAAATGGACAACGATTTTTACAGAATTTAACTCAGACTTGACAACCCTTAAGGGGGCGAGACTGACAAGGAAACTACCCAAGGTGTACCTCACCGATGTTCTTCATATTGTGATATGTTGTAGTACATCAAAAAGTATTAGACACGTATTCTTTTTATGTGCTAATTCGGCGACTTAAGGGGTGAAAACCACCCTTAAAATTTACCCCCAAAAACAGTTTTTTTTTAATATTTAAAAAATGAATTGAAATTTTCCAATGAAACCAACGCCAATTTGTTTCTAATCAAAATGCGCTTCTGTGTTAATCGCTTTCACTCTGAAGGGTTGCATCCCTTATTTTTGATAAGGGTATATATGACTTTTTTTTTGTTATTTATGTGTATTTGTATACACTTATATATAGTTATATATACTTTTTTATTTTCACAAGGGTATTAAGGTTGATATATTAAATTTCTAAAAATAGTTGAATGCTCATAGATATTTCTAAAATTCATTTAAATATTTTTCTTTTTTTTTAATCAAATACTATTACATTAATTTATAAAAAAGTTTTAAATATCTCTAACAGAATTAGTTAATTTTATTACATTTTGAAAAACTTTTTTTACAGAATATTATATAATCATCTTAATCATACTCATAATAGAATGCAAATTCTTCATTTATTTTAAATTTCAAATTTTTTTGGATCGCCTGTATATGTTTCAGATATTAAGAATGACTATCAATCCGATGAACGTTATAAATTTGCTTCTAATAACATTTCAAGCTTTAAACTTACCAAAAACTCCAGAAACACCTCAAGAGATTAGTTTAAAACATAGTATTGAGAATATTCTATTAAATGCTATGAAGGAATTTCACGATTTAGAGATGGATGAATATGAAACATTCGATTTTCAAGAACCGTATAAAGATGTTGATATGAAAATTATAGAAGACGATGGTAAAATATTTACAATTGATGAAGATTTACTACAATGTACAGAAGATACAGAAGAATTAGATCATGACTATAAAGCAAGAGCCGTGGAATTCTGGAGAAGTGGTTTGACAAAAAATTTAGGATTAAAAACGGTACAAAATCGTTTTCGCAAGGTTCAGTTCATAACCCAATTAAAACGTTGGGCAAAAACATTAAATAAAGGAGGAAAGTACAGTTCAAAAAGATATTGGAAACAAAGATTTTCGTTTTAAAGCATCTAATCATTCGTTATCTAATTTAAAAAAAACTCATAGAATTGTTAGTAGAAAAATTAACAAATTTGTAACCAAAAAAACCCTTGAAGGAGTAGATTATTTTGAAAGAACAGCTGATACGTTTGTTATTGAAATAAAAATAATAATTCATGAAAAAGGTATAGAAAATGTATTTAATTCAGATCAATCAGGCTTTGAATTAGAAATGCACTCAGATCGTACATTTGCAGTTGAAGGACAGAATCAAGTTCAATGTTTGGTGCAATCGGTGACTTCTACAACTCATAGTTATACAATTCAGTCAACAATATCAGTCGATAGTAGACTTCTTTCACCTCTTCTTATAGTTCTTAAAGAAAAAAGTGGTGAATTTGGACCCATTATAGAACGAGACTTATTTGGACCCCATAATGTATATGTTATGGCTTCTAAATCTGGAAAATTAACCTCAGGTAATTCGAAAAAATCTATTTATTTGATGTTGTAAATGTGTAAATGAATGAATGTAAATGAGTAAATGATATTGTAAATGAGTAAATCAAATTTGTAAAATTGTAAATTAAATTTTGGTATTTCAAATGTTATTTAATTTCAGATCATTTTAATACGTGGATAAAAGAAGTATACTTTCCCAACGTTGGTTCATCAAGTGTTTTGTTAATAGACTCTTGGAGTGGGCATTGTCCTGCTGTTATTCAAGAAGCAACCCCCCAGAATAACGAAGTGATCTTAAAAATAATTCCGAAAGGAACTATGGGTAGAATATAACCTCTTAATGTTTATGGCTTCAGAGTATGGAAGAGATATGTGAGACATTTCTCTGACTCTGTGATATTAATGAATGAGGATTTAAATGTACATTTAAGAAATCATATTATACAGTTCCAATTACTGGTACACAATCAGCTATCATCACCGAGGTATATCGATTTATTCAAATTCGCGTGGCATAAAAGTGGATACACTGACGTAGCACCTCCGAAATTTGAAGATCCAGTTAATTTTGCTTTTGGTACAAAATCTAATATACACTGCGAAGTAGAAGGTTGCTCTAATATTGCAATAGTTAGATGTTCTTGGTGTAAAAAGTCTCTATATTTGAAACATTTTCTTTATGACTACCATTATTGTTCAGTGTATAAACACTAATTAACATTAATTGAGAACATATAATTATAATTATTAATTGAGAACATATAATTATAATTATTAATTGAGAACATATAATTATAATTATTAATTGAGAACATATAATTATAATTATTAATTGAGAACATATAATTATAATTATTAATTGAGAACCTATAATTATAATTATTAATTGAGAACATATAATTATAATTATTAATTGAGAACATATAATTATAATTATTAATTGAGAACATATAATTATAATTATTAATTGAGGACATATAATTATAATTATTAATTGAGAACATATAATTATAATTATTAATTGAGAACATATAATTATAATTATTAATTGAGAACATATAATTATAATTATTAATTGAGAACATATAATTATAATTATTAATTGAGAACATATAATTATAATTATTAATTGAGAACATATAATTATAATTATTAATTGAGAACATATAATTATAATTATTAATTGAGAACATACTATTAATTAATGCACTAATTTATATTTAATAAAGATTATCTCAAATTATAAGAAATATAGAAATTTTAAAAATTATATTGATATGTAGAAAAATTGTAGAATAAAAAATCAACATCAATATACAATATATCGTTTGTATGATAATTTATATATATTAAAAAGAAAATCAAATTTATTTTTAGATAAAATAAGGTATCTAACCTTTCATATAAAAGCAGAGAAGCGTCCTTCACAAAGGAAAAAATTGGCTTTGGGTTAATTGGAAAATTTCAATTTGTTTTTGAGATATTAAAAAAAAAGATTTTTCAGGGCTGAAGTATAAGGGTGATTTTCATCCCTAAAATGGTCGTATAAGTATGTATATATTTGTTATGTTTTTTCATGTCTTAGAATAAATTACAAAATTAAGTAAATTATTAAGGCCTATGTCAGAAATATCGTGTAACGGGGTAAGTTACCCCTTTAAATAATTTTTTTTTTAAAACTCTCGGGACCGGTCAACTTTTAATTTTAATATTGTTTATAATAGAACGATTTTTTATAAGATTCGGTTAATTAAGAAATTTCTGAAGAAAGAAAAAACGAAAAAAAGTCATATATACCCTTATAAAAAATAAGGGATGCAACCCTTCAGAGTGAAAACGATTACCACAGAAGCGCATTTTGATAAGAAACAAATTGACGTTGGTTTCATCGGAAAATTTCAATTCGTTTTTGAGATATTAAAAAAAACGGTAGTTAGGGGTACATTTTAAGGGTGGTTTTCACCCCTTAAATCGCCAAATTAGCACGTAAAAAATAAGTGTCTAATACTTTTTGATGTACTACAACATATCACAATATCAAGAAAATCGGTGAGGTACACCTCGGGTAGTTTCCTTATGAGTTAAACTCGAAAAATAATTTTTTTTTATGAGCCGATAAAAATTTTTCCTATAAAAGCAATCATTCTGAAAATATTTTTTACTATAAATACTTCATAATATCTATAATTTTACCGTTGTAAAACCTCAAAAATTTTCTCTCACAAGACACAAGATATTACCGTTATCAATTCTATATTTATTGGAAAGACTTTGCGGCGTGCACTTTTCTAGGCGAGACAGTCATCAAAAAAGTGTCTGGGCAATATCTTGTGTAACGTGGAAGATAGATTTTGAGGTTCTACAACGGTAAAATTATGGATATTATCAAGTATTTATAGCAAAACAAAATTTCAGAATGATTGCGTTTATAGGAAAAATTTGTATCCGCACATAAAGAATAAATTATTTTTTCGAGTTTAACTCAGGCGGAACCCCGTAAGCAGGTACCCAGGTAGTGGTAAACTTTTAAATCTTTTCAGAGGGGTAAAAAAATGCCTTATATCCAAATGATCTGGTAATGAAACAAAATATTCCTCAAACAGTCAAAATGCGCGTGTTTGCATTGTAAGAATGAGTATGATAAAACATTTAAACTGTTTTGCTTCTAAGCTTTGTAATAGTAAAAAAAATTTTTTTATTAATTTTTTTATTGCCTATTTCTTGGGTATTACACGTTAATTTATTACGAGTCGCACATTTTATTTTGTTTGTTTGATGAAATGAAATTTTTATTTATTGAGATTCATCGACACGTTTTTGTTTTATAATAATTTTTCATTTTTATGATTTCTTTTTTAATTTGGTCGCTTATTTCTTGGGTATTAAGCGGTAATTTTTGTCTATTCAAAGTTCATTTTATTGTTTTTTGATAAAGATACAAAATTAAAAAAACTTTTTAAATTTCGTTAATTCGTTTTTGTTTTATAACGATTTTTATAATCCATACTTCTTGTGGTGTTATAATAAATTATTTCTCCATAAACTTAAATGTTTTACTAATTATAATAATTTGATGGTATCAATTTAGTATTTAGCACGTAAGACAGTATTATTGTAATGGCTGTGGTTATTGGTGAAAAAAGAAAAATATAGCAGAGATTTGGGATATCACGTGTGCCGCTTGGACGGCAGTTGCATATCTTAACCTATTATTACGTTTTTTCTACAATAAAATATTTTGATAAAATTTGATACTCTGAAGGATTTTAGAGTCGCTGATCGAGAATTTGGTGTTAAAAATCCAAAATTTCAATTGTCAGATGTATTTTTTAGAATCAACTGCATGTACTTGAATCTTGTTACTTAGGTGTTTTTTGGGACATTGAAACGAGTTATGACACTAATTATGACAATGTTAACATTTTAATGAAAAGTTATTTCTTTCTTATTTCAGAAGAATAATTTGTAGAAAAATCTAATGTTTATAAAGCAAAGATTATATTATTTTAAGCATCTTTGTAGTAATAACGACTTTAAGAATGGGGCCCAGTCAAGAATCTATTTTCTGTTCATTAACACTAAACTTTTTAGAAATTTAGCAGCAAATATTATATTAAACTAAGAAAAAGAACCCAGAAAGACCTCAAAAGTCCCCTTAAAAGCTGAGATATGGGCAAATCCGCCAAATTTATGACTTTTATGTTACTCTTAACTTTAAGGCTTTAAACATTAAATATGGTCTATGTTTGCGGTGGGGTATTTTTTCAGATCTATAAAATTATATTTACAGGTCGCACAGTGCAAATAGAAGTTTTAACCTATTTCTCAGCTGGTTACCATAAGATGATCAGATTGAGATTTGAGCATTAGACAAAAAATTACAGGCCCCAAATCTTTCCGGGCGTCAAACATTGAATACCCAAAAGTTCGTAACTGAACATAGAGTAAACTGACCTTTCTTCCTCCTACACTATGCTACGACAGTGGGAGAGAGAGGGCGAGAAAGAGAGTGGTAGGGAGAGGTAGTGAGAGGTATAGAGAGAGAGAGAGAGACTCGAAAGCTGAAGTAAGTGAGAACGAGAGAAAGAAGAAAGCAGGAAGGGAGGGGTAGAGGCGGAGACAGAGAAATAGAGACAGAGAGAGAGAGAGATTTATTTCTTGTTTGCAAAAAAAAATACATGGTAAAATCACAAAGTTAAAAAATCACAAATTAGTTCGTCTTACAAAAATTAATAATCACATCAAGTTTGCCAAAGTTTTTAAATCAATATTGCACTTAGTGATCATCTATCATGTCGAGACTCATAAAATAATACAATTAATAGATATATTTACAAAATTTACATATAAAATAATTTAAGACATCACAGAAATTTCGTCATTATTATAAAATCTTTTAGAATACATCACATCAGTTTTAAATACTTACAACATGTACATAAACTCATCCATACCGCACAGGCATTTAACCTTGCATACTTTATAAATTAATATCATTCATATGACAAAAATGCCTAATTATAAAAATAAATTGAGACATCACAGAACCTTAGCCAAAATTTTTAAAATGTATCTTAACTGCCGCCTTAAACGGTTTTAGATATGGTAATGTGCGTAATGCGAACGGGAGTGAATTCGACAAATGCGTACCTTAAACTTGGAAAGATTTTTTCCAGTTTCAGTGCGCATGTGGGGAATGGTGAGATATTTTATTTCACCCCTTACAAGGCGATTCGATTTGTTCTTTTTAAAAAGCGGCTCCAAATAAGTCGGTTTTTTAATGTTTATGATTTAGTACATTAATCTGTCCATAGAAACCGCATTTCTAGTGTCAATTTTGGTTCACTCTAATTGCACCTTGGAGGGGGTAACGTGCTCATCCCTCCTAATTCCTAAGACGTAACGCACACATGAATTTTGCAGTCTTTGCAGCCGGATACGTTGCTCAAGAGACGCGTCCAGACACACTGCAAAGCAATAGTCATGGTGCGAAAACGAGAGCCATGGCCAAATGTTTGCGCAGATCCTGAGTGGTATTCTTTCTAAATAACCTCAAATTATATAATACTCTATTAACCTTCTTTGTAATAACGTAACGTGGGATTGTCATGTGAGCTTAGAATCAAGTATAACACCCAGGTTCGTGACAGTCTACGAGAAAGGAGATGCCGTCTCCCAAACTTATTTCCGGCATGCCTTATGACTCAGGACCTTTTATGTATTGACAAGGGCCGAAAACAATAGCTTTAGTCTTAACCTTATTTACTTTGAAAGTGACACCATCGGTCCAGTCAGTGACTGCCCGCGCAACTCTGGTCAAAATCTCAACATCTTCGGCAAAGTTTGCTGGTTCAATCCGTAAATAAATCTGCAAGTCATCAGCATACAGAAAGTGTCTGATGCGTCTCGGGTCTTTTTCTTTCAGAGGTATATTAAGGTCAGCAAATAGCTCTTTGATGTCATTTATATAAAGACACAACAGAAAGGGTCCTAATACCAAGCCCTAAGGCACTCCAAGATTGGTGGACATAATATATATGATTTTATCCAGATCAAAGCATGTCTGGAGAACCCCAAGACCCGCAGCTTTGCTAGAAGCTTGGATGGTGAGATTGTATCAAAGCTTAGTTGAAGTCGAACCGTAATAATAGAGTAACGAGTCTTTTGTCAATCCCTGTCCGTATGTCTTCAGTTAGTCTTAGCAGAGCAGTTTACGTTGAGTTATTCTGTTTGTACCCGGACTGCATACGGTCAAGTTGGTTTGTCTTTTTCATGTGTTCTACCATCTGATCATATACAATTTTTTACAAAAGCTTAGAAAGAAAGTACAGTAGTGCAATCAAGTGACAGTCCAACGCTGACGATTGTATAGTACACTTGGTAAGCGGCACGACTCATGCTTTGTTCCATAGGTCCGAAAATATACCCTTTTCCAGGGAAGTATTAAACAGATTCACTACTTGTTGCCCGATGACTGGCAATGCCTTCGGAACCACACTATGCGATATGTCATCCTCGCCCCTTGCTTGCGAGGAGAAATGTGCGACCATGAGCACGGAATCTGCGATACCGACGGTTTTCGCCATCATCGCAGGCAGATTTAACTACATCATCCATCTTTTCAAGATGTTCGTTAGCAGATATAGAGATATACTTCCGTAAAGTGGGTGTTAAGTTCCTCCGTCGTGAATCCATGTAAGCGCAATACCTAAATCTGCAATACCTAAAAACTCCGCAGAATATCGTATACAAATTTATGTAGGGTATGTGGCAGAAATTTTTACAGAAAATACTGCAGATATTTTCCATAAGAGGAAGTTATGTATATCAATAATTATTACTAAAAAATCGAGTTTTATTTTCTATTTAATGCAAATCTAATGATTTCTATTACTTTTCTCCAAACAAAGTTAATTCGTCATAGTTTATCTTACATTACATTCAAAATATTATATTATATACTATCTACTCGCCTAATTATAGACCAGTTAGTGAAAGTAAAATCAATATTAAATAGAATTGTTATTGGATTTACATTTTAAAAATATCAAAATGTACATTTTTAGTGATAACTGTTGGCATGCATAATTTCTCGAAATATGCAATTGCACAGATAAAATTGTGGCTTTTTTAAAAATAAAATTTTTTAAAAGCGCCCCCCCCCCCCTTCCTCCCTGACTTTAGGAAGGAGTCCTAGATTGCATAATTCCTTCTAAGTATCAGTTTGCTGTTTTTCCAGCAACCTACCTTGTTAATACGCGATACTCCTTTTGAAATCGCACAACACCAGTTCTCTTATATCGTCTGTAAGTCGCGTTTCATTTCTTATTGAGTTGTTCTACGTCTTCGTCATCCAAAGTGAACAGCCTTTGCGAGAATTAACTCGCTTTATCGACGCAAGGCTGTTTATTGCGTCTAATAAGTTGTTGTTTAGGCAGTCCAGCGCTGGATCAAGGTCAACTTTACGCATATTGAAAATAAACCAATCACAAGTGGCGAAAAGAAACTGTAGTTCTAGCGGATCAATTTTATTATAATCTCTGTACGAAAAAGAATCCTTGCACAGAGCGGGCGCATGCACGTCCATGACCACGTCGATAATGTTATGCTTGCCGGGCCAGGACAAGTCACAGTTCGTATGATCTGTCACTATATCATTATTATCTAGTATTACGCCAATCCATGTGTGCGACGTCTAACAATATTCTCTCAGCTTGTCGACGAGATCTGAATACTTGAGAAATGCAATAGCGGACGCTCTGTAAACAACCGCAACAAAGACAGGCTCCTAGTTCCCGTACTGTATCTCACACATGATGTACTCAGACTTCTTTGGTTTGTCTGACCCAGCAGTATTTGACACAGCCAGAACCTTAACCCTGTACTCCCTGCGAATGTAAAGTATCCCTCCCCCCTCCATGCACATTTCTATCCTGCCGCAGAAGTGAGTGACCGTTGCTATGAATGAGATCATTGTCTTTTAGGTCGTCTAGCCACGTTACGGCCACCTCGAATATATGATAGGAGTTTTGGCAAACACGTTGATGGACTTGTTCAATGAAATGTCTGATGGAATTTGCATTGACAAACCCTGTTCTCATGTTCACTCCCTTGTCCGCTTTATGAGCGGTTTTCGTGCCTAGTCAATCTGATCTACCTGAGTTTAATGCAGTATTGTTACTATTGTGTTTGCTATTTTTGCTAATACTATTACTATTGCTTTTATTTATATTTTGTGTCCGAAAAATTATAGCGTGAAGAGAGTGCCGTACACGTACCTGGTAGCGTGTTTTGCATGGAGTTGCCAGTCTAGACAAAGGATTAGCCAAATGCCAAGATTGCAGGCCTCTGACACATATGGCAGCGGTGTGCCATCAACGATGATTTTTGGGATGTCGACGAGGTCGACCTGCGAGACATATGTCAGGCTCCCCAGGACTAGTACCTTAGGTTTGAGGTTTAGTGATAAGCCATTTTCTCGAGCCCAGTTAGCTACAGCCTGGGCATCACTGCTGGCATGCTCGATTCCCTGAAGCCGGTCGGCGGGGAAGCAGTGGTAGAGTATTTGTATATCATCGGCATAAATGAAGCACTTTGAGTAGCAACGTATCCTCGGGAGATCGTTTATATAAATTGAAAATAGCAGTGGCCAGAGAACACTACTCTGTGGGACACCAGAGGCGGCCCTAAGCCAGTCATAAATTGACCCTCCGCCGTCGACAACGGCCTGTAAGTGATCGGCAAGGTAGCTAAAAAACCAGCTGAGTGCTCTGTCAGCTGTATTAAACGTACGGAGCTTTGCGATAAGTCTCGCGTGGGGAATGGAGTTAAACGCCTTAACAAAGTCGAATAGAACCATAATTGTTATTTTGCGCTTATCTATAGCAAATCGCACATTGTCCAAAACATGAAGAAGGGCCGTCTGGGTGCTAGGCCTTTCCTAAAACCAGCTTGACGTAGTAATAAAGTAGATTGTGTGTCTCGAGGTAGGAGGAAACCTGGTTATGGACCACGCGCTCAAGTACTTTAGATAGCTCTGAAAGCTGTGCTATGGCGCGGGTATCCGAGGGCGTCAAGGGTTTGTTTATTTTTAGTAAAGGTATTATTAATGCCTTTTTCCAGGTCGAGGGAAATGTGGCATTAACAAGGGATGAATTGCAGAGTTGAGTGAGAGACTCAAATCGAACGGGAAGAGCAATTTGGAGCATTTTAACGGACAAGCCGTTTAGTCCTGCACCCTTGGAAGTTGCGTTAATTGGCGCAGCTTGGATTTCAGTCTATGAGACGGACTTAAAATCAAATGAAAATTCTTTTTTATCATCGAGTGGGAAGTCGCGTGCCGTTTGAAAATCAGATGCATGCAGTGGGTGAGGACGGTTTGCAGTGGCTGCGTAGTGCACGTTGATTTCATGAGAAGTGAAATAATTAAAAGGCGACGGTGAAGAAGAGCCAGCGACGCGTAGACGGTGGAGTTCATACCATTTCGTATTTGCGTCAGGCGCAGAGCGAAGCCTTTGCTCGATAAATCGATTTATCGACGTATCAAGCAAATTTGAAACTTCTGCGTGGAGCCGCACGTAGCGAGCGTGATCCGAGGGGTGGCCGGAGGAAACAGCTGCGTGATACGCGACATCGCATTTCTTCATCTTCAGTTGAGGTCTGGAGCAATAGATCCGAGGACAAGGCCAGAGGCTAGTGATGTTGCAAGAAATAAGTTATGGGGCGAAATCAGGAGAGCAGAAAGTACAGTAAAACTGTTGTTGATTCAATTCTTTCTTATATAATAGAACTTCTGTAACCATGCTTTATTACTAAAATAATTTGTTTGAAATCACCATATTATACTATTAATATTCCACCAAAAGCGACATATATCTTGTAAAAAGCGATCAACTATTTCCAAAACTTTTTTTGGAATCATAGACGCTTCAACCCAAAGGATAAGATCAACTTCTCTTAATTTCTTTTTATCAGATTCCAACTTTAGAAAGGCACTATCTATACTATTTAAATCTAAAGATAGTCTATAGGTGCAATGGCTGGTCATTCCTCTAAGCAGGGTTGGGTAACTTTTTTAATTTATGAAAAGTTAAGTTAGTAGTTAATCAAAATAAAAACTAATTCAGTTAAGTTAAGAGTTACTAACTAAAATATAATAAAGTTGAAAGTTAAGTTAAAAAGTTAAAAGTTAAAAGTTAATTTAAAAGTTAATTTTATTAAAAACCCATTTTTATTATTGTCAAAATGAGATTTAAAATTTATTTTAAATTATGATACGCTATAATAATTTTTAAAGGCAAAAATATAAGTTTAATAAAAAACGTCAACAAATTATATTTTTAAATCCTAATGTTAACAAATTTTGTAACTAATTTTATGTAGAACAATTCATGACCTTTTAATTATTTTTGCTGAAGACTTTAATTAATTATATATCATATTTTCGCGCACACTATGTTTCTCTCT
Organism: Gastracanthus pulcherrimus; assembly: GCA_949152435.1. Lineage (NCBI taxonomy): Eukaryota > Metazoa > Arthropoda > Insecta > Hymenoptera > Pteromalidae > Gastracanthus > Gastracanthus pulcherrimus. The sequence continues at coordinate 63,750,932 of OX424573.1, read as the reverse complement.
CGCGCAAGATTTGAAGTGCTCGCTCGCATGATTTCTTATGAGAAAGGACACAGGTGCACGCTTTCTCCCACTTTCTTCCTTCCTGATTTCGGCGAAGCGAGATCAAAACTAATTGTTTTCGTTGAGCTCGCTCTCTTCCGGCCAGACCGGGACTATGGTCAGCTCGGAGCCTTCATGCGCATCGCGACGCCTGTTCTCGCGACCACGTGTTAAGTTGTTTCTTACACACTAAGACAACATGTAAATAGTACTTTTTAAGAGCAATAAATGCGCACTATTATTCTGTGAAATCTTATTTACTTTCCCTCGGACTCCGCATCCTTTCACTTACCACACGTATTCCGGGCTATCGTTAAGTGCCCTTAGCTGCACTTGCGCACGACACTATTACCGCGATCAATTATAAGCAAATTTCAAATCTAAAATTAAATTCTTGTGTTTTGGCCGGCTAGCGCGTGAACATTTAGTCCTTCAGAGCCGGTTATGCACGTGTCGGTGTGCTGTGAGTACAGCGGAACAGAGTCTCGTGTGAACTTTAATTTTAAGTACAGTGCAGTGACTCATAGAGTGATTTTAAGTGTAAAAAAAAATATCCACTTACGGACTCGTATTCCGTGCCGAGGGACAGTCGATACTTCGCGGAGAAGTGACTTTCTCGAGATTTATAGTGCCTGTGCGTATGTGCATTAAATAAAGTGCACGAACACTCTGCAGCATTGTGCAAGCATGTCAACGTCGAAATTCGTTCGAAATTCCAAGATTTGAATTTCGATTCGACCTTGACCTTGTGACGTCACGATCACGCTATCGCGATGCACGTTTGGACCTGGGTCTTTGGCGTTGGAGAAGGAGAGAAAGCTTTCTCTCTTTCTCTCTCTCTCTCTCTCACTCTCTCGAGCGACATGCTGCGCTACACTCTGCAGTTACCGACCGAGCGCTACGCATATTTACGGAGCAAGCACATGGCCTATGCTTCGATCACTGCCGCTCAACGCTGCTCGCAGCGCGCTGCCCTCAGCTGCAGTCGCGCTGTTTGCCGCACGGTCGGCGGGGCAACATAACCTCGCCATCAAAACACAGCTAGGTGCTTCTGAAGCTGCTGCCTCCCAGTGCTGTCGACCTGGATGGACAACGAAGCGAGCAATCTTCGAGCAACTGCATTTCGAGACTAAGTAGCATCTCTTCTCTCTATTTATGTACATAAATCGCAATGACACAGTGTACTACAACTGCTTCTGCCAGAGACATCATTTGCTTCATGCCTCTCAGACAGTGATTTTGCTGCTCGTCAAGATTATGTAGCATAACCTTTCATGGAAGAATCCGTCATCGCAGGTTTTTTGAGGCAGAGTGGCTTTGGCTCTTCGAATCCAGCTTCGATACAGCCACGACCTGTCATCGAGCCTCCAAGAATTTCTGGAGCACTTTATATACATCTAGCTGCAGGGCTTCGCCACCTGGCTGTGGAGTAAGCATTGGAGTCTACTCTCCTCCAACACCTGTCAAACTGTCTGACTCAAGTTTCGAGTCTAACCTCAACAGATCTGCATATTTGAGGGCACATCGTTGTGGTCCAGACTGACTAGTCGAGCTCCGGGGAAGCTTATACACAGGAGACTTCGACAGCTTGAATCTAGCATACAGACTTCAACCCATGCTCGAGCAGCAGTTGAGTGTAGCTGTAGCTTTCGCTACACTTTCTCACCCAACATTTTATTTTCATTTTTTTGTTTTTAAAAATTTTTATGCTCCAACCTCCATGCAGCTCTACAATCTTGCGTAGCATTGCAACAGAATGCTAATACACTTTGCTTCTTTCAGCAAACTTTTCCTCGAAGGTGCTTCACAGGACTGGAGCTGAGATGCCCTTGCCATATACCACCAAGGACATCGACCTTGGCAACCTTAGCCAAGCACCACCTGGCTCACCAGGCAGCCAGCAGAGATTGTCTCAATACGATCTGCGCCATCGAGCTTCCTCAACCGAGGACAACGAAGGCTACGCCGGCAAACTGTGCGCCCATGCGCTGCCGCTGGCCTCCCTTCAACCAGTAGAGGGCTTCAGCTGCTCTCTAGAGTGGCACTCTCTGCACGTCGGGCGGTACTGCACAGCTCAGTCGTCAACACCACGTCTAGCGAACCGTGCGTACATGCGCTGTCGCTAGACTCTACAATTACAGCAACGGGCTTAAGTCGCTCTCTACAGCGGTTTTCGATGCGTAGCGGGCGGCACCGCGACGTGACTTCAGCGGCAGAAGACAAACACCGTCTTCACACCTACTACCTACACTCTATCTCCTTCTTTCTCTATCTTCCTTCTTCCTCTTTTGAACTATTGTGCCGTCGTTGTTCTACTCACAACGAGGCGGGCAGTATGTTCGGGCCATTTGCACTTGCAGCGGCCCTATTATATTTCATATTTTCGCGCGCACTATGTTTCTCTCTCGCACAAGATTTGAAGTGCTCGCTCGCATGATTTCTTACGAGAAAGGACACAGGTGCGCGCTTTCTCCCACTTTCTTCCTTCCTGATTTCGGCGAAGCGAGATCAAAACTAATTGGTCTCGCCGAGTTCGCTCTCTTTTCCGGCCAGACCGCGACAATGGTCAGCTCGAAGCCTTCACGCGCATCGCGACGCTTGTTCTCGCGACCGCGTGTTAAGTTGTTTCTTACACATTAAGACAACATGTAAATAGTAATTTTTAAGAGCAATAAATGTTCATTTTTATTCAGTGATTTTCTACATTAAAATTAGTGTAAAAATCCTATTTACTTTCCCTCGGACTTCGCATCCTTTCACCCATCAAACGTGTTCCGGGCTATCGTTAAGTGTCCTTAGCTGCACTTTTGCACGACGCTATTACCACGATCAATTACATTGAAACCTAAAATTAAATTCTTGTATTTTAGCCGGCTAGCGCGCGAACAAATAATAATCATTTATGTTATTTAATCTGACACAATATAGAAACGGTTATTGTCACGTAACCCGTACTGTGACACGCTGAAAGCCGAATTTCTTTTTCAGTAGAAACAATTGAATGATTTAATTGAATTTTTTAAGTTTTATTAAATAAGTCTTAGACTATATACTATACTAATCTAGTATTTTTTATTATAATTTTAACAATTACTTACATAGAATAGACGGTCGAAAGTTGCTTATTTAAAAAGTAGATGCTTCGCTGGTGCAGGTGCAAAAAAACCGCTGCCAATTCATTGGCACTTAGCTTCCTCAAACTTAATTAAGTTTTCCAATATGATATTCTTTGTTGTTATAAATTAATTTTAAATTGTTATATCTCTTTCTAATCAATAGCTCAAAAAAAGAATCATTTACAAGAAATAAATGATAAAGCTCACTATGTCATGAGCATGAGGTAGAATGAGCCTTTGCATGGGGTAATTGAGTTTCAATAAATATGCGGATAAAAGTTTAAATTACAATAAATTAAATATTTATATTAGAATTTTAAATGTAACTTAATCGACTTGTTAACATATACATAAGTTTAAAGCTTCAAAGGATGTATTTATCACACATAACCGCAGTTTGAGGTTAAACTATATTTTTAACATTGATTATATAAGCTCGCTTTACCCCGGTCAGTTTGCCCCGAACGCACACGCGACGTAAGAATATTTTTTAAGAGATTTACGTGTTGTCGTAATGTCTTAAACAAATATCTATAGAAAATGTAGAATACTAAGAATTAAATGAAAGAATTTCTGTATTAAAATAGCATACATAATATTTCTTTATCCAAAAACCAAAATAGGCAAAATTATCATTTCGAGTAGCTCAAAAATCATTATAAAATTTTTCATTCAATAACCGATTATACGTACCAAGAAGCATTTAAAAATCATTGTTTACTTAGATGATTTCATTATATGAGTGAAATTAATATAAATGTTTTATTTATGTCGAAATATAGAGAAAGCTCACTTTACCCTGAGGCTCACCTTACCCCGATGTCTCCTGAATGTTATTACGTAGATTCACTAAATTCTTAATCAACTAAAACCTTTTGAACGATTATACATCGTAGATTTCCGAGATATAACCGTTTTTCGTGTATAACAAAAGAAGGAAAAGAGTTTATCCAAAATTTGCAGTTGTAAAAGATGGGTAATTTTATAATATATATGTCTGTGTGTATACGCTTACACCGACACTGTGGTGGGGAGGCAAAAATTTTAAATTTAAAAACGAAAAAAATGAGCCTCTTTTGGTATAAAATGACGGCGCCGTTTTCGAGATATAAGCGATCAAAAGAAAAATTTAAAAAAACACATAACCTGAATACTTAAGAAAATAAAAGATCTCATGATCTCAAAAAACATACAGGTCAGATACTAAACAGCTACGTTTATGTAAAGTTTCAGATAAAATGCTGCCGATTTACTTGAATTATCGTCGGAGAAATAAAATCGATTATTTTTAAACTAAATTATTTTCTTCTCGACAAAAGAAAAAGATCAAGACTCAAAAATTTTAATGAATATTCTTCCCCATATTCTTAATCATCTCAAATTTGTAGAAAAATTTTCCGTCATATGTTTCCGAGATATAACCATTTAAACAAAAAATTACGTTTTCGTATATAACAAAAGAAGGGAATGACCTTATCCAAACTTTCAGGTCGGAAAAGTTACGTATTTTTATGCTCTTTCAAATGCATTTTCGCTGGATTAATGATATTATTTCTAATGTATAAAAAAACCCGAAAAACTAAATCGCAAAAATCGTAAAACCATTCTGGAGTAAAAAACCTTATATATAATCATATATAATCATATATAAGTAATTTATATATACTTGTATATAAATTTTAAATTCAATAAATTAATAATATAATAATTAATTTATACACATTTAACATAAAAAATAGTTTTTATTGAAGATTAGCAATGTTGTGTACATTTTTTATTACAAAAAATTATGAAAAAGAAAAAACAATTGCCCCGCGTGTGATTTGAACCAAAAACCTTTGAGGTATGAAGCCATTACCTTAACCACTAGTATTCGGAGTGTACTATAAGGTATATTGGTAGGCAACTCATATATAGTCGTATATACTTATATAAAATTATATATAAATGGACTTAGAAAATTTTACTTCACAAAAGTAAAATAGAGTTGGTTCCAAAAAGTAATATACTGTTGTACAGTAGAAGTACAGGCACTGTTGAAAGACGGGACTGAGCGTAATGCGCTTAGTCTTGGTGGTTATGGTGGCTTTGGTGTCTAGCTATAACTACTGGTCGGAGACGGTGTCCAGGTGGTTATGGTGGCCGATGACGAGGTCTAGGTAATGCGCTCCATAGTTTTTGGTGTCTAGCTATAACTACTGATCAGAGACGGTGTTCTGGTGGTTCTGGTGGCCGATGACAAGGTCTAGATAATGCGCTCCATAGTTTTTGATGTCTACATATACGTACTGGACGAAGAAGGTGTCCAGGTGGTTATGGTGGCCGATGACGAGATGTAGATAACGCACTCCATAGTTTTTGATGTCTACACATACGTACTGGTCCAAGAAGGTGTCCAGGTGGTTATGGTGGCCGATGGCGAGGTCTAGGTGACTAGATGAAGGTACTGGTTTGAGATGGCGTCTATTAGGTGGTTATAATAGCCGATGACGAGGTCTAGGTAGTACGCTTTATAGTTTCTAATGTATATATATATATGAACTCGTCGGAGAAGGCGTCCAGGTGATTTGGTTGCCGATGACGAGTTTAGGTATTAGCGCGTTCCGTGCTTTTCGTGTCTATATGAACATACGTCCCGAAAAGGGTGTCGAAATAATTATGACGGTCGATGACGAGGTCGCGATGCCTAGATGTCTGACCTATACCTATATCTAGACACAAAAACCACGGAGCGCACTACCTAAACCTCGCTATCGGTCACGATAACGACTTGCATTCCTACTACGATCGGTTATGCATTAAAAACATAGTTTAAGAACACTTGAAAATTCAGTATGTATTTATACATAAATATACATAATCGTATATAACTATATAAAAACCCATCGTAAAAGTAAAATGTTTTATATGTAACTGTAAACGAACATTTATAATCATATATAATTATATAGACAGTTGATCAAACCGACTGCAATTGTAATAAAACTTTTATATATAATTGCATATAGTTATGTATACTTGTATATAACAGTTTATATATAAACATATATAGTTATATAAATTAATATACAATCATATATAGTTATATATACACATATATAGTTATATATAAAATCTTCACGAATCATTAATTTCAACTTATATATACTTATATATGCTTATATATAACTATATATTATTATATATATTCATATACAATTGTATATAATCTTAATCCATATATAACTGTATACAACTATATATAATTATATATAGTCATATATAATCACATATGATTTCTATATATAACCATATATACCTATATATAATTATATATAAAATCATTTTTACTCGGATTATAAAAACAAAAAAGCATAGAAAACAAAGAAAAATATATTTGTCAACCAACCCTTTAAAAATAACAAAAAATTAGCCCTGAAACATTAAGTTTCAACGTGTATATGCATAGAAATGCTGATCCACGTTCATACACATACTCACACACGCACGCATGCACGCACGCACGCACACACACACAGACGTGCACCCACACACGCGCACACACACATACAGACACACACACACTCTCTCGCTCTCTCACACACATACACTATCTCACACACACACGCATACACATACATAATCCGCGTGTGCAGAGCATGAGCACTATAAAATGGTGCAAAGCGTCTAAGTCCAAGCGCCCATGCGTGAATTATGCTATGTTTACCTATGTTTACCTCGTATGAATTTTTTAGGTCCTTTTAGCAATAAAATCATTTCTTACGTGCTTGTATTTTAATTTTATTATTATTATTATTATATGTTCCAAATGTTCAATTGTTATACAGATAAGGGACAAAAATGAAAATATTTATAATGATTTATACGAGCACAGTTGACCAAACATTGACTAATAGTCGGGGCATCAGGGAAATCGCAGAGCGACTGCAACAGGCAAAAGTCACCAAGGAGTCTAATGATAACTTTTGACCTGTAGAATACGCTCCTACAGCGGTTACAATAGGTCTAGTACGCAGGTGCATTTTTTTGAGCAAAAAGTGACTCAATTATCGCTCTTCTTTTACTCTATTTAATAAAACTCATTAAATATGCATTTTATCAAAAAAAGTAACTGTAATAAAGTTGTTTAAAAGTAAATTATGTATAGGATTAGTAGGTTTCGGAAGTAAAAAAAAAACATTTTTTTTATTCAAAATGGACGTTTAGAGTGCAAAACTCAAATAAGTTTGCGTATTAAAAAAATACGTTAAGAAGTATTCAATTTTGTCAATAATGCAAGTTAAGATACCTCTATGGGTACTTTAAACGATGAGCTGAGTCCAATTTCCAAATTTCAAAAAGGCGGCCTATTGCAACGTTTCTTATGCAACTTTTTGGATTCACTGTCACGTTTGTCCCTCTGGGAATTTTTTAATGTAACTGGTGGCAAATTGAAGGTCTTAACATGTACTTTTTGCAAATACAAGTAACAAAATGGTGTTTTAAAATTACCCCTATCTTTAAACGAAAACATTAAAATGGCCGATTCTAAGGTGCGTTATCTTCGAAAGGTGTAATAACCAAGCATTGCAACTGAGTGCATTGAAATATGCATACAAAAAATGAATTTAAAAATAAATCGTTAGGATCCAACCGCGATCATTTCTTGGACGGATTGTCGATTACAGAGGACCTAATTAATATTTTTTACTTGAAACTTGGAGTGGTTGTAGTGATTATTTTTCCGATCTTTTTCGCCAACTGGATCGGTAGAAATGATCGTGGATCAGAGCGATGTCGCATGGAGCAGCTATATTCGTCGTCGACTGCCTCCCCTCACGTGCCGTCACGGCGCGGCGGAGGTGGAGGGCGATTTCGCGCGTTGCCCGTGAGGGGAAGTAGTCTGGATGCCCTGCTGACTGCGAATTTAACTGTTCCGCGAGACATCGCTTTGTTCCACGGTCTTTTCCACCAAACCGGTTCGCCAAAATGATCGGGAAACAAATCAGATACTACATTATTGAGTCCAGTACTACCATACCAAGTTTCAAGTAAAAAATATTAAATAGGTCCTCTATAATCGACAATCAGGCCAATAAAATTATCGATTTCTTTTTAAAATTCGTGTTCTTTTATGTATATTCCAATGCACTTAGTTGAGCATATTACAATCTTCGAAGATAACGCACCTTAGCATCAGCCATTTTCACGTTTTTGTTTAAATAAAGGGGTAAGTTCAAAACAAAAATGTTGTACTTTTGTATGCATAAAGTACATGTTAATGTCTATCTTCAATTGACAACCAGTTATATTAAGAAATTCCCGGAGGGACAAACGTGACATCGAATCCAAAATGTTGCATAAGAAACGTTGCAATAGGCCGCCATTTTGAAATTTGGAAATCGGACCCAGCTCATCTTTTTAAGTACCCGTAGAGGTATCCAACTTGTATTATTGACAAAATTGAACACTTCTTAATGTATTTTTTTAATACGCAAACTTATTTGAGTTTTTTATCCTAAACCTCTATTTTGAATTAAAAAAATGGGTTTTTTTACTTCCGAAACCTACTAATCCTATGCAAAATTTACTTTTGAACAACTTTATTACACTTACTTTTTTTAATAAAATCCATATTTAGCGAGTTATTTTAACCCATTAAACTCTGAATGGACGTTTTTTCAAAACGTTTTTAGGCCACTATTTGTTACGAAATCTGATGTCAAAAAATTCCAAAATAATATTTTCCAACGTAAAATTGTCTGAAATTTCGAAATATGCAATCAGAATTTTAAGATACTGCGAACTATAGAAGTTATATTTATTTATTTAACAAAATATACGAAATATTCATAGAAATTTTTTTTTCTTTGAATATATTTGTATTGAAAGCGTAAAAAGATATCTCTAAATAATGAAGTTTTTGCGTCCATGGACCGTTAACTTTAAAATGTATGGGTAGAATTTTTGAAATTCAAGATGGCGGATCCAATATGGTGACTCAAAGAAGAAAATTTTAAACTATTTCTGATAATTTGGATTAAAACAATATTTTCAAATGAATTTTCATACAAATTCGTATATAGAGGGTTTTCGGGTCGCTGATTATGAATCCGTAGTAGGGTTTTCCAAATTCAAGATGGCGTATCCAATATGGCTGCCAAAAATTATGAAAATTTTCAATTTCCATAAACATGCATGTATATGGGGTTTTCGGGTCGCTGATTACGAATCGGCAATCGGATTTAGTGAATTCAAGATGGCGAATCCAATATGACTAACAAAAGTTGCGAGTACCAAAAATTGTGTATTTTTATGTAAGTTTGTTTTTAAGAGTATTTTGCTCGAATTAACCTATTATGAAATAATCCATTAATGGCGAGAAAAATACTCTATACACAAATTTACATAAAAATACTCTATACACAAATTTACATAAAAATACTCTATACACAAATTTACATAAAAATACTCTATACACAAATTTACATAAAAATACTCTATACACAAATTTACATAAAAATACACACATTTTGGTACTCGCAACGTTTAGTAGTCATATTGGATTCGCCATCTTGAATGCAGAAAATCCGATTACAGATTCCTAATCAGCGACCCAAAAACCCCCTATGTACAAATTTGTATGAAAATTCATTTGAAAATATTGTTTTAAGGAGACGCCGGATATCTCTGTCCTTGTCTAATTGAGTTTTCATTCATAATTTTAAGAGAAATCATTTCTTTGAAAAAATAATAGTTGTCCCCGCTTCGTTTTATAGTAATCTAAATATATGTCCAAGCCGGGTTCATATGATTGTTTTGTTTTCGGGAAAACTTTGACACACTATGAGGGCCAACTGTTACGTCTCCGTAATTATAAATGCATGAAACGTATACATTCATGCAACGGATGTTAAAGCCATATTTTCACAATTATTTTTTTTTCTCTCTACTTCCTCGGTCCTCTCTTTTTTTCATTTCACATACAAATATGCTTGCCACGACTTTGAGAGGGTTCGACAGCTGCAAGCCAGCAGAGAATCTACCCCAGGGTCGAGGCAAGTAATCTCTGTGGCGCATACTCTAAACTCTACGGATCCGATAAGCATATCGAAACCGAGGGCTGAGAGCAATAAAACTGCACGTGTACGAACTGATAGAAAGACGGTCCCAGAAAAGCGTCTCGAGTCGGCGACAGAGCTTCCATAAAAAATAAACTTAGCCGAAGTCTAGGGGCCTTTTGCTCCATGTGTGTCACCACCCGCTTGTTTGAGCCGCTCGAAAGTGTAAACACGTCGAAGATGCAATCTATGCGTGGTGCCAAGATAACCGTTAGCTGCGCGTGGCTATTGGACCCCTTCGTTCTGGGAAAATTCCATTGCTACAGTACAATCTCTACATTATTTAAATATTATCAAAAAATCACTTTTTCCTCTTTAATTCACTAAATTAAATTATATTTTTACTTTCAATATACTGTAGCAATGCAAAGTACACTCGGCCCAAGGCGCATAGAAATATCATTCGAGAATACATACATTATTTAGCCATTATAAAATATCCATTGTATATCTAAGAAATTCGGATTAACTAAACGAACACGCAATATAAATAACCTTATATTTAGTTCTATTAATTAAGATTTGCGTATGTATTAGTAATAATAGTTTGTGTAAAATATTATGAACTATCGAAATAATTAGTAATTTCAACATTTGTTCTATAAGTTTAAGCGCAAATGGAAGATAAATCGAAAATATAAAAAGGAAAGTAACATTACTTTATAAATAATTATTTTTAACATAGATTAAATAAGTGATAGGTATTTTACAAAACTATAGGAAATACATATATTAATATTATAGTTTCTAGCAAATATAAATAAATAATAGTATAATAACTCAATTTAGTATTGAAATATTTTCTATTATATAAAAATATGTTTAGCATAGGAATAACATTATCATATTATATTATAAATAGACTGCGGTGTATTTTTATCAATATTGTTTAGTTTAAATTTTATAATCGTCAAGGAAATAAGTAAACATATGTTACCTACGATTAAATGTTAATTTAAAGTTTAAACTATAGTGTTAAAACAGTTATGTAATAATGAACGATCTTCTCTCTCTCTCTAAACGAACTCCTCCCTCTCTACCCCTACTACGGAAAAGAAGAGGAAGGATCCACCACCGAAAATCGATAGGAAAAGAGAAGAGGAGGGGCTTGGAAGGAGGTCCTGGAAAGCTATCGCTCTCCCTTTGGCTGCCGGTCCATCGCGCAGAGCCAATTAAGGGTACAATTTCCCGATTAGGCCAATGACAATGAAGCCCAATTTTCTCCTCCTACGCATGAGAATCTAGAGGGCTAGATCAGGGAGAGGACCGGAGGACACGAGGCTCAAAAGCTTCTTCTCAACATGCAGTCTCAGTCGAGGTGCAGCCAGAGCATCTCGACTGCAGCAATACCCAACTCAGCAAGCTCAACATCCAGTTCGATCTCAGCAGCCTACAGGAGCAGCAACCATCATCTCAACTACTTCGAAGCCAACCCCAGAAGACGACGCCATCAGCCAGCTCCAGTATTTAAGTCCAGAAAGAGAAAGAGAGAGAGATAGAGAGAGAGAGAAGAAAGAGAGACATAGATAGAACTCTATTATTCATTCTTCCAATAAAAAGTAAGTTTAAATATACTATATTCTTGTATTATAATCTTTTATTTCTGTAGTTCCTATACCTTTCACTATCTCTTGTCTATTATTATTATTCATTCTAAAAACCTACCTAGGGGCCTGCGGCAGCTCAGTCGGTAGAGTGTCGGATTCCTACGCCGGTGACCCGGGTTCGAATCCTAGTCCTGAAATACTGGTGGCTTAAAGAGAACGCCGTATTCATAGACGAAATCAGACGTAGGAAACGCCATAAAAACGACTAAAGAACCAAAGTATTGACTTACTTATATGTATGTTTAATTAACCTACAAAATATGTAAAAATATGTAAAAACATAATTATCTAGATATAATCACAAATGTATACTTAAGTTAGTTAAGACAACGATGCTACGATAATTCGCAATCATTCAACATGTTTGTCTAAAAAAAAAAATCTTCCTTATTCCTTTTTCTCCTTATCCTATTCCAGACTCCCATAGCCCAGTCCCTATCCTTAACCTACACCCCTGTTTAATTTTAGAATAAAACGTTTACGTAGGTTTTTATTAATTTTTCTCCTATGTTCAATTACGATAACGAACAGTAATCTCGATTATATGTCGACGCTCAATCACCACTCATACTGTATTAATATAGGTACCATACCAGATACGGTTTAATTTGCGAGATGCTCTCATAGGAGCCATGTAAATAGCGACTATGTGTTACAATTAAGGAATTTTTTTTGTAGTTTATTTGCGCCTGTATATATTGTAAATGATCAAAGTATGCAAATAAATCTTTTTTAAAAAATAAAAAAAAAAGGTTCGAATCCTAGTCTCTGCCGATTGATACAAGCACCTCTGTAAAAATTACATGTGCTTTGTTTGTTTACAAACACACCGCAGACCCCCGTCGTCGATTAGCACCACATGGAAGCACAAACATGGCGACGTTAAATAAAAAAAGAAAAAAAAAACCTACCTATACATTTTGAAGTTAAGGGTCCATGGACGCAAAAATGTCACTATTTATATCTTTTTACGATTTCAATACGAAAATATTCAAAGAGAAATTTTTTTCTATGAAAATTTCGTATTTTTCGTTAAATAAATAAATATAACTTTTTTATTTTGCAGTATCTTGAAGTTCTGAATGTATATTTCAAAATTTCAGACAATTTTGTATTAGAAAATATTATTTTTGAATTTCTTGACATCATATTTTGTAACAAATAGAGTCGCCTAAAAGCGTCTTGAAAAAACGTCCATTCAGAGCTAAATGGGTTAAGTAGAGTGAAAAAGAGCGGTAATTGGGCCCCTTTTTGTGTAAAAAACTCACTTCCGTAACAAATCCAATGTAACCGCTTTAGGGGCGTATTCTACAGGTCAAAAGTTATCATTAGACTCCTTGGCGACGACTACCTGCTGCACTCGCCCTAACTCATGTTTTACTCTCCCTGACGCCCCGATTATAACCGTTAGTCAATATTGTCGTTGTGTTGGCCAAAAAAATTGACCAATAATTAACTGACAGGCCATTTTGATTCGGTAATTTTCCACCGGGGTAAAAAAAAAATAATATTATATAGCTTATGGCTTTTTCAATAAACAGTCAAAATTTCAATTGAATCATCCAATTCTTTCTATCAGAAAAATAATTTCTTCCAATTCATCTATTTTCGTACATATTTCCACTTCTTACAATGAAGTTTAAGGTGTTTCTTTCACGAGAATCCACCTTACATATAAAAATGTATATAATAATTTTTTTACACATTACAATATGATAAATGTTATACAATGAAGGAAGGGTACTTCGAGTTACATCAAATTTTTATGATTATTTCGATGTTGCAAAGTTAAACATTACGTCAAATAGAGTTTGATTTAACAAAAGATCTGAATCTCTTTTCTTCACCCGATTTTAATTAAAAAAATGTAATTTTGTTCCTAGAAAGATTTCAGGGAATGAAGATAATAATCCAATTGTTTATAAGTTGGGATACGCATTTTTGTAAGTTTGTGCGTATACAAGTACAAACTATAGTCTGTAACTTTGTAGGTTCTGATTATTTTTCAATTTAAATATTGGTAAATTGCCCTATAATCTTTCAAGAAACAACTTTTGTCAAATCATTCTATAGTTATCCAATTTTGTAATATCGAAATATTTTTGGTCATTCTTAAAAAGTACCTTTCTATCATATTACGAGTATAAATGTTTTTTATACTCTAATATATGTAAACAAATTATTGTATAAATTTTTATATTTAAGATCGAATATCATGAAACAACGACCTTAAAAGTTTTCGATTCAAGTATAAAAATCTCATACTTTTTCGGACGTTTATTTATTTAAGGATGCCAGTCACTCAAGCTTCTATTTTCCTCAGATTTCAGAAAAAATAAATATTTTTTGCTATATTCTTGATAATTGCGTAAGGGGTTATATCTCCAATTTTTTTGTTTTTCTCCATTTTTTTTTATTGGCTTAAATCTTGCCAAAACAATCCTAGAATCAAAATCTACAACGCCCAAGTATCGATTTAAACTCAAAATTTTTTTAAATCATTTTTTTCCAAACAGCTTTGATGCTACAAAATCACAATTTTTGCTTATTTTATCGATGCTCGCTTTTTTGAATTTCGCGGCTTTGGAAATTAGTAGAAGTTACCTACGATCGATATCGTGTTTTAAATTTGAATTATAGAGGTCACTACATGACATTACGACGGTTACAGCGTCTTTACAGCACGTATTTACTCACACTTGCCCTGTGTTTAGTTGATCAGCCGTTCTCGTTGTTTACGTTGTTATTTTGAGTTTTGCTTTACTTTTTAACTGTGAATTATATTTACAAGTACTTAATTATGAGTGAAAAGGTGTACAGTAGCCGCAAAGGCAGTAAAACAAGAAGTACGAGTACAAAACGGAGTAAAATTAGTAATCGACGCCCGCCTAACCGCCATTCGTGCGAAGGCGATTCGGAGCACGTTAGTACCTCGGCTAAGAAATTGAAAACTACTGATTTAGACCGTGACCGCGATGTTGATAATAATTTCGGCTACTGTTTCATCAATTTTTTCGCTGTATTTACTGCTCTTTCTGAATTAGTAGTATGCAAAAAATGTAATGGTGACATGCGGTTTTTAGAGTCGAACAAGCGTGGCTTCAAAATTATTGTGTCTTGTTCGAACTGTGGTGATGTTGATATTAACAGCTGTCCTGTAATAAATGGTCGTGCTTATGAGATCAACTGTCGTATTATTTTAGCTATGCGCATCATAGGCATAGGCATCAACGGTATAAAAAAGTTCTGCTCTATGATGGATCTTGCAAAGCCTGTTTTTCAAACAACTTACAGTAAGATCATATCTAATATCGCCACTGCTACTTCATCTGTTCGAATTATATCTATGAAAAAATCAGCGATTAAAGAAAAATAAATTTCTATGGAACGAGGTGAAAAAGAAGGTCTCACGGTGTCAGGCGATGGATCTTGGCGAAAGAGAGGGTTTAGGTCTTTGTTCGGATTGGTGACTTTGATTGGTTGGTACACTGGCAAGGTATTGGATGTGTGTGTAAAATCTAAGTACTGCAAAGTGTGTGAATATTGGCAAAAAAAAGAAGGTACTGCTGAATACGAAGAGGTATACCCTTCACACAAACAGAACTGTGATGCCAACCGTGAAGGTAGTGCCGGGAAAATGGAGATCGACGCAGTTATAGAAATGTTCAAACGCTCAGAAAACTTCATAATATCAAATATTTGAAATATATCGGCGACGGTGATTCAAAAACATATAAGTGTATAGTCGACTCAAAACCCTATAAAGATTTCAACGTCGAAAAAAAAGAATGTGTCGTACACGTTCAGAAGCGCATGGGAACGCGTCTGCGCAATTTGAAAAAAACAACGAAAGGTCTTGGCGGCCGAGGAAAGTTGACTGGAAAGTTAATTAATGAACTTTCTATTTATTACGGACTTGCTATTAGGAGAAACTACGATTCAGTCGAAAAAATGCGGAATGAAATTTGGGCAACGTTACTTCATAAAATGTCGACGAAGGAGAATACACAGCACGAGAAGTGTCCCGTCGGAGTAGACTCTTGGTGTTCTTGGCAGCGCAGTACAGCGCTTGGTACACTTGCAACGTACGAGCACAAGAGTCCAATGCATGAGGATGTTTTTAACGCAATAAAACCCATTTTTAATGAACTCAGCTCCGACAACCTTCTGTCACGCTGCTTGGGTGCGTATACTCAGAACAATAATGAGTCGTTTAATGCTGTAGTGTGGTCAATTGCTCCAAAGACGGTGTCAAGCGGTAAGACTATAGTTGACATTGCGACTGACGTAGCCGTTATTATCTTCAATGACGGCTTCTCGGGTCTGTTTGCCGTTTACGATGCTCTTGGGTTGATTGTTGGACCAAACATGTACGAGTTTTGCGTGGAAACGGACGCCAATCGCGTCAAAACCGCTGAGGATCGTATGTCCGATATCGCGAAAGAGGCCAGGCGCAGCATTACATCAGGCAAAAAAAGAAGAAGAGGAAATGAAGGCCCTGGAAAGACAATTATATGGTGCAGGGATAGCAGACTGAAGGTAAAAAAGTTATTATGGACTATATTTTTGCGATTCTTAAGATTTATAGCATTTTGAAACTTCAAACGCGTTTTTCTCGAAACCATGTTTTCAATCGGCAAGCAGTAGAACTCAAAAAGTTTACATCCGATTGACTTAAAATGTTAACAGTAGCTTAATTTGTTTGATTATCTAGTGAAGTACAGACGATTTTAGCGATTAATTAACAAGAAAAAAGGTTATAAACAATTTAAGTCGATTTTTTTCGTCGAAAACACGATTTTTTGTTAAAACAATCACCATTTCGCGAAAAAAATTCTAAAAATATAATCGTGTGTACTTCACTAGCAAAACCCATATAGATAATAGAAAAAAAAAATTTTTTGTTATAGGTGGAGTTGGACGAGACTTGTACTGCTTGCCGCGGAAGACCTTTTTGAAAAAGCGGTTCACGGTAATCACTGCACAGCCGCCATTTTGTAAAAAAAATATCAATAAAAATTTTTTTTCTCTTCTTTAAGAGTTGCTTAATCCAATGTTATATTATTTGTATACCTTTAATCTCAAATGTCCTTTAAAAAAAATAATTAACAAAGCCTTGTTTTTTAGAGCATAAGGGGGATATAACCCCTTAAAAATAAACTAGTTTTAAAATTGTCCTGGCGTTTTAATATTGGCCCGAGCTGACTCGAGCCGGGTCGCGAGCTTGGCGAGCCTGATTGATCTCGAGCGGCTCGAGCCCCCGAGCCTCGAACTCCCGAGCCTGGTCGAGCTTGCGAGCCTGCCCGAGCTTGTAATTCGAATGCACCCGTGGGCTGAATCGAAGTTACATTATACAAAATAGGCGTTATTTTCTTTAAATATAAATATATGTAATTATTACTTTAAAGTTATATTTAAAAATCGTTTGTACAGTAAGATTTTAAACGCATATAATTTGATTTTGTAACTGGAATACATATTTTGTAATAACAGGCTATTTTCTATCGAATAAACCTATTTAAAATAATCAATAAATTCTAAATGAGCAATTGTTAATATTTTCTTATCTATTTAAACTCAATGTATAGTCAGAAATAAAAAAAAAATATTTTAAACTATAAAAATACAAAAAAATATATGTTTTAACAATAAAAATTTATGCATAAAATATTTAGAATCATTACATCCTAAAATAGAAAATTAACTTCTAATATATTTAAGATAAATGTACCAATGCTCGGACGCGTAAGTCCAATAATCGGACAGTTGTTCATAGCTCTGCATATTTTTAAATAAAAATATATTCATAACGTTAACTAAAAAAATCATTTAACCAATCATTAGTCTATAGATCTGGGGTGATTACGAATTATTTCATGTATCTAATAAACACTTATTTTCAATATTGTCCGATCATTGGTACGTTTACCTTAGTTTCTTACACCTCGATTTATTGCTTCGTGCGTGCGTGCGTGCATGCGTGCGCGCGTGTATGTGTGTATGTGTGTGCGTGCGTGTGTGCGTGCGTGTGTGTATATGTACGTGTGTATGAGTATTACTCTAAATGTTCACGGTTAAAATTACTATATCGGGGCTTATTGTATTGTATTTTTTCAAATGAAGATGGATGAAAAATAATTTTCTTGTCGATGTGTTTTTGTTTTTCAGGTTTTCTGGTATTGTTTGAAATAATACCAATGATTAGATTTAAATACATTTGAAAGAGTATACAATTACCAATCTCTTCCGACACAAAATTTTATATAAGTTATTTCCTTTCTTTCTGTTATACATGGTAACGCCGTTTTTGGTTTGTACGGTGATATCTGAAAAATAGATGGGAAATTTTTGAAAAAATTTAAGGAGATTAAGAATATGGAGCAGAATTTTCTGTAAAATTTTCAAGTCTTTATCCTTTACTTTTTTTGAGAAAAAAATCTTTTTTTAAAAAATATTGATTATCTATGTCGTACGATAACTTGAGTAAAACAGCACCATTTCTTCTGAATATTTTCAGAAAGGTAGCTTTTTACTATCTCTTGAGACATTTCTTTGCCCAGATTATAACGACCTTTATATTCCGAGTTATTTGAGGTCATGTTTCTTTATTGTTTATATCTCGAGAACGGCGCGGTCATTTTAGACAACCGCAGCTCATTTTCTTCGTTTTTTAATGAAAATTCGCAATATTTAGAAAGTTTTAGATTTATCTACCCGCTTTCGTTTTACGGCGATTTTTCTATTTTCGATATTCTGAAACAGATAAGGTAAATTATTTTGGTATTTGAGAAATAATATGATTGCTTCAGTGTAAATGCATTTGAAAGAGCATAATATTCCCTATTTTCTCCGACGCAAAATTTTCTATAAGCTATCTCTTTTCTTTTGTTATATACGAAAACGATGAAAAATATTTATAAAAGAATTGAGTTAATTATTTTGGTTTGTTTTTTATGAACACACGAAATCAAAAAATAAATTAATGATTTCTCGTTTCGTTTTTGTTTTTGAACGATTTTTATATTTTAATCTAGATGCTGGGGGTGGGGTCTAAGTAACATCTTGGGTCCCCTCGGTAACTTGGTGTATTTTTATGTTTTTCAGTAGGGAAAATCCGAATGTTTTGTTTACCAAACCCAAAAATGGCCAAATTATTTTTTTTTTTTTTATTTAATGTCGCCATGTTTGTGCTTCCATGTGGTGCTAATCGACGACGGGCGTCTGCGGTGTGTTTGTAAACAAAGCACATGTAATTTTTACAGTGGTGCTTGTATTAATCGGCAGAGACTAGGATTCGAACCCGGGTCACCGGCGTGGGAATCCGACACTCTACTGACTGAGCCGCCGCAGGCCCCGGCCAAATTCTTATTACGTTTATCTCTACTAAATGTGTATTTTACATGAATAAACCATACTGTTATTTATGTTTTTCGGTACGGAGAATCCGAATTTTTTGTTACCCAGCCCTAAACTGGCCAGATTTTTCGTAAAAAATCGCCCTTTTTACTTTTCTCTCTAATAAATGTGTATTTTATATGAATATAGCATACTCTTATTTACGTTCTTCGATACCGAGAATCCAAATTTCTTGGTTACCAAGCCCAAAAATGGACAGATTTTAGGTTATTTCCGATTTATGATTAAAAATCACCTTTTTTATGTTTCTCTCTGTTAAATATGTATTGTATTTTATTCAAATTAACTATATATTTATTTATATAGCTCGGCTCGACATCAGCTCCCCGGCTCGTCAAAGCTCGGGCTCGGCTCGAGCGGACAAATCATGCTCGAGCCTAGTCGAGCCCGACAATGCGAGCTTCTGCACATCTCTAGAAATTTCCGTAAACATTTTCACCATAAAGTTTAAAATGAAGAAATTTGTGGAGTTGATTTAATTCAAACTCGAAATAAAAATATCACCGTAGTTAAAATAAATTATTATAAATAACAGCGATTTCTTAGTGTTGTTTTATTAATATTGGTATATATAAAATTAACAATCTTTTCTGGTCATTGATTTCATTAAATAACAATTACAATTAACTTATAAAAAAAATTGAAAAGTTACAAGTTACTCTAAAATAATTAACTAGTTAAGTTAAAAGTTAGGTGGTTGCAAAAACTAACTAAGTTAAGTTAAACTTAATAACTTTTTAACTTTTTAACTTAACTTGTAACTTTTCGACTGGTTACTCCCCAACCCTGCCTCTAGGAAATAATATAGATGCAATCTCTATTCAAGTCATTGGTCAGACCTTTAGTTTATCGATATGAAATAGTGTATTAATGTTTTACATAAGAAAGTTTTTCCTTAGCCTCTAAGCCCATCAATAAAATAAATATTATTTTTACTATTAACTATCTATTCAAAACTACAATTAACGATCAATCATAGTTTTAAAAATACTAGGGCTATAAGATATATTTTCTGCAGTATCTACGTTATTATCTATAAGAATAACATTTGGTTCTGGTAAACTAAAATCTTTACAGGATTTTTCTTCAGTTTCTAATGGATATGAGATTGGATGTGAGATAGTGCATTATTATCTTTGTCTTTGACTAAAATCTTCAGTAAAAAATTGTTTAAATCTGTCCCAAATCATATTACCTTGAATATTTTCTGCTGGCAACATTATATGGCAAGCTTCTTAAAAAATTATATAAATATGAGAATCATATTCGATTAAATCCATAGTAAGTGCTGCTTCTTTATAAAAAAAATTATTTTTTATAGAGATTCAATAGATTTTTTTAAAGAATATTAGAAATATTACAAATATTCTTTAAAAAAATCTATTGAATCTCCATAAAAAATAGTAAACAAAAATTTAACGACAAAGTACTTTCTCCGCTCTTATTATAATAGATGTCAAAAGGAGTCGAATAACCGTCGAAAAATAAATTTTCGTTGTCATGTCACCTAGAATTGTGCAATAAGGTAGGTTTTGTAAAGTTGGTTTGCGTCAAGATATACATCGAACAGATTTAGGAAAATTTAGGAATATAGTATTTATATATATATATTATATATATATATATATATATATATATATATATATATATATATATATATATATAAATACTATATTCCTAAATTTTCCTAAATCTGTTCGATATATATATATTAATGAAATAGGCTGTATCTTTTGTACATAGTCTATTTGACAAAACTACGGGCATTCGATTTCATTTTTAGTTATTAGAAGACAATCTCCAAAGTTTGATCAAATCTGTGACCCTGTGAGTGCATGCGTGAGTGATTCCGCTGGTGAGTCAGGACACGAGGGAGTGAGTGAGTAAGTGAGTGAGTGAGTAAGTGAGTGAGTAAGTGAGTGAGTGAGTAAGTGAGTGAGTGAGTAAGTGAGTGAGTGAGTAAGTGAGTGAGTAAGTGAGTGAGTGAGTAAGTGAGTGAGTGAGTAAGTGAGTGAGTAAGTGAGTGAGTGAGTGAGTGAGTGAGTGAGTAAGTGAGTGAGTGAGTGAATAAGTGAGTGAGTAAGTAAGTGAGTGAGTGAGTAAGTGAGTGAGTGAGTGAGTAAGTGAGTGAGTGAGTAAGTGAGTGAGCGAATGAGTGAGTAAGTGAGAGAATGAGTGAGTAAGTGAGTCAGTGAGTAAGTGAGCTAATAAGTGAGCAAGTAAGTGCGTGAGTGAGTGAGAGAAATAAATAAATATGACAATACAGTGCTGAGCTTAGTAGCAGCCAATTTAGTCATGCATGTACCCACGCATTGTGGTATTAAACGTACACAGCGATGGAATTTTCTTAACCCATTTCCGAAAAATCATCCTTAAACGGACACTCGCATCTCATGCCTATACATCGAAAGCTTGTTATCTGAAAATTCATTTCTAAAAGTAAAAAGGGTTACTCTTTCCATTTTTAGGTGAAAAACAGGTAAAAATGCCGTTTAAGATGCCGTAACTCTAAGAGCATTTATTATGATTCCCAAAAATTTTTACAAATATGTCATAAAATTCAACCGATCCTTCGAAGACTTTTTCCCGAATGGATTTAGTGTGTTCCAAAAACGTGAATTCAGTGAGATACAATAACATCAACATACTTCTCTTGTTATAATATGGAACATGTATTTAGCTTTATCAGGTTTATATGTTGTAAAATTTTACTCCCCTTATATGGTATTAAGATTATTATTTAAAGACTTGCGATTGCCTCATGCGAAAAGCACAACGTTTCGCCTTTAGTGATGTTTAATGTTATTTTTAACCTACGACCCATGAAAAATCAATATAGCTGCTTCAAAGAACATGAATTAAAGCCACGAGACGCAAGTATCCGTTTCGAGGCGATTGGGCGGAAATGGGTTAATCTTTTGGGTATGGAATTCCACGGGCGTGCACCTCGGGCTGTGAAAGAATAAAGGCCATTATCGATACACTGACTTGGAATTAAGAGATTCTTAACATCACCCGTACTGCAGTTCTTGGCCTGGTTTTTATCAAATAAAGCATTTAAACATGCAGGCTCACCTATCCGAATAGCTCTTTACATTACAATTGCGAGAAAATAATTTCTTCGTGCTTTTATGGTGGACTTTTATGGTATTATCTCATACATGAATGTTGTAACCGTTGCAGTCGTGCATATAGTTCTCGTGATACATCAAAATACATCAGTGAGGAATAGTGAAGATGGGAAACAATAAATGTGCTTGCTAGTTGTTTCCGCAACGACTTGGTCGTGCACGACTTACTCGTTCACTTGTTTAGTAACATAATCTATGTGCGGCCTATACGATAATTTTCAGTTGAGGGAGTGAGTGAGTGCATGCGCGTATGAATTAGAGAATAAGTGAGTGAAGGAATGAATGAATAAGTTAGCGTGAGAGTTAGTACGTAAGCAAGTGAATGAGCGAATACGCGCGCGCGAGTGATTGAGTGAATGCGTGCGTGCGAGCGTGAGAGATTGAGTAAGTAAGTGAGTAAGTGTGTGCGTATGGAAATGATTGAGTAGGTTATAGAGTTACAAAGTGAGGGAGAATGCTAGTAATAAGAAAGAGAGTGATGGTGAGAGTGAATGGAAAAGTCAGAGAGCGGGAGTCACTACAGAATCGAAAAAAATGGAATTAATCCGTCTTGGAATGGATACTTTCATTGAGTTACTTGACTAGAAAACGTGTGAGAGAGTATACGTCTGTCAGGAGTAAGAGAGATTAAGTGAGAGAGACAGAGAGAGAGAGAGAGAGAAAGAGAGAGAGAGAGAGATAGAGAGAGAGAGAGAGAGAGAGAGAAAGATAGATAGATTGATAGATATAGATAGATATAATATTTATTTGTAACTATTTACAAAAAAAAGTTTCTTAAGTTACATTAGTCTCTTAAGATTTCATATCACGTCGTTAACTTAACTAAAATAAATTGCACATATGTGAAGTCAGGTACATAAAGTATTGCACTTTTTTGTCAGATATAGAATTCCTAAATGATTTGTATTATACCTATCAGTCATTTAAATAAAATTACATACATACATTAGCAATCGCTTTCAATCATTAGTACGCTTCTGCGGAATAGAGAATTTTTTAACCTCACCCCTTACAGGGCGTTGTGATTCGTTCTTTTTGAAAAGCGGCCCGAGATAGACTGGCTCTTTTGTCCGAAGAATCTTATAAATTGTAATAGCCATGAAAACGGTTCTTGGAGAGTCAACCCAAGTCCACTCTAATTGCTCTCTGTAAGGGGTGATGTGCTCGTCCCTCCTAGCACCTAAAACGTATCACACACATGAATTCTGCAGTCTAAATAGAGTACAGAACAATAATCAAAGCGCGAAAAAACTAGAGCCATGGCCAAATATTTGCGCAGATTCTGAGTGGTATACTTTCTAAAGAAATTCTAATTATATAATACTCTATTAATCTTCTTTGTAACCATGTCTATGTGAGGCTTCGACGTGAGTTTAGAATCAAGTATAACACCCAGGCTCGTTACAATCCGCGAGAAAGGTACTGAGACGCCGTCTCCCAAATTTATTTCCGTCATAACTCGCAACTCAAGACTATTTACATATTTACAAGAGCCGAAAACAATAGCTTTAGTCTTGGTCTTATTTATCTTGAGAGCGACATCTCCGGACCAATCAGCCACCGCCTGCGCAACCGTGGACAGGGTCTCAACACCTTCAACAAAGTTTTCCGGTCTGATCTGCACGTAAGTCTGTAGATCGTCAGAATAGAGCAGATGCTTGAGGCGCCTCGGGTCGTCTTTTTCAAGATATTTGTTCAAGTCGACGAATACCTCTTTCATGTCATTTATATGAAGACAAAACAGCAAGGGTCCCAACACTAACTCCTGAGGTACTCCAATATTTGTGGATACCCTTGGTGTCGGAGCGTGTTACAACGGCTTACATGCTGCCTAATATATAAGGTTCTATCCACACCAAGGCATGCCTGGAGATCCCCAGTGCTCGCAGCTTTTCTAAAAGCTTGGCGAGATCATGTCAAAAGCCTCGATGAAGTCAAACAGTAATAAAAGAGTAACAAGTCTTTTGTTAATCACGGTTGTATTAGTAGAGCAGTTTGCTTTGAGTTATTCTGTTTGTACTCGGACTGCATAGGGTCGAGTTGTTTTGTCTTTTTCATATGTTCCACTATCTGATCATGTACGATTTTTTTCAAAACCTTAGAAAGAAAGCACAGCAGTACAATCGGCCAAAAGTTCGATACTGACGCTGGTGTGGTACACTTGCCAAGTGGCACTACTCGTGCCCCCTTCCATAAGTTCGGAAATAATCCCTTTTCCAGGGAGGAGTTAAACAGGTTCACTACGTGTTACCCGATTACTGTCAGTGCCTTTGCAACTACACTCTGTGGAATGTCATCCTCACCCCTCGCTTGCGAGGAGAAATCGAAAACCACGAATACGACATCTGCGATGCCGAATGGCGGGAAAATATCTTCTGTCGCAGTCGCACACAGGCGCGTCCCTAGAAAGTCGGGGTTTCCTATATTCGGAAAGGGGAAGTATCGTCCCTCGCAATCGCAACCACGCGCGTCCCTAGAAATCCGGGAATTCCTATGTACGTAAGGGAATAGATTCTGTTTCGCAGTGACTCGCACATACGTCCTTTGACGCCCGGGACCCCGATGACCACTTGTACAGATGGCCGGCTGCAGCCGCAAGGGAAGGGGAGGCCTCTCCCCCTCTCTCGCCACACGGCTGTCTCTAGCACGCATTGACCTAATATAGGCTACGCACATCCATATGGCTTAGTCCTTTAAAAGACCTCTGGCTCCAAAGTACAAGGCAGTATCTCGTGGGCAGTCTCTCGCAGGCAATCTCACTCCGAGTAGCGAACCGTCCCCTCCACGGCAGTCTCTCGCGAGGGCAGTCTCGCACCTATCTCGAATCGGTCGCTACGCGGAAGTCTCGCTATACGTCTACCAGGATAAATCATTCTCCACGCACCATCTCTCACGACTATCTCAAGTCAACGCCACTTCAAAATAAACTGGCTATTATTAATCCCGTCTAAGAAACTTATTTATATTCCGAAGGGAAGTGTGACCACTTAATTTAACGGTGCATATACGACCACTGTTATCAATCCTCCTTCACCTCCTATCAAACTTTCCTATCCTGTGACCTCTCCCCCCCCCCCCCCTTTCTCCCACGCACGCACACACATACATACAAATCCATGCGGACTTTTGTTTAAAATAGTATATTTTGACTGCATGCACAAATTCTTATAAATTCAAATAAATTCGGAGTTATAATAATAAATAATAAAGCCAAGCTACTACCGAAGTCGAAGTGGATCATCGTGGGTTTCGCCGTTTTTGTGCTCTTTCAAATGCATTTAATCTGAATCGATGATATTATTCCAAACATACCAAAAAATCCGCAAAACTAAAACTCAGTTATCAAAATACCACTAAAAAATAAAGACACATCGAAGAACAAAACCAATTATTTTTGAGCCCCCTTCCTTAAAAAAACAAACAAAAAAGAGCCCTGAAATATTAATTTTTACCGTGAATATTCCGTTGATGGTTGAGGGTTCATGGTTGATGAATGATGGATGATGTGCGATGGTTGATGGGTGACGGTTGATGATTGACTGGTGATGGGTAATGGTTGACGAGTAATGGTTGATTGTTGATAGGCGATGGTTGATGGTTGATGGTTAATGGGCAATGGATGATGGGAGATGATTGATGGGCGATGATTAATGGGCGATGGTTGACGAGCGAAGGTTGATGGTTGATGGATGTCGGTTGATGGTTGATGGGTGTCGGTTAATGGATGATGGTTGATGGGCGATGGTTGATGGTTTATTGTTGATGGTTCATGGATGATGAATGATGGATGATGGATGACGGGTGATGGATGATGTGTGATGGGCGATGGTTGATGGTTCATGGTCTATGGTTGATGGGCGATGGTTGATGGTTGATGGTTGATGAATGATGGATGGGATACTTGAATAGGTTGACCGTTGGAAGCATACAATTTTTAAAAATTAAATTTAGCAATAAAACATCACTAATAGCGATCCGCTGTGCTTTTCGCATAAGGCACTCGCAATTCTTTAACGAATAATTATATACGGGGAGTGTTAATACCGTATAAGGGGAGAAAAATTCGACAACAAATAAACACAAATATGGACAAATCTGCCGAATTCTTTACTTTCTGCACACAACAAATTTTTTAAATATAAGTTGAAGGCATATAATTGAAACTTGTAGGCACACTTTTAAAGCTATTTATGAAAAGAATTGATGCACGTGTCGTATTTTCACGAAATGGCATTTCTTGCCCATAAGAATAGCATTGTGTTTTTATATATACTAAATTGGTTATTTACGCAGGATAATGAGATGTGATCACTCATGAAACTGAACCACTTTAGATAAAATTGTAGATGTGCCATGATAAAGCTGAATTTTCTAAATAATTCACGTTTTTAAAAATTGTGTATTATACGTTTTAATTTTAGTATCTCAAAGGTCACATAATTCGACACGGATAAATTTTTTTTGTTTTTTAGCCAAAAATACATATGGAATTTCAAATCGATGATTTATAACACAGCGTAACTGCTGAAGTAGTAACTTTGCTTTAATTAGAACAAATAGAATTATACTCAGAGCTGTAGTTTAGGTATAATTTACTTAAGCAATTGGAATCAGAATGGTAAGTTAAATGGCGTCCTTGTTTTGTTAGTAAGAATGAAAATATTCTTCTCCTCGGACATAACAATTTAGGCAATTATTCATCTTTGTTCGACTTAGATCATTGGAAAAAAAAAACAAATATAACGTCTATGCTACGTCAACATATGCTAATGATGTGTAGAAATAAAATAAAATATTACTTGGTATATATTAATAAATAATATTAAAATCATCAACATTTTTACAGTTCGGACACTAAAAGTTAGAATTTCGGCGGATTTGCTCATATAATTTTATACAAATATTATAACCTTTACATGTACACAGTTTAGTAGGTATGTATCTTTGTACTTAAGAAAATACGCTGTTTAGCTTGTATAAGATTATAATTTAACTTTAATATTAAATTTGAGGAAACGTAAAAGTGCAATTATATTGGTATTCATATATAACATGAATATTTTATATGGGATGTGTTCAGTAATATAAGCTTTTTGCTTTAATTATTATAAGGACTTCTCGGATTTATAAATATATTATAAATATATGTAATAGTTCGATATTTTTCTTTATACTTATAAAAAATGCGCGACTCGGTCTCTCACCTACATTTACCATGCGCAGGGGAGCGCGCGACCAGAGGTCGACGCGCACTCCCCCGCCGTCATGCCCCATGTCCCAGGTGCAGGATCGATGTAAATATTTTACCTGCGCGCGCACTTTTACGCCACCCCCCCCCCCCCTGCACGTTAGCGAAGCTAAAGCTAGTGCTCTCAATGGCGCGAAAATAAAACAAAAAATTAAAAATAAAAATATAACCGTACAAATTTCTTGTTTCCGTTTTAATAAATTCATTACTAAATAATGAGAATACAAATGATAAAATATGATAATTATTTTTTAAAAATTATTTATATTTAAGTTTTATGTCATTAATTTATAGTTTAATGTACAGAAAATAACAACTAATATAAAAGAAAAGTATATTCGATACATTTACTTATTAACAAAAATAAACCAGCTTGTTATAACGTCAAAAGAATAAGATATCGTTTAATTTTTCGAAATAAGAAGAAAATGTGTCTAGAAATCTGCTTTACCCAGCTTCTGAACTCTGCAGGAAAAGAAAATGCCTGTAAAAATCTGTTTTATCGGTCTTCGCAACTTTGCGGCGTACCGCCGAATAGCACTACACTCTGATTCTCACCTTATAAACGCTATGAAAACTGCTCTTTATTATTTGTTTACATATAATGTTTATTATTATTTTTATTCATAAATTATATTATACTCCAAAACTGATTATTAATGGTTGAAGAGTGTATTTAAGAATTAACAATAATAAACAATAGTCAATCTTGGAATATGATGCATCAGGAAACGCTACTAAATGTCAAGTTCTGACATACGCTGTTGTTAAACAAATTTCAAACAACTCTAAATTTTAACAGTGTTGGAATATTAATTGGATATCGCACCTCCAGAGCAAGACTATGACAACTCAAAATTTTTTAAACTCAATTATCATTCATAAAACCACTCATTCTACAGTAAAAACCCATAATACCCTTAGAACATTTGTTGATAAAGATTAAGAAACTATAATAGAATATCAAAATCCAAGTAAAAAATTGACTTTACTGGTTAGATTTTACAAGAAAATCAAATTTTGAGTTGTAATACTCGTAGCCTTAAAGTATGCAATACTGTCCCGAAACAGTGAAATCAAATTATTCTTTTTCTTCAAGTCCAGAAAACGTGCGTCCATTAAATGCTATGCGACCAAACCTTGCACGAAAATTCTAGTTGATACTTGTACTTTACAC
Source organism: Gastracanthus pulcherrimus (assembly GCA_949152435.1). Classification (NCBI taxonomy): domain Eukaryota; kingdom Metazoa; phylum Arthropoda; class Insecta; order Hymenoptera; family Pteromalidae; genus Gastracanthus; species Gastracanthus pulcherrimus. The sequence continues at coordinate 63,722,098 of OX424573.1, read as the reverse complement.
TTACCGCAAAACATATACTTTATTCCGCATATAAAAAAGCCGTGACCGAAATGGTTAATACATTTTTTGTAATATGTATCAAACTAGATGTTTTTAGTTTTTTAAGGATCAACATATAGCTTTTCCAGAACAAGGCTATTAATTTTTTTACTTGGATTTTGATATTCTACGAGTATTATAGTTTCTTAATCTTTATCAACAAATGTTCTAAGGGTATTATGGGTTTTTACTGTAGAATGAGTGGTTTTATGAATGATAATTGAGTTTAAAAAATTTTGAGTTGTCATAGTCTTGCTCTGCGATATCCAATTAATATTCCAACACTGTTAACATTTAGAGTTGTTTGAAATTTGTTTAACAACAGCGTATGTCAGAACTTGACATTTAGTAGCGATTCCTGATGCATCATATTCCAAGATTGACTATTGTTTATTATTGTTAATTCTTAAATACACTCTTCAACCATTAATAATCAGTTTTGGAGTATAATATAATTTATGAATAAAAATAATAATAAACATTATATGTAAACAAATAATAAAGTGCAGTTTTCATAGCGTTTATAAGGTGAGAATCAGAGTGTAGCGCTATTCGGCGGTACGCCGCAAAGTTGCGAAGACCGATAAAACAGATTTTTACAGGCATTTTCTTTTCCTGCAGAGTTCAGAAGCTGGGTAAAGCAGATTTCTAGACACATTTTCTTCTTATTTCGAAAAATTAAACGATATCTTATTCTTTTGACGTTATAACAAGCTGGTTTATTTTTGTTAATAAGTAAATGTATCGAATATACTTTTCTTTTATATTAGTTGTTATTTTCTGTACATTAAACTATAAATTAATGACATAAAACTTAAATATAAATAATTTTTAAAAAATAATTATCATATTTTATCATTTGTATTCTCATTATTTAGTAATGAATTTATTAAAACGGAAACAAGAAATTTGTACGGTTATATTTTTATTTTTAATTTTTTGTTTTATTTTCGCGCCTTTGACTTCGCTGATGCGCACACACTTTCCCACACCTCTCTCCCAGGGGTATCTAGCGCGCGCGACAAGGGGCCGGCATGGGGGTATCGCGCTATGATAAACTGATCAGTAAAGCAGGTGGCGCGGGAATCGGGCTCGTATCGATCGAGGTAAATGTATCATCCATCGTCATGTACGCGCACTCTCGCACCCGTCACCATGCGGCATAGTCGGCGCTCAATCGGTAAAGTAGGGATCCAGTGGCGCGTTCACCGCGCTGCCTATACTACTCTTATTTGGGTGTTTTCAATCGTGCCATCTTAAAGCTACAAATTAGCAACAAAATAAGCAAGTATTCAGCGGGTAGTGATTGTTATTGACTAAGGGTAGATATTTCGGTATTTATAATTGTGCTACCTGAAAGCAGCAAGTTAGAAACAAAATATGCCGCATGAATTATTTTGTGAGAGTCAATAGTTTGAACAATACTAACCTAGCAGATCGCGCGTTTCTCGGAAAAGGGATTCGATACAGAAACCGAAAAATAGCGTAAAAAATTAGCAACAAATTATGCACTTGGATAGGAAGGAGCATCGTGACCTTGTTGTGATCTGCGAGTTTAATGTTCTTGGATATAGCGGTGCATTAACTAGCACACTGAGAAAACTGTATCGTAAAATTAATAATGTAAAAGTGAGATACTGTAACTTTTACGATATTAATCATAAAGTGAAGTTTTTGCGATCCCATGTCGTAAAAATATGCGCGTGAGATATGCGCAGAAGCCGCGTCGGCCCATCTGACGAAGAGAGTATACATATATACCTACATGTACATAATACACAGAATAACATACGCGTTATTACCTTTTTCGCATGTACGCAATATTTTTTACCAAAGCGAAGTGTAAATAATACATGAATACAATTACAGTAATATTTATAATAACTATAGATCGTAAAAAGTAATTAAAGATTTAAAAAGCGCTAGAAAGTATAACGTTAGAGTAGTATAGATTTTAACCTCAAATTAACTAATCTTCACTATCACTTGTTTTTACAATATCATATTGTAGCTGACACTATTAATACTAATATATCGCAAAAATTACGATATGGATATGTACATTTTTACGATATGATGTTGCGTGAGTTACGATATATATTGCATGACTTGCGATATAGTTTTCTCAGTGTAGATATTTTGTTGCTAATTTGTTTGTTCAAGATTGTCCATTCCTGAATACTTAAAAATCTACCATGAACCCTTGAATCCAACCCCCGTCAGCCCGGAAAGCGGGTAAATGTGAAATAATGCATAGAGGAGAGTGGGGCAAAACAGGGTACCTAACAGTATGCTTCGTTTTTTTTATACTTTAGGGGCCATTCACATATTAAGTAACGCTAATTTTTAGTATTTTTGATCCCCTATTCTGTAACATTCTGCCACGTTACTCGTACCCCCCCCCCCCCCCCTTATAAAATTACGTAACGTTTACCACGACCCTCCCTCCTCCAAAAAAAAACATTGTAATCTATAATTTTTTTATCCTTATATTCAATAGTACATTACGATACGTGTGACCTAAGTAGTTATTTACAGCACGCTGAGTATTAGCACCCGAGCGTAGCGAGGAGAATAATATCATGAAAAATAGCGTTGCGCAGTTTTTGAACGCTCCCTTAGAAAAATAAGTTTCAAGAATAAAGTATTTAATAAGTTTCGAGAAAAACGCATTTATAGCCCGGTCGAGATTTGCGAAAATCGGTGAAAGAGATTAATGTATTAGTCAATCACTTTTTATAATCTAATTTGTTTAAACAAAATTATTTATAACTTTCTTTTATTTTATTAATTATAAATTTCAGAGCATTTGGCGATGATTTTTGCAATGAAATCTCTCCGAACTTTTTTTACTGATTGCTGTATACATAATTAATAAATTTGTAGTACGATTTTTATTCACAGCTATTATAAGGAGAGAAATGATTCTTTTTTACTTTAAAAAAACAATTAAAATCATCAAAGAATCCACTTGTTTGAGAAGAAATTTTTAAAAATTTGTAAAAGATAAACTCTAGCGTATAAAGAAAACTGTACTACAGATTTTCTTATTTGGGTGTATATAGTTTTTATCTATTTTTTTACCTATTTTTAGACACGACTGCTCCAAGGTAGAGCCTTATATTTTCGTCATCGCAAAAAGTGTAATATCTTTAAAACTGACAAATTATTGCATAAAAAAATGTTTTAACACTATAGGAACACATTTCAAGCATCCCCGTAGATGTATGTATGGATGTATGATGTATAGTGTTTATTTTTTCAAAAGTCCGTCATTTTGTTTTTTTTCATTGAAAATGTTTCATTCTGCTTGAGGCCATAGCCAATTCGATACAGAACATGAAACTGTTTTGTTTTTTGCTTTCAGATAATTCGTTTCCAAGAAATGATGTCATCCATCTACTAATCAGACGAGTTTCAGCAGCCATTTTCAAAACCGCCATTTAAAAAAAAAAAAAAATTTTCAAGTAATTTAATATATGTGCTCTTATATGTAAAAAAAATTGATTACTCAACACGTTTTGTACTATGAATAAAATTTATTGAAAAAAATCACGTTTTTTGGAGTAACCTGGCCTTAAGAGTGTATTTTATTATTTAACTACATAAATTAATATTGCCTTTTATTTTTTAATATAATATCAAACAAACGGGGAGCAATAAACATAAAAGGCGAGCGCGAGCATTGTCGGTCGTGCTTTACATGCAAAATGTGTAGTGTTTTTCTATATAATCCTCACAAACTCGATATTTTTACTTGAAATTGTGTGTACAGGGGTTTTCGGGGTAGCTGATTACAAATCTGGAATCAGATTTTCAGAATTCAACATGGCGAATCCAATATGGCGGCCGAAAAAACAGAAAAATTCACAAATTTGATAGTTTTAGCTAAAATTGCGTATATAGAGGTTTTTGCGATCGCTGATTACGAATCCGGTTTCAGGTTGTCGAGATTGAAGATGCTGAATTCAAATGGCGGTATGAATCCTCTAAAATAAGTCTTGTCCACGTATGCAGGGGCAGATAAAAAATATTATTTTTGGAGTCGTGTGCTACTCGCAAGTAAGTGTCACATTCTCGGAATATCGAGCAAACATTGAACACACACTCGACCGGTGTAATTGTTTCTAGTCATCATATTTTCTGTGTTAGAGATTACGTTTGACTGTCAGGCTAACGGATAAAAAATATTTGTATATTTCTGTATAGTTTGGTACTAGATTTCCTAATTGATCATTTTGACAATTTATCGGCCTTCGGTTTCTGCGGCTAGACAGGTGCTATTTTCTGTAGTTATATTATCCGTGTTAGAGATCACGTTTGAGTGGCAGGCTAACGGATACATGCTACTTGTATATCTCTGTATCGTTTGGTATTTCATTTTCTGATTGGCCGTTTTTACAATTTATCTTAGTAATTTCGAAGAAGGCAAAATGAGTGATTCAGAAACAGAATATGAGGAAGCTGAAATTCCATCTGACAATGAATCTGTAGATGGAAATTATATGAGTGACGATGAATGTTTTGATAAGAATGTTGAATCCGAAAGTCATTCTGCTAACTATTCTCGTGTATTCGAGAGCGATGGAGAATGATAAAATTCAAAGGTAGAAATACTATGAAACAGTACATGCCTCAAAAACCTATAAAAATAGGATATTAGGTGTGGGTAAGACCTGACATGAAAGGCTTTGTATGTGAATTCCAAATTTATACTGGGAAAATCGGTAATACTTCTGAAAAAAATTTAGGGGAGAGAGTTATCAAGGATTTATCTCGGATCTTGATCTCGAAATTTGGTGAAGGTCGTTAGGTCCCTTTGATTGACTATAATTAAAACCTCTATATTTCTGGGGCTACCGCAAGATTTAGAGAGCCAATGTAGTGCGCTCCGTAGTTTTTAATGTATAGATGTGGATACTAGTTGCAGAAGGTGTCAGGCTATTAATATTGATCGATGATGAGGTCTAGGTACAGCGCTTCGTAGTTTTCACAGCCAAGATTTAGATACTAGTTAAGAACTACGGTGTATACAACTTGGTTCTCGTCATCAGCTTCGATACTTAGCTAGACACCTTCTATAACTAGTATCCATATATATACATTAAAAACTATGAGCACATTACCTGGAGCTCATCATCGACCACTAAAAACACGTAGACACTGTCTGCAACTAATATGCACATCTAAACACCCAAAGACTATGGACTGCACTACCTGGATATCGTCAGCGGCCAATATGACTACTTATAGACACTTTCTGCAATTAGTATGCACAGCTGGTCACTGCAACCTGTGCCCATTAAGGAGCCGTTCATAAATTACATAAGACACTTTTTGGAAGGGGAGGTTTAAAATTTTCTTACGTATTCTTACGTAGGGGGAGGGGGGGGGGGTGAAACTTCGTCTAATGTAATTTTTTTTAATTTATACGATTTGAGTTATAATTTTACTTCACTGTTTTGAATTGAATTTATACGATTATTGTCAACTTCATCGAAATAAGCTGTTATGATTTCGGTGATAAATCGAACGCCGTCAATACACTATGAAAAGTTTTGTATAAGAACAGATGTAGAAAGGAAGATGTAAACATTTCCATTTATTTTCAATATCGTCGAAGTCTCAATACTTTTACATGTCATGTAATTAATTGTAATGTAAACAACGTTTCCAATTATCAATATAAATATATGATTCATTATAATGTAAAAATGTTTTTACTTATAGATATAAAAATATAATTAATTATAAACTTAAAAATATATTTAATTATAATTGTAAACTATGGTTTATTATATTGTTTTATTTTTTAATTCCTTATTAAGGGGTCATTAACGCGATACACCTTAAATCCGACATAATAATTTGTATTTTTAGTGCTTGATGAAGAAATTTTTAATAAAAATGTACACTCATATAAAACATTTACTCTTTCTATACGCATATAATGTACCATCAGAAAATGACCCACATATATATTACAGACACAGAAGTCAGGTGTTTAACTTTCTATGATAAATGTACTAATATAGTCCAGTTATCCTAAAGTAGCATCTTTCTGTAAGCTGATGTCAATTTTTCTGGGTTTTTTTATGTCGTTTTGACACTGGCTATCATCACTATCAATATATAATCACTCATTTAAACACAGAACACCATTAAATTTGTATTGCTAATACACATTAAAATTGTATATAGCACTATAAAAAAGTGTCTTAGAATCTGAATTTCTTTAAGATTTTGGTAGTGAGTATGGCCAGTGTTAAAACAAAATGGAACCAAAGTAAAAAATTGACATCCGCTCATAGGGAGATGCTATAGTTTACGACAACTGGACTGTATCACTGAATTTTTTATGAAAAAATGTACGCCCAACTTCTGGGCATGTAATAAATATTCGTGCCGTTCTCTGGTAAAATGGTACATTGTATGCATAGGAAAAGGGTCGATTTTTACCTGAGTCTTTAAAAATTGAACTTTTGATGAAAGAATATTACATAAGATTAAAGGGGGGAGGGGGGGGGGCAATATTTCAATATCAAAGAACTACAAAAGCAAGAACAAGTCATATTTTCCAATAGTCTAGAAAATTATGATAGAATTAAAACTAAGCTAAAAGAAATAGAAATACCTAGTTTCACATACACTCCAAAAACCCATAAAAATAAGTTACTAGTATTAAAAGGCATCACCAAAGATTATACAGTAGACGAAATAGGGGGGGTACTGGAACCCTAATAAATAAAAATATAAAGTTCGATAGTCGGACCAATACACGCTAGAAAGATGTGCAGTCAAAATCCATTGTAACGATGATAAAAACATCATTGTAATGAGTGCCTACGGAGTTCACCACACAAACATATCCTTTAAGAGGATGCCGGATATCTCTGTTCTTATCTAATTGAGTTTTCATTCATAATATATAATTATAAGAGAAATCATTTTTTTTTAAAATAAGAGTTATTAGCGCTTTGTTTTATAGTAATCTAAATATATGTCCAAGCTGATTTCAAAATGATTTCTTTTAAAATTATGAATGAAAACTCAATTAGGCAAGGACAGAGATATCCGGCGTCCCCTTAACGATGAATTAGACCATTTATTCAAACAATTAAGTTTAGAAAATCTCAATTCGATTTACATCCTAACGGAAGATTTAAATGCAAGGCTAATCAACTAGGGTAACTCGACCACAAACTCCAGAGGTAAATATCTTAAGGGATGAATCGATTTACACTCAATCGACAACAGATTGGTAGTATACCCAACCTAAGAGCCAACTTTCTCAAGATCAGGTTCATATCTTGTGTCACAGAACGTGCCGTAATAGCACATGTGAAGACGATAAGAAACTGTAGTCTGCGGTGGCAGCATCGGTCTAGTGCCGAGCGTATCTGAATCCGGATCCAGAGGCTCACTGTTCGCGCCCGAGTTTCGCCACTTTTTTGCATACGTAACAACTAGCATCCCTTGGGCGGGAGAGTGAGGTTGGTCGGTTGGAACTCTCTTGAGTAATCTTACCCACACCTTTGGATTTGAAGATTCCTGCATTACCACAGTCGACAATTGAGGTACCGCCCGCAATACAAGTCGAGCCCCGAGGTATGCGTGTTCTCCAGTCCCGTGCATTAATAAGACACCTGGATCTCGAGACACCTGGATCTCGAGACACCTGGATCTTGAGACACCTGGATCTCGAGACACCTGGATCTCGAGACACCTGGATCTCGAGACACATAGATACATAAAGATGAATCTCCAATACATGAAAGAAAGAAACAACTTCCCCACATCACTCCAACGACGACGACGCCGTTCTGTCGGCCGAGGGGAGTGTCACGGAGCGTGAAACAATAGCGAATACGATGACGATAAGAAACTGCAGTCTGCGGTCGCAGCATCCGGATCCAGAGGCTCACGGTTCGCGCCCAAGTCTCGCCACTTTTTTTCATACATAACACGTGTCAGCTGTCTTGCCGATTCAAGATTCATATTCATGTCTACAAATCGATCAAAGTAGTCTGACGAAACAAGATAATTGTAATAATAAACGACCATAACCATATCCGAAACATACTTGGGATACGTTTTGAAAATATAAGTGCCCCTAAAGAAAACGACAAAGAAACCAGACTTAACATCATAATCGACAAATAAATCTCAAAGTTAGAACAGGAATATAAAAAATTGTACAAAATAAAAAAAAACCCAGACACTAGTTTCCGTAAAAAAAATGTTATACTGTGTTTAAAACCTATACAATTTTCTAAAGAATAAAGAACAAAACGTCATTCGGGTTTGACAATATCCCTAATATCATACTAAAAAATCTTTCCGTAAACTACATCACTAAATATACCTTGCTCTTCAACAATATAATAAACAACGACCACTAACCCGATAAATGGAGAAAACCTAAGGTAATCTCAATACTGAAGAATGATAAAGATCCGACAAATCCTGCCAGTTATAGGCCTATAAGTCTCCTGCCAAATATAAGTAAAATATCTCAAGCACTCGTTAATTCAACCCTCAACAATTTTTGTGAAAAAAAAGACTATTTCAGATCAACATTTTAGGTTTATGTTTTGCCACTCACCATCTGTAAATAAATTCTTGCCCGACACAATGCAGCATTTAAATAATCACCGAATGGATCAGGGCTCATAGACTTGGAAAGGGCGACTCACAAGACCAACAACCCGACGAGTCTCGAATTTTGATAAGGCTTGAGGAGGTGTTTTCTGGCACCTAAAAGTGAATCCTGGCTCCCGTAGTTTATTCTAATAGGCCTCCATATTCGACATATTAGCTATTTTACTTCGAAAATACACTATTTTAGAGAAAAAAAGGTACCTCTTCTAGACATTATAACTATGCATGTATTACCATTGGAAAAAATGACCCAGAAGATAATAAAAGTGATGAACAGAGCTTTAACTTAAAATGTTCATCTGAGCCAAAGTTATTAACAATGAAATAATAAATGATGCACCTTAAAAATATATTTATTGAATAACCTAATTTTCTTTAAGAAAAGCCCGTCGGTGCATAGCTCATGAGCATGTTTTTACAATATGCGATCGCTGCAAGTTTGCTTTACGATATGATATCTTAAAAGCTACGATATTTTACTTTTACGATATGAACTTACGATACGGTTTTCTCAGTGTATAGTCCAGACAGGAAATCATCCAGGAATCCATGATACTTACTTCGGATCTGGACCAGATTCTTGGATGATTTTCGATCCAGACTGGTAGTTATCCAAGAGTTCATGATATTTACTTCTGGTACAGATCGGAAGTCATCCAGGAATCCATAATATTTTCTTCCGGTTCAAATCGGAATCCAGAAATTCATGATATTTGATTCCGATGTGAACCATAAGTAACAATTTATAATACATACCCAAAATGGTCGGCGCACTGGGGAGCGTAGTCCCCTAGTTATGCAGTATAATAATTATAATATAATAAATTAAAATTGTTAGCCTATGATAACGAACGATCAAGAAATTGTAATAAATCAGTGAGTATGTAACAGTTACCTCGAATCGCTACCCCAATGCATGGCGTATATTTTGGCCAAGTGACCGCGAAGAGTACGTCTTGTGCGCATTTGTATCCGGCCAATCGGTTCCATGCTAGCTGTCGCCTGGACAAGAGTTGTGTCGCACGCATTTTTTCTTGCATCCTGAAAATAATACGCTACGTTAAATTATGATAGCGTATAATGTACTAAACATTGATTATATTACTGTCTCGTTGTGCAAAATTGGGACAAATTAGTGTATCGATAAAAATATATTTGTAATTAAAACCAAATATTTAAGTCGTTTATACAAATTTTTAATGAACAATATAATATTAAGAATTGTGAATCTCTTAGAATGTGAGTGTCTTGATAATCGTATTGTTTTCTCAAACTTTGTAACGTTGAAGATTTTCGGGTCAGAGATATTGTAAAATCGAAAAGTAGCTATTTTAACAAATCAAAAATAATTTCGGCAGTTTGTATTAAAGATATATAAAAGATAGACATACATTCTTTAAAAGCGCGTGATTCTCTTTTGATTTGTCCATTAAAACTATATTTCAGATATTTTCGGCTGCTCGATTTGTTTAACGTTATTCGTATTTTTGGGCGATTTGGGGATATGGGGGTGGTTTGTACCAACTAGGAGTTGATATTTGAGTATTGCTGGTAGTGATATCTTATAGCAACAAATTAGCAACAAAATATGCACGTTTTTATGTAGGGCTCTTGCTCATTTTCACGTTATTCGTGTTTTCTCGTATTTTCAGGGGATGGGGTGCGTTTTGCAGAGTAGGGATTGCTAGTTGGATATTTCTAGTAGTGATATCTTGAAGCAATAAAATATCAACAAAATATACGCCTACTTATTCAAGGCTACTGGATCAGTTTAACGTAATTTGCATTTTCTGGCGATTTGGGGATACAGGGGTGGTTTTTATTAACTAGGAATTGATATTTCGGTATTTCTATTGCAGCAATCTTAAAGTAACAAATTAGCAACAAATTATCCTCCTATTTATTCAAAGCTGCTCGATTTGTTTAATGTTATTCGTATTTTATGGCGATTTGGGAATATGAGTTGATATTTGAGTATTGCGGGTAGTGATATCTTATAGCAACATATTAGAAACAAAATGCACGTTTTTACTTAGGGCTCTTGCTCATTTTCACGTTATTCGTGTTTTCGCGTGTTTTCAGGGGATGGGGGTGGGATTTGCAGAGTAAGGGTTGGTAGTTGGGTATTTCTGGTAGTGCTATCTTAAAGCAATAAATTAGCAACAAAATGTACGCCTATTTATTCAAGGCTGCTGAATCGGTTTAACGTACTTCGCATTTTCTGGCGATTTGGGGATATGGGAGTTGTTTGTTTTAACTAGGAGTTGATATTTCGGTATTTCTGGTACAGCTATCTAAACCCATTTCTTCCCAAGCGGCCATTTTATAGAAAGAGCGGACAATTTTACTTCAGAAAAGTGCTATTGGTTATTATTATTTATTTTCCACAATTTTTTAGGCAAAATCCAATCGACTATAAAATAACCGCTTGGGAAGAAATGGGTTAAGGGGGGATCCAGCTTTTAAAAGGCTCAAAAAATCGATTTTTTTTATTGCTTAAATCTATTCCTAATATCTCTAAGAATATGTATCTAAAGTTATAGAGGCTGATTCGCAGTATTTTCAAAGATACAGCACTAAACGCGGTGGGGTGTCGAGCAGGTATACGAGCGCTCGGGCAGGTGGAGCGCGTGCTCCACCCTTCGGACTAATAACTCCGAACTGTGTACCTGAAAAGGTTCAACGGTCCTTCGAAACAATATTTTGAATTCGTAGAAGTGCCGTGGCAAACTATAGTATGAATTATAACGGTATATAATATATACATATCATACCATACTTCTAGCGTCAACGGTTAGTTGTGCTCTGAGTCTTGTCGAGTGCACATCGCTACAATATCATGTCAAGTTATCCCAAAGGTAATAAATTAACAAAAATATAATTGTACATCCAGCTCACTGTTACCGAATAATTGAATTTCTAACAGTATTTTTCGAAATTTCTGACATAGTAATCTTGTAAACAAAACATAACATTTGCAGAGAGCAGGCATCGAGGCTTGGGTTTCAAAATTATATTATCATGTATGTGCGGTCGACGAGAAATCAATTCAGGACCTTTAATAAACACCAGTTACGAAATAAATAGACGAATTGTGTTTGTTATGAGGCTTCTTGGTGTTGGACGAGAAGGCATCAATCTGTTTTGTGGACTTATGGATCTATGTCAAGGTTTGGTGAAATCAAAATATGATAACATAGTGCAGCATTTATACTCAGCGTCGAAATCAATGTTTAAAAGTGTCTGAAAAAGCTGTCAAAGAAGAGCAAGGAAAATATGTAGAAAATGAGAGAACTGCAAATCATTTGAAAGTTCCCGATGGATCCTGGAAAAAACGTGACTTCACTTCATTGTTCGGTGTAACAACTCTGATTGCACATTACTCTGGCAATGTAGTCGACCTTATCGTTAAAAGTACGTACCGTCATACATGTGACCTAAAAAAACATTCATAAAGAATCATGCTCCTGAAACCACGACGGTTCAGCAGGGAAAATGAAAGTGGATTCAATCGTGGAAATGTTTTTATTCTCAAAATGAATCCATATGGTGACGATTGCCTTGTTACTAAAAATGAGTGCGTGGGGCATGTACAAAGGCGTATGGGTACTCGACTCCGAAATAAAAAGAAGCAAGAGAAGCTCAGAGGTAAAAAGCGGTTGACGGAGAGCATCATTAAAAAGTTAACGATCTATTACAGTTTGGCTATCAGAAGAAATATTAATTCTGACGAAGATATGAAAAAAGCTGTAATGGCAACGCCGGATCATTATTGTTCGAGTGATAAATCTCCTCGCCACGAGAATTGTCCGGCAGGCGCCGAAAGATGGTGTGAACAGCTCAAAGCTGAAGCCACGAATTCTCTTGCGTCTTTCAAGCATCCTGCTCGATTGATTGACGAAAATGTGGAGGAACATATTCGTCCAATCTATGAAGAGCTCTCAAAAGACGAACTTTTGAGGCGATGCTTAGGCGGGCACACGCAAAATTCAATCGAATATTTCAACTCCACTGTCTGGCGCATGATCCCGAAACATCTAAATTCTGGCCAAAAAATCGTTGAAATTGTTTTATAATGTTCAAATATACATTAAAATATTCTAATAAGTTCGCTAGACTTGCTTATTTTTTTCTATCCTAAAAAAATCCCCCCAAAAACGCTTTTTATACGCCTCCTAAAGCAGGATCCCCCCTTAAAGCAATATTATTAAATTATGCATAATAATTAGCAAAAAAATTAGCCGCCTGAATTTTTTTTTTTTTTTTTTTTAAGTAACGTCGCCATGTTTGTGCTCCTATGTGGTGCTAATCGACGACGGGGGTATGCGGTGTGTTTGTAAACGAAGCACATGTAATTTTTACAGAGGTGCTTGTATCAATCGGCAGAGACTAGGATTCGAACCCGGGTCACCGGCGTGGGAATCCGACACTCTACCGACTGAGCCGCCGCAGGCCCCGCCGCCTGAATTATTTTCTTAGAGCCAATAGTTTCAAAGTTACGGAAGATGGTCTGCTAGCTTCATATTTAACTTAGCAGATCTTGCATTTCTCGGAAAAGAAATTAGTAACAATATCTGAAAATAGCGTAACAAATTAGCATCAAATTATGGACTTGGTTAGGAATGCGCGTTGGGACTTTGGTCTGCTAGCTGAATATACGTGGGTGTGCGTATGTGTGTGCGTGTGTATATATGAGAGTGTATGCGTGTGTGTGCGTGTGTGTGCGTGTGCATGTGCGCGCGTGTGTGTGTGTGTGTGCGTACGTAAAGGCGTACGTGAGCGTGTGTGAGTTAGGGCTTTTAGGTGTGTGCGAGTACTCACAAATTCGAGTACGAGTCGAGTCGAGTATTTCAACTACTCACAACTACATTTGTGTATTTTTGATAAATATGCTGTATTTTAGTATTTAAATCAAATTATAAATGTCTATAAAGCTATACTTTAATAAATATACTATAATATAACGTCTAAAAATGTTGCGAGTGTCATTATAATTCATTCAGCCCTTAATATCAACTAAAAATGATAAATAGTCATAGTGGACAACACTATTTAGAACTTCAAAAATCGTCGCTTTTCCATTTATATTTACAATTTATTTTGATGCTTGGATTTGATCCCAGCCAAATCTATTGTTTGTAGAAGATTATTTAAGGCTCAAATCTGTTTTCAAAATTTTAATTTTCATCTAGTCAATTTTAAGTTATACCCTGAATAGCTATGGGTGTTCATACTGTATAACTCTCCCCTAGGTATTATTTCAGAAATTCCATAGTTAAAAAAAATATTATCAATGTATGTATGTTCTTATAGATAATCTTTTATGCGTTATTTAATGTTTTTCTTTTTTATTCGTGAAAATTCGTGACGAAATAATCTGGTCTTTTCGGGCATAAAATCGATAAGAAATTGGCCAATTCATAACGATTTGGTAAAAAATGTACTATTTTATAATTTTGATTTTTGCTTCCTGAAAGAGGAAGCTTTGTAATAGTAAAAAAAAGTGTATGTGGGCATCGATATGTCGAATAATCCACGGTAAAACTTTATGTTCCAGGGCTCATTTTTTTTTACACAAAGGGGACACAATTATAATTTTTTTAGTTTTTCGGATTAATTTCAGGTTTTAAGCAGTTCTTCGATTTTTGGGTTATAGTTTTTCGGATTTTTTGGTACGTTAGAAATAATATCATCAATCCAGTGAAACTGCATTGGAAAGAGCATAAAATTAACACTCGTAATTTTGGATAAGGTGTTTTCTTTCTCCTGTTATACACGGAAACGTCATTTTTTGTTTGAACATTTTTCGTTTGATTTCTCTGAAATGTATGATGCAAAATTTTTCTTAAAAATTGAGGTGATTAGGATAATGGTAATGATTATTCTGTAAAATTTTGGAGTCATTTTATATTTCTAAACTTGAGAGGAAAAATCATTTTGTAAAAAATATTGATTTTCTATGGCAATCGATAAATTGAGTAAAACGGCATTATTCCTTCTGAAGATTTCCAAAAATGTAGCTTTTTACTATCTCTTGGCTAAATTCTATGCCCAGATCATGAGGACTTTTATTTTTCGAGATATTCGAGGTTATATTCTTTTTCATTGGATTGGTTATTTCTTGGGTATTACACGGTAAATTTTTACCAATGAACGGTTGTTTGTTTTGTCCTTTGCTGAAGATTTTAAATCAAAAAGAATTTTCAAGATTTATCAAATCGTTTTTGTTTTATAACGATTTTTTATGTTCTATGATATTCTATTTTTCAAAAAAATTTTCATTGCTGATTTCTTGAGTATTATACGGTATTTTTGAGCCATTTAAAACTCTTTTATTTATTTTTTGATGAATATTTTAAATAAAAAGAATAAGATTCATCAATTAATTTTTGTTTCATACCGTTTTTTCATTTTTATGACATTTTGTAATAAATTAATAAATACACTGTTCATAAACTCGAACAAAATTACAATAATACGAAAAAAATTTATTTGTAAAAGTAGTATACATTTATTATATTCATCAATAAAATTTAATCCACAATTGCAAAACTGCAAAATTGTTGCAAAATTTATTATTGACAATTAAAAGAAATGTAACTTAATATGCAATAACTTAAGTTTTACACAATTTAAATATTTATTCATAATCTATGCTATACTTTGTATAGGTTTTAAAATGTTTTATTTATTTCAGACCATAAATTGAGTTTAAAAATAGTCAAAAATATTAACTTTCATTCATAGTTAAAAATTTTCTTGAATTATTTAAAATAGATTTGCTTAAACTTTGAAGGCAATCGTAACTATATTGCTGAACCACCAACGCATTTATTTAAGGTAGCTCTATAGTGAAATCAAATTTTTCTACAATTTTTATTTTTATGAATTGATACTTACATAGTATATTTGTACTGGTATTATAAAGTTATATACAATTTTTCAGCCATTTACCTCTCTTAGATTTAGAGTCATCCTAGGAAATACGTTAAGTTTGAAGAAAAATAGGGTTACGAGGAAAGTCATCCTGGCGCACACCTAATTTTTGAACACGGATGCAATTTTTAGTTTATTCTTTAAAGTATATTTAAGTAAGTGTGTATTTTGATTTTCTCTAAAATTTATTATTCATTTTTTAAAAATTAAACATTATTGATTTATGATTTTGCTTAAAATGGGGGAAGAATAGACTGTTTCGCTTGCGTGTGAGGTTTGCAATACGAATCGAAGGCGAGTGCGTATTGCGAGTTTAAGACAAGTATTGAAAACACACAAGGGCAAAAAAGGCCTTTCCCCCATGGGACACACCGTATTTTTTGTCAAACATGTATTGATAACGTGTTTTTTTATACCTCCCTAAACTTGGCATGGACATTTTCTATTTAGGTTATATAAACTAATAGATAATTTGCCGTAATTTATCTGTAAATTATCCGTGAAGTCGAAAAATTTGCCGCGGATTTATTTTTAAAAATAATCGGGTTCCCTGTTAACTTTAGAAAAAGTTAGCAGGGTACCCCCTTAAAACTACCAATGAAGCATTCCACGCTATTGGGACAGGGCTTAAAATTATCCGCTTTTTTGCCGTAAAACAACCCTGCACTCAGCTTTACTCGAAACATTTTTTAGCGCTCAAAAGCGCTAGAATTTACCAACTGTTACATATGAATGGGAGACGAGGTAGGCAGCGAAAAAAGTAGACGACGGGACTCGAACCCAGGTCCCCAGTGTGCGGGTCTCGTGCTAACATCACGGAGTTAACGTCTACGATGCAGGCCAAGTACATCGTAGTCCGGCTCCACTTATCGCTGACTCGTGTCATATATGCTCGCGCTGCAAGCGTTGCAGACGTGTGTGTCTGTGACACAACTCAAGATGAAGTTGGCAGGGTACCCCCATAAAATCCACTAAACTTCGTCCTAAACTAGTGGGTAAGGACTCAAAATTTTCCGCAAATTATCCGTAAATTATCCGCGAAGTCAACAAAATTGCCGCGGATTTTTTTTTATAATAACCGAGTATACTGTTAACTTAGGGTTAAGTTAGCAGGGTACCCCCTTTAAATGACCAAGGAAGTATTACACGTCATTGGGACAGGGCTTACATTTTGCCGCTTTTTTGCCGTAAAACAACCCTGCTGTGCTCTCAGATTTACTCGAAACTTTATTTCAGCGCTGATAAGATGCAGAATCTTTCAACTCAAGATGAAGTTGGCAGGGTACCCCCGTAAAATGCACTAAACTGCATCCTAAACTATTTGGTAAGGGCTGAAAATTTTCGTAAATTATCCGTTAATTATCCATACAGACGAAAAATTTTCTGCGTATTTATTTAAATAAAAAACGTGTAGGGTGGGGAGAAATGTGCCGAAAGATAATTTTGAAGACGGATAATAATGCCGAATTTATTATACCGAAGGGAAAATTTGCCGAAAGGTGAAATATGCCAATGGGTATAGTAATGGATTAACAAAATTGTCGAAATAAGAAGTTCTGACGGGCAAAAATGCCGATGGAAAAAATTCCGGAAGTTAAAAATGCCAAAATGTTAAATGGCAACGGATAAAAATAAAAATTTCGAATATTGAAAAGAAACGACCTAGAAACAATTAACACATTATTATAATATAGTCGCATATTCTAATGAAAGCACTATTTTGTCCAAATTTTCGTTTTCGGCACTAGTTCGGCCCTCCACATTTTTCATTAAGAAATATCTTAATATTACTGCTCAGAGTCCCGTCGACTTCCCTAGATAAGATTTTCTGTAAAATATATTTTAAATGACCTGCATAAGCTTTTTTATTTTGATGTACTCTCATTCACGTATGAATCACCTTAATCTTTCGCTATATATACGACACAAGGCAAAAAAATTATATGAGAGTTTATAAAGGTCCTACAATATAAATAGTGAAATTTAAAAGGGGTCCGTCGTAATATTGTCCATACCTAAATCAAAAGTTTTTGTTTACTATAATATAATCGTTATGTCGCAACTGTAAATATTGTCAATTACAAAAAAAATTCATAATCTCAATGTTTTGAGTCTTATTCTATTCATTTATCCACAAATTTAAAGGAAAAAGAATTATAAAATAATATATCTGTAAAAAGAGAGAGCGAATTATTTAAATAATTAGCTTTCTCTTCTTACAGATATATTATTTTATAATTTTCTTCCGTAAACTTTATATATCAGTTAAATCTTCAAAAACTTTCATTATTAACTACCATAGAAAAATGCGTTTGAAAATTTAACTATAGTTGTATATTTTCAAATGCATTTTTCTCTGGGAGTTAATAATGAAAGTTTTTGAAGATTTAACTGCAGGTTCCCGGTAAGAATACGGAGGGGATAGTATGGCATTTTTTTTAAATATTTATTTACTGCTGAGAATGTAAAATGTGATGCCGGTAAGGTAGAGGTTAATAGTTTACTTTCACATATCCTTAAAAAGATTTTCTGAATTTGTTCAATAATTTTCACCAGACGATTTTTTAAAATAATTGTTTTAACAGTTTGCTCATTATACATGGGATCTTCTGGAACTCAGTCATAAAAGCAGTTTGGTAAATGTCCCACTAACTGGACACTTAAGCTTACTAAGAGTTTTTACCTGTTATAGAATACATACAAACATCGTAAAAGTGCCAAGGGCTTTTGCATTTCAATAAATATCATTATTTGCTAGCATTAAAAACGACGAAATACGAGATTTTTTATTAATAAGGAAAAAAGTTTATAAAACATTATATATCTTAATGCATCAATAAGTGGATAATGTAAAACGTCCATGTACCAGCGTCTGAGAAATGTAGTATTATTAATGAATATAATTAGAAAAACTCATCATTATGGTATACTATAGTATCAATTTTATTATTAATGATCGGTAGCAATACATAATTTTAAAGACATAAGATTATAGTGCACTTCTAACTTAAGGAGATGTGAAAGTGAACTAATAAATCCCTACCTTACTGTAATATTTCTAATATAATATAATTCATTTTTTCAGTTTTCTTGGCTTTTATGCGGTCAAAAATAGCTTTGCCATACCTTTCCCGTTCGTTTAGAAGCCAATAAAAATGAGAATAAAACTGTCCTAAACTTGTTTTTTTTAAATACCGTCATTTACGTATGTATATTATATAGGTCCAAATTCATAGTCGAGACTTACATTTTCACTTACACTGAGGGGAGAGTGCCCCAGTATGACCCCCTCCCAGTATGACCACCCATGGCTATTGGGCTCACATCGCTAGATGACAGTACTTTATATGCTGGATTAGATGCATGTTACAGTTCTATTAAATATTATCCGAGGTTCTTGTTTTTAAATCACAATTCCGAAGATTCTTATGAGAATACCGAAAAAGCCGTTAATTTCTGTGTCAAAAGTTATTGCCCGAGGGTTAAATTATGCCCAATATATAAGCTAATTAAATACTAATTATTTCATATATGGTATGATTTAAATTAAAATAGATTTAAACAACATACTATTTTATAACTTTTACCTTTTTTTGAATCACAATTCTTAAGCATTTAGGTGGTCATACTGGGAGACACTTTTCCAAAAACTCAAAACTCTTATTTTTCGTTATTAATTAATACTCAACTCGGATTATTAACTTTAAGCAAAACTAATTTACTACGTCAAAAAGGCCATTCGTACGACTAATTCCATTTTGAAATTTTCATTTACACCTTGTTACACAAAAGTTACAGCTAAAATAGCTATGGGTGGTCATACTGGGGTACTCTCCCCTATACTTAAGCTCAAAATTAACCTCAAATTTGTAAAGTTATGTATTAACGTACACTCTTTTTCATACAAGTATGAGTTTAAGGGTAAGTGTAAGTATAAGCATATATCTCGACTATGAATTCGGGTCTTAGGAAATCTACAAATTAGAATTTAAAATTTTCATTATTTAATATCTATTTTCTTCGTGATAAATAATAAGTAAATTTTGTTTTATTATATAATAATTAGTTGTAAGAAATACTTTAAAAAACGTGTGGTTGCCGTGTCAAAAAACAGTCAATACAGTCAAGACGCAAAAAATAATACATGCGTACATAAAATATAGTGTATATTTATATAGCACGCTCCCGACGTTTATCGCCCGCCGGTCGCTTATCGGCTACTTTGGTTCGGGTATTTAGGTCAAGAAAATACGAGAGTCGTGCATGTGTTATACAATCGTATATTGTGTACCAAGGGTGAGAATTTGGCCCTTTGTAATCGAGTGTGAATTTGCAGTAAGAGTCGTCGGCGAGCCAGCACGAACCGGAGGCGAGTGCGTACAGCGAGCCAGAGATGAGTACTCCAAGCACACGAGGTCAAAAAGGCCTTCTTCATAAACCAAATTGAAGTCAATTTCATTCTCATTTCTATTGGCGGAACGAGCGGGCGTAAAGTACTCATTTTACGCTCGCTGATCGAAAAACGGTCACTTTAGGCTCGATTTTGAGGGCGAAAAAACTTGATAATCGTGCATGTATTACAATAGAGGTTTTATGAATTGATTTAAAAAAATCGTTGCCAATTCATTGGCACTTAGCTTCCACAAACCATTCCCATATCCTAGTAAAGCATCCATACCTATCCATAGTCGATAAATGACATTAACTACGAAATACAATAAAAAAATTTCTGCGACATTCTCGAGATATAAGCAATCAACATTAAATAATATATTATGCACCTAGGGAGTAAAGGAGGCTACTGACGGCTATTAAGCGAGCGTAGCAAACTAGCAGGCGTCAATAGCCCTCATTACTCCCGAATGCAGTATAGGATTTTTTCTCATACCCGGCGGAAAGCTGTTTGTAACGCGTATGCGCGTGGTAGTTTCTTGAAGTGAGGTAATGTGTTGTTTTATTCTCTGGAAACGGTGAATAAACACAATACTTTACGACAGGGTATGAGAAAACAAATATAACCTGAACTAGGTACCTGGATAGATAAAATACCTCAATGTTTGATCAAAGAGCAGAGCCAAGAAATGGTGGAAAGCTACCCTTTTCAGCACAATTTATTTTAATCATTTTCCATTTTATATTTCCCAGATATCACAGTTTAAAAGATAGAAAACTGTATGCTCTTTTAAATGCATTTAAACTAAATCGACAATATTTTTGCAAACATACTAAAAAAAAACGAAAAACTAAAATTAAAAACAAAAATGAAACCCCCCATGGGGTCCTCGCTTGATACGGGACCCACCACCAAAGTCACCTTAATAAAGTATATTTAAAATAAACAAGTATTTTTTAATATAAGTATTATTTTATAAATTATTCTTCATTTTTATTTCAAAGGTAATTGCAACTGTGGCTCTTTCATTGATTGTACGATAGACAATGACTCAAGTGATAACATAACAAAGATTTATAATTAAAGTCGGCACAGGCCTCAAGTGCGGTAAAAGACCTCTTTGCGATGAGAGTCGACAAAAGGTTTGTAAGGACTTGGAAAATAAGCCAATTCATGTATACACCGCTGAGAGGCGTAGAGAGCTGCATAATCATGGAGATCCTGATCCTCCTCTGATATACAGCGACGAAGTACTATGTACAGCAAAACACAATAACAAAGTTTCAAAATATTTAGACGCGGATCCAATAAAGGCTATTGGAATCCTAAAAAAGAAACCAATAGGAATCGATGTTATCAAAGTATTGGATATGATCCATTTTCTGTTTACATGTCTTCCAATTATCAAATAAGACTATGGAATCTATATTCAGATAAAGTTCCTATTATGCTTGATTCCACATCAGGAATTGCTATGAAAATCATGCACGCAAATAAAGATAAGTCTCATTCGCCATATTTACATCTTGCTGTCATAAACTGTGATTTCGGACAATATGCTGTGGGAGGAGCCATTACTGAACGGCAAGATACTCTCACCATTCAAATATTCCTAAAACGTATGATTCAATCAGGAGGAAATATTCCTAAACAAGTGGTATGTTCATTTGATATCACTAATGAATTAGTATTTAACATTATTTACGTTACTCGTAAATGTATTTTTATTGTTATTATTATTATTATTATTATTGCTATTGTTATTGTTATTAATATTATTATTATTGTTTTCCCTCCGTGGTTGCCTGGGTTGACGCGTGGCCGAGGCATAGACTTCCTGGAATGAGGATGCGCAGCGGTCCTCCCGGTAGGGCTTCTAGCTGGATGACTTGTCAGTTCGCCTGGAAGTCAGAATGTGACTAAATGGTAATCGAACTCACTCTTACACTCACTTCGCTGCACTTACCACATTCACTACACTTAACAAAATACTCAAACATCTCCTCTCGGGAGGTACGCTAGTCGTGAGACAGATGCACAGAAAACCGCCTGACCCGATTCTTTTCGCGCCGGGCCACGCTGGGAGTGCCCGGCCCCTGTCGGTTGTTCCCATCGGCATGGGCGAAGGGCTGATGTGCGCCTAGCTCTGCTGAGGCGGTAGTTCCGGTGCGGGATCAGAAGCCGGCCGCTTCGGACCCTGATCAGGAAGTGCGCATTGGGCAGGGGGATCGAAACCCTTGTTGCTCCGACCGAGCCCTGCTCCGTCCGTGTATTCCGGGACCGGAAAAACGAAGGCTGGGCCTCAGAGAACTGGGGTAGGATCAAAGTATCCGAGGGTACACCCGTTCCCAGCTATTTCGGCCCACCTCCCTACGCACGATGCGCCGGTTAAACAATAAAGAAAGAAATGTCCCTATAAACCAATGAGATGAACCAGGAGGCAGGTAAACTCCAAACCTACGAGGAAGCAATGGTGGTACTGGAGCAGCTTACTCCACATACATTGCCGGGTGGCAAACAACAGTCCAGCCGCCCGCAGATAGGAACAGTCCAGGAGTTCGTGAAGCAGGTAGACGAACTCCTCAAAAAGATGGGAAAAGGGTTGGAGAGGCAGCCTGGTGTCAATACTGCCTGTTTACCAACACCGAAGAGCAGAACGCGACCGACTCTCTGGGAGCCGCGGCTATCTGAAGCCAGCGGCCTCAAAATAAGAGGGTGCGGTCGTGAGACGGTGACTCCGATAGTGCCGAGTCTTCAGTCATCGACAAGAAGGCTAGATCCACCGGGCCCTCGGAGATCGCTGGCTTTGAGAAGGTCCTTTCAAAGAAGGAGAAAACTGCAGCTAAGAAGCAACAGCAGCAGCAGCAACAGAAACAACCAGAGCAGCTGATACAAGAACAACAGCTGCAGCGAAATCAGCCACAGCGACAGCAGCTGCGGCGACAACTGCAGCAGCAGCCGCAACAAAAGAAGACCCCAACAGCCAGGACATCGGTAAACAAGAGAAGCGAGGCTGCTCAGAAGAATAAGAAGAGGAGGGGATGAATGCCTACGAAGCGTCCCAAGGCTGTCCTTATCCGACCAGGGGATGGAGTTACCTACCCGGACGTTCTCTCGAATGTCCGCGAAAAGGTCACAGCAGAGTGTCCAGCGACTGATATTAAGTGTATCAGGAAAACCAGGGCTGGCGACGTCCTGGTAGAGTTGGGCACAAAAAGTAATAACCAGGAGCTGGGGACTATAGGAAGATACTGGACACGCCAGGGGCCGTAAAGACCCTGACACCTAAGACAAACGTGGAAGTCAGAGACCTTGATAGCCTTACCACCAAAGAAGAAGTGGAGACGGCGATCAACAGGGTCTTTGACGAAGCAGGAGACTCAACGGGTGAGATTAACGTTTCGCTGACCATGCCCAATAATAGCGACTGGCCATCGCAGAGATGGACCAGGAAAAGGCAGGATTCCACCTTGGGAAGAACCGCCTGAAAGCTGGCTATATGAACTGCCGAGTGTAGAGCGTTTCGCGAAACGCTTAGGCAGACCAAAGCCAAGCGTTAATGATGGACCGCATAACGGTCCTTCAAGCGAACCACCATAGAGCCAAATTAGCCAACAGCCTTCTCACTCAGAGTATATCTGAGACGAAGGCTGATGTGCTGCTAATCAGCGAGGAGTACTGTGACTGGAACGTACCTACGTGGTACAAAGACACACTTGGCATAGCAGCAATCTACGTGGACCCACGAACCATCAGAGTGGACGAACACGGGGCCGGAAGCGGCTTTGTGTTGGTGAGAAGCAGAGACGTAACTTACGTGAGCTGCTACTGTACTCCGAACGTCCGTATTGAGCAATTCAGGCAGAGTCTGGACGAGCTGGAAGACGCGATCCGCGTGATAGAAAGCGAGGTCGTAATCGCCGGCACTTCAATGCGCGAGCATTGGAGTGGGGCATGCCAGTGCCGGACAGCAGAGGAAAGTCCATCATGGAGATGGTATCTAGACTCGATCTGATAGTTATCAACGTTGGGAACATGTCGACATTCAGAAGAGTAGAGCATATTGGGACGATTCTGGACGTATCTTTTGCATCCGAAAATCTAGCGCGTAGAGCGTCGGATTGGAGGGTAATGGAGGATTACAACGGCAGCGACTACCAATACATCACGTTTCAGTTGCGCGATAAATCCCAATAGCAAAGAGTCGCGACAAAGCCACCCCGATGGAATCTGGCCAGGCTGAACACCGATAAACTAGTCGAGGTACTGCTCGAACTGGAGCGGAGGTCCTCGTGAGGAAGACTATGGGTCTCATTCACCGAGCCTACAACGCACCCATACCGCGCAAGGGATCGCGACATGGAAAATGCGCTGGTTACTGGTGGTCGGACGAAATAGCGCAACTGAAAGCCGAAGCATAACGCCTCAAAAGAAGAGCGCAAGGAACGAGAGACGAAACGGAGGCAGCACTGTTGTCGACGCAACACAAAGCAGCGCGCAAACGGCTCCGACGCAAAATCAACCGGAGGAAGGCACAGTGCTGGAAGAACCTGTCGGAGGAAGTCAATCGGGACGTGTGGGGCTTGGGCTACAAGATCGTAACCAAGAAACTCTGCTCGCTCCCAAATCACCCTTTTGACGAGAACACCAAGGCTCGAATCGTGGACACTCTTTTCCCAACACATCCGCCAAGGCAAGATCAGGAGCAAGCCGTTGAAGTAGGTGAGATTACCCTATTCTCCACCGAGGAGTTGCGGATCGCGGCCAAAATGATTCGGAGCGGAAAGGCGCCTGGGCCCGACGTGATACCAGCTGAGATATTGAAGAAGAGTGATACGGGACTACCTAAAGGACCGTATCCTCCACTACGAAACAGAAGAAGGCCAATGCGAGAAATATCTCAGTGCCGGCGTGGTACAGGGGTCAATCTTTGGCCCTGATTTTTGGAACATCCTGTTCGATGCCCTGTTACGACTCGGGCTACCGGAAGAGGTGTGCATGATAGCCTACACTGATGATGTCGTTTTAGTCATCATCGCGCGGAACTTTGAAAAAGCACAATATCTGCTTAACCAGGCGATGCGCAGGATCTCGCGCTGGATGGGGGAACACGGTCTCGACTTGGCAGCCGCCAAGGCAGAGATCGTGCCCTTCTCTGGCAAACGGATAGAGACCATCTTCCCCATGTATGTGGGAGATGCGGTGGTTTCGACAAGGAGGGAGGCTATGTATCTGGGACTCAAACTAGACACTAAGCTTACTTTCTTTCGTCACTTAGTATATGTAGCGTATAAAGCGGCGAAAAAAACAGCACAACTGGCGAACACAAGTGGACCGAAAGCGAGCAGGCGTCGACTCCTCATGTCAGTCATTACCATCCATCTTATTGTACGGTTCTGAAATATGGGCCGATGCAATGGAGAAGGACTCATACCGGATTAGACTCACTTCCGTTCAGCGTAGAGGAGCTCTCAGAGTCACCAGCACCTATCGTACGGTCTCGGGACCCGCAGTGGTCGTCATTGCGGGAATCATCCCGATCGACCTACACGCGACGGAGCGCAAGTGAATCTACGGACGGAAGAAAACAGGAGAGGACAGAACCACAGTCCATAGAGAGGAACGGGAACGCACCATGGAAACGTGTAAACGGTCCTGGACAACCACAACCAAGGGTAAATGGACAGCAAGGCTGATAGACCAGCTTGCCCCTTGGATTAACAGAGATCATGGGGAGGTAAATTACTACCTGACCCAATTCCTGAGTGACCATGGGTACTTCTGCTCCTACCTCAATCGTATGGGAAAGGTTCAGAGCCCGGGTTACATCTTCTGTTCCGCTGATTGCGACGAGTCGTTTCACATGGTTTTTGTCTGCGTAAAGTGGAACAAAGAAAGAACAGATTTTCTCGGCTCGATTGAACAATTCACGCCTGAGAACATCGTGGGCGAAATGCTGTCCGCTGAGAATAAGTGGGCCGCCATGACAAAATTCGTCGAGACGGTCCTACGACAAAAGAAGCGGTACCTAGACAGGGCAACCGACGAAGAAATAAATGAAGCGCTGGGAGACGCTCCGACACCCCAACATAACCCAGGGACGTCGGACGACTCCATAGAAATGGACGAGTAGGGAGAAAATAAGATCCTTTCTTAATCGGGAGACGCTCATTTTCTCTCATTTTATGAATGTCGCAAGGAGAGACGGGAATACTTCTCCTTTGCGTACGGAGATGAATGCGCCGGTGCGAATATGCGTATGATCGAGACGGGTTAGATCTGACGTCCTGTCGGGTGATTTAAAATTATGAATTTTAAATTTGTTTCAGATCAAGGCGGCAGTGATTGTCGAGACGATACAAGAATGGCACCACCCTGAGGTAATGTGATAAACGGTACCAGGGTGTGTTGCGCCAGAAGAGGAAAGGGTGGTAGGTTTTAGTGGATAGGTTTGCGATGCAATGGATGTGTAGTTTTTTCGCAAACTATATTTGCTTGAAAGTTGCTAATTGGGAGTTTTTGAAGTCACTGATAACAAATTTGTTAACAAAAATACAAAATTCAAAATGATGGACAAAATTTATACTATTTTTTGGTTAACGATATTGCATTTGTCATATTGAATTTTAAAAATCTGACAACAGATTAACAGGTATATTAAATTACATTCGTGAAAAGTGTAAATGAGTGTTTTGAATTTTAAATAATATGTTTATTTTATGTAATTTTTATGTAGGGGAAACTGGGGTAAAGTGAACATAGTAACTTTAAAAGTCAAAAAGAATGTATTTTTCAGACTTAAAACTTTACTTTTGAAGTTGCAAAAGAAACTTCTTACATCAATAAACATACTAGCAACTTAAAAGAAAGTCTTTTATTAAGTTTAATATTATAAACCTATTTTTGAAAAATACCTGTTCACTTTTCCCGGGCTATTCAGTGCGGAGTAAAGTGAACTAGTGAATAGAATGAAATATTTTGAAAATATTTTACTAGTTTTTGTACAAGAATAGATAAAAACGTTAATTTAGATAATAATAACACGAAAATGACATATTAAAACCTTTAAAGTACTGTAAAATACGAAACAGTTAAATTTGTCATCTGGCCGCGTATAAATTAGTGCTATGGCATTACTTTCCGGACCAATTTATCCCGATTCACTTTACCTCGAGATCTCGATTCTTTAAAATGTTTGTTTAAAAAAGGAAAAACCTCTTTTACAGCTCTGAATTCTTGATAATATTAAGTGAAACATATTTGAAGTAATTAGAAAAAAAATCTAGCAATAAAATATATTATAAACATCTTTAATCGTTATAACGAATTCGACAAACCAAGTTTCTTTTAAGGTGTTTTTTATTCCTATAAAGCAGGACTAAATTTAGCCGTTCTTCGACACGGTGCAAACACACGATTATTAGACTCAAAAATCAATCTACTAGAGTTTGGGCCGACCTAAATATGTGGTATTATCCGGATGGTACCCGATGTTTGGGGTTATGTAAACCCTCTTAGAGCTTATTTCTGAAAATTTACTTTACGCCTGCTAATAAAACGGGGCGAACATGGTCCTAGGGCGGAAAAGTAACTCACTTTCCACCTGCTTCGTATATGCACCAAAAATCATTCTTTCGGTCCAGGTAGCACAAAAAGTATCGTGTGCACCACGGGCGGAAGGCGATTAACGCTCGTGCTGGTTACAGCCCTAGGGCTGTAACACTCTCGCGATAATCGCCTACTTTCCGCCCTTGATTCACAATAGACTATTTCCGCCCGCTAAAATGGGCAAAGAAAGTTTCATTCCCGACTCAACCGTAATTGTAACTTTATTGACCTGAAAAGTGAGACAAAAGTAGCATATGATTCCCGCAAATCTACTTTTTTCCCGCAAATTCATTTTTTGTATTTCCCGCAAATGTGGGAATAAAGTGAGGTTCAGTTTCTGTGACTTTCTCTCTTTATTTTTTAAAATTTAACTATTTCTTTTTTTGACACTGGACCCACTCTTTAGTTCAGTAAAGTGGCCGAAGTTAAGTCGGAAACAAAGTTTTATATACCACACGGGAATAATCTTTACAACTCGACTTTATTCCCTTGTTGCACAATGTATTATTAAATACAATAGGCAATTAAAGGCAATACATCCACTTATATATGTATATATATATATATATATATATATATCATCTACTTATATATATATATATATATATATATATATATATATATATATATATATATATATATATATATATATATATAAGTGGATCTATTGCCTTTAATAACTTCCATAATGGACTTGTTGATATATATATATATATATATATATATATATATATATATATATATATATATATATATATATATATTGCCTTTAATTGCCTATTGTATTTAATAGTACATTGTGCAACAAGGGAATAAAGTCGAGTTGTAAAGATTATTCCCGTGTGGTATATAAAACTATATATATATATATCAACAAGTCCATTATGGAAGTTAGGTTATAGGTTACATGGCAACTTGACTGTATAATATACATTATAACGGGGTTTTAGCCCGAAGTTAACCCGCGATATAATAATAATAATAATTAATATAGAGCATAAGTAGCGTGGGGAAGAGGCGAAGTCAAGAAAGACTCGAGTATTACCGTGTACGATATATATATATATATATATATATATATATTCTCTAAAATAGAATGAGGGTACATAGGCGCACGAACCGATGTACGTGCGCTCTCGCAGACCTGTTGCTTGGGATATATCGCGAGAGAGAGAGAAAAAGACAGAGAGAGTTCAGACGCCGAAAGGTTCTCACAATAACTCTTCGGCGTCGGGTCGCGCTCGCTCTCAAGGAAGCTGTCCCCTCCGTCGTCTCGTCCTTGGCGACACTCGCAGGTGTCGTACCCAGTTCCGCAGCTCTCGTCGCTATCGTCGCACCGGGCTCGTACACGCGCTTGCAGGATCGTGCACTGGGGCGAGTTTTCGCGTTCGCGCAAAGCCGTCTTCTATGCTCCGTAGCTCAAGCGTCTCTACCGAAATATTGCGGCTCCGCGCTGCGCGTTTCCTCCCTTCGGCCTACCTACACTATCTCACTTTCTCTCTCACCTTTCCTCGACTTCTTCCCGTTACCCCGTCACCGCTGATGATGCGTGTAACAGCTGATTCTATTAGTAAATGTTATATTTGAAAGAGAGAGTATGTGACGAAGTGCCATTACCGGTCACAACATACTTTCAACATTATAATTAAAGAAAAGTTTATTTGTACATGATTATACTATCTGATTACCGACAACTCAACTTTTATAAATCCAATTTTTCTTAATATTTTTGTAGCACTGCGTGATCTAAACCCGCACTTAGCCCACGCTTATCCGTGAGCTAAGTAGCTCATTATTTCACCGTGTAATAATGAATTTACTTAAGTCATGGGCCTGTAATTATCGATAATTAATGACAAAAATCACTCTATAGCGTATTGTTACATATAAGAATAGAAAGAAGAAGAAGTAAACCTCTGTATATACCGTCGAAATATACCAGAAAATAATGTTGATCGAGTAAAATATGTTTCTGAATTTGAGGCTAGTTTCACTTGACATTAGAGCGGCAGAGCGCATTTTTTTGAATATTCAATTAAATTTTGTTATCTTTTTATGTAAATATTCGTTGTAAATATAGTTGAACTTTTTCTGTTTTTTCTGAATAACAAATAATTGTAAATGATGAGAGATAGGATTAAAAGGGATACATATAATAATAATAGTAAACAAAAACAATATAATTCAAATTTTCAAATCAAATAAACTATTTATTAAATATTACAACTGTAAATATACTATTTTAAATAATCACCATAACTATAATAATAGACTATAAAAACTTTTCATTTCACTAATCTGTTTGAACAGCTTTATTTTTCACTTCACTCTTATGAAATTCAAAGGAACTTTAAAAAAACTTTTGAAAAATTTACAATGGGTGAAAAAACTGGAAGAAAAATATGAAAAAAATTGAAAAAACTATGAGAATCTGAGTATATATTCAAACACAAATGGAAAACGAATCAAGCACAAGATGTAGTATACACAACGCAGTCAAAATTTTTGCGAAATATTACACCGCTGAGCTTGCGCAACAATCGAGACCTACGCTGAGTATGGTAAATATACCGGTCAAGCGGTAAAATGACAAGAGATCGTCATTCTACTCACGGTACAATTACACCGCTGAGCATGGGAAAAATAATACGCAGTGTAAAAGAGCATATGTTAGGATTTGAAATGTTTACGCTTTTCGTTCGTTTGAATAAGTAAATATTGCATTTACATACATTAGATTTCAATCGGCGGGTTTATATCACACGTGCTATAAAATAGTATCCGATACTAGTGATCTAAGTAAAAGCTCATTACTTCACGGCGTGTATAGCGCCCTCGCTCCGCTCGGGCGCTAACTACACGCCGTGAAATAATGGCCTACTTAGATCACTCGTATCGTAATATACTATTTTAGTATAAAAAATATTGGTGGTATTAAAAATTGTTCAAATTTAATTGAAAATCGTATTATTCCTTGGATTTATCAACTACTGAGTTTACTGCGTTATCGATAAAAAATACATTACAAAAATATTAAGCAATTTTTTAATGGAAATTTTTGAAAAATTTTGAAATTTTATCATAAAACATTACGATATTGTTTTCTCTGATTATATATTACACATTTATAAAATGTATTAATTATGCCTTTTCATTTTTAGAAGATGTGATTTGCTTAGAAATTTACGGATTGAAGGAAACAGAAGTATACAGTCCTTTGAATAAATTACCGATAAGACTGATAGACAGTAACAAGGATGTATTTAAACTTACTGGCGTTATTTCTTACATAGGATCAGAAACCTCCAAGGACGAAAACGATGTAGGAGTCCTACATTAGAACATTACACAGCTATTAACTATAGGGGTGATTCCTGGATTTTGTATGATGGTATAAAAACTGAAGCGAAAACTCTGAATAACACTTTAAAAATAAAGTTAATGCTTATATTCTATGTAAAAAATTAAATAAATTTAAAAGTATTTTTATTATAATACGCTCAAATTAATGAGAAAAATAAATGACCAAAAAATTACTCACGACAACATATTTGTTTATAACAATTTAATAAACAATAATCAAAAAAATTAAGAAATTTTAAGAAGACAAGTTTCTTACA
Source organism: Gastracanthus pulcherrimus (assembly GCA_949152435.1). NCBI lineage: Eukaryota > Metazoa > Arthropoda > Insecta > Hymenoptera > Pteromalidae > Gastracanthus > Gastracanthus pulcherrimus. The sequence goes on along the minus strand of OX424573.1, from coordinate 63,690,841 downwards.
AATTATTCTTTAGGACTTTAAGCACATATTGTACTCGTAAAAAACTGTAAATAGCAAATAGCGTAAAGTTTTGAAAATTGACAAAAAACGTTATTTACAGTGTTTTACGAGTAAAATAAGTATAATAAATTAATTTTTTTTTTAATTTTACAAGCATCATTGTAAAATTATAGGTTAACCTTTGAACTTTTGGAATATAAAACATTCTTTAAATAACCTATTTTAACTCATCGTAATAATTGCTTGAAAAAAAGACAATTTAGCACTACGTTTTACGCCTCAGTTATGATAAGTAGTATAGTTTTGCTTCAAATAATTACTATGATGAATTAAAATAGGTTACTTAAGATGGGACTCCTGTGATTTTTTACAAGAAATTCCAAAAAAATTTTATAGTGTAAAAAGTTAGTTCATCACTTGCTTGATAATATAGAAGAGTTCTTTTTAAATTGAGAAATTTTCTGATGTATAAAAAACCGTTTTTACTTGAATAATTTTTACACAATTTTGCGTTTTTCATGCGAAAATTCATTTTATATGTCGGTTTTCTTGTCTTACCGCGTTTCCTTCTGTGAATTCTTTGTCCATCATTTTGACTTTTAGAAATCATAGATTATATTTAGTAATATAAATATGAATTGATTAGTAATATAAATATGAATTAAATATTAATATATATCAAATTATTTATGTGTTCCAGATATTACGAAGAAAAAGAGTTTCATTATCAAAAACCTTAATTTCTCAACATGTAATTCTTAATCTTTAAAAAGTAGCTTGTGCACACAGGTATGATGGATTTAGTTGAAACTTGCATAGAATACCCTTTTAAGCATTTCAAATAAAACTTGTTATTATTTAATAGGCTAAATGAAAGTGAAACATTATAACAATTGAAGGCATCGATTCTAAAACGTCCTTAGCGCTCGGCTCGGGTTGCCGCTATATACAAATTGACGTCATGGTGACCAATTTTTAAATTTGCGGAAATGAATTTTTAAAAATAGCATCGTATAGAGGATACAAAATGGCAACATTTTATATATATACTTTGTTTGTACAATGTTTAGTATTTGAAAAAAGAAAAATAAAAACGGCAAAATTTTAAATCTTATTTGCACCACGTTTTTTAAACTTAACTCGCTGCAGCTCCGACAAATATGAACGGATCTTGCTCATTTACTGTCGATTTATAGTGTAGAAGTTAAGAAAAATAAGTATCTGATGAAACAATAAGAAATTAAATAAACAAAGCAAAGGCAAAATCAAACGGCAGTTATTCATAAAGTTGTTGAATTTTTAAATCTTTGTACGAAAGTTTTAGAAATTATTGTTAATTCTAAATGTTATATACACTAGATAATAAATGGTTATAATAAAGCGTTCAAATGAAATTCACACACATTAAAAAGAATATTGCAGCGTAAATGAATTGAATAGTAAATTACAATCTTTAAAAATATAAATTTCTGGGAAACATATAAATTTCACAGATTTTTGACATTGTTCAGTAAATTAGAAACTTCAAATAACTAATACTTATATTTATTTATATTTCTACATTAAGATTTATTTACAATTTAGTCGCAATACATACAACGCGTTTCAAAAACATATTACTTTTTTTTTCCTTTTATTGTTTTTGTTTTCTTTTCTTTTTTATTAATTTTTAATTCTAATTTTTGCTTTTGTTCGTCGCTTACTTTTCTTCTTTTTGTTGAGACAACTTCCGTTTTTCGAACTTTTTTGTTACCATGTTCTTCTTTCACATTCTTTGTTTTACTGACAACAGTTTTAATAGAAGTTGTTTTTAAAAATTTTTCACCAAAATGTTGCCCATTAGTAGTACAAAATTGCAATAAATGTTTAAAATCCTTTTCTTTTTCTTTCGTTATTCCTACCTTTTTAGCTAATGATACTTTCGACAAATCTACTTCACTGCTGTTTCTTAGTTTAATTGTAATTGGATTGCCATCATAATCGTAATACAAATCAATTTGTCCGTTAGGAAAATATACAATTCTAACAACTTTGCTTATTTTAATTACATTTTTCTGCAAGTCTTCGTCTTTCGCAAACAAAACTGAAAAACTTCATAATCTTTTACTTCGCACTGTGAAATAGCAACCATTTCGAATGGAGGATTTCTAGAATTTTTTATTAGTTGCACATAATCATTTTCTGTTTCAATTCTTTCTTGCTTTTTTTTCTTACTACCATACAAACCGAAATTTCGATCACACTGGCAGTAGGAATGCCCTCTAACAGGAAATAAATGTTGGATTTCTAATTGCAATTTGTAAGATAAAAATGAAAAGAATTTCAAATTAATGTAATTTCGATTTTGACCTCCTGCAGCATCAGAAAATAAAAATATTTTATCGAAGACGTTTAGTTGTAGTTCTTTCCTTATCGCATACTCAACCATATTACATACGCTGTTGGCGCCCTTTTTTAAAATCCCTTCAAGGAAATGGAACATGTAACTTCGATCACTATCGAAAATGTGTACATTAAACAAATACATCCAAACTAAACGACGAAAAAATTGAGAATTAACTGGTAGTTTTGGCAAGGCAATGGCAAGTTTTGACCAAAGTCAAATTCACATTTTAGTACATTTACAGTGGACAACATGGAATTTTTTAAGTTTTTATACTTTCAACTTGCACGATATGTTCAAAATACTCATTTTCTCGTCCTTTGTTAGTTTCATAAGTGAAACAAAGATCACATACATCAGTACGTGGCAGACCAATAGAGAAATTCACAAAATGATTAAAATAATTAAAATATGTTGTTTTATCAATAGGAATAGCTTCACTCCCTGTTACAGCTGCATAAAAATCCAAAAAGGAAAAATAGAGTGAATGTAATGTTAACGATGTATCAAGAAAATAGTAAAGCTTTGAGCTTTCTCTAGTATAATGTGACTCAGAATGCGGAAGGCTTTTACAATGATCCAGAATTAAAGTTTTGACATCTTCAGTTAGCTTTACCTTGTGATTATCTTGTTTTCCTCTATTATCAGACATCGTTTTGCCACTTACTATTTTTTCTTGAACCGTTTTTATTCTTCGTTCTCCAATTTGGAAAATACTGCAAACAAACTTTGGACAAATATCGATACTAGTGCTTTTGTAGTAACAATGAAATTGCCACTGTAAACGTTTTAATTCTTGTGTCGATTCTTTTCTTACAATCATATTTTCTAATATTGTATTCTGTACTTGAAAATCTCCACTGCGCCAAAATTTATGAAACATACTTTTTGCCATTCATGATCTACTTTTAAAAAACACTTTTTAGGATAACAATTTTTGATTTCTGTGAACGTCTTTTCAAGCACTTTCTTTCCACTAACTGATTCATATTCTAATCCCTATATAAAAGACGTTTGGAAATCATCATTTTATATATACGTATTAATGAAAAAATTTGTTTTACAAAATTGATTACAGCTTCATTTTAAATGATTTGAAAATAGTGCATTTTGACACGGGTGTGGAAGTTGATTAACGCATGGGATGCATAAGTAATTAAAATAATTAACCTCAAATTGTTTATTTACATAATATTTCACAACAGCATAAAAATTTAGAGAGTTCTTCGTTTTAATTAATTTCGAGTTTTATATACATGTCATTCAATCATATTTGCAACAGAAATTCTTTTTTATAACACGTCTTACGATATTTTACTTACCTTATTTTTACAACTTTTATTAATATTTTTTTTCCATGCATGCTCATTTCTAATTCTTTTACGTCCTATATTGATCGACATTATGCTTATAATTTATTTAGCAAGTAAAACGTTTTTTAAAAAGATTAAAGAAATTAACAAATTTGTGAATAAATGCAGCTTGTAAACGAACAAGAAAATCAGTGTGATTTCAATGCGAAACGAGTTCGACTTTGTTTTGTTTATTTGAATAATAAACAGGATAACTTTTATCATGTTTCTTAAATTATTTCTTATTCTATGACTGACATACACTGAGCGTCATGTATCGCGCAGACCCGCTAATGTTCGCGCGTATCGTGCAAGTTTGGCAAAATCGCTCTATCTTTGCCACTTTTCATCCAATTCATCTGAAATTTTCTGAGAAACTTCTTCAAATGTTAACAAACAAATGTCTCGTTGAAAGTTAGTTGAGTCTTAAACTTCCCTCGATACTTTTTTTCGTTGAACATACTTAACCATATAAAAGGTAGCTCACTGGTTTGCAATTAAATTGTTGAATGAAAAATATTTAATATTTAACTATCTATGAGTTTATTAGCAGCGCTAGACTATTTTACGAGTCTATGCAAAAAATAAGCAAGATCCGTTCATATTTGTCGGAGCTGCAGCGAGCTAAGTTTAAAAAACGTGGTGCAAATAAGATTTAAAATTTTGCCGTTTTTATTTTTTTTTTCAAATACTAAACATTGTACAAACAAAGTATATATATAAAAAGTTGCCATTTTTGATCTTCTGCACAATACTATTTTTTAAAATTCATTTCCGTAAAATTGCAAATTTTGGTCACCATGACGTCAATTTTGATATAACGGCAGCCGGGCCGAGCGCTAAGGACGTTTTAGAATCGATGCCTTCAATTGACCAATGAAGCACGGTAAAAATGACAATCATCTTACCGTTTTCTAGCCCCAAACCCATGCCGTATTTTTCGTTATTCTATACAATATTGCCTAAATATATAGATTTTAATTTTTATTAAAACTTATTATTTTGGCAAGAAGAGGGGACAATCGCGTATTTGCACTATAAATTCCCACAAATTTTTATTTTTATGGTATAAAGTTTGAAGGTTAAGTTGACTCTCTATTTATTTTGTCTTTCTATACGTTGAACTTTTAAAAAGTGTACGTTTTCATAAAGTTGGCGTAATTTCCTTTCGATTGATATATCTTATAATAACTTTAAAGTTATTTTTGTGAAATAATAAAATATTAGTTTTAAAAAGCGAATGTCTACCTTTGTTTGCACAATTATTAGCTACGTAGTAAAATCCTTTTTTTGCTATATATAAAAAAAACAGCTAATTTGTCAGAGAAACATAGTCACATGGCACACGCGTGTTGTTGTTACACTCTCGTGTTTATTATAAGTTTAGAAGGTTAAATTAAAAGGTTCCTTAATAAAAAGGTACTACTTTTGCTGTTCAGAAGTATGCTAAATTAGCATTAAAACCAACATAATCTACATCTGATTACAAGTAATGCAATGACAGCGGTGTTAATTTTAATTTAAAAACTGACTCTACTATTTCAGAAAATATCAGTTGGTCTACAAAAACTGTTTGCAGTTAATATCACTGTGGCTCAGAAAAGGATCTTTTATTTTTAATTCTTTTTCTTCAATCTACCAATCGGCAATTTCACAACTATACGATTGTCTGCAAAAGGTCTATAAAAATGTAGTATACAGTGACTCAAGCTTAGAATGAAAAATTCGACAATGAAAGCGAATAACTTGATTTACTTCATTTACGATCACATTTTATTTTATATTTTTCATGTTATTATTTCTCTATTCTTATTATAAACAGTTCAATAAACTACTTTTTGAAGCTAATATATTTTTTACATTTTAAAATTAATATTAGCCGTCGATACCCCGAACATCTAAAATGAATTATAAACTAATATAACTCTTCAAATATGATATATTACCGTTGCAACAGTTTAAAAATTACGTTTTTTCTCCTATTATATCCTAGAATAACCAAAAAGTTTTAAACTAGTATTATTACTACCTTTTTCATTATATTTTAATGATTATAAAACATTTTTTACTAGTTCGCCGGAAAACGACTCAAGTCATTCGGTACAAATAATATATTTAAAAATTATTTAAACATTTATACTTTACATTTTATCGTCTAAAATGATTACTGAATCGTATGTCTTTAAAATAAATCCTAAACATTTCAAACAGTAACACTACAGTTTACAATAGGACGCTGAATCTTTAAATCGTTTTTTCTCGAAACAGCTAAATTCGACTTAGGTCGTTATTTGAGCGAACGTCTCATATGTATTTCTTAAAATTAAACAATCAGATTTTTAAAATAGTAGTTTTAAAATAACTGTATATAACAACCATAAAATGAACAATTACTTTTTACCATTAATTAGCAGTGAATATAGCCCATAAACGAGCATCGCCAGTCAGAATTTAGTGAAATCTTGTTTATTATTGGTCGTGTCTCGCACATTCTTATAGGTCTGCTGTTTGAGAATATAAATGGCGATATCGTGACCGTAAGCTGAAATTTTTTTAAACTATAGCTTATGATCCCAGAATCTGGGGGAAAAGAAGATACCAAAAATTTACTTACGGCAACCTATTTGTTTATAACAATTTATAAACAATATTCAAAAGATATCTTTTTCGCACTGGAATTTTTTTCTTTCATAAGAATTAAACAGTTTTAAGAAGAAAAGTTTGTTAGAAATTTTTCTTCATAACTTTAAGATTCGCAGTGAAAAATCTGTTAAATTTTGAAGAATGACTAAAAACACTATTTTACAGTATTTACGAGTAAATGGAAGTATAATAAATTAAATTTGTCGAAATTCTACAAGCAACATTGTAAAGGATAGTCCTTGAACTTTTGGAATATGCAACCTTTTCTTTAAGAGGAGACAACTGTGATTTTTTGAAACTCTGACACTGACCCTTTAACTTTTTCAAAGTTTACTAACTTATTAAGGGGGTCCGAAAGTCAATTCCCTGAATTATCGACCGAACCATACATTATTTATTTTATAAGCAAAATTGCGTATATTTAACTAAAACCCAAACTCGCTGGCACTTCATAGAGTAGTAATACATCTCTCTACGAAGTTTCAGACGTCCAAACAACGGCACCCCTTTCGTCAACAAAATTTCGTCAACATTTCATTTCAATAACTTTTTAGGGTGCCGTTGATTTTGATGTCTGAAAATTCATAGATAGGTGTATTATACTGCTGAATGAAGGGTCAATGAGTTTGGGTTTTGTCTAAATATAAGTAATTTTATAATTATAAATAATTATTCACTACTCGGTCGGTAAATATCAGGGCGGGAAATTTGAATTCTTAATTAACTTTCTTTATGATAAAAACTTTTAAAAAATGTAACTTTCAGAGACTATGACTTATGTCTGAATTTTTAATACAAATTCCCTCGCTCATTTCAGAATTAATCGCATTTGAAACAGAATAACCTTTGGAAAAATTTAGTCCGATGCTTAGAACTCTCAAAATCATGTGGGCGGTGAAAAAAGAGCAGTTTCTCTTAGGTAGCTATTTAAGGTGACCTAACGACATACAAAAATTTCCTACGCATTCGGACGACTTGATGGAGGTGCAAGTTGAAATTCGCACACAGCGCGATGATCAGCGAGTGCGTGAATATACTTCCGAATTTATGGAGATCTCAATGCGAGCATCCAAAACTATAGCACCGAGCAACAAATCGATCTGCTTCATAAAAACTTAAAGAATGATACAATCACTCGTGCGTCGACGAGACACACATAATGTCGATGAGTTCATTCGACGCGTTGAGGAAGCGGAGCAATTTTTACACCGACGCCACTCCCAGTCCGTAGAATGTAGGTGTCAATGTCACTCGGCAGAGGTTAACTGCCCGGATGCTCTGGGTACACAGGCAATGTACCAGATACTCCACCGCCGCTCTTCAATGCCTAGGAAGGCGAGGTATCGCCCGACGAAGAGTCAAAACGCATCGCGGAGCTGGAAGCAGATATTCATAAGCTTAAAACGGCGAAATGCTCCAAGGCGTTTGCCCGAGTGCGTGAGGCCTAGAAGCGGATGAACGAGCTCAAACGGGCACACGCGCACAGTTTACGCGATGCTATCCACATCTGATGGATTCACCAAGAAGTTCGGCGACCATGAAGGCATCACAATCCGCCCTGATTGCAACCTAGGATAAACGTCGACAGATCGAAAAAACGGCACGTAAATTAGCAGAGGACGTGGAGCGCAGGTGCCGAGCCCTCGAGGAATACGAGGAAAAGAAAATTCAGGCGACAGAGATCGAGGCAAGAAAGGCCGAAGAAATAGCCCAGGCTGTACGAAAGTGAGCGGAGCCTAGAAGAAACAGCTGACGACCGAGGCAGTTCGCGCAGACAGGGAAGCACGCAGGGTCGAGGTGCAAGCAAGAGATAGGCAAAATGACTTACAATTTGCGAAGCACCACCAAAAGAAATACCTAGCCAAGTTCAGCAGAATGCATTTTTTCGAGCCCGGTCCTAAATGTCGAGATTTCTTGAAGACTGATCGAATTTCGATGTCCATGGATAAAATCTAGTCTACGGCGGAAGGAAATAGCCCTAGCACCGTCCGAATAACGACAAGCCTCCACGTAGCGATCAACAAATTTGTTTGCTTAACCTAGCGCCCAAGCGGCAGTCAAGATCATTCCTCACTTCTTCATTTCATTTCATTACTTCTCGTGCGCCAAATTCTTATGCGCATAAATTATGTTAGATCGCGTAAAAGAGTAGGAGGCGAAAATAAATTACTTTCCTATACTTCTATTTCTTTTTGAGTAACCTTAAACAAATTTTTGTTCATTGGTCTGTTTTACACTATCATATTTCTTTCGTTTACATCATTTTCTTTCTTTCTTTTTACATGGCTCAAAACTCGACCGTATAAACGCAGATTGAGGAGGGCTGGTATACCTGGTCAACTACCCAGCGTCTGGGGGAGGGGGGTTATGACGGGTTTTCCACCGCGTAATTAACGCATTTGTCTAAAGCATCATAACACCTCTCTGGGCGTAAGCTGCCATATATACAATACTTATGCATCTAATACAGTTTGTATTACAGCGAGAGCACGGGAGGAAAAGAGCAACCGATTGAAAGTGTGCAGAGGCGTGCTCAGTAAAAAAGTAGCGATATTACGTTCATTTTGATGAGTAAAGCAGCATGAATTTTTCCAGTTATTTAAAAAAATATTTAGAGGTCGCTAAATCGTTTTTTATGGGAAACGTGCTCAATTAAAAGTTTATGCTTGTTATTTTTTAAATTTGGATGTTTTAGAATATAAAAATCTTTAGAATCTTTTGTAGGTAACATTAGTAGACAATTAAAATGTCAATATCCTAAAATAATTAATCTAAAGGGTGTTTGTACCCCCTATCTAAGTAAATCTTTCTCATTTTATTTGTGAAAGGCCTATAAAAGTTGGAAAAAATATTACTAACTTAACTAAACTATATAAATTTTGCCCTTTTACTAAATAACATTACTTGGTATTAAAACATTTTTTTCTTCTTTGTTTTCTCAGTTATAAATATTTAAAGATAAAACGATGCCCAAAGTTTGGAAAAGTCGGTTTATACGCATATATTTATTGTAACATTTTGTTATTATATTAGTATTTACATTTAATAAAATTGAATAAAAATATAATTATTATATGAAAAATATTTTTTCTATATAGTTTACCATTTTGTAATTGTATATTTTAAAATTATACCATCTATTTTCACAATCATAGTAGTTTTACTCATTTACGTAAAGTAAATACATTACGGTATCATAACAGTATTTTAAATACTTCATTTAAGGTTTAAAACTTAAATATTACTCTTTTTTTTTCTTTTTTTTTAATTAACGTCGCCATGTTTGTGCTCTAATGTGGTGCTAATCGACGACGGAGGTCTGCAGTGTGTTTGTAAACAAAGCACATGTAATTTTTACAGAGGTGCTTGTATCAATCGGCAGAGACTAGGATTCGGGTCACCGACGTGGGAATCCGACACTCTACCGACTGAGCCGCCGCAGGCCCCAGAATATTACCCTAAATTACTCAATGATTCAATCAATGAATAATGATATACGTTAAAACCTAGAAAAATAATAATTTTTGCCGTTTGTCGGTGCTAGTAGTATTTAGACGTTCGTCCTTGCGCATATTTAGGTCAGTACCTGAGTTTATAAATTGTATTTACTACACATAAAACAAGTAAAGCTACCATTATTTTGAAAGTAGATGGCAATAATACGTTTAATTTCAAAATAAGCGTTAACAACTACAAATGTGTAAACTGCGTATAAAAAATATTTTTTATATAATAATTATATTTCTTTCAATTTTTTAAAATATAAATACTAATATAACAACAAAATGTTCAAATAAATGTATGCGTTAAACACGAACTTTCCAATTTTTGACCATCTTGTTATCTTTAACTGTTTATAATTGAGAAAACAAAGAAGAAAATTATTTTTAATACAATACAATGTTATTCAGTGAAATAACAATATTTATATACAGTTTCGTTAAGATGCTATTATTTTTTACTTCACTAACAGGTCTTCAAAATAAAATTTTTATTATTTTAATACTGCACTTTGTTATCTACGAAAAATTTTAATAGTTTTTATATTTTAAATTATTCAAATTTAAGAAATGACAAGCATAGACTTTGAAATGTGCATAATTCCCTTGAAAACCAATTTAGCGACGTCTAAATATTTTTTTACAAAACTGAAAAATACATGCCAGTTATTCTCATCAAAATAAACATAAATTCGATTTAGCTTTTAAAGAGGGTCTTTCGCTAAATATAGGGCATAAAACAAAAAATCGTGTGAGAGTTTATAAAGGTCCAATGATAAAAGTAATGCAATAAACTTAATAATAGTCTATAACTACATGAAAAAAAATTGTTCCAAAAAAATCCTGCTGCCACAAGTGTAAATATTGTCAATTTAAAAAATATTTAGTTGAACCCCAATTTCTTTTTTATTTCGTAAACAATTTTAATGTTCCGTCGCTAATTTTGTCCTCAAACATTTCTCTACAAAGAGTATTATTATTTCTCTCCATATTTTTAGGAATTGGATTTGGGAAGCACAAACGTGGAAGAATAACCAGGGTTATTCTCCCACGTTTGTGCTTCCCAAATCCAATTTCTCTTCAAAGTTAACGGAATAATTTTATAAAATAATATATCTGTGATAAGAGAAAGCCAATTGTTTATAAAATTTTACGCGTTTACTTATAAATAATTAGGTTTGTCTTATTACAGATATAATATTTTATAATTTTCTTTTGTTAACTTTATAGAGAAATGTTTAAGGAAAAAATAAGCCCGAAACGTTAACATTGGTTAAGATATGAGAAGAATTGGGGTTTCACTAAATATTTCTTAAATTGACAATATTTACACTTCTGAGGTCGCGATTTTTTTGGAACAATTTTTTTTTCATGTAGTTATGAACTATTGTTAAGTACACTTCATTAATTTTATCATAGGACCTTTATAAACTCTTATATAATTCTTTGTTTTATTCTCTATAACTTTTATATTTATAAATTTTAACGAATCAGACACAAAGTTGGATACAAGTAAGATGCAAGATACAAACCATGCATTTAGTATTCGAGTATCCAGGACCCGTCAGGTGGCCCTGAAACTCGCCTACAAAGTCGTAACAAAGTCACGTGATACACAGAAGAAATTATAGATATTGAAAAAAATTATATGAATTTAACACATTTAGCGTAATCTGTAGTTAGTTTAGCTTCAGAACAACTTTTTTTTTAAATATAAATACACTATTTTAGATAAACATTATAAGTTAATTTTGCGTTTTGTATTTATTCGAGCAACAAGGTAGTTTGTTAACATTATAACTTTCAGCAGTAGGGGGCCTACGTAGCTCAGTTGGTTAAGGCGCACGTCTTAGCTAGCGGATATACGCTCGTCTGAGCAGATCGAGGATTTTTTCTCTCTGTTTCCTGCCGGAAAGGAACGCAAACTGCGCACTGATCCTGGCGGAGGTGTTTTCCTACGAGTTTTTCCTCAATCACAGGTTATCGGCATAGGTAGAAATCTGCCATGTCAGTAACTTAGGCGAATGCGGGATCGGTGTGGGGAAAGGTGGGGTGTTAGGATCAAATACCTCCACACATAGGTGGTGGAGGTATCCTGTAAAAACCCGAAAGGGCATACAGGTTCGAAAGTAAAAAATTAAAAAAAAAAAACTTTCAGTAGTATCATGCCTGTCCGCCAGGGGACACCTTCACTTGGATAATCGAATATACTAAATACACATAGATATCTAGATAATTACCAAATTGACTAGATTAGCGTAAAAGAATAGTCAAACACTGATATTTGACAAAATTTGAAATATTAATAAAACGCCGTACCTGCTGGCATAACCCATCGGAAGATAAATAAATAGAATGACAAAAATTTCACAATTACTTAACGTAACATTATCCCAGCCCATTCTCGAATTTTTGCCAAATCGAATCAAGTAGCGCGAATGATAAATCGAAAACCGATAATTGACAATATATGAAATATTAATATAACGCTGTACCTTCTGGCACAACCCATGGTACGATGGGTCTAAATGTCCGAAAAAGAAATAACATAATTAATTGTTATAACATTTTCCTAACCTATCTTTGAATTTTTGCAAAATCGAATCGATTAGCGCGAATAAAAAATCAAACACTGATATTTGACCAAATTTGAATTATTAATAAAACATCGTTCTTTCTGGCATAATCCATGGTAGATTGGGACAAAACATGTCCAAAAAAACACAATTACTTGTCATAATATTTTCCCAATCCTTCCTCGAATTTTTGCCAAATCGAATAGATTAGCACGAATGAAAATCCAAAGAGTGATATTTGACTTAACAATATTCTAAATATTAATAGAATGACTTTCCTTATAGTATTACCCATGATAGAATGGGTCCAAAAATGACCAAAAAATTTAGAAATACGTGCCATAACATTCTCCCGACTTCTCCTCGAGGTTTTGCCAAATCGATTTAACTATTTTACAAAATTCGAAGTATTAGTAAAATACCGTTTCTTCTGCCATAACCCAATAACACAAAAACAATGAAAAGTACCTTTTATCGTCCATTACTGACGATTTCATAAAATTTCTATAAATAGTTATAAAATTCAACCGATTCTCCTGAGAGTTTTGTGCGAATGGATTTAGTGTGTTCCGAAAATGTGAAAACAGTGAGATAAAGTAATATATACCATCAACATACTTTTCTTGTTGTAATATGAAACATGTATTTAGGTTTATCGTGTTTATTTATTGTTGAATTTTACTCCCATTATATAGTATGACGATCATACAAGCACAGCGTTTTGCTTTCAGCAATGCTTTTTTTCTTGTAGGACACTTACGCAAAGTGTTTTTTTCATATTTCAAAATGAACATAATTTATTGAAGGTGAAACATTTATTTATTTCGTGCGATTTACCGCATTTCCTTTCGTACACGCATATATGTACTCAGCTTTAGTTTTCGACGAGTTTCTTCCAAGGATTCGGAGTTATTGGAAACTTCTTTTAAAAACTCCCTTCCGGAGCGGAGTTATTCTCAAATTCCCAGAATCACTCCACTCCGGCAGGAAGTGATTCTAAAACTCCTTTAAAAGCTCCCTACCGGCGCGAAGTTATTCTCAAATTTCAAGAATCAACCCACTCCGGGAGGGATTAATTCTTAAACTCCGAGAATAACTCCGCTCTGGGAGGGAGTGATACTCAAACTCCGAGAATAATTACGCTCCGGGAGGGAGAGATTCTTAAACTCCGAGAATAATTCCGCTCCGGAAGGGAGTATTTCTTAAACTCTGAGAATAACTCTGCTGCGGGAGGGAGTGATTCTTGAACTCCGAGAATAACTCAACTCCGAGTAGGAGACATTCTTCAACTCCGAGAATAACTCCGCTCCGGGAGGGAGTCATTTTTGAACTCCGAGAAAAACTCTGTTCCGGAAGGGAGTCATGTTTGAAAACAAAGAGTAACTCCGAGAGGGAACACATTTATGTCAGCCGAGAATAGCTCTTGCTCGGTGTCGGACTTTTCTTCTGGAAAAGAATAGCTCTTACTCCGAGTCGAAGTTTTTAATTAAAAATAATTTCAAATGTAATAGTAATAATTTCAAAAAACAAAATGGCGGAGCCAGTATCTATAGTGTTTAGTCGATTTTATGCATCTTTCGATAAAATTCGGTAAAATTTGGTATACAGGGGTTTTTGGGGTCACTGATTACGAATCAAACGTCAGAATTTCCAAAAACAAAATGGTGAATCCAGTAACTATAGTGTTTACTCGATTTTATGCATCTTTTGATAAAATTTGGTAAAATTTGGTAGACTGGGGTTTCTGGGGTCGCTAATTACGAATCAAAAGTTAGAATTACAAAAAACAAAATGGCGGAGCAAGTAACTATACTGTTTACTCGATTTTATGTATATTTAATATAGTTGTGTTAATCTCACTATCGCGTAATTACTTGATCACTCTTTTACAGAATATTTCTGAAAGTACTCTTTTTCAGAACGATTCATTAAAAAGCTTGAAAAAAAAAACTATTTTCATGAGTCAATCAAAATCACTCTTTAAAAGAGTGCTCTATTCTTCTCGGAATTATTCTCAAAATCTCCAGAGTGGACTGCTCCTTCTTGGAGTTATTCTCAAAAGCTCGAGAGCGGAGCGCTCCTTTTCGAAGTTATTCTCAAAAACTTTGGAGCGGAGCGCTCCGCCTCGGAGTTATTCTCGAAAAATCCGGAGTGGAGCGCTCCTTCTCAAAATTATACTCAAAAACTCCGGAGGGGAGCGTTCCGTCGCAAAGTTATTCTCAGAAACTCCGGATCGAGCCGTAAGGAGCGACTCTTTTCCGAGCGCTCCGAACCCCTAGTTTCTTCTATCGTTATACTTGTCTTTGCTTCCTACTGCGTCGATTGTGTATGTTTGTTTTGATTCCATATGATATGACCTCTCCTTCGACTTTTCCAGAATGAAACACAATTCTATTGCCTGATTGAGTTTCAAGTCATTCTTTTCTCATAATCTTTCACGTATTGATGTATCCGTCATAACGCACGTGGTCATGGTTTGAACGAGATCATCATAGAGTCCATCTAGACTGCATATTATGATCCTTGTTTTGAGTCTGTGATGAATACCTCCAATGTTTCACCCGACCGTTGGTGATACAAGAAAAATTGATGTCTCTCGTAAGCTAAATTACCTTTAGGTAGAAAGTGATTTTCAAACTTATGTGTGTGAATTTCAGTTGTTCTTTTTTTTGCTTCAGAAGCCAGAAAATATCTGTTGAATCTAGCATTTTAATTTCACGAATTTCTGCATTATTTCCTTCTATAGACATTGGAGCAATGCCTCTAACTTCAGACGCAATGTCTTGATTTGATTGATATATTTATTTTTATTTCTTTTTATTTTGCATTGACTTTACACTTATTTGTTTACACTTTTCCTTTAGTTGATTATTTATTAGTAGTTTATTTAATGGTTATTTGCGTTTGAATCTTATGTACGTTATGTACACATGCGTATAGGTGCAGTAGCTCCACAAAGACTGAGGAACGGTTACTATATACACTCATATACATATAGTCTCTCCTTGTAAGTATTTACTAAGAAGATTGTTAATTATTGTTATGATATTGTTAATTATTGTTATGATATTACTAATTTTACATTAACTTTTTAATAAGTCTGTTTAATATTGAATCACGTAGTTTACAAATTAGTCTAACGGAATTGATCAAATGCTTATGATATCCATAAAGTAACACAAAATAATGGTCAGTAATACAGTATGTTTGTATTAAAAAAATAAATAAATGTAGACAAATCGAATAAGTTTTAGTCCGTAGGTATTAAGGTGAGTCTATAATGGACATTTGAAGATTGGTAAAATTCGACAGAATTTTCACTTTATAGATTTTTAGGCACGATAACTCCAAGGGAGAGCCTTATATTTTCGTCATCGAAAAAAGTGATTTTAAAAATCATCAAATTATTGAATAAAAACATGTTTTAACACGTTAAGAACACATTTCAAGCACCCCCGTAGATGCATGTACGGATGTATTTGCATAAAAATATGTTTAACACTGTAGGAACATATTTCAAGCATCACCGTAGATGTATGTATGGGTGTATGTGTGTATGTAATCATGTTTATCTATTAACCCTTTGCGGGGCGAATTTAATCTAAAAAATCGAAGTTTTTCATCTTAAATTGTTTATAACTAATTATATAAACAAACATTTGTAAATTTAAGCTCAGGATTTTATTCCTTAGGTATCTAGGATTATGCGTAAAAATATTTCAGCGATATTAAGCTCAAACTGTCTAAGTTATGCACAAGAAACTGAACAAAAATAGAGTGCCACTATAGTGGCACCCGCCCCGCAAAGGGTTAATTCAGCCAGACTGCGGTGAAACTGGCTGAAATTTGTAGAGGCTACTTCTCGCATTATAGGAAGGTGACATATCTATTTTCAGCCATATCCGATGAGTATATGTACATATAGAATAAGTATTAAATATATAGAAAATTCGAATTTTAGCTATATCTGAAATAAATTTCATGTTTTTATCAAATTTTTTACGGTAAAGTTGTAGATCTCAAAATAATACTTTTTTGCATTATACATTTTCTATGGAAACGTCATTTAATGAAAGTTTGTCAAGAAAAACGAAAAATGAAGCACAAAAAAAGGTATCAAAAATCGATTTTAGACCACAATTAAATTTTAACACCTAGTACGCAAAAAATGTCTACGGTAAAGTTGTAGATCATGGAAAAATGCAATTTTTCTGTATTCCACAGTTTTTATGAAAACGTCATTTCAATAAAGTTTGTCAAGAGAAACTAAAAATGAAGCGCAAAGATGGCATCAAAAATCGATTTTTAGGCCACAATTAAATGTTGATAAATAATACGCCAAAAAAATTTATATTACTCTAACTTCAAAATCACAATTTTGATATGATTTTTCGGCACTCGTGGTATAAAATACGGTTCGAAATTAGTTCGTCGAAATATACTATTACAATAAAATTGTAGATCTCGGAAAAATACAACTTTTCTTATTCCACATTTCATGCAAAGATGCCATTTGAACAATGTTTGTCGAAATAAAGCGCCACAAGGTATCAAAAATCGATTGTTAGACCACAAATGGATTGTCATACATTTTTCGCATAAATTTCCAGGCTGAAGTAGTAAATTTATAACGAACACAATGATTTTGTACTTAACACTCTGTACGAAAACGTAATTTAATCCGAGTCTACTGAAAGTAACCAAACATATAGCGCAATAAAATCATAAGAAATCGAATTTTTCGCAATAGTTAATATATAGTAGTTGATACGCACAAATTTCCACGTACAAAAGTTGTAGTTCTCGAAATAATACAACTCTTTTTGTCTTAAAGGTTTAAAAAGCAGTGCTTGTGTCGTGATTTAAATACCTTTGAATATACGAAAATATTTCAGATAAAAAAGACACAGATATTAAATATTACATTTTTCACGAATTATGCGTAATGCAAACTAACTCTTAGTTGCCATTAAGAACAATTTTTGAAACAGTTTCATGTTGGCTCTCGTAGAGTTAAGACGTGTTTGTACACAGTGCGATACACGAGGCCGCGAGTAACAAGTAAAGTTAAACGAAAATTTGAAACCAAACACAAGATCTAGATTGGTTTTAAACAGATTATCGGTGCACTATCAGTGCAACCGATTAAAATGGCACAAAATGGGGGCACAGGCCCTCCTCCTGCATCTACTAGTATACTTCAAAGTTCCCAAACTCAAGAAAAAAGCTACGCCAATGTAATAACAACCGACAATTTTCCTAAAGACGACCAAGCAATAGTAATTGATTCAATCGAAAACTACTCAGTCGACGATTACGTAAGTCAACTATTAAATCTAACCAACCGGGAAAACATCAAAGCCATTTCAAGAATTTCAAATAACCGAATCTGCTTTTTTTTTGCCTCGAGAAAAATCACAGACGAACTTATTGACCAGCACAAAAGTATTACACTTGGAAACAAAAATTTACCTTTTCGTCCGCTAATCTCCAGAGCCAAACGAATTATTCTCTCCCTAAACAATGCCCGCTAAACGTAAACACACAAATTACCGAAAACGACCAGAATAATGTTTCCACTACTCTCACCAAAATCTATACAGAAAACTTTCCTACACTTACACCTCTTGATCGTAAACAAAATCTTCCCAGCCCAAACGTTAAAAGTGCCGATGATACAAATATAACCCCGCAAATTGATAAATTTGGCCAAACTACTATGCAAATTCCTCATACTCAACTCAAAACTCCCAATAATATGCAGTCAACAGACGAAATTAACAAACAAAGCTTTAAGAGGACATTATCACTGTCAACATCATCTTCTTCCCCTATAGAAAACGCAAAAAATCTCTCAGGATCAGAGTCAAGTCTAGACTCCCTATCAGCTCTAAATAACACTGACTCGAACCATAAAAACCTTACGCAACCCAAAATAAAAAAATCAAAAAAGAAAAGCAAACCTAATGAAGAAATAAGCCAACCCTCATCAAATTTCGATGAAAGTTTATTACCACTCCAAGAACTATTTGAAGACCCATCAGCTGCATTCCCAATGGACTTTCTCACCTTCAAAAGCTTTCTCGATAAAGTTTCACCAAAGACCTTTGATCCTACAACCATGCAAGAATACTGACAAAACATAAGTGAAGTTTCTACAATGCTGAGGAAACTGTATCCAAACCTGACTTCTCGAGGAATGAAATCGAAATTTACAAAAATCATTAACAAAATAGAAAAAACAGAAATAAAAATTACCGATAGATTGGACGGTATTTATGAAAACCAGAACGATATAGCAGCCACTCTAGATAAAACGGATTAAATATTTAACTTTTGAATTTTCATAAATAAATCAATGTATTAGAAAATGAGTTTTAATATCATACAATGGAATCTTAACGGATATTATAAAAGACTAGAGAATCTTCAACAAATACTAGCCGAACGTAAGGCTAAAATAATATGTTTGCAGGAAACTCACTTTAAAAGTGACTTCTGCGCTAAATTAAATGGTTTCAAAAATTTTTTTAAAAATAGACATACAAGCCAAGCAAGTGGAGGAGTAGCTATATTTATTAAAAACGATATTTACTGTCAAAAAATCAATCTAAATACCCCCCTTGAAGCAGTAGCTATTGAGGTCTACCTACCAAATAAACTTACTATTTGTAACATATACTTGCCCAATAGCCAGAAATTAGATTTGCACGAACTTAACCATTTGAAATCACAATTAACGAAACCATTTATATTATTAGGTGATTTTAATTCACATAATATACTATGGGGTTCAAAGGCAACAGATGCCAGAGGCCAAATAATAGAAAAATTTTTAAATGATCCCGAGATTATTCTACTTAACAACAACCAACAAACACATTTTAATGCATCCAATGGTTCTGAAAGCGCTATCGACTTAACACTAAGTTGCGCATCAATAGCAGAAAACATTGAAATGACAGTCGCGGATGAATTGCATGATAGCGACCATTACCCGATAGTAATAAATTATGCTGCTATCACTGAAAATACAAGTGCAAATCTTACGGTCCCTAAAATAAGAAACTATAAAAAAGCTGATTGGACATTATATCATGACAAAATAGATAAAGGAATATCTATCTTACAAATCCCATCCTCGAACAATAAAAATAACATTAATGACCTTGTTCAAAATTTTAACAATGCTATATGCAGGGCCGCGGACATCGCAATTCCTTCAAAAAAAATAAAAACAAAAAATAACCAAGTACCTTGGTGGAATGATGCGTGTGTAAAAGCCTCTAAAGAATCCAAACACGCCTTCAATATATTTAAAAAACACAACACTCTATCAAATAAAATTGAGCACAACAAAAAAAAAGGCTATTTTCAAAAAAACTCTTAAAGAAACAAAAAAAAATTACTGGTTAGACTTTGTTAAATCTCTTAACGTGCACACTCCGGCTTCAATAATTTGGAATAAAATACAAAGGATCCAAGGTAAAATCAAATCATCAAAAATCACTGCTTTAAAAAACCGAGATAATGAAATCATCTTTGACCCTTATAAAATTGCCAATGAATTAGCTGACACATTTGCGAGAAACTCCAGCGACGAGAACTATGAGCAAGATTTTTTGCAAAACAGACACAACCAAAGTAATTACTCGACAAATTATGAACAACAAAACAAATCCAATAATCCCTTTCTAAATGAGCCGATTAAAATGGAAGAAATTATTGAAACTTTAAAGGAATGCAAGAACTCTAGTCCCGGACCATACCAAATTCCAAATATTTTACTCAAACATCTTCCCAAGTCAGCAACGGAATACATGAAAAAGCTGTTAAACCTTATTTGGCTCGAAAACGTTTTTCCCGGTCAGTGGAAACTAGCCATAACCATACCAATTCCTAAACCAGGCAAAGATAAGTCCTCCCCAAAAAACTATAGACCTATCTCCTTGACAAACAATCTATGTAAGCTATTAGAAAAAATTGTAAATAAAAGGCTTAAAGTATTTCTAGAAATAAAAAACATCTTTGTTTCTCAACAAAGCGGCTTTAGACAAGACCGTTCAACCTACGATCATCTCATTCAATTAGAAAATGCAATATGCGAAGCTTTCAGCGAGAAACAACATCTTATCGCTGTTAGCTTAGATATAGAAAAAGCCTTCGAAATGATCTATAGAGATAGAGTCATTACAGCTCTACAAAAAGCCTCAGTTGACGGACACATGTTAAGATTTATCACAAATTTTCTAAAAGAAAGATTAATGCAAGTTAAAGCAAACGGCATTCTATCAGCGACTAAGGTGCTAAAAAACGGAGTACCTCAAGGCTCGGTCCTTAGCGTTACCCTCTTTTTATTGGCAATTAACGATATAGTAAACTATATAGATTACCCAGTGAAATGCTGCTTATTTGCAGACGATTTAACGCTGTTCTATCAAGGAAATAACCCCGAACTATCACAAGAAATAATTCAAAAAACACTTGACAAACTTGAACAGTGGTCAACTTCTTCCGGCTTTAAGTTTTCCAACACAAAATCGCAATTTATTACTTTTACAAAAAAAACAGTATCTCAACCACAAGTCGTTTTAAAAATTAAAGATAAACAACTAGAAGAAGTTAAACAGCTAAAAATTCTTGGTCTTATTTTCGATAATAAATTAAATTGGAAATACCACATAAACGACTTAAAAACTAAAGCTTCAAAACGCTTAAACATATTAAAAACTTTAGCCGCAAAAAATTGGGGGGCCGACAAAGATACACTATTAAATACATACAAAGCTATAGTCCTATCAAAACTCGATTATGGTAGTATACTGTATGATTCATCGAAGACAGTTAAAACATTAAATCCGATTCATAATACTGGCTTAAAAATAGCACTTGGAGCTTTTCATACGAGTCCAACATCCAGTACACTAGCTGAAGCAAATATGCCACCTCTAAGCTTTCGTCGCATGCAACTTATGTGTAAACATGCATGCAAATTATCATCTTTACCCGAAAATCCATTAACCAAAATGTTTCTTATTGATCCAACAATCTCCCAAGATAATAATAAAAATAATATACCCAAATCATTTATGGAAAGACTCCAAGACATTCTTTTACTAGTCAACGAAGAAATACCAAATATCATGTTAAAGCCGCCCCCAATCCATCCTGTAGCTGCATTAAACCTTAACATCAATTTACATAACACCAGTTACAATTTGCAAGATGATGAATACACCCAAAACTGAAAAAATTTTTGAAACATAATATTGACTACATATGTAATTTTATAATAAACAATTTTCCGCTAGATGGATTCACTTAAAATGCCAATGAAAAATGTAAAATCAACTTAAGTACTTTTTAGAAGACCTATACTACTTCTTTCTTCGTCATCTCATTTTCAATTACTTCTTTATTAAATTTTTAAATATCTATACCTACAAAATAAATAATATCATTTAATCAAACTTAAAACCAATAATAATAATAATAATAATGAAAATAAATAATACTTCTATTTATTAATATTAATAAAGATATTTTTTGTAATACTTAAGCTTGTGTCAGGATCAATGAAAAGAATATTTTAAACATAATCATATGAACTTGAAAGATTAATAATATTAATAAATATATAGGTTTTATTGTAGTGGAGAATTAATAACAAACATTCGAAATTTTCTATTCATTATTGGGATCGGAACTACAACTATATATAGATATACTACTTACTAACCGTGTAAAAACAATTGAAGTTGCCACCTCTCACAGCTTCCAACTTCGGCCATTTGACGTTGGCTCCAACTATATATAGATATACTCTATGTAGCAATAGAACGCTAGCGAAGATTTTGTTATTGTTGACTCCCAGGATTCAACGAGAGGTTCAAGAATACATAATTATTCAGGATATCCATTATTTCCTATGCATTTCAATGTAAAAAAATACAAATATTAGAGGGCCTCTAATAGCACCATTGTGGACGAAATATATTTAGTATGTCATGAATTTCCCATGAATTTCCCATGAATTTACAGTGTAATCCAATGGTGGGAAGGGGATCGGCCCGCAGAGTAGTTGTTTCTGTTATTCGAAGCATGCTTTGAATATACTAAATATATTTAGTCTACAATGGTGCTGTTTGAGTCTCTTAATATCTCTATTAAAAGTAGACTCTAGAGACATAAAATTTCTAAATATTAAAATAAAATTTTAATATTTATAAACATTATAAAAAAAGACCTTTTTCTAATTTTGAACATTAAACTGACTTTCATAGGTATTTGGTATTGGTAATTTAAATTTAGGTTTATTGCAATATACTAAGTTGAAAAAAACTAAAAAAATTTTTTTTTTTTAAATTTAAGGTCGTTAAGTGCTTTTAAAAAAATAATTATATAATCAGTTTTTCTAGATACCTGTATATAAATTATAAATACTAATTTGATAAAAAATATCAATTTCTCGACCTTAATTGAAAAACAATAACTTTATATAAAAATGTCTAAAATAAAATAAAATAAAATAAAATACATATTTTTGTATATATTACAACAGTAATCTTTAAGAGATTTTTACTTTGAAATAATCGTAGATTTACAGCAAAAAGAAATTATTAAAATTACGATTTTATATAACTAAAATGAACCCGTTACATTTAACATGAGCTGAACACATGTAAGTTGTAAATTAAAAAAAGATACATCTCTCCAAAATTGAAAATATATCAGTATTTTACTACTACTAACGTTAGAAAGTTTTTGAGATGTTAAGGTTTAAAGTTTGTATTTTCCATTTAAAATAATATTGAAAAATCATAAATAGTAAGTATGGTCACTTATTTTAACATTTTTCTAATTTTTTGCATTTTTATCTGAAAATATATTATATCAGAAAACTTAAATCGCTGAATACTTGATTTTCAAAAAAACGGAATTGAATCGTTTTTTCAAGAACCCACAAAGGTATTCTTACCTATTCTAGATACTAAATTGAAGAATTGATAGTCGAACATGCATTGAAAACATCATTCAACATAGACTAGTAGAACCAGTATTTGAAGTATTCTTCGCAGAGACAAGCCATCTAGTCAGTAATCTGCAATACAAAATTTACGTAATTTTAAAACAACACGAGAATACTGCACAACTAACAACCATACTGGGTGCATAGTCTCTGTAACAGGCAATAGCAATATTACTATGTATACATAGAACTTCAGTAGTTTGAATGATTTAATTCACTCCAAAACCTGTAAATAAAAAACAAAAACATCAATATTCGTATACTTAAAGGAATGACCACCATTTTTCTAAATATTTTGACAAGATATTATTAGTTTCCATTAATTAATAATAAACCTTTTTTATATAAAACAAATACGTATTGTTTATGTATTTACTTTATTTTCAAAATATAAAAATAAATATTGCCAAAAGAAGTTTAAGTATATAATAAATGGGAAAAATCTGGGTGGATTTTTGTACACTTGACGTTGAAAACTTCAGGTAGAACGCATCTGAATTTCTTTGTAAATTATCAGTAATGTTAGCAAAAAGGTAAATTTGATAAAATTTTGTTGTAGTATTTAAAAAGAAATTCAAACGTCTAATGTGCATTAGGCGTTAACTTGATAAACTTAATTGTTACCTGTTTAACATGATACATTGAGGAATTAAATAATGTGTTATCATAAGACAGTCTAGTCGTACCAGCCTCTGAAAGACTTCACAGCAACTGAACATGAACAGCCATCTCACCTGTGACCTGCAACACAAACAAAGGTGATGAACGGAATACTAGAGGAATATTTCAAACCATGTACATTGCCTTGTACGTAATGTACAAGGCAATGTACATGGTTTGAAATATTTACAATGTCTAATGATGAAATATGTAGAAGAGAAATACCTGTTAATTTAAGAGATAAAATATCCGTTTATATTTTATAACTTTTTAACAAATAAAAAGTACATACTGTGAGACCTGAAAACTATATGCTGACACACTTCTGTTCGATATACATATGCAAGTACGAAGCACAGCACAATATAATCGATTTAACTAAGGTTGACTAAGGTCCCGACGTACTTCACTAGAACGTAAACATCTTCGTCGTTAAACTCCAAGCTGTCAAACGTTCACCGGCTTGTACGTATAACATACCGCGGTTATAATAAACAAAACTAACCGTATACCTACGCGCATTCATGGTGGAAGAAAAATGCCGCACGCAATACCGCACTGCAATGACCGCACATCCAAGCAGCGCCGCAACCAGCCAGCGACTTAAGTATTCGCGCGCGAAATTCAAACTACGATTAAATTATTACGATTATTAGATTAAAATAAATTAGTTGTTAATAAAATAATAAAGTTTAAATAATAAATATTATGATTTCAATTTAACTCTTAGTATCTATTTGTTTGATTGAAAAGATTAAACATATACTATTCAAATAATATAATTCTTAAATCAAGAAAGTCAGTATAAATACTTATTTAATAAAAACAATAACTAGTTTATTTCCAATAAAAGTTGTGTGACGGCCTGGACTTATATAAAATATATTTAAATTTATTATCCTTATCATTATTGATCTATAAGGTAGCATTTAGACATACATCAAGAACAATAATGCGATTTTAAACATTCGCGCGCTTCGAAAGCGCAAGAGTGGGGAATGATGAGTAGAAAGAGAGGGAAGACGGGAGCGAGAGAGATGGATAGAGTGGCCTCAGGTATAAATTGCCGGGCGTACGGCCGAGCGGCTCTCAGTTCTCTCTGACTTTTCAAGCCGTGGCTAGCTATCTAGCGGGCCTCGCGCTCGGGAGACAAGAACAGAGATGAGTAGAGAGATTGCTAACGTCAATGCTACGGTGCGTGCCCAAAAGAAGCCACTGATTCGAGCGCCGCGCCGCGGGTTAGCGTCGAAGCTGGCGCACAATTCAGTAGAGCTATGGAGGGGGTATATACCAAACGTGCGCCTGCTGTAAGAAGAGGGGGAACGTGCGCCTGGCTGGTGGGCGGAGCGAACGGCAGCATATTTTCTCTGCGCGCCGCGAAAGCAATTCGGGAGTCGCGTAGTTTGTCCTCGTGGCGCTACAATTGAAATTTTATTTTATGCACATTACACGTTTACCTCAAGTACAATAGCAAGTACCTATAACTTAAGCTTCGATAAATAAATGTAAGTCCCAGAGCTTCTCTATGAACATATGCGACATACAAGCTATAGATGTTCAGTGCACCGACAGCCGAGGTGGCTAACGCGCGTGCCTGTCGTCTTTGCTTTTGCTGTCTCGGGTTCGAGTCCCGCTTGCTCCATATTTTTTTTTCGTTTTAATTCTTCATATGCTAATTAAATATTCTTTTTTTTAAACATTCGTTAACGTTTATAGATACACATTTCAGCTTAGAAAAAACATCCTTACGGCAAGAAAAAAATATTATTCTATACATTATTTTAATAATTGTACGAACCAATTTCAGTTTATTCATTACAAAAATTGAAAATTCCCTCTTAAATTTAACCAACACATTCAATTTCTTTCGAATAAATACTGAACTGAATAAGTTGCAATTGATTAATAGTACTTTCATTAAAATAATGAACCGATTCATATTATTTCGTTGGCATTGGAAAAATTTATTAAAATAAATGAGCAAGCACATTTATAAATTTTTAAAACTGAATTCTTGAGTAATTATACAACTATTTTTTATTCATGTACACGTTTTTAAAAGTTGCCCCTTATGATATTTGAATTGCTTACAAAGATTAAAAGTAAGAGGTTAAGGAATATCGTAGTCATATCATTTTTCTATAGTTTTATTAACTATAAAGATATAAAATAGATACCTACATTGATTATATTGCTTTTTATTTATTGTTACATACTTTTTACTTGATTCAAAACGCTAGAAAATTCTCTGTATTAACTTTTTTATAAAATCTTAAATAGAATTTATTTAAATAATAACAACTACGGTTTTAAAAAAATGCAAATGTGAGTACAGTGAGCATGGTTTTCCGCTCGAAAAAAGTTTTAAATAGCATGCTATATGGCTTAAATTGTTTGTATTGCGTGCAGTAAGAACTATGTTAAAGGCCAGGACCGATAAGTTACTCCAAGACCCTAAACCAGTACAAAAACATAGATATCACGGTACTCACATTTACTCGGGAACACGTTTTTTATGCAATTTTCCACGTTTTATCATCTAAATCCATCCACAGATTTTTTTTATCGCCGTTAAAAAAATTTCTTTTCATCAATATTTTCGAACTTAGAAAACTATAAAAAAATTATTTGCATGTCTCAAAATAAAGTTTAAGTATTGATTTAAGCTAAGGATACGTAAATTGCCACTTTTTTGCAAATGACCCATAACTGAAATTAAATTTTAGAAATTTTACATGATTTTGCGGTATTAGTAAGTTCTTTGTATACTGTTTCGATGAATGTAAAAGTAAGTTTCTGATTCTGTTTAATTTGGCTACATTTACGTGGAGCTTCAATTGTACATAAAACTTGTGTTGGTAAGACGGTTTGAATATCATAAGGCTCTGGCCACGTAAAATTTTTGTTTTTTTTAGCCATAAATTTCGTGATTAATTCATTATTTTTAGTTTCTAAAACGCGATCTAGAAACCATATCTTATTATAAATTTCTATACAAACCAATCGTCTTTGATGAAGCTGTTTAAATTATACGTTGCAGTTTCCTGTTTTGTTGTATTACGCCAATTTAAGTATTATCGTGAGCACTACTTTTATGGGTATTTTTTCTCTGTAAACCATAAGCAGTCATATTATAAAAATTAAATAATTTTCATGGAATTAGAAACGAAAAAAAACTACAAATGAACTTCTAAAAAGTGAACTGAATAATTTAAAAAAAGTAGATACAATATGTCGTAGAATATTAACAGTAAATAGCGAAGAAATGCAAAATTTAGAAAATTTTATTTGATGTGCTAAAATTATTCTTTGAACAACTCACTTAGAACCATTGCTGAATTGTTAATTAGCCAATTAATAATTAAAATTTTAAATTTAATTTTCAATTAAAACTTTTTTAATTGACAATTAAAATTTAGTTGTCAATTAAATTTTTTTTAATTAACAATTATAATTTAGCTGACAATTAAATTCTTTTTAATTGACAACTAAATATTAATTGTCAATTAAATTCTTTTTAATTAACAACTAAATATTAATTGTCAATTAAATTTTTTTTAATAGACAATTAAAGTTGAATTGTGAATTAATAAAAAATTAATTGACAATTAAATGTTAATTGTCAATTCAAATTTTTTTAATTGACAACTAAATTTAATTGTTATTAATTTAATTGAATAATTTTCAATCATTAATTATAATTTAGCAGTTAATTTGAAGTTTTTGAAAATTTACGCGTATACCACGCATATGAACAATAGTGAAAAATATTTAGGTCAGGGTAGGTACTTTTACACTTGTACTTTACATACTTGATGAGTATTATTATCTAAATATAAATTTTTAAATTAGAAGTTTATTAGAAAATCTTTTGAAACTTTTATATTTAATCGTTTCAGCACCCTTTACACAAATAACCATTCACGTGTTAAACGAGCTTGTATTGAAATTTTGCATATTTCGTACATAAAGACATGCAAAACTGATACATTTTCATTAAGACCTTTTTGTGAAAATTTAGTTTAAAAAATCATTAAATTGAGATCTTTTATAGATCTCTTTAAGATCTTGTTTATCTTAAAAAGGGTCTAAAAAAATCTATACAAGATCTCAATTTGATGATTTTAAGCAAAATTTTCATTAAAGATCTTTAACAGATCTTATAAAAAATGTATCAGTTTTGAATATCGTTATTAAAAGTGATACATTTAAAGTATTTTACTATATACTGCTGTACGTTATTTACCAATTTTATAGTACGTAAAAATGCCTCAAGGGGATACGAAAGTTAATTAATAATTTATATTTCTCGCCTTGATTGGATTTGATATTGATTTAGATGTTTAAAGTTTTATGCATTACTACTATTTTTGTAATTATATATAATTCTCTCGAATAATTCTCAAGAAGTCGTAAAAACGTTATAAATAATAAAATAGTGAAAAAATGCATCTTAAATTCGTCGCAGGTAAGTCCAATAGATGTTTTATCTAAATCTGAAAAAATAATTAAAAGTGGCGAATATGTTTCAAATTCGTCGCAAAAAGATCTAGTAAAAGTTTGAAATGCATCTTAAAGTAATATAAAAAAATAACTAGTACATCTTAAATTCATCTTACGAAAATTCAGTATATCTTAAGGGGAAGTCGGAGACCTATACCTTATACCCAGATACCGACACTATCGATTTTTCGTTTTACGCAGTCAATTATTACTTTAATCATATTTTAAAAACGTACGCACATTCTTAGTCATAAATAGATTGTGCGTACGTTCCCGAAATTTGAAAATCGCATTTATTCATTGAATAAAACGAAAAACTGTAATGTCGGTATACGGCATCCCCTTAAGGTATATTATAGGCACCAAAATATGAATAAAAAAGTGTTCACAAATATATTAAATTCGTCATAAAAATAAAATTAGTAAAGATTGTAAAACGATCTTAAAATAATCATGACTCAAGAAGATTTTTTCGTCTTTAAAAATGTCAAAATCGGACATTTTTGGTACATATCAAAATTTGATCTTTTATTGATCTCAAATTTGTTTACTCGCGTATCCATAGATATACAACAAACTTTATTTCAATGCCAACGAAATAATATGAATAGGTTCATTATTTTAATGAAAGTACTATTAATCAATTGCAACTTATTCAGTGCAGTATTTATTCGAAAGAAATTGAATGTGTTGGTCAAATTTAAGAGGGAATTTTCAATTTTTGTAATGAATAAACTGCATTGAATAAACTGAAATTGGTTCGTACAATTATTAAAATAATGTATAGATTAATATTTTTTTCTTGCCGTAAGGATATTTTTTCTAAGCTGAAATGTGTATCTATAAACGTTAACGAATGTTTAAAAAATAGAATATTTAATTAGCATATGAAGAATTAAAACGAAAAAAAATATGGAGCAAGCGGGACTCGAACCCGAGACAGCAAAAGCAAAAACGACAGGCACGCGCGTTAGCCACCTCGGCTGTCGGTGCACTGAACATCTATAGCTTGTATGTCGCATATGTTCATAGAGAATCTCTGGGACTTACATTTAATTATCGAAGCTTAAGTTATAGGTACTTGCTATTGTACTTGAGGTAAACGTGTAATGTGCATAAAATAAAATTTCAATTGTAGCGCCACGAGGACAAACTACGCGACTCCCGAATTGCTTTCGCGGCGCGCAGAGAAAATATGCTGCCGTTCGCTCCGCCCACCAGCCAGGCGCACGTTCCCCCTCTTCTTACAGCAGGCGCACGTTTGGTATATACCCCCTCCATAGCTCTACTGAATTGTGCGCCAGCTTCGACGCTAACCCGCGGCGCGGCGCTCGAATCAGTGGCTTCTTTTGGGCACGCACCGTAGCATTGACGTTAGCAATCTCTCTACTCATCTCTGACAAGAAGGACATGAGCCACTTTAGTGTGCGCCCGGTGATGTAGCGAATCCTCGCTTATTCGCCGCGTGCTTATCTCTCTTCGCTTCTCTCTACCTTAGACCCACTCATTTCTTAAAATACCGATCCTTACAATACAAACACATGATACTAAACATTGTTATTTCTGCAACATGTCTTTATTTATTATTTTATAATAAAGATTATAATAATCAATAAATCACTTTAAGATACAATATAGAAGAATATAGAAAGATAATAAAAATTGAAAAAACTCAGTTAAAAAATGAAGCTGTTTTATATTCTACTTTTCAGTTCAGATTTTTTAAAATCGATTTAACACGTGTCTTAAAGGTCTTCAAATTTCCCATGTATTTTAAATGGGAAAAACAGGTTAAATCGTTTATCCTTCTAAATACCAGTGAAAATTTCGGAATTTCATTATTAAAACTATGTAGTCTTATGTATGTTGAACCGCTGAATCGTTTGGTACCATTAGTTTTCACCTAAATAGCGATAAAACAGTTTTATCAGCGAAAAAAGTCTAAAATTTCGAAAAATGAGCTATAAAAAGGCAATTATCCGTTTCGTAACGTCCATAATCAGTCAAATTTGTTATGAAAAACATGTATTTTTATGTAATTTGAGCCGCTGAATCAGATAATGTTATTAGTTTTTGTCTATATAGCGATAAAAAAGTCCTACAAGCGAAAAACATCTAAAATTCGAAAAATGAGTGAAAAAAAGATAATTATTTAGCTCGTAACGACCATAATCAGTCAAATTTGTTTTCAATAACATACATTTTTGTGTATTTTGAGTCGCTGAACGAATGGTATTATTAGTTTTTTACTAGCTAAGCGATAAATTAAATTTATAACGCAAAATCGTTAAAGAAATTTGAATAATCAATGAATAAGAGCAGATAATTTGCTTACAACGTTGATAGCCGTTAAAAAATCAGTAATTTTTTCTCACTATCTTGCACTATTATATATTTTGGGAGCTGAAATGAATGGTGTTATTAGCTTTTTTTCATTTTTGCGATAAAAAAAGGAATTTGAAGGAAAATAATAAGAATTATATGCTTTGAACGATCATTATCATTTATAAGTATTACATTCCCTCCAATAACTCACAAATTTCTTGATGTAAAAAGGATAGAAAACTTACTTTCGACGTTTTTATTACTTTAATTCAAACTGTTACAGCAAATCGAGTTTATAATGTTTTATTGATTTAAAATATTTATAAGCTGTTAGAAGAAGAAAAATCTTTCAAATGGTTATTTTGTAGGTAAAAACTATGAAGGATCTGGGAAATAAAGGGAGAAAATTAATCTTGAAAGTTTACACATCATTTTTTTAATAACTTTTCAATTATACAGATTCAAAATAAAATTTCAAATTATCTTCCATACATTATAAACTAAAACTATTTACAGGTTATATATTCATTTAAATTATTCATTAGTATGACTTCATCAATGTGTCCTTGTTACTATCTGGAAATAAACTACGGTAATCTTCAATCACAGGTAATAAATATTGCGATTGCTTGGAATCCTTGGTCAGAAGGTTATTGAACTCAGTCATCAATTTTACTCCTCTATCAGCTGTATCATTCACGACTCTGAGATTCTCGACAATTTTCCAAGCCATGAATGAAGTCTCTGTCTTTTTTCCATTTTGATGGATCTTTTGTCAAAAAACTTTTGTTGATTTTGAATCACTCAAAAAACTGATATGTATCCTTGCAAATAAAATCCCATATGCTTGAATTGACCAAATCTATGACATTGTTATCATTAGCTAAAATTCGTTTTTCATAAACGAAAGCGCTAGAACTTGTCTGCAGGGCTTCACACATTGAAGATGTGTGAAGCCCTGCAGTCAAGTTCTAGCGCTTTCAAGAAATTTGTGAGTATTGGAGGGAATGTAATACTTATAAATGATAATGATCATTCAAAGCATATAATTCTTATTATTTCCCTTCAAATTCCTTTTTTTATCGCAAAAACGAAAAAAAGCTAATAACACCATTCATTTCAGCTCCCAAAATATATAATAGTGCAAGATAGTGAGAAAAAATGACTGATTTTTTAACGACCATCAACGTTGTAAGCAAATTATCTGCTCTTTTTCATTGATTATTCAAATTTCTTTAACGATTTTGCGTTATAAATTTAATTTATCGCTTAGCTAGCAAAAAACTAATAATACTATTCGATTCAGCGACTCAAAATAAACAAAAATATATGTTATTAAAAACAAATTTGACTGATTATGGTCGTTACGAGCCAAATAATCGTCTTTTTTTCACTTATTTTTCGAATTTTAGATGTTTTTCGCTTGTAGGATTTTTTTATCGCTATATAGACAAAAACTAATAACATTATCTGATTCAGCGGCTCAAATTACATAAAAATACATATTTTTCATAACAAATTTGACTGATTATGGACGTTACGAAACGGATAATTGCCTTTTATAGCTCATTTTTCGAAATTTTAGACTTTTTTCGCTGATAAAACTTTTTTATCGCCATTTAGGTGAAAACTAATGGTACCAATCGATTTAGCGGCTCAAAATACATAAGACTACATAGTTTTAATAATGAAATTCCGAAATTTTCACTGGTATTTAGAAGGATAAACGATTTAACCTGTTTTTCCCATTTAAAATACATGGGAAATTTGAAGTGCTTTAAGGCACGTGCTAAATCGATTTTAAAAAATTAATTCCTGTTTGCGCAGAGTTTTTGCATCATATAGAACCCATTTTCACCCGAAGAGTAAGTCCCCCAAGAAAACAAAAAATTAACGACCGCCCTAGTGTACATATATATTTGGTTGATTATCACGAAACTGTCAGTTTCTTTACGTAGAATGAAAAACAACAACCATGCATGTTTGAAACCTTTCATATTTTTTATTTTCTATACCACATAAAACTCCAGTCAGGTTTGTCTAAACTAGATACAGTGATTATTGACACGTGCTGCTATGGCTCCATTTTACTGTACGTGTTTATTTATATTTAACACTTTCAGTTCGAGTGAAAAGTATACTTCCCACTTCTATTTTATTTGATTTTACCTTATAAATTTTATAGATTCGTAAAGTAGTTGTAAAGTTTAGTTTTCCAGATAGAAAATATGTACTTATTATGTTCTAATCTTCTAATAAGTTTTCATATCTTAATGTTTACTACTGATTATTTATAACATATTAGACAAGAAAAGGTCTGATAAAAATATAATTCGTGACTTAAAGGATTACCTTCATTTACTTCGTTACACCGTCCTCACTTCGTTTTTTCTCAAAATAATTATTTTTATATGTAACATTTAAGTTTTTTATACTTACCAATTCAAAGTTTAACAAAGTTATAGTCAGGCCTTTAAAACAATTTACATCAGACAGACTACCAGTTTGAAACCGTAAACGCCTATTTCTCAAAAATATATTTTTCTAATTTGAAAAAGATTCTCTCAGAACTCATTTTAAGAGATCTTTTTGAAATCTGCAGGTAAAACCATGTAAGTGAATATCTTCAAGGGCCCTAGATATTTAAACGAAATCCATATTTGAAAATATACAATGTATATAAAGTTAAACAAACGCTTCATAAAACCAGTTACCGAGGCTTTAATGTTTTTACACAAACACTGCAAATCCAAGTGCAACATTAAGCACACGAAGTGCGTAATTTTACGCACTTAAACGTGTAGAGGCCATTCTGTGTGTTTAAATAACACGGTTAGGTGTGTTGTATTGTAAATACACACATTTAGTGAGTACTACTGCACGCATTTTCTGTGTTTTGCGTTTAACCCATTAAGGACGAGAAATATAGATTTTTTTGTTGATTTTTGAGCTTCATTTTTAACAGGAAAAAAAAATAATATTGACTCCAAAATCACGTATTCCACTATTTTTGGGTATGCTCTTTCGATTAGTGAGGTTTAACTTGCATTTTGATGGCTCCAAAAACCAACATGGCGGATTTTAAATAAAAAATTACTGAATAATTGAAACTTTTTTTCATGATTTTTTTTCGTGTTGAAAACATAATAGACATGATTCCGGATTTCAACCGAAAATGCACAAAATAGTTTAACTTGATAAGCGAATTTTTTTTCTCGGTTCCAAATTATCCTAACCTCTCCAAAATGGCATTATATTCACGGAAAGAACATAGAATGATAAAAATATGCGAACCATTGATATAACGTACATTATTAGCTGTTGAATATTCACAAAAAGTGATATACGAGAGTTTTCGAGATCGCTGATTTTGATCAAAACTTCGCCATCAGATTTTCAAAATTCAAAATGGCGGATCCAATATGGCGGTCAAAAGTTCTAGAAATCCTTAGATTTTGCTGGAAATTGGTATGCAGGGGTTTTCGAGGTTGCTGATCATGGTTGCGCCATCAGAATTTTCAAATTCAAAATGGCGGTCAAAAGTTCGAAAAATGCTTAGATTTTTCTGAAAATTGGTATGCAGGGGTTTTCGAGGTCGCTGATCACCGTTTCGTCATCAGATTTTTCATATTCAAAATGGCGGATCCAATATGGCGGTAAAAAGTTCGGAAAAAGCTTAGATTTTGCTGAAAATTGATAGGCTGGGATTGGGTTGGATTTTCAAGGTCGCTGGTCATGATTTCGCTATCAGATTTTCAAAATTCAAAATAACGGATCCAATATGGCTGTCGAAAGTTAAAAAAATAGCTTAGAATTTGCTGAAAATCGGTGTACAGGGGTCTTCTATCAGGAAACTTAGTGTTTTCGTTCGTTAACCATTACTTATAAATGTTATCTAACTCTACCCACGTGGAGGTGGACAAGAAAGTGTCTCTTTTATATATTTTTTGGTATTCTTTATTTAAAATTTATTTGGGTTATTTCTTTTTTTCAGTTAATTCCATTGATTTTGTTTATTCTTTTCCATTCATCTTATCATTTAATTTTCCAAATCAGTTCCATGAAATGTTATGAGACAGTCCTTACAGTAATATAAATCACAGGTATTACAATACTTATATTTTCGAATCATATACAGCTTCTGCAGCTACAGGAGTGACTCCTGTATTGAGATTGTAAAGAAGAACAGAATGATTTTACTTTTAAAAAGATTGCAGGTAGCAGCGAGAATAGAGAAAGCAAAGGAGTAAAGTGGCTCTATGTGTATGTAAGAGTGTGGTGATGTGTTTCTTCGTGAGTTCTTCATGAGCTCTTCGTGTAAAAGCTATGGTTCATGAAGACGAAGAATGCGCCGTGGACGGGCGCAGGGGGCTGCTTGAAAGCAGTAGCTGGCTGGATGGGTACCTCAGCCAGGTCGAGGGCAGCCGCCTAGCCTAGGCGGACAGTTACGTTGCCGGCCGAAGACCTGTAGAAGGTACAGCTTGGCAGGCGACGTTGTAACCTGTCCTACAAACTGACGATGAAGATGGTGGTGCTCGTCCGCTCAAGCGTCAACCAAGCGGCTAAGCGGAGCGGTGCCACCCGCCGTGACGAATGCAGTCTCGCAGATGAGGCGGTTTGATGCTGAGGCTGAGCTGGTGATGATGGTGGCGGCTGAGCGGAACGTTGCTGCCTGCCATGCATCGAAAGCCCCTGTAGAGAGCGATTTAAGCGGCTCTTGCTATAACTGTAGAGTCTAGCGACAGCGCATGTGCGCACGGTTCGCTAGACGTACAGAGTGCTACTCTAGAGAGCAGCTGAAGCCCTTTGCTGGGTGAAGGGAGGCCAGCAACAGCGCAAGGGCGCACAGTTCACCGGCGTAGCCTTCGTTGTCCTTGGTTGATGAAGTTCGAAGACGCAGATCGTAAAAGGACGATCTCTACTGGCTGCCAGATAAGGCCGCGTAGTTTGGCAAGGTTGACAAGATGCAGATCCGCAGCACGGCGTTGATGTCGCTGTTGGTTCCCTCGAAAGCAGACGACGAGGGTGTTGGCGGTAGCTAGACCGGAATGCATGGCAGGTACCATGTCGAAGGACCTCGCAGCTGGTCGGTAGTCCTGGTGTGGTGGACCTCATAAACAGACGATGAGTGCCCCTGCTGGCTGCCAGGTGCGCCAGGTGCTTGGCTAAAATTGCCAAGGTCGATGTCCTTGTTGGTAGACGGCATGGTCTTCTCAGCTTGAGTCCTGCGAAGCACGCTCGAGGGCAAAGTTTGCTGAAAGATGCAAAGTGCATTAGAATTCTGTTGCAATGCTATACAAGATTGTAGAACTGCATGGAGATTGCAGCATAAAAATTTTAAAAACAAAAAATAAAAATAAAGTGTTGGATGAGAAAGTGTAGCGAAAGCTGCAGCTACACTTAACATGCTGCTCGAGCATGGGTTGTAGTCTCAAATATAGATTCAAGCTGTCGAAGTTTCCTGTGCAGTTGATCGGTGGAATTCCAGGACTAGGAGCTGCTCGGATAAGCTTCTTCGGAGCTCGACTAGTCAGTCTGGTGCACAACGATGTCCTCTCAAATATGCATATCTGTTGAGGTTAGACTCGAAGCTTGAGTCCGACAGTTTGACAGGTGTTAGAAAAGAGTAGACTCCAAGGCTTACTCCACAGCCAGGTGGGGAAGCCCTGCCGCTATATGTATATAAAATGCCCCAGAAGTTCTTGGAGGCTCGATGACAGGTGATGGCTGTAGCGAAGCTGGACCCGAAGAGCCAATTCCACTCTGTCTCAAAGAACCTGCGATGACAGACTCTTCCATGAAATCTGACTCGCAGACAAGTAGATCAGTCACTGCTATTGATGTTGGACTATGCTGGGACCAACACACATAACCTTAATTTTCTCAGTTGCAGAAAAAGAGTTGTACAGAATAGCACGTTACATTCTTTTACTGACTAAACAAAAAAGATGCCACAAAAGAGTATAATAATAATAATAATATGCAGCACTGAAGACACTAAATCAGTCTAAGTTGAAGCTGCTATGCACTGCTTGACTAATCTGGCTAGCTGTTGTGTGGCTATATTGTTGCAACAGGCAAGTTTATATTAGGTGCGAGTGCGCTAGAGGTCCAGGAGCGAACAGGGCTGCCACATACCCCAACAATAGTGCGGTGCTGTGTAGTATTTCCGTAGCAGTTAATCCAACTTGCTGGCCAGGAGATGCTCAGATCAACTGATCTGGGGCTCGACTGGCTACTTTGCTGTCGCACAGCACTGACGCACCACTGAAAAAAGTCAGATTACCACTGTAGCACAAGAACATCTAGATTGTGAACCAGGAGCCGCTTAAACTGGCCAGTCTACGGTTCGCTTGATTCGAATGATCGAAGCAAGCTTGAAGAGGGCCCGTAAATGCAGGACAGTGTAGGCTTCACTTGTTGACAGTGCAGGCTGCAGTACCTCTACACAGCAAGCTCTGGACAGCATTCTTGGAGTATTGAGCTCCAGGCTAGCATGAAGAGTCGGAGTGCAGCCGTAGATTCTACGACCCGGGTAGCCTCTGTGGTCGAAGGTGCACGCAGTTTATAAACCAGGAGCCGCTCAGACTCGCTAGTCTGGGACTCAACTGGTTTAAGTGGTCAAAGCAGGCTATCTTGTACGTTTGTCGAGTAGCTGAGCGGTCTAAACAACTTGTTTGCTGCAGTAGCAGCGACTATGCACAGCAAGCTCTAAGCAGTACCCTGAGAGTGAATAGCTGCTAGACTCCTGGTTGGCCTCGATGAATCAGAGTGCAGCAGTGTAAATACTGCCACTAGCGGCTGCTGCTTCGATGACTGCTGGAGCCGTAGTACTTCTTGACTGTAGTCCAAGGAGTGCCTGCTTGTACACAGTCTGACTTTAAAATTAGAGTAAAAACTAATAGATAAAGCTGAAAGTTAAAGTAGATGTAGATAACTAAGTAGATGGCTATTAGATGAGCGTAGCAAGATATTTGCAGCGATGGCCCTATATTGCATATGCTACATAATCTTGAAGAGCAGCAACATCACTGACTGCGAGGCATGAAGCAAGTGATGTCTCTAGTAGAAGCAGTGATAATACACTGTGTCACTTTCATATTTGTAGATAAATAAAAAACATGAGTTGCTACTTAGTTCGTGAGTACAGTTGCTCGAAGATTGTTCGCTTCGTTGTCCGTCCAGGTCGACAGTACTGGGAGGCAGCAGCTACAGAAGCACCTCGCTGTGTTTTGACGGCGAGGTTATGTTGCCCCACCGGCCGTGCGTCAAACAGCGCGACTGTAGCTGAGGGCAGCGCGCTGCGCGCAGCGTTGAGCGGCGTTGAGCGCAGCATAGGCCATGCGCTCGCTCCGTAGATACGCACAGCGCTCGCTCCGTAGATACGCACAGCGCTCGGTCAGTAACGGTAGAGTGCAGCGCAGCATTTTCTTTTATTTCTTCGCTTAGTAAATTCAATTTCCTCTGTCTCAGGGGCACTGCTGAAGAGTAGATTTTGAGTAAAATATATAATTTTAAATCAGTTCCTGGCGCCCTGAACGATTATGGCCTTCTGCCTAGCGTTCGAAGTAATTTTTACGGCTTAACTTTTTCCCTTCCTTATATTTTGCATTATGCGCAGGATTTGGGCGTCCTTCCCACAAGCGAAAAAAGTGCACGTTATAAATTTCATAAGCTTTGATTAAAAGTTAGTTAGATCACCGAGAACAAGCTGCTAACAGATTTTTCTTATAAAAGAATATAAGTTAATTTTTTATAAAGGCGATAATTGTGTAAGGTTTATACAAATGCGAAGGGCATAATAAGCCGTTTTTTTCAAACATCAATAATTTTTTTACAGGGATCCTTTCGAATTTATTTCAACAATATCTGGTTTAATTTTCAAAAGGTTTTGCTTTTATCTGGATTCAAAAATCAAGTTTCAAAAGTACTGTTTTACCTTCTTTTGATTAAAAGCAATCATTTTAAAATTCTTTTCCGTGGAATTACTTATAATACCTTTATAATAAGCCGTAATAAACACGAAAATCTTGAATGTAAGCCGAGGGTTAAATACATGACCAATATATAAGCTAATTAAATACTAATTATTTCATATATGATATGATTTAAATCAAAATATATTTAAACAGCATACTATTTTATAACTTTTACCTGTCTTTGAATAACAATTTTTAAGCGTTTAGAGCAAAAATACTCTTCTATAAATCTTAGGTGGTCATACTGGGAGATATTTTTTCATAAACTCAAAAACCTCATTTTTCTTTATTAATTAATACTTAACTTAGATTATTAATTTTAACCAAAACTAATTTTTTCATTCATTCATACAACTAATTTCTTTTTAAAATTTTCATTTTCACCTTGGTACACAAAAGTTACAGCTAAAATAGCGTAATTGTGTAATTGTAAAAAGCTAATATAGTTACTGTGAACAACTTATCACTAAGTCGCTTACCAAGTGCATTGATAAACGTTGCACCGTAAAAGAAAGATATCATTTTTACAATACTACTTGGTCGAGGTTTTGGAAATGACTGAATACCATTAGCCTTTGTTTCGCTTAAAAACTATAATATTTCAAGCAAAATAAGGCGACTGATTATAGTATCAGTACAAATCATAATCATTATATTATTATTATTTGATAATCAAGATAGCAAACGCAAGGACATACGGTTTACCAAGTGACTTGGAAAACATTGCTCTATAAAGTATCATTTTTACTATATTACTTTCTCGAGGTTACGAAATGGCTGGATACCATTAACATTTGCATGCTCGTGTTTCAATCATTATCCTTTGTTTCGCTTACAAATTAATATTTCAAGCAAATAAGATGACTGAAACTAATACGAATAAGTACTAATCATTATATATATATTTTTTTTATTATTCTCTACCAACCCATATAGGCACTTAGTGCCCTTTTACGGGACACTCCCACCACCTATGTGTGGGAGTGTTTGATTCTATCCCCAACCTTTTATACCCCACTGAATTCCCGCATTCACCCAAGGCCATACCCTGTAATGTGGGGAAAACTTGACAAACCAAGAAAACCTACGCCAGGAATCAGCCGATAGGAAAGTCAAATTTAGGCACCTTTCTTATCCCTGAGAAACACCTAAATTTTCGTTCCCCATCTGCGAAAACACCATTGTTGGGACGGAGTTCCCAAGCGGTCACCAATCCAAGTACTAACCGCGCCTAACGCTGCTTAACTTGGATAATCGACCGCTCGCGACCCCGGCAATGATGCCGCTACTAATCATTATATTATTATTGTTTGATAATTAATGTAATAAACGCAAATATGGTTAATTTACTAAGTAACTTTGTAAACGTTGCAGATATCATTTTACAATATTACTTTATCGGATTTATTTCATGACCAAATAATGAAAAATAGGAATGCATTTTTTATATCAACTTTCTTTGATATTTTTGAAATTCTTTGTTTGAACTTTCTTATAAATATTTATATTTACTAATTAAGGTAACACAATTTTATCATTATTTATTATATACTTGATATGTTTGGTATAAATAATTATAACATTTTATTACTAACAGAGCCGGGTTAATCCCACGCCGGGTCCGGGGCTGCCTCTTCGGTGGGGGGACTTTTTTCTAACAAGCAAAAAAAAGTCACTTTATAATTCCCCACGTAAAGCAATATATCCATGCAATTAGATAACTGATATCGCAAAACTTTAAAATCTATATACTCTAAACCGGACTATCCCAGACACAGCAATTCCAAATATAAAATCGTTCAAATACAACGATCATGAGGTGCTTGGATTCAAAGTATACTGTTTTATTTGAACGTTTATTATTTAAAATTTTCTGTGTCTTGGTAGTTGGGTTTATTAATCACCAGATCACCAGATGTTCAAGTCGTTGGCCAAATTTTGTATTGGGGCAGCGGTGCATTAGTGAAAAGGTATACACATCTGCGCCATGTTTTGTATCTTAACATGGAAAACTAAATCTATATGTATGCAAAATGGTCGACGTCTGCATACCCACCAGAGATCGCATGGTAAACTTAAACTCCCAATAAATAAGATTAACTCATATTTACCTTAAAACTTTACAGACGTAAATGAATAAAAGAAAGTAATTTATAAAAGAAATATTTTGTAGCGAAGAGTACCCCAGTATGACCACCCAAGATTTGTCAGGATAAATATTATTGAGAAGGAAATAATTCTATGTACAGTGATCTATTATTGATATTATCAAATTTTATGTTTTATTTACTATCAGTTATCCAAGAACATTAAAGGCAAAATTTTGATAATAAACAAAACTCGTAGACGTATATACTTACAAATTATAAACTCGTAAATATTTATAGCGGTCTACGCAGTTGTATTAATAAAAATAAAAATAAAGCTCTGTATTTTTAGCATTCAAATAATATATAATTTAAAATATTTGAAAAACATTTTATTTATTTTCTTTTGAATAAATGTATTTACAATAACCGTTACATTGATAATTTGTCATATCCATAACGGTTTCACGTCAAGCGAACAAATAAAATGTTTTTCAAATAATTTAAATTATATATTAATTGAATGCAAGAAATATAGAACTTTATTTCTATTTTTTGAAACAATCGCACGTCATCTAATCATTCAATTCTATTACAATCTTTATAATTGTGATATATCTATCATTAGATTAAAGTCCTGCAAATTATTCTCTAGTTGCTGCAATATCCTAGCTTAACGATAGTACTAGTTTATACTGGAAAATTTACTACGCAAAGCTGTATTTATTTCTACTCGGGACGACACACGTAAAAAATTCTTTTTATTCTTGGAATATGTTCTATAGACTGCTATAATAACGTGATAATTTTTTCTATGTCGGTAGATATGATATAATAATAGAGATACGTACACGAATTTCCAAAGTGTCTCAAAGTCACCTCAGTTTACGGTACAAAGAAAAATGAACGCGTCTCATATCAATACTTTTATATTTATATGATAATTAAACTGGTATATTGCTCAAGTAACCGTACATATTGCTGTCGTAGCTATATTATGTGTGTCAGTGATATTGTTCGGTTGTCACAGCAAAATAATATTTCTGTGAGAGCGATAACAAAGTATTGTTGCAGCAGCAATACGCAATTTGGTTCGATCAACCAGAAAGTGGATACTCGAGCAATACATTTTTTTCAGTGTACCTAAAATTTTTCGTAATATTAGAACAAGCATAACTTTTAATCCAAATAACTTCAGAAATGCTGTGACCACTCAAATTAAAGGTCTTGTAACTAAAATTATGTACAAGTAGCTGTGGCGTAAGATACCGGAAGTAAAGTACATCAAACTATGACATAAACCATTTAAAATGCTAGAAAAATTGCACATTATTGAGACTGAAACAGCTTCTATATTTAGATATTTTTACGTTTGTCAATTTTTTTTTAAAATTTGAGTTTTGAAGAAACAACGAAAATTAGAGTCTTGAAAAATGTTCAAAGATTTTAAAAAAGGTATAATACAGACATTTAAACGTGAAAATTTCTGGAATTTCTATAGTTATGAAACGCACTGTATATAAAAGCATATACCCTGAGAAAAAAATTTAATTGATTCAACAAACCTCGTGTTTTTGAATAGTTGCAACAGAAGATATTGTTGATTTAACGAAAATTAAGACCTTGATTCAATTAAGTTGTGTTATTGATACAAACAAATACGCGCTGCCATTAATGACAAATTTTTTTTCACGGTTATATTAATTTTTAATATTTATACCAGTTTACATCTTTAATCTGACTTTAATTATATTATTGTTCTAAGACATTCGTAACCGATGTTATACCTACAAATTTTGTTGTAACTTGTCTTGGATTTAATCTTAATTTCTGTTAACTTCCAAATTTACGCTCGCATCGCAGGTTTATAATTACAATTTGAATCAACGCATTTACCGATAATGTCGCTTGCATTAAACATTTGTTATAAAACTTACTTTTCGCAGTTTTTATATAGTAAATAACCTGATGTTTCACTGCCTGCGTATGCCGAAAACCGGGAGCCACCCATCGGCGATGCGTCATATCTCGCGATCCAATAATTTGGTTTAATACGATCACCGCGCTAAGTTGAATCAATTTTTTTTAAGGTTGGCTTTAATATCATAAATAAACTAAATCAACTAATTATAAATAATTTGTTTGAACAATTTGTTATACATAAATTTGTTAGTTCAATAGACCTTCTTTTGATTCAATATTATCTCTATTAAATCAATAACCATGCTTTTGATTCAATAACATAATTTTGTTGCTGTAACTTAAAAACGCAAGTTTATTGAATTAAGAGCATTTTCTGTTGTCAATTAATTTTTTTTCTCAGTGTAGTACATCAATTTTTTGAACACTATGTTCTGCTTTCCCCCTCCTTCGCCCTATCGCCCTTACGTAATTTTATTGTACACAGTCCTTGGCGCGGTCATTATTTATAAAAATTTTGTTTATAAATAATATAATATACATTTACTTAAGTACTATCAAATAATTTGTGCCAGTATTATATATATAAAAATAAAGTTTAAATAAGTTTTTCGAAAATAAATTTCAAAGATAAAGTATTTGTTGTTACTTAAGCACATTATTTAAATAAAATACATATTTCATTAACATGGTTATAAAAATAAAACTCATAAAAAATAACTTTTCTTAGAGCTTTGTTAGAGAGATAAATTATTTGTTACTGGTGGATTTTTACAAAAGTATAAATATTGATTGAAAACGTAAGTAGGAATCGTTGCTACTCACCCTGATGGCATTTTTAAGAGTCTCCGCCTCCTGGCGAAGGGTTTCCAACTCGTTCATGGCAAACTGTTGTAAGTCTGTCTGTGGGTCAACTCAGCGGGTGTCAGACAGCACGCCACCTCGTCCTCTTGAGTGAGGACTAGCACCGCCACGGCACGCAAATCGATCGGTCCCGTCTAGAAGCCGCTGAACTGTCTGTATTACTATGCCACCTAAACACGGAGCAGCTCTTGCACTGCTCAACTTGCTATCTTTCTATGTCGCACCAGCATCGACGCCGCTGGCACTTCTGCGCCAGACTACAGCTTTACCAATCCTGAAAAATTTGCAGCGTTCGTTGAGCTTCTTTTTCTCCCTTTTAATAATTTAACGTATTCAACAGACATATATATTTGTGCTCGTTTGGATACGGTATTGCGAAAACGCAGCGACGGGCATTTTTGCTATTATTTATATTAATATATAATAATAAACAAAATCACGCATTCAACGTTTTAAGTAGGGTCTTTCACTATATGGGGTGTTCAGAACCATAAAGAGACAATTTAGAAATTTAAATAATTTAAAAGAGTAAAATTCAATATTGATACTTCAATGTGCTATTTATCAATTGCATATTTTAAATCAGATAAATAATGACGGGAATTATAAGCTAATTCAGAATTTTGATGGACGTTTATTAAAGTTATGAAAATGGACTTGTTTCACTATGGTTCTGAACGCTTCGCTCATAAATGTCCTATCGTATAAATAGTGAAATGTACTCAAAAGGAGTCCATATCTACATGAAAAGAAATTGTTCTAACAAAATCGTGATATCACAAGTGTAAATATTGTTAATAAATTTTGAAATTCATGCATGGTAAAGGGAGGGTTAAAAATAGTCAGTAGGTCCCGAAAATTTTTCGTTTTTCTTAATCAATTTTAATGTTTTGGAGCGTATTCTTTTCTTTAAACATTTATCTAGAATGTTCTTCAACAATTAGCTTTCTCTTTTTACAAATGAATTATAAGCATTCAGTGTAGGTCAGAAAAGTACTTCTTGACCACCAT
This sequence comes from Gastracanthus pulcherrimus, assembly GCA_949152435.1. Lineage (NCBI taxonomy): Eukaryota > Metazoa > Arthropoda > Insecta > Hymenoptera > Pteromalidae > Gastracanthus > Gastracanthus pulcherrimus. The sequence continues at coordinate 63,646,009 of OX424573.1, read as the reverse complement.
CTTAAACGATTTGAAGGATGGTAAGAGGGAGAGAGCGAGAGAGAGAGATTTGAGATTTGATTTGATATATATTTATTAGCCCGGGGATTGACTTTCTCCCATTGGCCATTAGGAACAGTGATACAGAATGTTCATACAATAAAATAATATTCTCATATAATACGTATAAAACATTAATCTATGTATAAAAGTGTGAGTATAATTTAACTTGACAGTAATTTGGTAAATAATACATAACTAAGTAATATCACACATCGTACGTGTAACGAAGTACATACTATAATAACAGTGATAGAGCTCTCGCATTTTTGGTAATATAAAATTTGAAAATGTAACTATAATGCAGAATATTCACATTTAAAATATGAAACGTAACAATCTATTATCACGATTTATAATTATTTTAGCATAAGAGAAGCTGGGGAGAACATACACCCAGCGCGCAGATCGGAGATCGGGGTCAGTGGACAGAAGGTGTTGCATTAGACAGGATTTAAATGAAGAGAGGATAGTTGTGTTGCTCGGGATAGATGTAATGTGGTTTGAAAGACTGTTCCAAAAATATGGTTCTGTTATAGAAAAGGAGTTAGCCATAAGGGAGATTGTGTGTTGTCGTATGAAGAAAGTTTTGGCAGGGTTCCCTCTGACCTGCGCACGTCTTTATTTGCTGTTTGTGCAAAATTAGTGATCAGGCACTCTGGCCGTTCGGTTTTAAGCAGTAAAAATTAAAATGAGCCTAGAAAGTACTCTCGACGAGTCTTAACCTTGATCCACCTTAGCCGTTTCCGGTAGGGGGTAACATAATCTCTCCAAGGAATATTACCAAACACAAATCTGATACACGCATTTTGGGCTCGTTGAAGTCTAATATCATATTCCTCGGTGATATCATGGTAAACAAGGCAAGCGTAGTCAAAGTAGGGAAGTATAAGTGATTAAACTAGGGATTTGCGGACAGAAAAGGAAAGTGCATGCTTGTGTGGTAAGTTGGCGTAGCGTGCCAAATACTCGCTGACAGATGTGAGAGGCATGTTTCTCCCAACCAAGATCGGGCATCATCCAGACCCATAGATTCTTTACCTCCGACACGAAAGATACAGGAGAACAAGTTACACAGGGTAAATCAGCCAGATTGACAGTGGCCAGGTTCAGTGTGCTACCGAGGAGCATTGCTTTTGTTTTGACTAGATTAAGGGTAAGACCGTTGGCAATTGCCTAATTATAAATAGCTGTGACTTCATCTGAGACTTTGGCAATGGTGTCAACAAGCTCATACCAATAGTAACTCCTATAGATTTGCATTTCATCAGCGTAAATCATGTGCCTGGTGAAGCGAAGCACGGCTGGGAGACGGTTGATAAAGATGGCAAATAACAGAGGACCAAGCACCGATCCTTGGGGTACTCCCACGAAGGTGCATATCGAATCTGGTATGTTGCCACCTTCAACAACGACAGCCTAGCATCTGTCGGCGAGGTAAGAAGTGAACCAGTTTATAGTATGATCAGCTATTTTAAATGAAGGAAGTTTATGAATGAGGATGTGATGAGGGATGCAGTCAAATGCTTTAGAAAAATCTAAAAGTACAAGCACTGTGAATTTAGTATCATCCATTCCTATTCTGATACTCTTGATTCCCCCAAGCAAGGCCGTCTGAGTTCTATGCCCAGAACAGAAACCTGCCTGGCGCAGGTCAATGAGTTTGTAGGTTTCTAGATGATTCTTTAATTGCTTCGAGAGAATGCGTTCGAGTACTTTAGAGCACTCAGCAAGCCTTGCAATAGTAGGAAGATCGGATATGTCAGTCACAGTAGATGATTTGGGGATTCCAAAGTGCAGGGAAAGATGCAGTGGTAATTGATGAATTGAAAATATTGGTTAATTGATCGAGAATAACGGTACATGAAGTGCGTAGATGATTGATGGTAATACCATGTAGACCGTAAGTCTTTGATTTGGCCTCAGCTAACACCTCCATAACATCGCTTGGTTCTATGTTTGAAAATGAGAATAAAGGAATATTGTTTGAAGAGAGTGAGGGAGATGATTGAAGCGGAGGAGGGATAAGTGATTGGGATGAGTTAGAAATAGATGCGAAATGACTGTTGATTAGATTGAAAACTTAGAAATGGAGATACGGTAGGAGAGGAGAATACACCTAACCTGTCAAGGGACTTCCAAAGGTTATTGGAGTGCTGCGAGTTGGCTATTATGTTAGCGAAATACACATTTTTGGAGCTACGTAGGTGGCTGAACACGTTTCATTAAGAACCGAATGTCATTATTAACCCATGGTTTACGGCGACTAGAGAGAACAACTGTGCGTCTAAAAGAGTTTTTCAGCGATATTTTTGAAAGGGAAGGAAATTATTGCGGTAAACGAAATTTTGAGTACATAATGCTTATATTATAGCTTTAAAAAAACTATATTATAGCTTTAAAAAAACTATATTATAGCTTTAAAAAAACTATATTATAGCTTTAAAAAACAATTTTTGTGTTTAAAAAATGTTAAAATTTCTTCAAGTTATGACCATTTTGCCGGAGCGCCTGGAGTCTGCACTTTCTAATCGGTGCCGGTGATGGAGGTCGAGCGGTGCGTCTGAAACAGTCGAGACAAACTTATTTTAATTTTTATAAGTTTCTTTTCTATATGAACTCAAAAAATACCGAAGAAATTGTCAAATTCCGAATTTTTTCAAAGTTTGAAAAAAAATCACTTTTTTGAAAAAAAAAATCACTTTTTTGAAAAAAAAATCACTTTTTTGAAAAAAAAATCACTTTTTTGAAAAAAAAATCACTTTTTTGAAAGAAAAATCACTTTTTTGAAAAAAATCACTTTTTTGAAAAAAAAATCACTTTTTTGAAAAAAAAATCACTTTTTTGAAAAAAATCACTTTTTTGAAAAAAAATCACTTTTTTGAAAAAAAATCACTTTTTTGAAGAAAAATCACTTTTTTGAAAAAAAAATCACTTTTTTGAAAAAAAATCACTTTTTTGAAAAAAAATCACTTTTTTGAAAAAAAATCACTTTTTTGAAAAAAAATCACTTTTTTGAAAAAAAATCACTTTTTTGAAAAAAAATCACTTTTTTGAAAAAAAATCACTTTTTTGAAAAAAAATCACTTTTTTGAAAAAAAAATCACTTTTTTGAAAAAAAATCATTTTTTTGAAAAAAAAATCACTTTTTTGAAAAAAAATCACTTTTTTGAAAAAAAATCACTTATTAAAAAAAAATCACTTTTTTAAAAAAAATCACTTTTTTGAAAAAAAAATCACTTTTTTGAAAAAAAATCACTTTTTTGAAAAAAAATCACTTTTTTGAAAAAAAATCACTTTTTTGAAAAAAAATCACTTTTTTGAAAAAAAATCACTTTTTTGAAAAAAAATCACTTTTTTGAAAAAAAATCACTTTTTTGAAAAAAAAATCACTTTTTTGAAAGAAAAATCACTTTTTTGAAAAAAATCACTTTTTTGAAAAAAAAATCACTTTTTTGAAAAAAAAAATCACTTTTTTGAAAAAAATCACTTTTTTGAAAAAAAATCACTTTTTTGAAAAAAAATCACTTTTTTGAAGAAAAATCACTTTTTTGAAAAAAAAATCACTTTTTTGAAAAAAAATCACTTTTTTGAAAAAAAATCACTTTTTTGAAAAAAAATCACTTTTTTGAAAAAAAATCACTTTTTTGAAAAAAAATCACTTTTTTGAAAAAAAATCACTTTTTTGAAAAAAAATCACTTTTTTGAAAAAAAAATCACTTTTTTGAAAAAAAATCATTTTTTTGAAAAAAAAATCACTTTTTTGAAAAAAAATCACTTTTTTGAAAAAAAATCACTTATTAAAAAAAAATCACTTTTTTAAAAAAAATCACTTTTTTGAAAAAAAAATCACTTTTTTGAAAAAAAAATCACTTTTTTGAAAAAAAATCACTTTTTTGAAAAAAAATCACTTTTTTGAAAAAAAATCACTTTTTTGAAAAAAAATCACTTTTTTGAAAAAAAATCACTTTTTTGAAAAAAAATCATTTTTTTGAAAAAAAATCATTTTTTTGAAAAAAAAATCATTTTTTTGAAAAAAAATCACTTTTTTGAAAAAAAAATCACTTATTTAAAAAAAATCACTTTTTTGAAAAAAAATCACTTATTTAAAAAAAATCATTTTTTTTTTTAAAAATCACTTTTTTGAAAAAAAATTCACTTTTGTGAAAAAAAATCACTGTTGTGAAAAAAAATTCACTTTAAGTTGCAAAAAAAGTAGTTTAAATAATACTTTTTTCCAACTTTTTTAGTTCAAATAGAAGATAATTTAATACTGAAGCTAGATCACCGGCACCGTTTTTAAAAAATTGTAAAAATGAAAACTCGAGAAAACGCGCTTTAAAGTTTTCGGTCCAAAAAAATATAAGTTTTTGGGTACTTACAGTAATTAGAGGTTAATCAGCTATACCTGGGCCATACATTAGATCTTCCTCTTCTTCAAAAAACTCGTTTTGGCTGAGGGTTTCCAATCTTCGGGCTGTACGAGCCTACTTGCTAGAAAATGATACGCACCGGTTCTCACGCGTTATGCGCTCAGCATCGACGGCGTCAGCAAAATTTTTGCACTGCTGCCCGATGATGATATTGAGGAACTGCATGGTGGAAAGTACAGCAGAGTAGTCCTCGTTAAAAATACCTGCAGCCATATATGCTGCAATTTCGACGATTTTATAGCCGGAATTCAAATGTTTCGGACTTAGGCGCCACACAATCGATTTGAACGATTGAAATGGCGAGAAACACAGATATAAATTCAATAATGCGGTAGCAGTGAGCAGAATGAATAATGACATCATCGATACTTGCTTTCGTTAACTTCTGCTCACTGCGGCTCGTGTGTAAGTCCCCGTCGTCCGATGAAACACTTGTAAAACGATTGCCGTGAAATTTCCGCTTTCGCGGTTCCGCAACACGCTGTCTTTTAGATCGATCACCTTTCGGGTAGCTTGACATTTCGATGTGTACTCGGCAAAATCAAAAGTGGAACTGAAAACTGACGCTACAAACAGCAGTGTAGAAGCCGATGCCGAGAGCTATAGTATACCGTTATATTGTATACCGTTCTCTCTACTACTACTCAACACAGACCTTCTAGAAACTCCAAATAATGTTTCAAAGGACGGTTGGACCTTTTCAGATATATACGAGTATAGTCGAATAATAGAATACATCGAGGGGCGAAGCGCGCGCGCTCGGGTCTGCCCGAGCATTCGCACCTGCTCGATGCTCGGCCACTAAAACTGCTCTAGCTTCGGAAATATGTCGAATTAGCCTCTGAAATTTTGAAGACATATTCTTGGATAGTTTTGGAATACATTTAAGACAAAAAAATCGATTTGTTGAAACCGTTAAAGCAGACTCCCCCCTTAAGATGACGAATAGACAAGCCTTCTAATCCGTAAGTCTTTGATTTCGCATCAGCGAGGGCATTAGTAACGTAGCTTGAGTTCAGTTCAGTAAAGGAGAACAGAGAGATTTGAAAGGGAGGTGAGTAAATAACGGGTACAGGCTAGGTTGGAAGGGAGTTAAGTGAGTTTGAGACAGATGCAAAATATTGGTTAATATTGTTGCGAGAAAACAGGGTAAAGGGTGATGTAGATCATGATGATACTATGCCTAAACTGTCGAGAGTATTCCATAGGCGATTAGATCGTAGCGCTTTTTGAATTTCGTTAGAATAAAAGGCGTTCTTTGAGGTGCGCAGGAGATGCAGTAACTGCGCACAGACAGTGCGATATTCCTAAATGGGACCAGCAGCTCCAGTAACACGGGCTCTCGTGTACGCTACATCACGTTCCTTCATAGCTGCACGTATACTCGAATTAACCCAGGGTTTGCGTCGACTGCTAATCGCTACATTTCGTGTAGGTGTAAATTTATCAAGAGAGCTCGTGATACTAATGATAAACTGGTTGACCATATTATTTAAATCTGCGGTGTTAGAAAAACTTATCAATTTCGCTGATAGGCCCTGGAGGTATCGCACACTATCAAACTTTGTAAGGTCATGGCGCACCGTATGACGCACTAAAAATTGTGGTACCTTGAAGTTAACCGTCAAATCAATCCTATCATACCCTACAATAAATGGGGCTTCAGTTTTACGATAATTAATAACGGATGACAATGAATGAAAATATATAAATCTATTCATGTGTGCGAAGTTTCTCGGTAGGCAGTTAATTCTCGGTAGGTAGTTAATTGTGTGATGAGTAGGGTTTGAAGATACAAGAACAAGAGAGTGAGAAGTTATATTATTACGCATGAAGGTTGATTGAAAATAGACGAATGCCATATTGCAATTGTAGTCACCTGTGCTACCAATGCAGAGAGAGAGAGAGAGAGAACATTTGATTTTTGATTTAAAACAAGAAATAGTATACGTATGTACAATTCATTTTACATTATAGTTACATTTCAGTCAGTATTATTATATAAAATATCACATATTGATCGTCAGTCTTATAATAACAAATTTTTGCACAAGATTTATCTATCACGTCAATTATAAAATATATCACACTTATTCATACATCCATACGTACACGGGATCATTCAAGCTTATAAATACACACATACATTATAAGACCGATTTCATCTCAAATCATGCGGGCCGACAGCACCTATCTCTCCGAATCAGCTCAAATTATAGTATATTATTCTACTCGGAAAATAAGCGTATACGTATTTTTTTATTTTTCGATAGCATCAAAATTGCATGTGTTATGCTTTTTTCAAAAATGACTCTTCAAATTTCGTTTCTCAAAAATCGAAAACTTTTTTCTTTTTAAATCGTTCTAATTCGTCTTTTTATGGATATTTGAAAATAATTCTGTACATATTCGATGCTGTTGGTGATACTCTTTCGATCTGCAAGCTCAAAAATTTTTTTACAAAAAATCAAGGATGATATGGCATTTTTTATAAACAATGAAAAATGCTTTTTTCTCAAAAAAGCCATCTTTTTTTTTACTCAATTTTTTTTTATAGATAGCTAATCTTAATACCTATATGGTCATATACATGACATTTGGAATATTTTTGTTTTTTAAGTGATACAAACGAAATAAGAAAAAAATTTTATGTTCCCCCATAGCACTGTCGTGCAAGAAAAAATCCTATGTATTTTTCCCTTTTTTATGATTTTTAGACATTTTATTGCTTTTTCTAACTTTCCTGCTAACACGATTCTTTGAGTTGATTTTCTTCTTCTTCTGTTTCTCTTTATTTAACAATTTTGTTAAAGAATGAAGAGCAGTTCGACCTGTATAATATTTTTTCTTTTTACCTACATTTACTTTCCATACATGGGTTTTCTGAATGCCGTTATATTTAGGAGCCTTAAGCCACTCTTTTATTTTATTTTGTCTAAAAACTTCAATATCTTCTTTTGGTAGTAAGATTAGTTTAATATTATTAGTATAAGATTGAACTTTTGTTACAAAAGCATTGGCATCTTGTATTGATTTAATATGACTGTTCTGAAGATTATGTCTAGTTGCATAGTGTTTGACTAGTCCGCCAACACCATCACATGCACCTTTCCCGTGACCTGTAGCTGAAAACAACGATTTTTTAATGATGGAAGCATTTTTCATTTCATACAATTGAAATCGATTTTTAAAGTGGCTTGCTGTTCCATCTGTTATAATCGATATTTGATCTATTAAATCGGTTGAATCATTTTTCATCGAATCAATTATTTTTTCCATTGCTAACAAGGCATGGGCAGAATCGTGTTTTCTATTATCACTGATGACAGCAAAAGTTTTTGTTAGTTTTCCTTGATAACAAACTGCTGTGAAAATAGAGACCTGTTGATTAACCCAGTGAGTACCTTGAATAGGGTTACTGTGAATCACTGCCCAATTTTCAGCAAAATCACCATGCAGTACTAGATGACCTGAGTTAGCTGCAGCTATTTCTTTCTCTTCTTTTATAGCTTTTCTTTGTATATTTTTAATATTTAAATGAACGCTTGTTTTGACTGTCCAAGAAGAAAGATCGCTAAAAAAATTGGAGATTGTTAATCTTTTCTTCACAAGATGGCCATTTTCCCACATAGCAAAAACAATCTCCTCATGTTCATTAGTTGTCTCTAATCCAAACAAACTTAGGTTGATATTTTCAGAACCTGGGCATAAAGTACATTCTTGAAAAAGACACTTATCGGACAAATTGGAGCAAACAATTGCCGATAAAAGTGTAGAACGAACTCTATCGAGGTCTGAATGTTTGCCTCCTAGGAAATTATTTAGACTATTAACGTATAAATCAAAATTTGCACAGTAAATGCACAGACACACTTCCTTCGACGGGCTCAACATAACAAACTTTGGTTTTAATGTATAAAACTTTGTTATACCGATTTTTATGTCTGGGTTTTCTTGTTCGAATAGTTTATACGCCTCTTTTAAACTGCGTGTCAAATAACGTTTTATTTTTTTTTTCTTTTTTTCCATTTTGTTGAACAGTCACAACATCACATTTATTAGGGCTTTGACGTGTACAGTTAAAGTCATCGATTAGAAAATATTCCATGGCAATTTTTGTAGACTTTTCGTCCAATGGATGACCAGTATACGCGTCAGGTTCAGAATATATTCCCTTAGTTGTTACAAGCATTCTTGCTTTGTCAATCATATAAACAGTTACTTCGGGAAATGCTGATAAAATACTAGATTTTGTTAATGACGAAGGAAGCAACGTTAAAATTCTAATTTTCTCATTGATACTGTCACAATTTTCAAGCGCTACTCGCAAGATATTGAGCCATTCATTGCAGAAGCATTGAGTCAAATCATCATGTGATTCATCAATGCAAACATTGTATGCTTCTGACAATTTTGAGCTAGTTGCAGATGAGAATGAAGATACTAGTTCTGATTTTTTTCTAATAATGTATCTTTGTACAGATGAATCATCAATACCTCTCTTCCTTTTAAGTGGCGAAACATTACCAAAAGAACTTGAAATTAAGGTTTCGTTTAAATGCTCAATCCGCTCTGGGGTGCTAGCTCGAAAATCATGGTCTTCAGTATCACTGTCCAACTCAGTATAATTGTCTGAATGAATCGCATCAATTATTTCCTTTGGTTCAATATTTTTAACGCGTTCATAACAATTGAAGCATACATAATCCGAACTCTGCACTGCTTTGTTAGGAAAACTTTGTCGAAGAAGTTCTGCTAAATTCTCCAATTTTCTAAATTTAACAGTGGCATCATATACGTTTTTTTTGTGTGATCTAAAAAAGTTTGGACACTTGCGCCTCTTTGTTGAATAAATTTCAGCCATAATTCAAGAGAAATCTTAGTATGTATAAGTAATACTATATATATTAAGATAACTAGACCGGGTTCCTTAAATAAGCTAAAATAACTAACATTATCTACGTGATAGCAAAAGATGAGTTTTAGCCACCTTGCGGAGAATTCTAGTACCATGCGTTATACTCCTCTATGGTGTACACACACACATATATAAATAATCGTACACGTATTCGCCTAATGCACAGATTCTTCCTCTGCTATATACGTATAATCATTATACTTAGGGGTACATAAAAATTTTTTCTTATTTCGTTTATATCTCTTAAAAAACAAAAATATTCCAAATGTCATGTATATGACCATATAGGTATTGAGACTAGCTATCTATAAAAAAAATTGAGTCAAAAAAAGATGGCTTTTTTGAGAAAAAAGCATTTTTCATTGTTTATAAAAAATGCCATATCATCCTTGATTTTTTGTAAAAAAATTTTTGAACTTGGCAGATCGAAAGAGTATCACCAACAGCATCGAATATGTACATAATTATTTTCAAATATCCATAAAAAGACGAATTAGAACGATTTAAAAAGAAAAAAGTTTTCGATTTTTGAGAAACGAAATTTGAGGAGTCATTTTTGAAAAGAAAATTATTCAAATATATTTGTCAAATAAATGTATTTGTCAAATAAATGTATTTGTCAAATAAATGTATTTGTCAAATAAATGTATTTGTCAAATAAATGTATTTGTCAAATAAATGTATTTGTCAAATAAATGTATTTGTCAAATAAATGTATTTGTCAAATAAATATATTTCGTCAAATATTGTCTTACCTTGTATTGTGGAAGCCCTATGAATTATGAAGAATTTTGTAAGCCGAGCAACCTACGACCCTTTGCAACGGAGATATTTTTTATTTATTTGTTAATACTGTTCGATTACTTATTGATATTTTTAAAAAATAATTCGCGTTCGCGTAGTCGAAAAATTGGCTATGTGAGTATGTTTCTCTGGCAAATTAGGTGCTTTTTATATATAGCAAAAAAAGGGACCTTACTGCCTAGCTAATAACTGTGCACACAAATGTGGAAATTTCTTTATCCAAAAAGTATATAAAAGTAGAAGAAAAGAAGATTAATTTGAGTTTTTGTTCGTTGAAAATGGATGCTCCGTATCAAAGTCATGACCAATTGAAAATATGGTAATAATTCGACAGAAACCTCAGATTCTATCAAAAATGGAAAATCCATCCGTTTTTACACTATTTTCAACGAATTATTACCCTATTTTCAATTTTCCATAACTTTGCACAGGAACATCCATTTTCAACGAACAAAAACTCAAATTAAAGGTATTTTCTTCTACTTTTATATACTTTGTAGGAAAATTTTTTTTCACTTTTGTGTGCACAGTTATTAACTGCGCAATAAACTTCTTTTTTAGCCATCTGGGTAATTTTCAAACAATTGTGATTTTCTATGTCCTCTGCTTTAAATTATGTATAGATATACACAATCAGACTTTTTTCTGTGTGAATATGAAAACCGTGTTTAGCCTTACTTGGTACATACTATAAATATAGGTAAATCAAACTATTTCATAGTTTTAGAGAGTGAAATGTATGAAAAATGTCAACTCCGTGGAATAGCCAAGTCCACGGAACTGACATTTTGTAGACATTTCACTTTCCAAAACTATGAAATCGCCTTATATCCATATAACTATGCTGTGCATTAAATAAAACTAAAAATGTTCTTTTGATTTGCACAGAAAAAAAATTGGGTTGAGTACATTTTCAACATATAATTGTGACGATTGATGTCGGGTACTTGAAGTGGTGTAAGAATGTACTCAATCTAATATCTTTCTGCGCAAATCAGAAGAATATGATTACTTTTACTTAGTACATGATATAGTTATAGGAGAATTAAACGATATTATAGTTTTAGAAAGTAAAATTTCTACAAAATATCTTTTCCGTGGACTTAGCTAGTCTACGGAACTGACATTTTTCGTACATTTGACTCTCTAAAACTATTAAATCGTTCCGTTCACCTATCACTGTCCAGGAGTTAACCAGTCAGGAAAAAGTGTTTTAGAGATTTCACTATTTCAGTGAATTCACTGCGATTTCATATTGATTTCACAAAAATAATTTATCAATCAAATTTACCGATTTATAGTGATTTTAATTGATTTCATGCGATTTCACTTAATTTTAAATATGTTACTTAAATTGATCACATATAAAAATTGGACTCATTAATGATAAATAAAATTGATTTATACTCTTAAAACTGAATACCTCACGTATGAAAGATCAAAATATAAATTGTTTTAAATAAACCGACAATTCTCATACGTATGAAAGCTGAATAATAAGTAAATAGATTTAAATAATAATATTTTAAGACAATTTATAGATTAGTGGAAATGATTTTTGTACCAGTTTGCCAGAGATTGCCAGAGTACGCCAAACATCGGAAAAACGTATCAAATTGCCCGTTTTGGCATATATACGGCAAACTATGACAAACATTGGCACTATTTGGCAAACTTTTGCACAACCGATTTTTGCCAAAGGTTGCACAAGTTTGTAAAAATTTGGCAATATTTATCAAATCTTGCCAAAGTTTGTCAAAATTTGTCGAAGTTTACCAAAGTTTAACACAATTTTCTAAACTTTGCCAAAATGGGCCAAACTTTGCCTGAGTATGCTGAATTATGCCTGACTGGGCAAGATTTTGCTTAATTATGCCTTAATGTGCCGGAAAGGCACGGTTTATTTAAAATAGTTTAGTGATTTTACTTTCATACATGGGGTATTAAGGTTAAAGAGTTTGCGGTTTATTTAAAATAATTTATGTATTGAACTCTTATACATGGAGTATTGCGGTTAAAGAGTTTGCGGTTTATTTAAAGGAATTTATTTGTTAAAATCTTATACGTGGAGTATTGAGGTTTCAGAAATTACTGATAAAAAATTTCCTCTCCCACCTTCTCCAAGGTAAAAAGTTCCAGGGTTCGGGAAATAACGTAACGACGCACCTGAACGGATGCTCAGATCGTAGATAGCATATTTACTAAAGACATTTTTGAAAAACGATTTCGTCGAATTCATCGATTTCATTACAAACTCCACCGATTTCATCTATGATTTCGCAATTAAATATTTCAGGGATTTTATGTGAATTTACTGATTTCATATTCAATGAAATCGATTTCATGAATAAGTGTTTAGCTCATTTCGCGAACGGTTGACCCCACGCTCACTATAGAAGGTACCAGATAAAAATAAAACTAACCATGTTCCTCAGATTTGAGCAGAAAAAAATCAGATTGAGTTTATTTTTACACAAATTAGAGTAGAGAACATACAAAATCACAGTTATTTGAAAAGCATACATTATATATAAAACACCTAATTTGCCAGAAAAACATAGTCACATGGCCAATTTTCATTGTTCAAACGCGTTTTTCTTTATACTTTGGCCTCTAAAACAAGATAGAGAAGGTTTGGAAACCCCAGCATTCAAAATTTTTTTGCGATTTCTGGACCCAAAAAAGTGTATTTTTTTAGTTTTCGTCATATCTATATGTGTGTAGTGCGCCCGTATTCACGGCTATATTATGACCATTCAAGTATGTGCCCGTACGTGTCAGTAATTACACGTGCGCCTAGATCTATGCCTTCTTCTTCATTATTATATGTCTTGATCATACATACTTCAATGTGTTTAGACTAAAAACAGTATTAAGTAAAATAAATAATAAAAATATTTTTATAAACGCTTTTATTTATGCAATGCACTAAAGGGTATAAAATAATTAAGATATGTTAAATTGGTTACTTTGCTTTTCTGTTGGATTAAAACCGAAATATAAAAGTGTGGGGCACTCACAAGTCACATATATAATACATGTATGAAAGGTGTATTACAATGAAAGCCAGCTTAGTAAAATTTCCGTTCGACTATATAATCGTTTTTGTTCAAATAGGACACGGAGAGAAACGATGCTATAATTCTTATTAATATGAATCAATTTTTACGGTTTACTGTTGTAATGTTTGGACATACTTGTATTTTATCAATTTTTACTATTTAATATAGCAATTTTCGAAAATATTAAATAGTAATTTTAACATTCACAATTATACTTTTTTTTCAATTTCATGTTTCCCTGATTGTTATTTATTCTCGATATTATATTTTTTATATTTGTACACTTTAATTTTAAATAAAACTATTTTTACTGAAAAAACCGGCCTCGTGAAGATTTGAACCGGCGACCCTCAGCTCCTGGAGCGGACGCTCTACCTACTGCGCCGTCATGATCCTGGTTTAATATACTTCGAATCATCCTTAAAAGTTACACTAGGCTTTGTTCTCGTTTACGCTTATCTTGTCAACATTAATTAAATAATGATACACTTATTCATTATTGCAGTTCTAATTAATTTACATGTATTGATAAAATAAAAAAAATCTTGTATCATCGAATTAAAAGTATCGTAGTCAGTTGCAAAAGATTACGTATAAGTTTTAGAGGTTAAATTGTTTGAGTTAAGACGGTTTATTAAAATATTTACAAGAATTTAATACGGATGTACAGAAAATTTACTAAAAAAATATAGTATTCGGTAAATATAACAAATATTACTATAATTTCAAGAACTTCTTGCTATAATATTCCGCACAAATTACTACACTTTTTTGTAAATTCTATAAATTACAGTTTTTACTGAAGTACATAGTAAATTTTCATATGCTTTAATTGAAGAATATCATATACGTTTAACAATAACTGCTACAAAATATAGTAAAAATTATTAGAATGCATGTAAACCTCACTATTCCTTTATAAAATAGTAATTTTCATACAGTAAATAGTAATTTTTAATACATCTCTTATCTGCGTGTAAGTTTAAAATTTAAAATATGGACACTTATTACGCGATTAATGTGCTCATTTAATAAGGTGTGTACAAGAATGCTGATTTCTATAGGTTAACTAGAAAAATTATCTCTTTTACCGCGTCAGATTTCTAACACAAATTTAAAAAAAAAATATTTTATAAGAAAATAACATCGTTTTGTACATGAAACTTACTAATCGAGTCTGTGAACTAGATCCTAATTTGAACTAATTTTGATTCCTAACTTAGGAGCAACTTGAAAACTTCACCGAATTTGGTTGACTTATGTTGATGTCGAAATTTAAAAATTAAAAATATTTTGTTTTCTTATAGTTTTTTACAAAGGAATATTCTTTTAGGAAGTGAATCTTTTACGCAATTAAGCACTCATAACATCCAGCATTTCAGACCAACAAAAGATGCAGAACATGCCGTTCTGTATTTGTTTTACTCGCTCTCTAGTGATTTTCTACCACAAATTCGGAAAAATATTTTTTGTTTGAAAAGTCAGTTGAAATATTACTTAGCAAGTAAAAATGTTTTTATGATGGTATTAATTTTTTTTCAATGAAAAACAAACTCTTTACGAAAAGATCTTTTTGTCATTTAACGTCATTTAAATACTGGATCAAACTAGTAAGATGTGTTTTAAGAGTTATTGATATGTAAAATATATTTATATTGAATAGTTTTCTAAAATTATGATCAGTTTATTCAATAAAGTCACTATTTTGATAAAAATACCGTTATTTTACTAATTTGTTTTTTAAACTTTAATTTTATCCTGACGCACACCAAATTAATGAAGTTGGCTAAAATTTTAGGAGAATATTCTTCAATGTATTTAGAATAAAAGTGTGTATTTTTTTCTTAAATTATTTTGAACAACTTTATTTGAAGCCATTACATGTAAAATTATTGTAAAACTAGTGTTTTTTAATCAAAATCATAAATCAATATTTTATGTTTTAAGAATTAATAATAAATTTTAGAAAAAAACAAAATTTACACATATTTTGTATATACTTTAAAGAACATATTCTAAAAATTTCATCCAGGTTCAACAATTAGGTGTGTGCCAGAATGACGTGCGTCGGAACCCTATTGTTATTCAAATTTAACACACTTTCTAGGACAACTTTAAATCTAAGATAGGTAAATAGCTGAAAAAATGTATATAATTATACAATACATAAAAATCAAAAATGTAGAACGATTTAATTTCACTAAAGAGCCACCTTAAGAATTAAAATCAAGAATTTTTTTAAATCTCTGTAACTCATAAACCGCTGCTAACTTTTTTTAGCAGAATGCTATCTCAAAAAGAGATAGTAAATTAACCAGTCAGAAAATCTTGTAATTAACACTAAAAAAGGTATGGTAATCGTAACCAACTAATTACTACACCGAAAGAAATGCTTTGTTAATTTAACAAAGTCATTCGATTAAATACAGACCAACTTTTGCTTCCTCTTAAAAGAAGCTTCGTAATAGTAAAAATATTTCTACACTGAGAAAAGAACTGTGGTAATCTTTGCCAGAATACGTTAGAAAATTACTATGTTTTTCAAATAATATTGGAATATTCGGTAAAGATAAGAAAAATTCAAATGTATATAAGAATATAAGAGACACGTTTGGGCCATTTGAAATCAAAATACACTATTTTTATAAACTGTTCATATGGACGTGTGTGTGTGAGTGTATGTGTATGCGGGCATGCGTGCGAGTGTGTGTGTGTGTGTGTGTGTGTGCGTGCGTGCGTGCTTGCGTGTGTGTGTATGTGCCGCTCATCCGCGTTCTAATATTCCGCGGCAAAGCCGTACAAAACTTTGTGTTAAAAATTTCAGTGAATATGGTCGACTTATTTTGATTTTATAGATATTTTTCGAAATTAAAAATTCGAATATTTAGTTTCTTTGAATATTTTTCGATGAACAAATATTTTTTTGGGTATTTAATTTTTTCATTCATTTGTTATACCGTCCGTTTAGGGATTTTCTGCTGGAGTAGTTCAAAATCAGTCAAACTTTGCTAGTAAAAGAAAATGCAGAATTAACTGAGAAATTGCTGGTATTAGAGAATAAACTAGATACAAAAATAGACGATAAAATAGATAGTTTAAATACAGCCCAACGTGATTTTAAAAGTAAGACTGACATAAACAATAATAGTAATAAAATAAATAATAATAATAAAAATAATAAGAATGATGCTAATAATTATTATAATACTGTCGTTTGTACAGAAACTACTGTTTCCCCGGACGTTACAGTGCCCCTGAGGACTCGAATATTAGCCAATAGCCATCGTGCCGGTGGCCAAAATGGCGGTGAAACTCGAGTTTCTAATATTAAAGCAGTAGATGAGCGAGAGTGTGGATGATGATTGCATCGATTTAAGGTGAGGTGCCGGTGAAATTGAATTTCTTTTTCCTTTGCACATATTGATCTGAGCTTTGGTCGTCATTATCTATATGGAAAAATAACATTTTATACAAATTTGTAGCCTAATTCATCCATTATTCCCTTAGATAATCCAGATAAAGCAGAATTATTTATTAAGAATTAGATACTTATATTGCTAAAGGATCCTACGCATTTCAAGTCAGATGGCGTCGGGAGGAGGTGGAATACCTCCCGAACCTCCTGATATAAACTCAGAAACAGCATATACATGCCATCCAAAAAATAAAGTTACAACAGTGATTTGTGTAGTGTGTGATAATATTTATCATAAAAGTGACTTTGACAAATATAAAGACAAAAAATACGTAGGGAAAGCACTTGTGGTTTGTCCTGCACACGTGGAGCTTGTTCTAACCTTAAAAGAGAATAAAATAAAATTAGATGAAAATGCTAGAATTTTAATTGCTCAGATAAAAAGTGCAAAAGAAGAGAAAATAAAGCACAAAATTTTAAATGAATTAAATGTTATATCTGAAAATACACAAAAATCTGGAACGAATGAAAAACTAGATGTCACGTTACTGTCAGAAAATTCTGAACTAGAAAATCTTAATATCAAAAATCAATTACTTAAACAATTAAATAGTGAATTAATGGACAAGAATACTTTGTTAAAAAGATTATTGAAAAAAGAGAAGAATGAAGATGAATTTGAAAAAGTGCAACTAAACCAAAAAACATATGCTGATGTATTAATTAATAAATCAGTAAATAAAAAGAAAAGAGTTCCAGCAATAATTGTAGAAAATCGGAAAAAAGAAAAAAATCCTAAAGATTTAAAAAAAAAAGTGTGCAATTATTTAATAGATGATAAAAATATTCAAACTAAATATGTGAAATCAATTAATGATAATGAATTAATGATTAAAAGCTTGGACGAAAGAAGTGCTAAAACTACTTTTGATGTTTTAACAAAAAAGTTATCTAATAATTATAATGTTGTGTATGAAAAAATTGAATCGCCAAAGATGAAAATAGTTAGAGTGGATTCCACACAAATGAACCAAGATGAACTCGAAAATGATATAAATCGAAGAAATTTTAGTGAATATCAAGACAAATGTAAGATATTACACATAAATGAAATTACGACTACTAACAAGTTAAGCCTAATAATAGAAGTACCAAGAGATTTATACGAACATATAAGAGACAACCAAAATAAAATTTTTATTGGTTATCAAAGTTGCAGAGTCTGGGATTTAATAAATATCAAGCCCTGCAATAAGTGTGGAAGATTTGGGCATAATCCTCGTAATTGTGAAAATGAACCTTGTTGCATAAATTGTGCTGGATCACACATATCTTCACAATGTGATAACCTGTCCAATAAAGTATGTATCAATTGTTTTTATAGCAATACTAAATATAAAACAAATTTAGAGGTTAACCATGTAGTTAATGATACGGAAATATGTACAATATTTAAGAAAAAACTTAATAGATACATAAGTATGACAGATTATCCTATGAATCCTACTATACCAAGATACATAGGTAATGTAGAAAATTACAAAAAAAAACACTACGACAACGAACTCAACTAAACCAAGAATGAAGAGTGCAATCCTCAGCAAAAATGCAACGCTCAGCAAGAATGCACCACTCAGCGCTAGTATACGCTCGTACTATCATTAACAAGCCCAAGCACAAGCAGAAATAAAAGTAAATAATGGAGCAACATCTAGATCTCATAGAAGAATTCCAAAAAGAAGTAATTCAAGAGGAAATATCATATCTTGATCTAAAAACTCTTAATAAAAATTTGAATATAAAAGACAGCCTTATACTGTATGTTAATATTAGAAGTCTAAATGCTAACTATACAAAATTAGAAATTTTTATTAAGAGCTTGAGGATCAAACCTTATATAATTGTATGCTCAGAAACATGGTGCTTAAATAACTGTCAATATTTTGCTATACAAGGTTATAAATTATATTATAATAATAGCAAAATAAATCAAAATGATGGAGTAGTTGTATATATAAAAGATTGCGTAACAGAAATAACCGAAACAATTGAAATTGGTAAATTGAAAATATTAAATACAAGAATTACACTAAATAGAGGTAATTCTCTTGAAATATCAACATTATATAGATGTCATAATCTATCATGTACTGAACTCATTTCCAACTTAAAATCATACATGAACAAGAAAAAAATATAAAAAATCATTTAATTATTGGTGATTTTAACATTGACATTATGAAAGAAGATCATAACAGTCAGGAACTTTTAAATAATATGCTTGAAAAAGGTTTTTGCCCTGGGTTTATATATACAACTAGACCAAATGATAGTAGTGGAGAAGGCACATGCATTGATAACATATATATAAAACCAAATCTCTAGACACTAAATCCTTCAAACTTTTAATACCATTTCAGATCATTATCCATTATTTATAAAAATAAACAATTCACAAACATTAAATAAAGAAAATATTTGCTATAAGTATGATTACATTAAACTACGCAGAGTAGCTGCTATGAAAAATTGGAATATAATTGAATCAATGCATGATCCTGAAGAAGCTACAACAATTTTAATAACTGAAATACAAGACTGTTTAGAAAAATCTAAATGTGTTAAAAAATGGAAAAAATAACAAGAATAAACCAAGAAAGGATTGGATCACTAAAGCTATTATGATCTCATGTGAAAGAAAAGGACAATTATATGTCAAAATGCGTAATGAACCTAATAACGAAAGAATAAAATTAGAATATAGGAATTACACAAAGAGTCTTGATAAAATTATTAAGGAAGCTAAACCGAAGCATGAAAGAAATTTAATAATAAAAAGTAGCAATAATTCCAAACAACTATGGAAACATATAAAAAGTAAACTGGGTACTAAATCGCAAAATGATAATACAATTAATAAAATAATAATGAATAACGATGAAATAATAGATGACCCTACAAAAATTGCCAATCAAATGAACTCATATTTTTGCAAAATAGGAATGAATTTAAGTAATAAAATTAATATTCCGCAGGGTAAGATATTAAAACTACCACCCATGAATTGCAACTCTATTTTTATAAAACCAACTAATAATTTTGAAATTTTACAAATAATTGAAAATATGAAAATAAAAAATGGTGGTGTTGATAAAATCCCAACAAAAGCTTTGAAAATACTATCAAATCTAATCGTAAATGCATTAACTCATATATTTAATATATGTCTAGAAAAATCAATATGGCCTGAATCATTGAAAACAGCTGAGGTAGTACCTATCTTTAAAGCTGGAAACAAAATGGAAATATCAAATTATAGGCCCATATCCTTAATCTCAAATATAGCAAAAGTTCTAGAAAAAATTGTTTTTGTAAGATTACAAGAATTTTTTGATAAATTTAAACTATTAACTCACAATTAATATGGATTTGTAAAAAATAAAGGTACTAAAGATGCTCTTAGTTATATAACGAAAGAAATATATAGCAATTTAGACAAAAGCAAACCAATAGCAATCATATTCCTAGACTTAGCTAAGGCGTTTGATACTGTAAACCATTCTATCTTATTAGATAAATTATATAATTATGGTATAAGAGGTAAAGCACATAAACTAGTAATGAATTATCTAAGCAATAGGAGACAAAAAGTTAGAATTGGAATAACAGAAAGTCAATATGAAACAATAGACACAGGTGTTCCCCAGGGTACTATACTAGGACCACTTCTATTCATAATTTACGTTAATGATTTATTAATAAATAGAACTGACAGCACTATCTCATATGCTGATGATACAGCAATTATAGCATCTGATGATACTTGGGAAAAAGTTGAAAATAAAATGAATAAATACTTGGATGATATAGCTAATTTGGTTAGCTTTGAACAAACTATCTTTAAATATAAATAAAATAACCTATATAACATTTGGCAATTACTGTGATAGTGTTCCTAAAGATATGAACATAAAAATACAGGGTACTAAAATTTGTAGGGTAGAATATTGTAAATATCTAGGTATTGTATCAAGGGGCGCGGCAGCGCCCGCTGGCACGTATAAGTACCCTCGGTACGATACGAAGCCGAAGGGCGCACCGTCGCCTTTTATACGTCTAATTGTGCCTTTTTAACCTCTTCAAAATCTGTAAATATCAATATCTAAACACTGATTGACTTATGTGCAGTCTATTGACACTGTTTTAAGAGATAATAATTTAGTCTAACACGTAAAAAAAGTTTCTGTTAAAAAAGATTCATCTAATTAAAGATATAAAGCATAATATATTTGCTCAAATTTTTTCTTTTCATTTTGTTCTCCGCATTTCCGTTTTCTCTAATCATATATATGTGACTTCCGTTTTCTCTACTCATATGTAATAATATACACATATCATATGTATAATACAGATATACACACATACAGACCATATATATATATATATATATATATATATATATATATATATATATATATATAGTGCCTGCAGACATCAAAATCAAATGTTGAAGGATGAAGGACGCGTTTGTGTCATTTGTATTATTAAAATAAAACGGGTTGTTTTTACGTGATTTGTTTCTATTACGTGCTGAAATCTCTGTACAACGATTTCGAAAAATATCGTACGTCCGAAAAAGTGTCAAGACGGTCATGTGGAATAAAATTATTGCAATCCCAAGTGTAGTTGGAAAAAGCTGCAGTTTTACATGGTAAGAGAGAAGATAAAGAAAATCCCAAGTGTAGTTGGAAAAAGCTGCAGTTTTACATGGTAAGAGAGAAGATAAAGAAAAAGACTAACAGTGAATTCTGTCGAAAGAGATGAAGAACGCACAACATTCAGGAGTACTGGATAAGGTATTACCATCGCTCCATTTCTGCAGGAGGCTACACCAGAAGTTGTACCAAGACCATTTCCTTGACAGAATCTAAATCATCAAGGATACACAACGTCTTCTGTTGCAGCAAAAATCGTGGCAAAGTATGGATTTAAAGAGGGTCAGGAACTTGGAAAGAAAGAGCAGGGAATGTCTAGCTTTGCAAGTAAAGAAGACTAGTAAAAAAGAGGTAGAATAGTATAGTACACAAAATGGACCAATTAAGGACGTCTTCTCTGCCTTTGAGTATGTTGCCCCCTTGAAACTCACAAGGAATAAACAAGATGAAACGAGCATTACTGAAATAATGAAGTCATCAAGAAAAGTTGTTTTGCTCAGAAATATGGTTGGAATTTCTTTGGTGCCACGCTTATAGGTAAAGTCATTGTTAAAATGCATATACAGCAATTAGCTGTGATAATTGCATTCAACGAAGAATTATTAGATAAAATTTTTGTTATACTTGTGGTCTGCTACTTCTTAGTAATAAGTATTTATGTGCTTGTGTGTAATCATCATCGGGGATATACAAAGTCATCTGCTGATTGATCATAAACATACAGGGCATACGCTACTATGCACCAGAAAAATACCACACAATAATGGGGATGCAGTAATTGAATATCCACTCTGATGTTGTCATGATGTAAATATAATACAAATCAAGTTCTCCAATCAAGTTGGTGTATCGCAGAAGCATCTGTTAAATATTTAATACTCCAATAGATGTACTGTTTTTTAACACAAATTTTTGTTATTGACAAGGGTGTTTGTGAATCTTTGTACTAGTGTAAGTGCTTCTTGTGTTTAAAGGATATTACTCAGTTTTACTGTAAACTGCTTGTTATAGCGAGGTATAAGGTCAAATGCTAAGATTCTGTCTTTTCTTGATATCTCAAGCAATTATACTCTGAGGGTAAAATAAACAGCCAGTGAAGTTTGAATACAAATCAAGTTCTCTAATCAAGTTGCTGCGTCACAAAAGCATCTGTTAAATATTAAATACTCCAATAGATGTACTGTTTTTTAACCCAAATTTTTGTTATTGTTGAGGGTCTTTGTGAATCTTTGTACTCGTGTAAGTGCTTCTTGTGTTTAAAAGAAGGGTCATTTTAATGAAATTACAAAACTATAATTAATCAAATGTTTGCAAGCTCAGGTTTATAATTACATTAAAGAGACTCTTTTCACCCAGCGTTAACTTGATATCTGAATAAAACATGAGAATACTATAAGGTTCTTTCGAAGGAATTTTATTTAAATTTATTTTAAGTGAATTTTCATAATCAAAAAGGCCTACATAATGGTTTAGGTAAAATTGCAAAAGATTACTTCAAGTAGTTTAAAAGAAAATGAAGTCAATGAAACTTTCAAGTTACCCATACACAAACATCTATTTATTTGAAAGTAACACATAATATACTCATGTTCTATCCAGATATAAAGTCAACGCTGGCTCAGAAGGGTCATTTTAATGAAATTATAAAACTATAATTAATCAAATGTTTGCAAGCTCAGGTTTATAATTATATTAAAAAGACTCTTTTCACTCAGCGTTGACTTGATATCTGAATAAAACATGAGAATATTATAAGGTTCTTTCGAAAAATTTTTTTTTAAATTTATTTTAAGTGAATTTTCATAATCAAATAGGGCTACATAATGGTTTCGGTAAAATTGCAAAAGATTACTTCAAGTAGTTTAAAAGAAAATGGAGTCAATGAAACTTTCAAGTTACCCATACACAAACATTTATTTATTTGAAAGTAACACATAATATACTCATATTCTATCCAGATATAAAGTCAACGCTGGCTCAGAAGGGTCATTTTAATGAAATTATAAAACTATAATTAATCAAATGTTTGCAAGCTCAGGTTTATAAGTACATTAAAAAGACTCTTTTCACCCTGCGTTAACTTGATATCTGAATAAAACATGAGAATACTATAAGTTTTTTTCGAAAGAATTTTATTTAAATTTATTTTAAGTGAATTTTCATAATCAATAGGGCTACATAATGGTTTTGGTAAAATTGCAAAAGATTACTTCAAGTAGTTTAAAAGAAAATGGAGTCAATGAAACTTTCAATTTACCCATACACAAACATTTATTTATTTGAAAGTAACACATAACTTTCTAAAAAGTAAAATCTTGGCAAGTATAAGTTTCGTTATTACCCACAATATAAACTAAAAGAAATACGCTACAATTAAAATAGTAAACATAAACTAATATTCTATTTTTAAAATATTTCTATTTTTTCGAGAATAGTAAGAATACATTTCCGTCTCTGGAAAAGTGGTGAAATCTATAAAAAATACCTTTCTAAAAAGTAAAATCTTGGCAAGTATATGTTTCATTATTACAATATAAATTAAAAGAAATATGTTATTACCAAAATAAGACGTTCAATTATGAATTTCATGAATACGCTACAATTAAAATAGTAAACTTAAACTAATATTCTATTTAAAAAATAATATAGTTTAAAATATTTCCATTTTTTACTAATTCTGATAATCTCAAATGAACGCTAAAGAAATTAATGAAATCGATTAATAAATTGGCAAGTATTGTATTTTTATTTGTATATCAATTTCCTTCTTTTTATTAATTAGTATGAAGTATACAAATTATTTAAAAAATATTATAGTTTAAAATATTTCTATTTTTTACTAATTCCGATAATCTAAAATAAACGCTAAAGAAATTAATTAAATCGATTAATAAATTGGCAAGTATTATATTTTTATTTGTAAATCAATGTCATTTTTTATGAATTAGTATGAAGTATAAAAATTAATAATACCTTTCAAATTTAATATTGTAAGACATTAAATTTGACATAAATACATGTTGATAAGAAATAGGTCAAAAAGTCGAACCTCAAACACTGATCTATAATACTCTCGCTACATTACACTCGCGTTATATGTAGTGCTCATATGGCAATTCATGTCTATTATAGGTAAGCTAACTGATACTTTTTGAAAACAAGCCAATATAATATTACGGACAAACAGTTATACGGACATAGTTATATGTCGAAATTAAAGACACCGTCAATGCACTATATTTTATATTAACTACAGTTAAACCTGGAACATTGCTCGAGTTTGGGAAAAATAACCTCGAACAGTGCCGGAGTTACCTAAGGTTCGTAGCAATTAACGACGGCAGCTAGTCAGAGCCCTAGATAAGGTATAAACTGTTTGTCCGTAATATTATATTGGCTTGTTTTCAAAAAGTATCAGTTAGCTTACCTATAATAGACATGAATTGCCATATAAGCACTACATATAACGCGAGTGTAATGTAGCGAGAGTATTATAGATCAGTGTTTGAGGTTCGACTTTTTGACCTATTTCTTATCAACATGTATTTATGTCAAATTTAATGTCTTACAATATTAAATTTGAAAGGTATTATTAATTTTTATATTTCATACTAATTCATAAAAATGACATTGATTTACAAATAAAAATATAATACTTGCCAATTTATTAATCGATTTAATTAATTTCTTTAGCGTTTATTTCAGATTATCGGAATTAGTAAAAAATAGAAATATTTTAAACTATAATATTTTTAAATAATTTGTATACTTCATACTAATTAATAAAAGAAGGAAATTGATATACAAATAAAAATACAATACTTGCCAATTTATTAATCGATTTCATTAATTTATTTAGCGTTCATTTGAGATTATCAGAATTAGTAAAAAATGGAAATATTTTAAACTATATTATTTTTTAAATAGAATATTAGTTTAAGTTTACTATTTTAATTGTAGCGTATTCATGAAATTCATAATTGAACGTCTTATTTTGGTAATAACATATTTCTTTTAATTTATATTTTAATAATGAAACATATACTTGCCAAGATTTTACTTTTTAGAAAGGTATTTTTTATAGATTTGATTACAATCTAAAACGGGACAGACATATTGAATATATAATAAAGAAAACAAAATATATATTATTTATACTTTACAAAATGTCAAAATACATGCAATCTGATACGCTTAAGATAATATACTATGTATTTTTTCATAGTATAATTACTTATGGAAATATAGCTTGGGGTGGTGCATACAGAAACAATCTTGAGTTACTTCAAAAGACTCAGAATAGAATCCTAAAAATTGTTAATAAAAATAGTTTCAATCAGGACAACCCATTAAATTTAAAACAAATTTTTGCTTACGAATGCGTATCGTATCATGATAATGAACTCAAGAATTTATACTTAACGTCTAAAAGCAAAACCAGAAATAAACTTATTATACCACCAAAATGTTCAAAAGCTGTAAGTGATAAGAGTAATCACATTAGAGCAATACAAGTTTATAACTGCTTACCAACAATTAATATAAATCTTAAAATACTAGACATATCAAAGATTTATAATAAGAAAAAATTAAAAAAATGGATAAGTACGAATATATTATAAACATCAACAAGTCACTGTTATTTTATCCAAGACAAATATGTACTTGGACACTTAGGTTTTAAGTTAGTTTTTAGTTTTACTTAGATTGTAGGTTAATTTTTAAGTTATTATACACACCGAACCTATGTACAGGTAGCTCTGACTACCTCTATAGGATGTGGGTTACTCCAGATATAATTAATATATCTGGAGATTAACTACAACATGTATTACTATGTATTACTCTGGTTAAATAAATAAATAAATAAATAAATAAAAAATCTATCTTCATATCATGGTTCCAAAAAATTAAAGTGTATTCCTTGACACAATGACAAAAAATGGTAGTATTTATATTTTTAATTTCGCTTAGTTACTTAAACATAAATATGTCATCTAAACAGAAAAAAAATATAATAAAATTTATCAAATAACAATAATCTTTGGCATAACTGATTTTTACATTCAAATTATAGGGACTGAAATCAAATTGTGATCACTATCATTTTTGGGTATAATCACAAGGAATATGCTCAAATTTTTTGGATGCGTAACATCACGATGGGTTGTGCAGAATCCACTTTTTGAATCATGTAAAACATAAAGCTGAGAAAATAGGATTTTAGTAAAAAATAAATGAAAAGTAATCATATTTGCAGGCTTAGTACTTCTCCAGACAATATAATTTGGATTTTATCATTATATACTATCAATATGGTATATTTAAACTTTAAATTTATGTTTTATTTGAGTTGTTTTGATACGTGCAAAGATTAAAATCATGTTTATGACTGAAGTTAATTTGAAACATGAGTCTATTAAAATCCAGTTATGTCTAAAGTACTCTTATGAATCAATAAATACAATTTAATTTTGGTTTTTCATAATAATTTGTTACATTATATTTGATTTTGAAAATAAATTATATTAGTAATTATGTTAGAAATATAATAGAATATTATGCGTATAGCACAAAATTATACGTATTATGACTAGTATTGTTTTATAATAATTTACTAACTCTGTTTAAATGTTTAAACCTTTTTATGGAATCTTATTAGACTTAAGCTTGACTCATTATTGTGTAGAAATGGACTCTTCTGTATGGTTTTTAGTCAGCTTGAAAATAGATAGTACCACAAAAAGAATACTCAAAATTATACAGTCTATCTAAAGAATGAAAGATCTTATCTGATTATTACAATACAAGTATGACACAAGTAGACATTTTCAAGCACATGTTTACAATGTTACTGAAACAATGACAGCTGTAAGGTACACCAGCACACTGTGTAGTTGTCTGCTATTGGGACGTTTGCGTCGCGGTAGGTAAGTCAATGACTGCAGGTTAGTATGACTTATACCAACAGATTTAATAATTCTGCGCACAATTTAAAAACTTTGTAGAGTAATAGTTGGAGTATTAACATATACTTAAATGTACACGATCATAATAACATAGAAAACATCATTCGAAATAAGAAAAATAAAAACTAACAAAATTATCGATTTTCTATGATGTATTTTATAATCTATAAAGTATCGTAGAATCTCGAAAAGAAAGGTACCGCAAAAAATGAATTTGGTACAGGTTTCTACATACACTTTAGAGTACTTTTAGCAACAAAATATTTTCGATTTTTTCGACAAAGAACACCAGAATCCCAGGTTACCAAGCTTTTTTGAAGGCAGTATAAATAAAGTAATTGAAATAGCTTGTGCAGTCCTTTACGGTTCTTCCCGCCTTAAAGAATGACGATATACTGGGTGCCCACCTGCTCCGGTCGGCATGGCAGGCAACTGCTCCTGCGACTACGAGTACTTCGAAGCGCAGAAGGTGACCGTGGGTCGGGTTGTTCGCAACTTCTGCAAGAATATGGTTAGTACACGGAGAGAAGAGATGTATTAAAAATTACTATTTACTGTATGAAAATTACTATACGAGCACGAATGGATTCATCATTTCTGTGACGATTCTTGTGAGCATTCGTTGTTTCAAGAATATTATGATAATTTTGCATATCATTCGAATTCGTAAGTTTTTGATCGGGATGTTTTCTGATATACAACTCCATCAATCCTATAGTTTTTGAATATTTCACACCTTTAACCTTAATGCCATCAGCTTCAAAGTGTATCGGTGAATCACCAATCATAAAATTTCTACCTTCCTTTCGCATTCCGTAAACTTTATCAAGATTAATCCCTCGATTGAGCAAAAGAATATATTTGTTGCTTGATGATTTATCATCTTCATCTTCGCTGCCAGCTGTTTCGAATGACTTTTCGTGAGCATCCAGTATATTCTGCAGAGTTTCATCGAGACTTTTATCGAGACTGTCATCAAGACTATCATCGAGACCATCCTCAAACTCATCATCATCATTCTTATCAAGTATGTCTACCTTTTGAAAGTCATTTTCAAATAAGGTACGTTTACTTTATTCTGTTAAAGTTACGAGCTTTTCAAGCGGATCGACGATTGGTTTGAACATTTCACCCAGTACCTTATCAACACTAGCTTTATCAAAATTTAACAAATTATGTTTGCGTCTAATTGCATCTTGTGATTTGACAAGATTTCGCAAAATATTTCTCTCATATAGGAACTTTTCCATGTTGACACTTCTACGTTCATAGACTGTTATTTGACGTTACACGCATGCTATATTTATAGCAAAACAATGGAATCCTTTTCTGTATCTGCCACTATTTATTGACCTGTCTTTATCTATTACGAGGAAGCCGTACTTATCGTCATTCCAACATTTTGAGCACAAATCCTTAAATTGTGCAAAAGTCATGTCGGAATTGACGTGATCATTGTATAAATGTGTCAGATTTAAATCATCTTGTCGAAAAATTATCAAAGTATTGACATTGTCTCTGAAAAGGTGTTTTGGCATTCGAGCGTAAGACTGACAGAGATATAAGCTGTCAACTTTCTTGTGTCTTCCCATACAGAAAAATGCTCGGTTGTTGTTTTGTTTTTCACAGGCTACATCATCAAATATCATAATAGAATTTGGAAGCGCGTCATCGGGAGTTATTACTTCATCATGTTCGAAAGGAAAGTACTGCATACCATCCAGGGGATCCAAAAGTTTTTTTAAGAATTTATACTTCGACTGATTGAGCGACTTGGAATAGATATATACATTTTCAAATTTAAGTCCATCAGGATACGTTATAATAAAAGATAAAAGACTATTGGTTTTACCACAAGTAGATGGTCCAGAAAATACGGCTCGTATGCTGTCTGAAAATAAATCTCCGTGTCGTTTTAGTTTTTTATCCTGCTCGATGATAGTGTCAAAGTTCACTATCGGGAGCTTATCAGACTGCTCCTTAAAATACATTTAGACAATAGGAAGTCTCGATTACGACCGCCCGTCCAGCTATAAATAGATCGCTTATACAGTGCATCTCATAACTATAGAAACACCGAAAATTTTTACATTTAAATCTGTGTATTATACCTTTTCTTAAAAAACCTGTAACTTTCGAAGCAAAAAACCAAGGATAATTTAAAAAATAGCAAATAAAAGGCAATTTTATTCTCTTTAAGACGTTACCAAAATATTGTGTCTACATTAACTTATGAAAAATTCACGGACGGTTTAAACAAAACTTTTTATACTAGATAAAAAATTTACATTGATTTAAATGGGTCTAAAAATTTAAAGTGTTTCTATAGTTATGAAACAACGATAAGTTCTTTAATGTTGATGCGAAAGAAATATTCTAGTAATGTTTTAAAGAGAATATATTTTCCATTCATTGGCTTTTTGCAAAATTATCCTTGGATTTTTGCTTCCAAAGTTACAGGTTCTTTAAAAAAAGGTATAATATACACATTTAAACGTGAAAATTTGTGGTGTTTCTATAGTTATGAGACGCACTGAATACTCTCAGCATCAGTCATAGTCTAACCTTCGAAAAGTGATGATCGTTTACAAACGACGACGACGAGGCAGCGGTTTGGTCAATAAACTCATTAACAATCTTCCAGATGAACTTCAATTGCCAGGATATCAGTACTGCAGTCAGGGTACCAAATTAGCCAAACGTCTAGCTTGAGGTGATCCAGGAATCAATCATCTCGACGTAGTCTATAAGGAGCACGATATCGCATATTCCCGGAATCGTGAGAACGTTGAGGTAAACGCTACTGATAGAGTTCTAGCTAACAAAGCTTGGCAGAGAGTTTTAGCGAAGGACTTTGGCATTAACGAAAAAGCAGCTGATTACGCCGTAAGTAACATTATGAAGCTGAAATCTAAGTTGGGTATGGGTTTGAAGAAGAAGAAGCCATTTATATCACTAAATAAGGTAGTGAAGGCTGCTTCTGAGCCAATTGTCCCAAGTAAGTGCGCTCGCGAAGTCATTCTTTCTGCTCTGAAAGAAGCTCGTGACACCGTCAAAAAAGCTGGTGGTAAACGTAATGCATTCATTCCGTGTCCTGCCAGATCCATAAAATATAGGAGGATTTTCACCATTTCTCGTACCTCTATTTGACGGTTTAAGTGCAGCTGGTGCAGTAGCAAATGGCGCTGCTGAAATAGCAAAAGCTGTCAATGGTGCAAAATGCAGCAAGACAATAATTGGAGGACAGTCAAAGGCACAACAAGAAACTGGAGAATATAGCTCTTGGCCGAGGTCTCTATCTAAAACCACATACATAGAACAGGATTTGGTCTCCATCTGGAGCTTTATGACGGAAGTGGTTTAAAAAAAATGGGCATCTCTGTCTACAATTCTTGTGCGGGTCTATATAAAGGACAGCAGAAGAAGAATTGCCTCATTCTCATTAGAACAGTCATGGAAGATTCATTAACACTAACTCTTTCAGGTTTTTCGTCTATTTTTGAAGCGCAATACTTTCCACCTATCGAGCTTTCGTCAAATAAGAACTACGTTCTTGGCTTAGTGGAATTTTTAAATTTTAATTCAATACCTAATATAGATCACAACAATAATAAGTTTTACGTGGGTGAAAAAATTATTAATTTACCAGTAGGTAGCTACGAGATCGGAGATATTGATAAATATCTTTGCAAGAGATTAGCATACGAAAATATTACGATAAGCTTGAAACCCAACAATTATACACTTCGTAGTGCAATCAAGAGCACTCATCACATCGACTTCCGTTCTCGAGACTTTATTGCTCGCCTCCTGGATTTCGCTTCACGTGTTCTCGAACCAAACGTCGCTCACAGTTCTGATTTTCCAGTTACGATTCTCAAAGTGAACGCTTTAAGAGTTAATGTAATATCACTTCAGGAGCCTATATAAACGGACAAAGAGTACACACAATTCACGAATTCTTTCCTGCTGTACCACCTCGATATAAGATCATCGAGGTCCCCTCATACGTAATTTATCTTCCAATTACCGTAAAATGTATATACCATTTGCAAGTACGCGTAGTTGATCAAGACGGAGACTTCATCAATTTTCGAGGTGAAATAATAACAATCAGACTACATCTTAAACAGGTATAATGGGTATTGTTTACAACGCCAAAGTCGGTAAAGGCTATAAAAGCAGACCAACATGTCTCCCAGCCATCAGTCTCAGCAAGCATTCAAAACGTTCAAAACACGGCAAAACATTAAGTTTCTAAAGAGTTTTGTTTTAAAAGTTGTCGTTCTGGTAGAAAGTAACTTGCATATTCTTTCGCTGCTTTCAAGAAAATGGAAGAGATCCTAAGCATACAATCACCTGTCGCATTCGATGAGTCAATCGCGCACTACGAAGTCCATGCACACCAGCCATACACTTCGCCATTCAACAATAATGATGCGATACGTATATCCATCCAGCATCAGGACTTGCATCTGTTACCATCACGCAGCTCGCTACACGTGTGTGGCAAACTCACTCAGAGCGATGATACTGCGGTGGAAAGAACCAACTTGGTAAACAACGCCGTCTGTCACATGTTCGAGGAGATACGTTATGAGCTAAATGCCATAGAGATTGATAAATGCAAAAACGTGGGATTGACTTCACTCATGAAAGGATGGCTTTCTCTCAATCCGAGTCAGACCTTGATCATCGAGAATGCAGATTGGATCGACGTTTCGGGACCACGAGATCCCGAAATGATATAAATGCTATTTTGCAAATACCTTTAGAGAACGCTTTCGAGGATATCAAAATCGTGTTGACGAAAATAAAGTTGTTGGTGCCGTACGTCGTCGTAGCCATCAGATACAAGATTCAGTTGATCAACTACGTAGGAAAAGACAGACTCATCTCCATGAATTTTCGTACTTGGGAATTGTACGGGTATCCACTTCTTCTAAGACAGCTAATCAGCTAGAAAAGCCTCGCTTTGTCATTCTAGGCTTTCAAACTAATAAGTATGGCAACCTTAACCTCAACATTAACCGTAATCAGTTCGCCATACTATATGATATGTACACTAATTTCCAAATATTTTATTATGGCAAAGATTTAGAGCCTATGTTAAACGAATTACACTATCGCGAATACATAGCATTGATAGTGATCGACTGCTCAAAGCAAAATGAGGCCTTGAAGAGCGCGTCAGTCGACATTTGTCTAGAATTCGAAGCGAGAAACATTTTTCCCGCTGAAACCTCTGCTCACTCTTTGATTTTACACGATCGCATAGTACAATACAATCCTGTAAGTGTAGACGTGAAGAAACTTGTCTGAGTCATAATATTTTTATTTTTTTATTTCTTTATTTAAAGAAATGAACAAAAACGGGAAGAACCTCACAGAAAAGTAAAGATATTTCAAAGATTCTAATTTTGTTCAAAACTATGTACTTCAGGTCATTCGGCCTGTTAAATAAAATAAATAAATACCAGTTAAAAAAATTGTACTCTTATGGAATTAATTTAATCTCTGTAGAATAAACTCATCTTAGCGTTCCTTTAGATTTTAAGCAAATTCAAAGTTTGCAACTCTTATTGGTAAAAAAATCTTTTTCAAAAAGCTCTGAACAATTTATTTATCCGCTTCTAATACTCGATGTTGTTATTTTTGGATATTAATGTGATCTTTTCGAGTATATATTATGTAGAAAAACTTTTATTTGCCGACGTTTCGGGAGTATATTGTTCCTCCCCTTATCAAGGCTTCTGAAATTATTAACATACAGTATGTGATAAATGTGTTACAGTATTATTGTATTATTTTATTGTGACCAACAACTTACGTGAAAAGAAAACCCGTAGTATATCGTTAGAATCTATTAATTGAAAAAACTTTGTAGAAAGAGGGACTCACCTAGTCGAGCCCCACACCTCTCTTATTCCCAGGTGAGCGTAGAGGGGCGGCGGGAAGATGGTACGGCCGCAACGCTCCCTCATGCTACCCAAGAATCGGACTGACTAGGCTGTCGAATTTCATCGATTTTATACTGCACGAGAGGTAAAGGAGTATGTGTTTGTGTGTATGTATGTGTATGTGTATGTATATGTAAGTGTGAAAACGGTTGGAGATGTTAAGGGGTGGTAAATTTTAACAGAAATAGATGCCTGAATCTTATTATATATGCTGGAGGTGGCACACATATATGTACTAACACTAGGACTTTTCCACCAATTCTCTTGTTGAAATAAATGCTAGATTCAAGACATTTAAAAAACTGGAAAATTGTTTTGTAATTATTATCTATTGAGAAATTAAATTTCTCCCCCAGGCTGAGGATTTCACGGGCAAATTCTGGTATCTCTATTTCTGTTAAATTTATTAGCCATTTATTTTTCAATTTATCAAAATCAATATTGTTGTTTTCATGGATGTTGTTATTGTTTTAACTCACAATTTTAACTCGCATCACCCAGACAGTAGTAGATAAATGCATTTTGTTAGCGGATCAAGAACACCACACATACAACATACAACGAATAAAAACACATTGTTGGCAAATGATTACCCTATTTTCTATATAAATAAATACATAAACAAAAGACTTCTTACACTAAAACAACGAAATAATAATAACAATGACTTACACAAAGACACAGAGAACAATAATAATTATTTAGTATTACCATTTCACAAATACATAACACCTGCACTTAAACCCATATTTAAGAAAAACAACATAACACAGATAAACAAATCAACAAACAAAATCAATCACCTCCTAAAACTAGGGAAAGACAGAATAGATACAATCGTCTAGTGTCAATTGTGCTAGTGCCACGTAGTATATAAAATTGACTGTAACGAATGCCCAGCTACTTACATAGGACAAACATCAAGACAGCTAAAAATGCGCACAAAAGAACATAACAAATGCATTGAAAATAAAGACACTAGAGCACCATTAGCATTACATAATATGAACACAGGACACACTTTCAATTTTGAGAACGTGAAAATTTTAGACAAAAAAAAAACAGATTATACATGCAAATTCTCGGAAATGCTACACATACACCTACACACAGACACAATAAACAGGATATATGACACCAACTTCCCCAGGGACACATACAAGAAGTCAATAGATATAATTAAACATAATAGTAATAAACAATAAAATAATAATAGTACACTGTATCCCTAAACTCCACCTAGTAATTTCTAGAACAACATCACGGAAGCATATGTGGTAAGGATGTGGCAACCAGTTGAGTTTGACAAACATTCTCTAGCTCGTTTTCGCTAGGGGATTCCCCGAGCTTAACACAGTACTACTACTAAAACATTAGTATCAGTACATATCTGTTTACCACCTCCAAAACACAATATACTCCCTGGTAGAGGATACAGACTCCACGCCACACTCAGGCGAACAGGGCCACTTTCGTGGTATTTCTAAACGATACTTTTACACACACTCAGAGATACATGCATACGCACACTATCACACAACAAACACACACACACACACGGACACACATACACATATGCACATACACTTTGTTGCAATGTTAATAAAAAATAGTATCTAAATTAATAGCCTCAATTCACGTCCAAATCTCATGTATTTATACCATGATATCAGATATGACAAGGAGGTGGCAGCCGGCCGCGCTTGGTAAACGTACTCTCGCTAACTCTCACGAGGGGATTCCCCAGGCGCGACACAGTACTATTACTAGCCCAAACACTAGTGTTAGTACATATATGTGTGCTACCTCCAGCATTATTCTATTTTCCTATATAATAAGATTCAGGCACCTATTTCTGTTAAAATTTACCACCCCTTAACATCTCCAACCGTTTTCACATTTACATATACATACACATACACATACATACACACAAACACATTCTCCTTTACCTCTCGTGCAGTATAAAATCGATGAAATTCGACAGCCTAGTCAGTCCGATTCTTGGGTAGCATGAGGGAGCGTTGCGGCCGTACCATCTTCCCGCCGCCCCTCTATGCTCACCTAGGAATAAGAGAGGTGTGGGGCTCGACTAGGTGAGTCCCTCTTTCTACAAAGTTTTTTCAATTAATTGATTCTAACGATATACTACAATTTTTAATTCGTTTATTATAGATAATAACATCTGTAGTCAAATTAGTGCAATCTGTGTCGGTCTTAGAAAATTGGTTTAGGGTTTTCTTTTCACGTAAGTTGTTGGTCACAATAAAATAATACAATACATAATTAGCTTCCGAATAAGGGATAGAAGTCCCTTAAATAACCCTTCTAGTTGTTTCTAGAATATTTAAAAAAAAAACAATTTAACTAAATAGCAAAAGTGAGAAATGCGTTTTTAAAAATACTCAGTGTTAGACTAATAAAATTCTTGGGACCAAGTGATCAAACATAAAAACATTATTTTAAAATACTTATATCGAGAAGATATAATCTTCTTGGTTCAGTGGGCAAGGCACTTGCCTACGGAAACATGGCCGTCTAGGGGTCCTGGGTTTGAATCCCAGTGATAACTCGAATTGTTTTCAACTTAATTTTTCTATGGAATTCGTATACAGGAAACCGACAAAACAATAATAAAATGCCAGAAATGGCAAAAGTTCTCAAATGACCATCCTCGAAATAGGTCGATGAGTATCTTCGTCGAAAATTGACAGCAGTAAGACAGGAAGTGATAGTTCGGATGTCCATGAACTGTGGCATGGCATGGGTGCATCCGAAAACTCTACTGCCGAGTTCTGCTTGATGTAGACGTGTACACCCACTGCCGAAAGTGTTCCGAGACTTTAGTAAGCAGAGAAAATGGGTTTCGCTCGACGGCATCGCATAACTGGAGTTATTAAAATATTGGGTTTATAAACAGGGCATCTACACAGAGGTGGTAAATGTCTCCCGTAAAAAGGTGTAAAGCCTGTACGGGACTCCGTAACAGGATAGAGGAAGTGGATACAATACAATACAATACAATACAATACAATACAATACAATGCAATACAATACAATACAATACAATACAATACAATGCAATGCAATGCAATGCAATGCAATGCAATACAATACAATACAATACAATACAATACAATACAATACAATACAATACAATACAATACAATACAATACAATACAATACAATACAATACAATACAATACAATACAATACAATACAATACAATACAATACAATACAATACAATACAATACAATACAATACAATACAATACAATACAATACAATACAATACAATACAATACAATACAATACAATACAATACAATACAATACAATACAATACAATACAATACAATACAATACAATACAATACAATACAATACAATACAATACAATACAATACAATACAATACAATACAATACAATACAATACAATACAATACAATACAATACAATACAATACAATACAATACAATACAATACAATACAATACAATACAATACAATACAATACAATACAATACAATACAATACAATACAATACAATACAATACAATACAATACAATACAATACAATACAATACAATACAATACAATACAATACAATACAATACAATACAATACAATACAATACAATACAATACAATACAATACAATACAATACAATACAATACAATACAATACAATACAATACAATACAATACAATACAATACTATTATTCAACGATGAAATTGATTTTAATAGTCAAAGACTGTAGCGTTAACGTTAAATAAATATTTATAATTAAATTTATAAAAAGTCTTTAAATAAAAATAGTTTATTATGGCATTAGGAAATAAATATGCCTTACAATTCCAGGTTTTATCACCAGATGGATGCAAGTTATTTGTATCCATATACAAATTTATCATTTCTATTCCATTTACATGACCGACTCTGGAGTAACATTTAGTGTCTATAATAGGTACTTGCCATTATTGCTCTGATAATGGCTCACTGGCAAAGTACTGGAGCCGCAACATGATTATATAATTTTATCATTATTTCTTAAAAGAAACCTTTATTCTCAACTTTTATTTACATGCAAAATATATATATTTTTTTGCTCAAACTCTCCTCTCTTTCAGGTGTTATTTTCGCATTAATTCTCTTTCGGTAGGTAAAAGACTGTTATAATACAGTCACCTATCCGAATTCGAGAAAGCGAAATGACAAAAGTCCGTTTGAGTTTTATATGGGTTTATAGCTCGTGGGGTCAATTAGATTCTCTTTAAAATGATAAAAATAGTTTATCAAAAATGTTTTCATTTATTTACCTATTTGCAAATTAATGTTGGTGGTTTATTCATTTTTTTTTTTTTTTTTTTTTTATAATTATTTAACGTCGCCATGTTTGTGCTTCCATGTGGTGCTAATCGACGACGGGGGTCTGCGGTGTGTTTTGTAAACAAAGCACATGTAATTTTTACAGAGGTGCTTGTATCAATCGGCAGAGACTAGGATTCGAACCCGGGTCACCGGCGTGGGAATCCGACACTCTACCGACTGAGCCGCCGCAGGCCCCTGGTTTATTCATTTATTTATGAATAATCATAAACCTATAAAATTAAGAAATACTTTGTTACAGAAAAATTAAATTATTTTGATATGATACAAGCCTTTGAATAAGAAAATCTTACGTAAGAGGGGGAGGGGGCTCATCAAAATATTACGATTCCTTACGTGGAGAGAGGGGGGGGGGGGGTTAAAAGTACGGAAAACAGCCATTACGTAATTTGTACGCGGCCCCAATGTTAACAAAATTAGCTAGATTGACAACACTATATTTTTTAATTCGTTATCTGAGCATTTTTATTTGAGATACAAATCATGAAAAAGTGCTAGTACCATTATTCATACTTGCTACAGACATAATTTTTTTAGATTTGTTTAAATAAATTCTGCAAATACGCAAATACATAGTAAATGCCATTATATGATATAAACCGTATAAGCTTCAAACAATTGTTCGTAGGATAGTGCAATTATATACTAAGGGGGTATTATTATGTTTTGATAAAAAAATTGAACAATCATTGAGTGTTTTTTATTTGATGAGTACAAATTATTAACATATGAATCTTTCTATATCACGTTTATGAATTATAAATTCCATACAAAAATATTTTTTTATTATTTCTAAACCGTAATGTTCTCGAAGAAGCTCTTAATAAATCTACTCTCTAAATTTAAACCAGTGAAC
This sequence comes from Gastracanthus pulcherrimus, assembly GCA_949152435.1. Classification (NCBI taxonomy): domain Eukaryota; kingdom Metazoa; phylum Arthropoda; class Insecta; order Hymenoptera; family Pteromalidae; genus Gastracanthus; species Gastracanthus pulcherrimus. The sequence goes on along the minus strand of OX424573.1, from coordinate 63,607,448 downwards.
TTTTCACTAATATATGCAGTGATTATTATTTCCACTTATGAAACAGTGGAAATTTCGTTGTTTTATCAGTGAACTACTTAATTCACTATAAGAACAGTAGATTTCACTGTTAAAACAGTGAAATGTTTGCCGCCCTCAGCTCCACTCTCGCGTTAGACGACGAAAGACAGTCGTTCGTACGTGGCAGGAAATTGCGTACTGATTTTTCTCGTTCATAAGGTCTCGTGTGAGGTATTTCACCTATATCGTTTAAAAACGAGTGTTGTGTGAACGACAGTAAGTATCTCGAACGAATAAATTTAGCAGTAATTCGGTGATCGGTGTTTTCGGTTAGCTATTACACGTGCAGCACGCATGCGCGCGCGCTCGTCTGCACCAGCACACGCGTCATAAAATTGTGGACAAAGATGGCTGCTCGTGCGTTTCTTGTGCAAGGAGGATTATAGGAGGCTCGTGTTCATTTTTCGCATAGCATTCTACAATAGTATTAAAGTGATCTACGAGATATTATCGATAGTTCGAAGTGTGCGTGCATTTACTAAGTACACAGCTCACACACGTGTACTCGATAAACTGCAACAACGTAACCTCGTCGTTCGCAAGCGCCGGGAAACTCTAAGGTGGTTTTCTTCCGCGCAAGAAGCCCCTATTGCTATATATAAAGATAGCTAATTACTGAGAAAAGTTTGGAACATATACGGATGGTAGAGCATATTTATTAACACGCATGAATGCATATTTTTTGCGTAGACGTTAGCTCTAAATAAAAAGTCTTTTTTTTACAGATCAAAGATATAGGCCTATGGTAGATATATCAGAAAACATAGCCTCTTTGTAAATTGAAGGCTTGAAAAGCAAGCTCGCTTTACTTAATGTGGATGAGAAGAGTTTGCATATATTAGCAGGTAAGAATTCAATGCATGTACTTTATTAAAGTTCGCTATACATATCATTGAGAGGTAAAATCTAAAAGTAAATAATGCTTTAACCGACACTTTGAATTGATAATTTAAAAGTAAAATATGAGTTTGAATATAAATATTCAAAAATAGAATGATCAGTCATTACCTAATTAACTGTAACTTTTGGATGTTGTTGGTCACTACTGTTCTATTACTATACTAACAATAATAACTATAAAACCTTTTTTTATGCTTTTGGGCACCAATGAGACTACGCATATGGGCTAAAAATACAAAAGTGAGTTTCGTGTTAAACTTGTGAATTCACATATTAATATATTTTAATAACTTACCTACATCAAATTCTTAACTTGTTTATTTATTAACGTAACTATTTTGACAAAAAATATCATATAACCTAAGAAAAGAATAATTAATACATATACATATGTAATAATTAAAAACTAACCTTTCAGAGTTGTGTAATTAAGCAGAACTGGTATAATGTTTTTATATGCAACAACGTTAAAAAAAGTATTGTTTACTTTTAGTTGTTCATTATATACTGGTTCTGCTGAAAAAAGAAAAGTACTCACAAAGAAATCAAGTATTTCTAGCACTTAAATTACTTATAAAATTATAATGCTTATCCGATTTAATCAATTTTTTATAGGATAATGTAGTTTTTTATTCACTGTTTATATACTATTAAAACTCAACATGTTTTGCTACGCTCAATATATAGTAAATCCGAACACATCGCTGCGTCGGCAACATAGGTATCGACCTATACGAGACACTGCAGAGATTTACTATGACACTCGCGCGAAATTTTGAAATCGTAATACTACTAATACGATTATTTCAAGTGTATATTTTTTTTATTTTTGTTTAATGGTTCATAAAATATCATTTTTAAAGAAAATCCAGTATAAATCCTCAAAATCATTCAGGCTTCCTGTGGTCTCTGATAAAAAGAAATTCAATATACAGCTCTTCCAAAACTAGTCAGAATAGTTATTATATACGAATTATTTTCTGAATACTTTTGTTTACTCGTTATTTGCTAAAAGTATATGTCGATTTTTTTTTCAAATACTTTTTTATATCAACAAATTTTAAAAAAATAATGAAAAATACATATATAGAAAATAAATAAAAAATATTCGAAAAAGGTATTCTACGAATACTTTTTTTTAATGGTTTTGCAAAAGCTGTATATTGAACTTGCTTTTAATCTAATACCTCAGGAAACTCGATTTTTTGTTTTTGAGGATTTATAATATCACGAACAAAAATGTATTGGAAAAATGATTGCGGTCGAATATTTCACGATCTCATATGTAAAAAAATTGGTATCTTCTTTCCTTAATTACTAAACTTTGTAAATAATTAGAGTATAAAGTATAAGCGAACCTTTCCAATAAAAAATACTAAGCTTTCTCTTTGAGAAAGTAAAAATTTTACAATTGATTTACTTTTTTTTAATACAGTATAAGAATACATATTTTAAGGTTTATTAAAATAATGTCAAAATTAATTACCAATTAAAACTGTTTTGAAATTTAAAAAAATGTTTTCTTAATTTTTAGATAATATTATATTTATTATCTTTTTGTTATTCATACTCTGGTTTCGCAAAATTTAATTTTGATTTTCTTTCAGTAGTAAACTTTTGAAAATGGAGCATTTCAAATGTTTTATGTACGAGCAATTGATTCCCGGAGGGCTGAATGGGTTATCTCAGCATTTTCGTGAGCATCATGGACTCACTATCACTCGTGGCATAGATAATACAGGTTTTGTTTGTAGTCAGAATGGTTGTTGTGAAAGCTTCGGTCACTTTTATGATCTTCGGCGACATATTAAAAATTATCATGTACCAGTTGCAAATCCTGGTGTAAATCTGATACTTCCGTTGAATCAAAATGATGTTGAGTTTATTCGTCCTATAGAAAATGAATATGACAATAATGAGATTAATGCTGATAATATAGAAGAGCCTCAGGATTTTTATATGTCCGATAATGAAGAGGTCAATGATGAGGATGAGAATATCGAGTTTGCTTTGTGACAATTTATTGTGAGAATGATGGCTAGATTTCATTGTCATGGTTCTATGACAGCGAGTATGATGAATAATATTATTCAGGAATCTCAAGAACTTTTGTTTTATTTTCGTTCTTTCATTAAATTCAAGTTAAATACTCTTTTTAGACCAGGGCAATTAGTGGATGAAAGTCTAGTAAATACTATAAACGATATTTTAGATTTCGATATTCCGTTTGAAGGATTAAAAATGTATGAATAACAAATAAATACATTAATAGAGTACTGTGGATATATTGAACCACAAGAAATTCCTCTTGGTGAGCGTGACGATAAGATCCTTGATAGTGAAACTGGTACTTATGTAGATACAACCGTTTATGAATCTTATCAATATATTTCGATTGTTGAAGTCTTAAAACTTGTTTTTTTCTAACAAAGCAGTCAGATAAGCTATTATTTCCGAGCAGCCTTCACCTGATGGTATATTAGGTTCTTTTCTCGATGGACAATATTATAAAATTCATCCTTTTCTCCAAAAATACAAACACGCCATTAGAATCAAATTGTACTATGACGAATTAGAAATTGTAAATCCTTTAGGATCAAAAACAAGTATACATAAATTAGGAGTTTTCTATTATCAAATAGAAAACTTACGAGTACCTTCGCACATGAACTCAGAGCTCAACAATATTCATATTTTAGCAATTTGCTGTCATCAAGATATTATTAATTATACTTTTAAGAAAATTCTGGCTCCGTTTATAGAAGAATTGGCTAAACTTGAAAGTGATTTAGGTATAGCTCTCGATTTTGAAAAGTAAATATTTGTTCTTCGAGGAACTTTAGTAAGCTTTTGCGGGGATGGACTACCTGTCCATGAAGTTAATAATCTTTTGGGCCCGTCAGCTAACAAATTTTGTCGCATGTGTGTATACTGTAGTGATGGCCTACATTCCGCTTCTTTAAATAAAGCTCCACCTAGAACCGAAGAATTATTTTATGAGCATTTAGCCCTATTAAAGAATACAAACTTCTCCAATGTTACTAAGACAGAGACCGGTATGAAAGGTGATTGCTGTTTAAATAACTCTAAATACTTTGATATTTCACGAAGTAAAATATTTGATGTAATGCATGATCTACTGTGTGGAATTTGCCCTATGATCGTAAAATTAGTACTTCACGAATACGTGATAGTACAAAGGATATTTGACATTATCTAATGACTTCAATAAGTCTGATGTAAGTGATTCAGAAGATGGGTCATGTCTCAAAATAGAACTTGGATCTTCTAGAATTGAACCCCCTTCAAAAAATAACGAAATAAACAATTCTGACGAAAGAAGTTTCTGAAAATAGAAAACGCTCTAAAAATTTCGATGATTCAACTGTGATATCAGATGATGAAGATAATGTTCCTTTGGAATCTGATCAAACAAAAAGAGGTTTAAGAGATCATAAAAGAAAAAAATTGAAGGATTGTTCTACTGTTAGTATTTCACCAGAGCTACATAGCAGTACAAAGAATAACGCAACCGGTTCAAAAACCAATGTGTATCAGTTTTCGGTAATATTTTATTCTGTTTGTGTAATAATTTATTTTTGTATTATTTAAAGAGCAGATATGAAAAGTTTCTATAAAGGTTTATATATAAAACTTACGTTTTATATATATATATATATATATATATATATATATATATATATATATATATATATATATATTGAAGCATTCTATACATTATATTTACCATAAAATCGTGCGATGGAGTACAAAATTATATATATATATATATATATATATATATATATATATATATATATATATATATATATATATATATATATACAAAATTTTGCACTCCATCGCACGATTTTATGGTAAATATAATAAATAATATATACCTCGTTCGTTATTACCCACAATATAAACTAAAAGAAATACGCTACAATTAAAATAGTAAACATAAACTAATATTCTATTTTTAAAATATTTCTATTTTTTCGAGAATAGTAAGAATACATTTCCGTCTCTGGAAAAGTGGTGAAATCTATAAAAAATACCTTTCTAAAAAGTAAAATCTTGGAAAGTATAAGTTTCATTATTACCCACAATATAAATTAAAAGAAATATGTTATTACCAAAATAAGACGTTCAATTATGAATTTCATGAATACGCTACAATTAAAATAGTAAACTTAAACTAATATTCTATTTAAAAAATAATATAGTTTAAAATATTTCCATTTTTTACTAATTCTGATAATCTCAAATGAACGCTAAAGAAATTAATGAAATCGATTAATAAATTGGCAAGTATTGTATTTTTATTTGTATATCAATTTCCTTCTTTTATTAATTAGTATAAAGTATTCAAATTATTTAAAAAATATTATAGTTTAAAATATTTCTATTTTTTACTATTCCTATATCTATTTCTGTGTAATTGTTACAAACAGACCTGTATGAAAAAGTTGCAAAATATCGAGAGGCAACGCCGGCATGAGAGAAATAAAGCTGCGCAGGATGAATTTTCACAACGGATACAAATTCGATATTTGATAATTTTTTTCTTGGAAGCAATGGGCTCTAGACAAAAATTACCAAGAATAAAAAATTCTCAGAATCACTCAAAGAATACGCACAAATTTTTCCGGAGAGTTTTGAGCAACTTTTTTGATTTTGCAAAAATTTTGCAATTTGAAAAATCAAAAAGTTGCTCAAAAGGATTCGAAAAAATTTTGACGTATTCTTTGAGTGATTCTAAGAACTTTTTATTCTTAGCAATTTCCTCGGTTCACTCATATTTTCCGCTAAAAAAAATCGTGAATGCATTGATAAAAATTCTGTGAATCAGCCGCCATTTTGTAAACACCAAAGTGAAAAATTAACTTCCTCCCAACATATTTTTAAAGTTCAGGCATTTACTCCACCATTTGAACGGGTTCCAGCTTGTTAACAGACCGGGAAACCTTCTAAAACTCGATTTGAAGAAAAAAAAAGGTCGAAAAAATCGTGTTTTTATTTTTTAAACTGAATTTTTACATAGAAAAAAATAATTTAGATCGATTCCGCGGTCACCATTCGAAAGAGCAGGTCTCTAACTTCAAAAATATGTCTCTCTCAATTTTTTTACTCGATCATAGCATGAGTTAAACGGCGTCAAAGACCGTCGCATCGTTTATGCCATTTTGGCCCTTAACGGGTTAAGGAGACACCTTTAATTTAAATAATAATATATTTTATGGTAAATATAATTTATAGAATGCTTTATTATATATATATATATATATATCACCTATAATGTACTTATACAGAGTATATTTTTAGTTTTACCTCCCACCAGACGATGTGTTATAAAATAGATTTAAATGACTTTTTGATTGATGCACTTTAAAAAAAATATTTATTCAAATTATCTAGAAATGAATACCCTTTTTATATTTTTATCGTCATTCTACGGTAAAGAAAACTCTTCTAAATAGCAAGCAGGGTAATGCAATCATTAATGTAGCTAAATCTAATACATTTACCGAGAAAGACAGATATGCTCTAATACGGATTACTGTCGAATAACTAATAGCGACTCATGGTAGTTGGTAAATATTACGAATAAAATAAATATTATTAATGTAATTTAAAAATATATAATAATAATGTTATTTCTATAGTTATCCACCTGTTGAATCGAAAATAGCACTTGCCAAAGCAATCATCACAGAATATCCTTTATTAAGAAATAGCTTATCTAAGCTTGGATATGTAAGTATAAGATCGAGTAAAAATATTTTTATTTCCGACTCAGACGTAGTGGCCACTTTATTGACCTGAAAAGTGGGAGAAAAATAGCCCGTGGGAATGAAGTAGTTTATTTCCTGTGGGAAATAAAGTAAAATTTTACATTTTTCCCACAAATGCGGTTTTCAAATTTTCTGGTTTTCTCTTGTTTCGATGTGTGAATCCCACTTTTCAAGTCAATAAAGTGGTCAGAGATAAGTCAGAAATAATTTTTTATATGCAATACGGGAAAAAAGTCGACTTAATTTCCTTGATACTTAATAATGTACAATTAATCAATTTTCTCAAATTGTAAAACGATTTATAGGAACATTATTTCGATCCTTAAACCAAACTTGGATTTATTGAGTATCGTCTCCTCACTGTAAGGACCAGTTTACCGAAAGAAGAAAAGAAGTATAAAATAACGTCCATCAAAAAGGAAACTAAACCTTCATTTACTATAACTGAAACTTTACTATCTGAAGATGAACTTGAAGTAAAGATAAATTGTATTATAACATTTTTTAATTCAAATGGCATACAAATTTATACATGAAGTTATTTTTATTTTAGCTTTCCTTGATGAGACATAAATATCCTAAGGCTGAAAATAAGAATACTATTATAGTAACTCTCAAAGAAACATTTTTAAATCGAAGAAATTGGATTCTTGGCGAAAATCCTTCAATCTTTTAAGTGATGGAAAAATATCCTCGTTTAATGGATTATAAGGGTGTTATGGTAATAAACAAATAATTATTTTTTCAACCTGATGTTGATGCAAATCAATACAATTTGAATATTCTAAGAACTTTGTCAAATTTCAGATAGACAAGGAATTTGTCGGAATGTTTCCCGAAGTAGGAGATAACTTTATATCTAAATTTGGAGCGTTTTATAAACCAAGCATTTTAAAATATGTCGATTTTTGTAAACCTGAATTGAAACAAAAGTACGATTATGCAGATGGTAAGCTTGTAGTACAGTTATTATTGAGTTTTTACCGATTTATTTTATTATAATACGTATTTAAAAAAACTTAAGTTATATTTTTCTTATCAAATAATCGATGACTTGAATGCTCTCCTTATGTTAATTGATTTACTTCCGACTACTAACGTTGCCAAAGGGAGAAATCCAAAGGGCAACGGAAAAGGAAAAAACAGCAAAGAAAACAAAACCGTTCAAACGAGTTCTCATGGATCAATTTTGGAAATAGTCCCAGTGAGTAAAAGCTAAGCAAGTAAATTTTATATATTTATCAAGATGTTCTAAATTTTTACATTTTTGTTTATAGCCAGGCACTGATTTGAATTTGTTTGCACAAAATAAAAGGAAGGAAAGTCTTACGAATGTACAGCCATACATAATCTGTGCATAAGGAGAGCAAAAAAATAATTATTTCTTAGAAATAGATGAATGGCGTATTCAGAGAATCGATAAATCGTCTATCGTAACAAATTTTTATTTGCTTTTTAAAGTATATTAAAATTTTAAATTGGAATATCCTTTATCTCATAAAATTTTTTTTTCAATTTATCCATTGCTTTGTATCTAATACAAATACTGGAGCAGGAGGGTCAACTACCTCTCTTCTTGTTAATTTAAGTAATATTAAATTTAATTAAAATAAAATAATTTGAGAATCAATTCTGTCTATATATTTTTATTATAAAATTTCTTGTTCTATTCTATGTAGTGACGTAATTTTATTAATATTATTAATATTAGTGAAATATATATTAAAAACCTTGTCTCCTAATTACAGGAATTCATATTTTCATTTAATTTTCAATTGTGAAAAAATATCTTTCTGGAATATTAACAAGAAGCAACGATGTTCCAGAAAGTAACTGTTCCTAATTAAAAATTAAATAAAAACAATGAATTCCTGTAATTGCTGATAGTAGGATATCTTAACGTCACTGTTTAAAACCGTGGCATTACAGTTCACTGCTTTTCAGTATACTTTCTCACTGTTTCATTCCGTGGACTTTCACTGATTTATCAGCGAATATTCACTGTTTCAATTAGTGAATCTATTTCACTGTTTCAAAACGTGAATAGTCACTATTTTGCAGTGACATACTTTTCACTGATTCAATAAGTGATTATTCACTACACTGTTAAAAATGTTCTTAATTTTAATACACGTAAAATATACAAATGTATATTAAATTTAAAATCGTGGTAATTGAATTAGGAATTAATATACATGTATATTAATTTTAATACACATATATCAATTTTAAAACATATATATTAATTTTAATACATGAATATTAATTTTAATTCATGTATATTAATTTTCAAAATATTTCTAAAATACAAAAGTATTTTAATTTCACATACATGGTAATTAATTAAAAATTAATGTACATGTGTATTAATTATGAAAATTTGTTTTAATTTTCGTATTTTAAACATCACAGATTCCTACTATCCCACGAATGTTTTTAACTATATTTATTTAAAAACCCCCCTAAGCCGTAAGCCTTTAGGGATTATTCTAAGGGGTAGTTGCATATAAAATGGTAGTTACAAAATTAGAAACGGTAGTTACTGATCGAGTTTTCGTTTGTAAGTAAATTACCTATCACAGGGGTCACCTTGCAGTTTTTTACGCAAACTCTAAATTTAAATAACTCATAGACAGCAACTTTAAATTACAATAAGTTTAAGTAACAAAAGTAAAATATAAAAACCGACTAACCCAAATACAGCTAAAACGCCAAGAACACCAGAACCTTATTACCCAAGGATTAAAAAAATGTAATATCATAAAACCAAATATCTCAAATATGTTAGTTGTTTCCAGTTTTTTGAAGGACTTATCCGAGTATTTCTATTAAAATTTGTGAAAAATGTTACAGGGATTTACATTACCGTCTTCTCATTTTTTTAAATAATAGCGTTTCAAAAAGCTTTGACAAAATAACTCTTATAGAATCGTCGAAATATAATAAGTAACCTATGGTTAAAACTTCCGCCAATTGTTTTCATATTATACCGATAAAAATGGTTTGAACAGTTCTTAAATGATGCCCTTGAGGCAAATTTCTTCCAAAGGGTTACATATCTACCTAATTCGATAATATGCAATATTTGATTAATTACATCACTAATTTATATCTTACTAATCAAAGTGATTCAGTAATTAAATATATAATATAGTTTAAAAACAATAAAAACAATGCAAATCCATGTGTAACTTATAAGGACGATTCGAATTATCATACTAAAACAGGTTGCTATGGCGTAATCGGTAGGATGTCCGCTTTTGGAACAACAGGTCCCGGGTTCGAATCTCCACAACATCGGATTTTTTTCAGATACATATTTATTTAAAATATCAGATACATATTTATTTAAAATATAAAGTTATAAAATATAAAATTGCACTGTGTATAATAAAACATATATTTAACTTTTAATGTATATGCAGTTCAAGTGTAAAATCCGCATTTAAAATAAGTATTAATAATTTTTTTATAAATTGTATTAAATTTAAAAAAGTGTTAGAATTTTAATAGGTATACGTGTTTGAATTTTCATACACGTATATTAAATATCATACCGTGTGCTAAAATCAACAAATGTATTTGAATATTCTTTAATACACGTATATTATATTTTATACACGTATTTGCAAAAAGACTTCCAACACATGTTTATTACAATTAATACAGAAATTTTTAACAGTGTACGTATTAGTGAATTTTCACTAGTTTAAATTAAGAGAGTACATATGGCTTTAAGGGGACACCTTTAATTTAAATAATAATATATTTTAAGGTAAAGGTAAGGTTTTTGTACGGTATATTTGAACATTTTATCTTTTGATTAGTTTTAATGAATACCTCTATATTTCTTGGGCTACCGCAAGGTTTAGATAGCCAATGTGATAGAATTGACTCTTTCAAGGTTTTATTATGTTCAAAATACATGTAGTTATGACATAAGAAATCAGCAATGGTGTCTGGTTGAGCTGAAGATTTGGTAATATACTGTGCAATGTGCATACGCCTTATTCCCAATAAGTGAAGCAGTGTTAGTAGCAAAGTAAGTAGTACTTATTCCAAAATAAATTTTAGAATAGTATAGTCAACGTTTAACTAATTTCCTTAGTTATAGAAATAACACTTTTACAAAACAATGATTATCTCAAAACTAATATTTTAATTAATTTTTAGATTTCAAAATGGGTTTGACGATGAAGATATTTTATCCGCTTTTTGAAATTTGGTTGTGTTGTTCTTTACTATATCAGGAACACATCTATAAAGCAGTTCTGTAATTAAGTAAATAAATTCAGAAATATAAATATTTGCTTATAATAAACTACTAAAAAATGTTGAAATACGATTTAATTTTGTATGTTTATACAGAAAAATATTTGTATGATGAGGGTGCCTAATACTCAGATCAGAACGAGCACGAAATGAGTATGCGGTGATGATGCAGTCGAACTGGGATTTATCCAAAGGTAAGGTTTATTGCTTGTGTGTCTATATGAACGCTTGTTATCAACTTGAGATGGCTAAATATATATATTTTTTGCAGAGTCCTATTAAAAGTGAAACCTCTAAAAGGGAAAGATAGAGGCACAAAAGCGAAAAAAATGTTTAAAATAGCTGAGAAAAAAAATTACAAACAAGCTTGCGGTTTACATTAAAATTGTGAATTTTGTTAAATAAAATTACTTTATTACCCTGGTAGAAATTTATCCCGTCCACTTTATAGATCTATGTAGAATAATCTCGCGCTGTGTAGATCTATGTAGGCAAACTAGATAGCTACTATAAAGGCGTGTAACGGTCGTCCCTTCTAGTTTCCCATATTATTTGCCCCGATAAAACTAGATAAGCAAAATTATGACAATAACAACCACTTAAAGGTTATGTTTTAAGAAACAGACGCATAATCTATTGAACTTATTATGTATTATTTTGATTTAAAGGTATTTACATGTTATTGTTCACCTATTACCAATGTAAGTAAATGTAAACAACCTCTAAAATGTAAGGTTATCAAATTTTAGATGCATCGAGTTTTTGTATTTAAGAACTCAATAACAATATTATGTTACACATATATATTAAACAATCAAAATAAGAAAATAATCTGAATATCTAAATAACTATATGAAGTGTTAGTGCAAATATTTATTTTCTTTGTGTAAAATTGGTTTCCTTATATTTGATTATGTTCCATCCTAAATACATGCTTGGTTTCAAAACCTGTATGGTTTATGTAAGGAAAACTATTTTCACATAAATTTATTATCAACTGATTAATTTTCTATTCTTAAAAAGAAATAATGTATTTGAGTTATTATATATATGTTCTATTTTTGTATTTCCTACTGTGATTAATTTATAACGAAACACTTTCGTTTGACATCTATGGCCAGTTAAAACATAGTAATTTGTTACTTATAAAGAAAATTATCGTCTACATGTGTTCGACTAATGTGTTTGTCTTTGAAAATGTTGTCACGGACGAGCAGTTTATGTATTATAAAAACTCACATACGAATACAAAATTATTTGCAATTCTGAAATTAAAATTCTAGTATTTAAATAAAGCATCTCATAAAGTACATATATGTACATATGATATTATTATTTATATATTACTTTTCAAGAAACAACTACATCAATCAATAATGTTATTTTGTAACCACTGTTTTTCATATGCAAGGAAAATTATTTCTAAAATTTCATTTTTTAGGTTACATATGCTTTCTGACTCTGTTGCAACGCCGTTACCCTAAGCGGGTCCTGGGCGTAGTCGTCCAGAGCGGACGGGTGGGTGCCTATCACCACTACACAGCGCGTCCTCAGGTTGCGGATAGAGGAACGACCCCTGAGAAAGAGGTTAGCTGCGAATAAAGCGAATAAGCAGTCGCGGACAGCCGATAGGCCCAGGCGTGGGTGTGATGAGCCCGCACTGGCGAACGCATTCATCTAGAAACACTACGCAAGCACCGCAACAACTACAAACACTATACAAAATCTCCTATCTTACTTTCTTCTTCTACCTTACTCTGTAATCTATCTCTTTTACCACACATTTCAAACAAAAAATGGGCCAAAAATCCTGCTGTCGTGGAGGATGCGGGAGCGATGACAACTGCCCTGAGAGGGGATGTGTAGAATGATTCGCCACCTGGTCTTACATGGCAACGAAGCCAGCGAAGGCGCGCTGCCTTGCAGGGGGATTATGAGAATGAAACCGAGTGTGTCTGACGACGAGTTGACTATGTCCTCGCCAAAGTCAGAAAGCTCTCATACTTAGTTCTAGGGAGGTATGAGGGTTATCACCCCTAGACGGATGGACTCACCTGCGATCGGAACAGGATCCAAAACGCGCGGGTTTAACTTACTATCATGGCTCAAAGAAAACAAAACCAAACCAAAACGAAAAGAAACTTGAGGGTGGGAACCTGGAATGTACGCAGTCTACACAGAGCAGGCGCGTTCCGGGAAATCATAAATGAAACTGAGAGGTACAATTTAGATTTGGTAGCAATACAAGAAACCCGATGGAAAGATAACGCGATGCTAGGATCCGGTAACTTCACCTTTTTATATGGGGGCGCGAGCGGGCATTCTCTAGGCACCGGATTTCTTGTTAACGAAAGCATCATACATTCCGTTAAAAGTTGGAATTTCGTGAATGACCGACTCTCCTATATCATCATCGAAGGAGCGTGGTATAATTACGTGGTTATTAACGTCCACTGTCCCACGGAGGACAAAGAGGAAGAAGTCAAAAATCTTTATTATGAAACTTTAGAGCAATTAATCGACCAATTCGCGTCTTACGACACCAACATAGTAGTGGGGGATTTCAATGCTAAAATAGGGAGAGAGGAAATGTTTAGGCCCACCATAGGCAAAGAAAGTCTGCACGAAACCAGCAATGATAACGGTATTATGGTCATAAATTTCGCAGCCGTAAAAGATCTTATAGTCAAGACCACGTGCTTCAAGCACAAGGATATACACAAGGCAACGTGGACATCGCCGGATGGGACCACGCACAATCAAATCGATCATTTTCTTATTGATAAGAGGCGCCACACGAATGTACTCGACGTAAGGACCTATAGGGGGGCGGATTGCGACTCAGATCATTATCTAGTAGTGGCCAAATTAAGAGCCAGATTAGTAGCCGGTCAAAATAGTAAGCGAGCGAACAAAGTAGAAACCTTTGATATTGGAAAACTACGAAGCGGGATAGAGCGAATCAAGTACCAAGTAGAAGTTAGCAACCGATTTCAGGCGCTCGAGGAAGCGGATGAACATACGGGAGTAGATGACGATCCGAACAGGTTGTGGGGGGCTATCGAAAAAACTATAAAAGGGGCCGCGAACAAAGTACTGGGTAAGAAAAAAAGGCCGAAGAGCAAACCATGGTTTGACGAAGAGTGCGAACTCTGGTTTGAAAGGCGCAAGAAGGCTAAATTAGATAATGTACACAATGAAAGCGGTAGGGCCGTAGAAGAATACCATGAAATAAGAAAGCAAGTACGTGTGATTTACAGAAACAAGAAGCGCGAGTATCAGAAAAATGAAATTAGAAAAATAGAAACTAATAGTAGGGAAAATAACCCGCGCGAGATGTACAAAGGAATAAACGCTATTAGGAAGGGTTTTCAGAGTAGATCGCAGTTAATGAAAGATAAGGACGGGAACCTCGTGACAAGCGAAAATGAACTATTGAAATTATGGAAAGATTATTTCGATAAGTTATTAAACGTGCATGACAACTCCGAGGAAATGGGAGACGAAATCCACACTGCTGAACTCCATATGGACGAAACGACCTACAAAGAAGTAGAGGCCGCGATCAAAAAGCTAAAAAACAATAAGGCCGCAGGAAACGATTCTATACCAGCTGAACTACTTAAATATGGAGGCACCGCGCTTACATCTAAAATTTTTTATCTAGTATGTGCTATTTGGAGAAATGAAACAATACCAGAAAATTGGAAAGAATCCATCATCATACCGATCTTTAAAGCGGGAGATAAAACAGACTGCAATAACTACCGGGGAATCTCACTTTTAGCTACCTGCTACAAAGTTCTGTAAAACGTAATACAGGCCAGACTCACACCATTCGCGGAAGATATAATAGGAGATTATCAGTGTGGATTCCGGCGCAACAGGTCAACGAGCGATCAAATGTTTACCATAAGACAATTATTAGAGAAAAAGTGGGAATATTGCGAAACTATACACCAGCTATTTGTGGACTTTAAGAAAGCGTACGACTCTGTCAAACGAAGCAAAATGTATGAAATCCTAGTGCTCCTTGGCGTACCAAAAAAACTCGTCAAATTAATTCAAATATGTCTGAACGGAAGCACTGGAAAGGTCCGAGTAGGCGGTAATGTATCCGAATCGTTCATGATACGCGACGGTTTGAAGCAAGGTGACGGGCTTTCAACGGTACTCTTTAACCTGACGCTAGAGCATGTTGTTAGAAAAATGCAGGCTAGCGAGTTAGGCGCAACACTCAACGGAACAACGCAAATTTTAGGCTATGCGGATGACTTGGATATAGTGGGAGATAATGGTGAAACGGTGTCGAGAAATGCGGAAATCCTTATAAATGCGGCTAAAAACACGGGGTTAGAAGTGAGCGAATCGAAAACGAAATATATGATCATGGAGAAACTGGGCATTCGTGAAGCAGAGGGGGATCTCAGAGTCGGAAATTTCACTTTTGAAAAGGTTAGCGAATTCAGATATTTAGGTACAACTATAAATGATCGAAACGAAATTAAAGCCGAGATTAATAAGAGACTTCATTCGGGTAATGCCTGTTTCTACGCTGTGAACAGATTACTTAAGTCAAAGCTACTGTCGAAAAATGTCAAAATAAGGATATATAGGACTATAATAATGCCGGTAATCTTGTATGGGTGCGAAACCTGGGCGCTCACTAAAGCGGAAGAAAATCGTTTTAGGGTATTTGAAAATAAGGTTCTGCGGAAAATATACGGGCCAAAGAAAGATGAGGAAACTGGGGAGTGGAGGAAACTGCACAATGACGAGCTACATAATTTGTACGCGTCACCAAATATTAACAGAATAATAAAATCACGGAGACTAAGATGGGCAGGGCCGTGGCAAGAATGGGCGATGATTGTACAGCAGCGCGCATAATGAAAGGAAAACCGAAAGCAACGCGACCTCTTGGTAGACCTAGACGCAGATGGGAGGATAACGTAAAATCAGACGTAACTGAAATTGGGCGGGAAGGCGCGAAATGGATGGGGTTGGCACAAAATAGGGAAACGTGGAAGGCTTGCGTAGATGAGGCGATGAACTTTCGAGTTCGAAATGCCATTTAAAAAAAAAAAAAATATGCTTTCTGACTACTTTTATATGTAAATAGTATGAATAGAACTGTAGATCTTATTATTATAATTAAAAACTTGCATGTTACACTTTCTTTAACATTAATTTTTACAATAAAAGTTCTGTTCAATAAATAATATATAACCTCACAGATTTTATACGTACATATTATTATTGAGAAAACTATGTAGATCTGTGTGGATTTATCGAGTTTTGTACAGTCTAGTACTATCTAGTTTGCCTATAAAGGCCATTATAGCGAATGTTGGCGCCACGATAAGATTTCTACCAGGGTAAATAAAATTAAAATTAGTACGCCTAACAAAAATTAAATCCTTTGAAGCGTAACTTTTTGTATTTTAGGTAAAAGATGTATCTTACATTTAAGATACGCAAATAATATAAACTAATACACGTTTACAGATATAAGATAATATTTAAAAAAATAAATCATACACATATTTTAATTTTAAAACACATTTTTAGATTCAGAAGCGTGCTTAAAGACAAATTCACATACGCATATTAAATTTAAGATACATAACTAACATAAATTTTAATAAACATTTTTAAATTTAAGATAGTTTTTGAAAGAGAAATTTATAAAGTAATACACGAATACGCTCACGAATACAAACACGAACACGGGCACACATCCCGCCCTAAAATAAGCTCGCCGCGTGGCTGTGTGAGCGCACCGCTCGCTTAAGGGGAGGTCGAAGTCCTATACCTTATACCCAGTTACCGACATTATTGATTTTTCAATTTAAGCAGTCAATTTTTACTTTAATAAAATTTTACGAAGGTACGCACATTCTTAGTGATAAATGATTATACGTACGTTTGTGGAATTTGAAAATGTGATTTATTCATTGAATAAAGCGAAAACCTGCAATGTCGTATCCGGCATTCCCTTAAGGGGATGCGTTAGACCTACTTTACTCACCGATAAAATACATTCAAAAATTTCGTTTTTCTAAAAAAATACGCATCAGAATCAAATTTCCTTTTCAGTGTAGCTTTATTTACGTAAAATACATAGCGGAACACTCAAATTATTATCAGAATCTAAAATTGGCAATTATGTGATTATGCTAATTTCCGATTCTGATATCAATTCCAGTGTTCCACTATGTATTCTCCCTAGATAAAGCTATCCTGAAAAGAAAATTTTATTCTCATGCGTATTTTTGGCGTAAAACGAAATTTTCTAAAAAAATTTTGTTTTTATTTTCCTATTGAGAAATAGAATGATTTACCTGAAATTGTCAGTGTTCCGCTATTTATTTGATCTAAATAAAGCGATCCCTAAAAGGAAAATCGATTCTGATGCGTAATTTTTACGAAAACCGAAAATATTATTTTTGTTTGCCTCGGTCGGTAAAGTAGGTCTGACGCATCCCCTTAAATTGTTGTGGCACTGCGATACGGGAGTCGACTCTGCAGCATTCCCGTAGGTTTTTCCGTGTACCAATCAGGTAACGGGCACGTAAATTTGGGTCGCCACCTATGGGTGAAAATCTGAAACTCCACATTTCGAATTTCTCTCAAAAACATACCATTGCATCATTTACATCTAATATCTGATGCATTACTACGTTGAAATAGCAACAGGGTCATGTTCATCATACCTAATAATACAAAGAAACATAGTTTCTGGTGACTTTCATTTAAGGTGATGCTAAATAAACCTCCCCTCACGGATAATTACCAGGACACCCTTCTTTATTTAATTTTAAATTTTGAATAAATATCTCTCTAAAACGTTGTTGTCCCAATAAAAAACAACTTTCCAGAGATATGTTTTCTTAAAAATGAATAGTAAATGAAAAAAGTAATTTTCTCACGTATTTGCCGATAACACGAGGGTTTTGCATCACCTTAAGAGGGGAACCTGGTTTGGAAGCTAAAAAAGAGAGATTTTTATTAAATTTTTTATTGACAACAATGCAGATAAGGTTTCTAAAACTTTTACAATATTTAACTGCTTATTTAAAAATGTAACAAAATTTTTATATCGTAATATAATTACAAGATATCGCCATGGTGTATCTCTACTCGAAGCGCCTTGCCAACCAAGTTGCCAATCTGCAGGAAAAATGTAGCCCGCAATTTCGATCTGAAACAAAACAAAATAAAAATATTATCAACTTTCATGTATTTTTATTCTATGTGAACCAGGAACGAGGTTACGAACCCGTAAAATACAAAATTTGTTAGCACTTGAACATAAAGATGACATTTTTAAGAAAAAATAACCTCCATTTTTATGCAATAACTATTATTTAAATGAATGATTTTACAAATGTTTGAGGTTCACATTGAATGATTGTTCATTCCCTAGCTAACGCACTTTGTATCATCTCAATTGATCAATTAATTTTTTCTCCATCTTACCCGCAGATTTTGAAAAAGTACGAAAATAATATTTCGTGAAAAACGCGTTTAAAGTTTGCGGTACAAAAAAATATCATTTAACCATGACTTACCGAAGCCTTATGCTAATCAACCATACCAGGACCATACTGCGAGTCTTCAGCTTCTTCATAAAACTTGTTTAGCTGCATTTGCTTCAGTCTACCAGATGTGCGAGCTTCCTTGGTCGTGCTACTTCAGCGCCGCTCATATAGGTATACAGCGATTTGAACAATTTTTAAGCCCGAATTGAGGCGTTTGGGAGCCATACGCTACACAGTCGAATTGAAGGATTCGTTGGAATTTTGTGTCTGCTCGTCTAAACACCTAGTCAAAAGATCTTCATTGTAAAGATCTTTATAGATCAAAGTAAGGTGTTTCTCGCCACTTCGCCACTCACACCAACTGTCGGAGCTTGCGGAACAAATTCCATGTTTCTCCTTTTCATCGATCGAGCAATAATGATATAGTGTTGCCATTATGCTCTTTTTCATATCACGCACAGAATCTACATTAATTTCATTTTATGGCTAAACCACAGTCAGTGGTTAATTTTTTTATAACGAGATCGGTCAATCTCTCCTTGTCGCCAAACTTCTTTTTTTATATTTCGAAGCCTTTATATACCCGTTGGAACACGAAATTACAATAGTATAAGTCATACGTTACTCAGGTAAACATCTGCCGAGTACTAAATACAAACAAACGCACCGAACGGCAGAACGCGCGATCCGAGCGCTCGTATACCTGCGCAGCGCTGAATCGCTATATATTCTATAACTTTTAAAATACTTCGAATTTGACTCTGAAACTTTGAGAATATATTCTTGAACAGTTTAACTAAAATTAAGCAAAAAGAAATTTGAAAACTTTGACCTTATAAACCACGTTTTTCTCTTAATTTTAACTCGACAGATCAAATTTGATAGAATAAGTATAAATTTCGTACGAAATAAAAAAAAATCATTTCACCCTATTCATATCTGGCCTTGAGAATCTTACCTCGTAAAATAATACCGGTATCGTGTTCAGTAACTCATTTTAATTTAGCAGTTATAAGAATTGCTGTACGATTAAAAAGAAATGTAAAAAGCATTTTTCTAAGAAATAGAAATTTGGTAATTTAAAAAAAATCCTGACGTCTAGGGGCAAATAGGATTTTTATATTCTACAGTCCAAAATATATAAAGAACATACATTCTTAACGTAAAAACATACTATATGACTTGGGGAGTTCAAATAAGCTACTCCTATTATAGATGTGTGAACTTATGAACTTCTCAAGCAAAATGTCTTTATAATATATAACGTATTTTGTCCAATTCATCATCAGATATTGATCTATACATATTGTGTAATACACTGTCTGATTAAACCGATATCTCTTTGAGAAAACTGAGTGCCAAATCAGTTAGCACGGTTTTTTATCATTAATTTTAATCACTTTTTGATATGTAGGTGAGGGTTGGATAGTAACTAGTTAAAAAGTTAAAAGTTAAGTAAAGTTAAAAATTACTGACATTATAACTTAACTTATTAGGCTTATTCGAACTTCTCAAGTCATATAGTATGTTTTTATTCTTTATAGTAGGGTTTTCACTTTTATATTAAAAAGAACTAAATACATAGTTTTCACACGACATAAAATAAACAATGGTATCACAATTAAATTAATAGATTTTCTTATTTACGAAGTAAATGGATTGAAGATACTGGGACTTACGCTTGACCAAAAACTAAATTGAAAAAAAAACGTTAGAACATTTAAAAAACGTAGCATCACAAAGGTTAAATCTCATTAAATTATTATCAGCAAAAAATTGGGGAACCGATCAACAAATTTTGATGAACACATACAAAGCAACGGTGCTGTCTAAATTGGATTATGACTGTATAATCTATTGTTCATAAAAAAACACAAGTTTTCTCACAAGTATTATGAATGTGTGTGTGTGTATGTGTGTGTGTTTGTGGGTGTGGGTGTGTGTACGTGTGTATGTGCGTGCGTATGTGTGCGAGTGTGTGTGTGGATGGATGTCGATTTTAGCATTACTCTGAATATACACGTGACAATTAATTTTTCAGGTCTAATCTGTTTTGTTCTTTTCTTTGCGGCTCAAAAGAAATTTTATTTCTCTTTCGATGTACTGTTAGAAATAGATGCATTAAATTTAATGTACATGTAATGGAAGCACATTTCACGCAGGTACATTATTTTTTTTTGAATGATGTAACTAAAATTTAATGTACATACATTAAATACAATGTACACGATTTTCGATTAAATTAGAAAAATTTTACGTTACATTTACATTATATTTAATGCATGCACATACAATTTAATGTACGGATTGTAAATTAATCATTATTATTTTTTTACATTCGCTAATTATTTTACATATTATTTACATTTGATATAACATGCACGCTCGCATCGCAAGCTTATAATTCTAATTTTTTCACATATTCTTCGATGATAAATATGTTATCTGAAACAAAAAACCGATCTTGTGGGTTATGGAACCGGGGAACCTTTGCACCACACTGAGAAAACCATGGGCATTAAGAACTCCCACTTGTGGTGCAAAATCTTCACCACTGAGAGACATTGGATGTTTATGCTCACGCGTGGCAGCTACAGTCGCTCACAGTGGTGGGAAATCTTCCCCACGAAATAACAAAGCATGTTTAATGCGTGTGAAATTAGCCCCACAAGTGGCAATGTTTGTTTACGGCCACGCGTGGCAGTGAGAGTTGCTCGCTGTGGTGTTAAATTCGTCCCACAACTGACGATTGTGAGGCCAATTGCACACCACGGTGAACGACTTTTGCTGCCACGTGTGGCCGTAAATAAACCAGTTGTCGGGCTAATTTCACACCACGCGTAATGTATAATATGCAATCTTGAACCGTGGGGGTTATTTTCTACCATGGTTTTCTCAGTGCAGAAGCGGATAACCAACTGACTGTGCCACCGCGACTTGTTACGAGTAGTCATTCGAATCGTCTTTATAAGCTACACGCAGTAATATTTTCTTATAATTACAATTTTTAGTACTATTTTCTTAGTAACAACATTTTATTTTACATATATTGTATTTTTTGCACTATCTTAAAAGTGCTTTCCCGTAATAACTAAATTATGAGAAAAGGATTTCTTGTAAATAAGTGAAATTAATTTGTAGTAGAGAATCCAAGTATATTATATATATTGTACAGAGAGATGTGTTTCAGTCGAGCAATCTTGGTGAACTGACTACATATTACGTTTTCATTATGTGCTATAATTCGAATAATGGACTTATTAGGGATAAAATAAACACGCGTAAGAAAGGTTCGAATGTTACATGAAACCTTAAGCGATAAGAGGCGAAAGCCCAAAAATACATACTGACTCTTTATGAGTATTCGGAGAAGTCGTAAACTATCGACATACAAATATATTATTATAAGTATTGAATATATAAGTTTATGAATGCATTAATTTATATGATTATTAAATAATTAATAACATTGTAGGAATAATAATAATAATATAGTATTTAGATTGAATATAAGTATAACATCTGCTTAGATTATACATATATTATATATATAACAATATTTAAATAACGAATTACTTTTAGTATTAAAATTTAAATCATTTAGGTACAATTAAATACAATCTCTTAAAATATTTAGAAAAACATTTCCAAAGTGTTTAAATTGTCAATTATTACGGCTTTTTATGCATTTTTTCCCACAGAGGTCCGTCATTTTTACTGCTTCCAGTGCCCCCATTTGTATTCCTAAAGGCATTTATAAGGATTATAAAGGGTTATCTTTTTGATCCCGGATCGTCAAAAAATCTGAAACTAAGATTTAATATTAATTTTCGACGATTGAATTAAAAATATTTTAAATAAAAAATTAATATATTAAATATTTAATTTACATAAAACGTGATTTTTAGAGGATACATTTTTTTATTGTAGATTTCATAAGGGAATGTGAAAGAGACATGAAGATTCCCACGTTACCGACTGAAAGCTTTTTATTTTCAATATACCATGAAAATACATTTATGGAAAATTGGATAAATTAGGCCGTTGCATTACGAATAAACACCAATTTAAAACAATTT
This sequence comes from Gastracanthus pulcherrimus, assembly GCA_949152435.1. NCBI lineage: Eukaryota > Metazoa > Arthropoda > Insecta > Hymenoptera > Pteromalidae > Gastracanthus > Gastracanthus pulcherrimus. The sequence continues at coordinate 63,584,795 of OX424573.1, read as the reverse complement.
CAAGTGATTTAATTGTTCTTACTTCAAAGTTTGAGTTTTCCTTATAAACAACACGTATATAACTCGAAGTGATAAGATCTATAAAATCGTTAGAATATTTGTCTAATTATTATTTATTGATAGTGGAAAGTTGACAGTGGAATCATTTTTTTTAAGAAAAATATTTACAGACTATTTTAAAAATAAATACATTTAACCGGTAACGTAGGGATCTTCTCTTCCATTTCTTTTCATATGTTTATATAAATGTGTCTTTTTTTAATTTTTTTTTATTTAACGTCGTCATGTTTGTGCTCCCATGTGGTGCTAATCGACGACGGGGGTCTACGGCGTGTTTGTAAACAAAGCACATGTAATTTTTACAGAGGTGCTTGTATCAATCGGCAGAGACTAGGATTCGAACCCGGGTCACCGGCGTGGGAATCCGACACTCTACCGACTGAGCCGCCGTAGGCCCCATAAATGTGTCTTAAACAGTAATAATTCTAAAACTTTTGTTTAATGTACATATTTGCTAATATCATTAATTTAAGCCGTGTATAACGTCAACATCTTAATCCTACGCGTCATGATTTATTGCCATTATTGTCAATACATTAGTTATTGGAGAAACTTTGCGACGTTCACGATTGTAGATGACTCGATAAACGAAATTTTTTTGATCTGAGGGTTATTTGACTCCTTTTAAATTTTACTAAAACCGAAATGGGTAACTTTCTTGTTACACATATTCTTTTTTATATATATTTCTTTTAATCATCTGTTTCATTTTTATGTAATAATAAATGTTACAATGATAAGATTCTAATCGGCACACGGACAAATATTTACTTATTAATAATTAAAGTGAACTACTTTTCCTATTATTAACCTCCACAATTATTAAGAGTCTATAAATACCAGTAAGGAAAATCTTAAAGGAAAATTTAAGATATCTTTTAAAATAATTATTAAGTAGCGTATCGGTCCGATCAATAATTTAAAAAAATATCCTTAATTTTCGGGTTTAGGGTTTACGGTTTAAGGACTAAATTTTTATTACGAAATTTTTATTATTGCATATTGCTTAGCTGGGGGAAAGGGTAGTTGGATTTAGGGCTTTGTTGTTAACTATTTATTAACTGCAAAATGTACTGCTTGGAATGATTGGGTTTAGGGATTAAATTTGTATTGCTTAAATTTTTGTTATTGCAAATTTCTTTGCTTGGGGTAGTTGGTTTTAGGGCTTAGTGATAGTAGAGTTTACTGTTATTAATTATAATAATTTTACATTTTTTTAATTTGGAAATTAAATATTTAATGTTGTATTGTATTAAATTTAATGTAGAACCACATTAAATGTCATGCACGTATACAGAAATCTCCTTTTTGTTACAAGAACATTAAATTTAATGTACACACGTACATTAAAAATGCATTAAATGGTATTTTTAACAGTATGCGTTTTGTTTTTTTACGGTTTTTCGAGTTTTGAGTTTTAGTTTTTCGGTTTTCTTTATACCTTAAAAATAATATTATCGATTGAGTAATAAAGCATTTCAAAGAGCATAAAATTACCTATATTTTCCGATCCGAAATTTTGAATAATCTATTTCCCTTGTTTTGTTATATACGAAGTCGTCATTTTTTTCAAACGGTTATATCTGTTAAATATCAGAAGGAAATTTTTGAAAAAAATTGAAATGATCAGGAATATGAAGAAGAAAATTCAGTAAAGTTTTTGAGGCTTAATGTTTTTCTTTTCAAGAGGAAAAATCTTTTTAGAAAAATAAATCGATATTTTGTCACCTACGATAAATGGAGTAAATCGGCAGCATTTGATTTGAAGCTTTTCAAAAAGTTAACTTTTTCTATCTCTTGATTGAGTTCTTTGCCCAGATCAAAACGACCTTTATATTATAGTCCAAAATATATGACGTTACGTAATGTTTTAATTTTTTTTATCGCTTATATTTCGAGAATGGCACGGTCATTTTTTACCAATCAGGGCTCATTTTTCTCGTTTTTTCACGAAGCTTCGAAATTAAAAAGAAATTTAAAGATTCATTGACTCGTTTATTTTATAACAATTTTTGGATTTTTGAATTTTTGAGTTTTGGTTTTTCGAATTTTTTGGTATGTTAGAAATATTATGATCAATTTAGTGTACGGGATATGCGGCTAATGTGGCGTGGTGGCTTGGCTGGCGCACCCAGGTTATAAATATATACCTTCGAATTAAATACTCACAATACATCAAACTAAATGTATTCGATTCTATATAGTATTTAACGCCATCATACAAATTTTAGGTTACGGTACTATAAAATTTAGCTGGAAAAGAAATATTCAGAATTAATGTCTTACGCCCTAAATATATATGAATAATAAGTTTTTATAATCAAAAGCATACTATTTTCCGAATAACACTTTGGTTTTTATATTTGGATACATATATTTACTTTAAAAATACCTAATAAATGAATAGTGTATATGCGGATAATGTGGCACACACTAAATTATTTCTATATTCAGACGAATTTTCAATAAACTAAACTTACAAGTCTTAAAATCTATTTATATTGCATTATTCACTAAAAAATCTTATAAACCATTCAAACATTCGATTTTGTTTAAGTATGATTATATAACCTAGTTCTCAGCTGTAACGTGAAATTCTTCCAAATTTATTAAAAATACAGGTCAAAACAATGAATAACTTATAAATTGTCTATTATCCTAATATTATTTTCAATAGTAATGAAGAAATAAGTTGCCAGGAACAATTTTTAAGCATAATTACAACAGCGCGCAATTCAACCCGACACGGCGGGTAATATGACGCACATTTTTTTGTTATATATTGAATTAAATCTTCATTTTAGATTTAATAAATTTATATATAACTGATTGTATACGAAACCAGATATGTTTAACTAACATTAAATACCTTTTTATATTTGATTTTAACAATAATTTACTAGATATAAGATAATGAACCTTAAGTACACCACATTAGCCGCATATCCCCTAAATGCATAACAAGAGCATAAAAAAGTACGACGGTATGCACGAAAAAAGTCATATTTAGTAGAAACGGTTATACCTCGGACTAATATCTGATTACATTTAATTTAAATAATTAAATAATTTTAATAAATTACGAATAGAGAAAAAATTGCTGTGATAAGGATTATTATCTATCGTTCTGTAATTTTACTAAAAAATTATCTTTTGTCAAACCATCAATGATAATAACCCGTGCAGCAAATCTTAGGTAAACCAGACCCGATTCAGACCAGATTCTCGTAGGCCAGGTTGGAGAATCGGACAGAAAAACCGCACTCGATCCGGGCTCCGATTTGTATACCATTTTTTATGCGATTCGGCCTAGAAATCTAAGTCCGATTCCGACCCGATTTTCGGATGTTAATCCTCAGCAAAGAAAAAATTATTTATCTCCTTCTCGTGTATTCTACGTGTATTCATTCTTTTTAAACTAGCTTTATTTACTTGTAGTTATTATTATGATAATCGGAAACAGAAATATAGAAATAATTATAAATTAAAAAAATGTTTGGTTTATGCTGGAATCGAACTGGCGTCCTCGAGATTCGTAAGCTGATGCTCTATCCACTTGACCACACTGACCTATTACTCGCGTAACTTCAAAACATATATTTATGTTACACGTTAAAGTTTACATTTATATTTTTGTTTTCGTAGGTATTTAATGTCTTTTATACCATTCTTTTTACGAAAAGATTAATATAATTAAAATATGGAATAGCTATTAAGGAGATAAGAAATACTGACACGTTTCCTAATATACCAATGCAACTTTTCGTATATCTTTTCAATCTTTTCTTCTCCTTTATATTGATAAAATAAAAGATATATTTATCAAAAACATGTATAGTACTAACTCATTCCTACCTTAGAGGCTTTTTAGTTTTATAATTTTCTCTCGTTATTGAACTTCAAATTCATAACACAAATCTTAAGTTACATTTTTAAAGGTTTTTATATAAAATTAACAATAAAATTCATGAAAATTTAAAGAAAATTTAATTTTTCAATTAATTTAAAATTTACCAATAAGTTGTTAAATTTCATTTAAGAGCATGCCTGTTACCGTCAGTAGATTCCTACTGTCTCACGTATATTTTGCTATTTATTTATTTCTTTATTTAAGGGGATGTGAAAGTGAATTAAAAATCCCTACCTTACCGGCATCACACTTATATTTTTTTCTGTGCAATAAATAAATATTTATTTATTCAGAGAAAAGAATATAAATGTGATGCCGGTAAGGTAGGAATTTTTAGTTCACTTTCACATCTCATTAAATCATAATGATTTGATATACAATTAACACAAAACTAAACTTTTTCCTTTCCGTTTGAGAACAATAAATATTAATAAATATTTTAAGTCACAAAAAGTACCTATCTTTTTAATTACTGATTTTAGTATATAGATAATATTTGGTGATTTGAAATCTACCTTATTCTGTATCTCGAAAACTTGCTTAGACAAGGGCAGCAATATTGTTAGTACAGTTGGTATTTAAAAACCTTACAAGTATTAATGATTTATTTATAGTTGAAAAATAAATAAGGAGATGTGAATTATCCACGGGTGACTATTCACACTTATAAATTTTTTTCTATAATAAATATGAACTTTGTAATTAAAATTGTAATAATAGCAACAAAATATTAATAAAAATAATATTACCATTTATCATATATCAATTATTAATATTAAGTTAATTGATTCACTTGCTCTACTGTTATATTATTTTTAAAACAATAATAATAGTATATGAACATGAAAACATTAATAAAAATTACTTTAGTGTGAATAAAAATAAGTGATAAATTCAATATAGAGATCTACCTTGCCGACATGTTACGTCAAGCAATAGTGCTTAGTAGATGATAGGAAATACTGGTTAGATTCCGACTTGTTATCCCCCAATTTTACTTGCTTTTAAATAATTAGGTGTTCAGACGAGATTCGGGCACGGAAATCCTTTGTTTAACGTTAGAATCATAAATAAGTTCTGTCCAATGCGAGGAAAAGACGGGGAAATCGGGTCTAAATCAGGGTTGACTTCCGTCGGTCCGAAAATCTGGTCAGGATCGGGGCTAATCGCGGGGACGGCCTTTGAAATTCCTGCACGGGAAAGCACACTTTTTTGAGCTATTAATTAGAAAGAGATATAGCAATTTAAAATTAATTTATTAGAACGAAGAATTTCATATTTGAACAATTAACTTAGTTTGAGGAAGCTAAGTGTCAATGAATTGACAGCGGTTTTTTTAATTCATACAGAGTCAGGAAGAATAATACAAGAAATAAGAAATCCTTACTCCAACAACGAAATAGTTCGACATATCCAACACAAAATGTACAGTTTGGAAATTAAGCAAATAAATATTATACAACTTTTTAACTACAATGATGAACAGCATGTAAAAAAATCCGAAAACTTCAAAATCAAAACCCCAAGAAAACGCTATTCTCATTCTAGATAAAAAGACCGGTGCCTTAGCAGAATGTTTTCTCAAAGAAAGGTCTTGATTAATCGACTTATAGAATCTTATAATGGAAAGTCGCTTTAAATAAATTATTGCTAACATTAATTTATCATTTAAGGGTTCAGAATAGCAGAGCTAAAAAATTAATTTCGATTTCCTAAAATAGGTATTTTAGAAAAAATGGATACAATCTTCCAATTTACGGTTTTCTTTCTTGAAAATAGCTTAAAAATAGTTTTTAATATTAAAAATAGAATCAAAAGAAAATCAAGAGCATTTTCAGAATTTATCTTTATCTTTTATATATTTTCAATACAAACTACCGAAAAAAAATATTTTTGATTTGTTAAAATAGCTTCTTTTCGAAAATTCTTTAAATGCTAGTTTCTTTTAAAAATAGTTTAAGGTGGTCGTATAATAAAATTTGACGAAAAACTTGATTATTTATTATTTCATTTTCTAATACTTTGTACATTTTAAGAACAGAAAATGATATTGTATTGGCAATATTGGGTATAGAAATCATTTTAATCAACTTAATAATTATTTATACGTTTTTTTCCTCCAACCTTTATTGTACACAATCCAGCGTGTTCCTACATTAACCGAATCATGACCTGTGTCCAAATCTACTCTTTACTATACTGGCAAACTTCAGAAAACATAGAAATTATTACAAACAAATTTTGATCGATATTCTGCGATAGAAAAATTGTTTTAAAATCATCAGAAAATTATTTCTTTTTTTTACAAAAGTGCGGTTTTCTCCATTTACGGTTTTCCAATGTCCAACAAGTATTATGTACATAGGATTGCAATGAATCAATCTGAAACTTTAAGGATATCTTATTCAATTTAGTCGCATTACAACCATGAACTCCGATTTTTCTATAACACATAATGGTTTTGAAATGCTATACTTGCATTCCAATGCGCAAGGACAGTTTTCAAAAAACATCAATTTTCATTTAAAAAATTAAAATTGCTAGTTTTTCCTACATAACTATGGGTATACTGTCTAAAAATGTATGAAAATTTACAAAAAAATTTCTTTTTAGGTAACAAATATAACCACCAATTTAAAAAAATGTTATCATGTAACTAGCAAATTTTTCAAAATTTACTATAGGACCACCTTAAGAACAATTTTAAAAGACATAAATAGAAAGGAAATTGTATGCGCTTTCAGAATTTATGTATAATTGAAGGCATCGATTGTAAAACGTCCTTAGCGCTCGGCCCGGCTGGCGTTATATCAAAATTAACGTCATGGTGACCAAAATTTGCAATTTTACGGAAATGAATTTTAAAAAATAGTATTGTACAGAGGATCAAAAATGGCAACTTTTTATATATATACTTTGTTTGTACAATGTTTAGTATTTGAAAAAAAAAATAAAAACGGCAAAATTTTAAATCTTATTTGCACCACGTTTTTTAAACTTAGCTCGCTGCAGCTCCGACAAATATGAACGGATCTTGCTTATTTTTTGCATAGACTCGTAAAATAGTCTAGCGCTGCTAAAATTAATCTTTTTAAAAAACGTTTTACTTGCTAAATAAATTATAAGCATAATGTCGATCAATATAGGACGTAAAAGAATTAGAAATGAGAATGCATGGAAAAAAACTATTAATAAAAGTTGTAAAAATAAGGTAAGTAAAATATCGTAAGACGTGTTATAAAAAAGAATTTCTGTTGCAAATATGATTGAATGACATGTATATAAAACTCGAAATTAATTAAAACGAAGAACTCTCTAAATTTTTATGCTGTTGTGAAATATTATGTAAATAAACAATTTGAGGTTAATTATTTTAATTACTTATGCATCCCATGCGTTAATCAACTTCCACACCCGTGTCAAAATGCACTATTTTCAAATCATTTAAAATGAAGCTGTAATCAATTTTGTAAAACAAATTTTTTCATTAATACGTATATATAAAATGATGATTTCCAAACGTCTTTTATATAGGGATTAGAATATGAATCAGTTAGTGGAAAGAAAGTGCTTGAAAAGACGTTCACAGAAATCAAAAATTGTTATCCTAAAAAGTGTTTTTTAAAAGTAGATCATGAATGGCAAAAAGTATGTTTCATAAATTTTGGCGCAGTGGAGATTTTCAAGTACAGAATACAATATTAGAAAATATGATTGTAAGAAAAGAATCGACACAAGAATTAAAACGTTTACAGTGGCAATTTCATTGTTACTACAAAAGCACTAGTATCGATATTTGTCCAAAGTTTGTTTGCAGTATTTTCCAAATTGGAGAACGAAGAATAAAAACGGTTCAAGAAAAAATAGTAAGTGGCAAAACGATGTCTGATAATAGAGGAAAACAAGATAATCACAAGGTAAAGCTAACTGAAGATGTCAAAACTTTAATTCTGGATCATTGTAAAAGCCTTCCGCATTCTGAGTCACATTATACTAGAGAAAGCTCAAAGCTTTACTATTTTCTTGATACATCGTTAACATTACATTCACTCTATTTTTCCTTTTTGGATTTTTATGCAGCTGTAACAGGGAGTGAAGCTATTCCTATTGATAAAACAACATATTTTAATTATTTTAATCATTTTGTGAATTTCTCTATTGGTCTGCCACGTACTGATGTATGTGATCTTTGTTTCACTTATGAAACTAACAAAGGACGAGAAAATGAGTATTTTGAACATATCGTGCAAGTTGAAAGTATAAAAACTTAAAAAATTCCATGTTGTCCACTGTAAATGTACTAAAATGTGAATTTGACTTTGGTCAAAACTTGCCATTGCCTTGCCAAAACTACCAGTTAATTCTCAATTTTTTCGTCGTTTAGTTTGGATGTATTTGTTTAATGTACACATTTTCGATAGTGATCGAAGTTACATGTTCCATTTCCTTGAAGGGATTTTAAAAAAGGGCGCCAACAGCGTATGTAATATGGTTGAGTATGCGATAAGGAAAGAACTACAATTAAACGTCTTCGATAAAATATTTTTATTTTCTGATGCTGCAGGAGGTTAAAATCGAAATTACATTAATTTGAAATTCTTTTCATTTTTATCTTACAAATTGCAATTAGAAATCCAACATTTATTTCCTGTTAGAGGGCATTCCTACTGCCAGTGTGACCGAAATTTCGGTTTGTATGGTAGTAAGAAAAAAAAGCAAGAAAGAATTGAAACAGAAAATGATTATGTGCAACTAATAAAAAATTCTAGAAATCCTCCATTCGAAATGGTTGCTATTTCACAGTGCGAAGTAAAAGATTATGAAAAACTGTTTGTGAAAGACGAAGACTTGCAGAAAAATGTAATTAAAATAAGCAAAGTTGTTAGAATTGTATATTTTCCTAACGGACAAATTGATTTGTATTACGATTATGATGGCAATCCAATTACAATTAAACTAAGAAACAGCAGTGAAGTAGATTTGTCGAAAGTATCATTAGCTAAAAAGGTAGGAATAACGAAAGAAAAAGAAAAGGATTTTAAACATTTATTGCAATTTTGTACTACTAATGGGTAACATTTTGGTGAAAAATTTTTAAAAACAACTTCTATTAAAACTGTTGTCAGTAAAACAAAGAATGTGAAAGAAGAACATGGTAACAAAAAAGTTCGAAAAACGGAAGTTGTCTCAACAAAAAGAAGAAAAGTAAGCGACGAACAAAAGCAAAAATTAGAATTAAAAATTAATAAAAAAGAAAAGAAAACAAAAACAATAAAAGGAAAAAAAAGTAATATGTTTTTGAAACGCGTTGTATGTATTGCGACTAAATTGTAAATAAATCTTAATGTAGAAATATAAATAAATATAAGTATTAGTTATTTGAAGTTTCTAATTTACTGAACAATGTCAAAAATCTGTGAAATTTATATGTTTCCCAGAAATTTATATTTTTAAAGATTGTAATTTACTATTCAATTCATTTACGCTGCAATATTCTTTTTAATGTGTGTGAATTTCATTTGAACGCTTTATTATAACCATTTATTATCTAGTATATATAACATTTAGAATTAACAATAATTTCTAAAACTTTTCGTACAAAGATTTAAAAATTCAACAACTTTATGAATAACTGCCGTTTGATTTTGCCTTTGCTTTGTTTATTTAATTTCTTATTGTTTCATCAGATACTTATTTTTCTTAACTTCTACACTATAAATCGACAGTATTAAATAGTATGATTTGATTAAGTATTTATATTTAAAAAAAAAGGACAGCAAATCTTCAAGTAAACGGCATTATATGACTGACATGCGCTGCGAGCGTCATGTATCGCGCAGACCCGCTAATGTTCGCGCGGAGCGTGCAAGTTTGGCAAAATCGCTCTATCTTTGCCACTTTTCATCCAATTGATCTGTAATTTTCTGAGAAACTTCTTCAAATGTTAACAAACAAATGTCTCGTTGAAAGTTTACTGAGTCTTAAACTTCCCTCGATACTTTTTTTCGTTGAATATACTTAACCATATAAAAGGTAACTCACTGGTTTGCAATTAAATTGTTGAAAGAAAAATATTTAATATTTAACTACCTATGAGTTCATCAGCAGCGCTAGACTATTTTACGAGATTATTCAAAAAATGAGCAAGATCCGTTCATATTTGTCGGAGCTGCAGCGAGTTAAGTTTAAAAAAGTGGTGCAAATAAGATTTAAAATTTTGCCGTTTTTATTTTTCTTTTTTCAAATAATAAACATTGTACAAACAAAGTATATATATAAAATGTTGCCATTTTTTATCCTCTATACGATGCTATTTTTAAAAATTCATTTCCGCAAATTTAAAAATTGGTCACCATGACGTCAATTTGTATATAGCGGCAACCCGAGCCGAGCGCTAAGGACGTTTTAGAATCGATGCCTTCAATTTTCTATATACTAGAATGAATGATGCGCGCGTGTTGTTCTGTCTCTTATTTTTAAGTGAGTAATGTACGAGGGTCGTTCAATAAGTCCTTAGAAAATCCAAGAGATGGCGCTCGTAGTATAGAAAATGAATTTTTCATAGTGAACAGCACTACTACCTAGACAGCTGCTAAAGTTTCAGCTCTATCCATCACATGTTTTATTTTTATTATCGATTGAAGTAAACAACTTTCGTTTATTCATAACAATAGAAAAAGTGAATTTCGAGCGGTAATTAAACATCAATACTTAAAAGGCTTAACACCGAAATAAATCAAAGCTGAGTTGGATGAAGTTCATGGCACATCTGCTCCTGTGTTTGCAACTGTTTAAATTGGGTGAATGAGTTTAAACGTGGCCGTACATTCACTAAAGATGAACATCGTTCGGGACACCTCATGAAAGTGACTACCCCCGAAATGATTGACAGAATCCAAGATATGATTTTAAGTGATCGACAAATGAAAGTTCACAAAATAGTTGAGGCCACAGGCATATCGCAAAGTACAGTCGCTTCAATTTTGGAGGAAAAATTGGGTGTGAAAAAAATCTTGGCAAGATGGGTAGCATGTTTGCTCACAGTAGAGAATAAACACAATCGTGTGGTCGACTCTGAAGCTGTTTTGGCGCTTTTCCGTCGCAATCCTGAGGAGTTTCTGCGTCAATACATAACTGTAGATGAAACATGGATACACTACTACACTCTAGAGACAAAGGAACAGTCAGAACAGTGGATTTTTGAAGGTGAACGTGCTCCGAAGAAGGCGAAGACGGTGAAATCGGCCGTCAAGGTGAGGGCCACGGTCTTTTGGGATGCACGCGGCATCATCTACATCGATTACTTGGAAAAAGGAAAGACGATAACAAAAGAGTATTATGCGTTGTTATTGCACCGGTTGAGCGAAGAAATCAAGGAAAACCGTCCTCATTTGAAAAAGAAAAAGATCCTCTTTCATCAAGACAATGCACGGGTGCATCATCAGCATGCATGCTGTAATCTTTAATTGTGTAATATATCGTCACAGACCCAGTTTCTGATTAGCTAAGAGCAGTTCCTGATCAGATCAAGTTTCCATATAAGCAAATTTCACTTAAACTTTTTAGACTTTGAACACACATTTCTGAATAGTAAATAATTATTTTGAAAGACTCAAATTTTATTTTTCAATAATAAGTTTAAGATAACATTTTATGTAAAAAGAATTATTAGGAATTGGATCTTGATCAGGAATTGGGTTCGTTAGAGTATGACTATAAAAATATTTTCTATCTACTTAACCGTTTTAGTGTCAAAACAAATTTTTCCTTTCAAAAGCAATCATTCTGAATTTCTTTTTACTATAAATACGTGCTAATACCTTTAATTTTACCGTTAAAAACTCAAAATCTTGATCAAGCACGTCATATAAAATTTCTCCAGGTTTGGGGATATTACTTTTCAATACATTAGTTATGGTATGAATACAGAAAATTAATTTTTACTACGTAGAAAAAATTGTAACTACATAGAAAAAATTGTAACTACATATTATTAACTTTTTAATTCATTATTTAATATTATTAATTAATTTTACCATATGTATGACTATTCTCAGTAGATCTAAGAAAATCTTAGTATTTATCAACAAATCTAAAAAGTGCTGGATTTTTTCTAAAAAGTCTCTGTAAAGAACTAGGTGTTTTTGACAAATCTGAAATGTGATAGTCTTCGTAAGGGCCATCGATACATGAATAATCATATATGATCATTTAAACCATATGAGTTTATTTTTAAGTGGGATATAACAGCTTTATTAAGCTGCTAATTGTAATGTACGAGGTCTGTCCCAAAAGTATCCGACCTACGTTCATATCTTCGCGCGGAGAGACTCAGGCGACCTCTGGAGGGTACGAACGTCACCAGCAACTCATAACCTTTTCGTCAGTAGCCTGAGATACCGATGAAACGCCTTAGTTCCCGCGCAGCGTGTATTTGTTTACAACGACTTTTTTGCGTTCGTCGCAATTTGCTTATTGCTAAAAATGGCAGAACGAACCGACAGCGAATTTGCATAAAATTTTGCTTTAATCTCGGTAAAAGTTGTGCGGAAACTATTGAAATGTTGCAAAAGGCCTTTAAAGATGAGTGTATGGGCAAAACACAAATAAAAGAGTGGTATAGACGGGTCAAAAGTGGCCGCACATCTGTTGACAGTGATCCTCGTTCTGGTAGACCTTCGACGGGAACATCGTCGGATAATGTCGAGCGTGTGCGTGTCGCAGTTGAACAAGATCGTCGTTTGACTGTGAGAGAACTGGAAGATGAACTTGGAATACCAAAAAGTACTGTTTGGCGAATTTTAACCGAGAATTTGGGAATGACTCGTGTGTGTGCAAAATTCATCCCGAAACTGCTCTCAGACCAGCAAAAAAACCTTCGATTAGAAATCGCTCAGGACAATTTGGAAATGATTAATAGTGATGAAAACTTTCTTAAAAAGGTTATTACTGGTGATGAGTCATGGGTTTATGGTTATGATCCTGAAACAAAACAACAATCTTCGCAGTGGAAGCTTCCATCTGAGCCTCGGCCGAAAAAAGCTCGTCAAAGTCAAAGCAACATCAAGTCAATGTTGATTGTTTTTTTCGATTATGAGGGCGTTGTGCACCACGAATATGCCCCTACAGGCAATCAATAAAGAGTACTACGTTGATGTTTTGAAAAGATTACGTAATGCAATCAGGAGAAAACGACCGCAACTTTGGAAAACCGGTGACTGGCTTCTTCATCGCGACAATGCTCCAGCGCACGCATCAAACCTTGTGCAGCAGTATTTATTGAAAGACAGTGTTGCGCAGCTCCGCCAGCCTCCATACAGTCCTGATATAGCTCCCTGCGACTTTTGGCTGTTTCCTCGATTGAAAATGCCGCTTAAAGGACATCGATTCGACAATAAACAGACTGTTGAAACTAATGCGACGAATGCACTAAAGGCGATTCCGAAGTCTGACTTTCAAGAGTGCTTTAATAAGTGGAAACATCGATATGAGCGTCTTGTTCAATCAAATGGGGACTACTTTGAAGGATGCCACCCCCCGGATGACGAAGAATAAATCAAGCGCCGAGAAATCGAGGTAGGTCGGATACTTTTGGGACAGACCTCGTACATTGTAAATATTATATGCATAAGTAAAACCGAATGCATATCAAGGAGTCTAAACCTTTGCAGCAAACCCTTTATAATTTCAATAATCTGCAACACATGGCGATATATATAATTACATATGCACTGACACAAAGGGTATTCACTGAATAGGTAATATGACCACAGAAACTTTCAGCAAGTTTGATTGCATTAATAGGCAAGTTTATTGCAATTAAGTATTAAAAAATTCAATTAAAAATGAATCTATAATTTAAATTTAAAATGCAGTAATTTATGGTTTTTATATTGAAAAATTAAATGAAAGTTAATAACAAAAAAAACAAGACTTCAAGACAAGACAAGACAAAGACGAGACAAGGCTCCTCAAGACCAAGACAAGACCTTATGTGTCGAGACTTTTTCGAGACCAAGACGATATTTTTGAAAATATCGTCTTGTCTTGGCTTCGCATTGCCCTAGCTGGGCAGTATTTAAAATACAGTATTTAAACAACTACATTTGAAATACTGTATTTTAATAACTTGTATTTTTGAACCGAATTTGCAAGTACAATTTTTAAAATACAGTATTTTCAAATACAATATTTTTAAATAGTGTATTTTGAATACATTTAGTTTAAATACATTTATTTTAAATACAGTATTTTGAATACTGTATTTTAAATACTTCAGTTTAAATTTATTTTAAATAGTTCAGTTTAAATACAGTATTTTAAATAGTTCAGTTTAAATACAGTATTTTAAATAGTTCAGTTTAAATACAGTATTTTAAATACTTCAGTTTAAATACAATATTTTAAAAAGTAGTACATTATGTAACAAGGGAGTAAAGTCGAAGATTATTCCCGAGGGAATACTCGATTTTATTCCTGTGTTGCATATAGAACTTTATTCGCGACATAACTGTAGCCACTTTATTGACTTAAAAATAAGGACTTCCGGTAAGAACTAGAATTTATTGAAAATGTATATTAATATAGAGAAAAATAATTTTTAAAAAATGCATTTGCGTGAATTATATGTTACTTTTATCCCGCTTTTAAGGTCAATAAAGTGGCCATTACGGTTGAGTCGGGAATAAAGTATTTTAAATACGTATGTATTTTGAATCTATTTAAAATACAATATTTTAAATACATTTTTGAAATACATTTGTTATTTGTGAAGTTTTTAAAATGAGCTATTTAAAACAATTTCTTATGCGGGTGACTGCCAAACAAACGGTACTTTTAGTGGCGCCAATACACTGATTAGGAACGAAATAATATTACGGTCTTATAAAGATTTGAAGTTTTTCAAAATAATGAATTTGAACTTCTTGAACACAAAATTAAGGTAAAATTTCTGTTTTTTTTAATGTACAAGCCGTATATAGGGCCTAAAATTAATTACCGTGGCCTGTCGCCATTGAACAATTCAAATAATTCTGAAATTATTAAACAAAAACTTTAATATTCAATTATATCTAACCTACTAGACTTTGAAGTACATCACTTGTACAATATATTCTGATTTCGTCAGAATTTTTTTTAAAACCTCTCTGCCTACACGAGTGTTACGCATGTTGTCGCCAACTTTTTGAGTTTTGAAGTCCTCGTGTAATTTATCTTTTTGTAATATTCATTACACGTTTGTAATATTCGGAAGTTTAGTGGTGCTATTTAACCTTTCATGTTCTTTAGTTCGAACATCGAAGAAGTACATTAGCGAGCGACCTAGCTTTTATTTGCCGTTTAGATAGTTAGATTTTAGATTATTTGTTTTAAAATTCCAAAAGCTAAAAATATACGTAATTGCCGTGGCCATCAAAATTATATGTAAGTTACATTTGTAAAAGTATTGTTACGAGGTATTCTAGTGTATAATATCGTGTGTATATACATATACTACGCGAAAAATTATATTTATTATACTACAATAAAACTGCAGGCATTTTTCTAGCAAAAAGTAATTTCCGTGGCAGTAACTACCGTGGCAAAAATGATCGTGTTTAGTCCGGTAGACGCTATGAAAAATACACATAAAAAAATGTTGGTGACTAGCAAATGGTTTGCAAGGAAAGTATATCTCATTTGAATATGAATAAAAATTTTAAACTGAAATTACATGCAAAAGAAGATTTATAGGTTGGTCAGAAAATTAGGAAAAAACATACCGTTATTCTGACAATCACCCATATATTATCGATTAAATTGTTTAATAAACATATATATGAATTCATTCATTTGATATGCAATTAAGTGCTTTTTTACTTAAGTATTTTCGTAAGATTTACGATATTTAAGTACATATAAGAAACTAAAAGAGTTATTCTACGAAATATGATTTTATTAATTTCAATAATAACTTTTGTTGTATAGTTTGATCATTCAAAATATGTTTGCAGTTATATTCAAGTCGTTTATACAGTTATATTCAAATAATAATCTAAAGACAGTCGAGATATCACAATATTTAATTGATTGACTTCACATCAATTATGTTATTAATGTCTATATAATTTTTCCTCAAAGCAGCTTTGTAATAGTGAAATTTTTTTTTAAACATGTTAAAAACATGTTTTGAAACATGGATATGTGAATGTGTGTGTGTATGTGTGTATATGTGTGTGTGTGTGTGCGTGTGCGTGTGTGTTTGCGTATGTGTGTGTGTGTGTAAATGTGTGTGTGTGTGTGTGTGTGTGTGTGTGGCTGAGTGTGTGTGCGTGTGTGTGTGTTTGCGTATGTGTGTGTGTGTGTGTGTGTGTGTGTGTAAGCATCGATATCTCGATTAATCATCGGTAAAATTTAATGTTCCAGAGCTCATTTTGTTTGTTTATTTACCCGAAGTGGGCATATAGTACAGTCAAATTAGACTCAAAACGATAAATTTTTATCAATAATCTCAATGACATCGGTTAAGGGCTTAAATTGTTCGGAAGAGTGTCTAGAATGATAATCTGAAGACGTGAACAATGGATCCCGTAAGCTTTATAAACAATTAACATTTAAAGTTGGATTTCTGCACTTTTTTTCTTATTTCGCTCTGTATCTTGGAAAGTATTGATTTTAGAGGAAAAAGATATTAAAAAAAGTTGTTCGTTATTAAATTTTCTATAAAAAATTCAGCAAGGGCACATTTCTATCTATTATAGTTTCTTTGCAAATTGCAAAAGAACGCTAAATTCGTGAAAATTGAAAATTGTTTATAACTTTTGAGAAAATTAATATTTTTCAATCATATTTCAGAAAAATATAATACTCAAGTAATAGAATTAGCATGCAAAATTTCAAGTCTCTATTCATTATAGTTTTTTCTAAAATAATAGCTATATTTCGAAATTTTTTTTTTTCACGGTACTGGTAAATGTTAAAAAATCAGTCCGTTTAGTCGCCCTTGTTCATACGCAATCTAGAAGAGTTATATTTTAATAAACTTTTTCGAGAACTGCAAAATTTTAATTAGGGGCTCTCTGGGATGTACATGTTTATAAAACGCTATGTAGGAGTTTTTATGTAGGAGACAATATTTTAGTCCGATTATAATCAAACAAAATTCATTGCAAAGCGGCGATTTTTATCTTAATTTTGAAAAAAAAATCGTTTTTCTACGAGCATTAGGAGCCAAGATACATTTTTTTTATAATAAGCCATTGCTCAGTACACAAATGAGATATTGCAAATTTTCAAATTTGCTGCTACAGTTGAAAACTTATACCTTTAGGATAACTGCCACTCGTAACTCTAAAATCAATTTTTAACTACAAATTCAATGTCGGAAAGCAATGACAGCTCAACGGCGGCCGATCAGCAGCGCGGGAGACGGAGTGGGGGCACCGCCGCATCAGAATCGCTTTTTACATTACATTAAGAAAGTTTGAAGTAAGTTTGTCAGCTTGGAGAGTCGAGCGCGCGGCGGTGCCCCCACTCCGTCTCCCGCGCTGCTGATCGGCCGCCGTTGAGCTGTCATTGCTTTCCGACATTGAATTTGTAGTTAAAAATTGATTTTAGAGTTACGAGTGGCAGTTATCCTAAAGGTATAAGTTTTCAACTGTAGCAGCAAATTTGAAAATTTGCAATATCTCATTTGTGTACTGAGCAATGGCTTATTATAAAAAAAATGTATCTTGGCTCCTAATGCTCGTAGAAAAACGATTTTTTTTCCAAAATTAAGATAAAAATCGCCGCTTTGCAATGAATTTTGTTTGATTAAAATCGGACTAAAATATTGTCTCCTACATAAAAACTCCTACATAGCGTTTTATAAACATGTACATCCCAGAGAGCCCCTAATTAAAATTTTGCAGTTCTCGAAAAAGTTTATTAAAATATAACTCTTCTAGATTGCGTATGAACAAGGGCGACTAAACGGACTGATTTTTTAACATTTACCAGTACCGTGAAAAAAAAAAATTTCGAAATATAGCTATTATTTTAGAAAAAACTATAATGAATAGAGACTTGAAATTTTGCATGCTAATTCTATTACTTGAGTATTATATTTTTCTGAAATATGATTGAAAAATATTAATTTTCTCAAAAGTTATAAACAATTTTCAATTTTCACGAATTTAGCGTTCTTTTGCAATTTGCAAAGAAACTATAATAGATAGAAATGTGCCCTTGCTGAATTTTTTATAGAAAATTCAATAACGAACAACTTTTTTTAATATCTTTTTCCTCTAAAATCAATACTTTCCAAGATACAGAGCGAAATAAGAAAAAAAGTGCAGAAATCCAACTTTAAATGTTAATTGTTTATAAAGCTTACGGGATCCATTGTTCACGTCTTCAGATTATCATTCTAGACACTCTTCCGAACAATTTAAGCCCTTAACCGATGTCATTGGGATTATTGATACCTCAAAAACTAATTTGACTGGACTAATAATAATAAGTTTTTTAGTTTTTCGGGTTAGATTTTGTTTTTTTGTCCGTATTTCGATTTTTTGGTTTTAATTTTTCGGATTCTTCGTACGTTAAAAATAATATCATCGACGCAGTGAAAATGCATTTGAAAGACCATAAAATTTCCTATCTTTCACCACCCATATTTTATATATGGTGTTTGCTTTCTTTTGATATGCACGGAAACGTAATTTTTGTTTGAACAGTGATTTCTCTGAAATATATGGAAAATTTAAAAAAAAAAAATAAGGTGAGTAGGACAATATAGAAGAGTATTCTATAACAAAACATTTTATAAATAAAATCGATTTTCTATGGCAAACGATAAGTTGAGTTAAACGGCATTATTCCTTCTGAAAATGTCCAAAAAGGCAGCTTTTTACTATATATTGGCTAAGTTCTTTGCCTAGATCATGAGGACTTTTATTTCTTAAGATATTCGAGGTAATATCTTTTTTTTAATTTTATTGCTTATTTCTTGGGTATCACGCGGTAATTTTTAACTAATGCACGCTTAGTTATTTCGTCTTTCGATCAAGAATTTGAATCAAAAAGAATTTCCAAGATTCATCGAATCGTTTGTGTTTTATGACGTTTTTATCATTTTTTATGATATTTTATTTTCAACCTGTTTTGATCTCTGATTTCTTGCTAATTACGCGATAAGTTTTTACCAAATAAAGCTCATTTTTTACGTTTTTCAACAAAGATTTAAAATCAAGAAGAATATTTAAGATTTATCTATTTGTCTTTGTTTTATAACGTTTTTTCATTTTTATGATATTTTTGTAATTAACAAAAGATATAAAGATTGGTCTCAATTCCCCAGACTATATAGCGAAATTACTTCGCCATGTGTTGCAGATTATTGAAATTATAAAGGGTTTGCTGCAAAGGTTTAGACTCCTTGATATGCATTCGGTTTTACTTATGCATATAATATTTACAATGTACGAGGTCTGTCCCAAAAGTATCCGACCTACCTCGATTTCTCGGCGCTTGATTTATTATTTTAAAAATTACAAATATAATAAAATTGTTATAAAAATTACTTATAAAAATTAAGAATATACAATGCTTACAATTTACATATGCTTATGTATATGTATAATTAATGTAAATATGTAAATATACTGTAATAAACCAAAAGAATGAAAGAAAAAGAAAAAAAAACAATGACTTTCAAACATGCTTTTGAAGTTGTTGATTATTTAGCGACGTATGTAAATGTGATAAAGTATTTGGAAGTAAAATATAAAAATATAACTTTACCAGTTGTTAAACATGGTAATAGAACCAAAATAATTGAAAATTTTGTGAAAATTAGTAGATTATGGTTAGAATTTCGATCCATGTCTATGAAGGATAATATAAGAGTAGGTAATAATGAACAGGCATTAAAGCAATGACTCTTGAATATTGGTGATAGAATATTATCCTAGCATTTTTGAAAGAGAAAACGACGTTATTGAAATTCCAGAAGAAATTTTACCAACAAACAATTATATTACTGAAATTTTCGGTGAAATTAGTAATTTAAATTTACTGATACAGAAATTCAAGAGAAAGTTATGTTAGTACCAAAAAATACTGATGTTCATAATCTTCGGATGGCCAGAATCAAAATTACGAGGCAGATGGCCACATGAGGTCATTTTTGACTTCAGGCTTATACCTTACAAATATAAAGAAAATTAAACAAATATTTGTATATAGGATTTTCAAAAGGTGTAGATTCCAAAACCGAAGTAAAAAATTAGAAAAAAAGCGGTTGAGCCAAAATGGCGGCCATATCAAGAGAAAGTTATTACCTCTTTTCTGTATGAAAGAAAATGTAAAACCTTACTTGCGAAGACAATATATTTTAAGTGGCTTGAAGGGTCGCAATATTCAAATCCCAACAGATTTGAAAAATAAATTTGTTTAAAAAATTTGTTAATTCATTTGTTCACCCATTGGATATGAATTCAGCGACACCTAAAACCATTTGAATCATATTCATTTCATAACTAAGTTACGTAATGAATCACAGTTTCTTCCATACGAGAAAAAGATTAATAACTTTCTTTTCATACGGCCGCAATTCCTTTTCTAAATTTGGACTTCGTATTTGGAATTTACGCCATTAGAAACGTTTAAATACACGTTATTAATTAATTTGCTCCGATGATTAATATAAACACTGAAATTTTATCACGAATGGAAGGAAATGTAAAAGAATATATTAGTGTAGATAATAATGAAAATTTAGATGTTGCTTTACCAGTGGAATTTATAAATTTGTTAACGCCAAATGGTCTTCCATCATATAAGAAATATTAATTTAAAGAAATTCCATTTATCATGACCAGACAACAATTTCCTGTTAAATTGGGATGTGCAATGACAATTAATAAGACACAAAATCATACTTTGAGAAAAGTTTGAAAAAATTGAAAAAAGATTTGACAAAAAAATCTAAAAAAATTTACAAGCATTTTTAGAGAAAAAATTTTTTTTTTTTTATTTTTCAGAGAATTCCCCATATTTATATGTAATAATTTTTTTTTTGTTAACGATTTCTCAAAAAATTATCCCTATTGATACCTATTTATAAATATACATTCTTGATTTCTCAGAGAATCAGCCATGCATGATATTGATTCCTATTTATAAATATACATTCTCTGAGAAATCAAGAATGTATATTTATAAATAGGTATCAATAGTGATAATTTTTTGAGAAATCGTTAACAAAGAAAAAAATTATTTCGGTAAAAATGTTTCTTTTGGTTTCTAGAATGCTTGTAAATTTTTTCAGATTTTTTTAAAGCCATATGTATATATAAGGGGGGTAATGTGACCATCTTAAGGAACTTTCGATTCTCAGTAAATATATATCGGGTTTCAGGGCTTCGGAAACTATTGAGACATGTTATTTGAACCTTTAACTCTAATACATCATGAGTTTATTTTGCAAAAAAATTTACTCTCTGAATTTTAATTAAAGAAGTTCTAATTAGTTATTCTATCAGTTCTTATGGTAAAATTGTATAGTAAGTGCTTCAAAAAATCAAGACTAGCCTAGCAGAGACTTCCTTTATGTGTTATTTAACTACATGGTGCCGTAGCGTACACCTTGGTGTCGATATCCTGGAATTAGTAGGCCTAGAAATTTTTAATAAGCAACTGCCATTTTTATCGGCGTCGATTTCCTTTTGCCTTGCTATGCATTCGTATAGCCACTTTACCAACCGATAAACTTCAACGAAAGTTGAAATTTTCGTATTGAAAATAAACTCTACCGTTAAAACTGATACATGCATCTTAAAGTACGTAAAAAAAGCTACAATTTTATGTACCGTATAATTCTATTTTTCTCTTATATCACGCTGACAAAAGTGGTTTCTTCACATGCATGCACTGCTAAGAAATCTGTTATTATGCTTCGCGCGTAAACATGACAATATTTTATAATTAGATAGCGCTAGCAGCGGGGTCACCGCGCCTATCAACATTTATTGTCACAATACATATACTGTAAGAATTACATCGCCACAAAATAACGCATATAGTGAGATCTCGTGTAGGTGGCCACATTATCTGCCCCAACCTTATATGAAAATATCTCTTGGAATTCGAAAAGAAAAATAATTTTTTTTTCTATTTCGGTAAAAATATTTCTATTAATATGTAGAATACGTGTAATTTTTTTCAGATTTCTTTAATCAAATATGTTTAAACATGTTCAAAGCTAAATATGACCATCTTGCCAAAATATGCATTTAATAGTCATTTAATCAATACATCACATTACTTTGATTTTTTACATAATATAATGTCTCTTTGCCCCTTAGGCGACCATGACAGTCACCTTTTTACTGAAAAATATTTTAAAAGGTCCTAATTAGTCGTAAAGTACTTTAAATGGTCTTATATCATTTTTATTGAAAAATTCAGAAAAATTGCTAAAGAATCCTGTTTTTCTATTTTTTAAAGAGATTTAATTTAGTTGAATAAATGCAGGTTGAAATTTTCTAAAAAATGTAAAAAATGACTAAATGCTCATATTTAGCCTAGAACAACTTAAATCCTCAGGATTTAAAAAAATTTGAAAAAATTCATGAATATTTTACACACAATTAGAACATTTTTACCGAAGTTCCAGAATTTTTTTTTGTTTTTGATTACCCAAAGAATTACCCATATATATTATATATATGGGCAGAACAATTAGTTCTTTAAAAAATTCATGCGTAAGTAGTTCGCAAAAATTCTCGCCAATTTTTTATATAACAATAATTATCAGCCTCCCCCGTGCAGTTTGTGCACCCCTAAAGTTTTTCGAATGTTCAAAATTGGCTGAAAAATTAGCCATTTTCAAAAAATTCCAGAGCTTCCATCTTAACCATTTTAAACTATTCAAAAAAAGATTTTTTCGTCTTTTTGAAAACTTTCAGTAATAAAATATATTCGGTCCAAAAATATTGACGTAATTAGACAGTCCTGGTATACGTGAAAGTCCCATAACCATAACTAAGTGAAAGTTAGATATTTAGAGAAAAAAGTTACAGGGGTGCTAACTTGATGCTTTCCGAAAAAGTACCTATCTTCCAGAGGCTGTGTCTTTGGTTATACGTAACGAATTTGAACGTACCAAAAACGACATTAAAGGTTTCTTCTCAACACGTGCATGAATAAGGCCCTTTTTCCCATGCTTGCAAAGCGAATTAGTCGGGATGCCGGGAAGACCAAAGGTAGTCAAATCCAGAAATCCAGTTAACAGAAATGTTAAGGCGTCTAAAGACAGCTTTCGACCTCTCGAATACAACTATGATTTCTGGTACCTGGATGTGGACCGGAAGTATGTTTATTTAAGTCAAACGTAACCTCAAAATAGCTTTTTATTTTACATTTTATTAAATAACTCGCTAAATTAGAATTTTATGAAAAAAAGTCACTCTAATAAAGATGTTTAGAATTAAATTTGTATAGGATTAGTACTTTTTGAAAGTTTAAAAATCAATTTTAATAGTTCAAAATTACCGTAGAAGGGTAAAATTTGAAAAACGTTTGAACATAAAAGAGATTTAAAAAAATGTTGAATGAAAAGATGACCTTGGTCCGATTTCCAAATTTCAAAATGGCGCCCTAATGCAACGATTCTTATGCAATACTTTGAATTCGATGTTACGTCTGTCCTTCTGTTATAATTTACTGAATTCCCTAAGGTAACCTAAAAACGGATATTTTAAAAAAATTCTTTCAATCATTTTAAACTTCTTTGACTTTTTTTAACTTTACGAAAAAAGTATTAGACCCCTTTGGCGGTTCAATGGGTCATAAGAATTTAAATTTTTTCGAGTTTTGGTTATATTTGATCGCTTACCATTTTATTATTCTACATAAAATTAGATCTACCATGTGTCAATTTAAAAAAAAATTTCATTTATTTTTAGAAGCGTTAAAATTTATAATCTATAACCAAAGTTACAATCTTTCGAAGTTAGGTCTCATATCGAAAAACAAAGTTTGCACCACTGCCACCCATTTCTACATGCTCCACACTTAACGTAACATGTCTCAAAAGTTAGTTTAATCATAGTAGAAAAGTATCTCAAAGTTTCTTTCTACCCCTACGCCTTGTTCCGGAGCTCTGACATTTTATCCAACTTTGTTTTCTTTTGCATGTAATACGTATATCTTTAATGGGTTCGGTTATAGTTTTATGTAATTTACTTCATGTAATTTACGTCATAGAAACTTGTACGCAATTTTATATAAAAACTAACATCAAGAACTTCAGTTTTTGTAGTCGGAGTACTTTTATAGACATTCTGGTCAAAGATATGCACAATTGAAATTTATAAGATAATTTAGGTGATGGACGAAAAAATTGACACTTAGTCGATCTGATTTTATGTAAAAATAATAAAATGGTGAATGATCAAACATAACCTAAAAAACAAAATATTTTAAGTTTACATTCAGCTCTGTAGAAGTAACCCACTGATTGTGACCGCGGAGCTCGACTCGATTAGACGTGTTACGCGTGCATTTCTTCTTGATGGGGATCCGCGGGCAGAATCAAAAGTCTGAATTCCTTTTTTGTCGCTATAGCCAACGAATATAGACGCTTATAGAATCACGGTTCTGCACGAAAGGACTCGTAGTTCAAATCCGGGCGCGAGATGGCGTTAGGATATGTTCCAACAAGAAAAGCATGCTATCTCTCTTGCTGATTTCTCTCCCCCCGTAAGCAGCTCTCACACACACATTTATCTTAAAAGTATGAAGACGATTGTGACCTGCTCCTGCGTGTACGAGCGCTTCCCAGGCTCAAGGGTCATTTTGATACAATACAGCAGGTAAACGAAAAACATTCTCCAAAATAGAATATCCAAAGGTCGGCGTTTCAAATGCGGAAACAACCGCCCGATCTAAGTTCTAAATGCAATGTGCCTTGGTATCTTCGAAAGATGAATAATTTTTTTTGTTTTCTCTCTTGGCTAATATCAGACAAATTATGAAGAAAAACGTGTTTGAACAATGAAAATTGAACATGAAACTATATTTTTCTGGCAAATTAGACGTTTCTTATATATAGCAAACAAAACTGCACACATAGGTGGAAAAAAATGTTTTGAAATCGTGTGCAAAGTATGATTAATTAAAAATAGGGTAATAATTCGTCGAAAATCTCAGATTCTGCAAAAAAAATGGAAAATCCGCCCGGTTTACCCTATTTTCAACGAATTATTACCCAATTTTCAATTGGTCATAACTTGCACCGGAGCATCCATTTTCAACAAACAAAAACTCAAATTAATGGTCTTTTCTTCTACTTTCGTAATATACTTTTTGAAAAAAATGCCTCCTTTGTATGGAAAGTTATTTACTACGCAGTAGAACCCTTTTTTTACTGAATATAAAAAACACGTAATTTGCCAGAAAAACATAGTCACATTGTCAATTTTCATTGTTCAAACGCATTTTTCTTCATAATTTGGCCCCTAAAACAAAATAAAAAAGGTTCCGAAACCCCAGCATTATAAATACTTTTAGCGATTTCTGGACCCAAAAAAGTGTATTTTATTTTTATTTAGTCATATAAATATTATCTTGAATAGAAAATTGATATATATTATATAAATAATATAGAATTCAATATATTCAATAATATCCCAGGTGGAAATATATATATATATATATATATATATATATCCACCTGGGATATTATTGAATATATTGAATTCTATATTATTTATATAATATATATCAATTTTCTATATATATATATAAAAAAATTAATTTTTCATACAAAATTCCCAAACTGATATTACTCAATGGAAATCAACGGGCAGGTGGTAAGCCTTTATCATTAGGAAGGAAATTTTACAAGGGAATAAGAATAGGTTTTGGGAAGAGGGGGGTTAATTTGTACACGGGATAAATTTGTACAATTTAAATATCTGGAGTCCAAGTGCTTCTGCGGGCAATTATTGATTAAACATACTAAAGACCCACACAATCATAGTCTCACTTTCGACAGCATTTTCAGCAATATGATCTCCTATCCTTCTCTTAGCAGACACATATTCATTTTTTCAAAATTTTGTATATTATTATAATTATACTGGCCAAGTAGTATGGTTAGGAGTAATAGAGCTTGCATAGCTGCTGCTATAAAATAATGTTTATGTCAGCTAAGGTGATGCTTGCATCTAGATAAGATTACTAGAGAATAGAGAATTTTACATAATCAGAAAATACAAAATTTTGTATAAGAATTAAAAACTCTAATAAATACAGTGATACAGTACCTATATTAAACAATATATTACGTTATAAAACTGTTGTAATTTTTTAGTTAGAGTATTCATTTATAAATACTTTAAGTCTCATTAGACAATAAAATGTGTACAATGTGCTTTATAATAATTTTTGGAAGTAATTGGAAGTATTTAAAAATTGTCAAATTAACGTTGTATGCAAATTTACTTGTCGGGGTAAAATTGGACACAAAAATTTGTGTTTGTTCAATTTAAAAACAGAATTTTTAACTCGCCGAAATGGCCATTGAAAAAAATGCATACAGTTTAGAGGTGTGCACCGACCCGACCCGTATACTTTTGGTATTCATGACCTCGTTTATTTATATAATTAAAAATCGTTTGACTGAAAAATATACATTTTTTTCTTTTGGTTATTGTTGGTGTAATTCTTTTAGACTAATTTTAAGCTAACTAACCGATTCCCATGGTTGTTTTCAATCGAATAAAGACCTTGGGACTTAAGGGGGCAGGTCTGAGTTAAACAGCAAAAAAGACATTTCTTTTACGAGACCAGAAATCTTTTTATGTTTAAAAGCTACCATTCTGAAAATGTGTATGCTATCACAACACAATAATATCTTAAATTTTACCATTCTAAATCCTCGAAATCTTGGTCCTTCACAGCACAATAAATCATTACTAGCAAGCAACGCTCGCTTCGCTCGCGATTTACAGATTGATTAAAATGATTCTCATTTATTTGACATGAAATTATCAAAGATACTATTTAATATAAGGCATATAAATTATATATTTATTTATTTATTCATATAAATATTTTTATTGAAATAACTATGTGAGATCTCAGGTGTGATGTCAAGTAAAACCTTATGTGAGATCTTATAACACGATCTCATTTAACCTTTTATTTGTACCTTACCCGTTTTAAACCATTCTTAGTCGATTTGATTTATTTTGAAAATTAAAAAATTAAAAAAAAAAATAACATCTTATTATAGTAAGTTATTCTATTTGGTAGGATTACTGTCATACAAATAAGAATTATACACAATAGTATTTTACATACAGTTTTCAATATGTTTTATTTGACACTATGAGTTTTTAATTGTACACAATTGTAATTATGAAAATTATAATTATGGTCTACATGAGTACTTTTCATACAATGTAAAAATGAGGAATTATGATATTTTTGAATTCTACATAATATATTTTACACTAAGTTTTTAAATAAAATGATTAATGATGGTAATATCCTACTTACATTATTCTACAAAAATAAATTACACGAAATTTACATCTTTGTAGAATAGTGTGTGTAGAATATTATTAATCTTTAATCATTTAATTTAAAAGTTAAGTGCAAATTATTTGTGTAGAATTCAGAGATATTATAAATACTTATTATTGCATTGTATAAAAAGTCCTTGGATAGACCATATTTATAATTTTTATAATTTCAATTGTGTACAATTAAAACTTATAGTATAAAATAAAAAACCTTTGAAAATGTGTGTAAAATAAAATTGTGTATAATTTCTTATGTGTACAATCGAACCCTACGCAATATTTAAAATAATAATTCACTTGTTATTTTATTTCCCATTGTTTATTAATACAATATATATATATATATATATATATATATATATATATATATATATATATATATATATATATATATATATGTGATTATTTGTAAGAACATTGGGCAAACATTTTTTTCTTCCAAAACTATTTTTGACGTGTCCTATAAAGTATTTCCAGTGTGTTTGAATTTTTTCAAATTTAAGTCACCCTATGCCAAAGTTGTGGGCACTTTAAAAACAAAAATGTAGTCATTTTCACATTTTTTGGCTATATTAATTAATTCATAATTCCCCAGGGAAGTATTTCCTAAAAATAACATATTTATACTTTTATTACAAAATTTTCTTAACTATTCATTAAAAATACTTTCAAAGTCATATATATATATATATATATATATATATATATATATATATATATATATATATATATATATATATATATATATATATATGTTATATGTACTCTATAAGCCATTTAAACCTTAAAATTAGGATTTGAAAGGGTTTGATCATCTTGATTTTGACCAAAAATTCCTGGAGATACTTTTTTTAATCCTAAAGTACTTGTAAAAGTCCTGTAATATCACAAGCATAAGCCTTTGTGCTAAAAATTATTTTGGCAGTCTATAATGCTAAAATATAATTTAAATGTAACTATGTGCCTAACAACAATATGTTTATGTACTACGCTCACCACCAAAAGATTTATAGGGTTAGTATGCATAAAAAAATGATTTTTCTACAATAAAAAGTTAATACAAATATTTACTCACTCTTGTACAAAATTAAAAGTGCAACTTTTAGCATCTCAAAGTGATTGAAATTTGTGTAAAAATAAATTACCAATAAAGACTTAAATAGTTTGTCCAAATATATTTGTATTAGATCATATTCATTGGGATATATCAAACTTTATTATAATACGTAAATTATACGCTAGAATAGCGTAAATTATAGTTTTGTTATTACTTAATTTGTGACTTTTCCTAGCGTATAATTTACGTATTATACCAAAGTTTGACATATTGCAATGAATATGATTTAATACAAAATGTGTTCAAAAGAAAGAAAAATAATGATCTAATACTGATATATTTGTGCAAATTATTTAAGTATTTATTGGTAATTTATTTTTACACAAATTTCAATCATTTAGAGATCCTAGGAGTTGCACTGTTAATTTTGTACAAGGAGAAAATATTTGTACACAGTTAGGGCAATATGCCAATTATTTTTTTATATACCTATAATTAGATATTTTAATGTTGATGTTTGCGGATCAAAATATTTATAAATAAAAATTGATTTGATAATCAATAATAGAATATGCATATTAATTATTTATTAATTATGCTCAATATGCTTAGTTTTACCAAAATGTATCAAATTTTGATACATTGGGTAAATTGAGATAAAATTATTTAAATCATTAGTGTAGTGATGTATATTTACACAAAATTAAAATCTCTGATATCCTGGAAATTGTAGTGTTAATTTTTTATAAGGAACGGAAAAATCTGTCATGCATCATGTATATACATGAATATAAAATATAATATAATTGTATACTCAAATCTTGACAATAAGCATATATGCACTATTATCTCATATAATCATGCATATCATGCATAATTAATAAAAGTTTAGATAATTCTATATTTTGTTTCTCAAGTCAATTTTTTCTGGCCAAATATAAAAATAAAAATCATATAATTAATAATGGTATTCTAAGAGCTTTGAAAATCATTAATAAATTTTTCATAGTATATATAATTTGATTACTTTGTATTGTGACACAAGTATGCATGTTTATAATGCAAAAAATTAAAATTCTATGATTTCTTTGTCCATATCCAGTGCAAATAATGATTGTTAATTATGTGTTATCGGGACCCTGCATTTGAATAAGTTATTAATAAGATATATATCTAGTAAGGAATATCTATGCAATATCAACTTTTTATTGTAAAAATATATTTCTTTTTATGCAAACTATCCCTATAAATCTTTTGGTGGTGAATGTAGTATATAAACATACATTTGTTAGGCGCATAGTGGTATTTAAATTATATTTTAGCATTATTGACTAACAAAATGATTCTTTCACAGAGGCTTATGCTCGTGATATTACAAGACTTTTACAAGTCCGTGGGACTAAAAAAAGGTATCTCTTGGAATTTTTGATCAGGATCCAAATGATCAAATCCTCTCAAATCATGATTTTAAGGTTTAAATGGCATATAGTCCTGTTAAAAATAATCGGATGGATATCCAGCTAGATAATCCACATGGATATCCACATGGATTGATATAGATTGACATGAATTGACATGGATTGACATGGATTGGCATGGATTCCAGGTGGATATCCAGATGGATATCCAGGTTTATTCTTAAAACAAAACCAGGTGAGTTATTCTAAGCAAAATTGAATCTGATACAGAAAACCTAGGCAAACAATTTTCCAATTTTATTTAAGGTAAAAATCCAGCTCAAAAAAATCGAAAAAAAATCGCCGCGACCTCGGCTTGAACCCGAGACCTTTGGATTTCTAAACTTGTGACATAACTACTTAACTGTTTTTGCCACTTACGTATAGTAGTCTTATAATGTAACATACTCTTGGTACACCATGTCTATGTAATATAATGTTATATTTAATTGCGTTATTAAATATACAGGATTTATCTGTTTTGATCGATATTACAATTTAAAAATCCAGATAAAAAAGATAAATTCTGTATATTTCATTACGTAATGAAATAACATTATTTTGCATAGATATGGTGTGTATCAAATATGTCACATTATAAGACTAATATATGTAAGTGAAAAAAACAGCTAAGTGGTTAAGTCACAAGTTTAGAAAACCAATAAAGATTATGGGTTCATGCCCAGGCCTCGGCGATTTTATTTTCAATTTATTTCAGTTGGATCTTTAGCTTAAATAAAATTGGACAATTTTTTGTCTAGTTTTTTTTAATCAAATTTAATTTTGCTTAGAATAACCCACCTGGTATTGATCTATTTATTGAAAATTCATCATGTAAACAACATAAATCAAAAGTATGATTCAGCTTTCTTCTAGAGAAACTTCGTAATATAAAAATTTCTAGTTTTGCTTATACTCCTTAAAACATATCGTATATATATATATATATATATATATATATATATATATATATATATATATATATGTGTGTGTGTGTGTGTATAGATTTTAATAAAATTTAATCTGTATATACGTTTATTGATACTGTTATCGTAAAAGAAAATTTTATAATTCCGAACATTCTATTGCCAACTTCTAATTTTGGAGAAGATGTTTTTTCATTTAATAATATAATTGTATAATGTAAACAAATATTTGGTAATCGTGTACGTGAAAGAACATGGAATTTTCTATTTTTACTTCCAAGATTTCAAAGATCGATAATCTAATTCAATATTGTTATGATGAATTATTAAGATTATATATTAAATTTATTTCATACCCTGGTAAAAATCGACACCAACAAATTGCCCTCCATTTACCAACTCACTTTCTCATATCAAGTCATTATGCAGCCCGTATCTATAAACAATCATAAAAGTATTCACAATAAATCTGATATATTTAATGTCAATATACTAAATATACTATTATTATAATTCAAATATTGACCGTTCCATAACCTAAAACTTGAATTCATAAAACTTCAAAAGCATAAACGATTTTAAATCATGTATATTAATTATGTTTTTATTCACCATCATTTCACGAGGTATCGACGAACGGTTTGCCAATTTCGACAGTATTCGCTAATAAACAAATTTGGTCAACGCTCCGCTGCGAACTGGCCATTTTTATGGTAAAGATTTTTACCAGGAATAACTATAAATTTATTCAATATTTATTATTTTGAATATCAATTATATAAAATCTCTGCTAAAAATAGTTCGTAAGAGTTCATGACGATCAATAAGATTTTTATAGAATTGAACGATAAGCATTAATCGCCATTTTCGTATTACAACTTAATTAAATATGATTAGGGTCGATAGTAATCGATTGATATCCGTATAAGATATAATAATAAAAATAAATATATAATATTTAATAATTAAAATCGATAAATTTTTCTAGATGTCTTGAGACGGCCACCCCACCCCCCAGGTAAAAGAGTGACAATGGATGAGTAATCCCTACTACACGTTGGTCACGAATCGAACCGGCATCTCTAGTGCATTCCCTCCACTTTCGCGCCACTCGCGACAGATACTCTCTCGCGACCGTATAGTTTCAATTAAGAACTAGTCTGGTCCGTTTCAGTCCTAATCGATTTCAATTGAGCATATTGAATATAATCTTTTTTCTTGTTAAAATTGCGATTAAGACTTGCCATTCAAATTTATAAAAGATCTTATCGATTTCTATAAACTATTTTTATCAGAGATAATGTTATTTATTACAATTTAAACCTTAATTTATAAATTAAATATTCTTATTACAGTATAATAGTATCTAAAATGTATCGTAATTTTTACGATATCATTAGAACGAGTGGTAATGATCCAGAAGGTATGTTACTTGATCTTCATGTGGACAAATTCAGAGAATTGATACCGCAATGCCGCATGCAATCGCCATTATTAATCGGTATATTAAGTGAAATTCAAGAAAGAAATGTAAACGAAGAATTTGTCCAAATCTTGTTTAGTGGTGATAATAATGGAGTTCATTGGATTTGTGTCTGGTATGACAAGAATGTGATCCACGTATATGATAGCATAAATATTGGACTTAACGATGATCATTTGAAATACATAAATAGATTATTACCCAACATGATGACTGTTAATGTCGTCCTAGAAAAAGTACAACAGCAACAACAAAGTTTTAATTGTGGATTATTTGCAATTGCGAATGCATTATCAATATGCTACAGGATTTGTCCTTGTAATATTGAATATGACGAACTTATGATGAGAAATCATTTAGAAAAGATATTAAAAAATAAACGTCTTGAAATGTTTCCAACTACTAATCATGCCACACGACAATTACATGAAATGGTATTTATCAGTGATCAAAATGAACCAATATTACAGTATAAAGATGTACAAATAATTATGTCATTTGACATGAAGCCTTATCATCAAAAATATGACGAATTATTAACAAATCGTAGTATATTTTCAGAAATTTACGATTTACCTAATGACGACAAATATAATTAAAAAAATATAAACAAAGTTGAATATCCAATGTTAAAAGCTTGTTCTGTTGTTATTACACCATGAAATAATATGAAAGATATAGATCGCGATTCGATCAACAAAATAATACCAGAACAAACACACAAAACTTTGAAAAATAACAACGATTTGACGAATACTGCTGTAAATGATACTGTTGGTACAAATACTAAATTTATTAAAGTACAACAAAAGCGTAAAAATAAAATAAGTAACACGAATATTATTAATAATAAAGAGTCAAAGGAAGATTGTCAACTAAATGATAATAGTAATGATTACAGTATTACATCAAAAACTTGTGCACAATCGACAGCACGTGTTGCTCGTCACAGAAATAAGTGGACTCCGGCACAAAAACTCGAATATAACGAAATGCAAAAAAAACAATGGAAAGAAAGGAGTGCCGAGTCAAAATTAAATAAATCAGCACGAAAACGTGAATTTAGAAAAACAATGACTGCAGATCATAAATTAGAAGCCGTTACTAATAGACGTGAAAGAAGAAAGAAAGCAGCTATGAAATTAAAGAATGAGAAAATAGAACAATATAACAATAATGAATTGTTATCTATTAACTGAAAAAGAAAAGCAGGACACATAAATTTCCTAGAAAAAAATAAAGGCTTAATTGCAAACACCGTTTTTGATGAGAATACTATTGAGTTAAATTATATAGGTAAATTAGATAATGAATGTGAGTTTTGTAAAGCAAAACATTTCAAAGGCGAAATATCATATGATAAAAAATACAATCATTGTTGTCATAAAAATAAGGTTATTCTTAATGATAATACGTTATATCCACAAGATTTGAAAAATCTATTATTTCAAAATGATCCAAAAAGTATTAATTACAGAAAAAATATAAGAGGTGTAAAATGTAAATTTTTACATAATTTCTCATTTAAGCGTTTTAATATAGTGTAGATGTAGATGTAGATGTAGATGTAGATGTAGATGTAGATGTAGATGTAGATGTAGATGTAGATGTAGATGTAGATTTTCAATACTATATTTATTAAAGGAACTTTGTTCTTCACACAATTATAGGTGACATGATGAAAGAAATTTTTTTTTCAGATTGGATCTCCGAAAAAAAAATAATAAAAAAAATTTTAACGATAAAGTGTTCTTTTTGTAATACATGTTAAAAGGAGTCAAATAACCGTCGAAAAAAAATTTCGTTCATCGTGTCACCTAGAATCGTGTGAGGAACAAAGCTCCTTTAATAAATATGGTATTGAAAATAGTGATTTATTGTGATACTATTAAGTATTGATAGCATACAAATTTTCATAAAGATTGCTTTTAAAAGTAAAAAGTTTTCTGGACTCGTACAAAAAAAGTCTTTTGTTGAGTTTAACCCAGGTCTGCCTCCTTAAAGGGTTAATATAACAACAAAGCGCCATTTTACTCTAAGTTTATAATGTAGCATTGTCTATCACATTGTCGTATATTCATAAAATCAATTTTTCAGTATATTTATACTATAAAGGCCTTGTCAGAGCGATTTTTATATAATCCCCGCGTACGAATTTTTCTGACATATATGAAAACGTACATAATTATATTTCATAAATTCGTGTGAAAAATGTGTATACGGGGGTATATGAAAAATCGCTCTGATAATAGGTGTATACGAATGTAGAAAACAATAATTCTGTGAAGTTTCAAATTAGAGTGTTGCATAAAAATAAAAAGTTGATTTTTCGCATGAAATAAGTAGAATAGCGATAAATAATTAGGTTGTATTTTTCTTTTGACATAAAAGTGAAAAATTTTAAAGTTACGGACATTTAAAGTTTCCTAATTATATATATATATATATATATATATATATATATATATATATATATATACACTCTAATGCTACGTGACGCCATGAAAGTGTACCATCAACCGAATAATTTCATCTAGCGTATTTGCGCAAAGAGCATTTTTAAGACCGAAAATGAAGCTCTGAAAAAAACGACTTAAAAGGTGGAAAATTGCATATAAGCCAATGTAATTAAATACTATAAAAATATTCAAAAAACTTATAGGATTCTTTAAAATATAATTTGTAGCTTTCTAACGTATAAAGCGAGCTTCATGGAATAGCCTTTTGAAGAAAAGAAAGTTGACTTTTTACCCCTTCAGTGTACTCTAGCCTTAAACTATTCAAATAGAGTTTCCTTTAATAAAATTTTTATGGTAAAAAGTACTGTTTTTGTATTCAATTTGAAGTTTAATGAAGACAAAGAGTTGTTTTTTTCGCTCAAAATAGGCGGAGAACTCCAGTAGAATGGCCATGTACTACAAACAGTATTTACATCATTACGATAATGATATTACTCTTGGTTTGATCGCATAATACCCCTAGATCGATAAACTGTCAAAGAATGTCGTTTATGACTAGGGCGACCCCCGTGCATCAGGTTGCAATTTGGGGAAAATCTTTTGTAGACAAGGAATGCATTTACAGTTTGGCCTGGCATAAGATTTTATTTATTGAAATATATTGTCTTTCTGGGGAAACAGCAATTTGGCGCATAGCGTTCGACATTTTAAAAGAAGTGGTATAAGTTTATAATTGCAGTAAGAGCACACGTTACTTTAGACAGACATGAATCGAACGTGCAAGACATAACACGAACATGCCGCCTGGCGCTTGACCACAAAAATTGTGCAATACGGAGCGTAGTTCTGCCCCCAGATACGGGGTAGCGCTACATCGCCTGAATTTCTGTAAGCACGCAACAGAGAATTTTAAATTCTAACAACACTAAGATACGCTTAGTAATATTCTTGTCTAAATTCAAGTAGCAATTCAAAATTATGTGACTCATATAATATTAACTAATTAAAGTACATTATTTATTTAAAGAAATGTATTTATGCCAATCTGAACGAAAATGGCCACTTTTTTCTCTGAAAAGCGAGACCAAAATTACACCGTTTGCCCCCAAAAATAATTAGCGGGAAAAAGGCTACTTTTACACTAGAAGCTAGTCTAAATTCCTTTATTTCATCAAGTTCTACCAATATCCCTGACTTTCGATTGTCTTTTAACAATATTGTCTTTTAACAGTTCATTAGTCCCGCTTTCCAAGTCACAAAGTGGTTACAGTTGAGATGGACATAAAGTATTATATGTAACTCGAGAAAAAAGTCGATTTTTCTCTCGGGTGATACTGCCCTCGCTTCGCTCGCTCGGGCAGAAAACTCACCCGGGGGAAACATATTCGACTTTTTTCCCTTGTTACATAATGTACTATTATTTTAAGTTGATGCTAAAAGCCTCCCATCACTGGCAATTACGAAGACACACTTTTTTCATTTCATTTTCAATTTTTAGCAAATATATCTCTGGAACGTTATTGTTACAATCAAAAACAACAACGTTTCAGAGACATTTTCTCAAAATTAAAAATATAATGAACTAAGTGGTTCCCCGTATATGCCAGTAACAGGGTATTTAACATTACTTTAAATGAAACGTTATTTATTTTTACATTTGAAATGACTTAAAATATTGAATTTCAACGTATTTATTTTAAAGATTTATTATTTCGGATTTATTTATTTAATATAAACTGCTGGAAACATAAAAAATTGTTCGAAAGTAAACGAAATATCTCACTCCAAAATAGAACATTTGCTTGAATATTTATAAATATTTAGCGTCAGACGCAATATGATATCGTAAAATTAACAATATGAAATATTAATTTCTACATTTAAACACATTTTTAAATAGCTTAATTTATTTTAGTAGGCAAAATATTCTCTGCAGATTCCATGTTTATGATTTTACAATATTGGATCAAAAAGGTTTCGCTGTACGATATATGAATCGGTATATACAATAAATATACAAGTACATCAGTACATATTCAATTAATATACTCTTTTGATAGGTGAATTTTCTCCCGAAAAAATTGTTTGTATTTTCTCTTGTCAAAGGAAATTAATAATTGACACAATCGTGGATAGAATTGGGGCAAAAAGAGAAATGTTATATTCTTGTACTAATGAGGTAATAACCTTTCAAATTCTATTATATTTTAGATATATACACTGAAAAAAAAATTTATTTAATTCAATAAATTTATTTAATTGAACGGGATTTATTTGAATCAATTAAATATTTTTTTGAATTAAATAAATTGTACTTGGATAAAAGAAACTATGTATTTGAAAATAATTAAATATTTTATTGTTTTTTTATTTTCTTCATTCAAACAATCTTTGTTTGGACAAAATCAGATTTATTTGTCTCTAACAAATCGTCTTACAGAATCAAAAAAATGGATATTTTTAAAAGTATGAGCCCAGTCCAATAAAAATATTTATTTAAAGTAAATAAACAATTTCATTAAAACAAAAAAATATTTGTTTTATTCCAGAAATTAAAGGATAATAAAATATTTTCTAGAAATAAAAATGTATTTATTTGACTAAATTAATCGTTTTTTTGAAAAAAATAAACATTAAATTCATTCAAATAAATGATTTTCTGGAAGTAATAAAATAAGATTTTATAAATTAAACAAACATTTGTTTAAATAAATTAAATATTTGATGGATCAAATAAATATTTATTTTTAATACCAGAAAGTACCGATTAAACATATATTTGAAGCAATGAAATAAAAGTTTTAAGTTGATTAAATGTTTCTTTGGAACAAATAAATATTACAAATAAATATTTTGTTGATAGAAATAAACGATTTAGTGGTAACAATGAATTTGGTTTTATTAATTTAAAAAATCTTTACTTTCATCAATCAAATATTTATTTGTATCAAGGGGCGCGGCAGCGCCCGCTGGCACGTATAAGTACCCACGGTACGATACGAAGCCGAAGGGCGCACCGTCGCCTTTTATACGTGTACAAAGAATTATTTAGAATAGCTCGATAATCCAACTAAACATTTATTAATATTTATGAAATGTTCCTTTCAAAGGAATAAATATAAATATTTGTTCGATCCAAATAAATGATATATTGCAAGCAATGAAATATGATTTTATATATTAAACAAATCTTTATTTCAATGAATTAAATACTTGTTTGAATCAATGAATAATTATTTCGAATACCAGAAAATGCTAATCAAACATGTACCTGAATCAATTAAGTAAAAGTTTTAAGTTAATTAAATGTTTGTTTAGAATAAATAGATATTGCAAACAAATATTTGTTTGCTCAATAAACGATTTAGTTGAAACCATGAAATTCGGTTTTACTATTTAAAAAAATCGATTCTTTATCAATAAAATATTTATTTGTATCAAATAAAGAATTATTTCAAATACCTAGATAATGCCAAACAAACATTTATTAATATTTATGAAATGTTTCTTTCAAAGGAATAAATATTTGTTTGAACCAAATAAATGATCTATTGCAAGTAATGGAATACTATTTTATACATTAGACAAACCGTTATTTTAATCAATTAATTAATTGTTTGGATCAGATGAATAATTATTGTCAATGCCAGAATATACCAATCAAATACATATTTAGATCAATTAAATGAAAGTTATAAGTTGATCATATATTAGTAATAACCTTAAAATAAATAAAGAAAAATTTTTCGGTTATATTTTGATAAAATATTTAAATTTGCTAAAAGATACAGGCAATATATATAATAAGGAATATTTTTACCTTAAAATGAATTAACAGTTAATTTAAAATTTATATAAGTGCTTAATATATATAATGCCCTCTTAAATAATAATTACAAATTATTTTGATGCATTATAAAGAAATTCAGATGAATTCGAATCGGTGGTATAGTCCGTCAATTGTATACATTTTCAAACTATAAGAGAGAAACATTAAGACACGAGTGATTACGCTGCGCGAATCATTGTACGAGGATTATTGTGTTTGTGTTTAACGATCTACCATAGTTTCGTAGTATTCACAGTTTCTCTTGCGACTGATCGCTGGGGACGCCGCGTCTTTGTTCCGCCATTTTTCCTTGCGACAACTTGCACAGTTCATCACGCTGCGCGTACTATTATACCAGGTTATGCAGATCGCCGAGACGCCAGACCGGCCAGATCATAGTTCGCCATTTTCCGTCGCGATCTGTACAAATTTGCACGAGTGATTTCGCTGCGCGAATCATTGTACGAGGATTACTGTGTTTGTGTTTAACGATCTACCGTAGTTTCGTAGTATTCACAGTTTCTCTTGCGACTGATCGCTGGGGACGCCGCGTCCTTGTTCCGCCATTTTCCTTTGCGACAACTTGCACAGTTCATCACGCTGCGCGTGCTATTATCCCAGGTTATTTGTATATATCTTTCATCTGGATCTACCTGATCAACCGTCTTTGCTCCCCGATAACGCAGACCTTCATCTGAGGCTGCTGAACACCGACGACACCAGGCCATCGTTCCGCCATTTTCCACCGGGACGTGTACAAATTTGCAGAAGTGATCACGCTGCAAGAGCTTTTATACTACGGTATTTCTATCTACTAATACTTGTAAACATGGATGAAGAAGTGAAGAAAATTTTACAAAATCTACAATTGGACCACCTTGTCCCACATTTCGAAGGTAAGTAAAAAGTTATCAACAAAGTACGAATTATTCTAAAGCTTCAATTATTTCAACAGAGACATTTCCTCTGAGCACAAAGGTTTTGCCTTTTGATAAGTTACGTGGAAAAATTTTAAAATTTAATAAAACGAAAAAGATACGGCAATCGATATGAATGATTTTGTTAGTGTTATGAAATTTAAAAAAATACTTTTAACAAATGTTTATTTAAATTAATAAAACATTCTTTTATAACAAATAAATAATATTTTTAATATTTTCGTTGAACAAATATTTGTTTAAGAGAATTAAATGCAAATTTTGATTTAAGTAAATGTTTCGTTGAAATAAATAAACATTTTTTGTATTAAAATAAAAAAAATTTTGTAAACGATAAGTAGGAATATTTAACACTGAAAAAATTATTTGTAACAAAATAAATTATTCTTTTGACTTGATACGAGGGTAGTTCAATAAGTCTTTAGAATGACCAACAGATGGCGCGCGAATCGCTCCAAATCATCTGTTTTCAGTCAGCACCACTCCCGACTAGATATATGGTGCAGTCACAGTCCACATCTTCTGAGTTTACGTGTTTTTATAACCAATTAAAAAAAAAAAATTGCTTGTTAAGAAAAATGGAAAAAAACGAGTTCAGAGCGGTAATTAAACATTTTCATTTAAAGGGTTTAACTCCATATGAGATAAAAAATGAATTGGACTCAGTTCATGGCACATCTGCCCCTGCCTTAGCAACGGTTTATAACTGGGTAAATGAATTTAAGCGTGGTCGTACATCAATAAGTGACGAACCACGTTCAGGAAGGCCCGTAGAAGCAACTACTCCCGAAATCATCAATAAAATCCACGATATGGTGTTGAAGGATAGAAGATTAAAAGTGCGTGAGTTAGCTGAGGCCACAAGGATATCTATAGGTGCAGTTGTTTCAATTCTACATGAAAAATTAGGCATGAAAAAGCTATCGGCAAGATGGGTGCCGCGTTTGCTCTCAGCTGAGAATAAACGCAATAGAGTGGTCGCCTCTGAGGCTCTTTTGGCGCGCATAAGTCGGAATCCTGAGAAATTTTTTCGTCGATTTGTGACTGTGGATGAAACATGGATACACCACTACACTCCTGAGACAAAGGAACAATCCAAACAGTGGATTTCCACAGGCGAACCAGCTCCAAAGAAGGCAAAGACCGTAAAGTCAGCTGGTAAGGTTATGGCTACAGTTTTTTGGGATGCACGTGGAATTATACTTATTGACTACTTGGAAAAGGGTAAAACAATTACTGGTGAGTATTATGCATCATTATTAGAGCAGCTGAAAGAAGAAATTAAAAAAAAACGATCACATTTGGCGAGAAAAAAATTCTCTTTCATCACGACAACGCTCGAGTTCACACATGCTTCGTTTCAATGGCTAAAATTGAAGAACTAAAATTCGAATTGGTCGAACACCCACCGTATTCACCAGATTTAGCCCCCATTGACTTTTTCTTATTTCCAAACTTGAAAAAATGGCTCGGTGGACAGAGATTTACGGACAACGAAGACGTCATTGCCTCTGTAAGTGCTTATTTTGAGGAACTTCCGAAAACGCACTTTTCTGAAGGATTAAAAAAACTTAAAAAGCGATTGACCAAGTGTATAGAGCTCCAAGGAGATTTTGTTGAAAAATAAAAAAAAATTTACCCAAAAAAAATTGTTTTTATACTTTATTCTAAAGACTTATTGAACTACCCTCGTAATACAAGTTTATAAGTGCATTTTCAGTAAATAGTAAGAAAAAAGTGTAAAAATATGTTCTTGTCAAATTTAATAATGCAACTTTGACCAAACTAGTGTATAATACAATAATCTTGAAAATTAAATTTTAGAGACAAATTTTTTATTCAATTGGGTTATTTCATGATTTTCAAAAAATAGCGGAATTGAAAAATTAGATTATATTATAGCATAATAAAATAGTTTCAGTGAATTATAAGGCTTTTAAACACGTTTTTTATTTGTTTGAAGTTGAGCTAAACTTCAAATCTTATCTTTTGCGCGCCACTTATCATCAACATCAAAGTTCATTTTGGTAATATAACCTAAAAAATTCATCATATAAACATTAAGATTAATTCACTTTAATCTAAATATTTGACTTGATACAGTGTTATTACGAATCTAACTAAGTTCTAACATGCTCATCTAGTTTTTGAGCTATTATTAACAATCGTTTCTATAAAAAAATAAATTTGAGTTAACTATTGTTTGTCCTTTTTCACCTTGTGCATTCGATCTAATGTGATATATGGTCAGTACATAGACTCTGAACAATGACGTCACCAATATGGCCACTGCCGCGTAAAATATACCTTTTGAAATTTTTAATAACTTTAATTATTATTTTCGCACGTATACGGTCACTTAAAAAAAATATTTTAACGCAGTTCGTTTCTACATAGATCTGTCTATACAAAACCATTATTTCCAGATTTTTTTGATTTTTTTGAAATAACCCAATTGTGGAATGATGCACCATTATTTCCAGATTTTCTTTATTTTTTTTAAATAACCCAATTGTGGAATGATGCACCATTATTTCTAGATTTTTTGATTTTTTTTAAATAACACAATTGCGGAATGATGCAGAAGTTCGTAAATCTTTGGCAGTAGTCAGTTTGTAAAAATTCATAACTTTTTACTTTAATAAAAAAAACTAATCACTTTCGTTTTTTAAATATTTGTTACAATGTGTAAACATCAATTGTATTTGCATCAAAATATTTTAATCAAATCAAAGTCTGTTGTAAAGTATAGAAATATTTTTGTATCGTTACGTCATGTATTTTCTGGGTACCTGATTCTACTTTGAGCTCTAGTCAGATTTAGGAACTTCCTGACACAAGATTTTAGATTCAGATTAGAAAAAATAACAGGATTATTGATAACTTTAAGCAGATTTAGTAGTTTATTGAATAAATTATTTAATTGTATTTTCCAGTAAATAAGATTACAGTTAAAGTATTAAAAGTGCTCAATGAAGCTATGTTAGTGGAACTAATTAAAGACATTGGGTCAAGACCTATATTTTTGGATTTTTTGAAAAAAAATTATGAACAAAATAAAGACGAAAAAAATGATCAGCAAAGCAAAGATGACTGCGCACCTCAACCAAAGAGATAGGTACATCAAAATGAATCAATTTTTTTCAAATTATCCCTGGTAGAAATCTTATTTTGGTGCCCGTATTCTCTATAAAGCTCTTTATAGGTAGACTATAAACTACTAGACTGTACAAAACTCGATAAATCTACACAGATAGACATAAACTCCTCTGTTAGATTACATATTATTTAGCGTTAAGTTAATAATAAAAAACACCTATCAAACTGTTCTTGACTACATTTCTTTTTAAATTACCTACTACTTTGTTCTGAAGTGTATGAGATACGTATAGGGAGTATGCGGTGGTGTAGTTGGGATATCTAGGGCATGGTGAAAAGAATACAAGGTGTGATCTCTAGAAACCTTCCGAACCTCCGTCATTTATGGCTCATTAAAAATACAGGAGCCATAAATGGCGGAGCTTGGAAAGGTTCGTACGGAGCATACCTTCTCTTTTTTTCACCATGAATCTAGGGTATGTGTTGGGTACGTGCGAGATGTGTGCAGGATGGATGTTGGGGGCCTGGTGTATATACACTGAGAAAAAAGTAATTATATCAACTAAATATTTAGTCATAACTTTGCAATGAAATATTTAATTGATTCAATAAATGTTTCTTAGATACAATACTATATTTATTTGGTTTAATTAAATATTTAACAATATTTTGATATAAAATAATTTGATTTAATATTTAATTTAATCAAATAAATATAATATTGAATCTAATAAACATTTATTGAATCAATTAAATATTCCATTGCAACATTACGATTAAATGTTTAGTTGATATAATTAATTTTTTTCTCAGTGTAGTATGTGTAGGATGTTTGGGGTATGTGTGTGAAGTATGTGGGGGAAA
The DNA here is from genome assembly GCA_949152435.1 of Gastracanthus pulcherrimus. NCBI lineage: Eukaryota > Metazoa > Arthropoda > Insecta > Hymenoptera > Pteromalidae > Gastracanthus > Gastracanthus pulcherrimus. The sequence goes on along the minus strand of OX424573.1, from coordinate 63,541,155 downwards.
GATTTACGCTGTGTGTGTGGGATGGATGGGGTGTGTGCATAGGAGGAATATGGAATGTGGTTTGGGTATTTGTATAATTTATGTGGGATTTGTGTGCATTGTGTATATAGTATGTGTGGGATTTTTAGGATATGCGTCTGAAGTATATGGAAAGGATTTACGCTGTGTGGGATGGATGTAGGGTGTATATGGTATGTGTTCGAACGGTTGTAGGGTGCACTGTAAAAAGGAAATGTAAAATATCACGTGGCAATCTAAAATTACACAAGTCGTGTAAAAAATAAACATTACTGGATATATGAAAAGTTATTAATTTAGTAATGTAATTTTCAATGCATAGTGTAATTTTATACAACCCATAACTGTATATTTTTTAAGAAAGGGCTCTCAATTGATAATTCAACAGAAAAATTTAAATGGCAAGTGCTGAGTGCTGGAAATAAAGTGACCCCTGCTGAGTTAATGATTTTTACATTCCCAAATTGTGTAAAAGTACATCTTTCAGTGTAGTAGAATTCAACTTTTTTTATGTAAAATTACAGGCTCCGACATGAATTATACTAAAAAGTGGAAGACCTGGAAAATTTCTGAAACTCGTGCAAAAGTCGGTTATTTGGGCATTATTGCACTTAATTAATTTAAGGGTTACCAATAAATTAAGTTTAAAGTATGATAAAAAAGAAAACGAGTGTTTAAAAAGAGTAGTGTAAAAATCATCTTTCCATCAGGGGTCGCTTTATTTCCAGAACCCAGCAGTTGTAAAGGTAGAGCACATGTAAAGGGAGCGGAATAAATTTTTACCCGGGATAGTAAAATTTTTTAAATTACAAATAATGTTTTGAATACAAATATTGATTATTATATTATTTTAAAATACAGAAAGTTATTGATGACGAATCAAATAAAGTAGTTCCTTTGCAAAATAAAGTGGCCAATGCAGAAAATAAATGTTCTGCAATAAAGTCGATAGAAGAGATGCTTGATAACTATGAAGGTAGACGCATTAAAACGCTTTACATAGCAAAGGAAAGTTGGACAAACCAACAAGAAGCAAATTGTGTACACTCATTATTAATAATCTTGAGAATGACAACATACGGTAAATTATTTTATGAGTAATAATATTAAGGACATGTGAAAGTGAACTAAAAATCCCTACCTTGCCGGTATCACATTTATATTTTTTTCTCTGCAATAAATAAATATTTCTAAAAAAACACCATATTATGCCCTTCGTATTTTTACCAGGACCCTTCGGTTAAATTTTCAAAAACTTTCATTATTAACTCTCTGAGAAAAATGCATTTGAGAATTTGACTGTAGTTGTATGTATTCAAATGCATTTTTTTCAGATTTAATAATAAAAGCTTTTGAAAATTTAACTGAGGGGTCCGGTAAGAATACGGAGGGCATAGTATGGCGTGTTTTTGAGAAATATTTATTTATTGCAGAGAAAAAAATATAAACGTGATACCGGTAAGGTAGGGATTTTTAGTTCACTTTCACATCCCCTTACTAAAAGAAATTATAATTGAGGGTATTCATACAAAAATAACAAGTAAATTTCTTTTATTTTGAGATATTTACATTTAAAGATGTAAAAGTGATGATTTACTTGTTACGTAACGAAAATTTAAAGTCCTCGTACCTCATTTTATACATAAAATGTGGTAGAAATATGTCTGCAAATTTTTTTTCAAATTTACAAAGTAATTTCTTTTATATTGAATATTGTATTAAGGAAGATAAAGTCGTTTGTAAATAAATAATAAATTTCTGCAAACATTTTTTATTATTTTGCCGGAAAAATTTTGCTAAGATGTGAAAATACTATAATAATGATACACAGAACTGTCGTTTTGTTATATATCGTATATACTTTATTATTTTTATTATACATACAAGCTTTTTTGGTTTTATTTATAATTGTAATTTTAATTTTTGTGGGTTTAATATAATGAGTCCAAAGTAAAGTTTACTTGCTAGGTGATCTTGTGGTAGTGTATTAATTAATAAATCGTATTTATAATATTAATTATGGTATAATAAAAAACAATTATAAGTTTGAATTTCCATTTTTCACAGTCCTTAATCATTTTAATAAAATTACCTACGACAATATTTTATCAAATTGTTTTTAATAGTTTTTAAAACCCAACGAGATGATCGAAAATAAACATTTAGTTAAATTAATTTGTAGTGTTTAATAAAAATTTAAACAAATGATGCGAGAAGTTTCTATCAGTTAAAAGACTTTGTTTATACAGCTGGCATACAGAGCAAGAATTTAAAAATGTTAATATTTAAGATATTCACGTGAGTTGTCAGAAAGCTTTAAAATCATGCTATATTGTTGAATACATCTTACATATTATAATTACTCAACGTTCTGCAGGGACGGCCATTGGGTTGGGCTGGGTTGGGCTATTAGTTATTTTTTCGCGTTTACAAAGCTAAACTTCGAAATTTTCTTATTTTTTTCGCGTACGTGAAGCAAAACCCAAAACTTAAAATGTTCGCGTTCATGTAGGCAGAGATTCAAATTGGTGTTGGGGATTTTTCGAGTACGTAAATTTCTTTTTCGCGTACGTTATGTTAGGTCTGTAGACAGACCGATATTATATTTAAAAAAGTTTATATATCCTTATAAGTTTTTAACATTATTAATTATTTGTATTAAATTAAACCAATCGTTATTAAAATATACGGATTATATTTTTTAAATCATTCTGATTGCTAATTTGTATCAACAACTATATTAAAATTCATTTAACAATTTTCACGCACCATGTTTTGTAAAATAAATGTTGATAGTATAGGTTATAAAAGAAAATTGCTATTTCTATTTATTGCTATAAAAATCTTTTTACTACTTTATTATATTAAAAAGGCATACTTATACGGCTTATTACTTTGTGTTATTTTTGCTATTATACCGTTATGCGAATTACAGTTACACTGTTATACAAATATTTTCTGAAATGGGTGCTAAAATTTAATTTCGAAATTAATACTTTTAGCTGTGATGATACAAATGCAGAACAGATAGCTCAATCAATACATAACTACTTTGAAGGAGAAATCAAGCGAACTTATTATATCCCACCTGTCCCAAAAAGTCAATCTGTAAAGGGAATATCTGTACATTCTCATGGAAAATTGAAAGTCCTGTGGAGGAACCGACGCGCTCATCAGAACAAAATAGCGAAATTAGAGGCTGAAGCAAAAAAGAAAGAAGCTGGAACTGTAACTAAACATAATGAGTGTGGTAAGTTAATGCATTTAATTTAAACTACTTAAAAACTTTCAATATCGTATTTTTATTTATTTATTTTTTGTGTATTATTGAGACAAAGTATAAATTGAGAGAAAATATTTAAAATTACATATAAAGAAAATGAAGCCAAAAATGCTAATATTGACTGGTTAAAACGTAACCAAGCTCCTTGGGGAGATGTACTGGTAAAAAGGGCGAAAATGACACTGTTTCTTTTGGAAAAATTAATTATATTACAATAAGTATGCCTGAAGTTTATTTTTGATACAATAAGATTCTTAGTACGAGGTACAATGAACACTTAAGTGCCTTCGACGTTCATGAAATGATAGAGTGGGGATTCGTCAAACAAAAAACCTTTCTGATTACGAGTGTTACAATGAATACATGATGTCTAATTCAAAAAAATACATTCCTAGATTCTATTATTAGATGAAAGTTATTGATATAGTAAAAACGTTTCATGTGTATTATATTTTAAGCACGTGATAATTGAAGGCGTCGATTCTAAAACGTCCTTAGCGCTCGGCTCGGGTTGCCGCTATATACAAATTGACGTCATGGTGACCAATTTTTAAATTTGCGGAAATGAATTTTTAAAAATAGCATCGTATAGAGGATAAAAATGGCAACATTTTATATATATACTTTGTTTGTAAAATGTTTAGTATTTGAAAAAAGAAAAATAAAAACGCAAAATTTTAAATCTTATTTGCACCACGTTTTTCAAACTTAACTCGCTGCAGCTCCGACAAATATGAACGGATCTTGCTCATTTTTTTAATAATCTCGTAAAATAGTCTAGCGCTGCTAATAAACTCATAGATAGTTAAATATTAAATATGTTTCTTTCAACAATTTAATTGCAAACCAGTGAGTTACCTTTTATATGGTTACGTATATTCAACGAAAAAAAGTATCGAGGGAAGTTTAAGACTCAGTGAACTTTCAACGAGACATTTGTTTGTTAACATTTGAAGAAGTTTCTCAGAAAATTACAGATCAATTGGATGAAAAGTGGCAAAGATAGAGCGATTTTGCCAAACTTGCACGCTCCGCGCGAACATTAGCGGGTCTGCGCGATACATGACGCTCGCAGCGTATGTCAGTCATATGATGCCGTTTACTTGAAGATTTGCTGTCCTTTTTTTAAAAAAATACATACTTAATCAAATCATACTATTTAATACTGTCGATTTATAGTGTAGAAGTTAAGAAAAATAAGTATCTGATGAAACAATAAGAAATTAAATAAACAAAGCAAAGGCAAAATCAAACGGCAGTTATTCATAAAGTTGTTGAATTTTTAAATCTTTGTACGAAAGTTTTAGAAATTATTGTTAATTCTAAATGTTATATACACTAGATAATAAATGGTTATAATAAAGCGTTCAAATGAAATTCACACACATTAAAAAGAATATTGCAGCGTAAATGAATTGAATAGTAAATTACAATCTTTAAAAATATAAATTTCTGGGAAACATATACATTTCACAGATTTTTGACATTGTTCAGTAAATTAGAAACTTCAAATAACTAATACTTATATTTATTTATATTTCTACATTAAGATTTATTTACAATTTAGTTGCAATACATACAACGCGTTTCAAAAAACATATTACTTTTTTTTTCCTTTTATTGTTTTTGTTTTCTTTTCTTTTTTATTAATTTTTAATTCTAATTTTTGCTTTTGTTCGTCGCTTACTTTTCTTTTTTTTGTTGAGACAACTTCTGTTTTTCAAACTTTTTTGTTTTGTTTATTTCAGGATAACTTTTATCATGTTTCTTAAATTATTTCTTATTCTATGACTGACATACACTGAGCGTCATGTATCGCGCAGACCCGCTAATGTTCGCGCGCATCGTGCAAGTTTGGCAAAATCGCTCTATCTTTGCCACTTTTCATCCAATTGATCTGTAATTTTCTGAGAAACTTCTTCAAATGTTAACAAACAAATGTCTCGTTGAAAGTTAGTTGAGTCTTAAACTTCTCTCGATACTTTTTTTCGTTGAACATACTTAACCATATAAAAGGTAGCTCACTGGTTTGCAATTAAATTGTTGAATGAAAAATATTTAATATTTAACTATCTATGAGTTTATTAGCAGCGCTAGACTATTTTACGAGTCTATGCAAAAAATAAGCAAGATCCGTTCATATTTGTCGGAGCTGCAGTGAGATAAGTTTAAAAAACGTGGTGCAAATAAGATTTAAAATTTTGCCGTTTTTATTTTTTTTTTCAAATACTAAACATTGTACAAACAAAGTATATATATAAAAAGTTGCCATTTTTGATCCTCTGGACGATACTATTTTTTACAATTCATTTCCGTAAAATTGCAAATTTTGGTCACCATGACGTCAATTTTGATATAACGACAGCCGGGCCGAGCGCTAAGGACGTTTTAGAATCGATGCCTTCAATTATTGAATACAGTACATGTAAATTAGTGTTAGAGTAGCGATACTTAAACTGAGACAATATGTTAATTTTCTTCACGTATAGCAGTAATATATTTCTTTCTAAAATACCAATTAATTTCGTAAAGTAAAAGTGGTTGAAAAAGTTTTTTTAATATGTACGAATTAAAACATTGTATACAATAGACTATATTCTCTATACGTTTCTATTGTCGAAGAAAGTCAACATTTAGCTTTATAGGATAAGCGAACGAATAATTATAATATTTTATAAGATGAACATAAACCAAAAAACGTAAGAAAATATAACTTATAATGCGATATATCTAGTTTAGATACCGTGCTAAGTTTTAGATATAATGCTGATCATATGTTCTGAATGAGATTAACAATAAAACTTGTGTTTAAATTAATCAATGATTTATTCTTAATATTATTATTAGTCGTAATTTTTTAAGTACGTATTGTAAAAATTGATACTAATATAAGTCCCTTTATCACAATAAAAATAGATTATACATTATTTCATTAAAACAGTCAATGCGTACTTTTGATATATGTATAACTTACTTTTCACCTTTATTAATTAAAGGTGGACAACAAATGATAATTTTTAATATTATGAAACAAAAAAATTTAAGAAAATTTAGTTTTGATTAATAAAATTTTAAAAATTTCATAACTTTTATATGGGTATTAATGATTAGTTTTTTATTATTTAATATGCACTCAATACAGCCAAAAATTTCACAATATTATATTTCTATAAACATGCACATAGTACAACACAAATTGAGTATTTAGCATTTATTTATTAAGAATACATTAGGATGCCACCAGCATTAAATATAGCACACTAAATGATCATGCAATACAATATTTTTTAGCAATTTGCTGAAATATTTTAATATAAGAGATTATATAATATAAATTTTTATTTTTCATTCAATTTTAAAGGGGACTTATCCATGGAAAAATTAATAAATAAACCATACCAAACGAGTTACGCCAATTGTTTATACTTATCACATGAATGCACTTATGAACAAATGGATGTAACTCTTTGGGTTTTGAATACTTTTCAATTTTTCCATGGGTAAGCCTCTCTGAAATTATTAAAGAAACAAAATTAAACACTCAAAATTAAAATTGATAGAAAAATAAAAAATCACCCTGTGATTCAAGAACAAAAGTCACATATTCTGTTAAAAAATTCGTTTCTTTAAGTGATAATTCCTTCTTACATATTATATTCTCTTAATATTTAAGTAAAATATTAAAAAAAATATTATGTTGAATGGTCATTTAGTATGCTATATCTAATGAAGGTGCTACCTGAAAATATAAAATATTGAGTATTAAAACTGACATTTTCAATTAAAACAACTAAATATTTCAATAGTATAATAAAAATTTATTCAAACCAAGTAAAGATTTACACGTCTGATATAAATATTTATATTTATGAATTTAAAATATTTATTATAGAACATGTATTTAAATAATCAAAGTATAAATATTAATATTTATGATTTGATTTGTTTAAGATAATTATCTAACCAATAAACGCGAGTTGTAAAAGTCATTTATACATATTTACAAACAAACCATCAACCTGCAATACTCGGCTTTTGATCAGATTTTCAGAGGTATTATCTGGTACCTAAAAATGTAACCCAATATCCGTGGTTCGATCTAAGGGGCCCTTGTTCTTAAGATACTAACTATTTTACTTCAATTATGGATTATTTAATGAAAAATGATATTTTCACTAATTGAAGTAAAGTCTTATCTTAAAAAACTAGGGATCCATTGAATCAAACTATGTATTCTTGGCTTCATTTATAGGCACCATAAAACACCTCCGGAATCATTTAGCTTTTTCAATGAAAGATATCTTTTTAACAATTATATCTGTATTTGATTCAAAAAGATCTTTATTTGAAACGATAAAACCGTTTAATAAGAGCAATTGAATATTTGCTTGAATAAAACTAATATTGAATTGTTAATTTGGTTTAAAAGTGTATTTTATTGAAACTATAAAAACGATTAATAAAGCTAATTAAATATTTATTTAAATCAAATAAATACTTAATTGTTTCAGACATAAAAAAATTTTTTTGATGAAAAAAGATTTATTTAAAACAATTAAATATGTTATTCATTTAATACAACCTTTCTTTGCAACATAATGTGTGATTGTTACAAATAATAAAATAATTATTTGAATCAAGATAATATTTAATGACTTCAAAGAATTATTAAATTTTGACTATGAAATATTTACTTGATACAATTACATATTTATTTGATTCCAAAAGTCATGTATGTGAACCAAAAGAGTAGATTAATACTATTAATTAAATATTTGTTTGAAATAAAAAAATACTTGATTATTTCAATGAAGCAAATACATAAAATTCGTATAATATTTATTTGATTAAAAATATTATTTGTTTAAATCAATAAAACGCGTTTTTAAAAATAACCAAATATTTATTCGAATTATTAATTTTTTTCTTCAAACTGAAAAAATATTTGTTTAAATGAATTAAACGGATTTATTACAATAATCAAACTTTTATTTGAAGCAATTCAATAATCTTTTGACTTAATAAATGAATTATTACAATAATCAAACTTTTATTTGAAGCAATTCAATAATCTTTTGACTTAATAAATTAATTATTTCAATTAATAAAATGAATTATTAATACTCTATAAACATTCCTTTGATTCAAAAAATTTTTTTTTTAAATAATAAAATCAATTGATAACAATAATTAAATATTTATTTGAATTAAACAAATATTTGAATGTTTTGAAAAAATATTTATTTGAATCAACGTAATAGTTACTTGATTGAAGTAAAGATTTATTTAAACTAATAACATAACGTATACAAGTAAAGAAATGTTTTGTTTTTTTTAAGTAATAATTTTATTTAATTAAATAAATATTTTAAGTATTCAACCAAATATTTATTTGCGTCTAATAAAATTGAGTTGCTATAGCATATAGGGCGAGGGAATTTCAATTTTACATTCTCTTTCTTAGCAAAGTTATGTTTCTGATTGTCGCTTGCTAATTAGTGTTCTAATAATATATTACCAGTGGTGATTTTATCGCAATTATTTAGACTATCTATTCGCTGATTGGCTTCAAAAAGGAATCTCTGTAGAGCGGATCAGTTCATCATCCAGAGCAATTCCGGCCTTTTTTCAATTATCGATTTTCCTGGTTGAGGAGCTTTTTCGGACTAAATAGGTCGTTTCATTCATCTTTATTAAGGTATTTATACTGCCGATATTCATTACTCAATTTTATTTGGACACAAATTTTTATATTCATTGATTTATTGACCTTGACTTTTCACTGTCAGGAATTTTTAGGGCTTTAATTTAGTCATCAGTTGTTATTTTTTTATGTTTTGTTATCTTATTATTTCTAAGAATTTATATTATTCTTGGAAAATTTCGGATCTTGTCCAATTTCTTAAGTTTTACTCTTCATCCTTTTAAAATAGGTAATATATTTTTTCTTTAATTTTCATCATTTCTTATAGTCTTCATAGACTTACCTGTAGATTACCAGGACTGGAGAAAAAAAGAAGTAACCCACTGAGCTGTCAAATGGGTTCAGTTTTTTTGTTTAAAGTTCGTAAATAGACAAATAAATCATTTTTTGAAACATTTAAAATGGTTGAAAAGGGGGGCTCTATAAAATTTTTTTAAATTGCCGCTTTTTGGCTACCTTATGAAATTTAGTAAATTATAACAGGAGCAACGAGGCACCTCAAGGGCTGATAGAGGCGAAAATAGCTTTCTCTGACGTATATTTTCATATAAAAGATTTTCAATTATTTTCGTGAACCGCCCTGCGCAGCGTTTATTAAACGTTGGCTGAAATTACCCATATATATATGTATATATTAGGATGGTCCAAAATTACCGACTTAAGAAAATTGAAATGGAAGGTCGGATTATTATAGAGGACAACGTAACAATTCTCGTACAATTTTATTAATTTTTTTACAATGTAAAATTATAATGCGATTTGCATTTGAAATTCTTATGGGAAATAACAAGCGTAACATAAAAAATATCTTTTTTCATACTTTTTTGTTATTTTTCTTTGAAATAAATTTTTTTTACTATAACCTAGTTATTATGGGTATAAACTATTACTTAATTAAATTTTCGCTATGAAATTGAGATAATTTAAAGACGTAAAAATGCGTTTTTTTCATGATAACTGCTGAATATCGCTGTTTTCAGGTCTGTATTTGAAACCCTTAATATGCTTTTTTTCGCCTAAATTTTATTATGTATCATACAACTATTTGTGAAGAGGATCACGAAATATATAAAGCTTTTGCTGAAAAACGAGATTATCAGTCGCGCTAAAATGAAGAAAAATAATTGAAAAAAGAAATAAAATAGAAAAAAGTGGTATTGCATTGTATTAACTCACGAATAGCAGAAAGAAACTAAATATCTGGAAATAGAAAGAGAATCGAGGGGCTATATGGTCCAAAACGCCCTTCAATTTTCTTTCCATTTGCAGATATTTAGTCTTTTTCTGCTACTCGTGAGTTAATACAATACAATATCATTTTTTTCTATTTTATTTATTTTTTCTTATAATTATTTTTCTCCATTTTAGCGGAACTGAAAATCTCGTGTTTGAGCAAAGGTTTTTACTTAGTTTTTTTAATTTTATTTATTTTAGTGTTCTAAGCGCATTCACGCGAAGTCTCTATTCAATAGAGCCGGTGCTTTGTTTGCATGTGCCAACTTCAATCATTATATTATAGTATATATAGATAACCCAAAGAATCAAACTGAAATGATCGTGATATATAACACGTCCCAATCTACCTTATGCATTTAAAATAAAATACCACACTCAGCCATTTGATTCCGTATTTTATTCAAGGTTATTCAAGGAGGAGGAAGACTCATGGGACTCCACGTACCAGAAAATATTGATGTACACTGCTGCAGATGTTTGTCTGCTACGTTGAAAAGAAGAAAAAAGTAGTTGCAATTGATAAGATGAGTATAAATTATATCTATTAGAACTTGTAACTTAATTGTTAAATAACTCTAAATGTTGTTTTTATCAATTTCAGCTTACTGTCCGTAAGATTCCAAGTGAACGCATGGACAGATTGGGCTCAAAATTTATGGAGATACTCATTATAGTAGTACTTTTCATATGAGCGTAGGGATTTTGATTTGAACGAGTAGAAATTTTACTACATCTATAAAAATGATAAAATTATTAAAAAATAAGTGTTATATTGACAATGTTCATATAAAAAATACTTCTACTCGTTCAAATCAAAACCCCTACGCTCATATGAAAAGTACTACTATAATGAGTATCTCCATAAATTTTTAGCCCAATCCATCCATGCGTAGACTTGGAATCTTACGGACAGTGCAATAACAATCTTAAAGTCTTCGAAAACAGTCTGGTTTGCCATGGAGGCATAGAAGGTCCAACGAAGGTAAAAAATATACAAATTGGTAGGTTTTTATGTATACTTTCAGGATAAAAAACCCTTATTAAAATAAATATCAAAATAAAAATTCTTAATTAATTTTTTTGTTTCAGATTTTAAAGGTGGTCCCCTTAAGGATATTTGGATAAAAAGTTACTATAGATTCAAAATTGAGAAAAAGCTTAGGTGGCAAAATGGGAGGCCGCAAGATGCCGGCCGTTTAGGAGCGCAAGAAGTTGACATCTTGCGGCTTCCCATTTAGCCACCTAAATTTTTTCACAATTTTGTATCTACCATTAATTTAAATTATTATAAATAAAGAAGAGCTGCGCACAACCGCCCATCATGGTCGAAACACAATTCCGCCGTTGTTGCTTTCTATTCATGAAATACAATACACACTCGAAGAAACAATCTTTGAGCAGATTTTTGTGATAATGAAAGTTGTTTTCTTGTCTAACTATTTTCATTTGGTGATTTGTACCCTACTAAAAAATAAATATTTTGCAATAAACATATTATCTTATAGCAGGATGTCTTTGATCAGCGTGGTGTCATTAATTCTAAAAGCAATTTCTATCTATAAAGTCAAATCAAATCTATACCTATAAAAGATTAAATTATTGTTTTTTATTTCATTGCAAAAATGCATGACACAAAATCGCAACATTTTGAAAAAAATATATTGATAGAGACAAATTCAATATTACAAAAATAAATTATATGTCATTATTAAATCATTTTTAAAAAATCATAAAATAATAATATTTTTGACGTAACATAATCTTTCCAGTTTTTGATTTTTTTCGCGCTATATAATGCATTAAGTCGGCTAGAAGTGTAGAATAGTAAATCTTATATATAATAATAAGGGATGTTGTGATATACAGGGTGAAAGTCTTTATTAAATTGAATAATCTCCAATATGTCAGAAGATTATTAACCATATCGGCTAAAAATATTCAGCCAATAACCTAACACTTAACAAATATTCTCTGAATTTTTCAAGGCATTGCATTAAATGTTACTCAAGTTATCGATGTCCCAAAAAATGCAGTTTTTTACATTGCTTTCTCAGTAAAATAATAGTCTTATGATTTAAAAATTTACAGGAATATATCTGTATATGAAACTAATATCTAGTAAATATTTCACTGACTTTTATCGTATAGTTTTAGTTACAGATGTTCAAAAAAATGTTATTACACAGAACAGCAAATGAAAAACGAGGCATATCAAATCGTTTTAAGTCCTAAAATAACGGATTTTATGAGTACTTTAAGGGGATACCGGATACCGACATTCCATTTTTTGTTTTATTCAATGACTAAATGAGATTTTCAAATTTCGCAAACGTACGAACAATCTATTCATCACTAAGAATGTGCGTACGTTTGTAAACTTTTATTAACCCCCCTGCGTAAGCGTTTTACCCGACTTTTCTGTTCTTGAATGCATATTTCTTTTTTACATGTTCGGAAATTGGATAACATCTCTCTTTATTTTTTCAGGGTTTCGTAAAAATCGAAAGTCGAACCAAGCTTATCATACAGAGTAAGTTGTCAGCTTTAATTTTCGTGGTCATAGGTACTCTAAAAGTGTACCAGTCAAAAGTTATGGCCAAAAATGTCAGGACGAGATATCTCGTCCTCCTGCCTACAGTAAAAACCTCGTTTGGACGAGATATCTCGGGGTACTGCACCAGAGGGTTAAATTAAAAATTTACTGCGTAAAACGAAAAATCGATAATGTTGGTAACTGGGTAAAAGGTATAGGACTCCGACCTCCCCTTAAGTATTTATGTACGGGAGACCGGGGCGAGATTGAACGCGGGGCGATGTTGAATGAAGTTGATATATCCACTCTATTGCAATATTTGGACAGCAAGGCTGATAGACCAACTGGCCCCTTGGATAACCAGAGATCATGGAGAGGTAAATTACTACCTGACCTAATTTCTGAGTGACCATGGGTATTTCAGCTCCTACGTCAATCGTATGGGGAAGGTTCAGAGCCCGGGTTGCATCTTCTGTTCCACTGATTGCGACGAAGCGTTTCACACGTTTTTCGTCTGCGAAAAGTGGTACGAAGAAAGAACAGCTCTTCTCGGCTTAGCCGGACAATTCACGCCTGAGAACATTGTGGGCGAAATGCTGTCCGCCGAGAATAAGTGGGTTGCCACGGCAAAATTCGTCGCGGCGGTCCTACGACAAAGAAACGGTGCCTAGACAGGGCAACTGACAAAGGTATGAATGAAGCTCTGGGAGACGCTCCGACATCCCAACATAACCCAGAGAAAATGGGACCCATTCTTAAGGGAAGGTCGGAGCTTACATACAGTTACGTAGTTACCGACAATTTCGTATTTTTCAGTATTCTCATACAATTTTTAATTTCTTTCAAGTTTCTGAGTTGTCCGGTGTTCCTTAGTACTTTAAGAACTCTGAACAACTAAAGTTTTTAACTTTTATGAACAATTAAATTAGAATAATGTAAAATTCAATGCAGAAATCTGTAATCGGCTCCGACTTCCCCTTAACCGGGAGACGCTCATTTACTCTCATTTTATTTTATGAATGTCGCGAAGAGGGGCGGGGATACTTCTCCTTTCCGTACGGAGATGAATGCGCCGGTTCGAATACGCGTATAAACGAGAAGGGTTAGATCTGACGTCCCCTCGGGGGATTTAAAATTATGAATTTTAAATTTGTTTCAGGTCAAGGCAGCAGCGGTTGTTGAGACAATACAAGAATGGCACAACCTTGAGGTAATGTGATAAACGGTACCAGGGTGGGTTCCACCAGAAGAGGAAAGGGTGGTAGGTTTTAGTGGGTCGGTTTGCGATGCAACGGCTGTGTAGTTCTTTCGCGTTTTTGTTTATTTTATTTTTCGTCCTATATTATACACACGGGGGATGTATCCTCAACCAGCCCCACAATATCCGTCGGTGCGGACTCAGTCGGGTGTGCCTTAGGTGGCATTTCCTACATACCCTAAAAAAAAAACTCTATTGCAATATTACCCGCCGATGGTACAGTAGGTATTACATACCGACAGTACCAAAATATTGCCCAAGTTTCAAGTCGTAAAGTTCAACTCAACGGCTATAATGACGGTTTGTTCGTTTTCAAACGTTCGAAAGGGATTTTACGCTGACCACAATAATTTTTATAGGATCGTCAGAGGTAAATATTTATTTTAGGGTAATGTGTTACTTAAAAAGATACTTTTAAGAAACAATTTAAGCCCTGAATCGTTTTTTAATGCAAAATTGAACTATTGACGTGTAATTTATCAAATTTTTGGTATCGGGCGATATTGAACACGAATGTACGTGGTCAAATTAAATAGTATAATTTTTACTTAAAAATATTTTTTAATTATTGGTAACCAAAAACAAATTCAAATCTAGAGTTGTACATATTAGCTTCATGGTTCGAATGTATGTCAGGCGTTCTACGCGAAATATCCATGATTCAAACACTGTTTCAAGTGGTTAGAGAGGTGGTTATTGATAAACAAAGTTACAGAGACTGAAGAGAGAAAATGAAAAGCCATGACAAAAGTAAATGCAGAGACTGGAAGAAAAAAGATGAAATTATTAGGTGATAAGAGAAACAAAGCAAAATTGAAAAGCTAAAAAAGAACAAGAAACGAAGCATACAGCTAAAGAAAAAGCTTGTTAACCAAGAAGAAAAGATTGAAAAAGATGGAAAAGCAAATAACAAGTTAATTTTGTAATGTCACTGCTTTAGTTGTAGTTAAAGAAGAAAGAATGAAAAGAAAGCCTAAACCAAATATACTACTTTCAGGCTATGTTATTTAAATATTTAATCGTTAATTATCCAGTTGCATTGCCAATAAGTGTTTATCCAATAGTACATAAAGAAGCTAAATTATTCTATGAATAAAAATACCTGTAAAAGTACTGTTGTATAGGAATAAATTTAATATTTTCAAATAAATTATTGAAATTAATATCTTTTACAATATAAAATACCTTCAAAGTGTAAAAATATGTGTTAAACATTTTATAAGCATATTTACAAACATTGTTCAATTTGGCCCCAAGGTTTGTTCAATTTGACCCCACACCTGAGGCCAAATTGAACAAAAACGTTACTTTACTTAATTAACTTAAAGGGCATATTAAAGTAATAATGAGCTCTTGAAAGAAATTGACTTTATAATAGAGAAAATAAGCTAAGAATTTACTTGTTGCAAATTTATTTTCATCAATTATAAACGGAATTAAAAATCATGTAATAAAAGGTGTTCAATCTCACTCCAGACTCCCCTATATTGTGGTATACTACAAGTGAGCAAAATTTTCGAACATTTATTGATATAATGTAAAAGGAAATTTGAATAAAATTGTACTCGAGTGAGAACGCAAAATAGGGTAAAATATATGTTCTAGCATGATAATTGTCGAAGATAAAATAGTTTAAATAAAAATCCTGTCAACATAAGGGGTTAGTGCGATTGCAAAAGAGTCGTGCGATGAAGTAAGGGGGCAGGCCTGGGTTAAACCCCAACAAAAAGACATTTCTTTTACGAGTCCAGAAAACTTTTTATGTTTGAAAGCAATCATTCTGAAAATTTGTATGCTATCAAAACACAATAATATATTAAATTTTACCTCAAGTAAGACCTCAAAATCTTGACCCAACACGTCACAATAAATCACTGTTTTCTATACCATATTTATTAAAGGAACTTTGATCCTCAACAATTCGGGGTGGCAGGATGAAAAAAAAATTATTTATTACGGTTATTCCACTACTTTTGACATGTATTACAAAAAGAGCGGAGAACTTTTTATTTAAATTTTTTTGTATTATTTTCTTTCGGAGATTCAGTAGATTTTTTGAAAACAAACTTTTAATATTTTTTAAAAAACTGATTAGAACTCTGAAAAAAACTTAAAAAAATTTTAACGAAAAAGTGCTCTGCTCTTTTTGTAATACATGTCAAAAGGAGTCGAATAATCGTCGAGAAAAAAATTTTCGTTCACCATGTCACCTCGAAACGCGTGAGGATGAAAGTTCCTTTAATAAATATTGTATTGAAAATATTGATTTATTGCGACGTGTAGGATCAAGATTGATCAGATTGATTGCTTTTAAACATAAAAAGTTTTCTGGACTCGTAAGAAAGTCTTTTTTTTAGTTTAACCCAGGCCTGCCCCCTTAAATTGAGGAAATTAGTGGTGCAGGGAGAAAGAAAGGTGTACGGGAAGGGTCTCGGGCAGGCTGCTCTCGACTACAGCAGCGTGCAGCTGCGCCTACACTTACTATTCTCAGCTCGGCGGCGCACGCACTCGGGCCTCCAGCCAGTGTCAAAGCATCATTGGCGTCCTCTCAGACGGGCGCTTGACCGTCCGAGCTTCTGCTGGTACTGCTGCTGCCTCTGGCCTCCCGAAACGCGCATCTGCCAGCTCGCACACCCGGCTCCGCGTCTCTAGGCAATGGCGCGCCGACGACAGTCGAGATTGGCTAGACTCAAGCATCAGCTCCGGGCTATCGTTGCCACTAGCACCGCCAGCAATGCCTCCATATCCGCTCGACTGACGCGCACTCTTCTCTCCAGCAGAGGCCCCCCACCTGCGCGCACTTAGCTCGCACTCGAACTCTTCCGCACTGGTGCTTCCTGCAGCTACTCTACTCACGCGGACAATCGCATTAAAGGAACGATGCCTTGGCAACGAACCGCGCCTCAGTCCACTCGTGGCATTCGACTTACGCCCAGCCAGCACCGAGCCTGAAAATCATCCAGGGCGTATCGCTCTATACGCCTCTAGTATGCACGTACGCGCGCGCACATACACACACACACACACACACACGCGCGCGCGGTTTTCACTCCTCGTTTTTCGATTGCAGGCGATGTAGATAAAGCGCGAGGCGCGGAACAGCCTGCAGGCGAGCCAAGATGCGAGAAACTTAGCAAAAGCACAAAGGCTTTTTTAGAATTTCACGAGAGCAGCAGCCCGTGCTCCCAGCTAGGCAGACGGGCAAGCGGCTGACGATCCGGAGCAACGACTAGACCACACCCAAAAGAGAGCACTGTCGGGTTCAACTGCGGGAAGTTGGCTGCGAACACACCGAAAGAGAGAGAGAAATATATAGAGAGAGAGAGAGACGCAGGGGTGGGAGAGACAGAGGAGAGGGAGAGAGAGAGACCGAGCACCGCAGGAAGAGAGGCGGTGCGCGCACGGGCAGTCATGAGGGTGAGGGTGGCGACGCTGGCGCCGCTACGCTCGCAACGGCAACGAAGGAGGAATAAAGCAGGACAGAAGACTATCGGCGTTCTGGTTCTCGCTGTGCACCAGCAGCGGTGAGGAGTGCGTCGCCGACGACATCATTGTATCAGGCGCGTGACAGGTTGCCGCTACAAGTCGGTTTTCCGGAGCCCCTTCGCTTATCTTTCCATGAGATCGCATCAGTTTTTAGCTCATCGTCTAATTACTACATTTTAACTTTGAAAAATATAATTCTAGATATCTGTTTCACTCAAAATTTGCTTGAAATATTCTATAAACTTCATTTTCACACACGCACACACGTACAAATAATGCGACATTATTTAATTGTAGTATGCAGCGTATAAAAACTCATATAATATAAACATTTAAAACTTTTATAGTAACAACTTAATCTACTGCTAAATGATAATTTAGAACGAAACGATAATTATAGATTTAAAATATGTTCCATGGTAGAAGTTTAAACTGGGTTTTAGCCCGACGATAACTAGTTTTTTACAAATTAGCTTATTTCTACTTAATGTGTTAGCTAAAAACTCGCTTAAAACGACATACTTTTTACCTAATTACTAACTAATATCTAGCTAATAAATTTTTATAAAAGATATAAAATACATATTTACATTATATTAATTAAATCATAATAGTGCAGAACTACACAGAAACAATAAAAAATGTATAATTAACCTAGTAGCATACAATTATTTACACCGAGCTTATTTATTTGTACAATAATATAATTACAAATTTGGGGTTAGGACTCTCGATTCTAACAATGTACACTCGACATGGATATACTCTGATTGAACGTTTTTGAAATGCTCCAATGAGATTGTCCGATTCACAGGAATTAACCAATAAGGTGGCAGGATTTCAAAATATTCGATCAGAATATATCCACGCCGAGTGTACAAGAATTTAACCAGCCGATCTAGCTTATTTTCTACCAGGGTTGTTGACGTTTTAAATATGTGTATTTTATCTGCGAGTTGGCGCACTTTGTGGTCCTACGCGGACACGCGCGTGTGCGCCTCTGAAAAAGGAAAAAATCAGGTAAATGGTGTTAGCAAGGATTATCAATAAATTTAAAATGATAAAAACGTTTGGGGTAATGACCGGTGTAGAAATGTCCCCACGTCGTCCCCGGTTAGGGGAGACCAAGGCGAATTCGAACGCTTTTTTTATTAGTATTTTTAGTTCAACATCCCAAAAAAGAAAATTAATTCTACGACGGTAGATTTATTCGTTATTATCTGAACTAACGCAAACAATTTGTTCTAAGTTTATTTTACCCCAATATATAACCTCTTTTCATCATTAAATCATTCAATATTTTCGTTCGATTTCGCCCCCGATACTGGGCAGGGGTGGATCCAGAAGTAGCGTATAGGGGGGTGGGGGGGGGGATGGGCGATGACACTGAGGGTGCCCAAATTAGTAAACCATACGTGCCACTTAAATGATTACATAGCGTATGACAATATAATCAAATTTTTAAATTAATGCCTTTATGTGCCATTTCCCCTTATAATATTAATTCTAACATATGTTTACAGTCGGTCTTCACAATGGAATCTAAATCTAACTTTATTTCGTAATGAATACGAAATTCGAAATGAATGCGATAGTGTGAAACTAATAAGTTTATTTATCCTCAAACCATTACAAAGCTTAACAGATGAGGAAATGTTTTTCAAATTATTAAATCAGTTGAAAATCCCTAAATTGCAAGCAAGGTGTTTCATAACTGAAAATATTAAATTCTACCGCGAATAAGAGTATCGACACTCGAAGCGGTGGGCCGGTGGCGTGCAATGTAAACAATAACACACGAAAAAGAAGACATGAAAAACCCATTATTTTCTCGGTAAAACGAAAGAAGGGAAATCGATATTTCAATTAACTGTGAAAAATGTGACTGTTTTATTTTTTCGCGAATTAGAACAAGCAGTCGACGCGGGCGTGATAATGTAATACAGCGCATGCTGTTCTCTGCTACTTGCCTGTAGCTACGAGTGTAACACTCGTGTTACTTCTGTTTATTTTTTGTTTTATAAATAAATTCCTACACATGAAACATGCAAAGGATATAGTTTCTAATTAATTAATTAATTAATTCATACTCAAACTTAGTTATACTAAAAATTAAAAACAAGCGAGGGAATACTATTATAAAGACATAGTGCGTTTCTTACACATAAGAATTGTACACGTAATTATTGTGCACAATTTAGCATTGGTCAAATATATCTATATATAATTTGACCAATGCTACATTGTGTACAATAATTACGTGTATAATTCTTATGTGTAAGAAACGCGCTATGCCATTATAAAGCTTATCAAGTAAGGAAATATTTTTCAAATTATTCAATCAATTGAAAAAAGGCAATAAAAACCTTTAGTTGAATCTACCAAACGTTGGTTTGGATAACGAACAATTTTGGTATGTGAACAAATAAATAATGATATTTAGTAAATCCAACAAAAGTTGTTTTTCTTTAAATATATGTAAAAAGTTATGCATAACTTTCATAAATTGCTATGAAACTGTAAGAAGACCGGTAATTCTATGTATAAACAGAAGTTTAGTCTAATTAATAGTTTTATAAGTATGTTTTTATAAATTTTAATTTCAATGTGGATCAGAAAGTTGAACAAATATTTATAGATGAATATTAATGTATAAAAATTATTACAATAGTTAAAAAAACGAAATAAATTTGAAAAATTTGAAATTTGCTAAAAATTTTCTAAGTTGGGCTTAGAGTTCATGGGTTACATTTTTTTTATTTATTTAATTCTAAATTGCTTATCTTGGGTTAATTCGATTTTGAGGTTTATGCGTTTATTGATTAAATAATGATTTTCGACTTATAGGATTATGTTTTTACAGTTTATGTGTTCAGGGTCAATTGGTTATTGGTTTAGGGTTTAAGGATTCATGGGTTAACATAAAAAATTTTCTTGGGGGGGGGGGAGGGGGGGCGGTCGCCCCCATCGCCCCCCCCCTGGATCCGCCGCTGATACTGGGTGAATTCGAACAGACGTTGGGGCGAAATCGAACATGGAATTTTAAATAGCATAGGTAGGTGTTTTTAAATAACTTCAATTTTATATCTTTTAGGAAACACCAGAAACTAATAATTATTCAAGCAATCATATATTTATTTCCTCTTTATACGTTAAAATAACAAACTCTTATTAATATAAACGATTATTAATATTTAAATTATTACACAAAGTTGACTTTGGCTTTATTAAAAATCACAACTTTAGCTAAATATGTAGGGACTTCAGGGACTCGTGAAAGACAAATTATTTGTGCCTTTTTATAAATGTGACGCATGAACCAATACGATTCTGTTGTGTTTATTCTCAATCCAGCTTCCAAGATTTTTAAAAGTATATCACATGCAGCCGAATATTCACAATTGTATGCAGGGTTACCTGCAGAATAGCCTGCAGAATCATATGCAGGCTGATCTGCAGGTATATATGCAGATTCACATGCAGTTTCTCACGCAGATTTCCATACAGTTTCACATGCAGATTTTTTTGTAAGGGACACGCGTGCTCGCGGGTTAAATACATATTAATTTAATTATTTAATTATTTACCAAACAATTCATTATAATTCAAGAGCTAGGTGGGGAGTAATTACGTTCTTTCTTTTAGAAAATTGTATTGCAGCATCAAACTTGCATCAAGGGGCGCGATAGCGCCCGATGGCAAGTTATTATTTACAAGGATTTTTGAAATAGTATAAACGTGGCCAAAGTACCAACAAAAGCTAGTATAAGTAATTTATGGGTAAAAGACAAAAAGTCTACCGTTTTCAGTTATGAGTTACAGAAATAAAAAATATGCTAAATTAATAAAAATACATATTTCTATTATACTATATAGATGCGAAAAGCCTTATGATAAGTACACAGAGGATGTTTTATGCAAATATGTATTTTATAGTTTACACATTGCATATATTTTGCTTATTTTGCAGTTTTTGATAATTGTTACATACAATTATGCTCATTTTTTATATTTTTCTCATTCTTTTTATATTTAAAATATAGGGTTGAGGATTAGTACAACTCTCTCAGAAATATGACCACCTATCATCGATTAATTTCATTTAAGGACACCTAGTATTCCAAAAATTGAATGTATGAAAAATAGTATGAAAATTAGTTTACAATTAACTGTCTAACGGCTATTTTATTGGAGTATGACAACAAATTACTGTTCAAAGATCCTAAAATAGGGTCGAGAAAGAATCTTCTGGAAGGTGCAAATCTGTAAATGAGGAAACATCCATGAATGTGCAAAATCTTACCTACAAAATGAAGACAAATAAATGAGGAATTTTAGTTTTATGCAAAATAGATTCAGGTAAACATTTTTTATTAATAATGTTAATAAATAAATATTTTTTAAATGATTTTTTACAATAATAGTTGTGTTCATATGATTTGTACCCACCCAATTATAAAATTCTTATTTAAATGTGTTAGTCTTATCTCATAGATCAACCATGTAAAATTTCAGAGTGATCCGTTAAATATAATTCTTCATAATAATTATGAAAAAAAAGGTTCTCTAAAATAGTTACAAATTTTAAGTTTTGACCTTCACAAAAATGTTTGTTTTCTTATAATAAATATTGTCCTCTATATAATATAAATACATTAAGAATAATATCTTATCATAAAGATGAAATTGATTTTTTAATAACTTTCTATGATTTTTCGGGTAGTCGTTATCCTTAAGGTGGGTCTTTCTCTAGATATAGGGCATAAAACAAAAAATCGTATGAGGGTTTATAGAGGTCCTATGATAAAAGTAATGATATGTACTTAATAATAGTCCTTAACTACATGAAAAAAAATTGTTTAAAATAATCGTGACGTCACAAGTGCAAATATTGTCAATTTAAAAAATATTTACTTAAACCCCAATTCCTTTTTATTCCTTAACCAATTTTAATGTTTTGAAGCTTATTTTTTTCCTTAAACATTTCTCTACAAAGTTAACGAAAGAAAATTTTAAAATAATATATCTGTGATTAGAGAAAACTAGTGTTTATAAAATTTTACGTGTTTACTTATAAATAATTAGCTTTCTCTTATTACAGATATATTATTTTATAATTTTCTTTCGTTAACTTTAAAGAGAAATGTTTAAGGAAAAAAATTAGCTCAAAAACATTAAAATTGATTTAGAAATAAAAAAAAAAATTGGGGTTTAACTAAATATTTTTTAAATTGACAATATTTATACTTGTGACGCACGATTTTTTTGGAACAATTTTTTTTCGTGCAGTTATGGACTATTATTAAATTTCATTAGTTTTATCATAGGACTTTTATAAATTATCATCTGATTCTTTGTTTTATGCCCTATATCTAGCAAAAGACCCTCTTTGTGCATATTTTTCTATTTTTTGCATATTGGTGCATACATTTTAAAGATATTTTAGATGCTTATAATTGGTTTATCTCGTAGCTGTCATAGGAGTTTTGCGATTTAAAATTTTTTTTTGAATTATGAGACTTCAAAGTAAAAATTTTTTTTTCACAAAAAAAATTGCTTTCAAACAAGCATAAAATTTTTTTTGAGCAAGATATCAAATAACCCCTATGACAACTACGAGATAATTATGTTACAAATCAAATGAACTTGAGTTTAGGCAAATCGGTCAAAAATTGTAGCAGTAGGGCTTTCCACCGTTTTAAAAACGTGGTTTTGAGAAAAACGCTTTTTTTTTTTACTTTTTGTTAAATCAAAGTAGGAAAAAAATATTTTACGTCTAATAATCTACTCCAGCTCCATACTGTACGCCTTGCTCTTCAACAAATGATGCTTCAGACTTTTTTTGTTCATTTTTTGATTTTCTGTGAGCATCTTTGGCTTCATCGCTTATACTCTTTTCGGCGTACTCGATTCTCTCGCTGTCAATCTCCAAGCAGTAATTGTAACAATTTTCGCCAATTTCAAGTCCCAATGCCTCCATTATGTACATGATACTTTTGAAACCATCATTAAAGGTGCAAACTGCAATACTAGTTGCAATATCAATAACAGTTTTGCCGTTGGAGTGATGCATCGGCGCAAAGTTCCAAACTACGCTGTTGAACGACTCGTTACTGTTCTGCGTGTAGCCGCCCAAGCAGCGCTCGAGTAAATCTCCTTTCAAAAGATCTTCATAAACTTCTTTGACTGCTTGAAAAACTTCATCTTTCATCGGTGGTTTATGAGTAAAATCTTTTAGTTTTCCAGCTGCTTTAACCTTTTGCCACTTGCACCACGAATCAGGACCAGGCGGGCAATCTTCGTGCTGTAGTTTATTGTCGGTCGACATTTTATGCTTTAGACCAGCCCAAATCTCTTTTTTCATGGCTTTATCTGAGTCGCAATTTATTCTTATTGCTAAACCAAAATTTATGGCCAGTTCATCAATCAGTTTGTTCGTCAGCTTACCTCGTCCTCCAAGTGCTATCTTTTTTTTTCTTGTCGCGTAGTCGTGTGCCTACACGCTTTTGCACATGATCGACGCATTCCTTTTTTTTCACTTCGAGATCTGGGTAAGGATTACTGTCAGCAATACGTTTTTTTGTTTTTGTGTCACCATCCCCGATGTAACATTCGTACTTGACTCCATCCAGTT
The DNA here is from genome assembly GCA_949152435.1 of Gastracanthus pulcherrimus. NCBI lineage: Eukaryota > Metazoa > Arthropoda > Insecta > Hymenoptera > Pteromalidae > Gastracanthus > Gastracanthus pulcherrimus. The sequence goes on along the minus strand of OX424573.1, from coordinate 63,517,003 downwards.
CTTCAGAACGCTCGAACATTTCGACCACAGAATCAATTTCTATTTTGCCGGACGATCCTTCGTGATTTTTCATGCATTCATCTTCGTGCTCCTCAAGCCAATTGTCATACTCTTCAGTGCCTTTTTTCTTCTCCCAAAGTGAGCATGATAAACAAAATTTTGATTTCGCTAAAATGTCGATTACTTTACCAGTATACCATCCAATCAAAGAAACGAAACCAAAAAAAGATGTAAAGCCTTTTTTCTACCAACTATCGTCGCCCGATACTGTTAAACCTTTTTCTTTTCTTTCTTTCATTTCTTCGATCTCTTGTTTTGCTGCTCGACTCATCGATTTATCTGATACCATGTTACATGCATCTGCTATGCCAGTCTGGATTTTTTAATAAAAAGATTGAAACACCGGCCGTGGTAATTTCATTATAGCGCAAAACTTTTTCAGACTGTACATGCCGAGTCCCATCAGTCTAAAGGCAAATATAATTCTTCTATTTATATCATAAGCTCTACTGTCAATCAAAGGACATGAATTTGCTTCTTCTTTTTTACAATCATTTGAGCATTTCATTTGTATTTTGAAACCGAGTCCACGACACGAAATTTCAGTAAACGAAACGTCGCCGTGACACTTTTTGCAACATAAATTCTTCGATAGAAAAGCAAAAATGCCACAAATTTCAATGATGCGATAAGCAAATCCTCCATTGAAAGAGAAATCGGAATCATTCTCGGCTAGTTTTAATTTCTTTGCTGATGCACTTACGTTAGACATATCACATTCACGAGTATCATCGTAGCGATTTTTCGGAGGCTGTTTTCTTTTCTTATGACTACTCCGATGGTTGATTTCTCGACTGCCTTTATGACGTTCTTTTAATTTCGGCACTTCTTCCGTGTTTTTACTACCAAATTAACACAAACAAAACAGAATTTAAGTATAAAAACACCAAAACTATTTCTCCGATGGGAGAGTAACTGTGCTCGAGCATGTGCAGCTGTTTACTGAAGTCTAACGGTTTTCTAAATAGCTTGGCGTCCTTAGAACGCTCTCTATAGGTAATATAGGCGCTAGCGCGCCCGCAGCGGGTCAACATAGACAGTTGACGCGCTCTGAGGTACTTTTGGAAAATCGCTCATAACTCACAAAAAAAAATTTTCTTTGCTATAATACCAATTGGACATCATTCTTACGATAATAATAGATCATTTTATGCAAAAATAGAATAGATTTCCCAAGACAGTTTTCTTTAAATGTCTTATTTATTTATTTATTGATAGTAACATTTTAGATCACTATTTGAATCGATGTCACGTGATAGCATCAATACGAACGTCGAACACCACAAAGCGTCCCAGTGCCGACTGTAGGTACTAAACAGTACACTGAAAGAAATAAACAGTTGTTTCTACCCGAGAGGATCCAAGCAATATTTACTTGGCTCTCCAAACCAAGCGCACAGCGACAAAACATGCGCAGTAGACACACACAATGCTGCGCGGCAGTGCGCGGTTGAGGAAGGGGAAAAGTATGGGAGAAATAGACTTATTTTCAATCTACTGAGCATCAAGTGCGCGTGTAATGTTGTCCTGCCACGCTTGCTTGCGAGAGCCAAGCAGATACTCCTTGGGTCTCGGGTTGTAATAGCTGCTTATTTCTATCAGTGTAGGGCCGCGAAGCTTAGCTGGACTCCGTTTAGTACCTAAACTCGCCACAGTGGCGCTGGTTTTGCGGTGTTCGACGATCGTGTTGACGATGTTTACTGTTTTCAATGCATTATAAATAAATAAATATGACATGAAAAAATAGAACAACGATTTACTTTCTCATGTTACTTCATCGATTCCAAGTATTAAAACAATAGTATTAAGACCCATACAAGATCCCTATTGACGCATGAAACTTTAAACGCATTTTTCTCTAATTCACATTTTTTATGTATGCGTGACAGATATCTCAAAAAGTACTGAATTAATCAAATAATTTCCAAGTGGCATTTTGAAGATAAATGATTTCTCTTGAACATACACCTATAAAACTAATAAAATAAAAGTTTTTACATAGTTTTTATCGCAAATTTTGAACAAAACTTTCATCTAAAAATCGTACATCATTTTTCAAAGCTCTGTAAAAATATTATTTTTCCACTTTTGTTTATCGGATTGACGAGTATGTTCCGCAGAATTTCATGAAGAAAACAAAGTCATTTTTTTTAGTTTCAGAACAAGTTTAGAAGTCTCCAGACGTCACGAAGACAAGCAGTCTGCGCGCTAGGGTAGTAGAATTCAACCGTTAATATCCGACCACCATTGATGTTTTTTAACACAAAAAATTCTTTTTTGTATTTTCAAACAATACAAAGTATATGCTACACCTTTCAAAACAATTATTTGATTTCTACTACTTAAAATAATTCCTAAGAAAAGCACGTCAATTTCGGCCTTCTATATGACCTTCCCCCACTCAGAGAAATCTAGATGAGTATTTTTTTTAATAATTCCTTGACTTTGGTAAAAATATTTCTGTATAAACATCATCAGTACACACACAAACAGACCAGCCCATGCATTGTTGCTAGTCGCGATGAAATTTGAAGGCTGGCATATGACAAACAAAAATTAATTATTTTAGATAACAATTAAGATGATTTTAGATGACATTTAAGTCTTTTCAGAATACTCTAATACTGTCAATCATCAATGATAAAATAAATTCATGAATAACTGAATTAGAAAAATGAAAACAAATTGAAATAAAAAAAAACACTGCCATTTCATTGGCATTTAGCTTTCTCAAAATAAATAAACTGTTACAATACGAAATTTTTTGTTTTAATAAATTATTTTAAAATGCTATATCTTTTTCTAATTAAAAGCTCAATAAAATGTGTCTTTTATTAATGGTTTGTAAATAAAAAACTTATTCTTTCTTTTTAATATATTTAAAATAAATATCTTTTACGTAATTATTCAATATGGCACTTAAAACTTAAATTTTATTGTTAGTATCAATGGTGTATCAATATATTCTGTCAGCAATTTATGTTATATGTAGTAATCTATCTACGTGATTAATGTCGATATTTATTTAACGTGAGTGTTCCTTTTTCCAATTATTCTTTGAAAACTTTTAAAGCAGGTTTGCGGTGGGTTTGCCCTATTTATTCAATAATTTTTATTTCATACAAAAAATAATCTTTATTGTTCAAACTTTTTACATATTAAAATACACATTTTGAAGATATAAAAATTTTTTTTTTTACGGATTTTTCTTGACAAAATGGCCGCCTCAAAATTGTTCTTTTGTTTACCTGTCGACACAATATCTCACCAACGGATTATCTGAAATAAAAAAACTAAAAAGATTCTTAAAACTTATAGTTTTGGCTATTGCATAGTCTAGGATATTTCATTTTTACCGGAAAAAAACAAAATGGCGGGATTTTGAATTTTTTGGCTCTTTTTTTTGCAACATAAATTGTTTATAACTTTTTGAAAAATTTATTGATCGTTATAATCCTAGATCATACAAAAAGAACATATGTCAGGAGTAAGCTGTTCAAATTTCAACTAAATCGGTGCAGTAGTTTTTATTAAATCGTGTCGATAGAGCTGAAAAGCGTTGTTTCGAGAAAAGTTTTTTTTTATGAAAATTTGAGAAAAAAAGGGTTTTCACTCAATCAGCGATGCCAGCTCCATATATAACTCCTTCAGCTTCCTCGTAAGCATCATTTTCTCGTATTCTAGCGTTTCTGCGGGCCACCCTGCTTTCTTTTGAAGCCTGAGAAGCAACCCGTTCGGCTTTCCGCACGCGCGTTGCATTGACTTTCTCAGCGTATTTTTGAGCCTCACTGCCTATTGTTACGTCCATAACACTCATTATTTTTAATACTGTACTGAAGCCTTCATTAAAAGTGCATGCTGCTGTATAAGCTGCTATTTCAACGATTTTTTTCCCACAAAAAGTGTGTTTTGGAGCCATGGCCCAAACACAAGAATTAAAACTTTCAATATTGTTCTGAGAGTTTGCGCCAGTGCATCTTTCTAATAAATCTTCACTAGTGAGGTCTTCATAAATTGGTTTAAGTACTGCTTGAGTATCGTTGTCAAAAGCGGGGGGATGCTTAAAAGTACTCAGTTTATTCTGTGCTGCTGCTAAACGATACTTACACCAAGAATCGTCTGGGCAGTATTGGTGCTCTGGATTGTCGTCGGTCGAGCTTCTATGGTAGAATGTGGCCCAAATAGCTTTTTTCATTTCTTCGGGTGAGTCAGGATGATTCAGAACAGCAATGCCATAAAAAGCGGATAATTCGGACATAACTTTACCAGTTAAAGCCAAAGTTTTCGGAGTATCGGCTTTTTTTTTTGGATGTCAATTTTTTCGCGCCTGATTTTTTCAAGGCAGCTTCTTCTATAGCTTTTTTAGCTTTTTTTAACTCAGTTAACTGCTTCTTAGCCTCTTTGGCTCTCCGAAACATCCTTTTTTTCACGTGTAAAACGCATTCTTTCTTCTTTACAATTACCATAAGGTTTTTCATCGATTACATTTTTGAAGGTTTTGGTGTCACTGTCACCTATATAATATTCATAAATAGCTTTATAAAGTTCAATGGATCTTTTGAACATGTCCAGAATTCCATTCGATTCCATCATTCCAGAACTACCTTCATGATTAGCTGTGCAATCTTGTTCATGATCTTCAAACCAAGCTTCAAATTCAGGAGTATTATGGTCACCATCGTAGGTTTCACACGCTCTGCAAAACTTTGACTTCACTTCGAGATCTAAAACTTTATTTGTATATTTGCCTATCAAACTGACTAAGCCAAGTAACGACGAAAAACCTCTTTTTGGCCATGAACCATCTTCGGAGACTGTGAGCCGATTTTCAATCTTGCTAGCTGCCGCGTTTGCTTTTTTCTCCTCATTTACAGCTTTTTTAAAAGCTAATAATGCTACTCATTTGGCTGCTATATGAATGTGATTAACAATATCATAATATCCATTTTCACTAAATCCAGTACACAAATCCATCAATCCACAAAAATGATTCAGACCCTGAATACCTATGCCAAGAAGCCTCATTACGAAAGCAAATCTTCTGTTTATTTCGTAACCAGAGCTAATTTTTGGACTCGATGGAATGCGAACGTCATTTTCACATTTACACGCCACATTTAAATCAAAGCCTAAACCTTTCTGATTCAATTTCGAAAGACGCACTTCACTTTTGCATGTTTTACAAATCACAATGTTCTGTAAGGCCAAGAATACACTATAAGAGACTATACAGTATAGCATAGTTGGATCGACTGCAACTTGAAAATCAGGATCACCATTATGAATTTTTTTTTGCAGAAGTACTAGTTAAACTTGAATCAGCATCAGAAGTATGCCGATTCCCGTGAAACGAGCGTTTTCTTGATCGGCCTGGCTTATTTTCATTCTCTCTGCTGCCCTTTCGATCACACATAGTAAAAATACTACTTTTTCACAACGGTTCAATTTCACAACGACGCGACGCTTGGGATGACTGAGCGGGCACTGTATTAGGTAAATGGCCGCCAAAACTGCTATTTACGAAGGGGGATAGGAGCAGGACTAGGATTAACGATGGAGAGGGGGGCAGCGGCAGGGCAACGCCGGCCGCTGCAGGAGCAGCTGAGCGCGCGGGCTCAAACGCGGTAGGTGCTGTCTCGTTTCTGCCTGTTCCCGGCCGTAGGAACTAATTGTATGAGTTTTAAAATATTTCTAGATAGTATTGCTATCGAATAATGAAATAAAAAAAAATGATTTTTCCAAAAAATTCCACCGCAAACCTGCTTTAAGCTATAACGCTATGTAAAAAGAAAAACTTTAACAAAAATTACATATTTAATTAAAGTTTTTTTTTAATTTAAAAATTATTTATAAATTTTGCTTTCTGAAAAGGAAAATAAAAATTGGAAAAAAATATAACCTCAAATATCTTGAAAGATAAAAGTCCTCATAATATGGACAAAGAACTCAGCCAAGAGATAGTGAAAAGCTACATTTTTCACTAACTAGCTCAATTTACTAAATAAAATTTCCATCATATTTTTCCGAGATATCGCCGCTTAAACAAGAAATTACGTTTTTGTTCATAAAAAAAAAAGAAGGGAGATATTAAACTTATTAAGAATTTCGGGTCGAAAAAGATAGGTAATTTTAAAATCTTTCAAGTGCATTTATACTGAAGTGACTATATATTATTTCTAACATACCAAAATAATTTAATTTATCAAATTTTCATTAAAAAATGAACTTCGTTACACGTAAATCGGTCTAATATAAAGATGCAAGGCTGAAGAAGTTAAATTTAAAGAGATGAAGAATTTTGGAATTCGTTTTTTATACTCATAAACTTCAACGTAGGTTAAGAATGAGTAACGCAAGTTATTTCAGTTATTTGTTATACAAGAAAAGAGAAAATATTTTGTTCAAACATGTGCCTCAAGAGAAAAAAGAATATTTTAAAATTCTGAAAAGTCAAAAGTTTGGCAGATATGCCCATATACATAATATACATACAGACATTTTGAAATATTTACATATTCTGATTCAGTGACCTCAAAAACATCGAAATTCATAAAAATCTTGGTTTTCGAAAAAATCATCGTTATAAAGCTTTTTTTTGTGAAAACAAAAATTGAACGATTTAATTGAATTTTTTAATTTTTATTATATAAGTCTTAAACTATATAATAGTAATTCTTATTATGATTTTGAACGGTCGAAAGTTTCTTCTTTAAAAAGTAGATGCTTCGCTGGTGCATGTGATTCCAGGTGACACAACAATGCGAAACCAAAAAAACAAGTTTTCTTGATTAGCATAAGTGCCTTATTCCGTACTTTGAATTGTTCAACATCATCTCAGGAACCTGTAAACAAAATGTCAGCCCGAAAGATGAAAAACTGTTTGGCCTGATACATTTTTACTGCGCCCGCATTTGACGCGCCGCGGCTGCTTGGCCCGGCCCGGCTTTGGAGTCGCATACGGCTAGGCGACGCGGCACGGGCTCGCCGACTCCGGTTGGTATTGAGCTGTTATTAGTATACAACTGATTATTGTTATTAGTATGAACTGCAAATTCCTCTCATGCGGAAGACGATTTCATTTTTACAATTGAACTGTTTATAATATACAACTTTATTCTAGAGAGAATACTCGAATACGGCGTAAACGATGTTGCCTTCAAAACATAGAAAATGCTACTCGTAATAGGAATAATGACATGCAACCTATAATATGCATTGTGTAAATTGTTATTGAATGATTACTGTCGTTATATAGGTTTATTTACAGAGAGCTCCAATACGTTCTGTGATGTTCTTTTTACTCCCAAATTGTACTCACTGATGGCAATGGAAGTTGCGAATTTTACTCGTGCCTTGGACACAAATACCTCCTTCGAGTACATATTCCAAATTATGTTATGTAAACAGTCATGGGCATTTTACTTCAAACATCTAGCACATCATGTAAGTAATGCTGCGTCAGTTAGTCGTTCATATAGAGGGAGAATTTTTTCAAAGCATAGATAATTCAATGGTGTCCTTACATTACTTATGCGAGGGCCCGACTGCTTGTTCTTTGCTACTGCAGATTGGTAGAAACACCAAGACGAAGAACCTTTAGGACATTTCGAATGTTGAGGATTCTCGTCAGAAGAGACTCCGTAGTATATGGAAGCATGGATTGCATCTTTCATCGCCTGTTTTTATTATGATGAATTTATATGGTTTCTGATACGTTCACACACATTAGAATCATAATGCTCATATACAATACAATTGAGTGTCTTTTTAACTAAACGTCGCCTTTATTTCTGTATATAGCTTTCTTATAGTACTCGGCAAGATTTCTAATGGTCTTTAGCTTCAACTGACCGTACCTTCTCCCTCCCAAAGTGACTTTACGTGATTTCTTTTTTTTTACAATTATTGTAAGACCATTGTATAATCTGTATGAATTACGTAAACGATAATTGTGCATAAATGTTATATAATATTGTTCATTATATATTTTCCGTATTCTTTATCATTCAGGAAGTATAAATTATTATTTATTATTATAAGTATTATTATTATTATTATTATTGTTGTTGTTGTTATTGTTGTTGTTATTATTACTATTATTTCTATTCGTGTGGATTAAAATTTATAATTGTAGATGTATATCCGTATAATTTAATTACACGATTCTTTTTTTCCATACTCTATTAGCTATTTAGTTTCCAAATCTCTATAAATTTTGCATAAATTATAGAAAAATGAATTTCACCTTTTTCCTACGTGGTTGAACGTCTTAGCATTTCCGTCTGAAAGCATCGTCGTCAACCGGAAACCATAATCCATTGAGCGTTTCCATATAATCTCAGTTGCCGACGTTTCCATAGCCCCAGAGGATTCTGAGTGATTTATGGGGCAAACTTTCGCATGCCCTTGGAACCAAAAGAAAAACTCAGGAGAATCTTCGCCCAAATATTTTATCAATAACAAATCCTGACAACAAATCAATAACACTCCCAAAACCATGTTTTGACTTGTAACCTCGAGTGGGCCAAGAACCATCATAGCTTACACCGGCATTTACACATACATCTTTCGGTTCATCTTTCTTTTCATGATCTTCAACAATCTTGGCTCGATTTTCAGGAACCGTTTTATCCGGATGAGACTAATTTTCCATCTCTGTATTATCATACTCACTGTTTTTTTCGGAATCTTTGTCGGTTAGATCTTGTCTTTCCTCAGCCCTTTCGATCCCACTCGATTCATCCTCCAGATCCAGTTTTTCATAGGCTTGTTTTACAATAATGAAGTTATGATGATGAGGGATGATGATCATAGTGATCACAATGATAACAATAATAATAGATATATTATTATTATTATTATTATCATTGCCTTCAACGTTATAATATTTTATAAAGTTCGAAGCCCTGCACGAATCGACCGATAACTCGTTTGACAAATATAAAATTTGTCGATTCTTATTGCTTATACCAAAGAAGATAGACCCCAATAGAAGCGCAAGGCTGGGAAACAAAGTGAGGCACCCCAAGGGCTAGTAAGCACCCCGACCACGCGCATCGCGACAGTCATTTTCCAAATGTAGGTAACAGGATAACGCTCGGCCGATAACATACCGGCAATATCGATAAGAGTATGTATTTCAAAACAGTACACTGGAAACATGTCAGTTATCGTTGGCAATACTTAAAAAATATGTAGAAAACCTAAAAACATATAGCAAAAGAAATTATACTTAAACTACAAACCTAATATACAAATGGGGGAGCAAATTATATATTAGGTCCATTATTTAACACTCGTCGGCAGCGATAGTCCTGTGGATAACGTATCTGACTCCTGATTTTTTTATGCAGGTTCAAATCAGCCCCAATTTTTTTTTTTTTTTTTTATTGTAGTTACAAAATAAATAATATTTTTATAAACTTAAATAAAAATATTAAATTATTACTATTTTAAATACGAGGGTAGTTCAATAAGTCTTTAGAATGTCCAACAGATGGCGCGCGAATCGCTCCAAATCATCTGTTTTCAGTCAGCACCACTCCCGACTAGATATATGGTGCAGTCACAGTCCACATCTTCTGAGTTTACGTGTTTTTATAACCAATTGAAAAAAAAAAATTGCTTGTTAAGAAAAATGGAAAAAAACGAGTTCAGAGCGGTAATTAAACATTTTCATTTAAAGGGTTTAACTCCATATGAGATAAAAAATGAATTGGACTCAGTTCATGGCACATCTGCCCCTGCCTTAGCAACGGTTTATAACTGGGTAAATGAATTTAAGCGTGGTCGTACATCAATAAGTGACGAACCACGTTCAGGAAGGCCCGTAGAAGCAACTACTCCCGAAATCATCAATAAAATCCACGATATGGTGTTGAAGGATAGAAGATTAAAAGTGCGTGAGTTAGCTGAGGCCACAAGGATATCTATAGGTGCAGTTGTTTCAATTCTACATGAAAAATTAGGCATGAAAAAGCTATCGGCAAGATGGGTGCCGCGTTTGCTCTCAGCTGAGAATAAACGCAATAGAGTGGTCGCCTCTGAGGCTCTTTTGGCGCGCATAAGTCGGAATCCTGAGGAATTTTTTCGTCGATTTGTGACTGTGGATGAAACATGGATACACCACTACACTCCTGAGCCAAAGGAACAATCCAAACAGTGGATTTCCACAGGCGAACCAGCTCCAAAGAAGGCAAAGACCGTAAAGTCAGCTGGTAAGGTTATGGCTACAGTTTTTTGGGATGCACGTGGAATTATACTTATTGACTACTTGGAAAAGGGTAAAACAATTACTGGTGAGTATTATGCATCATTATTAGAGCAGCTGAAAGAAGAAATTAAAAAAAAACGATCACATTTGGCGAGAAAAAAAATTCTCTTTTATCACGACAACGCCCGAGTTCACACATGCTTCGTTTCAATGGCTAAAATTGAAGAACTAAAATTCGAATTGGTCGAACACCCACCGTATTCACCAGATTTAGCCCCCAGTGACTTTTTCTTATTTCCAAACTTGAAAAAATGACTCGGTGGACAGAGATTTACGGACAACGAAGACGTCATTGCCTCTGTAAGTGCTTATTTTGAGGAACTTCCGAAAACGCACTTTTCTGAAGGATTAAAAAAACTTAAAAAGCGATTGACCAAGTGTATAGAGCTCCAAGGAGATTATGTTGAAAAATAAAAAAAAATTTACCCAAAAAAAATTGTTTTTATACTTTATTCTAAAGACTTATTGAACTACCCTCGTAGTTTTCCAGACCACCATAGAGGTACTATTCAAGGTGCATTGGACATTATTTTCATTTTATTTAGAAATTACTATATAAAAGAATTTTAAAATACTTGTTTATAATCTCTCGACATGTATAAATTATATATAATTATTCAATAATCTTTTTATATAAATATTCTAAATAAAACCGTGGAGTCCATCGCCAGTAGCCCTACATAAACCACGGGAGCTTTTTCCCTTCCTCCAGGCTCCTTTAACCTTTTCCACCTCCACCAATGTGTATACTTGATCATAAAAAGCTCTAAAAGTACCTATTTTAATATTCACAATGTTTTTAAATATACCCATGATGATAAATTTAAAAAAATGTTTCTGAAAAACAACTGTAACTTGTTCGCCTTTTTTATGATGAAGTATATAATAAAATAATTGAATTTATGTCATTACGTCTTTCACTCACAGATATGTATACAAAACGTAAGTTTTTTAATATATTCTTTTAATTAAAATATTTTAGAACATTGGTTTTTTAAAATTATCCGTGCAGATTAACTATTGATATTGTACTATTGCTTCATTTTTGTTACGGTACCAAGAAAGTGTACAAATTTTTTGAGATGCAAAAAACTTTAATAATATAACAACTTTTTATTGAAAAATTATGTATAATTTACAATAGATCTTCAAAAAGTCAATATAGGGAAGAACGGGGTATTGCCGGTCACCTAAGGAAAAGTGCTTGCTATTTCTACTTTCAAATTGTTTTTTATTAATTTTAAACAATTATTATGTTAGTTCAAACCATTTACTTTAAATATTTCTTGTTGGTCTAATATAAAAATGTAAGATATCGAAGCTATAAGTCGAAATAAAAAGAGGCATTTTTACTAGATTTGCTCCACATTAAAGGGTAATACCGGTCAGCCTTGGTACAATTCCGGTCACTATTAAAAGTTACTTTTATAGGTAAAACATTTCCTTAAATCCATTATATGAACCTTCATATGATCAGTCGCATTATTATTCACACTTACATAGTAAAATATGTAACACATAGCCACTGTTCAATCAAAAATACTTAAGCAAAGTTGCCCTACCTGAGAGCGCAGCGGAACGTTTTCTTAGCCTCATTTTCGGGAGCGTCATATAAATAACATTGTAACCGGTATTACCCCAATTCTGTTTAGTAATTTAAATTGAAATGACAAAAAAAAACAATAGGTTTATACTCTTTTTTTTTCACTACTTCTTATTCTTAGATTGTTCAAATTAAATAAAGTTGCATAAAATAACTGCTAAAAGTAACAAATAATATGCATAAAAGCTTATTTTATAGACCAGATTTCTTATAAGAAATGTAGACCTAAACTTTAATTGTGTATAATTCCTTAATAATATTGAATAGAAGGTTGTTTAAACACTAGATTAATTGCATTTTATGTTGCGTTTGAAGTACTATTCGAATTATTACCTAAAAATGTTTAGATTATTGAAAATAAGAGTGACCAGAATTAGCCAATGACCGGCATTACCCCGTTCTCCCCTAAATAGTCAAGAACTTTCTAATTTAGGTATCAAATAAGTCAATAAAATTTTGGAAAATAAATACAACGGGAAATAAATTTTCATATCGGCATAACTCTACCAATTATTATATTAAATGCATTATACATTTAAATAAATATACACTTTATTTGAAAATACTTATTTTATTAACATAAATATTAAAGAATACTAATGTAATACACATTTCCTATACACAATAATAAATTAAAAAAAAAAAACATTGCAACGGATTTGAACCCGCATAAAAAAATTAAGAATCAGATACGTTATCCACAGGACCATCGCTGCCAACAATTGCTGAATAATGGATTTGATATATAAAGTGCTCCCCCATTTATAGATGAGGTTTGGAGTATTGAATATAATTTGTCTTACTATATGTTTTTAGGTTTTCTACATATTTTTCGAGTATTGCAAACCATAACTTACATGTTTCCAATGTACAATTTTTTAATACATACTTTTATCGATATTGCCGAAATGTTATCGGCCGAGAGTTATTCTGTTACCTACATAACGCTTGGAAACATTTTGGGAAACGACTGTCGCGCTGCGCGTGCCCAGGAAGAAAATTGAGTATAAGTTATGATGAATGGTTATAATTATGACCATAATTTTAAGCATAATTATAAGCAGAAAATTAACCATAATTATAAGCATATTATGCTGAACGATTGACAAACATCGACAACATAACCTTACTATGCCTAAAAATAAATTATTAATCTATTTTACGTCTACATTAATTTAGTAAATTGATAATAATATTTAAATAATGTTAAAAAGAATTAGAAAATACAATTGCGTTTCTGTGAAGTTGAATACGGCGTTTTCCGTCAAAACTCTGTCTGTGTGCATGTATCTCTCTCTCTCTCTCTCTCTCTCTCTCTCTCTCTCTCTCTCTCTCTCTCTCTCTCTCTCTCTCATGCTCTCTCACTGGTAGGCGCGTAATTGCGTATAGTTGCGACCGTTGCCTGCTTCTGCTTTATATCTTTATGCTAGGTTAGTTTTGATTTTTGATTTATAATGGAGCAAAATCGAAAAAAAGTTTATTCGAAAAAAGTGAAGCGTCAAAAATTAGATAAACTTGTGCAGGAGTGTAGTGAATTTCAAGATTCGAGAAATGTTCCAATAAATAGCAGTTTAAGTGACGATAATAATTTAGATGATTTGCAGATTTCTGACTCCAATACTATTTCAAGTGACAATAATAGTGATAATGAGTTTAATAAATTTTTTAATAAAAGTGATAATAATTCAAGCAGTGACAGTTCATGTAGGGAAGAATATTTTATGCTTCAAAATGAAGAATTTAGAGAGATAGAAGAGTTACAAGAATGGTTATTGGGTATACCATTGAGCATAATCTACAGCATTTTATGGTCATAATTATGTCGCCAGGTAGCGGGATTTATTAGCATAATATGCAGCATAAAATGATCATCTAGCATAAAATTCAGCATATTATGATCATTTTATGCTCAACAGTTCTACCAGGGTGGTCGGGGTGCTTACTAGCCCTTGGGGTGCCTCAGTCGCCCATAAGGCTCTGCGCTTCTATTGGAGTCTATCTTCTTTGCTTACACATTGGGTTTCTTTACAAATAAACCTATATAACGACAGTAATCATTCAATAATAATTTACACAATGCATATTATAGGTTCGCATGTCATTATTCCTATTACAAGTAGTATTTTCTATGTTTTGAAGGCAACATCGTTTGCGTCGTATTCGAGTATTCTCTCTAGAATAAAGTTGTATATTATAAACAGTTCAATTGTAAAAATGAAATCGTCTTCCGCATGAGAGGAATTTGCAGCTCATATTAATAACAATAATCAGTTGCATACTAATAACAGCTCAATACCAACTGGAGTCGGCGAGCCCGTACCTTGGCGTCGCTTGGCCGTATGCGACTCCGCAGCTGGGTCGGGCCAAGCAGCCGCGGCGCGTCAAATGCGGGCGCAGTAAAAATGTATCAGGCCAAACAGTTTTTCATCTTTCGGGCTGAAATTTTGTTTACACGTTCCTGAGATGATTTTGAACAATTTAAAGTATGGATTAAGGCGACGGTGCAATGGATTAAAAATTAAAAATCAGAAACAAAAAAAAATTTTCAAAATGGCAGAAAATTAATTTTTATATTTTTTTTAAGTGCGCCATCGAATTCCTTGTGAAAAATTACATATAAAACTATTGCATTTGTCCCCGCACTGATTAACTATCACTAGGCTGAAATTTCACTTGGGTCTCCCCTTAAGAGGAGGTCGGAACCGATGACAGATTTCTGCATTGAATTTTACATTATTCTAATTTATTTGTTCATAAAAGTTAAAAACTGAGATAATTGAAAAAAAATAAAAATTGAATGATAATACTGAAAAATTCGAAATTGTCGGTAGCTACGTAACTGCATGTAAGCTCAGACCTCCCCTTAATGGTTATTTTTAAAGAAACTAAAGTATAATTTGTTGAGTAATGATTTGTTTTATAAATACTTACATGGTTTTTTTCGCCATTTAACAATTTAAGTCGATGTTAATAACGTCCAAAAGGGACGTTATCAAATTTAGATGCACTGAAATTTCTGATTTACGAAACAAATAATACGATACAAGTATATGTTAAACTATATAAAAATTAAAAGTAGTAAATAATGTCCATATCTAAATAACAACATGAAGTTTTAGTGCATACCATTTATTTTGTTTATACCAAATCAGTTTCCTTTTATTTTGTTTTATTACATGCTAAATACAGACTTCTATATAAACCTGTATGGTTTGTACAAGCAAAACTATTATTATTATTAACATTATACAGTATATATATTTAAATAATTTATAAACAATTGTTGGAATGAAGCAAACAATTACTGTCTATCATAATACAGGCTCTGTGTCTTTATCACATACAGTAAAATCTTGAGTAAAATAAAAGCTTATACATTTTTTATAAAAATCAGTAGAATAATTTAACATGTATTATTAATGTTGTGAATTTTATGTAAGTCGCTCTTTAAGAAACAAATTAATCAGTCATAGTCATATATTACGTGGTCATTGTTTATTTTTCTTATACGAATAAAGTTATTTCCAAATTCTCACGTTTTAGGTTAAAAATACTTTTTCTGACTTCTCTTATATGTAGCTGTTACACATAAGACTGTAATTATTATCATTATAAATGAGAACCAGCAGTTTTTAATATTAATTACATTGAGAGTTATATACGCTAAACAACATAAGCTTACAGATTTCACATGTATACATTATTATCGAGGAACTTACGTTGATGCGTATAGATTTATCGAGTTGTGTAGTCTAGCACTATCTAGTTTACCTATACAGGCCTTTATAGCTTATACGGGCGCCACGATAAGATTTCTACCAGGGCTATTAGAAAAGTTTTTACCAAACTTGTTTCTGTTTTTCCAAGGTTTTACTATATTTAATAATAAAATTGTTCAAAATAATTTCAAGAACAAAATGCACACTTTTATTCTAAATACTTTAAAGAATATTCTCCTAAAATTTTAACCGGATTCATTAATTTCGTGTGCGCCAGGATAAAATTAAAGTTTAAAACACAAATTAGTGAGAAAACAGTTTTTACTAAAATAGTGGCTTTATTGAATAAACTCACCATAATTTTAGAAAACTATTCATTATAAATAAATTTTACATATCAATAACTCTTAGAACAGATCTGACTAGTATGATACAGTATTTAACCTCCAAAACTTGAAGCAAAAAATTATTATTCTCTTCCTGAAAAACGTAAATTAATGCATAAAATTGAAAAATGATGCTATGACATTGGTTTTTCATTGAAAAAAAAATGAATACCATCATAAAAATACTTTTACTTGATGAGTTAATAGTTCAACTGACTTTTTAAGCAAAAAACTTTTCTTCGAATTGTTGGTTGAAAATTATTAGAGAGCCACCTTAAAAGATACATTAGAAAAAATTATAAAATTATGATCATAAATTGCAGTATACATTTCAAAACATTGTAAAGTAGAAAAATAGTTATAAATCAAAAAACGAATCGTGGAATATTTATTTTTTTTTAATTTCGTATATTAATCAAAAAACAAAAAAAATCATTTGTTTAATAAAAAATGACCGCGACATTCTCGAGATATAAGCAATCAAAACTAAAAAAAATATAACCTCAAAATCTTAAAAGATAAAAGATCTCATAGTCTGGGCAAAGAGTTCAGCCAAAAGATAGTAGAAAGGTACTCTTTTTAGCTCAATTTATATTAAAAATCAAAAAATGACGTTTTCGTGTATAACAAAAGAAGGGAGATAGCATATAAAAAATTTCGTGTCGGAGAAGATAGGCAATTGTATACTCTTCCAAATGCATTTATACTATTTACACTTATACTAAAATAATTTAATTCGTCGATTTCAGAATATCGTAAAACAGAGAAATCGTTTTAAAACAAAAACGGGTCGATGAATGTTAAAATTTATTTGTAATTCTGAATCTTCATTAAGAAACGAAAAAAATGAGCCCGAGTTTGCAAAAAATGACCTCACCGTTCTCGAGAAATAGGCAATAAAAAAAAAATAAGATGAAAAAAAAACATAACCTCAAATATCTTCAAAAATAAAAGTCCTTATGATCTGGGCAAATAACTCAGCTAAGAGACAGTTAAGAACTACATTTCTGAAAATTTTTAAAAGTAATAATGCCGTTTTACTCAGTTTATCGCACGATATAGAAAATCGACTCTTTTTACAATATTATTTTTTTTTCGGGAATCGAAAAGTATTAAGACTGAAAAATTTAACTGAATGTTCCTCTCGATGATATTAATAACGCAATAAATTTCCATTATATGTTTCCGAGATATAACCGTTTAAAAAATGACGTTTTCGAATATAACTAAACAAGGGAAACAGCGTATAAAAAATTCCGGGTCAGAAATCATAGGTAATTGCATGCTTTTTTAAATGCATTATCACTGAACCAATGATATTTTTTCTAAGGTATTAAAAAACCAGAACAACTAAAACTAAAAAATCGTAAAACGGCTGAAAAAACAAAACGCATAGGAAAACAAAAAAGAATTGTTTATCAACCACCTTCCATTAAGAAAAATAAAAGACATGAGTCCTGAAACATTCATTTTTACCATGGATTACTCGATATATACAGATATACATACATACACACACACTCAAAAAAATTAATAAGAATTTTTTAAAAAATAATAAAAATAATAATAATATAATAATAATATAATATAATAATAATAATATTAATAATATAATAATAATAATAATAAAAAGTAATAATATAATATAATGAAATAAAATATATTTTTGTATTTCTTCGGTAACAATGTTCCTCTTGGTATGTAGAATGTATGTGAACTTGATCAAGGCTAAGTATGCGTAGGTAGTCATTATTTACATTTTGTAGCAAATTTCAATCTCTATTTATTCAACAAAATTAAATCTCTTAAAAAATAGCAACAACGAATTATTTAGAAAATTTTTTGATTTTTTCATAAAAAAATCGTTCCAAAACCTTTTAATGCCACTTTCGATTAATTAAACTCATTTTAAAACTTAAAATCCTGAAAAAAGTGGGTTTGATCACTGGAACCATTACACTAAAAATCATGAAGGTAGCTTTATTCAGTACAATTGTGACTGCCACAGTCGAAAAATGGCAGAAGTGCAATATTTATATAAAAAAAATCAAAATAACATGAACTATTGTTAAAAAGACAATAAAGTCATATTTTGCTTCAAACAACTTTAAATATATTATGAGCTTAAAAAAATCTAAAAAAATTCACAACTATTTTACATACTAAAAGGAACATTTTATTTATATTAAAGTATGAACTAGAAACAATGAACTGAAGAAATAAATTAATAAAGTAAAAATTTTTTGGATGAAGCGGGTATTTGAACTGGCGTCCTCCAAGTTCCAATGCTCATTCCATAACCACTTGACCACGCAGACCTGTTACTTGCGTAACTTCAAAACATACATTAATATTACACGTTAAGGTTTATATTTATTTTTGTTGTTATTTGATATACTTTTAATATAGTTTTAATAATTATTTTCGAGAAGGTTTTTATAATTAAAATTTGGAATATCAGCTATTGAGAGATATAAATACTGACTCGATCTCTAACTTACCGACGCAATTTTTGATATAACTCTTTTTCGGTCTTTTCTTTTCTTTTATATTGATAAAATTGAAGTAAATACGTATTTTATTGGCAAAATAAATTGCCTCTGTTTCTTTATTAATAAATATAAAATTCAATTAAATTATATTTATTTAATTTCCTAATTTTATCTTACTACGCATATTTCGGCAAAAATATTATTTCATGCCCTCCAAATTTATACCAGGAAACTCCACTTAAATTTTTAAGAGATTTAAAAAAAATTAGTTAAGAAATATACAGCATATAGTTAAATAGATTAACATTTTTTAAACCAGTTTAGCTACGGGTAAATAATAATATTGAAAAAATATCTTAAAAATTTTATGCGGAGATTCCTAGTGTGATTATGGAGGGCATAAAATAGTGTTTTTTCAGAAATATTCTTTAATATACAAGGAACACATTTCTTTAATTTTTATTTTTTTAATTATATTTTAATAATAATAATTTTATAAAAATCAGTAGAGATCCACCTTAGGGGATGTCGGAGCCAAATGCAGATTCCTACATTGTATTTTTCGTTATTTCAACTCAACTTTTTGTTTCCATTAATGATCTCGGTCATCCGGTGTTTGTTATACGTTAAGGAACAACGGATGGCTAAGATAATCAATAAAATTAAAAATTGAACAAGAATAATGGTAAATACGAAAATGTCGGTAAGTACGGAATATCATGCAAGCGCTGACATCCCCAAGTAGGGATCTACGATCTGACTACGACCTCTTATTAACAAGACTTGTTCCTTGTGAGAGAAAAACAAAGATACAAGCTTGTAGAAGCTACGTTGCTTTAACTGTAAAGCTTTGTTTATTAAATTTTTTCTTGTTTTTTTCGTGGATAGACCCTTATAATGGGGAATACATTTGCATTAGCACCACCACTCGCTCGCGATGGTAACTTTATTTACTAGTAAGAATAAATAAAATAAACCAAATTACTTTAAATTTCGTCCAAAATCATCTGAAATATACAAATTTATATTATAAATTGTTTTTATATTAGAATATGAGAAACATATAATATAAAAGAACATTTCAAGCGACGAAAAAAAAAAATTTTTCAACAAAATATCCATTGTATGACAAAAGTATAGACATCGTCAACTAAAAAAAGATTCTAAAAAATACTGGAGATTTTTTTAATCGATATTCAATTTTAATTTTTATGATCTTACATTGTTACATAAAAATTGAAAAAAGACGATAAACTTGCAGATTTACAGGCAATTGTTTATAAGTCGGTACTCGTGCATTAATTCGGACGCGTACAAGTATAAACATATTGACGCATAAACCATTTTAAGGAGATGTGTACGTTTTATAATTTTTTTCTCTGCGATAAATAAATATTATGCAAAAAACGCTATTCTATGCTCTGCGTATTTATACTATGAATCTTCAGTTAATTTTTTAAAAGGTTTCATTATTAATTCTCTGAGAAAAATACGCTGAAAAATATACAACTATAGTGAAAGAGTTTAACATTTTTAAACACATCTTTCTGTTACAGATAATAATGGAATCTTTTAATATTTATAAACATTCTTAACTATGTTTATAAGGTTTACACAACTACGAAGGGCATAGTAAGCCGTTTTTTTTTTAAAATCAATAATTTTTTTTCAGGGATCCTTTCAAATTTATTTAAATAATATCTGGTTTAATTTTTAAAAGATTTTGTTTTTATCTGGATTCAAAAAACAAGTTTCAAAAGTACTGTTTTACCTTCCTTTAATTAAAAGCAACCATTTATAATAAGTCGTATAAAACATAAAAATCTTGAATGTAAGCCGAGGGTTAAATACATGACCAATATATAAGCAATTATTACTTTTACATGTCTTTGAATCACAATTTTTAAGCATTTAGAGCAAAAATACTTTGCTATAAACGTTAGCTGATCATACTGAAAGACATTTTTTCAAAAACTCAAAAACCTCATTTTTCGTTATTAATTAATACTTAACTTAGATTATTAATCTTGACCAAAACATTTACTATGTCAAACGTCTGTAAAGTTTTAAGGTAAATATAAGTTAATCTTATGTATTGGAAGTTTAAATTTACCATGCGATCTCTGGTGGGTACACAGACGTCGGCCATTTTTCACATATGGGGCGAATCACGTCAACTCTCCTAGCGCGGCGCGCGAGCGCTTAATACTGTTGTTTTCAACTCGCGTTTGCGGTATGAAAAAAAATATATAAAAAATATCCAATCAACTATTTCGATGTATTTTTTCCTCAGCTTTCCAATGGTATGGTCAGATTTTCCAAAATTTTCCATTTTCCTTAAAAAAAAAACAAAATACGTGTTATATCTCGAAAAGTCTATTTTTAATATTTTTTTTAATACTTTTAATCGAATCTGAGGTTTTTTTACATAAGAAAAGTTCTTTTGCACAGAGTGCCCGATTATATTTCAGTGAGTAATAGAACGCCGAAAAGTAGAAGTACCGTACTTGTAAAACTAGTTCTTTTTTCAGTCGGTAGGTAAGGCCCTGGTAGAAAATTATCTAGTTTTATCGAAGCCCTCGATTATTCCCATGGCAAACTAGATAGATCTACATAGTTCTAGATTAATTTTCCACCAGGGTGGCTTAAACATAAAAAACTTTAATCTATAAATGAATTGTCTCCAGAAATTCATATATACGACGATGTTTTTTTTTTAAATTTAGATTTTTTTTATGATTAAATCATAAATCTATTGGTTATGTATTTCTCCGGTTTATTGTTGCAACTACAATGGGTTCAACCTGGAAAATGAAATGCATAAATCCTTTCTCTCGAGAGAATCACCCTACGTCTAAAGATCTGTTTGACTTTCCTTCAACTTTTAGAAGTATATTTCCGTTTGTACCCGAAGAAGCGAAAATATGTGGTACATGTCGTAGGCAAATTTACAAACGTAAAGCAGATTTACCTATTACGGATACAAAAAAAGCTAACATAAATTGTTGTGATGAATATCATAAAGCTGGCGTAACGGTTCTCGAACAAATTAAAAGAAAATTTTCTAATACTATATCGAAGCAAGATAGAATTCAGATACTCACTCTTGCTCCCGATTTTTGGTCTCGTAATGATTTAATCAGAGAGTTTGGTTGTACTGAATGGGAAGCTCGAGAAGCAAAAGAGTTAGTAGCTAAAAAAGGAGTTTTCTCAGTTCCTGAAAAAAAAAACGCGGCAAAGTACTTTCGGTGGAAACTACAAATTTAGTTAAAAGTTTTTATGAAATGGATGACATAAGTCGATTTATGCCAGGCTTGAAAGATTGCATATCCGTAAAGCAGGACAACGGCAAACGAGAACACGTTCAGAAAAGATTACTTCTTGGCAATTTGAACGAAATCTATTATTTATTTCAAAAAGAATACGAACACGTTAAAATTGGGTTAACAAAATTCATACAATTGAGACCAGTACACTGTGTTTTAGCTGAAAGCAGTGGTACACACAATGTATGTGTATGTGTACATCATGAAAACGTTAAGCTCACGCTAGAAGCTGCTGAGCTAGAGTGCTTAACGAAAAATAGTAAACTATATCTTACAAATTATCATGACTGTATTCAGGCAATCGTTTGTAAAAATGCACGTGATGAGTGTTTCTCGGGTGACTGTCTAAATTGTCCTAATAAGTCTGCATTACGAGAACATTTGCTTGAATGTTTTGATAAAAATAATGTTTTTGAAATTCAATTTGAATCGTGGTTTCAAACAGATCGGTGTACGATAGCTTCAAAAAGTGAGAACGTTTATGACTTTCTCAACACACTGGGCGACAAATTAATGAAATTGAAGACTCACGATTTTTTTGCTAAGAAACAGTCACAGTATGTGAATAAGTTGAAAGAAAATCTTCAAGAAGGGGAGTTTATTGTCTGTTTTGATTTTGCGGAAAACTATGCATTTGTAGTACAGAATTCTACGTAATCTTTCCATTGGAATAATAACCAGGTAACTATTTTTACAGTTGTAATTTATTACAAAGAAAATAGTGATCTTAAACATGTAAGCATTGCTGTAATTTCTGATAATCTAAACCATGATACTGTTGCGGTTTATGAATATCAAAAAATTGTCATACTTTATCTGAAATCTAATTTCGTAGTTAAAAAAATTTATTATTTAACGGATGGAGCAAGTCAACATTTTAAAAATAAGAATAATATGCAAAATCTTCTGTTTCATGAAAAAGATTTCGAAATCTCAGTGGAATGGCACTTTTATGCTACCGCGCACGGCAAAGGTGCATGTGATGGTATCGGTGCGAACTTAAAAAGAGGTGCAAAACATGCTAGTCTACAACTTTCATCCAAAAATAGAATTTTAACAGCAAAAAGTCTTTACGAATAGGCTAAAAATTATTGCAAAGAAACCAAAGTATTTTATAGCAATAAAGATGATTATGAAAAAACTGTTTTAGAACTCAAACCAAGATTAGATAATGCTAAATCTATACCAGAGACTTTACAGTATCATGCTTTTATTCCATTGAATCAAAACACATTCAAACTACAGAAAACGTCTTTAAGTTCTAAATATCAAATCGTTCCAAAGAAAGACACTAAGAAAAAAGAAAATAATATATCCAAACCCGCAACAAAGACAAAGAAAGCCACGAAGCTAAAGACTTTGAAAGCCTCTTTGAAAGCCAAAGTAACAAAAAAACGATTAATAAAAACAAAAAAATAACTAAATTTAACTAACAGGTTTAAAATAAATTATAAGGTAACAAAATATGAAAAGGAGGACCGAATCCAGCGGCCACCGTCGAGCGCGAAGTCACGCGCCTTGCCGCTGCGCGCGGTACTTCAACTTTTCGGGGTTCTATTACTCACTGAAATATAATCGGGCACTCTGGGCAAAAGAACTTTTTTTATGTAAAAAAACCTC
This sequence comes from Gastracanthus pulcherrimus, assembly GCA_949152435.1. NCBI lineage: Eukaryota > Metazoa > Arthropoda > Insecta > Hymenoptera > Pteromalidae > Gastracanthus > Gastracanthus pulcherrimus. The sequence continues at coordinate 63,493,524 of OX424573.1, read as the reverse complement.
AGCTTTCGATTAAAAGTATTAAAAAAAATATTAAAAATAGACTTTTCGAGATATAACACGTTTTGTGTTTTTTGAAGGAAAATGGAAAATTTTGGAAAATCTGACCACACTATTGGAAAGTTGAGGAAAAAATACATCGAAATAGTTTATTGGATATTTTTTATATATTTTTTTTCATACCGCAAACGCGAGTTGAAAACTACAGTATTAAGCGCTCGCGCGCCGCGCTAGGAGAGTTGACGTGATTCGCCTCATATACGAGGTCTGTCCCAAAAGTATCCGACCTATCTCGATTTCTCGGCGCTTGATTTATTTTTCGTCATCCGGGGGGTGGCATCCTTCAAAGTAGTCTCCATTTGATTGAACAAGACGCTCACATCGATGTTTCCACTTATTAAAGCACTCTTGAAAGTCAGACTTCGGAATCGCCTTTAGTGCATTCGTCGCATTAGTTTTAACAGTCTGTTTATTGTCGAATCGATGTCCTTTAAGCGGCATTTTCAGTCGAGGAAACAGCCAAAAGTCGCAGGGAGCTATATCAGGACTGTATGGAGGCTGGCGGAGCTGCGCAACACTGTGTTTCAATAAATACTGCTGCACAAGGTTTGATGCGTGCACTGGAGCATTGTCGTGATGAAGAAGCCAGTCACCGGTTTCCCAAAGCGGTCGTTTTCTCCTGATTGCATTGCGTAATCTTTTCAACACTTCAACGTAGTACTCTTTATTGATTGTCTGGCCTGTAAACAACAATCAACATTGACTTGATGTTGCTTCGACTTTGACGAGCGTTTTTCGGCCGAGGCTCAGATGGAAGCTTCCACTGCGAAGATTGTTGTTTTGTTTCAGGATCATAACCATAAACCCATGCAACATTTCAATAGTTTCCGTACAAATTTTACCGAGATTAAAGTAAAATCTTATGCAAATTCGCTGTTCGGTTCGTTCTGCCATTTTTAGCAATAAGCAAATTGCGACGAACGCAAAAAAGTCGTTGTAAACAAATACACGCTGCGCGGGAACTAAGGCGTTTCATCGGTATCTCAGGCTACTGACGAGAAGGTTAGGAGTTGCTGGTGACGTTCGTACCCTCCAGAGGTCATCTGAGTCTCTCCGCGCGAAGATATGAACGTAGGTCGGATACTTTTGGGACAGACCTCGTATAGATATAGTTTTCAATGTTAAAATACAAAACATGGCGCAGATGTGTATACCTTTTCACTAGCGCACCGTTGCGGCGGTAGTTTTCTTCCCTAATACAAAATTTGGCCAACGACTTGAACATCTGGTAATCTGGTGACTAATAAACCCAACTACCCCAGGCACAGAAAAGTTTAAATAATAAGCGTTCAAATAAAACAGTACACTTTGAATCCAAGCACCCCATGAGGTTAATAGTTGTATTTGAACGATTTTATATTTGGAATTGCTGTGACTGGAATAGTCGGGTTTAGAGTATATAGATCTTAAGATTTTGCGGTATCAGTTATCTAATTGCATGCACATATTGCTTTACATAAGAATTATAAAGTGACTGTTTTTGCTGGTTAGAAAAAAGGCCCCCCACCGAAGAGGCAGTCACGGACTCTGTGTGGGATTAATCCGACTCTGTTAGTAATGAAATGTTATACTTGTTTATATTAAGCATATCAAGTACATAATAAATAATAATAAAATTGCATCACCTTAATTACTAAATATAAATATGTATAAGTAAGTTCAATCAAAGAATTTCAAAAATATCAAAGAAAGTTGATATAATAAGTGCATTCCTATTGTACAGTATTTGGTCATGATATAATCCCAATAAAGTAATATTGTAAAAATGATATCTGCAACGTTTACAAAGTCACTTGGTAAATTAACTATATATGCGTTTGTTACATTGATTATCAAACAATAATAATATAATGATTAATATTCGTATCAGTTTCAGTTATCTTATTAGCTTGAAATATAAAAATCTGTTAGCGAAACAAAGGTGAATGATTAAAACACGAACATGCAAATGTTAATGGTATCCAGTCATTTCGTAACCTCGATAAAGTAATATTGTAAAAACGATATTTTATAGAGCAATGATTACCAAGCCATTTGTTAAACCGTATGTCCTTGCGTTTGCTACCTTGATTATCAAAGAATAATAATATATTGATTATGATTTGTACTATAGTATCAGTAGCTTTATTTGCTTGAAATATTATAGTTTGTAAGCAAAACAAAGGTGAATGATTGATACAAGCGTTAATGGTATCCAGTAATTTCAAAACCTCGACCAAGTAATATCGTAAAAACGATATTTTACGGTGCAACGTTTATCAAGTCACTTGATAAGCCACTTAGTCATAAGTGGTTCACATTTACTATAATAGCTTTTCACAATTACAATTGGCATTGCTTATATGATACTCAAGTTCAAGGTACCTTTAACGATTTTTATAGTTACATGAAGTAGGGAGCATAGTCCTCACTAATTGTAATAAACGTTCAAGGAACCAACAATTTAGCTAGATTTTATAATAAATCTCTGATAGTTCACAAAATCCATTAATAAACGTAACTTTTATAATTGGTACGAGTTACGTTAATGTCATGCTTATATTACCATGTATACTTTGTAACAATCTGCCTTAATAGTTTGCTCAGTAACCAAGACACGTAGTACTTGCAACAACGGGCTTCGTAGACCTTGGGCATGTGCAAATGTTACCAATTATTTTTTATATTATTACAAAATATATTGGTAATTTATTAACCAATTCGACTTGGTTAAAGTGACCAAGCATCTTTTATTCGAAAAAACATGTGCTTTGTAAGCACAGCTATTTTTTTAACCAAGTTTCACTTGGTAACAGTCACTAAGCATTTTTTTCCCTGTAGCCATTGCAGGTGTCACCTCAGTCTATACACGGAGGTAATAAAGCTCATCTCCTAGACGGAAAGACCCGCGGGAGCGCCGCTGCGCCAACTGGCGCTGCTGCTGCGCTGAACATTGGAAGCGAAGCGTAACCTCTAAGGTGGAAGCTCTGCTCGCTATCTTTGGGCGCCCGGCGGCCCCACAGCATTGCGGTCGCAGTTCCAAGGGCTACACGAGTCACACGCTCGCGCGTGTTTGGATGCGCTCTACACACAAAATAATACGGCCGTGCATCTAATGCGCAGTGGCGCTGCGATACTACCGTTGACACTACCGCGCATCCGAGGGTTTTTCCGTGTACTATTGGCTATCTACACATGCCGTATTCTTAATATTTGTTCCATTTCATGTTTTCATGCTAAAAATTTTACTATACCTACGCAATATCTATTACTAACAGAAATTTTAATTAGCATGTTACAAATATATACTACTTTCAACTAATTAAATAAACATTATAAGTTGAAACAGTTAAGTTTGGGCGTATACCGTTATAGTATATTTTAACCAATATCAGAGCTATAAATAGCTGTAAATATGTGCTTTTTAGGTTAGGAAAGCAATTTTTCTGACTTTATATGTGGACATAAGCTAAGAAAGTGGAGTACAACATAAATAATACGAAAAAAGTATAAACCGATTTGTATGACCTATTTTAAGGTGATGTTAAACCCTGTGTTATTGGTAAAGACGGGGAACCACTTTTTTCATGCATTTTTCAATTTTAAGAAAATATCTCTATGGAAAGTTGTTCTATTTGATTGGAACAACAACTTTGCATAGAGATATTTACTAAAAATTGAAAATTAAATGAGAAAAGTGGATCCTTGTATTTGCCGGTGATAGGTGGCTTTAGCATCACCTTAAGTGTGAAAATATGCGAAACAATGAGAAAAAAATAGTTTATCGAAGTTTTGAGTATCGCGAAACTTTTCGATGATTTTGAAAAAATTCACATAAGTAAAAAAGCAAATAAGGAATACAACATTTTTATTTTGTATTTCTTAACACATGTTAATTAGTAAAAACAATTTTTGAAATTTTAATATACAATTTTTATGTTATGTTTCCTCATGAAGGTATTTAGATAAAATGTTAAGCTACCTTGGTAGAAAGTTAGCTAGAATGGCTGGTTAACTTATTAATTAATAGCCAGATTAATAAGCTATTAATAAGCTCAATTATAGCTAATATCTGGTTAGAATCTGCTTAAAACTATGCTTTAAGCAAGAACGTATTTTGTTTGCAAATCTAACCTATTTATATTTTGTTTCAAAAATTTATTAGTCTTTAAAAATTTTAAAATAAGCATCAGTATATTTTATTGAATGTTCAATATAGTATGCCGCCAAAATAAATATTTTTATCAACAAATAACAACTTATGAGATTATAGAAATATGCATGTGCAATACTAAAAGTATTTGATAACTAATAATTTCCTTTCCGAAAATTAGTCAATTATAATTTAGTCAACAAAAATTTAGCGATTGATGTCGAAAATAAAATTTCGTAATAAAAGTTCATTCCCGAAAAAAAATGACATATATAAATATATATAGTTATATGTAATTATATTTATGAGAAAAATTTTTTTTAGATTCCTCAGCTCATTTCCAACAGTTGTTAATCTTTTTTTCAGAAGTGACTAGCTTTTGAGTTAAAAATCAAAGTAAGATGGCAAAATCTCAAAAAATGGAAAAAAATGAATTTTTTAACCTTGAATTGCCCTTGAAATATGACACTTTGGGCTCTGAAATATTTTTTACACATTCTGGGTATGAGTACTAACATTTTCTCAGAGTTTTGGGCATTTTGATTTTTGGACAAACTCAATTAACATGGAATCACCCATATATTTGTATATATATAACATTAATTAAACACTTTACATACGCATATTATTTATTCACTTGTACACCCAACGAATATTAATTCATTCCGCGCGCTTTGAAAATGCACCACTACGAATACTTATATTTGGGTTTCAGCCAATGAGCGCTAGCAAAAATTCAAATAACCTTAAACGAATTAATGTGCGTTGGGTGTACATACACGCACTACAAAACGCCGCTTGTGTAACTTAAACACTACGTCCCTAATTGATATAAGCTTAAAGACTCTTATATGCTAACTAAGGAGATACCCAAGCACTTGCGCGAGCGGAAAAGAACGCGGATCCACCTAGCGGATGCTTACGTAAATTCTTATTTGTTTGATGTAAAGAAATATTTCGTTGGTTTAAATAAATTATTGTTTCATTTAAACAATTCTCAAGGTATTGATTCAATTAAATCATTTTCTTCAATCAAATAAATATTTATTTGATTCAATTAAATCATTTTATTTCTCTGATATAAATATTTAATCAATTTAAGTAAACGTTTGTTTAGCTTTTTCTAGGTATTCAAAATGATTATTTATTTGAGCCAAATAAATATTTTACTGATTTAAATCATCAGTTGTTTAAATTTATTAAATCTTGTTTCAATGTTTTTACTAAATCGTACATTTGGAGCAAAGATATTTTTATTTGTTTGAAAGAAACATTAAATCAATTTATATTTTTCGTTTAATTAATTCAAATAAATGTTTATTTGTCATTATTTAGTCATTCAAACTAATTACGCATTAAGTTCAGACAACTGTTTGATTGATTTCAATAAATATTTGATTAAATTAATAAAGTCCTAAATTACATTACGGCCAGTAAATCGTTTATTTGAATCAAAAAAATATTTATTGCTTTGAAGAAAATATTTAATCAATTCAAATAAATGTTTCGTTCGGCATTTTCTAGGCATTCAAAACAATTATTAATTTGATCCATACAATTATTAATTTGATCAAAATAATGTTTGATTGATGTAGATAAACATTTGTTTAAATTTCTTTTATTGTTTTCACTATAAATTATTTATTTGGCTCAATGACTATACGGGGTTTTTACCTCGCATAAATACCCGCGATATATTTAATATGATGGGAGTATGAGGATAAGGTGGGAAGAAGAAAGTGTCAGAGATAACACATTATATATATAATAATGGTATATTATAGTAAACAGGAAGGGTGCACGGAGATAGAAACTCCGCCGTATTAGCTTTGTTGTGGTAACGTCAAATCAGCGGTAGGATCACACCGACAGCGCTGCTGTAGAACAAAGCAGTTTTAGTCTGACTCGCTCCCCAAAGGCGAGTAGCCGATATGACGGGTATTAACTTATATTTTGCAAAGATTAATGGTTAATATGTTTGAAAAATGCATTTCCAATGTAAATTCTTGATTTTCATCGTAAGAGTCTATGAGAAATTTGCAAAACTTAGTATATTAACAGTAATCCATTTCCGAATCGCTATGCTATAATTGCTTTGTTCTACAGCCAACACTGTTTGATAATCATGTCATGTACTGCTTGAACCACGAAGGATGTACGGAAGCACCTATGCGCCACATACACTCGCGCGTGCGTGAGTGCCTGCCTGCGCGGCTGAGGCACGGAACAGGGATGCTGTTCCGTTACCGTCAATACAAAAATAGTCTTTCAGTACATTTTGAGCGGCCTACTGAATGCATTGTGGTTAAAATTTGATGAATTATCCAAATATTATGTAGTTTTTATAATGAAAATATAATAAAATATGATGTATTATTCCTTGATCAAATTTGAGGTTATCTTACGCGTGAGACTGCCATGATTCCAAATGCTGGTTTGTTTAATATTTACTGCATTAGGTATTTTTTATTGTTCATGGAACGTAATAACTAATGTAATTAAAGAACATAAAAGGTAATTATTATGATGACAGAGTAAATAATTGACTATTATTTTATTTATCCAAGTTTAATTTATTATTCTGTATATGGAAAAATTAATTTTACGTTTATATCATAAATTACTTTTAGTAAGTCTGATATTTTACTTGAATTCTTTATAACATTCTAAAATGTACGAGTCTGCTTATCAGTTTAAAATATACAGACCTTCTTCAATGTTTTATGATTCAGCCTGTAATACTCGCATAAAAACCTATATTTCAAATGGATTTTCATATTTGCAGAACTCAGATAGGTTATCAAACCTATATCATTTTATAATTCACAGTAACATTTTATATTAGTCTTACATTTTAAATAGAAGTACCAAGGAAGTAATTGGTGTTATTTGATACTCATTTAAACTTGTGGTTTCATATTCTCCAAATCATCTAAGTGATACAGTTGAAGGTGAAACTGATGTTCGATTACTCAAAAATCTTTTATTCAACTTTTGGGCATCACTTCACATCAACAACTTTGAACAGTTATCTCATGCTGCTGAAAATCTACAAAGAGCGATGAATGCTTATTTGTTAAATAAAGGCTTTTTGAGTAATCGAACATCAGTTTCACCTTTTCAACCTTATTACTTGTAAATAAATGTGTAGTCTCCGCGAAAAGTCTACAAAGATATCAGATGTATATTTTAAACTAATAAACAGACTAGTATATTTTATAATGTTATAACGATTTCAAGTAAAATATCAAATTTTCTACAAGTAATTTATGATATAAATGTAAAATTAATTTATCCATATATAGAATAATAAAAGGAATTTGATTAAACAAAATATTAGTCAATTGTTTATTCTGTCATAATTATAAGCACCTTTTATGTACTTTAATTACATTACTTATTACGTTCGGTTGAAGTATATAAAATACCGAATGTAGTAAATATCAAACAAGCCAGCATTCTGAATCATTGCAGTCGCGCGTGTAAGATAACCTCAAATTTGATCAAGGTAAAAATACATCATACGTTATTATATTTTCATAATAAAATGCATTCAGTAGGCCGCTCAGAATCTACTGAAAGACGATTTTTGTATTGACGATAACGGAACGGCACCGCCGAATATCACCGGTAGATTTATTGTTATTAGCAATAAACAATTAAAATCATTAATTTTATTAAATATCTCGACAAATATTGCACATAGTAAAAATATTGGTTTTACAAAAAAAAGCATAAGAATGAAAATATGTACGCTTTATAAGAATGAAAAAAATTTGTTGAAATGAATGTTTCTCTATGTGCAATATTTGTCGAGATATTTATAAAATCAATAATTTTAATTGTTTATTGCTTATAACAATAAATCTACTGGTGATATTTTCGTAACGCTTGGATATTTGTATAATAATACTGTGCAATATTTGTCGAGATATTGCCAAATAACCAAAATTTTGCAATAATTATTGTTAATAATAAGTGAATGACCAAAATTTGGAGTTGAACACCGAGATATTCTTAATGAGGAAACTGAAATGAACAAATTAACGTTAAAAAATCGCGAGGAAGTAAAAAAAAATACGGAGACCTCTATGTGGCGTCTGGATTATTGCGCACGGGCGAGTGTGTGTTGCGCATAACCGCTTCTGTACTGTAAGTGCCGGGGTCTCCGACAGATGTAGCTGAGTTCTTCTCCGTGTGTAGCTACAGAGAGAAATAGAGAGAGTATAGGTAGGCCGCGGGAAAGGGGGGGGGGCGCGAATCGCGACTACTACCGGGCAGAGACGCTTGCGCTACCGAGCAAAACTGACGACGAAATTTTGCGAGCGCGTTTGAGCATACCCGGTGTAACGGCTGCGAGAGTATGACGCAGAGATCGAGTCTGTGCGAATTGGCAGCATCTACCGGTTGTGGACGACAAGTGCGAGCTTCGCCGAGGACGGGACAACCTAACTGGCAGCTTCCTTGAGAGCGAGCGCAGCTGACACCGAGGATTTAATGCAAGTGTGTTATTTCAGCATCACGGCTCTTCTGTCACTTTCTCTCTCGTTCACTCGAGATCTTCTCGCTCCGATTCGAGCCTGCGAGAGCGCACACGTAGCGTGCGCAGTGTGCATCTGTACACTGAAAGACTCATGGACGGTGGGGAGCGCCACTCGTGGCCGTTGGATCCCTCACTCGTCTACAAAGCCTTGTACGAGCATGCGTGCAGGCCAAACGCTCGCACGCTGCGAGGTTCCAAACGCCACGCTCGAAAGTCGCAGCGAGCGAGCACGCGTGGCATGCTTTTACTTCCACGGTGGAGGGTATATTTGTAGGAGCGCTTATATTGAATGCGCGATTTACTTTTAGGTAGGAAATTTTGTAAATTTACAGGTACAATACCTATCCGATGCTTTATGTATACTTTTTATCAAGAGTAAAATGGTCATTTACTGGAGTAAATAAAATCGATATAACGTAAAATAAGGCAAATGTATCTCGCGAGGTCCGATTAGAAAATACGACTTATTTTCTTTTAGGTTGTTTTGCCCCCTGTTTTTGGTATCAAAGAAATGTTAAAATATGAATTAATATCTTACGTTTGATATCATAAAAATGTAAATTAATTAGTATTAAGGAGGTTGTATGCCTAGATATATGTCATAAAAAACAAACACTTTTTACTAAAATTTAATCTCATATAATGATATTAAAGTCAATATATTATGAAATAAAGGGTTTTTGTCAGTGCGGAATTTGTGAATGTAACATAACTGAAGGCTCACATTGACCAGTTAAGACAATATCTGTGAGAACGCCCGTCTTTTCGGCTTTTTACTATCGCCGAAACTATGTGCACAACTGTTTTAAAGCCTCGGAAATTGCAAGGTCTAATTCTGAACAGCTAGGGAAGCTGGGGATTCCCGAATATTTAATTTGCAGTGTACAACAAAGTAGCTCAGCTCCAGTACTTGTCGCGGTCATTTACAGACCCCCCACGTCCCATTCATACAGGGATCAGATTTGATTGAGCAATTAACATCGTGTACAAATGATTTCAGTCACAAAATAATTATGGGGGAACTCAATGCCAACTTACTCTCCGCATCTTCCGATTCGAAGTTCGTTCGTAATCTGGCTGGCGATCTTGCTTTGAAAATCGTGGAGCACGGTTCGACCTATCACACAGATGTTTCTCACACATGGATTGACATCATTCTCGTTGATGATAATGATGAGGTCCTGGATTCTGGCAACCGAATGGCAACTTTTCCTAGCCGTCACAGTATCATTGATGTTTCTATTAAAATTCATTCAGTCGTTGCAACTAAACCAACCACTTTTACTAACCGGGATTTCAAATAAATCGATCCATTACACCTTACTTCATTACTTCAGGGCTATGATTGGTCGCTGTTCGATTGTCCAGAGGTTGAGATCAATGACGGACTCGACCCACCTACTGAGAGCTATAGTGAGCTTGCGTCATTAAAGACCTTCACACCAAGAAGTAAAATCAATCCTCCGTGGGCAGACGATGAGCTACTCAACCTGTACAGGAACCGTGACGCGGTGCGTAGGAGATATAGGCGCTCAAGGAATAACGATCTATGGGCGGAATTTCTTCAACTCGCATTTGAAGCCGAGCGTAGGACTGAAATGACTCGCAACTCATTCCTGCAGAATAGAATCTTCGAAGCATTAAATGACAAAAAAGATATCTGGAGGGAGCTGCGTGCCCTTGGACTGCTACCCGCTGCGAAGGAAGAGCTACATGGCTTCACTCCGGAAGAGCTTAACTACACACTTTGCGAGGGTGTCAATCTAGCACTGAATCTGAGAAGGATATGGAGGATATAGTGGCCTCAGCTTCGGAGGAGGGCTTTACCTTCAAGGAGGTGTCCTTCGAGAACGTGGTTCTTGCTGTCTCCCATTTTTCTTCTCAGGCAGTGGGTGAGGATGGTATTCCCCAGAGAGTGATTGCTAGGGCTCTTCCGGCAATAGGTCCATATCTGGCGAAGGTGTTTAACTCCTCTCTGTCAAGTGGCGCCTTCCCGAGTACTTGGAAGAAAGCTTATCTGGTGCCTTTGAAGAAATCTGCAATACTCGGTCACAGATTTTCGACCTATCTCCTTGATCCATTCCAAACGGGTTTCAGGCAGCACCATAGCACGCAGACTGCGCTATTAAAATTAACGGAGGATATTCGTTGCGGCATCGATGGGATTGAAGTGCATGAGAATAACAGGAACAAAAGAATTGAAAATTTGGTCACTGTTCTTCTGTTATTCGATTTCAGCAAAGCCTTTGAGTGATTTCTCCAACTCGGCTGCTTCGTAGACTGATTAGAATGGGGTTTTCCAGGAGTGTGGTTCTGTGGATGAAATCCTATATCTCGGGTCGTGAACAAAAAGTTGTCACAAAATCATTTGGTCAGTCTGATTGGCTCTTAACTAATCTTGGCGTTCCGCAGGGCTCGGTTCTGGGGCCCCTTCTTTTCAGTCTGTACATCAATGAAGTCGCGGAGACGTTGGATATTGAGCATATCTTCCACTTGCTTTATGCAGATGACTTGCAGGTTTATACCGAGGTGGAAATGTCTCAGTTGGATGAGGGCATTGGACGACTCACGTGTGCGGCGCGGGCAGTGTCGGCATGGGCGGTAGCCTTTGGTCTTCACCCCAATGTCAAGAAAACTAATGCAATTATATTTGGTTCTGACTTCAATATCAGTATAATTCAAAGTCTACATTTACCAGGCATTGAGGTGGAGAGGGGCGTATTTGTTCCGTATGTCACGAGGCGAGTCAAGTGAGCACTTTACGGCCTAAAATTCTTCCGTGCATGTACTACTGAGGCTCTACGAAAGCAACTTGCGAGTGCACTGATTGTCCCTCACTTAGATTATTGCTCGGTCATATATCTTGATGCTTCTAAGGAACTTCAGGGTAAACTCCAGCGTCTCCAAAATTCATGTATGAGATACATCTGTGGCTTAAGGCGTGACAAACACGTTACTTCTCATATGTTAAGACGGGGGTGGTTCACTGGCATACAGCGAGTAGAGTATTTCTGCCTGCTTATGCTCTACAGGGCTATAAATATAAAGCCGTCATACCTCTGCGAATTATTTATTAAAAATGAAGCCAGAACATCCGGTAGAGGTGAAGGAAGGGACATTGTTATTCCTAAATCCCGCACTGACACGGGACTTTACTTCTTCAGTGCGCGAGGAGCGCGACTTTGGAATGCGCTGCCTCGCGAAATTAAATATTTACCGTCCCTATGTAAATTTAAAATGGCCTTGCGCAAACGACTGCAAAACGCGCAGCTCAAATATATATGTATTTGTAACTTGTGATCTGTATTGTATAGCGTGCGTTAAATTTAAGTTTAGGACGTGATAGATAAAAATGTGCAATAATATAATATGACGTACAATTGTAATGTTTGTGATATATAGGGATATTATCTTAAGACTGACAAGTTTATTAACTAGTCTATGTAAAGTATTGTATTTAATTTTTTGTTTTATACAAAATAAATATATATTTATCTATCTATCTATCTCTCACCTTTCATCGACTTGCTCTCGTTCTCCTGTCGCCGCTGAAGATGCCTGTAACAGTTGTAGTATTAATACATGGTTTATATATGTGGGAGAGAGAGCATGTGACGAGGTGTAATTATCCGACACAAGGCATATTTATTTGTAATTTTTATTTGTATGAAAGAAACATTTAATCAACTTAAAACGTCTGTTTCATTGCTTTAAATAAATGTTTGACATTTTATAAGTAGTTAAAATAATTATTTATTTCATCCAAACAAGTATTTAATTGATTTAAATAAATATTTGTTTAAATGTATAAAATGGTATTTCATTGGATGTAGTAAATAATTTATTTGTTTTAAAGAAATATGTATTGATTTCAAAAAGACATTTAATTAATTAAAAAATATATTTGCTTGGAGTATTCTAGGTATTCAAATTAATTATTCATTTGATCCAAACCAATATTTAATTGATATAGATACACATTTTTTTTAAATTTATAAAATCGTATTTTATTGTTTCCACTAAATCGTTTATTTTGATCAACCAAATATTTATTTGCATCATTTATTTGTTTCAAACAAATCTTTAATTAACTTAAATCTTTTATTTAACTGTTTTAAATGTATGTCTGATCGGCAGTCTCTGGTAATCAAAATAATATTTAATTGGTGTAGATAAACATTTGTTTAATTTATATAATCTTGTTATAGTACTTCCAGGAAATCGTTTATTTGAATAAAATATATATTTATTTATTTAAAAAAATGTTTTTTTTTTAAATTTAGTCAAATAAATATATTTTATTATCTCTTAATTCTTTGAATAAAACAAATATTTTTTTGTTTTAATGGAATTGTTTATTTACTTTAAATAAATATTTTTAGGGCTCGGCGTAAAACTTTCAAAAGTAACCTTTTTTCTTAATCTGTAAGATGATTTGTTAGTGTCAAATAAATATGATTTTGATACAAATAAAGTAATCAATGAAATAAATGACCAATAAAATATTTAATTGTTTTCAAATACGTAGTTATTTGATTCAATTACATTTTATTTGAGTCAATAAAATATTTAATAGATTTAAATAAATCATATCCAATTCAATAAATTTATTTAGAACAAATAACATTTTTTTTCAGTGTACAATTTAAATATTTTTGAACAGTCTATGCTATACTTTTGCATAGGTTTAAATGTCAATTTAAAATTTTAAATCTACACGGAGAGAAATCGTCTAGTAAATTTTACCAAAAAGTATAGTAATTTCATCATAGACTACCAAAAATGGCCTTTTTACTACACTTTTGATAATTTTTACAATACTTTTGTTAATTTTTACAAAACATGAATAAAAAATTGCCTAAATCATAGGAAAAATTACAATAAAGTTTAGTAAAAAAATTGAGGTTATGAATATTATAACACTCTGTAGATATTTTTACAAGAAAGTATAGTAATTTTTATTGAAGTATATCACATTTATGCTATAAAATGCAAATGTACTCGATTCGCGCTTATGCGCATGCGCGAACGCGAGCAGCGCCGCCAGGGAGATGTTTTCTATATCTCACTGAGCACCGCAACGCGAAACAACAGCAGCGAGCCCGCCAGATTCAGGAAACATAACCTACATTTGTACCCGTGGACGTGAATATTGAACGTGAAATTCAGCGTGATCTCAAAGTAAACTTCGACGAAGCGAATTCTCTTGGATTCAAAAAACGATGTATGTACATATAAAATGTAAAATTTTCCTTCGTATATTCGTATATCATGTCAGTTGAGTCTAAAAATGTGTAAAGAGTTTTATACTGCATGGATTATGTTGTAAATAGATTTTTGTAGCTTATGTTGAACGAGGTAGAAAGCGACTCAGAGGTAACGGAAAATGGATTCACATATAACTTCATTCAACTAGTTTTTAAAAATACCTTTTCAATTATTAATAAGTATCCTTACCTCAGAGTTAATACTTTAGATCATACATTAATATTTCCTACCTCTTTATTACAATTTATCAATATTTTCCAAATGATATACCGTTCTATTTGCATAATCTATAGTAAATAAAAAACAAAACTAATTCAGTTTATAAAATTATCGTTCATTGATAAAATCAATGTTTTCACAGATTCATCCTGGATGGGAGATCGAAGTTTCGGATCAGACAGCATCAGAGGCCTCTAGCTCTGCTGTCGATTGTGATAATACAACAAACGCAGACCCTCAACAGAGGCATGATACATCACCCACCTCAGTTAGCACGGTGAGTACTATATTCACACACACACACACACACACACATATATATATATATATCTGAATTCGCTAACCTTTTCAAAAATAAAATTTCCGACTCTGAGATCCCCCTCTGCTTCGCGAATGCCCAGTTTCTCCATGATCATATATTCCGTTTTCGATTCGCTCACTTCTAACCCCGTGTCTTTAGCCGCGTTTATAAGGATTTCCGCATTTCTCGCCACCGTTTCACCGTTATCTCCCACTATATCCAAGTCATCCGCATAGCCTAAAATCTGCGTTGTTCCGTTGAGTGTTGCGCCTAGCTCGCTAGCCTGCATTTTTCTAACAACATGCTCTAGCGTCAAGTTAAAGAGTACCGTTAAAAGCCCGTCACCTTGCTTCAAACCGTCGCGTATCATGAACGATTCGGATACATTACCGCCTATTCGGACCTTTCCAGTGCTTCCGTTCAGACATATTTGAATTAATTTTACGAGTTTTTTTGGTACGCCAAGGATCACTAGGATTTCATACATTTTGCTTCGTTTGACAGAGTCGTACGCTTTCTTAAAGTCCACAAATAGCTGGTGTATAGTTTCGCAATATTCCCACTTTTTCTCTAATAATTGTCTTATGGTAAACATTTGATCGCTCGTTGACCTGTTGCGCTGGAATCCACACTGATAATCTCCTATTATATCTTCCGCGAATGGTGTGAGTCTGGCCTGTATTACGTTTGACAGAACTTTGTAGCAGGTAGCTAAAAGTGAGATTCCCCGGTAGTTATTGCAGTCTGTTTTATCTCCCGTTTTAAAGATATGGAAATTATATATTTAAGTATAGTTTTTGTATAGTTTTGCAAAGTATACATTTTTTAATTTCAATGTCGTTTATAAAAAATGTATGAATTTAGGGTTTAGACAAATACTTGGAAATCAAAACGAAAGGAAAAGAAGTTTTGAAGGAATATAGAAAGAACAAGATTCTTCCAAAAAATACTCGAAGCAAGTTTTGTCGACTAGTGATTCAAACAGAGAAAGATCGGCTATTTCGCAGCGTTACAGCTAATCAACAACTTGAAAAATTCAAGTAAGTTTAATGGTTTACTTTTATTAGTTGCTTTTATAGAGTAAAAATTCAAGTGTAATTAAAAACTATACAATTAAATTCAAACTTATTGAAATGCGTGATAAAAATTTACAGAATTACTAAAGAAAGATTTATTATTTTATCTAATGAGATTGTGAGCCTTTTTGCACACGAGTCCACGGCGACCTATTATTCACATTTTAATGTAATTGATAATGTTCGTGTTGGACCTTCAGAAAAGCTCTGGGATCATTTTAATTATGAAAAACAACGCTTAAAAGATGTTGGAGTTTTAGCGAAGGTTACGAAAGACACTCCGTTTCCAGTCCATGTCACACATGCAGAAGGTAAATATAAAGAAATGTTTGGTTAATACAGTTTAATTGTAAAATTAACTGATTTCTTAAGATCTTCAATATCTCATATACTTATGCTATATTTTGCTATTTATCAGAAATACAGAAACTAGATTTTTTAGATTGTAATGTTGATGATTGGACTAAAATCGAAACGTACTGGGACGATACATTTGAAGTTCGAAGAAAGCAGCTTATCGTTGACAAAATTTGGACTGATGATTTCACCAATGCATACAAGTGCAAAAAGGACTCACACTGGTAAATATTTATGTTTATATATTAAGTATGAGTGATATTTATAATAACCGTTTCTTTTTCCTTCATTTTTAGATTGCAAACGATTTTAAAAAACTATATCCTGACACGATTATTGTTTGTGAACCCAACTGGGAGAAAATAAAAAGTTGTATGAAACAGCATTTAAGGGATAAGAGCAATATTTGTCCACAAGATCAAGGTTTGATCAATAGATTATTATCTGATGTATTAACTGGAGGTATTTAAAATTTTAAATATGTCTTGCTGAAAATAAATTTGTTAGAATTCTACAGAATTTGGCAGAAGCATGAACTCCGAGCGTTGTGCCAATTTAACGACTAATTCCGAGCACTTCTGACAAATTCTGACAAATAATTTCGACAAGGACGCGTTTCAGTAAATGAATAAACCAATTATATACTTTCATATACTTTTACTTTGTAAATTGATATCAATTATATACTTTTATTGTGTATATGCTTAATGAAGATGTTTATTTATATAATTACTTAAGTGTTACATGAATTATTTTATAGATAAGGAAGATTTTATAATATTCCATCTACTTCCATGTCTTATCGCTTTCCAACGAGCAAGAAAGAGAAACAATAATAAAAATAACGATGGTGAAAGGCCACCTAAACTGTCAATTCAAGAACCCCGTGAAACTTTTATCTTACAAGTTACGTTTGCTTATTGTACACATTATAACAGACTGTATATTAATAATCTAATAAAATAATTTCGTATTTATTATTAAAATATTTATAGACACCCAGTAATGTGAAGTCGGCGTGAAAGAATTTACAAGAAAAATAAAAAAAGAACAAAGCTACGGTCAAATGGATATTATCTTATACCTAAATGTTGGATGTAAAAATTTTAATTTCTGAAATAAAATAATACAATAATAAAATAATGCATGTTTTAGTATTATTATGTACTTGAACCTAATAATTGAATATTTAATTGAATATTCAAATCGCGATTTTCACGTTATAATTTTAATTACTCGCTTTTTATACACGAAATTCGAATTTCCCGCGTGACTTCCCAACCAATCAAATATTTAAGTCAAACGAATATCGTAGTGCGATACGCGCATCTGCCGCTAGATATAAGCCCATTTGGTTGCGTATAAAATCATATGTGAGCGTGTACGTACTGCGATATCTATAGCGTATTGTTAGGTTAGTAATTAGTTTAGGTTATTTCCGGCGAGCGAAATGTTATTCTCCTACCCACCGATCATCACCATCCCCATCATTATCATCATCATCTCTTATCACTCATAATCATTTCCATTAAACATTAAAAAAAAATTTCCTATAGTATGTAGTAAAATTTACCGGACAATTTCTCTCCGTGATACAGAAAAAAATAATTTTTTATTAGAACATTTACTAAGGTTGGAGGAAGCTAAGTGCCAATAAATTGGCAGCGATTTTTATAGTTACCGACGTAAAACCTCAAAATCTTGATCCTATGCGTCACAATCTATAACCATTGTCAATACCTTATTTACTGAAGGGACTATTACCAATTATAATTTTGAAAAAATTGATTTTTTTTACATTTTTTGATTCCTTATACCTTCAGAAATCATCTCCTAACTTTTTATAAAGAAATTTGAAAAAATATGAAAGTTGTAGCAGTTTTAGCGCTTGCGCGTTTTCGGCGCGCGACACCTGGTTCCACTAGATTCGGCAGCTGCGCTTCTCCTCTCTCCAAAATACCGTTATTCTATACACACACATACACATATATACACATATATATATACAAATATAGCTTAGTGTCGACTTTCTCTCACGTGTTTAGTATATATTTGGTATATATACAAACGTTTAAGATACTTTCAAAATGGGTACAAATCCGTATGGAAAAGGAACATAAAGATCGTATCCAAAAACAGCAAGGCGTGTGAGAAGATCTCATGAATTTCAGGGAAATCAGCATACTACTGAACACAGTACGGAATTCACGAGTAATTTGGCAAGAAAATTATCAACAAGTAATTTTGAGGTTAAACTCGACAATAGCCATTCTTATTGTATTTTGTCCTTTTCCCTCGTTTTCTCGGCGTTGGCGAGTATGTTACAATGTACCAAAAGTTTTACCAAAAGTGCAATTCGTGGACTAGGATTTAAAATAAATATTGAGTGTGAGTGTGGTGATCGACATATAAATTCTGGCCATTTGATAAATACATCATTAGAAGTTAACCGGCGCATTGTATTTGTTATGCGATTGCTTGGTGTTGGTATCAATGGTTTAAATCTCTTTTGCTCACTTATGGATATGACATCTTCTTTTAAAACAACAACCTACTACAGACTATTAGAAAATGTAAAAATAGCGGCAAGTTCTGTGGGTAAAATTTACTTAAAAAAAGCTGACGAGGAAGAAAAGCAAAAAAATAAAGAAGCAGGGATGCCCGACGACGACTTGGTGGTTTCGGGACACGGAACCTGGTCAAAGCGAGGTTTCAGTTCTCTGCTCGGCGTTTCAACCATGATTGGTAAACATTCTGGTAAAGTTTTAGATTTTTTGTTTCATCAAAAGTATGTAAAACATGCGAGATTATGTTGAAAAAATTGAATCGCGTCGATTTTTATATATGGTACGCGAGCTAGCATCAAAAAGAATGCAGTGCAAATTACGAAGGTAACTCGGGTGGTATGGAGGTTCAAGACATTATAGAAATTTTTAAAAACTCCATTAATTTGCATAATGCTAAATATTCTATACGGTTCTCGAGACGATACAAGAATGGCACCACCCTGAGGTAATGTGATAAACGGTACCGGTACCGATACCGGTACCCCGGGGTGGGTTCCGCCAGAATAGGATAGGGTGGTAGGTTTTACTGGGTCTGTTTGCGATGCAACGGCTGTGCAGTTTTTTCGCGCTTTTGTTTATTTTATTTTTCGTCTTATATTATACACAGGGCGGATGCATCCCCAACCAGCCCCACAATATCCGGTTGTACGAACCCAGTCGGATGTGCCTTAAGTGGCATTTCCTACATACCCTCGAAAAAAATTATTATTATTATTGTTATAATAGAGATTATAATGGTCTGAGTGAATTAATATTTTGTCTAATTTGGTATTGTGTTTATAGTGGTAATGCAGTTTTATATAATTCAGGGTGATGACGTAATATTCTTTGAAAGCGGAAATAATTATTGGATCAATTATATTACATAATGTGGAAAAGATATTTTCAATTTTATTCTTAGTAAATTTTATATGTGTATTTAGATCAGTAATTTTCATATTGAGACTTTTTTTCCTGATGTAGTATGAGAAATGATTGAATTATCTATTCATGTAACGACTGCTAAAAGAGATGCGGTGTAGATAATTATTAATGTGTTTAGGGAAAATATCGTGAGCTCTGCATACTAATAGAAATTTCGATTGACTATTATAAACGATAAATTGTTTCTGAGATTTGGTTCATTTGATAAAATATTTGCTAACTGGATCGTCAAAATTTATTCTTACGATGTTTAGAATTTTCGTTAAATTGACTCTTGGTCTGGACTTTAAAAGGTCGACAGAAGAAGAATTATGTCGATGGAGAGTATATTGCTTATCTGTATTTTGAGAAGAAGACGCAAGTAAAGGTGAGCGACGTGTGGCTTGAGCATTGGCCACAGAATCGGCGATATTATTGTCAACTAAGCCAGGAAGTCGATGACAAATTAATAAAACTATCAATAAGTTTAGTAGTATGATCAAGCTTGGTAAAGATAAACTTAACAATCTTGATAAAAGTAATATATTTTATATATTAATTGTAAAGATTGTCCCGCTAATTACATTGGCATGACCTCTCGCAAAATGATAAAACGCAGAAATGAGCATAGAATTGATGTTATTAATAAAGAGACTACCTCCGCTCTTGCTTTACATAATATAAACACTACTAATCATGAATTTGATTTTGATCATGTACAGATTTTAGATCAAGAAAGTATGGAATACATAAGAAAGTTTTCTGAAATGTTGAATATTCACTATCATGACGACAATATTAATAGAATGACAGATACAAATTTCTTAAAACAGAGCTATAAAAAATCAATTAATTTATTAAAAAAGTCCCTTTGTAAATAATAGGTAACTAATCTATAACCGTAGGAGGTGGCAGTTGCCGCGTTGAACAGTCACCCGTTCGCTTGATTCCACGAAGGGGTTCCTTCGATGCGGCACAGTACTACTACTATATGTACATACTTTGATAGTAGTGGTACACATATACATGCTGCCTCCAGCTCTTTAGTATATGACGCGCTCTCGCGACACACGCGAGACACTTCCCTCTCCCTCACTCTTATATTTGCGCTCACGTCAATTTCGTCGAATTCGAGGTGTTTTTCGCAGTACCTGTCTAGCGGGCGAGTCGATATGATGCGAAGACCATCTTCCGTAATCTTTCGCGCGTCCGCTACTAAGCGAAGTTGGTGTGACGAAAGTCATGAGTTTTACATTTGTTTCTGTTTTTAGTTTTTAATTATTATACTTTACTGTCTAAAATCATGAATGTTATTATTAGGTTCCTAAGATTTGGATATTGATATATAGTTTTACAATATAATGAATTATTCCCAATGTGAGACATAAGAAGTTTTTGATCGTGAGTAGTTGGTTTTTTGTTTTATTGTTTTTTTTTATAATAATTTAAATGGTTTTATTTATATTGTATTAAATTTTATTTTTGTAGCCTTGAAAAGGGACACCATCAATGCGTCCGAAACCTAGGCAAATAAACGTTTTTAACTCGCAGGGATCACTCTTATTATTCCTCCTTTATATTAATTATTTGGCTAGTAATCGAGTCACATCAACTTCATAATTTATAGTTTATACACTGAGAAAACTATATCGTAACTCACGCGATATATATCGTAACTCACGCCACATTATATCGTATAAATTTACGTATCAATATCATAATTATTCAGCGTCAGATGCGATATGATATCGTGAAATTAGCACTTTGAAATCTTAATTTCTATATGCAAAATACAATTTTAAATAGTTTAATTTCTCTTAATAGGCGAAATATTATGTACAGATCCCATGCTCATGATTTTATAACATTGGATAAAAAGGAATTTGATCTACGATATATGAATCGAAAAATTTACGATATGAAAAATGTATGGATCAGGTCGTAGTAAACCATTTCCGATCACGTTAGGTGGGACTAAATTATTTTTGACCGCAGAACAGCCGGCAAAACTTAAAAAAAAAATTTATTGCTCATATCCAAATCGTAAGGCCCAACAATAATCCCTGAATTTTTTCAGAATTTTTTTACTACGATTTAGATGCCTTGGCCTTGGAGGGTTAAATATACCGATTATTTATAAATTATGCAGAATTTATTTTTATAATATTCAAATACAATACAATATAATATACTACACGGAGTTATAATTGTAACTATCACTTGTAAAATATAAGTAAAATTCCTTTGAAGCTTTTTAAAGTTCCACCGTGGCGTAGTGAGTTAAGTTGGGGGGATTTAACAAAATTAAGAGTAAAAATTGTAACTGTAACAGGTTAAACAAGGAAAGAACGGACAATATAGCGACTCAAATGCGGTCTGGTGCTTTCACACCTTTTCTAAATTTTGCTCAATTAGAGGAGAGAGAGATGGAGTACGTTATTACCTCATTAATTAATAATGGCAATTCAAAAGCAATATTTGAAAAACAAGTAGACGAATTAGATAGTTAATAAAATTATGGAAAAACCTAACCATTCGTACCAATACCTTCTTTGGATTACACTTAAAAATCCACAATCTAAAGGCATACAAAGTTTTCGCTTGGTTATTGCTCTTAGGCATCTTAATAGTCCAAGAGCCAGCACCTAAAAAACTGTTTGAATTTACTAAAGCTAGTCTTTTTTATAGTTCATTACAATGGTTGTGTACACAAAAATACTGCGGTCAGTCAAGCGAAACTGAGAACAGGTGACTCAGGTGCGCTATCAAAGGTGTCGTACCTGCCGAGGTAATAAAATTAATTTTCTAAGGTTGAAAATTGTTATACAACTTGTATATTGCATATAAATAAAAATTGTGATGGTCAGTCAGCTGAATATGGGGACGGAGCTGGTCAGTCGGCCGCAATGTATGGGCAAAAAATAAATAATGTGCAATTCATTTACTACACTTAAAAATTTTTGTAGCGGTATTAAATATTATTTTAAACATAAAAGAAATAGTCAGTCATTGATTTAACGGGACAAGGCCCGTCAGTCAACAAAAAAAGGAATAAAAATATCGCGTGCGCGCTCGGTGTTGAAGGCGATTTGAACAGGTAAGAGCACAGGTATATTCGTAGGTATGAGGTCGAATTTATATACACCATATAATCAATATACACAACGATCAAGGTCGTTGTACCTCTAGTATAGGGATAGATACACTTTTGTCCCCACCACCGAATCCTCTGCTCCAAAATATAACGGCTTTTCTGCTTAATAGCATCAGTGATGGTTAAACCGTAGTGAGTGACGCATCTCTTTCGTGTCAAAATGAACAAAATTTGTATATTCGACCTCAAGACGCATCAGCCGTTAACATTATTTACGGAGGAAACTTTAAAAAATTGTAAAGCAATTTTACAAATTCGTGTAAAATATAAAATAAAATATATTTAACATACGAAAATGTATCTTTGCCATTACATCCCGGACAAATTGAGTGCTACCATATAGCTTGCTACAGAAAGTTTACGGCTTTAAGCAAGAAGTACAGACAAGAGTTAAGGTAAGATACAATTTAATATTAACATTTTGTGCATGCAAAAATTATTAAAATCGTACGTATTAATATCGTATCTAATAATATCGTATAATGTATAAAATGTAGAGTATAGGTATATTGAGATATCGTATAGTATATAATAAAAATAAAGAGTGTCGGTACGTATCCAGAGATTTAGACGCGCGCGTGGCGTGGCGTGGGTGCGTGGTGTGGCATGAGTGGATTTTGGCGCGAATACAGGGATTTAAACGCTCAACTGTGTGTATGCGTGTGGCGTGGCGTGGGTTGCATTTTGGCGCGAATTTAAACGCTCAACTGTGTGTATGCACGTGACGTGGCGTGTGTGTATTTTGGCGCGAATACAGAGATTTAGACGCTCACCTGTGTGTGTGCGCGTGGCGTGGCGTAGGTATTTGCGCATGTGCACTATAAATTCTGTTTCAATTTTTCAATGTATACGTTGACGCTTGACAATTTTTATACATCAATATGTCAAATAAATATTAATGAAAGTAATAAATTATCGATAGTTTTCCTTATAACTAATGCATTTCATTGTATTATAGAAAAACTGCAAGTTGTACAGATGTACCCCAGGAGGAAACAGAGCAACCAGCAGGGCCATCGTGTTCTGAACCGAGTTATGTAAAAAATATTATTGAATTATAAATAATAATTATTCAATTATCAATAATTTAATATATGTTATTTCTTTTTATACAGAGACACAGCAACTGGTGATGAATCTGAGAAAACTGCGGAGATTGTAGAGGCTATATGTTCTGAAGCAAGGAAGAAAATATTACAAATTCTTATTTACTAATTTTTATTTACTATATTTAAATCATTTTTAATGTAATAAATAATTTTTTAGTGGTAATAAAGCCGAAGAAGAAGAAGAAGAAGAAGAAGAAGAAGAAGAATTAATAGATGATAGCACCTGCTTTATTTGCAACAAAGGAAGAAAAAAATTTCATGGACGCTGGCAAACTTTACATACGTCGGTAAATAATTTTATAGCACATGTAATTAAATCGCATGCGTGTAAAGTTGATAATGTTGACATGTTAGAAAAAATACAAGACACGTTAGATTCGAATCGCATTCTAAAATATCACATGTCTTGTATAACGAATTATAAGAACGAATGTAATCGTCAATTAGAGAAAGAAGAATCCGCCGTGTCAAAACACCGAAAAGGCTTTATCACCTCTACGAAATATGTTTCTCGAGAAACTTGAAGAATAAATTGCACAGAATGACTTAGATATTTCCCCGAGTTATTTGTCACCGTGGTATTTACAAAGAAAATTACTCGACACATACAAAGGTAAAATTAAGATAATTTCGATAAACAATGTAAAATTAGTTCTGCCAGCTACTGGGGTGAATCTACAAGACATAGATTTGGAATTGCTCCAAAATAAAGATGACATCGAAACAGCTGCATTGCTCTTACGAAAGACAATATTATCTATTGAAAAACGAAAGCTTCCAACGAACATAAAAACGAAGAATATTATCGAAGCAGAATGCCCGGAAATTCCAAGTTTCTTAACAGATTTTTACTGTTTATTATTAAGTGGCCAACGCATGAAAAATAAAATAAGCGATGCTCGAAGTTGACTAGTGTAATCTTTCAGCGAAGATGTTATTTATGCTGTAACTAATGCCAGATTAAGAACAGCAAAACATCTGACATTGGGCATGGCAATTAAAAGCCTCACGAGCAGCAGGAAAATTGTAGACAGTTTAAACAGGTATGGCCATTGTTGCAGCTACACAACTCTAGAGGAAATCGAAACTGAGGCGACTTTTAGCTCCACCGTCGAAACCCAAATATGTCCTGAGGTTATAAAACAAAAACCGAATCTGTGTACAGGGTTAGCTTTTAACAATTTCGACAGGTATGTTGAAACGTTAACCGGAAAAAATACACTACATGATACTGTACGTATTATTTTCCAGGATATTGAGAACGAAGTACTTGAAAGTGTGGCTGCCAGCGACAGCGAACCATCGGCCGTGCCATCAGTAGAGCAAAGCCGAAAAAGAAAAAGACGTACTTTCGATGCAATAACGCCTGATCTACGACCTTATCAAAAGAAGCCAAAATTAATTGAAATTCTGTCCGTACTACCTGCTGAAGCTACAACTTTAATTCCATGTAGTTTAAACACACACGGAAGAATACGGTTTGTTTGGATGTTATCTCATGTATTTCACATTTGAAAATACACCTATGTGGGTAGAATTCAATAGTTTATTATTTATTGATAACTCCATAAAACAAAAAGTTTCATACTTAACTACAATAAATCAATCTCCGACAAGTAACCATGTAGTTGCCGAAACAATGCATCAAGCCCAAAAAGTTGCACTTGAATGTAATGAACCGTATATGCAAGTCACACACGATTTAGCTATAGCGAAAATTGCGCTACAGATTCAATCAACAGAGAGAGAGAGAGGAAATGAGCAGAATTTTAATAATCTCTTTATACATTTTGGCGCTTTTCATATTCAGATGGCATATTTTAAAGCTGTTGGCAAATTTATAGACAGCTGCGGAATTGCAAATATATTAATTGATTCCGAATTGCTGGCAAGTGGATCTTTGAATGGTTTTTTAACTGGAAAGCATTTTAACAGATGCAAACACATTCACCCAATGATAAGCTTAGCCTTGTCTATTTTGCATTTTGAAAGCTTTGCACAATCGGAAAATATTCAAGTAAGTGAAAAAGTGAAAAACTATCTTGTAACTTTTCCGAAGAATCGATCAATGGTATCAACGATCGATAATGTTGATTTATTACGTATTATTTATATAAATCTAATTAATAACTATTTGATGTTTACCGCAAGTATTCGAACGAATGATTTTGAGTACCTCGTTGGCTGGTTTTATATCATAATAAATTATGCAGAGTTAATGAAACACATCCAGGACTCATCGTACAACTTGAGAGGGGTTCTTTCGGAGTAAAAAGAACGGACAATCAATTCCCAAAAATACCAATAGATCTCACTTTTGAACAGACGATTAATGCAGATGCGGCAAGCAGATTAACAGAAGTTTTGCATTTTATAAACTCGCTACCAGCTCGACAACGCTGGTGCAAAGCATGATATCTACAATAATAACTCATGTATTACAAGAAGCTGGTTTAAGGCTGAATCAAGACATTACTGCTGATCTAGAAAAAAATAGAATAAAAAAGAGTACTACACAGCTTCAAAATTTGATACATGCCATAAAACAAAATATAAATCCATTTGATCGTAGTCTCGATCCGAACTTCTTGTTCAATATTTATACTGGCCATGCTGCATCAGACAGCAACTAAATGTTTGTTAAATGTCGAAATTGACAGCGATGAATTACGGAAAGCATTTATTTCTTCCTGCAATGAGGAAAGCACACGATTTGAGGCGAGCATTATTACTAATAAAGTTGTAACATTCGCAGATTCGTTAAAAAAAAACAAGTTAACGTTAATGGCAAAATTCAGGATGCAACGCGATCTTTTTGGCAGGCTTCTTGCTGTTTCAGTCGAACAGAGCATTCACCTTGAAAAAGTCTTAGCGTATCCGTTGACTCCGACACCATTTGCATTGTGTCATTTAGATGGGACACATTGCAAAACAGATAAATCCGCCTTAATGAGAAGATTGGAAATTTCTATCGATAGCGAAGTACCTGCGTATACTGACGTTGTTTTAATCGATGGCTTTTTCTTTTTGCATTTAACGAAGGACGTTCCCTTGACCTTCGGAAATATTTCGAATAAATTATTGCAAAGCATTGTAAATTTTTTTCGCCAATCATTGTAGATATTTTTCGCCATCAATTAAGGATTGCGAGCATGCATTGTGTGATACCTCGGAAAACGCGATTACAACATCTCTGGGCCTGATCAAAAATGCAACACGGATTTTTCGAAAGAATTGCAAAATATTAAATTCAAACAAACTTTCGTAAAATTCCTTATTGATCATTGAGCTAGTGATGAATTAGCACCATACTTGGGCATTCAAACCGTCCAATTAAATTATGATCAGTGCTATCGGTATACTGTAATCGATGGCAGAATAAATAAAACAATTGAAGAAAATTTTACCTGCACATCCCACGAGGAGGCAGACACAAAAATAATTTTTCCATGCATGTAACATTCAGACACTGATATACTTGTCATAATGTTAGGAAATATGGAAAAGTTATCAAGTGCATCGAAGATTTGCATTGAAGTTGGAAGCGGAAACCGGCAAAGAATCATCGATGTAAATAAATTATACGAAGAATTGGGAAATTCTTTATGTAATGCTATGCCAGGACTGCACGCTTTTACTGGGTGCGATTTTAACCCGGCATTTCAAAAAAGGGTAAAAAAAGACCTCTGCAACTGCTTCGCCAAAAGCTTTCGCCGATCTCGAGTACCTAAACGACAATAACAGGAGTGAAGTATTCGAGAAAATTCAAGAATTTGTGTGCCACTTATATGGCATGAAAAAATTAAAATCTGTGAACGAAGCACGATTCGTTTTATTTTCAAAAACATACAAATGCTCAAGTACCGTCAATGATTCGTTCAAGATTAAAGTGAAAAATGTTGATGGATTTAGTATGCCACCAAGTCAGTCAGAATTGTTGCAACAATTCCTAAGAGCTGGTTACATAGCAAATATTTGGCGCAATGCTCATGCAAAAATCAGAACAGAACTGTCTCCAATAGATCACGGGTGGAAAATAGTCGAGGAAAAATATGACTTCGATTAGTTTAAGGGGGTAACACCGTGTGACGCGCCTTTTTTCAACGTTTATTTATGAATTTTTTTGGGGTATAAAATAAAATGCGATCTTTCTCAAATTTTTATGTTTTTATTGATGTTTACTAGACAAAAAAAATATTTTTTTTTTATAATATTTATGAGGTTTTATTTTGGTTTCGCCCACCTAAAGTAGACTCCTCGTTTTGGAGACGATGGTGGGGGGGGGGAAGCACTCAGGCTTCTGTGATCATCTGAAATCAAAAAAACACATAGATTATTGTTTGTTAGATGTCTCGCTATTACGCTAACCTTATATGCATATATTTTTCATTAAAAAGAAAAATGTCGGACTTTTAAGCAAAGCATTTTTTTTTGGGTTTTTTTTTGGCCAAAATTGTTTTAAAAAAATTAATTTATTGTTAAAAATTTAAATGTTTCAGAGGTTAGCGTAATAGTCTTGTATGTTAAGAATAACTGGTAAAAATTTCAGCACGATCGGTTGAATAGTTTTTTGTGAGTGCTTCCCCCGCGACCAAAAAAAGTGGTTTCGAGAAATACGCGTTTAAAGTTTTGATAACAGATTTCTCGTAAAAAAATCAAACTTACCCTAATCGGCTATGCCTGGTCCATAGAGTAGTCCTTCGGTTTCATCAAAGTTTTCATCTGCAGCAGCCCTGAGAGCCCTCCGTAGAGTTCTACCCTCTTTTGAGTTGATTTCAGCGTTTTTGTTCGCTTTTAAAATGCGTGCATTGTCGACAACGTCGGAGTAATCCCTTGCTGTTTGGCCAATTATTACTCCCATTGTCTCCATTATTTTCAGCACAGGTAGAAAACCTTCATTGAAGATACAAGCAGCTGTCAGTGTAGGGATTTCCAAAACTTTTTTGATCCATTATTGAGCAAAAAAGATTGACACCCGCCTGGCCAACGCCGAGTAATCGCATGATGAAAGTAAACCGTCGATTTATTTCGTCCGCGTTTTTGATCATCGGGCAAGAATCAATAAGATAATCTCGACAAGAGCATTTTACACTCAATTTGAATCCTAGTCCTCTTGGTGAATTCATAAGAAATTTTATGGCACTGTCACATTCTTTACACTTCACAATATTTTCTAATACACCAAACACTAAATTGAAACAAATAAAAACGTACTTGAAAGACGGATCATGAGACACTTCAAAAGCATCGTTATGTTCAATTTTTTTAGCAGATGTACTGACAAATGTAGTATCTTCTTCCGCGGTAAATTGATTGAAAAGATCTTTTTTTGACTCCTTTATTTAGATGCCGACTGTCTCTATAGCCGCGTCGGTCCATTTTCAAACTTGATGTTTACACGTCGAGTGAATAACGGATACTGCTGAAATATCCGAAATTTTGTAGGTTCAAAATTTTATACCTGTATATATCTATGTCGTATACTATAATACGTTACTTATAATATGTACACCTGCGTAGATATATAAAAATAGACAGAAGGAACAAGAGAGTGGGGACGGCCGGAGCAGCTGCTGCCGACGAGCACTGCTGTTTGGAGCGTTACAATATACCTGCGGCGCGCTCGCTTCTTTTGGCTATATCTTTAAAAGTATTTTGAATTTCAATCTGAAATTTTCACAATATTTTCAACATATTTTACTTGCGAAATATGACAAAAACCCAACATCTATATTTTTAAGTCGACACACGCTGTTACCCCCTTAAAGGCGATCAATTACCACAATTGGTCAACCATGTCGTCCTTCAACCTCCAGACGAAAATTCAGGTATGCAAATAATAGTTGTCAAAGTAAAAAATAATTATTATGTATTATATATAATTACAGCAGTTACATTAATTTTTCAGATTCTCGATCAGAAACTCAATTGGAAACAACCGACAATGAATTTGATGAGTCGGAGGAAGAATTCGAAAATGAATGATTCATTACAATATTCATTTTACTGTATATTTTGTATATAATAAAGTTTTAATATTATTATATTGTAATTAATAAATTGCTTATTCAATCCAGTCTGTTAATGTAAATAAATAAAGATTATAATGAAGAAAGAAGCAAACTGTCACCTGCGATGCTGAGCGCGCGCGAGCAATATTTTTATTCCTTTTTTTGTTGACTGACGGGCCTTGTCCCGTTAAATCGATGACTGACTATTTTTTCTATGTTTAAAATAATATTTAATACCGCTACAAAAATTTTTAAGTGTAGTAAATGAATTGCACATTATTTATTTTTTGCCCATACATTGCGGCCGACTGACCAGCTCCGTCCCCATATTCAGCTGACTGACCATCACAATTTTTATTTATATGCAATATACAAGTTGTATAACAATTTTCAACCTTAGAAAATTAATTTTATTACCTCGGCAGGTACGACACCTTTGATAGCGCACCTGAGTCACCTGTTCTCAGTTTCGCTTAACTGACCGCAGTATGTTTGTGTACACAACCATTTTAATGAATTATAAAAAAACTAGCCTTAATTAATTGAAACAGTTTTTTAGGCACTGGCTCTCCGTCTATAACGAGGAAACCTTCATTTAGTTTTTCCTCGATCGAGGAATAGAAACTGTTGTCAATTAATTTTAGATTTTATCTTTCACTTCACAACATACCCATATAGGCATACCTACGTTGAAGAATGGTGTAGTGTAGGTTAGGTTAGTGAGGTTGCGTTAGAGTAGGAATTGTTTATTGAATAAATAATTGAGAGAAAACCGAAGCGGAATCACGCACGTACCACAACACCGAACGCACGCTAATAATTAATATTATTATTTATTAATCGAGTACGTATTAATTACATGTTTCACGGGATGAGCGACAGCGCGACAATCATACACACCACCAGCACACATACACGTAAGTTTCCATGGGGAAGCTATCGTAAATTCGACACAAATTCCCTCTATTTCTTTTTTCAGCAGCAGATGGAGCGGACGAAAGAGAGAGAGAGAGAGAGAGAGAGAGAGAGAGAGAGAGTGAACACACAGGCGGCCGAGCGCACAGACATGGCCGCTACTCCACTCCAGCAGATGGCCATTACACACACACCAACACATTTCGAGTACGCGGATGACCTGTAGAGTGGACAGCGATCGCAGCGCGAGGGTATGCACGCGCGTCGTACACGGGAACATTTTCGAGAGCAAGCGGAAGAGAAAGAAGTGGCACGCTAATTTCGAGTGCCAGCACTGTTTACAGCGGTGACTGTCACTCGGATTTTGGATGACCGCCTGGCCGCTCGCGCTCGGTGTCGCGGCACGCTGATTTCGAGTACCAGTTCCGTTTACAGCGGTGATTGTCAATCGAATGTAAGCTGTACGCCGAAATAATTGTTGAATGGTCAATACCCGTATTACAAAAATCATAAAATACACTTTCTTATATAGTAACTAAGTATTGAATAATAAAATAATAATAATCTTAAACCTAAGGATCCCTGGAACAAGTATTTATTATTAATTATAAGTTTCTAAGTAATAAAATTTAAAAAAAACACGTATAAAACACGTATTTTATCAGTTTCTATACAAGTTTTATCAAACTGTATAAAATTTAAAGAAAATTGCAATATTTGTGTATAAATATTCATTAAAATGAACTATATATAGATCGTATACAAATTGCAATATTTGTTATCGTTATTGTTTGTCCAAGGTCGAAGTTCAAGTGAATTTCGTAGAGTTAATTTTTTGCCTATACACATAAGATTTGGTTCCCTATATTCATAATGTGTCCATAGATTTTAATTAAAATTTTTATTAAGATGAAAATCTATTAGCGGAAACCAGGGTAAAGTGATCATAGTAACTATAACATCTTACATTAATAAACATAATAGCAACTTAAAGAAAAGTCATTTATTAAGTTTAATATTATTTAGCTATTTTTGAAAAATGCCGATTCACTTTACCCGGGCCTTCCAGTGCGGGGTAAAGTGAACTAGAGGGTAGAATTAAATATTTTGAAAATACTTTACTACTTTTTTACGGGAATAGATAAAAACATTAATTTAGATAATAATAAAACTTAAATGACATTTTAAAATGCTGTAAAATACGAAAAAATTAAATATGGAGGTTATGTTGGCCCATTTAGGCTTAAATACAAAATGCGTTGCAACAAAGACTTTGTATACTATACTAACACGCACCTTGAACAATATTTTGTTACATTATCCATCTGGCCGCGTATAAATTAGTGCAATCGCATTCTTTTCCGGACCACTTTACCCCGATTCACTTTACCCCGAGACGTCGATTTCTAAAAATCCTTGTTTAAAAACAGAAAAACATCATTTAAAGCTCTGCATTCTTGGCAATAATAGTAAGTGAAACATATTTGAAGTAATTAGAAAAAAAATCTAGCAATAAAACTGATTATAAGTATCTATAATCGTTAAATTAAATTCGACAAACCAACTTTCTTTTAAGATCGAAAAATACAATTATTTTTCTTTCGTAAAATATTAATTGTTATGTAGTAAAACTTTTTTATTATCATCCTTGCATAATTATCTTTCACTAAAATTAAAATTAGGCATAAATAATAATTTATTGAAGAAATAATAAGCATGATTCACTTTACCCGTATGTTCACTTTACCCCAGTTTCCCCTATATAAATTGCAATATGTATAAATTTATTGCAGTTGGATGTTAACTATAGTATTATTTCACATACGAAAATGAAACGAGCACTGTTACCTTATACAGGAATCACAATACTTTTGACAAAGTCTAATAATGTTTTATAATTGTATGCAATGATATTAATCTACAAAAATCCTGTTTAATCTTAACTGTCTTTAAATGTTTAATTGCAGTTTAAGTGGAGTTCTTCTTAAATATAAATAATTATAACTTTTATAGATATTGCGCCGTAACAGTAAAATAAAATTAATTTTCATTTAAATATATAGTGATTGTCAAAAAGTCGAACTTTTCAAGAGCATAATTTAAAAAATCGCTGCCAATTCAGTGGCACTTAGCTTTCTCAATCTAAAAAATTGTTCCAACGTGAATTTCTTTATTGTAATACATTATTTTAAATTGCTATATCTGTTTATAATTAATTGCTAAAAAAGGTGGGTTTTTTAATTACAAAAAATTATAAGTTTATGATCATAAATTGCATTATTGATTTCAAAATATCGTAAAATAAAATAATAGTAAATTATTCCCATATGAAATTGTTCTAACATAAATGTCATATTTTACCCATTACCTTTTTTTGCTTCTTTATTGAAAAGTCGTCAAAATATTTCAACGGTTCAGTTTAAGAAGTTTACGAAGCTTAGGCAGGAGAAAGTGAGATTTTGTGAGCGGTATGCGAAGTTTCATTTCTCCTCTACTGCACGGAAAAAAATATCTCGTAATATTTACATGACAATAATTTGAGTATGTAACACATTGATTCCTGTTAATCTTACAGGCACAGTTTATAGAAATCCCAATCTAAGCTTGAGCCCAAACAACCTAACCTTTTTTCATCACACACGTGTATATGCGTAAATTTATTGGAAAGCAAAGAAAACTAACAATAAAATTGGCTTTAAAATATAATAAATATACGAAAGCAAATAAATAGATTGTTTTTTAAGTAATATATAGTTATATATATAGTTATATAACTGAAAAAATTATCGAAATGTGAGGTTACATGGCGTAATCAGACGCAAGTCTCCAAGCCGCTGTCTTATAACGACTCGGCCTGTAGTATTCACGTTCTTTCCTGTAGGAATAACCAGCTATTTTTTACGTGTGTACACACAAAAACATACCAAAAATTCCAGACAGTATGCCTGAAAACCCGTATAACAATTGCCGACATCGGAAAAATGCCAATACTGGTTCGATCGTAAAAGCAATACTGACCCAGTACCCACATGACAGTACTTTAACAACATGTTAATATCGTCTAGTCAATACTGGATCAGTATAGATAAGTCCCATACTGGCTTGCCGATAGTATACCAATACTGAACCAGTATCGGCAAATTCAGTACTAACATGTCTATACTGAACCAGTACTCATTTACATTTATTTTCGGGATATATTATTTCAGCTAAGTTTATCAAACTTGAAAATATATTGGTATACAGACATAATAAAGAAACGATTTTCATAATAAAATTCCTTTATTCTTGAACAATATTTTCAAGGAATCTAACCCTCGATCTAACCACCTTTAAATTACATGTTATATATTATTAAATTATGAGATAAAAATAAATCATACATCTATTATATTATATTACTTATATTTTAGATTAATCAAAATATATTTTAAAAAATTAAAAAATATTTTATTTTAAATTTAAAGATCCTTAAGTGCCATACATGAATAGACATAATGAAAACCTTTATATTTCATGATGCACCGCAATGTTTTGAGAATCAAAAAGATCGAATTGGAGTTCTTAAGATTTTATTTATTATTCTAAATACATACTCTTAGCTAACCAATGAGGGAAATTGAAAAAGATTGATTAAAGTTATAGTGTTTTAAAACCATATCTTATGATAAAATTTTAAAAATCAAAGAATTTTAGCTTTAATGTACTATAACTTTGGTCAGTCTATTTTCATGTCATTTCATTGGTAGGCTAAAGATAAGTTTTTTAAACACAACAAATTCTTCAAAACCTTAATCCTATAATTCTGACATGCAAAACCTTGTGGTACATTAAGAAATATGCAGCTTTTTATTTTAAATATTATCCGTAAAATGGCTGTCTTATAGTCGCTGGAAAAGCCAAGAGGGGCAAAAGGGCGCACACATGTGCGAAAGAGAATGTAGCGATTTTATTGGCTTTTTTATGTTTCTTTTGCTGCCGCGCGCGGACGACGAAGTCTTTCTTGACTTTCTATTTCACTGCTGATATTCGTTCTGACCAGTCGTAGAGTGTTAGTGCGTGTAGCGGGTCGTTCGACTCGGAAAATCTAAAATTTTACAAAAATCACCTCCCGATGTGACAGTTTGTCTTTCTTTTCAAGCCAGATTTAATAATTTGGTGTTTAATATGATTTTTATTTTAATTTATCATTCTATTGTAATTCTAAATTTTGCCGAAGAAAAGTGTAGTGTTTGTGTTACATTGTTTCTATAAAACGTTACAGGTGTGAAAAAAGTAATTAAATTTGGTTGTTTTCTTTAATATACTGTTAAAAGTAAATTTTTTTTGTATTTTTTTTTTAAATATACGTGCGTCAATGATAGAGACTGCCTGATTATACTGATGATGCCTACATATTTTATGAATTAACAGTGTAATCCAATGCTGGGAGGGGTATTTGCACGCAGAGTAGTTGTTTCTGTTGTTCTAATAAATATAGTAGATTTTTTGTTAAGGGGGTATCCCTATATAGATGGGCAAAAATAAACTGAAACTTTGCGAATTTTTTTTGAAAAAACTATACAAGATTTTTATTTGAAAATTTTTTGGTTTATTATTCAAACATTAAATATGCATTTCTTATTTTTTTTATTACATTATTTTGTTTATGCTAGTGATAAAAAAATGATGAACCATGAACTTTTTTTTTCTTCCTACAATTTTGTGTGCAGACTTGTCGTCGTCGTATCTCTCTGAAACATAAAAAAAAAGTTTTTTGTTATTATTAGGTCTAAATCTCGTCGACTAACCTAAATTAAAAGTATAAAAAAATTCCATAGCAAAATGGTGGACTTTTGAAAAAAAACTGTAATTTTTTTTATTATTATTGCAAAATTGTGGTTAAATAAATTTTTATTTCAAAAACAAGTAGGTTCATCGACTAGATTATGAAATTACCTTCAAAATGGCGTTTTTTTGTGATAAGTTGAAAACTCACCGAGAAACTGTGCACACAAAATTGTAGGAAGAAAAAAAAAGTTCATGGTTCATCATTTTTTTATCACTAGCATAAACAAAATAATGTAATAAAAAAAATAAGAAATGCATATTTAATGTTTGAATAATAAACCAAAAAATTTTCAAATAAAAATCTTGTATAGTTTTTTCAAAAAAAATTCGCAGTTTCAGTTTATTTTTGCCCATCTATATAGGGATACCCCCTTGAGTGTACGAGACACGCTAAAATCCCCGCCTACAATTTGCTGTTAGAAGCAATAATCTAAATTTTATCAAAGATAGATGTTCAAATCATCTTTAAGAAACGAATGTTCGTATTAACATCGTACAAACATTCCAATAATTACTTATTAACCTTTAAGTTTAAAGGAGCATCTTTTTAATTCTATATTTTATAAAATATATTTAAATTTATCTAAAAAAATAAGTAACATAGTTATAATAACTAATTATAATGTAGTGTACATAGTGATATAGTAACTATGACATAGTGATATAGTAACTATGATATAGTGACTATAATGTAACATTTATTTTTACCTAAAATTATATTAACAATTAATTTTCAAGTTTAAATGTGGTAAGGTTCTCTTAATACACATAGGTATTTATATTAAAATTAATGTAATAATTCAGATAGAAAAAAATTATTCTTAATATTAAATATTAGACATTTTCTTACAATTTTATTTATTTTTAGTTTCTTAATTCTCTCTATGATTTTAAGAATCAATTTTTAAGAATCAGACAATCAGCAAAGCAGTCTACAAGTAGTAATATAGAGCGCAGTGCAGCACAGAACAGCACAGGGCAGTACTTATGTGGATACTCCTTTATTATATCTATCCAATATGAGAACACCGACTATGTTAGCTCGGGTAGAGCGAAATTCGTTCACGGACTGATAAAGCTTCATTAATGAACTTACCTTTTATTTGAAAGATGCGGTGTATTGTTTTGATCGTTTATCGACATAAAAAGTATACTATTTATCGACATAAATAGTGGTCTATCAGTACAGAACTCGCCGATACTGGTTAGATACTGGGCCAGTACTGGTTATACATTAAACCTAATTTATAACAGTAGTCGGCGCCACCGGTTGCAAAAACATAAATATATTGTTATTTATGGCCGTAAGTCGTGTTATTTCGTACTTAACGTTTTAAAACTACTTGTATACGATATAAGACATATTTAATGATCAATCTACCGAAGTTTTAAGATGTCGAAACATCATCAACATTTAATGCGTCATCCATTAAGATAAAATATGTTTCCCGCAAGTGACGGGATTTTCTTTCGTTTGATATATAAGGACAATAGGAAATTATTATTTTAAGAAATAATTCTTATTTTTAGGTTTCCTTTCAGCTTTACGAATCTAGATTAAGTAATATGTTTACGAAATCTCCGCAGCGTAAAATGAAGTATGTTAGTAATTAGTAATATATAAAAGTAAAAAATGTTAATAAAATATACCGCCCTCCCCGTCCCTCTCCCACGCGCTTTGAAATGTTTCCACGAATCTAATAAGCAAAATAATGCAGTACTGGTTCAGTACTGCCCCAGTACTGACAAAAAGATATCCAAGAAAATTTTGTTGTGATTTTTGTTATTCTTATGGTAGTGTTTGTCAGTATTCTTAGCATGGTGTTGGCCCGTTTGTATAGCCGTACTTATGCCAATATCGAATTGGCGTTGTCACCCCGATATAGGGGCGGTACTGGACCAGTAGTAGAGACGCTACTTCGCCAGTATCGAGGTACTGGCACCAAGTACTGGTCCAATACTGGCCCGATTGTAAATTTTTATACGGGAATGTGGTCAAAAAATTCAGCCAAACAACAAAAACCTACCTATCTGTAAATTTTCAGAAAAATCGATTATATCCTGAGAAACTGACGTACACACACATGCTCTCTAAAACTGGAAGAGTGATTTTCCACTCGAGTCGAGTGATTTCTTGCTCTTTGGCAAAGTGATAAGTGAACCAGCGGACTTCGAGTGATTCACCACTTTTCAAAAGAGTGATATTTTCACTCTTCGCTAAGAGTGATTTATCACTTGTGTTGGAGTGAAAAATAATATCTTTATAAAGCATAAATTGTATAACTTTTTAGAAAACTAATTGTACTTTTTCATCACTATCTCTTTCTAAATACTTTAAGAACATTAAATAAGTTTTATAAAAATGAAAAAAAAAAAAAAAAATAGACAAAAAAAGGAAAAATTCCACTATGATGGTAATTGATTTAGATTTCTCAGGCTATTGTACCAGCTCTTAATCCACTAGACCAATCAGACCTTGGATAATAGAAACGAAGTTTTCTAAATAAGTTTACATAATTAAGGATATTACTTTCAACTGAGTAAATTAATATAGTTTATTAACTTCTTAATACTTGAAGAAAAGCAGATGAATTAATTAACGGGATACTATCTATCTATACTACTGCACATTCCTAACCTCAAAATTTACCACATCAACTTTCACTATTTGAGGGGTGATTTCAGTAGCAACTACTAGATCACTAGAGATAAACGAGTGATTAGCACCACTCGTTTTGTTCGAGTGAAAAGTATCACTTCATTCGAGTGAGGTATATACAGAAAAGTCACTCGAGGCTGAGTGATTTAGCTCGGCATTCTTTAAAAGAGTGACAAAATCACTCTTCCAGATTTAGAGAGTAGGCATTAATTAAAAAACCAAAAATTGGCGCTGTTCGAATTGAATCCGTGTTCAGTTTTGCTAGTTTCCCCCTACTTTTAAAATAGTTGTAAGTTCATTAATTACGACTATAACAAAACAATATGTTTATAATAACTGAATATGCTATACCATAAATATAACCGTATAAAAATTTCCGACACCGGAAAAATGCCAGTACCGATTCGATCGTAAAAGCAATACCAGCCCAGTACCCACATGACAGTACTGGCGTTCCGTTACTGGGCCAATATTGCCCCAGTACCGTATCTTTATCAACATGTTAGTATCGTCTAGTCAATACTGGGGCTATACTGCGTCAGTATTGATAAATCCAGTACTGGCTTACCGATAGTATACCAATACTGAACCAGTATCGGCAAACTCAGTACTGGTATATAGACATAATAAAGAAACAATTTTCATAATAAAATTCCTTTATTCTTAAACAATATTTTCAAGGAATCTAACCCTCGATCTAACCACCTTTAAATTACTTTTAATAACAATATATTATTAAATTATGAGATAAAAATAAATCATACATCATATCATATTAATTATTTTTTAGATTAATTAAAATATATTTTATCATAATTAAGAAATATATTATTGTAAATTTAAAGATCTTTAAGTGCCATACATGAATATATATAATGGAAACCTTTATATTTCATGATACACCACAATGTTTTTAGAATCAAAATGATCGAATTGGGGTTTTTAAGGTCTTTTTTATTATTCTAAATACATACTCTTAGCTTACCAATGAGGAAATTTGAAAAGGATTGACTAAAGTTATATAGACCTAAACAATAACGGTTAGCGGATTGAATGATTATTCGAGGGCGAAATATGTCTCAATATGTAAGAATGTATTTATAAAGGAGAATGGAATGAGGAATGGTGTAAAATGAATGATCGATATTTTAAGCGCTTGACGCGATAGATATTAATACGAGAATGCGCAGCAATCTTACCAAAATGACGATGATCTGTGATCAAAACCAAATGTAACTAAAATGACGATAATCTGTGATACAAACCAAATGTAACTAATATGACTAAAATATATTATTATGTATTGACTATCGATTTGTATATATGCTGTATAGCTAGCTGTAATATAATTGCTGTATGGATTTTTTGTTCTGAACAAATAAAACACATATCTATCTATGTACTGTTTCAAAGCCATATCTTATGATAAAATTTAAAAAATCAACAAATTTTAGCTTTTTAATTCTCTATTTAAAAATCAATTTTTAAAAATCAACCAATCAGAGAAGCAAAGCAAAAATTCGCTCTCGCCTGAAAAAAGCTTAATTAATGAACTTACTTTTTATTTTATAAATGCGGTGTATTGTTTGAATTGTTTATCGATATAAGAGAGAATGAAGTACTGGGCCGGTAGTGATCTATCAGTACTGGACTCGCCGATACCGGCCCGATACTGCAAAAAATATTCTTGTTTATGGCCGTAAATCGTGTTATTTCGTACTTGACGTTTTAAAACTACTTGTATATGATATAAGACATCTTTTGTGATCAATATACCGAATTTTTAAAATGTCTGAACATCATCAAAATTTAATAAGTCATAAATTAAGATAAAATATGTTTATGCCCATCTGAACAAAAATGACCACTTTTTTCCCTGAAAAGCGAGACCAAAATTACATTTTTATAAGGGCAATAAGAAATTCTTATTTTAAGAAATAATTCTGATTTTCAGGTATCTTTTCTTTCAGCTTTACGAATCTAGATTGAATAATGTTTTTATTAAATCTCCTCAGCGTGAAAATAAGTATATTAGTAATTAGTAATATATAGAAGCCAAAAATAGTAATAAAATATATCACCCCTACTTTTCTTCCTTCTCCCATGCTTTGAAGTGTTTTTACTGGCCCAGTACTGACAATAAAATCCAAAACATTTCTTTTTGAGATTTTTATTACTCTTATGATAGTACTTGCCAGTACTGGGCCACCATCGGACGGTCATCCAATATTCGAGTTACAGCCACCGCTGTGAACCATGCTGACACTCGGTAAAGCAGCGTGCCGTGGCACCGAGGGCGAGCGTGCCACGCAGACATCCAAAATCCGAGTGACGACCACCGGAAAAGACGAGTGCGGCACATTGAAACTCGGAGAAGACAGGCACCTGGTTTTAGCATGACAACAAGCACCGTGTTTTTGGGTGACTACTTCTTGCCGTGTCGTTGACGCAGCGCGCAGTTGAGCGCACGTTCGGGTCTCCCTACATGAGTAGCCCGGAACGAACGGAACGATGAGTACGCTATTGCCTACGGCGGAAACAGGCATATATATGTGAGGAGCGTACTATTGGCTGTACCACCGTAGTCATGCCGTCATTATCGTACAACTATCTATATCGAGAAGCGGGATAGTCTTATCAGAAAAGCAACTTCGTACAGGGGTGCTCTTTTAATATTTAAATAAAGCGCGGCGAATGAAGCAATGCATGATAGGAAAAACTACAGTAGTACCTAACCTCCGGTACTACTGTGGTGAAATTCGAGTTTGGACCTATATCAACAGGAATAGAAAAAGAGATAGCCGCATCGAGTCATGGAAAAAAGTGAGATGGAGCGAAGGGTACGCCACAAGGAGGAGACGAGAGAATTTCCGTCCTACCAATTCCGCTCCAAGCTCTCACCGTGGCCAGTCGCGTTGTCGCGTTTCAGCAGTTATAATTCAGTCTATTAGGTTTGAGGTTAGCGTCCCTTTGAGAGTCCAGCGGTATTTTCTGTGTCTATAACAGGGAAGCCATATTTGCAGTTTTGGGTATTGATTTCTGTGGATTTTCGGAGTCGATTATTTTGCATTTTATTCAACGTGAGTCTTTGCCCACAAAGCGCCCAGCATTTTTATGTTTATCCAAACTTAGTTATGTACTACAAATTATTTGGTGAGATTTTCCATTATTAATTTATTTTCAGTTGGAGTGTTGCAGTAATATGTATATAATTGAATCATAAATTATCGAGACTTGGTGGAAAGGTTGTAAAGAAGTGTGTGTTCGCAATTTAGGGTTTCACGATTATTTCTTTTACTGTTTCACATTAGGGGTCCAGCAGCAGTTTATTTTATTAATTTACGACGAAGTGACCTCGTACAATTTTCGGCGTACGAGTTACCGATTCGGAAAATAGTATTACCAGAATTAATGAAGTGTAAATTGTTTTTTTTTAAGTATTTCGATTATTAAATTACGTATTCGGTTTTATGTCGGGTTAAATAATCGATCGAGTAGATTTTGAAGTAAATTGATAAAAATCGGATTGGCTATTCAGAAATAAATGTAAATTAGTTTAATTCGTGCCAAAAGTATTATATTAAATTCATTGATAAAGTTATTTAAATTATTACTAACCAGTACAGAATTGTAATCTACGAATGTAACGACATGTCGGTTAAACGAATAAATATTAGTTAATTATATCTCCAACATTTATTTATTAGACATTACCCGATTAGCCCTGTTGCATGCCGTTTCAGAATAAATATTAATATTAATTACGCAGCGGTAAATAACTTCTAAACTCAAGGTTGGATATTAAGTCGATATACGCGATTTAAAAAAGTATCGGAGAAAAGTATCCGACAGATACTTTCTTCAGGTACTGTGATTATTTTAAAATATCTAAAAGAGGTCTAAAATTATTCCAGGCCCTCCTACACATGTGATACCATCCGAATGATACCACATGTTTAGGGACCAGGGCATATTTAGAGTCCATTTTACGCATTTCGGTGGTTTAAGAAATTCAACTGCACATAATAAAAATATACCCGGTATCAAAATACGGAAAATAGGTCTTAAATATGCTCGGGCTACCCTAAACATGTGGTATCAGCCCGATGGTACCCCATGTTTGGAGGGCCGTAGGGAAAATATTAGACCTCTTTTAGACATTTTAAAATAAGAAAATGTATGCGAAAAATCGAATACTTTTTTCGGATACTCAGTATTCGACGAAACTATCCGTCGGATACTTTTTTCCGATACCCAGTATTTGACGAAAATATCCGTCGGATACTTTTTTAAATCGTTTATATCGGCTTAATACATGGTGTACACTGCTTAAAAATTGATACTTCGCGGGCGAATATTTGCCGAACTCTTGTTCGTACTCCTTTACGAACTTTATAGTCTTCATGGGGGTAACGATGAGACAGACCGTAAATCGATTTCAAGATATCGTTTTATGTTTAAAAGTGGCCCAATATCCTGGAGTTCGAAAAAGCAGACAACAGTTTCTTTATCCACTTGTGAAGCATAATACATGTCCTTGGCTGCAGGAGTTCAGGAAGCTCTGTGGTTTAGAGGATTAGCAAAAGAGTTTGACCCACAAATGATTGAAAAACTCATAAATTAGATATATGTAGACAATCAGGATGCAATACAATTGGCCAGCACCGCTGTATTCGTTATGAGCGTCGGCTTGGAGGGGATAAATGAAGTGATCCCAGCGCCCGTAATGACGAAAAGTGTCAAAAATGTTTGCTCGTAAATGTATTACTATATATATATATTGTCGATACAGATGACATAACCTCGAAAGTCATTAAGAAGAAAGTAATTTAGTCAACTTCAAATGATTTTCTGTTGTCTCTTTATACATCAAATTAATGCTGAACCTATACAAATTCATACTGTAAACAATAATTGGAGAACAATCTTTATTTCCGTTGTTATCTCAGTTTGTAACAAATTCCCCATCTGATGTGTGCTAAATTGTTCAACATTAATGTCAACCCCATACACGAATACATACCTCGCACAAAACAGATTGATATTAAATATCGCTTCATAAAGGACCAAATTCAGAAGAAAGTAGTAGAGATATGCTACATCAAGTTAGATGAGATGATTGCAGACTCCTTAACGAAACCTCTCTTCAGTCCGAAACACAAACTGTGTACTCAAGAAATGGGTCTGACAACTAATGTAAGAAGAACCAAAGATGATTGATACGCAAGTCAAATTTTTAATTCAAAGGGAGTGTTAATTATGTCAATTGAAAATTACTCTTAGAGAGACATCTAATGTACAGTAACCCAACTATGTAAATAACTTAACCCTACTTTTATGTGTAACATACACTAGATAGAATATATAAATGTATTTGATATCTTGAAACGTGATTAGCCAAAGTCTTTATTTATAATCTTTGTTTATCAACCTCTAATAAATTTCGATCAAATAATTTTTTTTAATTGTATTTCCTTCATCTATAAAGTTATAGGAAAATGTTAAATAAAATACTTAAAATGTCAAAATTCTAAAAATTAACGAAATGAAAAGCTTTATTTGTAGAATAATAAGGTTTATAATTTAGTATTCACTCGTCAATGTGGCCAACTCAAAATTCAAATGGAAAATAGAGTTCCCGACGTAAAACCTTTTTCCATGAAGACTGCAGTAACTAGTCAGCGTCGCAGTATCCTATAATAACTGTGGTTGTTCTTGTTATACTCAATTGGCCTAGGTCAAGGTAGCGCCAGCGCCGCATGTGACGGAATCTGGAAGTGGACTAATGGGCGTTACAGCTGATAAACACAAAGAGAAACATAAGAATTATTACGTTTTTAATTAATTTTAGCGATATTATAAGCCACGTTGGTGTACTTTAAGACACCTCAAGAAGGCGAAAAAAAGGTTTAAGGCTAATAGAATTATTTTGTCTGCGAATCATTGTGCAAAATTTATTTAAGATAGAAAATTCAGTTCCGTGCTCAATTGTATGCTATTTGTAGTATACATATATATATATATCTTAAATGTTAAGCAACAAATATATATAAAATTATACTGTAAGACATCAGACGACTGAGCACCGAGCTAAGTTTTCTATCTTAAATAAATTTTGCACAATGATTCGCAGACAAAAACATTCTATTCACCTTAAACACTTTTTCGCCTTCTTGATACGACTTAAAATAGGGGAGAGTAGTACACGTTGGATATAGTAAAATTATATATAGATAGCTAATTACCTATATAACATTATATAATTCATATAAGCTGTGAAATATTACATGAATTAGAACAATCAACATTAATAAACACTCGTACACTATGAACTTTTTGCACTTACCGTCTGCAAGATAAATCACTGTCTCAATCTACTATAAATAATACTTTTCTAATAGGTTTTCTCGGTTG
This sequence comes from Gastracanthus pulcherrimus, assembly GCA_949152435.1. NCBI lineage: Eukaryota > Metazoa > Arthropoda > Insecta > Hymenoptera > Pteromalidae > Gastracanthus > Gastracanthus pulcherrimus. The sequence goes on along the minus strand of OX424573.1, from coordinate 63,449,009 downwards.
ATATTGAAGAAAATAACATAAGGTATTGATTAAAATTGATTTCCTGGAACAATTATTGAAAATTTATCGAAAAAATGCAGATTGAGTTGAAAATAACGAATTTACCCCTTTGACCCTGAAAAATATCAATGAGAAATCGTACCCATGAATATACAGCAATCTAAGAGCTTATAAAAGAGATATTCCTAAGTACTCAAAATACTTTTTTTTAAATTTTCAGCGCTACCAACTTAAGATGGCTCCCTGGTGAAATTTCTAAAATCTCGGTATTAAGTTTTAAAATTCTGGGGCTTACATGAAATATTTGTTATGATTATATGAATTTCATGGCAATTTTCAGATTGTTTTAGCCTCTATTCAAATTTATTCAGCATAATGTATTATTTTTGAGTAAAAATGGGCTATATTCAAAATAGCCCTCGCGCAAACCACATTGTCATGCACTTCTAAGAAATGTCTATCATATTTTTATAGCTAGAAATAACTAATATTCACTTTTAATTTGACTTGATTATTTATTATATAGCTCTGAAAAATGTATACGTAATTTTGTTTCAAAATTGCCATATAAATACCGAATTTTTGTTGAAAATACCTGAAAAAATATATTCTCAAAGTTACAATAATTTTTTAAATTTTTGTATGCGCGAGAATCAATGTATGTCCAAATTCAGGACTTTGATAAGCCCGTTCATCAAAAAATGCCTAAGAAGCAGAAAAAAAATTTAATTTACAAAATCTTTTTTTTATACATTTAATAATAGCATCCAATAAACTAAATTGTTTCAAATATTAAACAGATGAAAAAGTGAAAACTATTAATTAAAAGAAAATGAATAGAAGGATTTGTCAAAATTATGAAAATATCCCCAAATCGCCAGAAAATACGAAAAACGTTAAATAGATCGAGCAGCCTTGTATAAATATATGGATATTTTGTTGCTGATTTGTTGCTTCAAGATATCACTACCAGAATACCCAACTTGCAACCCTTACTCCGCAAAACCCACCATATCCTCTGAAAACTTGAGAAAACACGAATAGCGTGAAAATGGGTAAGAGCTCTAAATAAAAACGTGCCTATTTTGTTGGTTTCAGATATCACTGATGTAAATACTAGGGTGTCCCAAAAAAACAAATTTTCGATTTACCCTTTAGAAAGCTTCCAAATTAAGAAAAAATAGATATCCTTTTTCGATTGAGGTTAAGATTAAGAGATTATTCAACCCAATTTACTTTAAATTATAAACAATTCTTTCATTTTTGACGTGAATTTAAAAGCAGCATTCATAGTTAGTAACTCTATTCGCAAGTATTTATTCAACGCTACAAGTTCGGTTTAATGTAATTAGTTATTTGTTCGGAGGATGGAAATTGTTTTTCGAGAATGGGGGCTGTTATTTGGGTGTTTACTAGGGCGTCCCAAAAAAACAAAATTTCGATTTTGATGACTGAAATAAAATATAATTGATATATAAACAATTCTGCTAGTTTCTAGGCATAGTATATACTTTAAAATATTTGCTCAAAGCATTTAAAGAAGCAAATAAATATTTTCTCCTATTCTATAATCGATTTTTGGCGTTTTTTACTTCCTCAGAGAGAAAGCTTTGTAACGTTGAAAATATTTGCATAAGAAATTTTGATAAAACTCGATGTTTTTGGGGTCCTGAGTCAGAAAAGTATGTTTTTAAAAAATATACGTATGTATGTATGTATGTATGTGTGTGTGTAACCAACATTTGTGTCGACGATAACTCTTGCAGGGAAGCATGTTACAAGCTGAAATTTTGCGGACATATTAGGTACGTTTGAACTTAGATCTGATAGAAATTTGGAGCTATATGGATAATATTTAGGACGGTATTGATAAAATAATCCTTTTTTAAGAAATGTTGAAAAAGAAAAAAAAAGATATATAAATAATAGACCCGAATTCTTAAAGTGCACGTGGTTTTATGTTGATTTGAGAAAGAATATATAATTGTTTTTCTAAAATAGCTGTTTTCCATTATATTATATATCCATTATAAGATTCTTTAAGTCGATTAATCGAGACCTCTGTTTGAGCAAGAATTCTGCTAAGGCAGTTAGCAGCAATTTTTTCTATTTTGTAGACTATATTCAAATAATTCTAAAAACTCTAATTTAAGGTTTATCGTCCTCTTCGGGGCGTCATTTCTTTCGTCTTTAAGTGTAGTATTCGAAAAAAATGAAGAAATTATAAGCTTCTTTTTATGAGCGAAACGGCAGTGCGCGATTGCACGCGTTAAACACTTGACAGACTTTGATTTTTTTATCTTTCTTGCGAGTCGATTCTCTAACAATCATTATATTTTTAAGAGCAAATATAACTTCATTTGATTCTCACGCAGAACGTACCTTGTTACAAAATAACGTCAATTTCTATTTAACATATCATTAATTGTACAAATGAAGGAAATTAAAAATAACGATGAAATATTTCGATTCCATGGTATCTCATCTGTCCGTAATATATCTATCTCCGAGTCAACAAGCCAAATTGTTGATTTCTTATGTTTAGGCATTATTTATGATAATCTTCTTTATATGTATTTCGAACTCGAAACCTCATCGTCTCATCTACCCAAGACCGCCATGAAGCCCTGTCCTGGGCTTACTTTATCGATGACGTGACATATTCCAACTAAGTTCTTTAAGATCAAACTTGATATTGTCTTTCCACCGACGTTTAGGTCAGCCGACAGATTATTTTCTATTAGATTTTCCTTTTAAAATTCGGGAAACAATTCACTTATCTCCCATCTTAACCACGTGTCTTGCCCACCTCAATCTATGAGTTTTCATTATTCAATTGATGTTTACTGATGCGTATACGCTATGCAGTGAATCATTTAGTAGTTTTCTCCACTCATCCGTTATTCCTATTTTCTGTCGATTAGGGGATATGGGCGTGGTTTTTACCAACTTGGGGTTGAAATTTCAGTATTTCTGGTAGTGATATCTTGAAGCAACAACTTAGCAACAAAATATCCACTTATTTATTCAAGGCTGCTCGATCTGTTTAACGTTATTCCTATTTTCAAGGGATTAGGAGATATGGAGGTGGATTTTAGCAACTAGGGGTTAATATTTGAGTATTTCTGGTAGTGCTATCTTAAAGCAACAAATTAGCAACAAAATATCCGCCTATTTATTCAAGGCTGCTCGATCTGTTTAACATTATTCGTATTTTCTGGCGATTTGGGGATATGTCGGTTGTTTTTACTAACTAGTGGTTGATATTTCGGGATTTCTAGTACAGCTATCTTAAAGCAAGAAATTAGGAACAAAATATGTCGCCTGCTGAAGATGGTTTGCTAGAATTATACTTAACTTAGCAGATCTCGCATTTTTCGGAAAAGGAATTAGTAGCAAAATCTGAAAATTGCGTAACAAATTAACAACAAATTAGCAACAAATTATGGACTTGGTTAGGAATGCGCGTTGTAACCTTGGTCTGCTAGCTTAATATACGTTTAAATGAGCATGAATTAAGGTGGCTCACCTGTTTTTGAAGGTGTCAACCAAATATTCGGTGTATCAGAATTCTTGTGATTAAAAATTAGCAATTAATAATTAATTAGCAAAAAATAATTTTTGAATAGCATATTTAATAGTTCTTTTAAGCCCACAGTCGACTCATTAAACTTGAATTAAACATATTTAACCATTATTTAAAGTATTTCTTACATACGGGCGAAATCGAACACAAAGTACGGGGCGATTTCGAACGCAGTATTTCTCTCACGAAACAGTTTATAATTAGTTGTATTAATTACCCCTCGTTAATGTATAGTTCGAAACAACATACAAATAACAGAAAAATATAATATTAAAATGATTCGGAAACTATTTTTCAAACAGTGCAATATGTCAAAGATAGGAAATTATCGTACGCAGAGATATTGTTGGTAATTACTATAACATGAGTATAACAGTATTATCTTATTGCGTCAAAAAAACATAACGAAGTTGACGTTAATATTGTTCAAAAAATATTTAATAAAAACGATTATAAGCAGGGTGTCCAGTTGTCTTGGATTCTTAAATTCCATGACTTTCCATGACTTATCCAAAAATAATTCAGTACAGATTTAGTAATTTATAAAGGATGCAATGGGTCTCCCATTTACATAAAGATATAGTATGAATTTTGTATATACTTTATACTGCTATATATATAAAATATCTGTTTGATATATACTTTTATAAATAACATTCAACTCTGGTAAATATTAATAAAAGTTACAATTATACTTTCAAATTTAAATGGAAAGCCCGCACGCCCTCAGAAAGCGCTGGAGCTCGCGTGCTTGCGCGCGGGGAGCGTGCAAATCGAGGTGAACGTAGCAGGGTATTTCCACAATTCTGAGGGACAGTTTTCATTTTTGATATATAATGAGATTTCATTGCGTTTAGGCATTTTCATACTAAAGAAAAATATTGACAAACTCACAAAAGTATTTATACGCAAAAATAAGGATTCTCGAAGTATTTATGTCGTTTTGAGTATGCGCTGGGCTCGCGCCATTATACTACTCGTATATAAATTCAGCTCAACTATCAGGTCACGTGACCACTCCACATTTTTATATAGATTTTTACAAGAAGGATTATGAACAAAGTATGTAATGTTATTTAGAGAAATGCACATATTTAGAATCTGCAAAATTTAATATACCTAAATCGTATGCTTCTTTGCCACAATGGCATATATTTATGTTATAATTAGCATGATCAAAATTGAGAGCGTATGGGGGAAGTCTGCGGCAGGTAAATTTAGCATTTTTTGTCCAATATTCCTAAAGAAATAACGAAACTTTTGTTAAACGAAGGCTACAGAGAGAATCAACTTAATTTTTATAATATACTGGTAAAATAAAACTCCCTTATTAGGAATGATAATTATATAAATACTTATCGCGAAATACAAGGAACAAGGGCGGTGATAAAGAACGGTCTTCAACGGGGGGGTGCTTCTTGGAAGGAGCGGCGAGCGTCCAACAAGTGGTACATGGAAATTGGTTACGGCGCGCAACCAACGCTCGAGCCGCCGAAGATGAGTCCCTGAGAAAGCGAGGTAATGAGTGCCCCTACACGTCACGGAAAAGCTACTCTAATTTTCTACTTCTACAAACCCACTAACAATTGACATATTCCGTACGTATCAAGGCTGCGAGGACGAATTCATATAGCACGTCAACTTGAACTTCACGCCTTCGCCGATCTGCGAAGGCACTGGGCAGTAAGGAGCTGCTACTATAACGTTCAAGGAAGGACACGAGTGGTATGCTACTACAAGGAGAGAAACGTACACGCTACTATCTTATGGTAGCTCTTACTAACTCTTTCTAGTTTTGTCTTTTTTTCGGCCTGTGGGAATAAGGCTTTGGCCCAAACCACAGAGTTGGTACGTCCAACTTTGCCACTATCACTAATCCGGGCCCGCACAGAACATAAAAATAAGGACTCGCTATTTCCTGGGTTATCCTATTTATTCTGGGCCCCATCGGAAACCTTACCTTTAACATTTAACTACTGCCACATAAAATAAAACATATTAACAAAAAGAGAATAACAACCTCTTCTCTAGTAGACATAATATCGATTTAATTAAATTTCTCATATGGATACTTTTTACCTATAATAATTTATATTGCTTTGTGTTTTTTTTTGGTTACTTATGGATCGAGCGTTTGGACTATCGGTACACCTCTCTCTCTCTTTATCTCTACTGCAATTTAGGATAACAGACATTATTGCAGAGCAGTACAATTTTAAAATTATTTATATGCAAAGATTAAAGATACTATCATTATATTTGTTTTTTTATCACGAAGTGATTGAACTGTTAAAATCAATCTAATTATGAATGTTGCACATTAAAGAATAATAATTTGAGGAAAATTATCCTTTATTTACTTTTTACTTTCCAAAATATATATTTTTGTGTAAATATTTGGACTGCCGATATGGATAAATAAATAAATAAAGGTAAATTACCGCTTTTGTTAAACCCTAAATACTGTGTTATGAATTTCTTTTGTCTATAATTTATTTACCTACTCTCATTACCAACTGCTACTCGCACACACGCCCTATAATTAGTTGATTGTATATATATATATATATATATATATATATATATATATATATATATATATATATATATTTAATTACAACAATAAAATAATTCATTAGAATCTACGTTTAAATAAAAAAAAGAAAGAGAAATCGATCAACAACTGGGTCTATATTTAAATTACTTAATTTGTTCACATACCTTAAGATAAATAATTTTTTTATTTATTATTGCTTATTCATAATAAATAAAGGGCAAAGAATCCAATACAAGAACAAAAAGAAGTTATAAATAAGCTCCAATCAATAATAAAGTCTTGATTCCGCATCCAAAACTTAATTCCACATATTCCAGGAAAAATAAATTTTTAATTGACAGAAAATGATAAAATAATAAAATCATAAATCTCAAACACAGTTACCCCAAGGACAACAATTTCTTATTAAAAATAAATGTTCAAGTAATATAAGTCAAAAAGCATAGACCATAACCTACCTACCTATCTCATGGACAGAAATTTTCAATTTATAGTAAAGCAGAAACTTTATTAGCTTAGGAAAACTTATTCGCATTTATAAATATTTACCTAAATAATGAAATGGTAAAATATTGGGTTTGTTGAATATTAATCAAATGATTCTATCTGTTGAGTATAAGTTGAAATGGTTTACGATTTTTATCAAAAGATGTTTTAACTGAAATTGCCTTTTCTGAGGTATTAGTTTGGTTTGCAGTATATTATTAACTATTATCTAAATATTCTATCTGATAAAGAAATTGCCATTACGACAATAGCTGGGTTGCTAATTAATGATTTTATTATTTAAAAATTAATTATTAATGGTAACGTAATTGACAGGAAGGGTGTTCTAGGAGTAGTAAACGGATTTCAGTGATGTTTTGGAATGTGGTCACTGGTACCGTAGAGCGGGGGTGTCTGGCCAACAGGATGACTTAATCCACTATTTCAAAATATCAAAAATAGAATGTTTACAAAAGCAGTTTGCAGAGGTGATGGAAATTGATTATAGAATAGTGGCCCAAGATACGCTGCTGGTCAAAGACATACTATGGTAAAAGAAAACCAAACCCAGCACACGTAATTTGTTTCAATCGGTCTTTCTTAAACTCCAAATATGTGTTATTTAAATAAATGAAAAAAGTTACATGAACTTTTAATCAAATAAATTTGAAAATAATAAATTGATAAATGAAATATTATTTTGTTCCAAAGTTATGAAAAATATAAAAAAGAATTATTCAACAGATGGAAATCATTGAATTTACATGCATTTTTCGTCACCATCTTTGATCTTAGTAGTATAGGTGGCACTTAGGGCAGACAGCTCAAATTTCACCTTGGACCTTGCGAGGTCAAGGATGAAATTTGAGACAACTGCCCATAGTACCACCAGACTGCAAACTCTTCTACTAATGAAACCGTGTGTGTGTGTGTGTGCGTGTGTGTGTGTGTGTGTGTGTGTGTGTGTGTGTGTGTGTGCGTGTGTGTGTGTATGTGTCTACACTCGCTATGGTGCCCAGGGCACTTGGGAGAGGCCCCCTACCTCATTACTATCCAAAGTGCCCCTGATTTTAAGGCTGACGACTGACGTGTTTTTCGGTGGGGCACACGCATATAATACACACACACACACACACACACACACACACATACACACACACACGCACATACACGTGCGCAAATTTTATTTTATTTTTATTTATTATTATTTTTATTTAACAAATAAAAAATAATAAAAAATAAAAGTAAAAAAATAAATAAATAAAAAAGTAGCGAGACTGAGGGCGGCTTGAACCTGGGTTCCCCTCGATTACGAGGCAGGTACGCTACCACTGAGCCACGGCTACCTACAGTCTCTTGCTCGTTATATCTCTCCTAAGTATGAATAAATGGTGCTCGCCAAGGTGCCTCTTTTCAAGAGACACCTTATTATTAATGAAGCCCTTCTCACTCCCTCCACTATCTACCCCCACCCCAGATATTAATAGAATTAAATTGCAACCTAACTACTTATAAATAGAATGAATGTGAAGGATGACTAGGATAGGCGGTGGATACACTATGGGTAAGTGAGAAGAAAAATATATATGTTTTTACAATTATATTTATTCATAATACTTAAGCTAAATACAATTATATTCACAATTATATTCATGAATCCTTATATACAGTTGTATTTAAGTACGCGACTAGATTATATAAATGTAAATTGATAAACTCATAAATAATAATGTAAACATCTTCTATAGCTAAATATATATTTTTATCTTTTAATATCTTATCTATCTTATCTACTAACGTTTTATCAAAGTCCCTCATCGCACACTCAACATTATAAGCTGTAAAATATGTATATTGTGAATTTTCGCTATTTATTAATCTAGCTTTACTATATTCCCCAACCTCTTTAACAATAATATTTATAGCATCTTTAACTTTTAACAAATACTTTATTCTATGATCAACAATTTTAGATAAGGCCTTAAGTATGTCAAAGGTCACTCGTTTAAATACTAATGAAGACTTACGTTGCCGTTTTGACTTAGCCTCGCCAGACTCTTTTCGATCCACATCTTCTTCAATTAGCTCAAAAGCTCTGTCCGAATAGCTGATCGTGAAAAGAATTGTAAAGCCAGGAATGATGATTCTATGGTCTAAGAGCTCTTCCTCGTCGTAAGCATGGAAAAATCTGTCGATCTCGTCAAACTGCTTTCGAAATCGTAGCCAGCTGGTGAGCGGGAAGGAGATGCCGTAAAATTCACTATTACTGAGCCGTACAACAGGATTAAAATCGTCAGAACCAATTGCTGTATTTTCCAGCCCAATCTGGATAATTTTGCCGTAAGAGTTATTTAGTCCAAACATCATCGGCAGGATTTGATGACAACGATACTTGCTCTGGCTGTCCTGGCCATCGTGTTGCCTTTTCTGTCCAGCCATTCTGTACTTCTTCTTCTTCTTCCTTGTTAACTAGACTTAAGAGCGAGAGTACTGTGATCTCTGCGCTACAACTCCATCGGTTTATATACAAAAGTTACCAGTCTTTGGTAGGGGTAAGACCAATGAGTGTATCTCCAGAAGTGGGAGGCCAATAGAATAATTTCTTTCGTGATGGGGAGCCAATAAGAATATGCAGTGGTAGCACTTTTATAAAAAACACGTAAGCTGAAAACTCATATTAACCACCATCACATTACCTTCTCAAATATTGTATTACAGTGTGCCAGTTTTTTTCTGCAATTTTTTCTTGCCAAATTTTTCTGCAATCTCATAATTTTTATTTAAGTTTGATGAGAAGTTTTCTAGGAATCGTTGCATACCTAAACCAGTCATCATATAATACAGAAACATGATACAGTATTTTCCACAGGCATTAGAATAACTGCTTTGTAGTCGAACATTATTCCATCGTATTCTTTTACAATTTCTCTGAATACGGTTTACATGATCGGAGATATGTGGAGGCATGCCAAAACTATCAAAATACCACCCATCACCACTCTCAGACACATATATCGCCACCCAATGCATTCCACGTCTCTTATGGTTTTCCGTATTAAACACAAAAGCACATGGTTTTACCCATATTGTTGGAATTCGATCTGCCGGATAAACTCCTACAACATGATATGTCATTTTTCGAAGCTTCTGGAGTATATCCAGAGAGTTCATTATTGCAGAGATAGTAGGGCGGAGAGAAGGGAAATTCTGCTGATGTAGTTATTTCACCCCCACTACCCGTGTATTTAACCAACTCTTCAATTTAAATGCGTTGTTGAGTGCACAATTAAACTGCAAGTAGCACGATTTGACAGCGTGTTGAACGCAATACTTTTCACACCAGGGTAGTCTGTGAAGAGGTGGACACTCGTTTTCGTGCTCCAAATTGATGATTTCTCGAGTTGTAATCTTATTCAGCAATTTCGCCTTTTCCTCCCCTCGGACATAAATTTTACCTGCTCTTTTGCAAATATCTTGTAAATTTTTATTAAAACTTTTTAGCGAGACATCACCATCGTACCAATCGAGACCATGATGATGCAATGTCAACCAATTATTCTGTCTCAAGATATCTTTTTTCAGAAATCTGGTATTACAATTAGGTGCGATAATCCAATGCGCACTAAAGTTTTTGTGCAATGCTACTATACCCACTTCTTTCGGCACCGCACGGTTTTTATTATCTTTGAAAAACTGCAGATCAATAACGAGATCCATTTTTTGTACGAACACTTCAAAAGTCACACAACGACTGACTCGAGACCGTGCTGATGGGGAGGTTTATAATATTGTAACGAGCGCCATCTATTTCAGCCACTGTAATCCACCAATACTTGTCGAGACGAGTCGATCTCTAATAAATTGTCATACTCAGCATAAATTATGCAATTCACAGCGGTATCTAATGCGTCATCAAATCTTACATCAATTCTCACACTGCCTCGTCTAATTAAATTCCAATGAGTATCATTGTTAGCTGATAAGTCGGGTGTCAAATCGAATGCAAAAAGACAGTAGCCATTTGGGTATGCATTGCGTGTTATCCAATTACCGGTATTTGAAAAATGTACACCTGTACCTGAAAATAGTGTATGATATGCGTCGACATACATTTCCGTTTTTTTGAAGTCTGGCTGTAACGGCTTCGACGGGATTTGTACACCGTCAACAAACAGACACAGAAAATTTATATTGAAATTTTTAAAATTGAACGGATTAAGTTTTGGATCACCGTTGTAAGCTTTATTCTCGATAAAACCAATAATGATTCTTTTTGGCAATTGCCCAAGTATAATGTTATCTATTGATTGGCCGTGTACACCGCTATTTAGAGTTACATTTTTTACCTCAACACGTGTAAGTGGATACTTTGCTGTAACTTTAGACAACATTTTCTCATGAGCAAACAAAATACTCGGATTAAGCTTTAGACGACGTACAAAAAGTGTTGCCTCAGTTATGTGAACAGTATACGCAGCATTAGGATCCATGAGACAAAAACTGTCACGTGAGCTCACAAGGCGTACATGTACCTCAACACCTCCAAGCAGCAGTCTATCCATATTAAGCACGTCTACGTGTAGGTACCCCAATAAATCGATGTTATTATCAACCATGATTTTTTGTCGTTTTAAAAATCCCTCATTGTCGGCATCGACGTTACCCATTTTACCTGCTGTGTCATCGTACCACAAGACACTGCTTAAGTGAGAATTTTTTGCAGCTGGACCATAATTTAATAGTGTCTCAATGTAAGATCTGTAGGCGTATGCATTATTTGGTGGTGACACAGGCTTCTGATTAAAGAATACATCCACTTGATTAAACAGTGAATGCATAAAATTGTTTACTGGTCCGACGACAGGTGCTGTAGCGTCCTTTCCTACTTCTTTAATTGGCGCTATACTCACGCGCAGGCTCAGCATAGTGTGGGCTAAATCTAGATATTGACAATTGCCAGGGATAGTGAATTCTATTGAAAGCGATGAAATTGGATTATACTGCACCCAGTGAGAACTTTCGATAGCCGACTGTGTTGGTGGCAATTCGAAAAGCGACAACTCCGACTTCAGTGAGTCACAAGAATCAATATGCAAGAAAGACATGTTTCGCGTGGGATGTCGAACTAGGTTTCAAAAATATCTCTTTTAGCTCGACTTGTTGCTGCTGTTGCCGCTGTTGATTTCGATGTAGGTTTCTTTCTCTTCTTTTTCTTCTTTTTACTACCTGACGTGCTTGCCGCTCCACGAGTAGTGTTCGACTGTGATTTTTGTGTCATGCGCACCTTCTTATATTCAGGTCCGTTCTTATCCATCCCCTCCTGTTCATCCACTGCCATAAATTTATCCAATGCCTGCTCAGCCTTGCGTTTCAGATTACCCCCACTCTCTCGTACGCGCTGACTCAGTGCTTCTCTAAATGGTCGGTTCTCATTCACAACGTCGTCTATAATCTTTGCACCAGCGCGAGCCGTCTCCTTACCAACAGACTTAGCGCCACGTTTCACTAGAGGTAAAACACTACGATATAATCCTTTTAAATAACTACCTATTCCAGCTCCACTCTGATAACGTCTACGACTAATTGTAATGTAATTACCCCCACCACTACCGCAATTGCCACTGCCGATTTGGTGGGTAAAATAATCCTCGTACTCCGGCATTTTTTAGTTGATACGTTTAAAGTGAAGTGTCACTGTCAACGTTCCGTAATCAAATGGAATAAGCTCTCCTTGCTCACCCCTTATATCTATCTCAATTGACTGAAATGACGAAGACAGCAGAGGTAGATACATTGGTGGGACAAAGTTCTGAATTTGTGTTCGACCGTAGGTGTAGTCATGTAGGTGAAGAGATACAGTGCGTAGCAATCGTGTACAAACGTCACCCGTTACGTAAGGTTGGCAAATACTACTATAAATCTTGAGCACACACGGTAAACCATTCACGAGATTTGCCGGTCTATCACCAATAATATAGCTTTCTTCTTTACCATCACAAGATAATAAGTTACCACTTTTAAAGCCTAATATTTTACACAGCTTTTCAGATAAGGAAAATGCGTGAATAAAGTTGTCACAGTCGTCTTGAGTGCAAATACATTTCACTTGAATGTAACCACCACATTGAATCTCAAATATTAGATGGTCTTTGACATTGTCAAGACTGTTTATTTCATTCAAAAGAGCCTCAATGTCGCGATAAACGCCACATTTTATCTGACAAAATGCTTCCTCGGCATTTTTTTTAATGCGTAAATTATTGTCGTCATAAGGTGTGCGTGCAGATGTTTTCATGCACACAACCCCCTCCTCTTTCTCCTTCATAGATATGTGTTGGAAGGTGAGGGGTGTTTGTATCTCAGTTAGCCCCACGCACCAATCACCGTGTAGACAGAAATTTTGGGGTAACTGCGTGATAAAACGGCTTGGAATGTTCTCGGGGAAAACATATTTGCTGCTACTGCTCGATAAAACCATGTAGAATTCATCCCTCATTATTGTTATTGGGTTGAAGATTTACGAAATCTTTAGCAGTTATCCAAGAATTGAATTTTTCAGGATACCCCTTCCAACTCACAAAATACTCTTTTTCATTTCCCCTACCCCTACTGCGCAACACCTCATCGACTTCAAAAACGTCACCTGTCAAATCTTTGCGCACTCTGCTCAGCTGTTCTTCGTAAAAAATTCCATCAATTTTTTCACCTGTCAGATCCTGGAGTATGTAGACTGGTGGTTGTCTCGAAGTGTCGACTTTCACAATTCTAAATAACTCCAGTGTCCAGCCACCTTCATATGCTTTTCGAAAGGCTGTCCGAGCACGACTAACTCGAACCAAGTCTTGAACGTTATATTTATGATGATGTGTTTGTTTGATACAGTAGCGCTGCGCTAAATTTTTACGGGCTATAGCGGCATTATACAAAGTCACACTAGATGGTGTCATTTTAATTGCACTATGCCACGACTTATTGTAAGACTGTACAATATTATCTAACACATCAATGTAGCGTCTGGTGTGCAGATGAGTAAAGTAGCGCCATATACGCTCTTTTAGAGTTCTAATAAATCGCTCGGCCACTGCTGCTTTAACGTCGGGATCTCGAACAGCACGATAAATAATATTCCTTTTTTTCAGCAAATGTTGCACCTCCTGGCCAATAAACTCCTTTCCCTTATCCGTTTGTAAATATATAGGACCTCTATCGTCGTTCCTTTGTAGAATTCGCTCGAGACCTTCGGCCACACTCTTGGCTGTTTTATTGAGAAGTGGTTCTACCCACGCGTACTTTGAAAGCACATCAATGACTACTAATAAATAAGCGGTTTGATCGTTATACGTCTTTAGAGCGCGCACGTCTGCTAAATCAGCCTCCCACAGTTCATATGGGTTAAACACTCTGTAAGATCGTCGAGGAAAACGATACCTCACCATTTTATGTAGTGTGTGTGTGCATCTTGACCCTCCAGCCACTCTCTCACCTTGTCTGAGCGGAATTTTTTACGTGTCGCCCATATAAGACTATTTCCACCAGCATATGCTGATGGGGCCGGTAGCCCGTAGTACAGTTGCTCAAGCTTCTTCTCCATTCGCCTTTCTTCTGCCGACTGAAAGTTTTTTTCGTTTCTGCACCCGTTTTATAGCAGTTTTAAATCGTCGGTAAACCCGATCAAACGTGATCTTACCAACCATGCATAAAACAGTTAATAGAGCGATACTCTTCTCCTCACTATCCGACGTCTCGGATAGCATACGTGAAAAAGCACGCTCAGCCAAATGTCGATCGGCTTGAGTACGCCCCCCACTATCAGCACCATTGCCATTACCATTTGCTCGTGAATATGCAATATCGTGCTCGAGACAAGCTCTGTCCAGAGCGTTCCTACCAGTCTCACCACGTGCTAGTCTCTCCTGGAGATGAGTACCCGGACCAAGGAACTGATATCCTGGTACATGTATTTCAAAGGGTACTCTATTAATGAGTGTGTCTAAGATGCTGCTACCACCACCGCCACTATCACCAACACCACTACCACCACCACCACCACCACCAGATGGCAGTGGTTCTACTCTTTTAGACGACTCCATGCTAAATTACCGAGCTTAGGGTCGGTCAATATTTTTTTTTTGGTAGGTGGTGCTACCGTACTTACCGAAGTATCTATCGGAAGAGCACTACTTCGTTTTCTCTTTTTTTTACCGTCTCTATAATTTAGAAAAGTCGAGTTGCCCGCATCGACTACTGCACCCGCCGCCTCCTCCTCCTCCTCCTCCTCTTGGTCTTGGTCACTGGATAACGACGACGACGACAGCAATGTCTTACCCAATAATGGTGTGTCAGAAGTATAACTTGAATCGTTGAGCAAAGAGCTGTTGTTACTGGTAGATTCCGCTGCCGCAACACTAGTATACAGTTTTCCGTTGCCTATGAATTCCAGAGGAACGTGTGCCTTTCGGAGTACACGAACAAACTGATCGTATCCACGCGGAGGTGGCCTTTTTCTACCTCTCAAAGTCTCATTGATCAAGTCCACAATGTTGACACCTCGCGTACGCGCGCCATCTACCAAGACAGCACCAAATTTATCCCACGTCACACTACCGGACCGACGGAAGATATTAACAAGATTTTTCGCCTTGTCACGAAAACTCATCGGGACGCTATTTATAATATGCTGATCTGAACTAATCTCATCGTTGACTGCAGTATCCGCTACTGATTTATCGACTGTCGGTAATGATTCGTTAACAGCTTGACCATCCTCGGTTGTTTTGTAATGTAAGAAACGTTGCAACACCTGTTGATATAGGAAGTATTTTCCCCGATCATCTAATTCCTTGGAGTTTAAGATTTTGCTCATTTCGTCGTCGAGACGTGATACTTCCGAGCCCGGTGTCTGAACTGTGTTTAATAATCCATTACTACTACCACCACCATCACAGTTATCACTGACATTTGTCTTTGAATGTTTCACTACTGCTGTCGGTAAACATTGCTGCTACTGATTTATCCTCTCGATACATTCTTGAGGCACTAAAATCATTTTCTTAGCATGTTCCATGCTGATAAAACAGGTTTCACTATAACTGGTACGAGATCTTGTACTTTAATCAAAAGCCTCTTGCGAGTTTCTATCGTCTGCCCCGGAGCTACGATTTTTCGCAGCACTGACGCGTGCTTTCGTAATTTACTTTTGTAGCGTCTACTCAACGGCACGTTTCGAAGAGCTGTGCGTTGCACTGAGTCAAGATGACAGCACAGCATTCTCAGTATATCAAGATACTTTTTTCTGATGGGATAGTGTGGTCTTCGTGATGCTGACTGAACTGTTGTTGCTGCTGCTGCTGCTGCTGATGTTGCTCGCTCCATCACACACGAACGACTGGCACGCTGTCAGTGAGAGAGGTGCTTTTTATCTGCTTACGCGGCACATATACGTACTGATGACGGTCAAATGGGAAGATGCACGTGCGATATCGACAATTTTCCGGTGTAGCTTGCTTCAAGTCCAGAAATAAGTAGTGATGAGGCCGAGATACAGCATCGGTATAGGCCTCCTGCAGAAATTTAGGATCTTCCGGACAGAGCTGTCGCGCTAAGTACTGTATCTGCGAGCGATCGCGAGGATTCTTAAAAATAACTATGTAATTTGAGTTTAACGATATTTCCCGCTGTCCTCGATGAAACAAATTTTGCGAAATAAAGAAAATACTCAAATTACAGTGATGACTGCCTTTCACAAATAGATTGACTACGGCCGCGCTAGCGGCTTCTCGCATCAAGTCGTCGAGAATCAAGAGTTTTGGTTTCTCCGGATCGACGCTGTAGTCCTCACTCTTTGGCAGGCCCTCATGAAATTTGATATTAACCACAAATTCCTTATAAACTGGCTGCCATTCCGTATAATAGAATAATATACGTTCAAATTGTGTATCGCTCATCTGCTCAATATATTCGAGAAAATTATTCACAAATACTGTCTTGCTACACGATGTGGGACCGCAAATCAGCCAGGTCCAAGGATGCTTCCAGCGCACATCCATGACGCAGACTGGAAGTCATCAGTCAAATCACTTGAGATTTATAAGAGCCCCGTCCGGGGAGCACAAAGAGCGCGCGCGGGGCCCCATCTCGCGCACGCGCACACGCGGTAGCCGAGCTTGACAATGGCAAGTCATTTGTGTGTGTGTGTGTGTGTGCGTGTGCGTGTGAGTGTGCTTGTGCGTGTGCATGTGCGTGTGCGTGCGCGTGCGCGTATATTACGCAACTGACAAAATCATTGTAAAAACACTTGCACAAGCCACATTGCTCAGTCTGCTGCTGGTGTTTGGTGAGGTAACGTCGTCCCTTTTTCACCTCTTCACATTAGCCGTAAGTTTTTCGATTATATATAAATATATGAATATATATATATATATATATATATATATATATATATATATATATATATATATATATATATATTTATATTAAACTTAAAAATAGATTTAAATTTGTTGTATTGGCTTAGAACTGCACTCGTTGGGTAGTTCTTTCAGAGTATATAAAAAAGTTTTTATCCCTCGATAATATTGGGTCGATAGTTTTGGAGTTATAGGTGATCGATCAACTAATAATATTTCAAAAAATTTTATATTGAGTCGTAACTGATCGTGTTGCAGAGCTCTCGGGGTGCGAGTAAAAAAGTTGTTATCTCGCGAAAATAATGGATCAATAGTTTCGTCATTATAGGCGATCGATCAATTAATCGATTTTCAAAAATTGCTGTATTGGTTTGCAACCGATCGCTCTGTGTAGCTCTTGGGGCGTACGTAAAAAAGTTCTCAACCCGCGAAAATATTGGACCAATAGTTTCCGAGTTATGGACGATCGATCGATTCAAATATCGATTTTTCGACAATATCTTGGAAACCGTGAGAGCTACGCAAAAATGGACAAAAATTTTCCAGGTTTCCGTCGGAAACCTCTTAAACTGTTCTACTGGAGATCTATCAGATTACATATACTACAAGACGATCCGTGAATATTACTAATCGATTGGGTTATCGATTTTCAAAAATTGCTGTATTGGTTTGCAACCGGTTGTGTTGTGTTGCTGTTAGGGCTTACATCAAAAAGTTCTTTACTCTCGAAAATATCTGCATCATAGTTTCGAAGATATGGCCCACACATATTAGGAGACTAGAAGGTCGAGGTGTACATGTACTTATAACGTACATACTAATTACAGAATAAAATTATGAGTGAGCGAGCGTGCGAGCGAGAGAGAGAGAGAGAGAGAGAGAGAGAGAGAGAGAGAGAGAGAGTGAGATGTGCTGATATTACTTTTTCTTAAATGTATACTTTGACTGAATATCATGGAACCGAGGTAAAAATACCGTTCTCACGTAAATGCGAGATGCAGTTGCAATTAAAAGTACAGGTACCTTTTTCATTTATTAAAATAATGCACATATTCAGTAAATGAGCCTATTGAAACAAATTATCGCGAACACTGGGCTTCGTTTTATAAGTACCAAAAACCCCTTCCTACCCGTAAAACCTCTCCGAAAACCAGTTCCTGCATGTGCGATACTCTTTATGAGTCTACGCGGAAAAATGGTTTGGGAAATCTCCGAACCTTTTGTAGATTCTACTAGATTTCCTGCCAATACTACAAAACAGCTTCAAAATGCAAAAAATGTTAAAATTACCATCTTTGACCCACTGTAACTCGAACATAATTGGTAAAAAAAGACACTTATAAGAACCCTATGTACATGTTAAAATTGGTTAGGAAAGAAATTTTTTTGTCTTCGAATTCACAGAGAATGGCTTATATATAAATATGGTAACATATTAATATTATTAATAATATTAAATAATTAATTATAATGTCAATAATATCCCTGATAGCACATAACGTTTTTCAAACGTTGAAAAGAAGTTATAAATACGTCCGAAAATGATGGTAAAACGTCTCAATGTCCGGAGATTCGTTCCACATAAGACGTTGTAAAACCGTTTTTAAAACGTTTGAAAATCTCTCCAAGGTCTGTTGAATGGTAAAAATTGAAACGGTTTAAAAACGTTTTTAAAATGTTTGGATTGAAACGTTTGAAAAAGGTTTGATAATGGTTTAAAAAAACTAGAATAGAATATATCGAAAAAAATTGTTTAACTAGAATTTGATGCTGCAAATATTACCTAATTTGGAAGTTTCATCCAGATGGTACTTCCAAAATTCGTAATATTTGTAGCATCAAGTTCTATTTAAACGATTTTTTTCTATTCTATGCTAGTATTTTTCCAAACAATTTTCAAACCTGTGTTAAACGTTTCAGAAACGGTTTTACAACGTCTTATGTGAGACGTATTTAAAACTTTGCTTTTCAACGTTTGAAGGTTTGAACTCTAACGTTGTTAAAAAGGTAGAGAAACGTTATGTGTTATCAGGGATGTACGTAAAAACTTGTGTACGTAGGTAAAAATTGATTTTCTGTATTCATACCATAATAACCTATGTATTGTAAAAGTAATATCTCCAAACCTGGAGAAATTTGGTCGACGGGATCACTTGGAATCCCGTGGTCAGTGGATTAGGAGCTTAATAAATTAAAGGTATTACCCAGTATTTATAGTAAAAAATTTTCAAAATTATTGCTTTTGAAAGAAAGAATTTTTAAATGGACTTATACAAATAAGTTTTGTTTTTGGGTTCAAAGGTTCTGTACCCCTAGTTAAATAAACTACTTAACTAGGCGATAAATCAAACGAAAAAAACTGGTTAATTAATTTCTTAATTGATTAATTTTTAATTGAATGATTGTGCTTATTTAATATTTCCGCGTAATTCCTGCCATAGACATATAAGAGATCAGCAGTTATAAGGAACAATTTTTTAAATATCTCTGTTTTATATATCGGGATATTGAATTTGGATACGCATAAATAGTTAAACATTTTCGCGTCTGACGTCACATCTACAAGACGTCGAGCATAGTGGAAGTAGAACAAAATGTTACCAGGTTACTGCGAGCAAAAGATGTCACTCTGTGTATTATAGATCCAAAAATATATTTTCTACGCATTCATAGATTAAATATTAAACAGTAAGCAACAATTTATTATTATTATTTATTATTTATTCGTAGTTTTAACAGTATAGTTTTGAAACAAAGCTAGTATGTGAGAATATCTGCAATTAGGAATATATAATAGTACATGATACTTGTTTGTTGTTAATGTGCAGCCTTCCATTAGAGGCTTGTTAGTTTTTTTCACGTGAATAACTTATACATTTTTTGTTTTAGTTATTGTAGTTGAAAATATAATCTTTAAATAGACATATCGTGAGATATATTGTATCACCGTTCGAGAAATGGATAGTGAATTTTGATCAGACTTTGAGAGATAGTTTTCTCATATTAAAAAATAATGCTTTGCACTTGTAGCATTGTTCAATGGGCCCCTCATTTCGGGATACTAGATATTTTACTTCAAATATGTATGTTACTATAATCATTTATTCTTAATATTCAGAAATTTGAAGGATAAATCTAACCATTAAAAATGCAAAATATGCAGAAACACCAGTAAATTACTCCTTCCTCCAGAATAAAAAGCACAAAAAAACTTGTTATTTTCATACTTTTTAATCGAGTAGACATTAATGGAGTCTAGCCATTCACTGTTGCAGTCACCATCTCTACTTTTGATTGTCTCTACTAGAAGGTTGTCTGCTAGAAAAATTATCCGGCAGATAATAAAAGTAGGTCGAAAGAGCTTTAATTAAAGCTTCATTTAGTCTAAAATTATTAATCTGATCTAAACTCTCGTAGTTATTAAGAAGACAGGCCTGGGATAAACAAAAAAATATTTTTTATGAATCCAGGAAACTTTATATTTTAAAAAACAGTTATTCTGAATAAATACTTAGTAACATCTTCAATTTTACCGCTATAGAGCCTCAAATTCTTGATCCAACACGTAAATAAACTCACTAGTTTCAATACCACATTTATTAAAGAAAATTTTTTCCTTACGCGATTCCCAGGTGACATGACGAACGAAATTTTTTTCGTCAGTTATTCGACTCCTTTTGACATGTACTAACAATTAAGCGAAATACTTTTCCGTTACAATTTTTATTATCATTCTTTTCGGAGACCCAACCGTTGTTTTGAAAATTTTTTATTAATCTTTTTAAAAAGTTGAATGGTCTCCGAAAAGCAATAATATAAATGTTTGAGCAAAAACGTGTTTCGTTTAATTTTTAGTACATACATGTCAAAAGGAGTTGAATTAATAAATATGACTTTTAATAAATATGGCATTAAAAATAGTAATATTTGTGATGCGTATGGTCAAGATTTTCAGTTTTACGACAAAATTTACTAAGTATTTATAGTATACAACTTTTCAGAATGATTACTTTAAAATTTGTTTTTGGGATAAATTCAGGCGTGCCCCTTAATTATTGAAAATAGTGATTAAAAAGAATGATAATAGGAAGAATTTTAATTCTATTCTATGTTCGTTGATATTTTGTATGTACTCTTAGTCAGCATTTTCATTATTCATAACTACAAATCAGATTAAAAAGTTAATAGAAATCAATGATCAAATTAAAGTTCATTGGATCTACGTTCGATCATTATATCATTTCAATAGTTTTTCTAGCATTAAAACTCCCAGACTTATGCTTAACAAAACTCCGAGTGCTAGGCATAACTTTTTAGTACCAGAAATCATCTTTCAAAGCCTTGTCCTTCTCATTCTCCTTGAAATCCAATAGTAATCATCATGTGATCATTAACAAAGCAATAAAATAACCTTTTTTCGAGTGCGGTTGACTCTTCATGACAGAAGAACATGGGTACACGCAGGGCAGTTTGTCCATCCTTATTGATCGCGTCCAGCTCGGCTCCCTTAGCCACGAGCATCCTGATGGTCTCTATATTCCCTTTCTTACAGAAATTCGAAATCTGCAGATAGATGTGAAGCACTCTGTTTCCATGCATGTCGCTAGCGTTTACATCGTCCGAGTGCTGCAGCAGAAAGTGAAGAATCTCGTCCCTCGTTAACTTGTCCCTCACGTTCACCTCGTATCCCTTGGCCACGAGCATTTTCACGATCTCGAGGCTTCTCTCACTCGCGCGCTTTTCAACGAGGGCATTCAGATAGGCGAGCAGCATAGTTTGTCCGTTAACCCCAAATAGCACGGTACGTTCTGAGAACGTTCCAGGAACGTTGCTTTACCAACTATAGAACGTTGCTATGAGCGGTGACAAGAACGTCGTGGCAACATTACTGGAACGTAAAAATGTCCGCGTTTGTAACAAAAGGTACGTTAATAGAACGTTCTTAACAGGTTGTAGGTACGTTGCCAGAACGTTGCACTAGCGACGTACTAAAAATATATTAAAAAATTATTTTAAACAATGAAATATGAAGGCATGAAGATATATAGTTCACCATTTTGGAAGTACCATCCAGATGATAACACTCAGGAAATAATACTTATAACTTTTTAATTTCCGTAGATACGACCGGTATTTTAGAAACCATTTTCCGGGTATTGGCATTATTCCAACAGCATTGATCCATTAGGGTGGTTCAAAATTTTCATTTTTTCGAATTTCCTGAACGTAATAATTTAAAATAGTGGAATATATAGAAACAATAAAATCCTGTTTACGCTTATTTAGACAATTTTAGCAGGTATTTATTTAGACCTAAAGTTGCTAAAACTCGTTTTTTCCGATCGAGGTAGAAATTTATTTTTTTATGTTCTACCCTTTGAAGGGCTTTACAAGAAGATATTTTAGCCCATTCTGGCAGGTTTCAGCAAGTGTTCTATTCTAATCATTTTATTATTCTTTTTGTAATCCCTTTAAAGGGTACAAAATAAAAAATAAACATATTCTTCTTTCGAAAAACGCTTTTCGGTGTCATTTAGAAGTTCCTTCCTCGAACTAAAAAAACAATTTTAGCAACTTGAGGTCTAAATAAATACTTGCTAAAATTGGTTAAAAAAACCAAAATAGGATGTTTATATTTTCTATATATTCCACTATTTTAAATTATTACGTTCAAGAAATTCAAAAAAATGAAAATTTTGAACTACCCTACTCATCCGTACACCTAGGTTTTGGATGAAAAACTGATGTAAACGTTTGCAATAGGTTAGACAAAAGAATTAATTTCTTTTATTAAGTATATTGAACTAAAATACTCATAAACAAGGGTTTCGGATTCGTCTCGATCTCCCACACAATAAGGCTCCGACTAATTCTTGGTAAGACACGTTTTCTTTCATTTCTTCTTCTTCATTTTCCATCTGGCTCAAATTTTGATTTGCATCTAGTGGCGTAGTAACAGATTTATAATCTTGCATGTCAAATTTTTTTAATATTTAATCTATATAAGTGAATTGTTTTAGTGATAACTTTCCTTCTACCGTATTTCCTTTTACGTTTACTCCTAAATAGTATTTAATTTATCTTAAGTTATTAATATCAAATTTTTCCAGTAGTTTTTTAATTAACTCATTGTTCCTTTTGTTTGAGTTTTTATTAATAAGTATTATGCGCTATCTTGGGTCCATAACGTTATAGACAAGGATTATAAACAAAGTCTCTGGCGTATCACGTTTTTTAACATCAAATCTATCTATATGTTCTTTTTAATGTGTATTACATCAAACTTTAAAGTAGGGTTAGGTTATTTACATAGTTTTGGTCTGTGCATTAGATATCTCTGTAAAAGTAATTTTCAATTCACATAACTAATCGAAATTCACTACGTTAAGTAACAAGTGGCGCCCCCTTGGTGGCCAAAGTTTCAAACTTTGAGAGTCTCCCAAAGAGACGTTCAAAAGTGAGCGCGAAAGCTAAAAAATGTAAGAATTGTAAAAATGGCTTCTCTAGTTCTCTAATAAATTACAGAATTATAAATAACATTACAAATTTGTTCAATACCGTCACGGACCCAGTTCCTGATCAGCTAAGAGCAATTCCTGATCAACTCTGATTTCCATAAAAGCCAATTACAATTAAACTTTTTAGACTTTGAACAAGAAAATCTAAATAGTAGATAGTTATATCTGCAATCTTCAAAAAAGTTTTTGCAGCAACAAGTTTAAAGTAATATTTTATGTAAGAAAATGATCAGGAATTGGGTCCTGATCAGGAACTGGGTCCGAAATGGTACATATAAGAAGGATGTAGAAAAAAAATGTATTTATTTATTTATTGTCCAGCTACAAAGTATTCTAATACATTACATATACATTGACATATATACAATATATCGGATCTCACAGGAGGTAACCTATTACCTGTAGGCATATATAAAGAAAGTTACTTATATGAAAATTCTTAACATAAAGTAACCTAACTAAACTTAACCTAACTTAATTTACTTAAGGTAGACTCCAGTGATTTTTAAAAAATCTCTCCCTTTTGTCCAATAATATTAAAAATTCCGTAGCTTTTTTGTCATGATTGAAGAAGGTTGTAAAAAAAATTTTGAGAATTTTTCACTAAAATTTTATTACTAGTTATTGGAGAGAATACATATTTTTGTAATAAAAACAAGGGTTTTTAGAATAGTTCCTTGCGCATACAAAATTAACGAATTCTATTTTAAAAAATTCTAGGATATTTTTCAACTTAAAATGAACAAAAGTTAATATTTTTTAAATTGTTTAAACTAATAGTTTAAAATAAATGAAACGATTTTGAATTTAAAAAAACATAAAAAGTTGCATACCTCAACACTTACAATGGATGAATAAAACATTTATCATTAAAATACCTTAACAAAATATTAACTTCTTTTCACAATACTTCAACCGATATTTTCTGGAAGTTTCAAAAATATCCATGGTCATGGTCTGCGCAAAGAACTTTTTGATGATAGATTGGTAGATGGTAGTTTCGAGAAAGGCGCGTTTAAAGTTCTAATTTGATACGCTATCCAATGTTAATTGTTTCACTCAACTTGCTATAACTTTGGTATAACAAAGAGTTTTTACATCCAGCAGGTCTCAAAATGTTCATAAAACTATACACATAAAAAATATGTAATAAAACAAATTTCGATTTTTTGGTAAAAAATCGCTGGAGTTCCGCTTTAATATGTAATTACAGCTATTTAAAACTGAAACAAATTTATTGTAATAACTTATTTGTATTTATAAAGTCAGTTGTCTGACCAACATGTTTTTTATTTCATTTTTATTCATTCGCAAAGCTTTCAGATTTATGGGTCAGATTTATTCAGACTATTAAAATACAGTGTAGCGTTGTACAAGGAACTTTTTTCCCTACTTCTAGTGTAACAGAAGGTAAATTTATACTCTTGTGTCTTGTTTTGCTTTTAGATTCTGTATATTTATTACTTAAACTAGTATAATTAAACATCAAGATATTATATAGATAGGATTGACAAATATTCAGTGGCTTGGTAATGTGCAGGTTATTATTCTTCGGGGTAATTAATTTGAGAATTCTGTTTTGTAAGTTAAGGTGATGCTAAAGCCACCTGTCACCGAATACGAGGATCCACTTTTCTTATTTCATTTTCCATTTTGAGTAAATATCTCTATGGAAAGTTGTTGTTCCAATCAACAAGAACAACTTTCCATAGAGATATTATCTTAAAACTGAAAAATGAATGAAAAAAGTGGTTCCCCGTATTTACCAGTAACACGGGGTTTAACATCACCTTAAGGGGATAGTGTCCCTATAAATTCTATTGTTGTATTTTTGGTTGTAAAAGAAAAAAGTAAGTAATTATAGTTTTAGAAACAAAGAATATGATAAAACTAATTTCATTCTTTAATTAATTACCCTCAGGCAGACCTCAAATCCATTAGCATCCTGAGATATTTGAAATATTTTAAATTATAACTAATATAAATAGCATAGGGTCAAACTAGGATCAAAAACGAACAATTTAAACCCTGAAAAACTTAAGGGGCAACACGAGTTTCTACTACTGAAAATGGGGCGAATTTTCCGGATTTTTTGTAAAAAAAACTATACGGCCAAATGTTATAAAGTTTTGGGACTATATTTAGCATCATTTAATAAAGTTATACAAATTTTTTCACAATAGAATATGGCGTAATAGCCGATATACAACTCATTCCTTGGAGGTCTATAAAAAAAAGTTGCAAAACGGCTGCAGTTGTAAGTGACGTCAGAGTGCATGAAATCATAATAAAAAAACAAAAACAGCGTTAAACTAGATGACATTGTCTGTACCATGAACCACCAGTTTTAAAAAATAGTTAAAATTGACAAAATGGCGGTGTTTAGAAAAAAAGTTACGTAAAAAAAAACGTCCGTTTTTAGCACTGCAAATTTGCATTTTGCAACGGATCGAAAATTCTGTGGTTCATGGTGTGTAAAAATATGTGCTGAGTATACCCTAAAAATTCCGAATAGATTCATCAGTTTGTTCTTGAGTTAGAACTGCAGCCATTTTGAAAATTTCTGTTTTGAGAAAAACGCGTTTCAAGTTTCAACTTCTGATTTCTATGTAATAAAATTAAATTTATCATACTTACAGCTAGTCTGTTATTCCAGGCCTACATAATTCATCTTCCTCTTGCTAAAAAACTCTTGTTCAGCCGATGCAGCTGCCCTACGAGCTGCACGACCCTCTTTTGAAGCTGCCTGTCGCCTTAGCTCCGCTAGCTGCATGCGCTTCATGTCGCGCTTGTTGACATATTCTTTAGCACACTTTCCAACAATCACCTCATTGTTTGGAATATACTCAACATTGATCGAAAGCCGTCATTAAATATTCCAGTAACAAAATAATTAGCAAGTTGAATAGTTTTCAGGCCACTGTGAAGGTGTTTTGGAGCAAAGTGCCATAACAAGCCATTGTAACTTTCATTGTTATTTTGAGTGTTGCCTCCTTTGCATCTGTTTAATAATTCAGGCCTACTTAAATCCTTGTAAATTGGTTCCAAAACTTTAAAAACTTCTGGGTCTAGGGGAAGATAATCATGATTGAACTTTGTCATATCAAAACCTTCAGCTTCCGCTCGGTGATACTTGCACCAGCTGTCGACGCCGGCCGGGCACTTTTGGTGCTGCGAGTTTTTGTCGGTTGAACCCATATAAAAGTATGTAGCTAAAATCGCATTTTCCATTTCAACTACATTATCTTGATGTCTAATAATAGCTAAACCATAGCATTTTTTAAGCTTATTTATTACTTTGTCAGTTAATTTGATCGTGAACTTACTTCTCCCTCCTAAACCTCTTACTTTTTTCTTTTCATTACGGCATCGCGTTCCCATTCTTTTCTTGACGTGTAGATAGCATTCCAGTTTGTCTACTTGTACATCGCATGGATTCATATCTAAAATATTCTTGAAAGTAGCACTATCGCCGTCGCCGTCGCCGATGTAGCGTGTATATTTCACATTGTAATTTGCAAGCGAGCGACCAAACATTTATTTTACACTCTCAACCTCCACTTTCACAGCCGAACCTTCGTGATTATTCTGAAGTTGTCAAATTCGTATCTGAACCTTCTTTTTCTAGAGTTTTTTCTTTTTCTTCTTTTACAGCTTTATTCGCCGACAATTTATAAACCGATTCTGCAGCTGTCAAAACATTTTGAAAATATCCGATGAAAGTATTTGTGTAAATTGTCGTCATATCCATCAAGCCAGAAAAAAGATTCAAGCCCTCATGCCCGATCCCCAAAAGCCGCATCACAAGCACTATACGCCGATTAATTTCGAATGCTTTACCAATCCTAGGACCATAACTGATATACGCGACACCACACTGACACAAATATAAATTGCTTATCGCAGTAAAAACAGCACAAAACTGTAGTATACGGTAACCGTGCGCCTGATCAACAATAATCTCCTCATCTTCGTCGCGCAACAATTTTTCAGCAGTCGTACTGGTGAATTCGGTTGACTGCTCCAACGTGTGTTGATTTCCGCTGAACCTTCTCTTCTTGCTTGCAGACCTGCGCACTGGCGTTTTTTTCGTTCCTTTCTGATGTACGTATGGACTATTTTCACTCATTTTCAAAATTAAATTGTGGCTACGATGTGCTCTAAACGACTGCTCGAAGCGGCTGCTCAAAGCGGACTGAAGTAGCCGGTCTCTTACACTTGCGTCGAAACGTTTTGTACGCGCGGTCTCTTATACCTGCGTCGACTAAGTATCATGAATGAACACAAACGCTATATTCTGAGTTCAGGCAACTGCGAGGCTCACATTCATACCTCTCGAGTCAGTTTACAATGACGTCAGAGCCGGAGAATGAGCGCAGCTGCCCGGCGCCCCGCCCCGCCGGCGAGGGTCGAGTTACGGGCTGCCGAGCAGCTGGGCTTCAGCAACCTGCCATTTTTAAAATATTTCAGATCCGACTCTAATACTTTGGGACATTATTATATTAATGATTAACTATAAAAAAATGCAATAAAAAAAATCGATTTT
The DNA here is from genome assembly GCA_949152435.1 of Gastracanthus pulcherrimus. Classification (NCBI taxonomy): domain Eukaryota; kingdom Metazoa; phylum Arthropoda; class Insecta; order Hymenoptera; family Pteromalidae; genus Gastracanthus; species Gastracanthus pulcherrimus. Next base: position 63,420,910 of record OX424573.1, on the reverse strand, counting down.
TTGAAATTGAGAAACTGGTGTTGCCTCATAACCCATTTCTTCCCAAGCAGCCATTTTATAGTCGATTGGTTTTTTGCCTAAAAAACTGTCGAAAAAAAAATAATAACCAACAGCACTTTTCTGAAGTAAAATTGTCCGCTCTTTCCGATTCTGAAGTCAGAATTTTGAAATTTCCGTTGGAAAATTTAAAAATGGCGGTTTGAATTTGATGAAGAATCAGAAATACCTTTATTAACATTTTAACATGCTTGTTTAGAATAAAACGGGTTCAACGAAGATCTTGATATGGATTCATGTTGCAAATGATATTATTGTTCAAACATTTGATGTTTCCAAATTTTCCCGAAAAATTTTCTAATACTGTGACATCATGAAATAATCGGAAACTTCATATTTTTTTCAAAAATATTCTAATTTATACCAAATTTTGAATACGGAGGTTCTCGAGGTCGCTGATGATGAATCTGACATCGAATATGAAAAATTCAAGATGGCGGACATTTTTTTCAAAAGTCAACCGATTTGGGCTAAATTTGATATACGGGGGTTTTTAAGTTCGCTGATAACAAATCTGAAATCAGATTTGAAAAATTCAACATGGCGAATCCAAAATGGCCTATATTTTTTCAAACGTCAACCGAATTGGATTCAATTTTGTATATTTACTTTTGAAAGAATGGTTGAAGAAATTATTCATTTTTTTTCAATGTGGTAAGGGTCGAATCAACTTGAACGTAATATATTCCTCACATTCATTACAATAAATATTTGTACGTTTTTTGCAATGATTGTAAGCTTTACAAATTCTTTGTGATGATTTTGTGGATTTCTCGTGGATATGATGGATTTGTCTAAAACAAGTATCGCAAAAATGTTTTTTGCACTCAAAGAATTAAAATACCGTTATAACAATAATTCAACGTAAAATTAAGAGAATTTTAACTTTTCTACTGTGTATTAGAGGCACTGATGCTATGATATTTATATTAAGGGGACAATACAGTGTTAAACCTTAAAATTCCTTTTTTTATGAGTTCACAAAACTTTGTATATTGAAAAGCAAACATTCTAAAAAAATTTTTGTATAAATACTTGCTAATATCTTTAACATAAGCTTTGTAAAACCTAGATGAATTATAACATGAAATTACCAGTGTTATTACTATTTTTATTTGAGGAACTTTACGGCGTGCACAATTCTATGTGACACGATGAAAAGAAATTTTTTTTTATGGTAGTTCGATTCGTTTTGACATGTACTAAAATTTAAGCAAAACATTTTTTGTTAACATTTGTTTCATTATTATCATTAACTTGTAATTATTCATTAAAAAAATTTCGTTCATGATGTCATCTAGAATCATGTATACCACTAAATTCCTCCAATAAATATGGTGTTGATAATGGTAATTTACGGTGACGTGTAGGATCAAGATTTTGAGGATTTACAATGATTAAATTATAGATATTATCATGTACTTGTAGTAAAAAAAATTCAGAATTTTTAATTCTAAATAGAAAAAGTTTTAAAAACTCATAAGAAAATATTTTTTACAGTTTTACACTCGTGTGTTCCCTTACAGCTAAAATAAACTACAGTGGTCTGGTATTATGATGCCGACAATATAACACGAGACATTTGCAAAGTTGCAATATTCAGTATAAATAAAGAATGACAAGTTGATTTTCGGTTTATACGTGTATTTCAGTCATAGAAAATTATAATTCGATTGAAAATTACTTGGAGATAAATTTTTTTCATTTAATTATAGTGGAGTCTTGGTATAATAACGGCATTATAACGCGAGACCACTGTACGGCTGTATTGTTCATGTGTGATAAGAATATTGTTAAATTGTTTACATTTTATAAGAATATAATATTGTTTTTTATTTCTGTATTTGTATTTTTTACAAAATTTCAAAATTGTATCCTTGCTAGAAAACTTTTTGTAATCTAAATATTATTTAATATTACTCAGATTATAGAAAAGTTATTAAGCATGGTCACAATTTTTGTAGATAATCACCTATATCGAACGGACATATGTCGGGAGACGTACATAAAACCCGAAATTACATTGCCTATAATTAGGTTGTTGCAAGATTTTCTGGTCACTTGATCGACAAATGCGTCGATGTAGTAATTATTCCTTATATTGATATTTCTTAATGTTGGCCTTAGAAATTAGTAGATATAAATTAGAAAATATAATGTATTTTAGAAAGATAAAATATTATTCTTTATAAAGATTTGTTTTGATCAATCATTTATGTTAAAAATGAAAATTTTTTTATATATTTACTTTGACGTTTCTTGAGGTTAAGTGAATTATAAAATTATTGATAAATTAGCCAAAATTAGAAAAAATCATAGATTAATGAAGAGTGAAACATAAAATAATAAAATATTACATTATAAAGCAATTTTGAGAAAAAAAAATAATATTAATTTATACATTAAAATTTATTTTAGAGCAGTACATTAAGGATTTAATCGACCATGGCAAAGAATGTGAATAAAATCAATGAAAAGTATTATCCAGATGATTTAATTAGAGCACTAAATGATGTTAAGAAAAACCATGAGTTGTGCGAGCACTTAGCAGAAAGCATAATGTACCATTCTCTACATTACGGTCAAAACTAAAAGGCATTTATGCTATTAAAGCACGACTACGCCCAAGCACAGCGCTGTCTAGTGAACAAGAAAAAGAATTGGTTGACTGGATTTTGCATTCAGGTAAAACTGGTTTTTGTATAAGGAAAGGCGGACTTTTGGATAGCATACAAAAAATTGTGATAGATTCAGGAAAATATGTGCCATTTGCAAACGAAAGACCTTCAAAACATTGGTACAAAGCCTTTCTCAAACACCATCTAGAATTCTCCTTAAAGATGGCTCAAAACGTGTCTCGTCGACGAGCTTCAGTCTCTGAAGAAGCTATACGTACCTGGTACGCTGAAGTGAAAGCGTACCTTGCGTCACAAAATCTTTTGGTAGTGGAAGACTCAAAAGTGCTCAACTGTAATGAATCTTCTTTTATGTACTTGAAGTTTCGAACGTCAGAATCAGACGAAAATGATGAAAACATTTTTTTTGATTTAGTATTTTATTCTGATAGATACATGCGAAATTTGAACTAAAACGGCTTTAAAAAAATTTCTAACTCATAATTCGACCCGAAATCCCTTGAAACAGGGGTTGGAAAGTGCTAAACATAGGTAAAAAAATTCTAACTTGGCCTAATAAAAGTCTTACGGTTTTCTACTTTACACATATCCTCATTACGATAGAATACACTTATGAAAAAGACGTCAACCACTAATTCGCCCCGGAAGCCCTTCAAATAGGGGTTCAAAGGTTGTGAAAGTAGGTAAAAAAATTCTAACTTGGTCTAATAAAAGTCTTACGGGTTTCTACTTCATACATACCCTCATTAGGATAGAATACACTTATAATAAAAATGTTAACCCCTAACTCGTTCCGGAAGCCCTTCATATAGGGGTTGGATGGGGGTAAATATAGGTAAAGAAATTCTAACTTGGCCTAATAAAAGTCTTACGGTTTTCTACTTCATACATACCCTTATTGTAATAGAATACACTTATAATAAAAATGTTAACCCCTAACTCGTCCCGGAAGCCCTTCATATAGGGGTCAGAAGGGGCTAATTATAGGTAAGGGAATTCTAACTCGGACTAATAAAAGTCTTACGGTTTTCTACTTCATACATACCATCATTGTAATAGAATATACTTCTAATAAAAATGTTAACCCCTAACTCGTCCCGGAAGCCCTTCATTAAGGGGTTGGAAGGGGGTGAATATAAGTAAAAAAATTTTAACTTGGCCTAATAAAAGTTTTACGGTTTTCTACTTCATACATACCCTCATTGAAATGGAATACACTTATAAAAAAACTGTCAACCCCTAACTCGTCCCGGAAGCCCTTCAAATAGGGGTTCAAAGGGGGTGAAAGTAGGTAAAAAAATTCTAACTTGGCCTAATAAAAGTCTTACGGTTTTCTACTTCATACATACCCTCATTGTAATAGAATACACTTATAAAAAAACTGTCAACCCCTAACTCGTCTCGGAAGCCCTTCAAATAGGGGTTCAAAGGGGGTGAAAGTAGGTAAAAAAATTCTAGCTTGGTCTAATAAAAGTCTTACGGTTTTCTACTTCATACATACCCTCATTAGGATAGAATACACTTATAATAAAAATGTTAACCCCTAACTCGTCCCGGAAGCCCTTCATATAGGGGTTGGATGGGGGTAAATATAGGTAAAGAAATTCTAACTTGGCCTAATAAAAGTCTTACGGTTTTCTACTTCATACATACCCTTATTGTAATAGAATACACTTATAATAAAAATCTTAACCCCTAACTCGTCCCCGAAGCCCTTCATATAGGGGTCAGAAGGGGCTAATTATAGGTAAGGGAATTCTAACTCGGCCTAATAAAAGTCTTACGGTTTTCTACTTCATACATACCATCATTGTAATAGAATATACTTCTAATAAAAATGTTAACCCCTAACTCGTCCCGGAAGCCCTTCATTAAGGGGTTGGAAGGGGGTGAAAGTAGGTAAAAAAATTCTAACTTGGCCTAATAAAAGTTTTACGGTTTTCTACTTCATACATACCCTCATTGTAATAGAATACACTTATAAAAAAACTGTCAACCCCTAACTCGTCCCGGAAGCCCTTCATTAAGGGGTTGGAAGGGGGTGAATATAAGTAAAAAAATTTTAACTTGGCCTAATAAAAGTTTTACGGTTTTCTACTTCATACATACCCTCATTGTAATGGAATACACTTATAAAAAAACTGTCAACCCCTAACTCGTCCCGGAAGCCCTTCAAATAGGGGTTCAAAGGGGGTGAAAGTAGGTAAAAAAATTCTAACTTGGCCTAATAAAAGTCTTACGGTTTTCTACTTCATACATAACCTCATTGTAATAGAATACACTTATAAAAAAACTGTCAACCCCTAACTCGTCTCGGAAGCCCTTCAAATAGGGGTTCAAAGGGGGTGAAAGTAGGTAAAAAAATTCTAGCTTGGTCTAATAAAAGTCTTACGGTTTTCTATTTCATACATACCCTCATTAGGATAGAATACACTTATAATAAAAATGTTAACCCCTAACTCGTCCCGGAAGCCCTTCATATAGGGGTCAGAAGGGGCTAATTATAGGTAAGGGAATTCTAACTCGGCCTAATAAAAGTCTTACGGTTTTCTACTTCATACATACCATCATTGTAATAGAATATACTTCTAATAAAAATGTTAACCCCTAACTCGTCCCGGAAGCCCTTCATTAAGGGGTTGGAAGGGGGTGAATGTAAGTAAAAAAATTTTAACTTGGCCTAATAAAAGTTTTACGGTTTTCTACTTCATACATACCCTCATTGTAATAGAATACACTTATAAAAAAACTGTCAACCCCTAACTCGTCCCGGAAGCCCTTCAAATAGGGGTTCAAAGGGGGTGAATGTAGGTAAAAAAATTCTAACTTGGTCTAATAAAAGTCTTACGGTTTTCTACTTCATACGTACCCTCATTAGGATAGAATGCACTTACAAAAAAAATTACAACCCTTAACTCGTCCCGGAAGCCCTTCAAATGGGGGTCAGAAGGGGGTAAATATAGGTAAAAAAATTCCAACTTGGCCCATTATCAAATACAAAGAACTGATGATCGAAGAATGACATATCATCATTTCGATCAAAATAATGTACGAGATCGTCAAATAAATGAACTTAAGTGAATTTTTTTTCTAAAACAGTTACAACAATTTTTTTTTTATTTCTTCTGAAAGTTATTCGACGAGGTGGTGATAATTTAGATAGATTACCAGGGAATTTACTCGCCGAAGTGCCAAGAATTATGTATGTTCGACGAACCTAAGAAATTAGATTGCTTTATGATTTACGTATCGATCCAGAATCAATACTGTACACTGAAGAGGATTTACTAGATCTTTATTCACGTATTAAAGAAAGTTTTATCGGTCCACCTGAAGAATAATTTTCTAGAGTATGTAAAATATTTTTGTAATTCAAACATGTACTTTTATAATAAAGTTACAGAAAACCTAAGTTTGTCTGATTATTCTTGTACATCAAACATCTTTGAATTTCCATTATCAACATCATCTTAATCATACTCCAGTTCAACAGAATCAGATGAATATTACGCCGACGAGAGTATGGGATCAATGCAAATTAGTGGAGGTGTTTATGATATCACCAGCGATAGCAACGACTATAGATACCGTACCAGACTTTGAGGCAGACACTGGTAAAGAGTTGAACATTGTCGAGCAGGAGGAGGAGGAGGATGAGGATGAAGAGAATGATGTACGGCAAAGAGTTCAGATTGAGAATAGAAACTCTAACAATGAAGAAAAAATGGACGATGATCTGCTAGCAAATCGTCCTCCGGGTGAGCGTTTTATTATTATTAAAAATGAGTGTCATTATATTGCCAAATATAAGTTGGATGGTATACGTCTTTTGTTAAAAATTCTATCACCACCTCCGGCAGATAATACTGTAAACCCCATTTTAGGGTTAGAACTAGTTATACGTGATATTTATTCATATTTAATTTTGTTGATGCGTGAGAATGATATGATAGGTGTAGCTGTAAGAAGTATAAATTTTGCTCGCTGACCAGGCGGTCTATCACTTCAACCAGTCAACAATTTTTCTTATAACGATTTTTGGACTTTGATTCGCAGATTGACTCAGAGTAACGATGCCTTTCAAATAGATGAAAGTTTTATTTTTAAAGTAACGTTTGTGAATGTACCAAACGGCGAGGGAGGATGTAAAGGTAGAAAAAAGTTGACTATAGATGTGGTAGGCCAAAGATCTTTCATCTCCATAAATAATAATGATAATATGTGTTTACCAAGGGCATTTCTTGTAGGCGATAAATTTATAACGTACAAAAAATCAGCCACAGATGTATATACGTATATACAGCAATATACGTGTCAGCTGGGGTTCAATGCAAAAAGCTTATGCGAAACTTTTTCTTGCTGGTGCTAATGTCCTGATTCCAAAAAACGGGTGTGGTATGCGAGAAATTAAAGCTTTTCAAGATTATTTCGCAGAAAGACACAGAGCAATCGTGACTTATGATAGTCTAGCTTTTGACAATGGCGACCCTCCCTTTTTTATTGGTCGAGCCCTTATGAATAAAGCTGTTTACGATGTTATACACCTCTTATATGATGCACGAAGAAGGCATTTTGATACTATATTAAATTTAACGGGTGCAGCGCGTAGTAAATTTTTCTGCGAACATTGTAATAAAAGATATCAATACGTAAATTAGCACAGATTCACAGCACAGTGTCGAATGTGTTTTTGTAAACCACCATGTTGTTATGAAGGTATAGAGTTGATAGAATGCGAAGACTGTAATCGAGATTTTTTCGGTCAAATGTGCTTTGACAATCACACAAAACATGGTTCGTATAAGAAAAAGAATAAAAAATGATGTGATGTAGTGAAAGTTTGTGTCGTATGCTGTAAGCGCATTAATATTTATAAATCTAAGCATGAATGTGGTTATAATTGGTATAAGGTATGTCATAAAAAACATAGTGTAAACGATTTATGCTATATTCAACCGATTGATCGTGAAACTAATTTAGCCAATGCTATCGAAAAGCGTGGTCCCAAGAAAAATATGGTTCTTTTATGATTTTAAGACTCGTCAAAAGGCCCTTCCGAGACCACCCTACGATAAAAATTCACTTACCGAATCTGTGCGTCGTACAACAAGTTTGTATATATTCTCTCTATAGAAGACCTTAGTCAATTTTGTGAAACGTGTGGTATACGTGAACATGTTTTTCGTGAAAATCCAGTCAAATTATTGCTCGATCTGACTATTCGTGAAAAATCTAAATTTGATCAAATTATTTGTATTGCACATAATTTGCGTGGGTTCGATGCTCAATTTATTCTCAGAGAAATCGTCGAAAATACATCTATAGTACCTAACGTGATTTTAAATGGTCAAAATATTATTATGTTACAGTGTGTCCGGACAATATTTATTGATAGTTTAAATTATTTGCAAATGAAGTTAAGCGCTCTACCGCAAGCTTTTGCCCTACCACCGGCTACTAAAAAAGGTTATTTTCCTCACATCTTAAATACCTTAGAAAATCAAGAATACGTAGGACCCTTACTAGCATCCAGTAACTACTCTCCAAACTCAATGTCAACGAGTGAAAGAGAAGAGTTTTTTCTATGGTATAACGAAAATCGTGATTCTTATAATTTTGACATGCAACGTGAACTGTTAGACTATTGTCGTTTAGATGTGGATATCTTGAGGCTTTCGTACATGGCTATTCGAAACATTTTTATAAAACGCGGTAACACGTGTCCTTTTATAGAAGCCACAACTATTGCCTCAGCATGGGAGAGCTCGCGAATTTATGGTTCCTGAACGCTTTTGCTGACCAATGTCGAAGGTTTAATTAAGTGTAGGGTTTTACCTACGCGAAATTTACATATACCATTGTTACCGATCAAAATGCACGATCGTCTGCTCTTCGCACTCTGTCGATCTTGTTGTGAGAAATTGCGTCAGGGTGACTAATCATGAGGATATCAAGGATCGCGAATTTACGGGCACGTGAGTTGTTGACGAGCTACGTAAAGCTGTCCAACTAGTTATCGTGTAACGGAAATTTATATTATTTGGCAATATCAAATGACGCGTTACAATCAAGATCGAGAGTCTGGTGGCTCTTTGCGGAATATGTCAATACGTTTTTGAAAATTAAGCAAGAGGCTAGCGGTTGGCCTGCGTGGTGTAGACGAGGAACGAGACGAGGGTATACGTTTGGATAGAGAGAACATTGCTAAAAATGCAGGATTACGGGTAGTTGCTAAGCTATGTTTGAATTTATTTTGCGGTAAATTTGGGCAGCGGAGTAATTTGAAACAAACAGAAGTTATAAAAAATCGTGAATGGGTTCTAAAACTTCTCACATGTCCGGAAAGAGAGGTACACGATATATTGTCTGTCAGCGATGAGATTCTATATGTAAATTGCCAGTATAGAGATGAGGCAGTGACGCCTGCACTACAAACGAGCGTTATCATTGCTACGTACACGACAGCCCAGACGCGTCTAAAACTTTACGAACACTTGGAGAGCTTGGTTTTACGTTTATGATATTATGATACTGATTCCTGTGTCTTTGTCTCACATGATAATTCAGAGAACGAATACAGACCAGTTATAGGATCAAAACTGGGTGATAAGACAGATGAGTTAAGAAGTTCCGGTGAAAATGCTTATATAGAGGGTTTCGATTCTGGAGGTTCGAAACTCTACGCTTACTGTGCCATAACACCTGTAGACCAAACAAAAATTGAATGTTGTAAAGTAAAAGATATAACGTTAAACTTTTCAAACGGTTTGATAATAAATTTTGACTGAGTGTGAACAAACAAATAATGAATGTAGAAAAATAAAAATTAAATTTAAAGCCATTCGTAGAACAAAATTGCATGAAGTTGTAACTCGAGATGAGTCGAAAACATGCTGCGCAGTTTTAATAAAACGGCGATACATTACACGTACGTATTCTCTACCGTTTGGATTTAAATCCACTTAATATTTTTGTAAAAAACATTGTATAATATTGTCAACAATAAATAAAAACTTTAAATTTTACTTACCATAACAGTCTTATTTTATTCATTATTATTATATGTACAAAAATATATAATCTCTTGCACAGTGTGGATGTTTCCAGTACAGCTTTAACATTCGTTCAGAAGGCTGGTCAGTCTCCGTTATTGCATCTAATTTGCCGCTTATTTAGCTTTTTTCTCGTAATTTTAGCTGATTTTGATCCGCGCACACATCAGTCAGCTGATAACCGCTGACCACACGTATAAATCTGCTGCCCCCCACTGCTTGTCGCTTGTCGTGTTCTAGACTCTGATGCACAACGAATTCGCGTTTTTATTGCTGATGTTGGTGGTGATGGTAAGATTTAAGAATTCAGTATGCATACACGTTTCAAACATCCATTTACGTGTATAGTCAGTGGTCCCACCGGTTGTAGAAAAACTGTTTTTGTAAAACGATTCCTCGAACATCTACCTGCAATGTGTGACGCGATGTTCGATAGAATATTGCTTTACTACGCAGAATAGCAGCCTACTTATGAGATGGAATTTGTACCACCTTTTACTCGACTTAAAACAAAGCACTGAAGAGGAATTTCGTTTTAGATGTGTAGGGGAGAACGGGGTATTGCCAGTCACCTAAGCAATCGTGCTTGTTATTTCCACTTTCAAATTATCTTTTATTAACTTTAAATAATTATTATGTTAGTTCAAACCATTGACTTTAAATATTTATTATAGGTTTAATATAAAAATGTAAGATATCGAATCTATAAAACGTAATAAAAAAAAGCATTTTGACCGGATTTACTCCACATCAAAGGGTAATACCGGTCAGCCTTGGTACAATTCCGGTCACTATTAAAAGTTACGTTTATAGGTGAAACATTTCTTTCAATCAATTATATAAACCTTCATATGATCAGTTGCATTACTATTCGCACTTTCATAGTGAAATATGTAACATATAAACACTGTTCAATCAAAAACATTTTAGCAAAGCTGTCCTAGCTGAAAGCGTAGCGGAACGTTTTCTTAGCCTCACTTTCGGGAGCATCATATAAATAACATTGTGGCTGGTATTACCCCAATTCTGTTTAGTTATTTAAATTGAAATGACTAAAAAGCAATAGGTTTATATTCTTCTTTTTTTCACTATTTTGTATTCTTAGACTGTTCAAATTAATAAAGTTGCATAAAATAACTGCATAATGTAACAAATAATATACATAAAAGCTTATTTTATAGACCAGATTTCTTATAAGAAATGTAGACCTAAACTTTGTTAGTGTATAATTCCTTAATAAAACTGAATAGAAGGTTGTTTGGATATTAGGTTAATTGCATTTTATGTTGCGTATGATATACTATTCGAATTATTACCTAAAACTGTTTAGATTATGGAAAATAAGAGTGACCGGAATTAGCCAGTGACCGGCATTACCCCGATCTCCCCTATTTCCCGATGATGGGGTGCGATACGTGTATGTACCAAAATCAAAATATCGATAAAAAGCTGTGTAATAAGCTGGTTAATTACAGTCGCTCTGTAACTATGGCTGCGAAGACATCGAGAAAACAAAACAAGTTACGTGTTGATGGTGCTGCTGCTTACCAGCTCATTTTATCAAAAAGTGTGTAGCAGTTTTAAACGCTCTCTGCCATGCAGATGGGCAACAGCGAGTGGCTGTACTCCGGTCGGCTGATAAAAAACTCATTCAAAGATTATGTGAGTGTGCATTAAATATGTTGCAAGGTATTGTAAAGATTAAAAACTCACACAAATTACGATTAAAAGCGTACACACACGTATTGCGAAAGTTATTGACTAAGAGGCTAAGGAAAAAATAGAAGCCGAACAGAAAAGGGACAGATAGTACTGGTGCAACAAAGAGTGGCAGAAGAAAAAACGTGTCATCATACAAGACGGTGGGGCATTTTTACCTATGCTACTGGTTTCTATAATAGGTGCATTAGATTCAAAAATATTTAGTGGTTCTGGAAATTCATAGTAATTAAAAACATGAATGGTTCACGTAAAATGGTAATTGTACCAGAAGAAACATACGACAGAGTAATTCAAGCTTCGTCACCACGTCGACAGCAAGATTATATTAATGATAAGAAGGAGAGCTTAGCAGAAGAGACTCTGAAGTTGAGTTACGAACTGTACAGACAAAAGGTGATAATCTATCGCGACTCGATGCTCAAATACATGACATTCTTTTTTCTAAACCTCTCACTGATGAAAGAGAAAAATTTCTGAAATGTTTACAAATTCTTCGGAGGTATCTCCATTTTAAAAATCTTGAGTGTCATGAGCACACATCCGATATGGATCATGAGAATGACGAGGACACACTTACACCTTTCTCTGAAGAGTCAATTCTAGACAGTATGCCCAAGGCTTTTGCGCGAAAAGGACGTCTATTGCTTCAACACTGGAAATCATCTGCATCTGATCGTCTGAGATGGGATAATTCGGGGGCTGTTACCCTGGACAACAATGTTATTCCTCAGTAGAATATTATACAATTAATGGAGGATATTTTGATCAGTAAAACTACTGATCAAGTACCTATAGGTAGATTACAGCTTGCTAAATTTATAGTATCAAACGAGACTCCACTGAAGCTAATAGTAATCCTCAAGTGCTAAAATTAACTAAATCTTTTAGAGGTGCTGCAAAAGAATTATCGACTCTGAGAGAAGAAGTTTGATAAATGTTGGTAGACTGGAGAAAGAAGCACGAACGCCACAGCACTACGAATTACGTGCGAGAAAAACTGATGCAGACGAAGTTAAGGTGATGTTAAACCCCCCTGTTACCGGTAGATACCGGGAACTACTTTTCTAGTGTAAATTTCAATTTTGAGAAAATATCTGTAAGAAAAGTTATAATTTTTGATTATAACAACAACGTTCCATAGAGAGATTTACTTAAAATTGAAAATTAAATGGAAAATGTGGGTCTTCGAAATTATCGGTGACGAGTAGGTTTAGCATCACCTTAATAGAAGGCAGAAAAAGAGTAATGTGAAAAAAAAGTGGTTGAAGTTTCAAATGAAAGGTGTTAGTATAGCACAGCGGTAAAAATGTCTTACGGAAACCAATATTACGATACTTCACATGACGCTGATTATGTAGGAGCTCGTAATTTGATTCGTGTAAATGGAAAAAGCAGTTCAAAGCAGGATAAAAAAGAGAGAAAACCCATATTTACAAATAGTTGAGCAATCAAGATACATATACATTACACAGACCTATACGACGAAAATTCCGCAGATTGAACTACAATATTACGAATTTGGATGATTGCTGGGAAGTGGATTTATGTGACATGCAATCTCTTAAAGATTACAACGATGGTTATTGTTTCTTGCTGGTAACAGTAGACATTCTTAGTAAATACGCTTCGGTCGAAGTGTTACGGGATAAAAGTATTGTAGCTGCATTCGATAGAATCTTGAAGAGATCCGGTGGTCGCTCTCCGCTTCTTGTGCAATCAGACAAAGGAAAAGAGTTTGTAGGATCAATTTCCAAAATTTTCTTAAAAAGCGAGATATACAGTTTCGAGTGGCCCGCAATCCCGATGTAAAAGCAGCTGTAGTAAAACGTTTAAATCGTACACTGAAAGAACGCATGTATAGGTATTTCACACATAAAAGTAGTCACAGATACATCGATGTAATAAGCAATATTGTTCATGCCTATAACCATACACTATATTCTGGTATAAGAATGATCCCTGCAAAAATGAATATATACAATGCAGTTGAAGCTCGAAAAAATTTACAAAAGAGAGCTCTTAATCAACGAAGAGCATCACGTTCAGCTATATATGCTGTCGGAGATTACATTCGTATCAGTCGGTCTAAGGACACCTTCGACAAAGGTTATGAGAAGAATTTCAGTGAAGAAGTCTTCAGTGTATCTCGCATTTCAAGCAGACAAAATTTATATACATACGAACTGACAGATCTACAGGATGAGCTGATTGAGGGGCTTTTCTACCCTGAAGAATTGGTACGTGTTGGTGGGGCTCGTGTTGGACAGGGTGAGGAGTTTAAGATCGAACGTATAATACGTAGTAAAGGACGTGGTGCAAAACGTCAAGTTCTGATTCAATGGCTTGGCTATCCAGACAAATTCAACTCTTGGATTAAAGTAAGTGAGCTCGTGTGTATTTAAACACGGCTTTGTGGTGGATTGTGAAAGCATTTACGTAATTTTACCCAGCAATAGTCTAAATTATTTCCCTGATAACATGACATCTTGCTTCACTACACACTTATCACATGAGATTCGATTGTATGGATCTTGGACTGTAGGTTTAACTGAAATTCACATGAGTATGTACAATGCTGTATGTTCAAGAGGTTGAATCCAGTTTTTTATTTTCTACAGCTACTATAGGCGAGAAACAACGTGCTCCTTTGGATGTTATAGAATTAGAAAGTATTACGATAGTTCTTTTCCACCTGGTTTATACGACAATATTACAGATTTGGCATATGCTATACACCATGTAAATGAAGTGAATAAACATCTGGTGCTTGGACCATCAAAAAAGAAAAGAGGATTCTATTCTTTGCAAAGAATATGTGAATGCAAAGAAGCTCATTATATTCACTTTAATGAGAAGATTAGACGCATATTCGGTTTTGAGCAAGAAAAATATAGATTAACCGTTTCTATATCTATAAATCCGCTTACAGGTGGTGGTGATGGAAAGGGTGTTACGGTTGTTGGAGATAGACCTGTATTTCTAACCAGAGCCATAGCTGATCATTCTTCATTTACACAGATATTTGTGTTCCGTACACAGTTGGCCATACTCAAGCTTCTCTTCTTCGCATTGTAACGATCGATAATTCGAAGTAAAAGTTGGGTCCAACTATGGTTAAACACTTTTGACCACCAAACTATATTCCGTTATTAAATAACTCTTTTCAAAATCTCATAATCGATATAAGAGATCAACACGGTAAGAGTATTCCATTTGAGTACGGGACGTTGACGATTACGCTTTACTTTAAGCGTAATCATTAAACAGCAGAAATTATAAGGAATCTCATAAAGCACGATAGTATACGTGTAGAAGTGAAATTTGACAAGGCTCTCGAGTCGACAATCAATTGTATCGTCTACGCTGAATTTGATAACGTGTTGGAAATAGATTCAAACCGACAAATCATAACGGATTTCAATGCATAAATGATGGGGAGACTGTAATAGTAGCAATGTACATGTCAAGAGCGTGTGATGTTGGTGGTAATGGTGGTAGTATGAAGACACATGAAGCGTTTCATGAATACTATACTTTATACAGTGATAATATTAAAATTTTTGTTAATGAAAAATTTCTGCAGGATAATGACGTTAGTTTATCAATTTTAAATGTGTTACTCTTAGAAATTGCTGCTTATAAATTACCAATTATATACAACGAATTGTATACGTATCTGCTTGAACCTTGAAATCGAGAATAATGTTATTCTTTCTTATAACGTTTTATACACATACTTTTTTACATTATAATAAATCAAAAATAATTTAAATGATGTTTTTTATTGACTATTCTTACCTTTTACCCCTCACCACCACCACCCCACCATATCCTTGAACTTCCCATTCAAAAATTTATAATTACTATATAATATAAAACATAAGCAAAGCAATTCTGATCTCATTATTCGTCTTATCCTCCTCAAGGAGACAGCTTATCGCAATATGGGTCAAACGCACGGTAAAGCATCATCACCCCAGAGCGAGGGCACTAGCAGTAACACAGTCAAAGACCGGAGTAGTCAGGCGAATGGTGAATTGCAGCAGTCAAAACATTATATACGGAAATTCTCCACCAACACATTTTCCTTCCCCGAGCGTAAAGGATACAAAAGTTTTAAAGAATAAAGATATTTTTAAAAACAAAAACCGGTCCTTTTCATTACCACAATATTTTGAAAAGGTAGTACATCAAACTATTACCATAAAACATTAAAATCATCTTTGGGCAGCGGCATCTAAACCGTTAGGATTACCATCAAGATTCTAGGTTATGTTTGCGTAAATGCAGATAACATTATTTGCTATCTTTGTTCAACATAGATAAGATTATGTGTTAACAAAAAACAAATAAGATAAGGTTGTGTAGGGATGAGTCGTCGTTTAGGTGCCTTATATGTTTGTTTATAAAAATAAACAATTAAAAGATAATTAATAAGTAACACATCTCTGGAATGTGACCTTGAGTCTTATCTTGTAAACATACCATTAAGATAAGGGAAATCACACAAGGATGAATCATTGGTATGTTAAACATAAGGGGGGGGGGGTTGTTTACATATCTTTTTTGTTTGTTTATATAAATGAACAATTAATAAGTAACATTAATAAACACATCTAGGGACTGTGACCTTTAATCTTATCTTATATTGACAACAAAGCATTAAGATAGAAGGGGGGTCGCGCATGGATGAGTCATTGTTGCGGGAAAGATAAGAGGGGTTGTTTACATGGATTATCTATTAGTTTATATAAATAAACAATTAAAAAGTAATTAATAAGATACGTAAACGCCTCTATGGAATGTGACCTTGATCTTGTCAACAAACCATTAAGACAAACTTATCTTATCAACAAACCATTAAGATTAGAAAGGTCGCGCAGTGATGACGTCATTTGTTTAGTCTTCCCATAACAGCTTACTTACTACTCCTAACGTAGTTGTTGAAACAGTTTGATATTCGGATATCTTTTATATATTCAAATAAAAATTACGTCTCGAACATGAATGATTATGTGATGGAATACGGTAACAGGGATAAGGAAAGAATGTACATTGATAACAACGAACCTTTTTCCCTTACATCGTGTTTTTCTAGAGTAAAACATTGCTGGAAAAGAATTTGTATGTTAAATAGGTTGAAATCCAACCACACTAGGAGCAAACATCACTTGATTATCAAAAATTTAATTAGTTTTATTAGAAATTAGTCACATTTTTTTTTATAAAAATAAAGTATTAAAAAATTAGTTTTTGAAAAATATTTTATTATAAACGATATTTTCAAATGTATACGTCAGATAATATAAATTCAGATGCAGTAAAAATCTCCGCACAGTTCATTCTTTTTGTAAATACGCGTGATTTTGTTATATAGTTTCACTCTAATTAAAAAGAATAAATCTTGCAATATGTGCTTTTTCATATTATCTTTTATGATTTTTAATTGCTTTAAATGTTTAATCATATTATTAATCATACGAATAAGTATAAGACTTTTTATGATAGTTTATAAAAAACAAGACCATAAGATTCTTAAATTAAAGAATTGATTTAAACATATTTTTATTTTTTATGGTAACGCTAAGTAACTTTTCCCCGTGTTATGCGCGAGAAATAAGCAGTTTTAATTTATTCCTAGAGCAATCATCACTCACGTTATAGAAAATTAAATACATTTAATCATTTTCCCCCGTGTAGGTTTAAGAGTAGACAGTATTTTATGCCGAAATATTACTTTTTTATTTTACTAATTACCTACAGAATAATAAATAAATTTAAAAAAATTTATAAAAATAAAGTGTTTAAAAGGTTAGTTTTGAAACGGACACAGAAATCGAAGTACAGAATTGTAAACCAGGCTCAGTAATCGGGGGCTCAGTAATATGACGATAGGCACTGTTAGAGCACAGTAATACGTACAAAATGTATTTTCTTAATTTTCAAAAAATCTTGATAAAATATTACCTTCTTTGTCAAAATAATATTTATTTTAGGTATAGAAACGACTAAAGAACAAGAACTGATATCAGTTTATAGTAATAGTAAACAAGGCAATGTAATTTCATGGTTAATTAATACTTAGACGAGTTAGTTTCATGGCACAGTAATTGGGTCGAGTACCCTATTGCAGCAATATCACATGAGTACTTTACGCACAGTACTATTGCAGTGATACTGTAGCAACATATAATATTCGCGTTCTTTTTATCACAAGAATATAACGGGGAATATCAGTACAAAATTTTGGTGACAATCAGGCAACATTTCAGTAACATCACAACAATATTATTATGGATTTTAATATTATTATCATTTCACAATAATCATGGAAATACTGGGTAATATTTCAGTGACATTCCAGCAATATTATTATTTTCTCGAAAGTATATATAATTTTCTTTTCATTTTTTATTATTTCTATTTCATACGCCGCAACTTTGGGATGACACACATTATCGCATTATCGTAATGTTTGAACTGTCTTTATATAGTAACTGCGAATCATAGCACTTGTGCGAAAACGCCAAAGCGCCATCTAGCGGCAATCTTGAGATAATTGATTTTTAAATAATGTACAATGACAATAATCGGTTTCCCTCGATTTGTTTTTACGTCCACCTTGACTAACTGCATTATTAAAACATTTTTACAGTTACTGTCAAGATTTCTGACAAAATGAAACGATAAAATTAATATGTTATCGTAAAACAAATGCAGGAATATAGCTGTACTTTAAGAAAAGTAATACGTCACATAATAATATTACACAATATTTGGCATATATTTCAGTGAGATGTGTAGCAATACAAATATTTCGGCAGTATTAAAGTGCGATGCATTGAGGAGTATCATTCTGTAAACTTCCAGGAATATTACTATAATATTCCCATGTAATATGTCACATAACAATATTCCAGGATATTTGGCGTATATTTCAACGTGATTTGTCACAGTGAAATATTGTAGAAATATTTTGACAATATTAATATGGCATGCATCGAGAAATGTCATCCAGTAAACTTGTAATAATATTGATGTAATATTGTAATGTGATATGTCACATAATAATATACTACGTATATTACGATGTGATTTATCACAATGTAATATTGCAGAATTATTGCAGCAATCTTGCGTTGTAATTTATCATTCTATTAAAATAAAAGAAATAATAAATTGTTTTTCACTCTTAAATATGTAGACAATAAGGTCCTATACACAGATTTTGTATTAAGTTAATCAATATAGAGTATAGAATTGCAAAAGATACCTATAATTTTAACCCGTTCAAGGTGGTGCCCCCTTTTAAGTAAATTAAACCTAAACATCAGCTATGAGTTAAACCTCATTTGTGAGTCTCGTTCTGAAAAAAAGTTATGACATTTTAAAAATGTGTCCCAGAATTCTAAAAATCTTGTAATTAAAGCAAAGTTATTAATTTAGCAGTTACGCCGTGTTGTAAATCATTGATTTGAAATCCAATATTCATTTTTGGTGCCGTGTCGCATTTATGTGTCCCTTGATATAATAAAATTAAAACGTGTAATACGCAATTTTTAAAAACGTGATTCGTTGAAAAAAATCAGTTTTTACCATGGCACATCTACAATTGTGTGATCATATCTTATTATCCTACATAAACATAAAAATACATTTAAAATATTTAACTCGTTTAAAAAGGCATTATGGCCCAAAAATAAACAATTTAGTATATATAGAAATACAATAATATTCTTATGGGCCAAAATGCCGTTTCGTAAAAATATGGTACATTCATCCATTCTGTTCGAAATGGCCTTAAGAGTGTACCCACGAATTTCCAACTACATGAGGCTAAATTGGAAATTATGTGTATTTTAAATAAAAATCAGTGTTTTTTGTTTTCCAAACTTTTTAAGTGGAAAACGGTACTTAGGAAGTATATATAACAACATATTATGCACTTTACAAAATATAGGAAATTATTTGAAGTATTGGTACTATTTTTATGTGTGTCTCCAAATTAGTCCTGAGCATAAAATTAGGGTCTATAATTTGAACATGTAACTATCAATTAATTCATTTATAAAGCTGCAATGCTTAAATACCATATCATTTTTCAATTTTGTATCAATAGGAAAATAAGAAAATCACAAAAGTTAAGTGTCCAACTTAGCCCCACCTTCTCCTACCATCATCACAGGGAACAGTCACATCACCTGCACATCACATACACATCACATCAGTGTAGAACTTCTCTTATAGTTTAATTTTACCGACAGGTGTGGTCAAGTACACATACGTTTCCAACTAACGACAAGGATCATCCTTTGGATGGCGGATTTTGCTCTACTTAATTACAGAAGATACTTTCTTGAACATAAAATAAAATACGTGTTTCAGTATTTTTAGTTATAAACAAACATCTAAAGAAATATTAAGTAGCTTATATTAAACTTCAATTACGTATCTCTTAAAACCTCTCTCTTTCTCAGCCAATCTCGACGAATTTACAGTAAGTCAATATAATGTCCAACAATACTTTAGTCGATCAATTTGATAATAGGCGTAAACAAAAGAACTGTGCCGATGATTACGTGAAGTAAGTAATATTGTATTAAAAATTATAAGAATTTATACAATATAATTACCTATTCATGATAATAAAATTATTCAACCCCATTATAGCCCAGCAAAAAAAGTATCCACGCGCACGCAAAATCAACTTTTAGTATATAAAAGTGTATATGGACTTCGCATTGGAACTCCGACGTGAGCGGCCGCATCTCGCTTCGCTCCCGCTTTATCTTCTCTCCTCTAAGCTCTGCCTTTGCCGCTCAGGTGGGAGTTCGGAGGCAGAGTCGGAATTTCCATTAAGATTTCATTAGTCTATCCTTTCAAAGTCTAAGTTTACTTTAAATAATTCATCACTGCTAAGACCCACCTAAACATCATCCGTTTTTTCGTTTCGTTTATCATCAAGAATTTTAACAGGAAGTTATAAAATGAAAAGAGGAAAAAACAAGATTTTGTGAAATGGAATTGGTTGCGGGATTATTTTTCATTTGATTTACATCACATCTGAAATTGTATTTTTGTGAATCTACCAAGATCTTTTGATGCTTTCAATCTCGGGATTGAGAGGTTTTCCTTGACTCAGCGGAAGATTCAGTACTCCGAGGGGATTCATAATTTTCTCTTCTGCGGGATCGGGCAGTTTCCTCAACAAAAGGGATTCCTGGAAATAGATCGCAAGGTGCTACTTCAAGTCAAGAGTGATCGCAGGATAAATGGAAGAATAATTTTTCAACAAATTCCTATGTCTTCAGTAAAATATCCTTTCAAAAGTAGTAATTGTTTGCGGGTATCATATTTTGAAATCTATATCAGTTCTGAGAATAACAATATTGCGATACGAAATCAAGTTTAACTGTAGGATATTCTTGTTATATTTGAATTCTATTGTGTGTAGACAGCATTTACCAGTACGATTATTACATCAACGTCGCAGTGGAGATATTCGACAAATATTTACCGACAGACAAGCGACATCCTTGCTGGGGTCCGGTGGTGCGCGACCGGTCGATCATCCAAGTTAAGCAGCGTTGAGCACGGTTAGTACTTGGTTTGATGACCGCTCGGGAACCCAGTCCCAACAATGATGTTTTCGCAGATGGGGAACCAGAATTTAGGTCTTATTCGGGGGTAAGAAAGGTGCCTAAGTTTAACTTTCGTATCGGCTGAATCTTGGCGTGGGGTTTCTTGGTTTGTCAAGTTTTTCCCACGTTACAGGGTATGGGGTCACCTTGGGTGAATGCGGGAATTCAGTGGGGTATAAAAGGAAAACTAAGATTTTTCCGACCTTTAGCCGTCGACGACATGCATACCTAATGTTTCAGATTTTTCTTACGGGATTTTTCTTGCCGGGCCAACTTATATCGTAGTTTTACATGCACTTGTATAAAGTGACTCTGTATGTATTGCGGAAGGCAGCTATTTTTAAAGAGAAATAATGTGTTTCTAAAATTCCTTTTGAATTTATTTGTAATTATTCTAATGTGTAAGAATATAGTAAATTCCTAACGTTGTAAGTATGTAACCCGCATTCTGCCACACCCAGGACCACGAACTTGGACGAAGCGGATATTGATCCCTTCTTTTTTTTTTTTAGTTTTTTTTCTTTTTTTTAGTCTTTTATTTAAGAACTTTTAATGGAAAGAATTCAATGAATACGTAGTATTAACATTTACATAAATAAAAATAGTTTAATAAAAACTACTTTTCGGCTGGTCCGAACTAATAATTTTAAAAATACTATTATAAAATATATTTAAATATATATTATAAAAAAAAATTATATTTTAAAATATATTTAAAAATACTACTATACTAATTTTTTTATTTAAGAACTTTAAAAATAATTGTTTAATAAGTATAACATTTTCGGTACGTCTGTACTAATTATTATAAAAATATTAGTTTAATAATTTAAAAAAAATATAGGGTCTGTAAATTAAAATTATTTGAAATTAACAATCTTTTATTGTTTTAAATATAACATCAATTTTAATAGACTGCAAAACGTGTTGGTATCCATATTTAAAACTTGGCATGCATAAACGATTTTAATTTTCAAATTGCTATGAATATTCAGTTGTTTGGGTTTATTTATTATTTTTGTTTTTCTACGGTATTCAAAGGGCTTATCAGAAAATGCATTTTAATACTCGTAAATAAAACTTTAAAATTTTTAATTTTATAAAGGCATTAATAATGCTATCGTCAATTTGATAATTTGCTTTTAACGATTGCATGCTTAACGCATGTACATTGACTCCGCGTACACCCACATTTAGAAATGGAAAATTTTGTGGGTAATGATCTGCTTCAGAAAATATATTTCTTACTGTGGATAAATGAAGATCAGCGAATCAGAATTTCTTCATTATCAATTCTAGACTCACATGTATTCTTAATAGGTACATCGTTTTGATTATTCAAAGTCTTCTTTGTATTGTTTAAAATCTTTTTATCCATTTTTCTATCTGTTCGTTTATTAGTATTTCTCTTCGTGACACACGTAAGCTTCAGAGATTTAACTTTCTTAATTAATTTAGCAAATTTTTTAACAACTTTAACTTTAGTCAGCTATTTCTTCATCTTTTTATTGATTTGGTTACTCGTTTGCTTCTCCTTTTTCTATGTATCAAGTTTTCTTTTTTTTTTTGATGATTTTGTCTTTCTATTTAAAAAACGGGAATTCTGGAAATATATGTTCCATTCGTGTGACTTACGCCATGATTCCTCTGGAAATTGCTCTGAATCCGATATCTCTTTTTCTCGTTCTGCCTTTCGTTTTCGATTTTCCTGTACTCTTGAACTTGTCAAATTTATATTCCTTTCTCTAATTCTCTGTAATAATAGTTTTTCTTTGTTTGTAATAAATCGAGTAGCAACAGTTCTTTTTTTTTCAAATTATACGCTTTCTCGGTTTTTCAATAATTTTCTGCTGGTGCATTTGTGTCACGCATGATCTTGAACCTACATAATATCACTGCTGACCATAGGGGAAGGTACAGAATCAAATATTCAAATAAGTATATCATAAAAGATTTTGAATAAAATATATTTGGCTTCGAATTAAACTTTGTTTGTTTTAAAACATCATCCTTAATTTGGTAAAATAATTTGTAAAATGGTGCGTCTTTTTTTGCTTCCTCATGCACAGACATCTCTTCAGATATAGATATTATGGAATGTGTGTCTGAGGTTATTTCATCAACATCTTCGTTTTTATCGGGAGTATCAAAAAATTAGGGATGTATTTATATCAGAAGGACACTTTTCTGAACCAAACATTTTCACAAGATGTTTGATTATATTAGATCCTCCTTGTAGTGTAGTACAATAAATTAATTTTGTGATCCAACATGAGGCTATTAACCTCAAATCGTCGTCACGAATATGCTCTTCTACTTTTTTAATACCATTTTCAGCATATGTGATGAACATATATATAAAGTCGTAAGGGGAGCAACAGGTTTTTTTTCTATTAACTCCTCAAACATTTGCTGTAAATATATGGATAGTTTCATTCCATTGGATGTTAAACTGTTTGACTGTAAAAGTCCCAGACTGAAATCACTTTCAAGTTTGTCCACGACGGGTCTGCGAGTAGTTAACTTATGTAAGTTATGTACTAATTGTAATAGAAATAAGGAGATGTCTTTGACTCCATGAGCCGACGATATGAACTCAGCTACAGGAAGAGGACTGTGATCTCTTCCTCCTGGTAGAATAACAGAATAATTAAATACCTGAGTATGTATATCTGGTGGATTTTTAATTATAGACCCTGTCGCATCAATATACAAAAAAAGAGGCCTATATTTTGCCAGTAAAATATGTTTTAATATTTTTTCGTTCATCAATGTAATCATAAATGGGTATTCGCAATAGAATTGGATGTATCCCTTAAACACATCCCCTTGCCATGACTCATTCTGATAATGTATTAGTTTCCACATAAAGTTCTTAAAATCTTTATCTAAATCGTCCATTGTTTTTCTTTTACTGGAAATGTTGGATAATATTACGGAGTCGGGTACATCCGTAAGATTACCTGCTGTCAAAACTGAGTCTGGTACTTCTGCTCACATTATCAATTTCTTAACACTTGGGTATTCTGCTGTTAGTTCTTTTCTTAGGGCGCATCTTTTTTTCCTTTCATGTGTCTTCTATGAATTTCTCCATCTTTGTGAAAATATTCTGACGTTTGAAATACTTTTACAATTTTATCATCATAAGGTTTAATGCATTCAGACCTAACGATAAATGTATAAGAAGTGCATGCAGAATTCTTACACGACGCATGTGCAACAAGCCACGATTGTTCTTCTTCGAACTTGCAATCGTCACTGCGTATGTAACTAATGTGTCTTTTAAAGGATATAATGCAGTTAGGGTAAGACTTTTTAAACTCATCATTAAAATCGTCTGCCCAATTTTTTTTCAAATGAATAGTATTTGTCCAATTTTTTTCCCAAAAACTTTTTGGCAATACAAAAGCTTTATCTTCAATCGTATAATTATTTATTTTGGAGGTACCTTGTAAATTTACTCTTTTAATAGAGTTCTTACTCTTTGAAAAATTTGCCTTTTCTTTGACTGATGAATCAGGAGTAGTGTGCTGCAAACACTAATTATTTTCATCATCATCAAGTTTGTTTGAAGATTTAATATCTTTATCTAGCACAGAAGATGTAATACCTTTTATAGTATGAGGAGCAGTTTTGCAACAATCTTCTGGATTTACTTTCTCAGATTGGTTATTACTGAAAACATTGTCCTCTTCTATCTCTGACGAATTAGACGTAGAGTCCTGCAAAAAATAATCATTCGTATTGTTATCATATACATTTGGAGAACTATATTTATCTCGTAAAGGAGAGTCAATACCTTTCATTGTGCAAGGATTTCTTTTGGAAGAATCTTGTGAATTTACTTTTTTGAAGTAATCACTTTTCTAAATATTGTTCTGTTCTATATCTAATGAACTAGATGCAGAGTCTTGCAAAAAATAATCTTTTCTTGGTAAATCTGTAAATTCGGGCGTAGGGTATGTAACTAAATATGAATCATTCTTTTTCGAAAAAGTACATTTTACCAAAGATTCATTAGGTACATCAACTACAATGGGATCACATTTTTCGGGAGAGGCTGGAAATACAATAGGGGATTCTTATTCAAGTAAACAACGGTCAACCTTATTGAGATAACTTGTTACTTGAATAGTATTCAGCGAAAACTCGTCAAATAGAAGATTTTTATTAACTCGTAGAAAAAGTAAATCATGGATATGTTTAAAGTAGGTTCGATAAATATAATGATCCTTTTTCGAATACTTTGAAATTGTTCGATCACGTGAAGTGTTTTGAACGAAAGCTACAGTTATATTCCACAATTTACTTCTCCATGAGCAACTTTTCAAATCATTTCAACAAATTTCAGAAGGAGATTACATGATTCTTTAGATATTATGTTCTTCTTTATATTAGAATCCATGATACCAAATTACATAAAAAACATTAAAAAACATTAAATATCACAAAAATATTTATTACACATTCATACGTAACTGAATACATAATTGAATGAATTCCCAAAGATTCTAAAGTAAGAATTTTCCGTCTTAGTGAAATCCTAAATCAGGAAATATAAAATTATCCGTTGCATAACGTTACTTATGTAGAAATTAGAAGTGCACTTTGACTACGTGAAGGATAGTCGAACGGATTTGCCACCTATCGGCCGATACTGCAAGCTATGGAACTGCTCACAACGCAAGATGTGAGCAGTTCCAATTCGAACAGATACAAGTAAAATCTAAAATAAAACTTTCAGTCAAATAACTACATTTATTTCATACTAGTACACTCGGAATCTTTAAAATTTTTTCAAAACGCATTTATCATTAAAACGCATTTATCATTGGTGAAACCCAGGAAATATAAGCAGGAAATATAAAAATCACTGCTGCATAGCGTTCCTTATGTGAAAATCAGACATGTACTTTAACTACATGAAAGCTATTCTTAGAGTTTGACCACCTACCGGCCGCCATTGAAAGTTACAAAATTGCTGCAACGAGACATAGCGGCGTTACGATAAGCACCAGGAATATACTCATATGTTAAGGGGGGGGGGGGGGGGTGTAGGTTAATTGAGTGAAAAAAAGGCACGTTTTTAGGAATTTTTTTTGGCGATACAGGTGCTGTTAGTTTATTTTCACAATATCTAACTTATAATACAACTTTTGAACTATATTCTTGTAAATTTTCATTGAAAAATATTAAAAATTGAGCGAGGAACAGCGAATCTCCAGAGGCGCCTCGGAAAAAAAGGTGTTTTGCGGTGGACATTATAACTCGCGAGAGAATCATCTGAAACAAAATATTCAAAATAGGTTTTATAAAGAAGATGTTTCTTGAGGTAATGCTGAGGGGATTTTTTTTTCGATTTTTGAATTTTTGGTAGCATTTGGAAGCCAAAACACGATTTTCGCTAAAAAAATCGACTAATTTGTTATTGTAAAATTAATAATTATTTAAAGAAACAAAAAATGCTCCAGCGTTACCTGGGGAATTATGTGAAGAACAACTGTGCAAAATTTCAAAACGATCGGCCCAGTAGATTTTGAGTTATGCTGTCCACGGACTTCAAAAATGACAAGTTTCAGGAAAACGCTTTAAAGTTTTGCACACTAAAAAATTCAAAATAAAACTCGATAATTTTTTTATACTCACACAGAATCGTTGATGCCAGGTCCATAGAGCATACAGCTTTCATCAAGACGATCTAGAGCATCTTTTTGACCTTGTCTACGCAAAACTCTTGCTTCTTTACCGACGCGCGCCGCTTGTTCCTCTGCTCTACTAATTCGGAACTCGTCAACTTGACGCGCCCATTCGTGAGAACTTGGCCCTGTACTGATGTGCATCTCTTGCATAAAGGCCAACAAAGCAAAAGAACCTTCATTAAAAGTGCATGCAGCTACATTAGCTGCAATTTCAACAATTTTAGCGGTGCCACTCACTGACTTTGGAGAGATTTTCCAAATAAGCTGATTAAGACTTTCATTATTATTTTGAGTGAAACCTCCAAGACATCGGTGCAAAAATGCGTCCTTGCTCAAGTCCTCATAAATGGGCTTTATGGCTTCTAGAACGTCAGTAGGAAGGGCTGCGTAGCTGTGTTTGAATGATTGTAGAGCATCTGCCGTTGCAGCTTTCTGCCATTCGCACCAGCAGTCTTCGACGCTCGGGCATTTCTCGTGCTGTCGGTTCTCGTCTGTTGAACTGTAGTGATAATAAGTAAACCATATGGCATTTTTCATCTTCTCAACTGAATCATGATTACGTCGAATAGCTAGTCCGTAGTTAACAATCAATTTGTCGATCATTTTAGCAGTAAGCTTTCCTTTGCCAGAAAGGCTTTTTCTTTTTACGATTTTTCCGGCCTTGGTTTTTGTGTCAACTATGCTTGTTTTTACTAATTCACGCAGACGTGTTCCCATTCTTTTTTGTTAATTACAAAATCTTCACCATAAGGTTTTGCATTAACAACTCCGCTATACGTCTTCGAGTCACCATCTCCGATGTAGTTAGGATATTACACTTCAAGATTTTCCAACGATCGTTTGAACATTTTTATAATTGCTGATACCTCCATGTTTCCAGACGGTCCGACGTGGTTGGCTTTGCAATTTCTGCAGAATATTCGGCAGAATCCAATTTGTTTTTCCAAGTCGTACAATCGTGGCAGTAACTACTCTTTACAAAAATGTCTAATACATTTCCAGTATAATATTCAATTAGAGAACCAACGCCAAATAACGAATAGAACCCTCTTTTTTTTTCATGTGCCGTCGCCTGATACAGTCTACTTTCACTAGATGGTATATAATTAGGCTGTTTACACTTTTCACAAGTCACTTTAATGTTGAAACCAAGATCTTCTTTTTTGCATGATTGGAAAGCAACTTTTCCATCACACGTTA
Source organism: Gastracanthus pulcherrimus (assembly GCA_949152435.1). Lineage (NCBI taxonomy): Eukaryota > Metazoa > Arthropoda > Insecta > Hymenoptera > Pteromalidae > Gastracanthus > Gastracanthus pulcherrimus. Next base: position 63,392,903 of record OX424573.1, on the reverse strand, counting down.
CACTTTTCACTAAAGTAGAAATTGTTGCAAAAACAACAAGAAAATCTATTATTCAATAATGTTTTTGAATGGCTTCTTCTACCTGTATAGTGCGACTATTTTTAATTTTTTTTTATAACGATCCGTTAGCTTTTACTTCGTCCTTTTTACGCTTTTGAGGTGGCACTATTTTTTTTTGATCGGTCTAATTTATTAGCACTTTTTTACGACCGTCTCTGCTAACTTTTCGCGGCATTTTAAATAAAAATAAATGTAGTAACAGCAAAAATTAAACACAAACACAGTTCAAAACACACGAAAATACAACGAACACGAACGTAAACACAGCCAAAATTTTAGCGTTACTTGCTACTGCTCAGCACGGCATACAGCGATCAACTGATGTATATACTATGTCTCGAATATACACAACACTACCTGAAAAGACGCTTCTATTGAGAAATAAATTTAGGGATTACAAATGAATACAATAGCACGCCAGGTAAGCACGCCACACAGCTGTCGAGCAGGTATAAAAACCCGGCCTGGAGTAACGGTCGTTCAGGTATATATAACTTCGTCAATTTTGCACCAATCAACTTGAACGATTTTTCAATCGTAATTAATTTTCAATTACATATTCTTTTCTATAAATAATTAATTTTCAATTACATATTCTTTTCTATAAATAATTAATTTTTAATTACATATTTTTATTTATAAATAATTAATTTTTAATTAATTTTTAATTACATATATTTATGTATAAGTAATTTATGTTTCATTCAATAAAATTTTTACGCACAGCGGTCGAGCGGGTATACGAAACCGAGGCGGAGCAACTGACACTTAATGCTCTATATCTCCGTCATCTTTGCTCCGAATGATCTGAAATTTTCACACAACAATCTTGAAATGTTGTACTTTCGAATAAAAAAATTAAAAAAAATACAAAAAAAAGTTTAAATACCCCCCCCCCCCCCTTAAGGCCATATCTTACCTTAAAGGGCCAAAAAATACAGTATGGTTTATTATTCAATATACTCTTCTGAATATTGCTAACAATTAATAAAAAAGTTTCATATCTTCATTTGTAGTCAGTTTTATAAAACACCAATTTTATACTGTACGTACATATTCATGGAACGTGAAGGTATGAAAACAGTTCATGTAAATCAGCAGTACTGGATCGACACTGCGCCAGAAGTAAAGGTTTTTGTAAGTGGAAAAAGAATTAAGCCGGCAGACACTAAAAATTTTCTTTAGGCCAACTTTAACAATATAGGTGCGCGCTTTGTTGCTAAGCGTCTTCTCAAAAAAATTCAAAAATCTTAGCTTGGTCGGGGCGAAGTACAATCCATTGTTTAATAACCTCCATTAACGATCAGCAACTTATTCAGAAAGGTTTCAGATATATAACTTTCGATATTCCGAAGATATCGATAAAAACGTAAAAACACGTTTACCTTCTTTTCACCCTTTTAGATGTGGATGGGGGTAAAACCCGTTCTTATCTCACCCCTACGCCATAAGAAATATATACCACAAAAACGTCAAGTCTATAGATCCAGTGATTGGTCTGTACATCTTCTTTTATAGATATAGATTGATTTATAAATATTTATTTAGCTTCTTAATTATATTTAGTTGAAAATTAACCTGAAGAAATTTATACTTTTTCAAAAAAATCGCGCATAAATCAACTTAATCTTTTGTTTTCAATAAAATTTTGTTTCGTTGGATAAATTAAAGAAATATAGTACAAAAATATTAGAACACATTTCACCCTTTTTCACCCCTTAGGGCTGGAATTTCGGCAAACCCAGAAATTGGTTGTTACATAATCGTATTTCTGATATTTTGACGCAAGAATCAACTTAAAATCTTATTTTCTTGCAGGAATACAGTAAAAAAACATAAAAACACATTTCACCCTTTTTCACCCCTTAGGGCTGAAATTTCGGCAAACCCAGAAATTAGTTGTTACATAATCGTATTTCTGATTTTTTGACGCAAGAATCAACTTAAAATCTTATTTTCTTGCAGAAATACAGTAAAAAAACATAAAAACAAATTTCATCCCGTTCTACCCCTTAGGGGTGGAATTTAAAAAAAACCCTTTCTTAGTGAGCACCTATTATTTAGTAGTAAAATACCCACAAATTTTCAAGTTGGTCGGTCCAGAGGTTTTGGCTGAGCGTTGATGAATCAGTCAGTCAGTCAGTTAGATCATGTTCATATATATATATATATATATATATATATATATATATATATATATATATATATATATATATATATATATATATATATATATAAGAACATGATCTAACTGACTGACTAACTGACATATATATATATATATATATATATATATATATATATATATATATATATATATATATAAGATATTTACACACTCATCGTAAAATACTCAAAAAACCAACGCAAACTATCGAAAATAATGCAGGAACACAGTGATATTACTCACGATTGGCTACGGCTCTCAGACTCCTAATGCCTTCTTAAGCCTCTATCGCCTTTATATATGTATACTCTAGACTCGATTGTTTCACTTACGGGTAAGGCTCAGCGTAGCCATCTAGCGGCACTTTATCGATACTATATACTTTACTATGTATGTGAGACATGTATGAATCTACTTTGATTGGAGAACATAGTAAAAGAAAGAAAAAACATGTATTAACCCTCTTCCCCCCCGGGGGTGGAATTTCATAAAACCCAGAAATCGTTCTCGATTTAATCTCATTATATATTCTATGCCGCAAAAACCGTCTCAAAATCTTTTTTCATTGAAAAAATATAGTAAAAAAACTAAAAATCACATTTTAACCCCCTGGGGGTGAAATTTAAAAAAAACGTTCCTTAATGAGCACCTACTATGTGGGTGGAACGTACCCACAAATTTTCAAGCCAATCGGTCCAGTGGTTTTGGCAGGGCGTTGATGAATCAGTTAGTCAGGTCAAGTTCTTTTATGTATATATATATAGTTTCGATTTTTCCAAAAAATTTTTTTTTCAAATGTGCACCATTTTTTAAAATTTGATTTTAAAAAAATCCCTACGTACTATTACGCCTACTAATATGTACTTTGAGAAAAACTTTGTTTTTGTTCTAATGTTCATCATGTACGAGAAAACTGTCCTCCCGTTTGAACGTCAAGAGAAAAGTAACGTCCTACTACTACAAGCTCCCGTGGCCGCCATTTTGAAAAAAAAAAATTTTTTTTTATACTTCATTAATTGTACAATAAAGTTCTATCAACGAATTTTTCATTTCGCTTATTATTTAACCACAAAAAAATCCTCAAAAATAGGTGTACCTAAGAGTGGTGTTACCCCTTAACTTGAAGATGACGTTAGTATTAATTTAATTTTTATTTTTATTAAGTTCTTTAAATGAACAGCTTTAATATAAGTATTTCAAAACAGCTTAAATATTTTAACTGTAAATCTCTATCCTAACTAACTCAAAATAAGAAACTCGCATCACTTAATGAACCTTACATAATACATCTGCGAACAATAAAACTAATCTAATCTTCGCAATTTGCAATAAACAAAAAAGTATAAAAAATCAAACCATAAATTTTAAACCTTAAACCAACTATCCCAAATCTAACAATTTACAATTTAAAAAATATATTAATAGAACCATCCATTTTGAACCATACACCTAAATAACGCAAGCTAAGCAATATGCAATTTGAAAAAAAATGAATAAAACCGTAAACCATAAAACCTTAACCCAAATAATCCAAGCGGAGCAATTTGCAATTAAAAGAAAAGTTTAAACAATGAGGACGTACACCCTAAACTCTAAACCATAAACCGAACTAACCAAAGCTAATCAATTTGCATAAAAAATGTTTAAATAATAAGACCATAAACCCGAAATCCAACTGCTCCACTTGAGCAATTCGTAAATAAGGAAAAATAATAAAAAAGTAAATCATAATTCGTAGACCCAACTAACCCAAGCTAAGCAATTTGCAATTAGCAGAAGAAAACTTCCGGAAGGACAGGCAGGTTTTAGGAATGGGAGATCAACGATATATAATATATACTTACTGGATCATCTAATTCAAAAAGCAAAGGCAAATAAAGAAAGACTGTACTCGGTGTTTGTAGATCTAAAGGCTGCCTTCGATACGGTAGATAGAAAAAAGCTTTGGGAAATTTTAAGGAAAATGGGTATCAGTAAATACTTAATTGAGAGGTTAAAAGAAATATATCACGAAACGCTTGTGAGGGTGAGAGTAGATGAAGATATGTCAGAGGAATTTTGGTCTGTTAAAGGGTTAAAACAAGGCTGCGTTTTGAGCCCACTATTGTTTAGCCTCTATATAGCGGGGTTAGAGGAAGAAATGAGAAATAGGAATGTGGGGGGGAGTAAAAATAGGAAATATGATAATTTAGTCTTTAGCCTATGCAGACGATTTAGTTCTGTTAGCTAGAAATAGGGAAGCGCTAATTGATATGATGGGAACATTAAAAAAGTTTGTAACGTATTATAATAACTACGACAGAAAAGAAAGAAGAAATTGAAAAGGTGGGAAAATGAAGAGAGAAAGAGAGAGAGAGAGAGACAAAGTATTTCCATCAATTGCTAAATGTTTAAAAGGCAGTCAAGATCTAGACATCAAAGTGTCAACAGCTGTTTGTCTCTCGAGCAGGCGAGTCGGCGACTCGCCTGCGAACATCAAAGTCTTGACAGACTAAATTGTATATTGGCTGAAGCTAATAAGCCTCGATAGTGCTCTCTTAGTATGGTATTGCATTCATTGCTGTATTCTGAAATTATCAGGGCCCTGAACGACAGGATGGATTAACAGTATTTATTATTCGGAAGAAAGAAGATCGGATATGAAGATAATGTATGAAATGTATGTATGGTGTAGAAGCATTAATTTATTACATGTAAGACCCGCGAAAAGGTATTAATTTATAATCATCCATGACCCACGAGAACCAACAAAGTACTTATTAATAATAAATAAAAATTGAATCTTTTTATTTTATTTATTTCCTGCTACCCGTTTTATTTCATTACAAGTTTTTAAAAAAGAGAAGTTTGATTTTAAGCGATGAAAAACAAAAGTGTTAGTCTTTAATAGAGGAAAAGGCAAGAAAGAAAGATGGGGTTTAGAGGAACTCAAGTGTAAAAATGATTTTATGAGAAGGAAAATGCTCTTTGATTATTTGGTAAAAGGTGTAATGGCTTATGGCTGTGAAATATGAAGTTGGACAGATAGAAAAGAATTAGAGAAAGTACAATTAGATTATTTTAGGTGGGTATTAAGACTGGATTTCTGCATGCCAAGGTATCTTATTTACTTGGAAACAAAAATAAAAAAAAACTAAAAATTGATTTGGGTGGTAGAGCGGTTAAATATGAAGAGAAAATCTGTAAGTTAGGGGAGGATAGATTAACAAAATTATGTTGGTTAGAAGAAGAGAAAGAATTTACGCAAAAAGACTTAGGTAAGAAAAGAAAAATGTATCTTAACAAATTAGGTTACAGTGTGGAAGAAATAGAAAATATGAAAGGCAGAGAGGAAGTGATATATGAAAAAATGATTGCGAGAGATAAAGATATAGAAAAACGGATTATTAACGGAAAACTGAAGGAAGCGAAATATAATAGGAAATACTGCGAAATTGTAACAGAAAAAGCGCCGTTTTATTTGCGTTAATTCAGGAAAGATATAGATATTGATGTTATTGCGAGGCTTAGATGCGGTAATTTTGAGAAGGTAAATAGGTATTGATTAAATGAGGAAAAAAGAAAATGTAAGATGTTTAAAAAAGAAACTGAAACTTAGAACATATTATTATGAAATACGAGGAATCTAAAAATTTGATGGAAAACATAAGAAAAGAATAGTATTAGGTATGTAGATTTGGTAAACGAAAAAGATAACGTAATAATAGCTAAGGCGTTTAAAAGTATAAAGATATATTTTTTAAGAAATGGTAATGATATTTGCGAGATATAGGTGCGATACTGACGAGCTGCCGGACAATGGATGGATGAGTGAGGTAAACTACTGTAAGGAATGTGTAAAATAAAAGTGTAAAAATGTAAAAAAGGCAAAATATGTAAAAAACGAAGATAAAAATGTTTAAATAGTTCAAAGAAGGTAAAATTTATGTAATTTATTTGCAGTAACGTATAAGTCTGAATATGGAAGTGTGATATAAAATAACTGTAAATAATTCTGAATAATTCTGTATTATTCTATGAAAAAGTAGGTATACAATGACAGTTGTGGACCCCCCCCCCCCCCCCACTACTCGACTTTTCGACTCACCTGTGCAGGTGAGAAGCTCTGTGATTGGTCGAGGCGGACAGGTGAGAATAAGCCCCACCCTCTATCTCACTTAGGCACGATGACGTCATGCTATAGTATATTATCGAATATACTACAAACTTTGCATGGTATTGCGCCAAATACCGACCACCATATATATATAGATATACTAAGTCAGGCGCACCCGCGCTCGATCATCGTCGAAGTTTCACGCGGACGAATGATATGCTTTTGCGCCGACAATCGTTCGGGGGTGTCAGGTTGCATCCGGCGTAAAACAGACTTTAAACTTTAAACAGACGGAGAAAACATCTCGCGACACGAATGCTTTCATGAATGCAGTCGAATATTCGAAGGAATATCAAACTGTAAGACGCACATTTAGATATGTGTACGTGTGTACGTGTGTGCGTGTGTGCGTGTGTGCGTGCCTGGAAATTTCTGGAAGCTTCTTAACGTCGACGATGACCGATCTTCGATGGATCTTAGGATGAGCCCGACCGCTGTATATGAATGCTATTGTGTTTCAGCAGGCTAACGCACACTGTGATATCGGGAATTGGGAAGTGCATATTAAAAAAATCTACTTTACTGATTAAGACTTACTTTAGATATTTATATTTGTGGCATATACTCAATAAGAATATTCAATATAATCGAACAAAACAAAGAAATTCCACGAATTTTTAGCTAATAGTAAAAATAAAAAAAAACTATAATTTTTAAAATTTCAAAAATGACTGCCCCTTTGTGATAGATGAACCCCTAGAGTAGACGTTAACTTTTATTCATTTAAATCGAGGTCTTGTAGTTTACGCTATAATGCGTAATCAAATAACTCTCACTCAAATATCTCCCATATCAAATACTTGGAAGTTGAATTTTTCGAGCCAACACTTCTTCTCCTGACCTTTAACATATATTACACTTGCATCATGCAAGGTACTATGAAGCACGTTTTCAAGTTCCTCATAGGATAGCTCCCCGGAACTCCATGACAAGCCGTGATAGTTGCACTCCAACCATAGATTTTCACTCTTATATTTAGCTGAAAGTCTACACCATGATGTGGGTGGTTTAAACAAAAAGACTAATGGCTTGAGATTCGAGTTGAGCGGAACTATGGCGAGTTCCTTCACAACAAAATCATTCACAGGCTGCTTGAAGCCTTGAACATCCACTACGTACTCCATTGTGACTAACTGACTGCTCTGCGCTGCACTCTATTTTATACTGAAATCCCTACCACTCAGATAAGCTTTTTTACATCCCCACTTATTGGATTATACTCAACAATACGATCGTGTAGGATCAAGCAGTAGGCTGATGTTCCTGCAGGAAAATTATCTCTAGCTTCAAATTCGAGCCGAACGTCGACTGGAGCCTGTTTCAATGCCTCGTTTTGCTTAGAGCAATCGATGACGATGAGAGGGGCGTATGTCACATAATCACTCTTTTTGAAAGAGTAGTAAGTAGCGAGTAGAGTAGTAAGCATTTTGAAAGTTGGTATACATGTCATATAACATAGCATACTGATTACTATTGATATCAAGGTTCAGGTTTCCATAGGGATAGTACTGTGAATTGAGAAAGAGTTTGACATTGCTAATGTTGCAGTGATCAAAGTGGCTAGCATTTGCAGTTCTTTGCCCTTTGCGATTAGTCTGAAAGCCCAGAATAACGAAGCGAGGTTTCTCTAGCTGATTAGCTGTCTTGACAGTCCAAACGTGATTCAATGTGGTGGGCAATAACGGATACTCGTACAATTCCCAGCTACGAAAGCTCATAGCAATAGGTATATCCTTCTCAATGTAACTAAGAAGTCGAATTTTATGCTTGTCTGATAGCATCACATAAGGCATTAACCACTCAACTGTGGTGAGTTCAATTTTAAAAGTCTCGTAGCCTAGTTGTTCGTTTACCCGAATCTGCGTCTGTTTTACAGAATTCAAATCGTTCCTTGACCTTGTGAGAATGAGCTCGTGCTTTGCGTTGACTGCAATTTTGCGATGGTCTTCGGCAAAGCCTAAAATCATACTCAATGGCACCGATACATCAAAGAAGCCAGCATCATTGGTCAATTGCCGTGACTCCTCAACATCGAGCCACCCAGCATTTTCAAAGAGTAAGCTCTGACTGGGACTGATGGATACCCAACCTTTCATGAGACTCGTCAAGCCCACATTCTTGCATCGATCAATTTCTATAGCGTTTATCTCATAACGAATTTCTTCAAACAGGTGACAGCTGGCGTTGTTGACTAAATTCGTATTTGTAACAGCAGTGCCACTTGTATTCATCAGACGTCCACATACATGCAACGAACTGCGTGAAGGTAAAAGACAGAGATCTTGATGTTGTATGGCTATACGAATCTCATCGCTGTTATTGAAGCTCGATAAGGTATAGGACTGATGCGCATGAATCTCATAATGCGCAACAGATTCGTCAAATGTGACAGGTGATTGTATGCTTAGCATCTCCTCCATTTCGTTGAAAGCAGCAAAAAAGTATTCAGGTTATCCTTTTCCAGGTGCTCTGGCGACGACTCTTAGACCTAGGCTTTTCAGAAACTGACTGTTCTGATGTGTTAGCGATTTGAGCACTCGCTGACGACTGACTGCTCGATGGCATGGTAAGCTAGTAATATAGCCTCTGCCCATTTCAGTATTGTACACAATACCCATGCTTATGATACTGCTTTGATGTGTAGTCTGATCGTTATGATTTCTTCACGAAAATTAACTAAATCTCCGTCTTGATCTACTATACGCAGCTGTATATTGTCAATGGTCTTCACAGCAATTGGAAGGTAAATTACTTGCGATGGAATTTCAATAATTTTATATCCTGGAGGTACAGCTGGGAAAAACTCGTGTATGGTGTGCACCTTCCGTCCGTTTATATATGCGCCTGATGTGATGTTACACTCGACTCTTAAGGCGTTGACCTTGAGAATGGCTACAGGTAAATCAGAGTCTTAAGTCGTATTTGCCGGGAGAAGGCACCTAGTGAAACCCAGTAGTTTACCAATAGAGTCTTGTGGTTGAAAATCAATTATGTGATTGCACTTGATAGCGCAACGAAGAGTGCTATTATTAGGTTTAAGCTTGATTGATATACCTTTTGATGCAAGAACTTTTTGCAGGTAGCTCTCAATGTCTTCAATCTCGTAACTACCTCTTGGTAAAGTTAGCACTTCTTAACCCACATAAAACTTGTTATTACCCGTATCGATATTGGGTATTGAGTTGAAGGTTAAAAGTTCAACTAGTCCGAGAACGTAATATTTGCTGGGAGCAAGTTCAATTGGTGGAAAGAATTGAGCTTTTAGTACAGATGACGTTCCAGACAAACTCAACGTCAATGAATCTTCCATGATTGCACCAGCAATACTAACTCTAACTAGCCCACTATCAGCACTTATATACCTTTACGCTTTAGCTGCCTGCACAAGAATTTCAGACAAAGATGGCCACAGTTGTATGTATTGTAGTCTTGGTAATGCTCGTGATTATACTTGACACAGTCCACATTGAGATATTCCATGAAATTCAAGGGTGGTTGTAGATCTCCAAAGCTGTCGAAATACACAACATCGTTACCTCGTTTTCTATAGGCTACCCAATGCGTGCCAGGTCCACTTTCATCATCAAGATTGACAATGGCCGATTCTCGATAACGTGGTCCACCCTCGGGTAATGCGTTTCGCATAAAAACACCACGAAAATTTGGAATTTTCCAGATGTGAGCATATTTAAGCAAATCAGCGTCCGTAAGTGCTCGTCGAGGCAGTCTTAGTGCCAAGTTCTTTTTCTTAAACCTAGACCAAGATGAGGTTTTAGATGAATACCATAACCTCTCTTATGAGGTTTTAGATATAAACCTTTACCGAGTGCAATGGCCTCCATGGTCTTATTATGCCTTTGACTTTCTTCAAGCTGACGTTTGGCAGCGCTAGCATCATTTACAGCCTTTGCAATACCAACAGCACCACCTGCCACTGCCCCCGTTGCACTTAAGTCGGCGAATATAGAAATGAGAAAAGGTAAGAATCCTCCGACTTTTGATGGTACAGGTAATATACGTGGAACGCGCCCATTTTTCTTGCCACCAGCCTTCTTTACAGCTTTGCGAGCACCATTCATAGCAGAGCGAATAACTGAACGTGAATCTTTGCTCGGAATAGTGGATTTCGAAGCAGCCTTGACCACACTAGCCAGGGTAATAGATGGCTTTCCTTTCTTCTTTTTAAGACCCATACCAAACTTAGATTTCAGTTTCATAGCATTTGTTACAGCATAAGCTGCAGCTTTTTCACCAATACCTGCATCCTTAGCTAAAACTCGCTGCCATGCCTTTTCAGCTAAAACTCTATCTGCAGCGTTTCTAGCTGCAACGTTCTCACGATTCTGTGAGTAGGCAATATCATGCTGTTTGCAGGCTGCATCAAGAGGATTGATTCCAGGATCGCCTCTAGCTAGACGTTTTGCCAGTTTAGTTCCGGGCCCACAGTATTGATATCCCGGCAAATGCAGTTCAACGGGTAGCTTATTGATGAGAGTATTCATCAAACCGCGACCCTTACGTCGCTGACGACGCTGCTTATGTACAATCATGATGTTGACACTTCAAAGGACAACTTCTGACTAATACCAACTGCTTATAAGCGCAGTATTTATAGCCTCATGGTCAGTCGTATTCGAGACAGCAAAGTATATGGATATGGATTTTGTAGTGCAAAAGGTCAAGCTACCAGTGTCAAATTTTTACACTTCAGTAGATCAGCAGAAAGTGCCGAAACAACATGGTGAACTACTGCTCGACAATATAGGCGCAGTATTTTGCGGTCCATCAAATTGCGACAAGACCAATACGCTGCTCATTCTCATAACACACCCCAATGGTCTAAAATTTGAAAATGTGTATATCTACTCGAAATCGCTCAATCAGCCAAAGTATAAGTTTCTCGAGAAGCTTCTGGAGTAAATGGTGTTCATTACTTTCCATTCAGTGAGCATGATACAGTTGTGGCACCCGAGGATGCACTTCCAAATTCTATCATGGTTTTCAATGATGTAACCTGTGAAAAGCAGGACAATATTAGAGTCTTTTGTTGCATGGGTAGACACAAAAATGTAGACTGTTTCTATCATTGTCAGTCGTACGCTCACATCCCAAAGCATTTGGTGCGTGATAATGTTAATCTGCTGGCTATATTTCGACAAGACGATGTGAAACACATATACGAGGATCATGTAAACTCTGATATGTCTTGTACACAATTTAAAAGTTTATGCTCTACGTGCTGGAGAGATGACAAGTATGGATTTCTCGTGATAGACAAAGAGCAGGAGCTTAATGCTGGCAGATACCGAAAGGGATTTGACTGTTTTGCTATAAATATTGCGCACACGACATGAATTGAGTAGTGCATTGTAAATCATTGAGCAGTCAACATGGCAGACTTTCGACGGGAGATATTCTTCGTCAAATTGCAACATCCAGAGAGGTGATTAGACGTAAACATAGACTGTTAAAGCAGGGTAAAGCCAGTTTTGAGAAGGCAATAGGTGAAACTTTCAAACCTGTCATCAATCCACTCGAAAAACTTGTAAATGTCTCGAAGATACAGAAGAAGCAAGATATCATCAAGAACGAGCCTAAGAGTGAAATAGTCGAAAAGGATGAGCTATCTGATGAAGGTGATTCTGACGATACTGATGCTACTCTGCGCGATCAAACTTTAGATGCTGCATTCCAAAGTGCAAAATCTGAAAGCTCAGATGAGACGAATAAATCCGATTCAAAGATCAACAAGTACTTTCTAATGCTCAATCAAAATCGCAAAAGTTATTTGGATAATGAATATGGAGTTCGTAAGCAGGGTGATACTCTCATGATTGGTGATTCACCAATAGAATTCACGAATGATGATGTGAACGTTCTCAATCTTACGTATCCAAAAACTATTGGCTTGCTAGAATTACTGTTTAGAAAGGAGCCTGATTCAAATTTAATTAGCCCAAGTGACCTACAAAATTATCGGAAGACTCTTGAAGTGACAAATGCATTTAGAAAAAAGTACAGTGAAGATCAGCCTACCCATCGATTAAAGAGCAATAAATATAAAAATTTTATCGCCCCGTTTTTCGACTTTCTTACGTTTTTCATGGTTTTGCCAAATACCGCGTTGTTCATCAATTTGTAGAGATTCTTTTCGAATTCATTTTTAGCTTCTGCTCGCATGCTACTATTCAGATCAATGTAAGTTTTTAGCCATGGATTTTGATCAAACTTCAATACTCTATGAATTCGTTCAAGTTTCAATCCATTTGCCAATGCTTGTTTCAAATTTCAATAATGCAGGACATATAGATCTGAATATTGACCTAAGTCTGAAATATTGAATTTAGTCCAAACATTTTGAGCGTGTTTGTAGTCTTCATCGGATATATTACAGTTATTTAATTTACTGTAAAATGCATCTTTTGGCGGTAGGTCTGAAACGCTGAGTTTCTCTGCAGAGTCCAAAAAGTCATAAGGAAAAGTCCCTTTCCTTTGAAGCAGTTGGAATATTTCTTCAATCAATATTAATTCTTTGGAGAACTCATGTTTTAGAATATTTAAATCCTCAAGGTAAGATGCTAACTTATCTAAAGAGGATGTCATAAATCGAAAAGAGTCGATGAACTTGAAACTGATATCGCTGTCATCAATGTGTTTAGTGAATGATATGAATCTTTCCTTATTTATAGGTAGCAGTTTAACCCTGCCAGGTATACTATTGGCAATATCTTTAATTAGAAAGTGCGAGCCGTATCTACTTAAATTATGAAATATCACTGGAACACATCGAGAGTCTTGGTAGTTCAAATTGCATGCCTCATGAGATGCACCTCGATATCTGGAATTTATTTATTTTTTTATTTATTCAAACCAGAAAGATTTACAGGGTAGTTGAATGACCTGTAAAAGTCCTGTAGAGATAAACACGTTATCTGTACACAGGCCTGGCAATACAAAAAAAGAGATACAAAAAAAGAAAATATTTTAAAATTATATACTAAAACTTAGATCTAAACTTAAAACTACTTTAACTACAAACTACATAAAAAAATTTTGGTTTTAACATATAATATGTATTATAACAAAATAATTTTTTCTTCAATTCATAACAGTAAAAATAAAAAAATGCGAAAGAAAACAGTAAACTCAACAATTTAATTTAATCCAATTTTTTATAATGTTCTTATGTGACAAATTATCTATATTTAAAATTTTTAATTCATTGGGAAAACTGTTGAAAGTTACTATAGCCTTTTTATAACAATTTTTATCACCAACTTTCTTCTTATAACTCGGTAAAATTAAATTCTTTTTCCTTGTTACACTCGAAGATTTGATATATTGCATTTTGAGATCTGCATAATGATATTTTATAGCTTCTAAAATATATATTTGTTCTATGCTTAAAGGATTATTTTGTACAATAAAGTTTCGTTTATTAATGATATTTAAATTTTTTTTTTGTAGATATTGAACTAAAACTCAATATTACATAATATTAAATATCAAATGTTAAATATAATATTATGCTCATATACCAAAAAGGAGTATTCTAACCTTCCAGTGAGATGGCAGTGATTTAGCACTCTCTGCTGTCCCAATGGTTTCTCACATATGTGACATATTGTGGCTTTTTGAAAAGACAGTTTCTGCTCCTGGGTCAGTGTATCCATGGGGATCAGACACCAGAATACTGTTTCAATGTTTTCAGCCAGTTGTAGCAACTCTTCGGCAAACCACTTTGCGGAGTTAGGTCCTCTGTAGCTGCGATAGTATGAGAGCGAATCATCGTAACTACATTTCATGTAATATCCTACACTGAAAGCTTCATGATCCTGGTAGGCGTTTCCATTTTCTATAGCTTTCAGGATGCATTCAAAGTCTGCATAAACTACAAAAGACACTTTTTCTTTGTTATTAAAATTTTTAAACTCTAAAATCTTATTTTTATAGTTCGGTAAATTTACACGACACTTATTTAACTTGGAGCAGTCTCGTTTGTGTAATGCTAATTCTCGTAACTGTTTACAACTATAGAAATTTCTAGAAGAAGAAATGAATGAGAAAAGTTGAGAACAATTCGTGTAATTTGATACTATTACTGTGTGATCTTTACGCAGGAATTGATAATGAAAATAATATAATCTGATATCATTAACAAATGCATCTTGTCTTTCATTTGAAGTCCATTCCAGTATACCTAAATTATAGGAAAAGTGTCATTTGATATCCTATTGTTCAATGTATCACTCTTGCGAAAAGCATTTTCGATTATCGAAATTTCTAAGTGATAGAAAGAACGAGATCTTTTTCATTACTCTACATATGCTTTTATATTAATAATATTCAATTAGTATAAAATAATACATGTAATTTTCTATATAGTTATCCTGAAGTGATAAAATATTCTGAGTAAAGGCATCAATTTATGACTAATTTGTATTCAAATCAAAAGTTAAATGGATTACAAGACGCTGTTTACTATGACCAAAGCCTGCAGAGATAATATGCTAAGTGTATATAGATATACATGTCTTGTACGCTCGGCTAAGGCGCTATATAGATATACACGCAGGATATCAAATTTGCTGATTTCGATGCTGCTGCTGTTCACTCATATACATATAGTACATATATAAAGTACGCACTCTAGGGGTTCATCTATCACAAAGGAGCATCATTTTTGAAATTTTGAAAATTATAGCTTTTTTTTATTTTTACTATTAGCTAAAAGTTCGTGGAATTTCTTTGTTTTATTCGATTATATTGAATATTCTTATTGAGTATATGCCACAAATATAAATATAAACATCTAAAGTAAGTCTTAATCAGTAAAGTAGATTTTTTTAATATGCGCTCCCCAATTCCCGATATCACAGCGTGCGTTAGCATGCTGAAACACAATAGCATTCATATACAGCGGTCGGGCTCATCCTAAGATCCATCGAAGATCGGTCATCGTCGACGTTGAGAAGCTTCCAGAGATTTCCAGGCACGCACACACGCACACACGTACACACGTACACATGTCTAAATGTGCGTCTTACAGTTTGATATTCCTTTGAATATTCGACTGCATTCGTGAAAGCATTCGTGTCGCGAGATGTTTCCTCCGTCTGTTTAAAGTACGCCGGATGCAACCTGATACCCCCGAACGATTGTCGGCGAAAAGCATGATATCATTCGTCCGCGTGAAACTTCGACGATGATCGAGCGCGGGTGCGCCTGACTTAGTATATATATATATATGGTGGTCGGTATTTGGCGCAATACCATGCAAAGTTTGTAGTATATTCGATAATATACTATAGCATGACGTCATCGTGCCTAAGTGAGATAGGGGGTGGGGCTTATTCTCACATGTCCGCCTCGACCAATCACAGAGCTCGTCACCTGCACAGGTGAGTCGAAAAGTCGAGTGGTGGGGGGGGGGTCCAGAACTGTTATTGTATACCTACTTGTAAATATTAGCAACAATATTTTAAATCTAAGTTTATTTTTAAATAAGATCTATGTACGAACAAAAAAAAATTTTTGTTTTCTTTGCTTATGAATAAGTACGAAATAGGTTTTGGAAGTATGAGCGTGGTAAGATCTATAATGTAAACCTAGTCCATTTCTGGGCCTACTTGGCCGAAATAAAGTCTATTATATATATATATATATATTGTGGCAGTTGGGATTAGCCTTCGGGCTCTATAGTTTACAGATTTAAAAGTTATCTTCTGCTGTGTGTATATATATATATATATATATATATATATATATATATATATATATATATATATATATATATATATATATATATATATATATATATATATATATATATATATATATATATATATATATATATATATATATATATATATATACACACAGCAGAAGATAACTTTTAAATCTGTAAACTATAGAGCCCGAAGGCTAATCCCAACTGCCACAAGTTAAGCAATTCACAATCTAAAAACCTTAAATAAAAAATTCGTAAACTCTAAACCACAAATCTTAAATCCAACCCCCTTAAGCTAAGCAATTAAACATTATTTTATATAGCGCTCTATATAGTGGGTGTAAAGTATTTTTTTTCCAATAACCTCTTTGTCGCCCGCTGGTCAGAAAACGGCCACTTTAATCCCGCTATATAGACCCAAAAAAAGCGTTCGCATCTCTGGTTAAAAAAACTTATAAGACCGGATTGTAAATTAAGCCTATATGATCTTATCCGATTTTATCCAAATTTTGAAACATATCTTATATGGTCATATCCAAATCAATACAAACTTGATTATTTCCGTATACGTGCGGATAAAACAGGATGAGATCAAAAAGTCAATCCTGTCTTGTCCGGAATTTGAACCCGGTTTTATCAGGTCTTATTCGATATCATAAGTTTTTTTAACCAGGGATGCATCTATCACAAAAAATAGTTTAAACAATAAGTCCAGTAACCTTAAACCTTAAATACAACCACCTAAGTTAAGCAAAGTGCAACAAAAAGTTGAAATTATAAAATAGTACATTTTGACACGGGTGCGGAAGTAGATTATTTACCTCATGTGATGTTTCTCGCTTGAGCAAAGCGAGAGTGAAAAGTCACATGAGGTAAATAATCTATTTACGCACTATTCTTGAACCGTATTATATACCACGATTGCCGAAAAATCATATCAAAGTTGTGATTTTGAGGTTAGAGTGGTATCCCTGCTGAAAATAATATACAATATACAATGAATAATATACAATGAATTCCTATGTATTTAAATTATTTGCAACTAAATACATTTTAATCGTCAAAAATGTTATTAACGATAAATAAACTTCAATAACATTGAATCAACTTTTATGATGTTTTGTAATTAATTAATATTAATTATTTTTAATGAGCAGTTTTGGTATATTTTGTATGAACTTTAATGAAGTTTTATACACATACTTACAGTTTAAGAAACCATTAAATGAATGAATTTTAATTGTTTTTTTCTGAATAACGTCCAAGGAATTCCTATATCTTTAAATTCTTTGAAACTAAATAAATTTTAATAAGCAACAATGTTATTAACGATCAACGAACTTCAACATTGAATCAACTTTTATGATGTTTTGTAAATAATTAATTTTAATTATTTTGAAGGAACAGTTTTGATATACTTTTCTATGAACTTTAATGAAGTTTTATATACATACTAACACGGAGAGAAATTGTCTAGTAAATATTACGAAACGTCTAGTAAATTTCACTAAAAAGTATAGTAATTTAATCATAGACTACCAAAAATGGCCTTTTTACTACACTTTTGATAATTTTTACAATACTTTTGTTAATTTTTACAATACTTTTGTTAATTTTTACAATACTTTTGTTAATTTTTACAATACTTTTGTTAATTTTTACAATACTTTTGTTAATTTTTACAATACTTTTGTTAATTTTTACAATACTTTTGTTAATTTTTACAATACTTTTGTTAATTTTTACAAAACATGAATAAAAAATTGCCTAACTTCATAGGAAAAATTACAATAAAGTTTAGTAAAAAATTGAGGTTATGAATATTATAGCACTCTGTAGATATTTTTACCAGAAAGTATAGTAATTTTTATTGAAATATACCATTTTTATGCTATAAAATGTAAATGTATTCGATTCGCGCTTATGCGCATGCGCAAACGCGAGCAGCGCCGCCAGGGAGACGCTTTCTATCTCTCTGAGCACCGCAACGCGAAACAACAACAGTGAGCCCGCCAGATTCAGGAAACATAACCTAAAGTACCTGTGAACGTGAACATTGAACGTGAAATTGAGCGTGATCTCAAAGCAGAATTCTCTTGGACTCAAAAAGTGATGTAAGTATATATAAAATGTAAAAGTTTCCTTCGTATGTTCGTATATCATGTTTGTTGAGTCTAAAAATGCGTAGAGTTCTAACTACTCCTTCGAAATTCTACTCCTAGTAAACTAAATATTAATCGAACTGTAGCTGTTACGCATCAAATAATACAAAATTATAGGTTTATTAATAAAATTTGTGATTATCCATCATATTTATTCGGTAAACAGAAAGAGATTTTGATTAATTCTATAGAAAATTTTAATAAATTTACTACGACGTTACCTAACAATAGAATTTTAGTTATGTTTTCAGAAGATGCTCCTGAGTTCTATTTTGTTACTGAAATCCTCATTCACGAACGAGAATTTCTCGTATTGTGTCAACAATTTTAAGATTGCTTTTATGATATGCATTTCTCAGCATATAAAATATACATGATTATAGTATAGTATACTATCATGTATTGAGTAGAATAGATGTTGAAAATTGTATTGTTACTTACGCAACGCTACTTTCAAATGGATATTATTTTATACCTGAATGATGTATGTAAAAATTTTAATTTCTGAAATAAAATAATACAATAATAAAATAATGCACATTTTAGTATTATTATGTACTTCAACCTAATAATTGAATATTCAAATCGCGCTTTTCACGTTATAATTTTAATTACTCGCTTTTTATACACGCAATTCGAATTTCGCGCGTAACGTCGCAATCAATCAAATATTTAAGTCAAACGAATATCACAGTGCGATACGCGCATCTGCCGCTAGAGGCTGGACGATTAATCCAAACATGCAAGCGTCCGAATTTCACCTTGGTTAATATATAAGCCCGTTTAGTTGCGTATAAAATCATATGTGAGCGTGTACGTACTGCGATATCTATAACGTATTGTTAAGTTAGTAATTAGTTTAGGTTTTAAATAGGGTCATTAAACGTTATTTGCGACGAGCGAAATGTTATTCTCCTACCCACCGACCACCACCATCACCATCATTATCATCATCATCATCTCGTATCACTCATAATTCATTTCCATTAAACATTAAACTATACTATACAAATCTAACTATACTATAATATCACTACACAACTCAAGAATAAAAAATTCTAAAATAATTTTTTCAAACAAATTTTCATTCTAAAAGACAATAAAAAATATAAAATTTATTAATTTCAATTTGGAAATTTTACAATTCAGTATAAAATTTACGAAACTAGAAATTTTACAATACTGCATGGTAACATCCTGAAAACTTACAGTCTGTGGATAAATTACTATACTTTTAAGTAAAATTTCCTATACTATTAAGTAAAATATACCGGACGATTTTTCTCTGTGTACAGTTTAAAAAACAATTAAATGAATGAATTTTAATTATTCTGTTCTGAATAACGTCCGATGAATTCCTATGTCTTTAAATTGAAAATTTTTAACTATATCTTATGACTTTTAATTGTTTTAAATGGTTTGTAATAACCTCTATGTTTTTTAATTATCTTTAATAGGTAGAAGTATGATCAAGAACGGTCTTTCAAATTTATTGAATATCAGCTCTATGTATTTTATAATGAGAATATCCTATAGTCAGACTTGATCTCGTATCGAAATATTGTAATTCTCAGAACTGATATAGATTTAAAAATATGATGCCCGTAATCAATTGCTACTATTGAAAGGATATTTTACTGAAGATATATGAGTTTGTTGAAAAATTATTCTTTCACTTATCCTGCGATCACTCTTGACTTGAAGCAGCATCTTGTAATCCACTTCCAGGAATCCCTTTTGTTGAGGAAACTGCCGGGTCCCGCAAAAGAGAAAATTATGAATCCTCTCAAATATCTTGTAGTAGGAATGTCTAATGGTAATTATCGATAAACTAGTTTAAAAATACCATCCAAATGAACACTTTACCATGTTTAGTAGCAACCAAGTAAAATCTTAGGTCAATATTCAAGTGGGTCTCTGTTTTTGAAGGTTCCAACAAACTATTCAGTAGATCAGAATTCTTGTGATAATAAATAAACAAGTAAGAGTTTAAGTCTAATAAACACATACTATTTCAATAGCATCTTAAATAGTTGTTTTAATCTGCTAGTCGACTTATTAAATTTGAACTAAACATTTACAACTATTGTTTAAAGTATTTTCTTGCATTGGGGCGAAATCGACCACAAAGTTCGGGGTGATATCGAACACCATATTTCTGTCACGAAACAATTTCTATTTCATTGTATTAATTACACCTCGTTAATTCATAGTTCAAAACAACATAAAAAAGACAAAATATAATGCTAAAATGATTCGGAAACTATTTTTTAAGCAGTGCAATATGTCAAAGGTAGGAAATTATCGTACACAGAGATTTTGTCAGTAATTACAATAACGTGAGCATATCAATATTATCTTATTGTGTCAGAAAAAAAATCAAGTTGACATGAATATTGTTCAAAATATTTTTAATTAAAACAACTACAAACTACTCTTCAGTGTAGAAATTGAACATAAATTATTAGAGTACACTGAAAAAAGAGAATCAGTCTCCTACCATTATAACCTCAAATATATTTTTGTTCATTACCTTGACAATCCGTATAGCTCCTAGAGCAATACCAATTACTGTGACAGCTTTACATATACATGTTTTGGTTATTTGATAAAACCATAATCAAAGCAAGATACCCCTTGGCAACGCGGTGTTTACTAACATTTCACCGCTCTGAGATACGATTGTAGCTACATGATTCAGTCCTTATATAAACTGCCAAATTATAACGCGCATTAATTTACTTGTAAAGAAAAATTCTTTCAGCTAGCAATTTTGCTAGCTATATCGATTACAGATACAATATTATTCTATTCAACGAAGCATAACCTATGCAAAATTAAGAGTTTTTACTTACTAACAACATATTTAAATATAAAATATTTTTCATTTTTCTATATTTATGACCTTTTTAAGATAATTTATTAAAAATTTATTTAATAATGATGATGTAAAAAGTTAATTATATGATTCTTTTATATTTTCATTTTGTATTTTCTTATATTAATAGATTTTTTGAATATAAACCCGAATATAATCATATAGACCTATTAAATATTGTAATTAAAATAAAAATTATATCGTAATCTCTTGTTTTCAGCTTATATATTGCTCTCTTAACTATAACAGTATAGCTGTGGTAGCAATACTGAGTCATTACCATGACATCCAAACTTTGTATCGGTTGCTCAGCAAGAATCTAGGAATCAGAACGATTCGCTTCTTTCAGTGTATGTACTTACATTGCAGAAGCTGTAGACAAGTTTAAATCTTAAACATGTAAAGTTCTATACGTATTCGCCAGCTAGCTTATATAATCTAAGAGCAATTAATTGACAAACTGCTGCAAGCTGGATTAAGAATAACACAGCGGATCAGCGAAGCGGATCAGTTTAGCACTTTTAATAAAAAGAATTTCAATAAAATTTGTATTATATTTTAAATATAAATAATCATCAAAAACCATTTGGTGTTAGGAGATTTTAACATAGACTTAATTGATTTAGACAATCTGAGCCCAAAATACTTATGTAATTTTCTTGACAAAGGCTATGTCCCAGGATTTTCAGGTGTGACAAGGCCACCAATTGGACAATGTAAAGGATCATGTATTGACAATATTTTTATAAAAACAATAAATCTAAAAACGGAAACGTATAAATTAATGAATTCATTAACTGATCACTAAGGTAGTGGACCCGGTTCTCGATAGGTACCCAGTTGTCGATAACTCGAAGGAATAATACGATTTTAGATATATTTTGAGCAATTTTTCGGTACGAGAAAATTATTTCTATATTAAGAATATATCACTGAATAAATATTTTGAATTATAAAAACTCAGTTAGCGCTACTTGTTAAATAGAAATTCACACTTCTTGGCACTCTCAGATTTGATGAGTTTCTCGACGTTTCCTTAATCACGACCGTAACAAACAGTAAACTTTAAAGTGACATTTTTGTAATAAATAGAACGTTTTAAAAAACTATAAAGCCAAGATTAGCTTTAAATTCAACAAAATAAGCGTAATCAAAAAGTTAAATTTTGATTTATTTACTTATAACTATTTTAATTCATATATCGACAACTCCGTCTTAATTATTCGTACGTACCCAGTTGTCGATAGTCAGATAATATATACAAAATACAAATAAATTTTTCTTTAAATGTTATTTCAATGCTTAAAAGTACTTAAGCACTACTTTTAATTAATAATTATGTAATTATAATAATCAAAATCTGTATGTTATTCAATCAAGTTTTGACATAACCTAGAACCTAACCTGAATAATGGGCTTGTTGGTATATCGAGAACTGGGTCTTTTGCATCTATCGAGAATTGCTCCGACTCGTAAAATGGTTATCGACAACTGCTCCCTCGGATTATTTTTTGGTTTATTGAATTTAGAAGTAAACATTACGTTAAAACTTCGTCTTTTTCGAGTTATTTGCTAAATAAGTATATTAATTAATAGTTGAAAACAAAAAATTTCAATTTTTTTAAAATTAAAGCATTTTTTATAGCGAAATAAGTTGAGTCTGTTACTAAGCTATCGAGAACAGGGTCAACTACCTTATCCATTATTTATTACTTTTAAGAAGATAAAAATCACAAGTAAAGAACATAATACAATTATAAACTACAACAAATTAAGAACTCAGGCTCATAATGAAAATTGGATAGAAATTATGTCAATACAGGCCCCTAATATAGCCACTGATAAATTGATAAGTAAATTAAAACAATGTATAGAAGCGGCTCAAACCAAACGAAAAAACAAAAATACTCCTAGGAAAATTTGGATCACACAGGCTATTATTAAATCATGTGAAATGAAATAGTATATTATGACACTGTTGTGGGAGATGGTTTTCTACCTTGCTCGAGGGTTTTCGCACGAGCGAAGCGAGTGAGAAAATCGAGCAAGGTAGAAAAACACCTCCCACAACAGTCTCATACGATATTTTATAGCACAACAACCTCAAAATCGACAATAAAGTTGGCATTTTGAGGTTAGTGTGCTATAATAGTATATTACGATACAAGTGGCATAAACGGCCTATTACGGCACGGCGTGAAGTTAGCGATATTTTACGTCGTGTCATAGGCCGATTATGCCACGAATATCGTATACTATTTTATAGCTCGTGTGACATAAATTCGCCATTTTTTATAATTAATGAATAAATCAATCATTAAGTGAAATAGTATATTACGATACATGTGACCTAAGTGGCTCATAATTGCACGGCGCGTAG
This sequence comes from Gastracanthus pulcherrimus, assembly GCA_949152435.1. NCBI lineage: Eukaryota > Metazoa > Arthropoda > Insecta > Hymenoptera > Pteromalidae > Gastracanthus > Gastracanthus pulcherrimus. The sequence goes on along the minus strand of OX424573.1, from coordinate 63,369,370 downwards.
TTAGCGCCCGAGCGTACATGTATCGTAATATACTATTGTAGCACGAGTGACATAAACCTGCCATCGACATAGGGGAGGGTGTAGGGTACGGGGGCGGGCCGGGAGTGGAGAAGGGAGGTTCGGAGCCCCCCCGCATAAAAAAAAATATAATCCAAAAAACATAAAAAATAAATTAAGGAAATTACAAATCGTATAAACTAATTATTATTTAACTAAAATTCATTAGTTAATTAATAATCAATGTCAACCTTTATACATTGTTTGAATAGAACCTTATATAAATAAGATATTTTGTTTTTTGAAAAAATAATAAATGTTTATTGTTAACAGTTAATTTGAATATATTTATTTACCCTATCTTGAAATTATTTAAATTAAATTTTAATAAATTTATAATATTAATAATGAAAAAAAAATTAATACTGAATTTTAAATTGAATTCCAGATTGAATATTCAAAAAACGCGCCAAATTGTCATATACAATCCGTTGAACTAACCTCTTAATTTGAAGCATTATTTTAAGGATTTATAATTATTCTCCGATACTTGGCATGCGTATTTACCAGGAAATCAATCATTAAATGAAAAAATTCACAATCAGCACCACATTTTATATGCGCTGTTTTAGCAATTGATTTACTTTATAAGGATACTAGTGGCAACTGTGTTTATTCCACAGTGTTTATAATGGTACGGTGTGAAGTTAGCAACAGTGGTGTAATCGATCATTTATGCCACGGAAAAGCGTACGATAAACGCGAATTTAGGTCACACAGTGCTATAAAATTTTTATTATAATCTATGGCAAATGGATCGCAATAATAAACGTCTAGAAATAGAATACAGAAATTACGCCAAAATTTTAGAAAAAGTGATTATTGATGCAAAACTGAAGTATGATAAAAAACAAGTCCAAAACAATATAAATAATCCAAAAGAGCTACGTAATTTCATTAATACTAAAATAAGGAAAAAAACAAACTCGAATAATACGATAGATTATATCAAAGTTGATAATATTAATATCTCAAGCAATGTCGAAATAGCTAACAATATGAATAAACATTTCTGTGAAATAGGACAAAAACTTATTGAAAAAATAAATCCAACTGAAGGAGTAAATAATATATTACCAAATATGAAAAATAATACTATGTTTATTAAACCGACAAGTATTCAAGAAGTTGCAAATACAATAAATTCATAGAAATTAAAAAGTGGTGGAGTTGATAGAATCAATGCAAAATCTTTAAAAATAATATGTAAATATATTGCAGAACCACTTGAGCATATAATTAACGCATGTTTCATGCAATCTACATGGCTGGATGCATTGAAAAATGCTGGGGTTGTACCTATTTTCAAATCAGGAGACAAGCATAATGCCACAAATTACAGACCGATCTCCTTAATATCAAACATTACAAAAGTTTTCGAAAAAATACTGCACAGATTTTGTAATAAAAAATGAGATAATAACAAAACAACAATTTGGATTTATGAAAAAAATTGGTACCAAGAATGCCTTAAACTATGTTACGAATATACTGTATCAAAATCTGGATCGTAGTAAACCCACTCTTGTAGCTTTTTTCGATTTGGCAAAAGCTTTTGACACCGTCGATCGTAGATTATTATTAGATAAATTATATTGTATTGAAATAAGAGGACAGGCATTAGATTTGATTGCAGACTACCTTAATGATAGGTATTAAAAAGTTAAAATTAATAATAGTGAAAGTAATTACAGGAAAGTAAATATTGGTGTTCCATAAGGAACTATATTAGAACCACTTCTTTTTATTATCTACATTAATGATATCCTGAAATTAATTCCGCTTGATGCAATTATGGCATATGCAGATGATACTGCAATTATTGCAACTGGTGATACTTGGAGCAAAGCTCAGGAGGATATGAATGAACATTTATACCTGGTCGATAAATTTCTTGCTGCTAACAAGTTAGTGTTAAATGTTGATAAAAGTGTGTATATAACTTTCGGTAACTACTGTGATAGTGTACCAAAACAAATAGAAATAAGGATTAGAGATAAAACACTAAAGTGAGTTGAGTACTGTAAATATTTAGGAATAATTAATAAATATTTAGTATATATTTTTTATAAAATTTCTAAATATATGTCAACTGAAACTATGAGAATAATATATTATGCTTTTTTCAACAGTATAATCAGCTATGGAATAATAGCATGGGGAGGTGCTTATGACAACAACTTGAATCTATTGCGCAATTTACAGAAAAGAATTTTAAAAATTATCAACAAAAATAATTTTATAAACTAGGATAATCAACCTATGAGCATTGATCAATTATTTACCTATGAATTACTAAAGTACCATTACAACAAACTCAAAAATCTATATATCACATCAAACAGTATAACTAGGAATAAAAATCTAATAAAACCATTAAAAAAGAAAAAAATTAGTAATAAAAATAGTTATACTAAAGCCTTAGTGACTTTCAATAATCTACCAAATAGTCTAAAAACCCTAGACATTGAAAAAGCGGGTAGTAAATATAAATTGAAAGAACAAATAAGATCGGTTGTATTATAATAATGTATATATAAATTCAATGATCTCAAAGATAAATTTCTTTTATATTTTTGTTTTTTAGTTATAAGCTTAGTTATTGAGTATTTTTCATACTCTTAGATTGTAAGTGCCGGACCTACGAACAGGTAACTGAGTTTACCTCTGTAGGGTTTTATGTATATTATTAATAATGTATGTAAATCTTATCTGGTTAATAAATAAATCATTAGTATTTATAATAATGTTATGTGATGTGTAAAAAGAATGTAAAATTGAAGTTTCATATTCATCAATATGTGCCTGTGCTATATAAAATGCATTGTTCGATTTCACCCCAGTTTCTTATGACGGAGTCTCAGACCTTGTCTACACATAACCTCACTTTTGTAATTCATAGTTTTCTCAAAAACGAAAAAGTGTTATGTGCTTTTTTAGTATTCAAAATGTTCCTTGTTCTTAGACGAAGCAGGGACACCTCTTACTTTTTGATTAAACAAATTATTATTTAAATAAATAGCAAAAAACTGGATTAGACAAAGACAGAGAAACCGGCATCATCTTAAGAAGACAAATGCTAAAAAGTAACAGGAGCACGTCTAATAAGATAATAAATACAAGTGCCCAAGCTCGTTTGTTTCCCACTAGGCTTAGCGTGGTGTGTGAACAATTTAAGAGTAGGGTAGGCTGGGGTATAATGAGACACTAAAGTGAAATGTACTCCACAAGAAAGCATTATTTCGAGAAACTGAAATTAGATCTTTTTACTAACTATCTAAAAGACATTAATCTGCATTACTGCTGAATTCTGATATTATATAGTAGTAGTTATCGGCAATAATCCGAACACTGAAAATTGTGGTTCCTAAAAGTGTTAGGGTAAAATGAGACACTTCCTTGGGGTATGATGAGACAGTGCTCAATTATATTTAAAGTAAACTGAACTATTATTAAGAGTACAAAATAGACTAATTAAAATAATAAATAAAAATAAATTCATTAAAGAAAATCCTATGAATTTACCTCAATTGTTTGCCTACGAATCACTGTGTTATAATTATAACTCCCTTAAGGAGATCTACATCGAAACGAACAGAATAACAAGAAAGAAAAGTATACAGATTCCTAAAATGTCCATAGATAGTTTCCATTAAATTGTACAATAATCTACCGAATGATCTAAAAACTTTCAATATCCAACAAAAATCTGCTAAATGTAAACTAAAACAATGGATCAGAACGAACATACTAATGTTATAAGCAAGTGGACAATAATATGTCCTCGCATTAAATATCTCCAAAATGTGATATTAATATAAGTAAATATAGTAAATATTTCTTATACGTGCAGATTACTTACTGTCTTTGATATAGTATAAAGGCAGTACTATTAGATTTTTAAGCTTAGTATGTAATCTTTAGTAATTAAGTTCTATTAGTAATTAAGTTTCTATTATGTACCAGACCTGCGAACAGTTAATTATATTTAACTCTGCAGAATTACAATGTATAATTATATATATGTAATAATTGTCTGGTTAAGAAGAATAATTCATTACAATAATTTTTAAGGGATAATAGAATGATAAGTAAGGTAAAGTTTAAAAAAAAATACCTACAAAAGTTAACTGCTTTGATAGTTGTAATAATTCGGCTATTTTTTTACTCTGAAATGTAACCCAATAGGCGGCGTCAATTTTGAAGTAAGATTATTTTAACTCATATCATTATAATGTAATCTTGTGTCTCGTTTTGTCAGTTTAGCCCTATCTCCTCTATGTTCAATGTGTTTCATTTCACCCCAACCTACGTGTCTCATTGTACCCCATTTAAGATTGTTTAATTTTTATATAATAACTTTGCCTCAACGTACTAAAATTAATCTTTACAAAAAAGCAAATTAAAGTTGAAAAGATTATCTACAAAAGTAAGGTAAATGTACCAGTACCTGACCACGTCCCGGTACCTGGCCAAACGTTCACATATTAGTTTGTATTGATTATTAGTTAGCTCCAAATCAAAATAACCTTGTGACATCACATTCTATAACTAACACATTTAATATATTTAAATTTTTGGGCAAATATTTATTTCAATTATATCTTTAAAAAAATATTTAATAATGGAACTGGTGCTCGCGTGATAACATTCACGCCTTCTTAAGACCAACTGTTAAGAAATTCTACATCGAGTTTAAGAGTTATTAATTGTTTTTTCATCATTTCATGCATGTAAAAATTTTCTAAGGTTATTTATTACTATTTTAAGTAAAAATAAAATGTTAATGTGTGCAAAAAAATAGATTTTACGGTAATAAATATGTGGCCAGGTACTCGTACATGAAAAGCCACGTTTGCCCAATACCTGGCCAACTATATGAATCACATTATTATAAATAAATATTCGCATAAAACATATTTTGCTTCATGTAATAAGTTTATTTATAGTGACTATCGCCAGTTTATTAACATACTGTGATGACATATTAATGAAAATTCAACAATAACACAGGCACACAAAAAAAAAAAGTGCCCTGTACTTTTGATCAGACCAAGTTATTTTTGTGTATTTTGATCTGCTGAACACGAATCTGCCGTCAAATTTACTCCATCACCCCCCGATTTTGAGAAAAATGCAATACAACCCCTAAAATAATTTAAGGGCTGCATCAAAAGAAAAAATTGTAACTTGAACCAAACTAGTCTAAGTTTGTGTATTTTTGCCTCCTGAATCCGAATCTTTTGTTAGAATTGCTCTATTACCAACAGATTTTGAGAAAAATGTAAAAAAACATCTCGGAAATTCGGAAAATGTATATGTATATAGATCTTTAATTTTCCAAATGATTTTTTCGCATTTTTCTCAAAATCTATTAATGATAGAGCAATTCTAAAAACAGATTCGGATTCAGGAGGCAAAAATAAACAAACTTAGACTAGTCTGGTTCAAGTTACAATTTTTTCTTTCGATGCAGACCTTAAATAATTAAGTGATGGAGCAAATTTGACAGCAGATTCGTGTTCAGCAGATCAAAATACATAAGAATAACTTGGTCTGATCAAAAGTACAGGGCACTTATTTTTTGTGTGCTTGTGTAATTATTGTTGATGTTTGGTATGTCGACGTCATTTTTCAAACCACGGGCACACACGTAGGTTAAGATCGCGTATGTTACGTGAGTAGCACATACTTTAAATTAATTATTTACATATTTCTACATTCAAAATACATAACAACCATATTGTATTAATGCATAGAAACAAGATTTTATTGAGAAAACTTTATAATTTAAATCAGAAATAAGTAAAAATAGGGTGGCTATGTATTGGGACAGCGGTCTCCAGGTATTGGGACGTACGATTTTCGCGTGGCCAGGTATTAGTACATTTGACTATAATATATGTTTGTATAAATTATTTGGATTACAAGACATATATCGATAATTAAAAAATTTGATTTAATAGACAATTAAATTCTCTTTGAGATGAGCCTGTTGAAAATAAGCACATGTTTTTATCACACGTTTCTATCATGTGTCTTTATCGCATGTTTTTATGGTTTCAATTTAACATATGATAAAAACATATAATAAAATTATATCATAAAGAGATGTGATAAAAGTATATTATATTAAAATTATATTCTATATACTGTTACATTAACCTTAAACTTCTCTGATTCTTGCAATAATTTAACAATATAATCGATTGATGATTTTAAAAAAAGCTAATTTTACAAATTGTACTTTTTTCTTCGATCTAAAAATTTGTTGTTTTTAAACTATGTTCTACTCGGTGGCGGTTGCTGAAATCGAGTAAAATTAGCTTGCACAAGTACTATGAGTAATCTGAGACATGATTCAATAACTAGCACCATATTTGAAACAAGTTATTGCAGCTGTTTCATTGTACCCCATGTCTCATTTTACCCTAGTCTACCCTACATGGCCGACTGACGTGCAACCCCAATAACAAAATAGTATAAATTCATAGCAAATTTACAGCAAATGGTAAATCCGCATCAAATTTCTGTCAAGCTGCGTCCACTTTTGTTGGCCAGTTATTGGGGAAGGAACAAATAACGAATAACAGACAAGGAACAAAGAATGACCTAATAATCAGCCCCAAAACATAGCCTGGGGCTAATACCTTTGAAAAAAGAAAAAATAAACCGAATGACGGCAACGGATAAAACAGCGCATAATAGACGACCGCCATCTTGGGCTCCCTCTCTATCGCGCACGTTCTGCTTTTCGCCGACCATAGCCACACTAAAGTTGAACAGCCAATACTGCGGTACGCTTGCTAGAATGACAGACGAAAGAAGGAAACGCTCTAGTTTTCCTTGGGTTCTTATTGAACTTGATTCAGTCCAAGCAATAAGCAATAAGGCCGACTTAAGCTCATCGCGTTGTCGTTGCTCCAGCAAGCAAGCATTCGTAGCATGCGCGTGCGCGCATGTAAACGAGCGAGCTACGCAAGCTACATAGCTACTTCCAGCCACGAGCAGATAATGTGACTCAAAGTAGCAGCTGACTTAGCAGTTGAAAAAGTGGAAAAAGTTGAAGAAGCGGCGAGACACGGTCTTTCCTATGTCCCTGAGGTTGGGCTTTGAAAGTAGTGTAGGAGAGGGCTTCGGGAACCACTGTAAAGTTGAAAAAAAAGATGTTCGAGTATACCTGAGATGCTCTAGCGCGTTGACGGCCGCGCCTCCTTAGTAGCTGCTTTCGCTACTTTTTCTCACTATTTTTGAGTGTAGAGGGGCTCTAGCAGGCAGCTGCTCCCAGGAGCTTTAGCATTCAGGCACTTGGTACAGGGAGCACAGGAAAAAGCACCGGCGCCTCTTGTTAATGCGCGCACACATTCATACACGCTTCCAGAATTACAAATTGATAATGCTAGACGGCGGAACGGACATAGACATTGCTCAAGAGCGAGAGAACTGAGAGTTGGATGCCTATGTTTTATTGTGGTGTTAAATTGTCGATGAGTTGACATGGGTACACTCAGCTGCTTAACTGCTGACAGTCACACCCAGATCGTCTCCCGTCTCACTTGTTTGCGCCCGGCCGCGAACGCGCGACTCTCTCCATCGGTAGTTCTTGGAGCGCACCCTGCCGCTGACTGCTCGGTCTTTTCTTACTTTCTTATTATACTCGTCACTCTCTAGACTCACTTCCCCCCCTGTCTTCAGGCTTCTTTTGCAGCTTCGCTCACCGACGCAGCTCTCTTTTCCCTGTCCCTGCGTTTGCAGTACTTCGTTAGTCTGTCGGACTGTGCCGACTGCCGACGATCGTCCCCACCTCTCTCTCTCTCTCTCTCTCTCTCTCTCTCTCGACCCCCCCCCCCTCCGCCCCTAACACTGTGCTATTGCCTACGCGTCGTATAACACATGACACGCGCAAACTAAGCGCAAAGAACTATCAGCTTTCTTGATGTATGGAAGTACTCGTGATAGTTGTGATGCCGGCTTCACTGCGGACTTGTGTCAATATCGATAGGTACGCCTTGGAGGCTTAGGGCCCGTTTATAGCGAGCTTCGGGTTGCAACTAAGTTGTAACTCGACTTTATATTATATCTTTACGGTTCAGTAGAAAAATGTATTATATCCTGTTAATAGTAATACAAATATTCATGTAAGAGCGTTTTTTTAACAATTGAATATAAATAAATCTATTTTCCACAGTAAAGTTTTCGTTGAATTTCAACTAATTACTAACTATAAATGGGCCCTTACTTTGTCCGCAATCGCATAGAAGAAGCGGAGCGCATATAGGATCTGAATCAGATTCGTTCGCCTGACTCAGGACTGAGCACATAAGTCTACTTCTACTCTCCCGGGGCCGTATTCTCACCGAGGATTTCACGAGTGACACAGAGTGACAGTGAGATGTCGTTTCACTCGGTCTCGTCTCACGCGTGAGTCACTCGACTCTCGTGACTCGAAGTGAAATCAGAGTCGACTCCGGTCGACGGGGTCACAAGTCAATTTCAAATTCAAATTTCGCGCCAAAAAATTACCGACTGAGAAACAACTATTTTAGATAGAAACTGAATTATAACAAAATGACGATCGAGATACTTGCCCTCCGTTGTGTTATAATCTATCCTCTTACAAATTTTCAAGTGAAAATTTCAATAGCTCGACGAATAAAGTTTGAACGAAGTGTTACAGAGACATTTTTCAAACTTTATTCGTCGAGCTGTTGAAATTTTAACTTGAAAATTTGTAAAATGGTAGATCATAACACAATGGAGGGCAAGTATCTCGTCGTTCTGCTTAATTTGATTTCTATATTTAATTACAGCTAAAATAGTTGTTTCTCAGTCGGAAATTTTATGGCGCGAAATTTGAATTTTAAATTGACTTTGGCACCCCCTTTTTGAAGGTTAAATCTATTTCCATCGATCAGAATTGCTCCGACATCCCCTTAACTAGTCAATGTTTTTAAGATGATCTTAATCACCACGACCAAAACAAAGCTCCTAACCTAAAAAGGTTGATGACTGTAAGGATGCAATTATGTTATGAAAAGAATGTATTCCCTGTTAAAAAAATGAGATTAAAGTCAATAAAAAAAAATCTATTGCATTTGATGCTAAATCTTAATTCTGGAAAGTGCAATAGAAATATATATAATCTTTAGAATTCAATTCAAAACTATTAGATATATGTTTATAAAAATATATTGAAAGAAATACATTTTCTTTGATTGTCTATTGATTTGAATAGGTATTTAGTCAATTCAATGTAATTGGTATCAATTGATTTATATTATTTTATAGTATTAATCGAATTTAATATAACAAAATAGAATTAAGATTTAGCATTATAATATAATACATGTCAATTGATGCACGTCAATTAAGTTTAATAGAGATTTAACTAATTAAATGTAATTATTTTTTATTTATGTCTATAGATCGAATATTTTATCTAATATCTAATTATTTTGTATAATTGTATTCTATAGATTGTATTTGTTATTTAATGCTATGAAAAATTTAGAATTAAAATGTAGCATAAAAAACTATATAATTCTTTTCTATTGATTTTAATAGGGAAGAATACCGATTTTTAGTTTACAGAGTACTCTTGTAGATCGAGGTATAGTTTCTTTGTAAACTTTTGGAATTTTCACGATATCTTCAAAATGAAAGAAGTTATAATTAAATCTTTAAAAAACGTTGTGACGTCACTCCGGTCGGCACCTTTGATATTTTAACGGTGTGACGTCACTCAAAGGATTTTTAATACACTATAACTTTTGCAAATTAAGTTTTCTTTTTTAATTTCAAAAAGATATACACAAAAGATATACGTCGGCTTAGATTCTCTATCAAATGCACAATTAGTGCCGATCAAAAAATAAATGTTGTATTCTTTCCTATTGCCTTGTATGGGGCTTATGAGTTTTCACGATCAATATGAGGCCAATTGAATAGAGGTGGTTTTATAGAAAATACGTATATTATCAAAAAGTAATGGTACAGTTATAAGTAATAATTAAAATAATTTAAATAAAATAAATAAATATTACACATGTAATTTGTACGATTTGTCGAAAATAGCATGAAACAATTTGTTTATGCTTACGATAAATTAATTCCGTTTGGAGTGAGATTAACCTAATTAATACCTAATATTACTTTCTTAAATATCAACCAAAAGAACCTTTTATAAAAGTATTATTTATAGTAGATCAAGGTAATGATTCATTGTGTAGACGATAAGTGCAAAAAGTTCAAAGTGTACCATTTTTTATTAATGTTAATTATTCTAATTCATGAAAACTTTCACAGTTTAAATGCCAAATTGGGGACATCTTGAATTTTAAATTTTAAATTAATTTATTGTTCTAATAAATTAACATTTGAATTATTTGCAAAAAAACCACTGACAATTGATTAGCATGTAGCTTCCTACAATTTCATAAACTGTTCCATGATAATTCGCACATGTACAGAATTGAATAAAAAGTTTGTTTATCAAGTTCATTTGCGGCTTGTACGGATAAAGTGCATTTAAATCTATTCATTTTTTATACTCATAGAAATTGACTAAAGTCAATTAATAAAAGGATATGCGCAAACTACACAATTTAATAACAAGTATGTTTATCAAAGTTAATTTAAGTTGATTCCCGCCTAATATGAATAAACTGCATTAAATTATATTGATTTCCTGTACTTATAGGAATTGATTAAAATCAATTAATGAGAAAGGTATTTGCAACCTACAGAATTCAATAGAATCCCAGGCGGAAATAATCTGAGGCATATAAAACTTAATAATATACTATAGGGTACTTGTCCGTATTAGTGTGCCATGAAGCAATGTTTTGAATTTAATAATTGATTGCTGAACGTATATAGCTTTAATCTTTACTATTGAAGTTTACATAGGTACTCTAACGTTCCGTGTTTAAGATGGAATTTGTTTTAATTGAATATATTAAGCATTCATACAGATATATTAGAAATAAAAAAAAGGTTTTGGTCCATATTAGTGTGCTTCTTCAATAGGCTATAACGTATTACTGTGCCCAATCTGCCCGTATTAGTGTGCGTGTTCACAATTCTGTGCCCCCCATTAGTGTGCCTGCTCAAAAACTGTGCCCCCGATTAGTGTGCTCATGAAATCTCATTTTAATTATTTCTATAATTACTGCTAAATATTAATACTAATGGAATCTATTTTTTGTTTAAGTATAAGATAACTTAAAATAAGCTTAATTAAATAATTTTATTATTATTATTTTTTATTCATTTATTATTTTGAAATATTATAATAAATAATTGTAATTAGACAGTTTTTAATTAATAATTAATAAATATAAATAAAGTTTAAAAATATCTGAAATTAATAAATGTGATAGACACAGAGATATTATGAACAAAACTAAGTATTTGACACAGAATTCATAATCTATAAATTATCTAAATTCATGCAAACTGATACAATGATAATGATTTATTATGCACTATTCCATAACAACAGCTTTGGAAAAAATAAAGCTTGCGAAAACTTCTCCCTTAGAATTCTACAAGCAGAAGTGAGGTTATTCCGTCTATCATGAGGGGGCGCATAAATACGGACAAACTTTGAAAATCTCGCGGTATTACTGGATTCATTAATAAATTAATAAATTGAGTCTAAAATGTTCATTTCACATTTTTTAATATTAAATTGAATTATTTTATGATACAATAAATATTTTGTTTGTAATAAATCACGTCCGAATAATTAAATTAAGTTTTGAAAAGTGAAGCAATCCTTAGCATTTTAGACAAGGAAACAAAGTAAAACCACCAACTCATGATTCATATGTTTAAAAAAATTATAACTCTATGAAAAACATTTTAAACTTTCATGTAACTCTTGTAAACTGTAACTTAATACTTTATCTTAGTTTTAAAAATAGTTTTACTGATACATTTATGATTTAATCGCTGCAAATTACATTTAAAAAAAAGGCACACAAATATGGACAGGCTCATAAATATGGACAAGTACCCTAATTCTTAATAAAACTTATTAGCTTTTATAAGATTTTAATAACAGTTTATAATGTGTTGAATTTAGACTCTAGTAATAGTTTATAATATTTAATAATAATTGTAAGCTTTTATTAGCTATTATGAAATTTTATAAATGTTTTTAAACTTTTATTAGCTTTTATTAGACTTTTGTATGTAGACAATATCTTAAAAATGCTCTTTTTCTGCTTCTTTTTAGGTTACACACTTTTTTGTTTTTCTGCTTCTTTTTATGTTTTTTTAGCTTTTTCGTAAAAAAAACTGTAAAACTGAAAAGCGATTAGTAATTTATTACTATTAGTAACTAATCATAAGAATTATAAATATTTAATTTCTATAAGTAATAATTTTAAAAAGTTATTAGTAGTTTTTAGCTTTTTATCAGGTCACGCATTTTTTTCTTTTTGTAAAAAATGTAAAAGCTAATAAAAGCTAATTAAAGTTAATAAAAGCTAGAAACTATTATTAACTATCACTAGAGTCCAAAATCCCCATATTATAAATTGATTATAAAAGTTATTAGCTTTTATTAGCTATTTCTAGGTAAGTCGATTTCCGCCTGGGATGTGTGTTTATTAAAGTTTATTGAAGTTGATTCGCGGCTTATACGAATAAACTGTATTTAAATCTATTGATTTCCCATACTCATAAGAATTGATTCAAGTCAATTCATAAATAAAGTATTCACAACCTACAAAATTCAATAAAATTTTCATTTATCAAATGTGATTAAAGTTAATTCAGGGCTTATACGAATAAGCTGTATTAAAATCTATTCACTTTTGGAATTCATAAAAATGAATTAATGTGGATAGAAGTTTTATAGTCAATTTATATATTGAATTAGATAAATTCAAATAGTATTGGAATATATTATAATTCATTAAACTGTATTATCTAAATTGTAATTAAGTACAATACGAAGAAAAATGAACTATTCTGTTATAGAAGTCGATTTAAATATATAGAAATCAATACTTAATATAGGGATTGAACTATTATAATAGTATATTATGACACTGTTGTGGGAGATGGTTTTCTACCTTGCTCGAGGGTTTTCGCACGAGCGAAGCGAGTGAGAAAATCGAGCAAGGTAGAAAAACACCTCCCACAATAGTCTCATACGATATTTTATAGCACAACAACCTCAAAATCGACAATAAAGTTGGCATTTTGAGGTTAGTGTGCTATAAATTGCAATTAAGGTGGCTCGAGCGTTAGGTGCCGTATCAAGTGAGGGCACTGTAAGGAGCATTGCATTAGCAAGCTATTTAATAGTCATAATTTCAGAAAAAACATGAATTACTACTTCTTAGTATATTAATGTAAAAAGTATGACATAAATGAGTAAACAAACTCGTTTTTTTTTACTTTTCTTTTATCTGTGGGTGTAACAATTTTTTCGACCGCTACTGACTCGGTAAGTATGGCAACGTTGCAAGGATCAGCTGATCCGGTAGAACATGTGCGCCCATGACGTTTACTTTGTGATTTATGTAGTTGTTTCAAATAAACATGCCTCATAATGTGCATGCGACAAAAAGTAAATTACAAATTTACGAGTTTTATGTATTAAAACATTTTTAAAAAGTTATTATGTAAAATATCACTTTGACAAAAATGTTATGTAAAAAGTCAGTGTCAAAAAGATGCTATGTCAATATATTCGTATATAAATACATGTTTTTAATTGAATTTGTATATATAACCTTTTTTTACATCTGTTTTTATATAACATCTTTTGAAAAGAAAATCTGATACGATCAAATGATATTAATGTATTTTTAAAAGTCTTTTTATATCGAGCTTAAAATTTAAGTATGATAAAATCATGCGATTAATTATAAATTTATAAATGTATGAAAAGTGTTTTAATTGAGGAGTGGTAGAACAAAACCGGATAATTCAAGTTTCGGTAATAATTGTATTTACCCTGGTAGAAATCTTATCGTGGCACCGACATTCGCTATAACGGCCTTTATAGATAAACTAGATAGTACTAGAGTGTACAAAACTCGATAAATCCACACAAATCTACATAGTTTTCTCAATAATAATATGTACGTATAAAATCTGTGAGGTTATATATTATTTATTGAACAGAACTTTTATTGTAAAAATTAATGTTAAAAAAGCTTAACATGCAAGTTTTCAATTATAATAATAAGATCTACAGTTCTATTCATACTATTTACATATAAAAGTAGTCAGAAAGCATATCTAACCTAAGAAATGAAAATTTAGAAACAACGTTCAATAACAAAATAATGTTATTGATTGATGTAGTTGTTTCATGAAAAGTAATGTATAAATAATAATAATATCATATGTAACTACAAATAATTTTGTATCCATATGTGAGTTTTTATAATACATAAACTGCTCATCCGTGACAACATTTTCAAAGACAAACACATTAGTCGAACACATGTAGACGATAATATTCTTTATAAGTAACAAATTACTATGTTTTAACTGGCTATATATCGACGCTCCGTACGAAGACTAGCACAACTCAGAATTCTCAAAAAACAACAGTTTTAATCAAAATCCTCCTACAAAACTAGGAGTTTTCGGGTTCTCAGATAAAAACTATCACCTTTTCAAAGGTTCTGAGAAAATATTAGTATTTATTAGAGGATCTAAAAAGTGCTAGTTTTATAAGAGGTCTTGGAAAAGAACTAGCTAAGAGAATTCTGAGCTGTGCTAGTCTTCGTACGGAGCGTCGATATGTGAAATGAAAGTGTTTGATTATAAATTAATCACAGTAGGAAATACAAAAATAGAACATATATATAATAACTCAAATACATTATTTATTTTCAAAAATAGAAAATTAATCAGTTGATAATAAATGTGTGTGAAAATAGTTTTCCTTACATAAACCATACAGGTTTTAAAACCAAGCCTGTACTTAGGATGCAACATAATCAAATGTAAGGAAACTAATTTTAAATAAACAAAATAAATATATGCACTAATACTTCATATAGTTATTTGGATATTCAGATTATTTTCTTATTTTGATTGTTTAATATATATGTGTAACATAATATTGTTATTGAGTTCTTAAATACAAAAACTCGATGCATCTAAAATTTGATAACCTTACACTTTAGAGGTTATTTAATATTTAATATTTTAATTATAAATCAAAATAATACATAATAATCATAATAGATTATGCTTCTGTTTCTTAAAACATAACCTTTAAGTGGTTGTTATTATCATAATTTTGCTTATCTAGTTTTATCGGGGCAAATAATATGGGAAACTAGAAAGGTCGACCGTTACACGCCTTTATAGTAACTATCTAGTTTGCCTACATAGATCTACACAGCGCGAGACTATTCTACATAGATCTATAAAGTGGACGGGATAATTTTCTACCAGGGTATCTATTATAATTTACTGCTGTCTTTATATATTTTACATTATTGGATACCTAAACTTAATATTTTACCATAAAAACAACACTTTAAGATGCACTTACTCCATAATAAACAATATTAAGTAGATTGATATTTAAAATTGCAATTATCCGATTTTATTCCGACACTCCACAATTATAAAATAATGAAATGTACTTATACGATTTTTACACTGATTTTCTTGTTTATTACAAGTTTCTTTTATTCCTAAATAAATAATGTATTTTGAATAGTATTAATAAAGTAGTCACAAATAAAATAAAAGTCATACAATTTAAAGTTTAGTCAGTTTAAATTTCCCGCTATTTCATGTTCATTTTGAAATGCGATGTTGCCGCTTGTAATAGACATGCGCAGAAAGTACTACAGAGTGTAATAAATCGTTAGTTTATACACTTTCATTATTATTATTTCTCTATTTTGATCGACTACTCACAATTATTTGTATGCCATTGTAATCCTCATAAACCAGTGTATAACCACCTGTTTTTTTGTTATGATTTAGTATATTACAACATTACTACAGAATAATTACTCACAGATAATGACAGAAACGTCATAAGCTACGTGTTGTACAGACTCATTTTACAACTATTTTTTCTTTATAATTTAGTCGATGAGCTTATGATTTTTGGAAAGCAATAAAAAATGTAACATTTAACGTATATTTCCCGCATATTTTTAATGTGATTTAGTATTTTTGAAAAGTCGCTCGAGCCACCTTAAAGTTTATTAATCACAATTCATTTTCAATTGACTTGTTTTCTGGTAGTCAATTCAATCAATTAAAATAAATTTAATTCAATAAAATTTGAATTTTTTTTAATTGACTTCAATCGCATATTTTTAGCAGGGTATGCCAAACTGTGCCAAACTGTGCGAAACGTCCGGAATGGCATAGGTTTAGTATGACTTGGCATAGTTTGGCACAGTTTGACACAATTGGGCACAGTTTGGCACACTTTGGCACAATTTTTATTTCCACTAGGGAGTGCAGGAATTCATCTCACAGATAGTTCTCGACAAACAGCATGTGAGTTCATGAGTTTATCTTGACATTTTACTGTTATAGTGTCAAAAAAATCCTTACACTGTAAAAAATTTTGCGAAAGATTACATCGTTGAGCGTGCAATATGACCTAATGTCATGGGACAGCTGATTTTGCATTTAATGTATATAATGTAGATCGAAGTTTTGTTGGTTCATCTTGATATGAGTTTGAGAAGAAGCGTGCAAATTAACGTGACTAAAATGTTGTACATCAAGAAACAGAAATAAACGTGATGATCGATTTTATACATATAAATCTGTACTTAGCTTCGAACATTTTTGAGAACTGAAATGTGGGTAGCTAGATGACAGAACTACTCTCTATACATTTATATTAGTAATAAAAATTTGCAATCAGTGTATAATATTTACAGAATGTGGGTATTGACACTACGGTTCTAAAAATAATTGATCATTTCTTGGACTACGATGGCAATTCTCTTATTCTGGATATATGCTACACCTATTGCAAATAATTAAAACGAATGTGAATATAAAGAGAGTAATGAATGCTGCTCTAATCCTGACATACAGCTACCCACATTTCAGTTTCCAAAAATTTGTGAAGATGAGTCCAGATTCATGTACATGAAATTTTTCAAGACCAGGAAAGAGAAATCAAAGTGTTTATATTCATTTACAAGAAATGTATCGTATTACGCAAAATGTGGGAAGTGTCCACACGATCCTGACAATGATTGATTATTGTCAAAGCTGATCTTAATTTCCAGGACTGTGTTGACATCTCCCACACTTTGGGTATCTGATTCACCTCTAGCGTATTACTGAAACAAAAATGTTAAACATTTATTTCTCTTACCTGATTCTTGAAAGATTTTATACACTTGAATTTGTGCCTTGCTTCAGAAATTTCTGATAACTGACATGTTTGGTAGCTTGATGACAGTACTAAGGCCGCATTAGGTACTCTGTGTATATTTTATTTATAAGAATACTTTTCAATGGGTGTATGATGTACCGAATATGGGAATTGTCATCTGGATCATGGAAATCAAGATTAACTTTCATAATAATCAACCATTTCCTGGATCGCGAGGCAAATTATTCAAACAAATATAAATACTTATATATATTTTTTTTTTTTTTTTTAACGTCGCCATGTTTGTGCTCCCATGTGGTGCTAATCGACGACGGGGGTCTGCGGTGTGTTTGTAAACAAAGCACATGTAATTTTTACAGAGATGCTTGTATCAATCGGCAGAGACTAGGATTCGAACTCGGGTCACCGGCGTGGGAATCCGACACTCTACCGACTGAGCCGCCGCAGGCCCCTTACTTATATATAATGTTTGAAATTTTACTCTAGTGCTGTCATTCAGCTACGCACATTTAAGTTTTAAAAAATTTGTGAATATGAGCTTAGATTCATCTGTATAAAATCTTTCAAGAATCAGGAAAAAAGAATCAAAGGGTTTATATTTCGGTTTATAATAATTTGCCAGAAGTGTATCATATATCTAGAATGCGGAAATCATGGTCTTGGGAATTAAGGTCAATTTTGTAAATATTGAATCATTTCTGAGATCTTGAGGGCCATTCCGACATGCTGGATATATGATACTATCTTTGCAAATTATCAAAACAATAATATTAACTTAAACTTTGATTTCTCTTTACTTATTACTGAAATATATTTTATACACTTGAATTTGCACTCTGCTTTAAAAACACATATTAACACTCAACTTTAGACTAATGAATAACACAATACTTCTTTTCTGTTTGTTAACTTAAAACACTACACACTTCATTTTGAATGCTGCTCCAAAAATGTATATATATATAAACTTTATTTCAGCCAATTTTGGCCCAGAAATGGACTTGGTTTACATCTTTATCTTATCCACACTCATTCTTCCATACTTTGTTTAACTAATTTAATAACATTTAGTATCACAAAACAATATATTTCTAGTCTCTTTTCTTTGTACATTTGTTCTTTCTGTTTTGGCTATTACACTCTTTCACTTTCGATCTTTCTCACTATTTCTTGCATAAATTAAACATTATAATAATTTATAACCTTACATATTTTACAAACTTTATATATTTTCTTATAGTTTTATACCATTTTACAGTATCTTACAGTAGTTTACAGTATTTTACAATAGATTGCCATACATTAACACATTTTTACCATATTTACTATTACCTATACATTTTAACCTACAATATCTAACTTGTATAATATCTCTTATTTTAATCCCAAACATCCATCCATATCGTAGGCAGCTCGGTTCATCGCATCTTATCTTACTTCTAGCCCTTTCTTTCACTTTTCCTTACTTGCCTAATTTCCTATCCTACTTATTTCCTTTTCCTTCCTGTCTATGATTTGTAACTCTTTCCATAATTCTCTAAAAGTTTCCACCACTAAGGTTTTTCCTTCCTCATTAAATAAATCCTTAAATTCAAATTTATCATCACCTAGCAGCTTTTTCATTATTCCTCTCGTTTCCTCGCAATCTATCACAAAATGTTCTAATGTTTCCCTGACTTTCTTACACATTCTACATAATTTATCCTCATCATTTAGCCAATATTTATTTCCCTTTTCAAAATTTCCGCATCTAAGCTTCGCGATTATTTCTATGTCCCCTTTCTTTCTGTTCATTTTTAAATATTTAGGTAATCCGATAACTTCACATTCCTTGTAATAATTTATATTATATTTTGCTTCTCTTATTTTCATTTCTATATTTTGTCTCTCAATGTCCCTATCTCTTTTCTTGGTTTCCTCGTGCACAATTTGCTCCCTTTCTATCATGTTTTCTATTTCTAGCTCGCTCAATCCTAAACTATTATAATACTGCTTCCTTTCTATATTATATACACTTTGTGCCTTATCAGTCGCCTTTTCAGTTGTTTTTTCTTTCCAACACATTTTCACTAGTCTATCATCCCCTAGCTTACTTATCTTTTCTTCAAACTTAACTGCTCTACTAGCCCATTCTATTTTCATTTTACTTATACATGCCTCCCTATATAATATATACCTCGGTGTGCAGATTTCTAGTTTCAAGACCCATCTAAAATAATCGGTCTGTACTTTTTCTAACTCCTTTCTTTCTTTCCAACCCCAAATTTCACAACCATATGCCATGACACTTTTCACTAAATAATTAAATAACATTCTCCTTCTTTTAAAATCGTTTCTACATTTGTGTTCACCTAAACCCCATGTCTTTTTTGATGCTATAATACCTTTTTTTGCTAGCTCTGATATATGTTCTTTATAGTTTCCTTCCCTATTAAAAGTAAAACCTAAATACTTAAAAGCTTTAATTTCTTCTAACTCCTTCCCATCCCATATCCATCTTTCTTTCTTGCTATTTCTCCCCCTGTTAAAAACTAATATCTTTGTTTTTTCCTCGCTTAGTATCATTTTCCTATTTTTTAGGAATTTTCTTAAGGTGCCCATCATATCTATCAATGCCTCTCTATTTTCTGCTAATAGGACTATATCGTCAGCATAAGCTAACGACCATAGTCTTATATTTCCTATTTTAACTCCTCCAACGTTCCTTTCTTTAAAAAATCCTTCTAATCCTGCTATATAAATACAAAACAGAATAGGGCTCAGCACGCATCCTTGCTTCAACCCTTTAATCGTCCAAAACTCCTCTGATATGTTTTCCTCAACTCTTATCCTGACTTTTGTTTCCTCATAAATTTCTTTTACTCTTTCTATTAAATATTTACTTATTCCCAACCTTTCCATGATTTTCCATAGTATGTTCCTATCTACCAGATCGAAGGCCGCCTTCAAATCAATAAACATGGAGTAAAGCCTTTTACCTCTTCTCTTTGTTCTTTGTATCAGATGATCCAGTATATACACATTGTCCATTGTTGACCTTCCTTTCCTAAAACCTGCCTGACCTTCTGGTAGAATCTTTTTTTCTTCTATTTCCTTGACTAACCGTTTCCTAATTATTTCCGTGTATAACTTGTAAGCAGTTGACATAAGTGTTATTCCTCTATAGTTTTTTGGTTCGTCCGGATTTCCTTTCTTGTGCAACGGTATCAACGTCCCCATTTTCCACTCTTCCGCTATTCCTTGCCCATCCCATACCTTACCTAGAATACCTATCAATTTATTCACCAAATCTTGTCCTGCGTAACTTCATACTTCATTCGTGATTCCGTCTGCTCCCGGTGCTTTGTTTTTCTTCAGTATACTCCAAGCTTCTTTTATTTCCCTTACCGTTATTTTTTCTTTCGCTATTTCTTCCTCCTCCTCACATTTTTGCCTTCTTTCCCCTACTTTCCTATTTTCGGATCCTTCCAACAGTGAAACGAAGTGCTCCTTCCACTTTTTCTCATCCACGTTATTATCAACCTTCTCTCTTCTTTTCCTTGACCTATTCAAAAACCTCCATACTTCATTTTCATTTTTAATTGATCTTAATTGTTCCTCTTCATAATCTTTCCACTCTTTTTCTTTAGTTTTACAAAGTTCCCTCCATTCTTTTCTTTCTTCCAGGTATTTTTCTTTACGTTCTTCTCCTTCTCTCCATTTTTGATATGCTTTTTTTACTTTTCTTTTCTTATTGGAACAGCTACGGTCCCACCACCTTTTAATTCCTAATACCCATTTTTTTATTTTGATATCTTTTTTGGTTACTGCTTCGTCTATTACTTTTTTTGTGTCTTCCCATCTTTTTTCCGTTGAATCCTCTTCTTTTTCTTCTAGCTCTATTTCCTGAGTTTTACTCCTAAAAATTTCTATTGTTTCATCGTTCCATACATATACCGTTTTATTTTTCCTCTCCTCTAATTTATTTATCTTCTCCCTTACTGCCGGTTCCACTGTTTCTTCTAATACTACACTGATCGGTGCATGGTCAGATTCTATCCTTTCCTCAACTTGAAATTTTACCACTCTCTTCCTGACATTTTCGTTTACTATAATATAATCTATCACCGTGCTGCCCCTTGATCCTATATATGTAAATTCACCCCCTTCATCTCCTATAAAGTTTCCATTCAATATTGACCATCCTTCTCCCCCGCAAAAATTTATTAGTTTACTACTACCGTTGTTAGCCGTTTTATCCTTACTTTTCCTCTTTTCTTGTTCTAATGTGTTTCCTAATGTACCTATAAGACTTCCTTCTTCTCCTATTCTGATGTTGAAATCTCCCCCTATAATAATATTGCTTTCTGGGCCCTCTTCTTGTTTTTCCCATATCTGATAGTATTTTTCAATGTTCCCAGAATTGTATACAGACCAGATAACCATTTCTTGAGTATCATTACCTATCACTGTTTTTATGAGTCCTTCCTAGCTGGTATAATTTTCCAAACCCAGTTATTTGATAGTCTTTTTTCCAGATTTCCTTTATCTTTTTCCTCCACCCACGTTTCCGATAAACTTATAAAGTCGCCCTTTTCTAAAAATTCCCACACCTCTTTATCTTTATTCCATACCCCTGCTATATTCCAAAAAATGAGTTTCTTATTTCCCTCTTCCCTTAATTTTACTTTAACCTCATTATTGACCTCTGCTATTTCTTTACTGCTCCATTTCTGGTTTATTCTAAATCCTTCCTATTTAGTGCTGCTCCATTTCCCTGACTTTCATTCTTATTTTCATTCCTAACTGGTATGCGTCCTGATACAGTATCCTTTTTCATTTCCTCTTCTATAACCTCTTTTTCTTCCCACCGTTTCCATGTATTTTTAAAAAATACTCTACCCGTCCCTGACTTCACTAACCATCCTTCTGCCCTTTTTTCTTTGACCCATCTATGTATATCCTCTTGCTTCCTTCTGTCGTCTACATTTAAATCATTTTCTATAAATATTCTCGATCCTTTCAATTTACTTTTCATTTTCATAATCTCATTTTTATCCTGTTCTCCTACTCTAGCAATGAACACCGGTCCACTTCTCCTCGCAAATTCTACATTCGCACTAACCCCTAGCTTTATTGCCAACCAATTCTTTATCCATTCCTTTAAGTTACCTTCGTCGGGTTCTACTCCTTTTATAACAATATTATTTTTCCTCTCTAGTCTATCCTGTTCGTAAACCATCCTTTTCATTTTAAAAACCTCTCTATCAGACAGCGACATGCCGCTTCTGCCGCTCATACCCGTCCTACCGCTCTTTAGGCTCCACAACGAACCTGTGTCGCCACCTCTCGCCGCCTCCGCAAGACTCAGTCCGCTTTGCGTTGACATTACCGACTGCCGCTCATCCCATTCCCTTTCTCTCACCTCCCACTCCTGCATTTTCTTTTCTAACCTCTCTATGCGTTCCCCCAATTCTCTATTTGCTGCGTTCAAATCTAATTTTACCTTTTCTATTTCTAGCTTTTCCTGTCTGATCTTTCTTACCTCTTCCAGGATCCTTTCTTTGAACTCCTCTTCCCTTTGTCTCTCCATCTTTTCCTTTTCTTTCCTCGATTCCTTTTCAGCTTCCGTGAATGCGACCCTCCTCGTCGTCAGTTTGTCGTCCAGCGTAGTTTGTCCCTTATTCCCCGCCGGTGCTCCACCAGCTCTCGTCTCCCTCAAAGTCCTCGTGGAATTGACTTTCTTGTCCGTCGGCGACATGATCTTCTTCCTTTGTCAACCACGCGACCGTCACCCACCTAACCTCAATTTTTTTACCTCGCTCCTTCTTTACAAGTTTATGTTTTCCCTACTCAAAATTTTCTCCCACCTATCTACTACACATTATCCTTACCTATTTCCCTATCAATATTTCCTATATTTTTCGCTCAAAACACACAAAATATCGCAAAAACAGAAAATCTTAGGCCGAGCTGCCGCGCACACGACCATTCACTCTCACGCCCTCTAACCAAGTCCTCCAAAAATGTATATTAACACTGAACATAAAGCAGCAGCTCCTGACTCTGTTAGTAAGTGTTCATTATACACTAGTGTACGTTTCAATGACATAAGAAAATAATTAAAACTGGTTGAGGAAGGCTAAATGATGAATAAATATCAATTGTAGTTTGTCAATGCGTAGATCTACTTTGTATTAAGTTAAACGTATAATCAGCTGTTTCATTACATGAGATTATTCAGCAGCACCATGGTTTTAAGAAGGTAAGGTATGTTCTGTCTAGGATGTTTCCTTTTGTTGAGAATGAAAGGGCACTTCCGCATTTTCTAGGCACCATAAAAGTAAAATGTTAAGATAAACTTATTTATTTTTGTAATAAATGAAGTAGTAATTTATTAAATATATTTTTTTTCAATGTTAAAAGTGCAAGTATATTACAATTTTGATACAGTTTTTATGGAAAATAATGTAATAGTTTTTGTTTATTCTTCTACTCATATTGAATCACATTTTGCGAAGTATAAAATAATTAATCGAATAGAGCAAATTTTTTTATTGCCAATTCAGTATAAATATATTTTTAATAATAACTTAGTATAAAATTGTAAATAAAAGTTGGATCATCACAGGCTTATTTTAATTTAAATGTAATATGTTTGAATTCAACTAATTTTTTTTCTTTTACCTTCAGCTGTGAGCAATTTTGGATCAGGAAAAGAGATAGAATATGACGAATTAGTAATACCAACAGCTACAAATTGGTGCATAGCACGATTCGCCACTGAACCACCAAGAACTGAAGTTCTTCCAGGACTATGGATGAATGACAAATTTAGCAGTGCTTTCCCAACAAGCACACTTTTTTGAAAAAGAATTCTTTAAGAGTTAACGAATGTCCGCAAAATTTGAATACTTAAAATATTCAATAAGAGATAAAAAAGTATTCTTTTTGAATAAATTTATCTTTTTAATAAAGCTATTCAGTATTTTAAAAGTATTGAGTATGCGTATTATAAGTAATTTAAAAGTATTCAAAAAGTATTCTTTTTATAAAATAAGTTGTTGTTTCTTATGAATAGAAGAATTAAAAAAGTATTCTTTTAAAACATTTATGCATTTTAAAGAAAATACTATTAACATTTTATGTTTATAATATGTAATTGTAAAGTATAAAAAAAGAATTCTTTTGTGAAAATAATTTTTGTTTCTTAGGAATAGAAGAATTAAAAAAGTATTCTTTTTAAACATTTATGTATTTTTTAAGAAAGTACTATTAACATTTTATGTTTATAATATGTAATTGTAAAGTTTACAAAAAGTATTCTTTTGTGAAAATAATTTTTTGATTATATAGCAATACTAAAAAAAAATTTGACATATAAAAAATATGTTATGATGAGACAATAATAAATTTTCGTAGTTTTAAAAACGTACGCATACATAACGGCATGTAGACGTCCTCCAAGAGACCCCCACGACAATAATATAAAAAGAAAAAAAATTATAGTTTGAAAAGATGATTGGTCTATTCTGTTCCGAGTTTGAAGCTGCATGGAATTCGGACCTCACCCCTATCACCAACTGAGTTACTGAGTGTTCACGAAATAGCCAGAGTTACGTTGGCAAATTGACTTCTGGTCGAGCCGCGAAACGAAGATAATTCCTTCGTTCCAAATCTAAAAAAAAAAAAAGCCAGTCTGGAAAGCGGGAAGGAAGGGACGCCATCTTTTCTCTTTCACCTCTTTGTAACGGCCAGTGTGGGTACGTACTTGCTTAATTGGCACGGATATAACGGCGTTTATCTGGAAAGTGTTTGTTCGCAGCCGTTTTAATCTTTCTCCAATAAACTTATACGGCTTCCCAACGTCCCAGACTATCAATTTTCGTAGGCGACGTTTCCGAATATCCTCGAGATTCCGAGAGCGTCGGTGATTGGTTTCCCTCATCGTCACTTTTTCAAGGATCTTTGGTCAGTTTGTGGATTAAGTAGGAAAAACTTCGCCAGTAAGATAATTATTTTTTTCAAATTTTTTAAATTTAGTGTTTGTATCAAGGTGAATGTCGTACGTTATACATAGAAGTAATTTTGTCATAAATGCCTGAACGTAAACCACGTGTTTTACCAACCAAGTATTTTTAGTTGAGTACATTAAAATCAAATTGTTTTTATTATTAAGAGAGGATAGTAAATATTTTTTTAAATGCTTGAAATATGTGGTGCTTTGCTTGTATGCTTTTTTTTAAATTAAAATTAGAAAATAAAGGGTATTTTAAGTCATTTTCTTGTTTATGCTGCATATTTTGCTTTCTATTAACATACAATATACTTAAAACAATTATTTGTTTATATTTTGTAAGTACATGCAAGTTCAGAATAAAAGATACAAGGACTTAAGAAAATTAAAAGTTACTGTAAGTGCAAAACAGTAAAGTTTATGTGTGAATGTAAATACATCCCAAAATATCTTGCTCTGTCCAGATTTGCAGATAGGTATATGGGCCCTTGGTATGAGTTTTCAGAGAGCGGAAGGTCATCTTTCATCTGGTGCTGACACGCTAACGTTGCTTTTTGATAGCAAGGTAGACCTTCCGCTCACTTTGGGCAAAGATTAAAATGCACGTTTTAATCTTTATCAAAAGTAGAAACTCATGAAAATTTCTGAAAAGATTAAAATCACGAATTTACCCTTTTGTTCGAAATGCAAAATTTACTCTTTTGTTCAAAATGCAAAATTATTTTCTTTAAATGTCAGTATCTCAGTACTGATGCTCTGTCCAGATTTGTAGATAGGTATATAGGCCCTTGGTTTGAGGTTCATGATGTTGGAAAAGATTGGTAAGTTTTCAGAGAGCGGAAGGTCTACGTTGCTATCAAAAAGCGACGTTAGCGTGTCAGCACCAGATGAAAGATGACCTTCCGCTCTCTGAAAACTTCCTGCTAATTTCTGACATCATGAACCTCATACCAAGGACCCATATACCTATCTGCAAATCTGGACAGAGCATCAGTACTGAGATACTGACATATAAAGAAAATAATTTTGCATTTCAAACAAAATCTCAGCACAGCTTGCTTATCCAGACACCAAATTTAATACTTGATCCCTTGATGAGTGCATTCATGATGTCAGAAATAATCAGGAAGTTTTCAGAGAGCGGAAGGTCATCTTTCATCTAGTGCTGACACGCTAACGTCACTTTTTGATAGCAAGGTAGACCTTTCGCTCTCTGAAAACTTCCCAATCTTTTCCAACATCATGAACCTCAAACCAAGGGCCTATATACCTATCTGCAAATCTGGACAGAGCATCAGTACTGAGATACTGACATTTAAAGAAAATAATTTTGCATTTTGAACAAAATCTCAGCACAGCTTGCTTATCCAGACCCCAAATTTAATACTTGATCCCTTGATGAGTGTATTCATGATGTCAGAAATAATCAGGAAGTTTTCAGAGAGCGGAAGGTCATCTTTCATCTAGTGCTGACACTTAACGTCGCTTTTTGATAGCAAGGTAGACCTTCCGCTCTCTGAAAACTTCCCAATCTTTTCCAACATCATGAACCTCAAACCAAGGGCCTATATACCTATCTGCAAATCTGGACAGAGCATTAGTACTGAGATACTGACATTTAAAGAAAATAATTTTGCATTTTGTACAAAATCTCAACACAGCTTGCTTATCCAGACCCCAAATTTAATACTTGATCCCTTGATGAGTGCATTCATGATGTCAGAAATAATCAGGAAGTTTTCAGAGAGCGGAAGGTCATCTTTCATCTAGTGCTGACACTTAACGTCGCTTTTTGATAGCAAGGTAGACCTTCCGCTCTCTGAAAACTTCCCAATCTTTTCCAACATCATGAACCTCAAACCAAGGGCCTATATACCTATCTGCAAATCTGGACAGAGCATTAGTACTGAGATACTGACATTTAAAGAAAATAATTTTGCATTTTGTACAAAATCTCAACACAGCTTGCTTATCCAGACCCCAAATTTAATACTTGATCCCTTGATGAGTGCATTCATGATGTCAGAAATAATCAGGAAGTTTTCAGAGTGCGGAAGGTCATCTTTCATCTAGTGCTGACACGCTAACGTCGCTTTTTGATAGCAAGGTAGACCTACCGCTCTCTGAAAACTTCCCAATCTTTTCCAACATCATGAACCTCAAACCAAGGGCCTATATACCTATCTGCAAATCTGGACAGAGCATCAGTACTGAGATACTGACATTTAAAGAAAATAATTTTGCATTTTGAACAAAAGTGTAAATTTTGCATTTCGAACAAAAGGGTAAATTCATGATTTTAATTTTTTCAGAAATTTTCATGAGTTTCTACTTTTTATAAAGATTAAAACGTGCATTTTAATCTTTGCCCAAAGTTGAAAAACACAAAATTCATCTTTATGGAAATACAAACAACTTTTTATTTTCGTAAAGATTAAAATGTGTGTTTTAATCTTTACCAAAAGTTGGAATTCATGCGGAAATTGTAAGTTTAAATCTTCTTATTTCCACTTTTTCAACTTTACTATTTACCGTGTATACATATAGGTTTCCATATGAAAACTAAAACTATATCAATTGAGATAAAGTTAACTTGCTATATTGTTTCTAGCTTCTTGAAACATTTTAAATGATTACTATTGCTTGTTTCACAATTTTTTATTTGCTCTCATTAAGAATCTATCATACCTACCCGAGTGTGAGAAATCTATTAAATCCTATTCACCAATACAAAAATTGCATATACATCCTATTTGCAAATAGGATCTTTTCATATTTGGAAAAAGGAATTAATAGGATTTAATAGATTTGTCACACTAGGGTTGAGGGCTGAAATTTTTCATGTTAATTTGCTTCAAGAAGTAAGAAACAATATAGCCAGTTCACTTTATCTCAAGTGACATAGTTTTAGGTTTCATATGGAGAACCTATGTGTATATTTAGTCGAAAAAGCTACACAGTTCAGTATTATGTACCGAACCAAGACAGTTAAGCAAAAACTGTCATCGATGTTTTTTTCTACATAATTTAAGAAGTGAATTTATAAAAAATCAACCTCGAAACAATCCGTATAGCTTCATCATACCCAATTCAGACATTGATCATAACTGACTCATACTGATGAGATGAAAATATCTATGGAAGTCACTTCACATAGATCACACTTTTTCTATAATATTTCGCCTTATTCACAATAATTTTTTCACAATGTCATATGTTTATTTTTAATATTGATGGCACTGTGAAAATAAAAACTGTGTATTGTGTTTACTGTACAGACAATAGACAGCTTCTAGTATTTGTGTCTGCTGATCTGGTAATGAAGTGCAAATTGACCGGTAATTTTTGAGTGGGTCTATTGACAACAAAAATGACGGTCTTGTGACAAAAATAATTGACCCATTTATTTGACCCATTTATTTATTGTCAATTTATTTGACCCATTTTTTATTGTCAATGTATTTGACCAATTTTTTTATTGTCAATTTATTTGATCCATTTTTTTATTGCAAAATGACGGTCTTTTCTTGGGCGGTCAGTCATCTTATGCAAATAATTTGATTTATAATCAAAAATAAATAAATGTTTTTTTTTTTAATAGCAACATTTACTAAAGAAAATTTGAAATTTCTTTATTTAAATCTTTAACAATTGTATCCTTTTCATCTATATAGGTGGAAAAAAACCTCGAAAAAACTCGATTTTTCAGTTTGACTTTTGGACGAAAAAAAATTTTATGTAATATTAGGACTGTAATTGGTTGTAAGTTTTTATTTATGACCGTATAAGTTTAAATTTTCTTGGAAACAGTTACAAGTTTAAATTTTCTTGGAAACAGTTACAAGTTTAAATTTTCTTGGAAACAGTTACAAGTTGAAATAAATGTTTTGCGTGTATTTCTTATGGGGTTTTTGATTAAAAAATGGCCCTCCCTACTCAAAAAAGGCAGATGACAATCAGCTCATTATTAGCTGATAATCAGCTCGTAATTTGATGATGATCATGCCAAAACGTCATCTGATTATCATGTGATATCAGCTCAATATTTTTACTAAAGCTGAAAGTTATAAATATGCGTTTATATGAGATAAAATATTAACGATAATCAGCAGATGATCAGGTGATAATCATACAAAATTTGCCACCTTGAATAGTTTTATTCTAAGATGTTTAAAATTAATAAAATTAATAAATTTTATAAATTTTACATAATTAGAACCTGTATATATGTTATCATCAAGATGATAACACCAAAACTCTGGTTGTAAACTCCAAAATTTTCATTTTTCAACATTTAAAAAATTTTTTGTTTAAATCTAATTATGAAAAAATAAAAATTTTGGAGTTCACAACCAGAGTTTTGGTCTTATCATCCTGATGATAACACTTATACAGTTTCTCATTATGTTAAATTTATAATTTTTTCCTGAAAGATATTTGTAAGCTTCCTGAAAGATATTTGTAAGCTTCCTGAAAGATATTTGTAAGCTTCCTGAAAGATATTTGTAAGCTTCCTGAAAGATATTTGTGAGCTTCGTGAAAGATATTTGTGAGCTTCCTGAAAGATATTTGTGAGCTTCCTGAAAGATATTTGTAAGTTTCCTGAAAGATATTTGTAAGCTACCGGAACGGTTATAGTAAGCTTCCATGAAATTTTTCAAAAGTCCTTCTAAGATTTTTTAATAGGTTCCTGTTAGCTTCCAGGAAGCTTTCCAAAGACTATTATGGAATCTTTCTCGAAGCTTGCATGGAAACTTCCTGGAAGCACAAAATGTCCTCGTCAAAATCATCTTAGATATCTTCCAGGAAAGATAACTGTAGCCTTTATGGGAATCTTATAATTAGACAATTTTCATTTGTTTAATTAAGTCATCGATCCTCTTTAATTCACTTATTAGGTCATTTTCGCAATTATGTATTTTTCGTCAACGGCACAGTTAGTTTGTAATGAAATAAGCTTTATTTTTGGGTAATTTATGGTTAACGTTTTAGTTGACGACTTGCTATTTGGTCAAATAATACATAATATTTCACTAACGTTTTTACCAGAACGTCAATAGCTTTATTTTAAATTTGTTATGTAATTAATATACTATGACAATAATTATTTTTTTGTTAAGCAGATTATAATATAATTTATACCAAAATTAATTATTATAATAATTTTTTTAATAATGTTGTAATATCTAAAAAAATAAAATATTCAATATATTTCTAGAATGACTGAAAGAAAACAGTTCAGTCAACTGTCTGACAGACAGAAAAGGAGAAGGTTAAATGCAGACTGCAGAGATGCTCTTAATGACATAGATTTGGCATGTGCACAGTTGGAAGAAAATGATCACGAAGTAAATCATGAAGAGAAAGATGCTTGTCAGAATGGCAGCCTACAGATGGACAGCTTTTGTTTGACATTAAGCGATATCAATGACATGCAACTTGACTACATAACAGCGGAATTCAATAAACTGATAAGTAGATGTGAAGGCGAAAATTTTGATGATTCAGCTTCGGATGATGATAGTACCGACGATGATGAAGATAGTATTAGCGGAAAAGAAAAAAAAGAAGCAGACATAACATATAGATTATCAAATTTAATTTTATCCAGTAACTTTCCCGATAACCATTCAAATACGTTATTAATTATATTACGAGACGCTGGATTAAGTTATCTTCCAAAAGATGTGCGTTCATTGCGAAACACTCCAAGACAGACAAATATTACTCCATGTCCTCCAGGCAATTATTTTCACTATGGATTAGAAGTAGCTTTGCATGATGCAATAACTAAATTTGGCGAAGAAATTGTAGATAACATTAAAATAGATATCAACGTGGACGGGCTTCCAATAACGAAATCACCTCAATCAACATTGTGGCCTATACTTGGGAGAATTGTCCATGATCGTTTTAATGAAGTTTTTTTAATTGGCGTGTACTATGGTAAAGAAAAACCAAATTCGGTTGAAACCTACCTCAATCATATTGTTAATGAATACATCGAATTGCATGAAAATGGCTTTCTTCACAAGGGTCGGCGATATTTCGTTAACATTAGATGCCTTATTTGTGACAGTCCTGCTGCAAGTTACGTTTTATGCATAAAGCAGTTTAATGGCTATTATGGATGCAGAAAGTGTACAATTAAAGGCGATTGGAACTCTCGGTTAGTATTTTTGTACGAAGAACAGCCTCTTAGAACTAACGAATCTTTTCGCACGCGTACTCAAATAGAACACCACCATGGAAAATCCCCTTTAGAACGCTTAACTTTTGATATGGTTGAACAAGTACCACTTGATTATATGCATTTAGTTTGCCTGGGGGTCACGAAGCAGTTACTTCGACTTTGGATTGATCCACGAGCATTGCCAAATCTGAATATTCTTCAATTAGATAGTTTATCTAGTTTTTTTTATAAGCTTAAGTCCTTATATACCTAAAGACTTTGCAAGAAAACCACAAACACTTCTGGAATTAGGACGGTGGAAAGCAACAACTTTTCGATTATTTTTATTGTACGTAGGACCAATTATCTTGCAGAACATACTTCCTAAAGACTACGTAGCACACTTCAACGTTTTGAGTTGTGCTATTCGCATCCTCTGCCACCCCACTTTGCATCTCGATTATTCTGATTATGCAAAAGAATTATTGGTTTATTTCGTTCGTAAATTCAAAATTCTTTATGATGAAAAATGGGTCACGTGGAATATGCATAATTTGGTACATATTGCTGACGATTCGAAGACGTTTGGACCAATGGATAAATACAGTGCGTTTCCATTTGAAAACTACATGCAAACTTTAAAAAGAATGCTAAGGAAAAAAAAACAACCACTTCAACAAATACACAGGCGTTTGACGGAAAAAAGTGGGTTTATAGAAAAAAAAATTTGCAATGATAAAAACTATTTACCATTAATGTCTCAACCTGCGGCTAATAGAAGTCTTCCAACAGGTTGCAATAGTAGTTATCGTTCATTACGATTTCCTGATTTTGAATTAAAAGACAAGACCAAACAATTGTTGTATTACGAAGGAAAACAAAATAATTGTTAATAAACGAATTTGCAAACAAGATAATAAAGATGTAATAGTTGGTAGAGAATTTGTAGATAAAGAAGATATTCCAAATTATCCTATTGAGTCTACGAAAATGGGAATTTGCAAAGTGCAAAACTTATCAGATATACAAATTATTTCAGTTAAAGACATAAGCAACAAAGCGTGCTTATATTTTCATGATAAGGAGTCATATGTTATACCCTTATTACATCACAATTAAATTTGTGGTAAATAATTACTTATGTACACTGTTTTTCGTTATTTTTTATGTTTATTATGCTTTAAATTTACAATAGAATGCACAGCTTCTGTGTCCATTAGAAAATCCCTGGAGAAGTTATTTTGAATAAAAACTAATAAATACTAAAAAAAAGCTAATAAAAAGTATTGGAATTTGGAATAATATATCATTTTTTTTATTAACAATTATTACTTTATTTTGGTTATTATTAGTTCTTGATGATTTTTGTCAGTTATTACGAGTACTATATAAGACGAAGGTGAAAATCCACAAATGATTGAATTATAAGAAAAGTTATTTTGTTTATAAAATATCACAGTATAATCTGTTATATTTTAAAATCATTTAGTACTCAAGTACGTACACTATTATTATTTTTGTTTAAGACTTTTTGAAAATATAGTATAAAAAACAGCATTTCAAGACAAGTAAAAAATAATATATTATTGAACTCTACCTTACCTATACTATACTTATTTATTTTAAGCATTTCACTTGGTTTTAATTTATTTTATTAAATTAAATATATCAAAATGAATTTGTTATATCATTTTATGATTAATAAAAACAAATAAATACAAATAAAAACTGATAAATACTAATAATTTTCAATAAATATTAATAAATACTAATAGATATTGATAAAGAGTGATTAATTATTCCAAATTCAAATACTTTTTATCATTTTTTATCAGTAATTATCAGGATTTATCATAACTTATTATTATTAGTATATACAGGTTTTTGTCAGTTTTTATTATTTCTTTTTAATTTATATCAATTTTTATGTAAAAAAACTTCTGCCAGGGATCCCTTTGTATTTTCCCTTTAAATATCCCCTTCACAAAAAGCAATGAATTAGTATCGTTTTGTAATTGTCACGATGTTTGCAATACACTGAATTTAAAGTCGGTTCTTATACTGAATATTATAGAATTCTATTGATTTATTCTAAGCGAGAAAAATATGAATTTCATGTAGACAACAATTGAGCACAAATATTACTAATACATTTTGATCATTGTATTTTAATAAGGATCGTAATGTACTAATGTCATATGTACATGTTTATTTCTAGTGTAAGGTGCTTCATTAACTTAAATTATTTCACATACTTTTCAATTTTTTTAGTTCAGATCCACTATTGCAATAAGCAATGTCGATGGAATCTCAAGTAAACAATTTCATCGACTTTTAACATACCTTTTGAATATGGCTCTAAAATTACACCATTGTGGCAGTATCACTAATTTCTTACAATATTTAAGATTCGTTGTATATTAAAAATAAAGTTATACAAAACACTGTAGCAAACTATTATAAAATATGATAAATACAATGGCTTTAAAGATGTGTAATTCTTTTTTTCTGAAAATAAAGTTTTGTATTTAAAAATAATTAATGATTAACGTTAAAATTTTAATTAAAAAAATTTGATTTATAATTTCATTATTCCACACTAGAATATATTTTTGTACTTCTCTCATAATAATGTTATAGAAGATAATTAGGTTAAATAGGATTCACCATATCTATCTGAATACACCTCACATTATTATTATGGGAATTTAGAATTATTTTAAGTTATTTAAAATTTAAAGCGTTTCATAATTAATTGTTTCCGTGCATGAACACTTACGTGTAATAACTTGTTGTCTTTGAATACATTAAATTTATATTTTTCAGATGGATTATTACGTAGTTCTGTTTGCCGAATATACATCGATGGTCCCCGAAACTTGGCTCAATCGTAAAGAAGGAATACTAGCTTGGCCTCCAGGCCCCATAAGTCATTGCAAAATGAAGAATTTGAAACCAACAACTAACTGGATGGAATACAAATATAAAAAAATACTGGGACCTTTTGGTATGTATTCTTTTTTACTTTAAAAAGATAGAAACGGCTTGTATTTATTACTTGTTACGACGTCATTTGGATATTTTTTTATCATTGAAACCTCAATGCCACAACTTTGATGTAATATTTCGCGCTATAAATTAGTTTTTGTAACACATGCACGATTTTCGCGTTTTTTCGATCGGAAATTAGGGACAAAAGTAGTCGTTTTCGGACCTGCGGGCGATAAAAGACAGTAGCAGGCGATAATAGTATATTGTATACCAAGGGCGTAAAGTGGATTTTTTTAGACCGAGTGTGGAGCTTACAGTACGAGTCAAGGCGAGTTAGCCCGAGCCGCAGACGAGTACTGCAACCACACGAGGTCAAAAAACCCACTTAGCCCTTGGTATACACTATATTTTTTGTCACGCATGCACGTATTTTCGCATTTTTTGATATTAAAATTGGGAACAGAAGTATTCGTTTGACGACTCGGCACACCATGCACACATATTATATATATACACGTACAGGGACCCTTCGTCACTGATCTGAGTAGCGGGCGATAAAATGCAGCAGCGGGCGATAAAGTATTTTATCGCCCGCTGCTGCACTTTATCGCCCGCCGGTCGTTAAACGACTGCTTTTGTCTCTAATTTTAGGTCAAAAAAACGCGAAAAACGTGCGTATGTGAAAAAAAATACTTTATAGCCCGCTAATCGTGTGTAGCGGGCGATAAAGTACTATATCGCTCGCTAAATTGCTAGTAGCGGGCAATAAAGTATTTTATCGCCTGCTGCTCACATCAGTGACGGATATGTATATACATATGTCTTCAATTTTAATGTCAAAAAATGCGAAAATACGGTTTTTTGATCTCCACACTCGGTCTGAAAAAACCCACTTTACGTTCTTGATACACAATATACTATGTCGAAACTAGTGTAAAAGTAGATTATGTACCTCGTGATTTGCTATTTCTTTGCTCGAGCGAAAACTGTTATACGTGGTTAATAATATGCTATATATATGCATTCAAGTCATTTTTCTATTTCTACAATATCCTTACATTACTTTTATTAATTGAAATTTGTTTATAGATTTCGTAAATGCAAAAAAAGTAGAAACTCTAGTAGACTGACGCTATCATTGAGAAATCTCAAGAGAACATTGTTGATGTAAAGCGTAAGCGAAAGCCAAAAAAAATGACTTCTGACGAAGATTCCGTAAGTACGATGGCAGTGACGAAAACTCTCATGTTGAACCTTCAAAGAAATTGAAG
The DNA here is from genome assembly GCA_949152435.1 of Gastracanthus pulcherrimus. NCBI lineage: Eukaryota > Metazoa > Arthropoda > Insecta > Hymenoptera > Pteromalidae > Gastracanthus > Gastracanthus pulcherrimus. Next base: position 63,333,518 of record OX424573.1, on the reverse strand, counting down.
TTGAATAAAAAAAGGAGTACAAAAATAAGTAAGTCAACAAAATAAACTTCTTTAGTATTTAGAAATCATCTTTAAATTCAATTGAATCTTACATAATAAAAAGTTTATACGAGCTATGAAACATTTTCAAAATAATAATATGGCAGCACCCTGATAGAAATATTAGCGACATGACATCACGTCGTTAACCCTTTAATGTCGAGCGTATCATATATGATACAATAACTTAAATTTATATTTTTGTGTTATATTTTCATTTTCTGTAATTTTTTTTCTTAGAATGTCTTTTTGGAGGTGTTAATAGTTTTATTCGAGCATTTTTTGTTTGTTTATGTCTTAACAATGACCGTAATATTACTAAATATACATGCAAATACGCTTTTTCTTCATTTCTGAAAAATTATCAAATGTAATTTTTTTAGTATTTTTCCCTTATTTCTAGCACTACTAAGAATATAAAAAAATTATAATTAAGTAAAAACAAGGTGTCCGGCATTAAATGGTTAAAGACATTTTCATTTTTTTATGAGTACATAATCTATTTTCAACAATGAAATATGATCATTATAGGGACTGTTAACAATGTTTTAATTTTAATATTAATTTTTCTCAAAAATGCTTACATTTGAAAAAAAATATTCAATCGACGAAAATTATTCATTTTCTAACAGGGTATTTAATTTTATCTGTCGGAAACAGATTTTCAAATAATTGTAATAATTATTTAACAATAAATTATTTTATTTTTAAAAGACTCTAATATCCGTCACCAATTGACTAATTTGAGGGTGTTATAAAAAATATCCGTAGCAAATCTTCTTTATAACACCCGCAAATTAATAAATTATTTTACAAATGCAGATTCGTCACATCCGGATCCTAAATTGCCTGCAAAACAAACACTGGGGATTTTATCCGATTCATTTGAAAGTAACACAATACCTGGTAAAAGGAATAATTATAATTTTTTTCTTTTTTTTTTTCAAAAAAAGATAGATTCTTTTTTTATTACTTATTAGGGAAATAATTTTTCTTATTTTATTTATAATTTTCATAAAGTTCATTTTTACTTCTATTTTTCATTAAATTTCGTTATGTATATTTTCCAGTGGCAGGTATGTCAGAACCAGAAGCTGATACGTTGACAAAATCTAATAGTATTATTCCCGATCTTGATATCGATAGTATACAAAACGCTGACAATCCTGATGAAGAGAACAACAAGGAAAAGAATTGCAATGGTATGAATTAATTGCTATTACTAAAATTGGATTCATCAAAAAATGTTTACTCGAGTCATGTGAGGGCGAGAAATAAGTTATACGATTATCGTTTCTATTACATGCGATTTTTTCTAACTACTGCCTAAAATCGAAAATTTTACGCATACTTAACAGGTTCAGCGCGGCTAACGTATAAGCCGATATTTTTGCAATTTTGTAGAGAATTTGTTTAATTGTGTACAGAAAATAAAATATTAATGTCATGAATTAATTTTGAAATCTAGGTAATAAAGTTGACGATTGCAGAAAGTAATTGACAATTTTCTTTTTGTATGACAATATAAATTGCCTAAATTTATTTAACAATTCATGAGTCATTTTTTGGGTCATGTAGCGCTGAACCTGTTAATACGCAAAAGAATACTTTAAACTTAATTTTATATATTTATTTCTTGAATTAACCATAATTAGTATTTATTATTTTTCCAGCAGGCAAAATCACAAATGCAACAACTGCATTGAATAGACTGATCGATTCTAGTAATACAACTTCAACTGCAAAAAATAGTAAGTTTTTATTATATTTTATAGATAATAATAAAAGGACATTTAAGGAATACATAAAGGAATTATTTATCATTTTTTTTGTTTTGTTTAGATAAATTGTCTTTAGCATTAGAAAAAATAAAAAATCTAGGGAAAACTATTGTACGAAAAATAAAGCAAAGGAGTTATTACTAAAAGAAATAGTAAATGAAAGTCGTACAGAGGATGTTGATGATGATGACGAAGATGAAGAGATTTTACCTATTACGACAGTAGATGATTTACAAAAGTTCAATACACTTTTAACGAATGACTCGAATTATAGGAAAAAATTCGTACGTATTTATCATGCAATTTTTTTAAAATGTTGGAAACTATTTTATTTTTTTAAAATTTTTAATTTTATTATCTTGACAGAAAACTATGATGCAAAAAATTGATGGTCCTAACCTTACTGCACATACTTATGAGAGCCTCAGAAGACTAATGACCGACGAACTTGCTATCCAGTATTCCTATTCAGGACAATCGAGAGGTCAAAAACAATATTACATAACGCTGCCTTTTAAACATCTAAAGATATACAAAGTTTTAAGAGGTAATTCGAATTTGACGTCCAAACTTACATTTTCATTTATAAATATTAAATATGATTTACAGATGCAATTGTCTCAAGTAAAATCACTTACTCCGAGAACGATTTCAAAAAAATCGTGAGTCGCTGGCTCAATTGTGCGAAGAGCCGAGTTGTAAAGAAAAAAGAAAATCTCGAAGAAATTGAAGATGAGGAGTAAAATCTGTTACGTGGCAATTATTCTTTGGATTATCAGCTTGAAATTTAAAATACACGATTCAAAACTAAGTTAGAACTGTTGAAATGTTATTTATAAGTAGTCAATATGTATTCTTCTCTAATTTAATACTGTTAAAAAATTTTTGTGAAGCTTCAAGCAAATCAGCTTTAGATAAATACTGAAATAATATTTTACTTGGTAAGCGGTATGTTTTTAGCTATTTTTTTTTATCAAAATGTCATTATTTTAAAAGTAATTTTAAGATTAACGTTAATCTCTCACTTTCAGTTGAACCGATAAGTGCTTAACACAAGATACTTATAAAATAATCAGCTGGAAGCACGAAAATAATATTTTTTATAAATATTATATTATTTTAAAGCTAATACATAATACCATAGTATACATAAAAGGTTTTGCTCAAATATTGTAGAAAATAACCCCTAATATTATAAAATTGTCACAGTAACATTTCTAGACTAGATGAGTCAATCTCTCGTTTAACGAAACCATAAACTGTACTTACTGAATAAATGTATTTTTTCAATAAAAATATAAAAAAACAAGTATCAAGGGGCGCGGCAGCGCCCGCTGGCACGTATAAGTACCCACGGTACGATACGAAGCCGAAGGGCGCACCGTCGCCTTTTATACGTCTAATTGTGCCTTTTTAACCTCTTCAAAATCTTTAAATATCAATATCTAAACACTGATTGACTTATTTGCAGTCTATTGACACTGTTTTAAGAGATAATAATTTAGTCTAACACGTAAAAAAAGTTTCTGTTAAAAAAGATTCATCTAATTAAAGATATAAAGCATAATATATTTGCTCAAACTTTTTCTTTTCATTTTGTTCTCCTCATTTCCGTTTTCTCTAATCATATATATGTGACTTCCGTTTTCTCTACTCATATGTATATAATATACACATATCATATGTATAATACACATATACACATACAGACCATATATATATACACATATATATATATAGTGCCTGCAGACAGTGCAGACGACAACCACAAAATCTTCTAACCTATTATCAAAATCAAATGTTGAAGGTTGAAGGACGCGTTTGTGTCATTTGTATTATTTAAATAAAACGGGTTGTTTTTACGTGATTTGTTTTTATTACGTGATGAAATCTCTGTACAACGATTTCGAAAAATATTGTACGTCCAAAAAAGTGGCAAGACGGTCATGTGGAATAAAATTATTGCAATCCCAAGTGTAGTTGGAAAAAGCTGCAGTTTTACATGGTAAGAGAGAAGATAAAGAAAATCCCAAGTGTAGTTGGAAAAAGCTGCAGTTTTACATGGTAAGAGAGAAGATAAAGAAAAAGACTAACAGTGAATTCTGTCGAAAAAGATGAAGAACGCACAACATTCAGGAGTACTGGATAAGGTATTACCATCGCTCCATTTCTGCAGGAGGCTACACCAGAAGTTGTACCGAGATCATTTCCTTGACAGAATCTAAATCATCAAGGATACACAACGTCTTTTGTTGCAGCAAAAATCGTGGCAAAGTATGGATTTAAAGAGGGTCAGGAACTTGGAAAGAAAGAGCAGGGAATGTCTAGCATTGCAAGTAAAGAAGACTAGTAAAAGAAGAGGTAGAATAGTATAGTACACAAAAAGGAACAATTAAGGACGTCTTCTCTGCCTTTGAGTATGTTGCCCCCTTGAAACTCACAAGGAATAAACAAGATGAAACGAGCATTACTGAAATAATGAAGTCATCAAGTAAAGATGTTTTGCTCAGAAATATGGTTGGAATTTTTTTGGTGCCACGCTTATAGGTAAAGTCATTGTTAAAATGCATATACAGCAATTAGCTGTGATAATTGCATTCAACGAAGAATTATTAGATAAAATTTTTGTTATACTTGTGGTGTGCTACTTCTTAGAAACAAGTATTTATGTGCTTGTGTGTAATCATCATCGGGGATATACAAAGTCATCTGCTGATTGATCATAAACATACAGGGCATACGCCACTATGCACCAGAAAAATACCACACAATCATGGGGATGCAGTAATTGAATATCCACTCTGATGTTGTCATGATGTAAATATAATACAAATCAAGTTCTCCAATCAAGTTGGTGTATCGCGAAGCATCTGTTAAATATTTAATACTCCAATAGATGTACTGTTTTTTAACACAAATTTTTGTTATTGACAAGGGTGTTTGTGAATCTTTGTACTAGTGTAAGTGCTTCTTGTGTTTAAAGGATATTACTCAGTTTTACTGTAAACTGCTTGTTATAGCGAGGTATAAGGTTAAATGCTAAGATTCTGATTTTCTTGATATCTCAAGCAATTATACTCTGAGGGTAAAATAAACAGCCAGTGAAGTTTGAATACAAATCAAGTTCTCTAATCAAGTTGCTGCGTCACAAAAGCATCTGTTAAATATTAAATACTCCAATAGATGTACTGTTTTTTAACCCAAATTTTTGTTATTGTTGAGGGTCTTTGTGAATCTTTGTACTCGTGTAAGTGTTTCTTGTGTTTAAAGGATTATTTGAAAGTAACATATAACATACTCATGTTCTATCCAGATATAAAGTCAACACTGGCTCAGAAGGGTCATTTTAATGAAATTACAAAACTATAATTAATCAAATGTTTGCAAGCTCAGGTTTATAATTACATTAAAGAGACTCTTTTCACCCAGCGTTAACTTGATATCTGAATAAAACATGAGAATACTATAAGGTTCTTTCAATGGAATTTTATTTAAATTTATTTTAAGTGAATTTTCATAATCAAAAAGGCCTACATAATGGTTTAGGTAAAATTGCAAAAGATTACTTCAAGTAGTTTAAAAGAAAATGAAGTCAATGAAACTTTCAAGTTACCCATACACAAACATTTATTTATTTGAAAGTAACACATAATATACTCATGTTCTATCCAGATATAAAGTCAACACTGGCTCAGAAGGGTCATTTTAATGAAATTATAAAACTATAATTAATCAAATATTTGCAAGCTCAGGTTTATAATTATATTAAAAAGACTCTTTTCACTCAGCGTTGACTTGATATCTGAATAAAACATGAGAATATTATAAGGTTCTATCGAAAAAAAATTTTTTAAATTTATTTTAAGTGAATTTTCATAATCAAATAGGGCTACATAATGGTTTAGGTAAAATTGCAAAAGATTCTGAGTCGGCAAAATGTATATCCTTCATTCCTTCAATTATGTCATAACATAGACAATACTAAAATGAACAAAAGCTGCGCCGACGTATATAACCAACTAATGGGTATGAGGTTCGATGCTGAAGGATTAAAGATGACGTTTATCAAATTTATGTATCCGCATTTGATGAAACTGTCACTGAACGATCGGCTACTGTTTAGAAAGCAGTTCATGGAATTATTGCGCCGCTACATCAATCCCAGTCAGAGTGAAGACGGCCAACCTCCGGCGAAAAAAAGAAGAACAGCGAATTCCACAGAGAAAGTGCGCAACGATGTCATATCATTAGATCAGTTGATTAAAAGTGTACATGAAAAAAAAAATTAGCATCATTGTGTATACTTTTTTGGTATTTATTGTACGTATTGAAAAAGAAAAAAATGTGCTACGAGCTGCAACGCTGCAAGTGCAAGAGGGAAGTGGACGGCCGGCTTCGCAGTTTGCACGGCGCGCTCAGTTCATCGTTTAGAATTATATGTATAATTATATACTCAGTTATTCGTTTATCTTCTACATTAATTACAGAGTTCATGGTTTAAAGCGGAAGAAACAAATTCATTTTCATTTATGCGTTCATTCATTCAAGTGCGCGCGACGTCGACGAGTTTGAGGTTATGGGTAGAGTTTAGATATAGAGGAGATGGGTATTTTCATATTATAGGTACAAGTGTCAGAGTACAGTTATTTTCATGATGCCCCTGCTTGTTGAGGAAAGGAGTCGAGGATATAAATTACTCTACGTGTGCAGAACTGATGAGCATATCTTTATTTTGTCTGGATACGTCACAGCGATTACTCTCGTTGAAGGAATAAAATTCCAGGCAAGAACCTCAAGAAGTCTAAGAGATCGATATTTATACTCTGGAAAGCAACTCGGATGCTCGTTAATTATAAAATCAGTATATCAGTATGACGACTATTATTCAGCAAGCACTTTGGTTTGTAAGAGAAAGTTCTCAGGTAAAGAAATACTGAATATCATCTATTTTATAATTTCAAAATAGAAAGAAATTCACTTTTATTTTATTTATACATTCAGAATTCAACCTCAAGAGATACAATGCTGCAATCAGTTAGATAGGACTAAATAATTTTTTTCACAGATACCGGTGTTTAGGAATTCAGCGTCTACTTCTTAGAAACAAGTATTTATGTGCTTGTGTGTAATCATCATCGGGGATATACAAAGTCATCTGCTGATTGATCATAAACATACAGGGCATACGCCACTATGCACCAGAAAAATACCACACAATCATGGGGATGCAGTAATTGAATATCCACTCTGATGTTGTCATGATGTAAATATAATACAAATCAAGTTCTCCAATCAAGTTGGTGTATCGCGAAGCATCTGTTAAATATTTAATACTCCAATAGATGTACTGTTTTTTAACACAAATTTTTGTTATTGACAAGGGTGTTTGTGAATCTTTGTACTAGTGTAAGTGCTTCTTGTGTTTAAAGGATATTACTCAGTTTTACTGTAAACTGCTTGTTATAGCGAGGTATAAGGTTAAATGCTAAGATTCTGATTTTCTTGATATCTCAAGCAATTATACTCTGAGGGTAAAATAAACAGCCAGTGAAGTTTGAATACAAATCAAGTTCTCTAATCAAGTTGCTGCGTCACAAAAGCATCTGTTAAATATTAAATACTCCAATAGATGTACTGTTTTTTAACCCAAATTTTTGTTATTGTTGAGGGTCTTTGTGAATCTTTGTACTCGTGTAAGTGTTTCTTGTGTTTAAAGGATTATTTGAAAGTAACATATAACATACTCATGTTCTATCCAGATATAAAGTCAACACTGGCTCAGAAGGGTCATTTTAATGAAATTACAAAACTATAATTAATCAAATGTTTGCAAGCTCAGGTTTATAATTACATTAAAGAGACTCTTTTCACCCAGCGTTAACTTGATATCTGAATAAAACATGAGAATACTATAAGGTTCTTTCAATGGAATTTTATTTAAATTTATTTTAAGTGAATTTTCATAATCAAAAAGGCCTACATAATGGTTTAGGTAAAATTGCAAAAGATTACTTCAAGTAGTTTAAAAGAAAATGAAGTCAATGAAACTTTCAAGTTACCCATACACAAACATTTATTTATTTGAAAGTAACACATAATATACTCATGTTCTATCCAGATATAAAGTCAACACTGGCTCAGAAGGGTCATTTTAATGAAATTATAAAACTATAATTAATCAAATATTTGCAAGCTCAGGTTTATAATTATATTAAAAAGACTCTTTTCACTCAGCGTTGACTTGATATCTGAATAAAACATGAGAATATTATAAGGTTCTATCGAAAAAAAAATTTTTAAATTTATTTTAAGTGAATTTTCATAATCAAATAGGGCTACATAATGGTTTAGGTAAAATTGCAAAAGATTACTTCAAGTAGTTTAAAAGAAAATGGAGTCAATGAAACTTTCAAGTTACCCATACACAAACATTTATTTATTTGAAAATAACACATAATATACTCATGTTCTATCCAGATACAAAGTCAACGCTGGCTCAGAAGGGTCATTTTAATGAAATTATAAAACTATAATTAATCAAATGTTTGCAAGCTCAGGTTTATAATTACATTAAAAAGACTCTTTTCACTCAGCGTTGACTTGATATCTGAATAAAACATGAGAATTTTATAAGGTTCTTTCGAAGGAATTTTTTTAAAATTTATTTTAAGTGAATTTTCATAATCAAATAGGGCTATGTAATGGTTTAGGTAAAATTGCAAAAGATTATTTCAAGTAATTTAAAAGAAAATGGAGTCAATCAAACTTTCAAATTACCCATACACAAATATTTATTTATTTGAAAGTAACACATAATATACTCATGTTTTATCCAGATCTAAAGTCAACGCTGGCTCAGAAGGGTCATTTTATTGAAATTAAAAAGCTATAATTAATCAAATGTTTGCAAGCTCACGTTTTTATTACATTAAAAAGACTATTTTCACCCAGCGTTAACTTGATATCTGAATAAAACATGAGAATACTATAAGGTTTTTTCGAAAGAATTTTATTTAAATTTATTTTAACTGAATTTTCATAATCAATAGGGCTACATAATGGTTTTGGTAAAATTGCAAAAGATTACTTCAAGTAGTTTAAAAGAAAATGGAGTCAATGAAACTTTCAAGTTACCCATACACAAACATTTATTTATTTGAAAGTAACACATAACGTTCTAAAAAGTAAAATCTTGGCAAGTATAAGTTTCGTTATTACCCACAATATAAATTAAAAGAAATACGCTACAATTAAAATAGTAAACATAAACTAATATTCTATTTTTAAAATATTTCTATTTTTTCGAGAATAGTAAGAATACATTTCCGTCTCTGGAAAAGTTGTGAAATCTATAAAATATACCTTTCTAAAAAGTAAAATCTTGGCAAGTATATGTTTCATTATTACCCACAATATAAATTAAAAGAAATATGTTATTACCAAAATAAGACGTTCAATTATGAATTTCATGAATACGCTACAATTAAAATAGTAAACTTAAACTAATATTCTATTTAAAAAATAATATAGTTTAAAATATTTCGATTAATAAATTGGCAAGTATTGTATTTTTATTTGTATATCAATTTCCTTCTTTTATTAATTAGTATGAAGTATACAAATTATTTAAAAAATATTATAGTTTAAAATATTTCTATTTTTTACTAATTCCGATAATCTGAAATAAACGCTAAAGAAATTAATTAAATCGATTAATAAATTGGCAAGTATTATATTTTTATTTGTAAATCAATGTCATTTTTTTATGAATTAGTATGAAGTATAAAAATTAATAATACCTTTCAAATTTAATATTGTAAGACATTAAATTTGACATAAATACATGTTGATAAGAAATAGGTCAAAAAGTCGAACCTCAAACACTGATCTATAATACTCTCGCTACATTACACTCGCGTTATATGTAGTGCTCATATGGCAATTCATGTCTATTATAGGTAAGCTAACTGATACTTTTTGAAAACAAGCCAATATAATATTACTGACAAACAGTTTATACCTTATCTAGGGCTCTGACTAGCTGCCGTCGTTAATTTGATACAAACCTTAGGTAACTTCGGCACTGTTCGAGGTTATTTTTCCCAAACTCGAGAAATGTTCCAGGTTTAACTGTAGTTCAATATAAAATATAGTGCATTGACGGTCTCTTTAATTTCGACATATAACTATGTCTGTATAACTGTTTGTCCGTAATATTATATTGGCTTGTTTTCAAAAAGTATCTGTTAGCTTACCTATAATAGACATGAATTGCCATATGAGCACTACATATAACGCGAGTGTAATGTAGCGAGAGTATTATAGATCAGTGTTTGAGGTTCGACTTTTTGACCTATTTCTTATCAACATGTATTTATGTCAAATTTAATGTCTTACAATGTTAAATTTGAAAGGTATTATTAATTTTTATACTTCATACTAATTTATAAAAAAATGACATTGATTTACAAATAAAAATATAAGACTTGCCAATTTATTAATCGATTTCATTAATTTCTTTAGCGTTCATTTGAGATTATCAGAATTAGTAAAAAATGGAAATATTTTAAACTATATTATTTTTTAAATAGAATATTAGTTTAAGTTTACTATTTTAATTGTAGCGTATTCATGAAATTCATAATTGAACGTCTTATTTTGGTAATAACATATTTCTTTTAATTTATATTGTGGGTAATAATGAAACATATACTTGCCAAGATTTTACTTTTTAGAAAGGTATATTTTATAGATTGGCATTACAATCAATTTTTTAAATATTTTATGACATTTTAAAGAATTTAAAAAGAATTCTTTGTAAGTGGCAAGAAGGCAAATCATCAAAAGCAATTGAAGTATTAAAAAAGAACTCTTTATTATTATATGATTTGTTGCATTTTATTACAAAAGAATTCTTTTTTATTTCAAGAATTTAAAAAGAATCCTTCGTAAGTAGCAAGAATGTTTTTGCAAATCATAAAAAAACAATTTAAATATTAAAAAAGAACTCTTTATTATTATATGATGTGTTACGTTTCATTACAAAAGAACTCTTTTTTAAATCTTTTTAATTTTTTTTAAATTGCTGAATAAAGTTGCTAGAAATAATTTTTTCGTGAAAGAATTCTTTTTTAATTCTTAATAAATGACTATGTAACGGACATTCGTTAAATCTTATTGTAATTAAAAAGAACTCTTTTTGAATTCCTTTATAAAAAGAGAATTTTAAAAGAATTCTTTGAGAACTTTTAGAATAATCCTATTGCTTGTTGGGTATATTTACTTGACAATAGTGGATTAAATAAAGACAAGATCGTATGAAGAATACATCGTAGGCAGTAATTAAGAAAACTATTGTTTGATGGTAAATGGATTTGCCAACCACGATTGCAAATCTGCTGTTGATTTCACAACGATGATCTCTTCATCGTCGCTTAAAGAAGTGATTTCTAAGTAGGAAAAAAATGAAAATGTTATTAGTGAAAATGATTTTGGAACAATAAGAATACCAACAAAATAAAATGCTTACCAGCTTCCTCTTTACTTTTCTTCTCAATTCTCACTTCGTTATTATCATTCATTGTGGCTTCCTCGATAGTTTGCTTCTCAGTTTTATTTCAATTGTTTTGGAATCATCCATTTTGGGGTCCTTGATAGTCTGCTTCTCCATTTTTACTTGATTGTTACTGGAATTAAATTCAGCATTGGGTCGTTCCATCTTGACTGCAGATGGCTGCACTGCAGGAATTTCGAAGGCCTGTTGATTGTTTGTAGCATAGTTGTACAGCGTCACAAAAGCATCGAGCATACATTGCAATTTGACAAGATCTCCGCCTGGTATTCTATCTAACTATGGTAACACACTAAGCAAAAATTGCCAGTCGGCTTGGTTTTCAGGACTGTCAAATACAAATGGTGCTTCTGCAATTTGCTGAGAGTATTGGGATATCTGGGCAACTGGAGTTGACTATTTGCTTGAAGATCCAGCAATTTCTGAACTTGAACTGTGAATTTCTTCATCGTCATCATCGGAGTCAATATTTCCATCTGACTTGGGAACCAACCGTATCTTTCAGAAAAGACATTGAGTCAAAGTGACACCATGTTTTCTTTGGTTTTTTGGCAGCAGCGTCGGATTTTAATTTTGGCTGCTCAGCCAATTCCTGGGTATATTGTGTTATGAGATTCTTCCATTTGTTGCGAGCTTGCTCCTCTATAAAAGAATACACTAATTAATATTATATCACATTCGATTATTTATTACAATATTTATTAGATATATATTACTTGAAACGTTTAGTTTCCTTGCAATATCAAGCCACAATTTTGACCGTTCACCGGGGTTGGAAAAATCTGGTGTTGTTTTGTTCCATAGACCTTCTGCTTCGAAGACGAAGGAAATCAAATTTTCTTCTTTAGACTTACTCCACTTAAAAGGCACTGAAAAAAAGCAAGTTTAAAAGAAATATAGCATATTTAAAAAAATTTTTTGAAGACATAATATAGTCCAGTCGAGACGAGCTAGTTCGACTAATATGAAAATACTTATTATAGTAGCCTGATGAAAATACTTATTAGTAGCTCGAATACAAATGATATTTCGGCAATAGTATTGCCGGTTTTGGCCAAGACAGGACCATATTGCATTTCTACTCAGGTATTTCGTTTCTGAATATCTTAGAAGCTACTAAAATCGGTTCAAAACTCACGCGTTTGTATAATATAAAATTTTGGTTAGTCTATACACGCAAAACAGTCACGCCGCAGGCCGCAACTTTCCCTGACGTCACGAACCGTGCGTTTTATGTCCCGAGGAAATTTCGAGAATTCTTACGCGACGGGGGATTTTCATTCGGCAGCGCGTGTGCGAAAACCGGCGAAAACGCGCGACAAGATTCGCGCACGGGTTTCGCACGCTCAAAAAGAGACTGTAGCGCGAGACGTGGGTTTCGCGTCCCGGGGAAATTCCGAGAATTCTTCGCGTACGCGACGGGGGATTTTCTTTCGGCTGCGTGTGTGCGAAAACCGGCGAAAACTCGCGAAAAGATTCGCGCACGGGTTTAGCACGCTCAAAAAAGGCTGCAGCGCGAGGCGTGGTGCCTTCGTGGTCTTATACTTACTTGTTGCAGGTGCAGATACTTTCTTGTAAGCTGATTTGAAGACAAAAAAAACAATCTCTGCGGTGGCTCTCGCTTCACGTATTGTGCGTTGTAGGCAAACTGCTCTTTCCCTCTCTCTTACTCTGCCAACATGGCTGCTCCCATCTCTTACTATAATATTGAAGTATATTAGGAATGATCGCAGTTTCAGGTTCAATCGTAAGCTTGACTGAGGGAGCGCCAGATAGGCCAGGTTCGAGAGGTTCCTGCTTGCTTGTGTGCGCACGCATGCGTGACTTTACTGTATGCTGGATGGGGGGCTGAGGGAGGGGATATATTATAGACATATATAACGCCGGCGGGAGACATAGTTCATAACTGCAACTGATTACTTAAACAAGCTCGAGCGCTAAATCCCATAGCCCCCCGTGTATATAACTAATTAAGTAAAATCAGCTTATAGAGTATATCAAGTACTTTACTCTTCTACTATATAACTGTACAAGGTAAGCTTCTTTTGTCATGTTCTGAGTCGGCAAAATGTATATCCTTCATTCCTTCAATTATGTCATAACATAGACAATACTAAAATGAACAAAAGCTGCGCCGACGTATATAACCAACTAATGGGTATGAGGTTCGATGCTGAAGGATTAAAGATGACGTTTATCAAATTTATGTATCCGCATTTGATGAAACTGTCACTGAACGATCGGCTACTGTTTAGAAAGCAGTTCATGGAATTATTGCGCCGCTACATCAATCCCAGTCAGAGTGAAGACGGCCAACCTCCGGCGAAAAAAAGAAGAACAGCGAATTCCACAGAGAAAGTGCGCAACGATGTCATATCATTAGATCAGTTGATTAAAAGTGTACATGAAAAAAAAAATTAGCATCATTGTGTATACTTTTTTGGTATTTATTGTACGTATTGAAAAAGAAAAAAATGTGCTACGAGCTGCAACGCTGCAAGTGCAAGAGGGAAGTGGACGGCCGGCTTCGCAGTTTGCACGGCGCGCTCAGTTCATCGTTTAGAATTATATGTATAATTATATACTCAGTTATTCGTTTATCTTCTACATTAATTACAGAGTTCATGGTTTAAAGCGGAAGAAACAAATTCATTTTCATTTATGCGTTCATTCATTCAATTGCGCGCGACGTCGACGAGTTTGAGGTTATGGGTAGAGTTTAGATATAGAGGAGATGGGTATTTTCATATTATAGGTACAAGTGTCAGAGTACAGTTATTTTCATGATGCCCCTGCTTGTTGAGGAAAGGAGTCGAGGATATAAATTACTCTACGTGTGCAGAACTGATGAGCATATCTTTATTTTGTCTGGATACGTCACAGCGATTACTCTCGTTGAAGGAATAAAATTCCAGGCAAGAACCTCAAGAAGTCTAAGAGATCGATATTTATACTCTGGAAAGCAACTCGGATGCTCGTTAATTATAAAATCAGTATATCAGTATGACGACTATTATTCAGCAAGCACTTTGGTTTGTAAGAGAAAGTTCTCAGGTAAAGAAATACTGAATATCATCTATTTTATAATTTCAAAATAGAAAGAAATTCACTTTTATTTTATTTATACATTCAGAATTCAACCTCAAGAGATACAATGCTGCAATCAGTTAGATAGGACTAAATAATTTTTTTCACAGATACCGGTGTTTAGGAATTCAGCGTCTAGCTGAAAAAGGACTATGAGCAGAGTTAGAAAAGTTTTCAAAGAGCAAAAATGTGCCTATTGGATATGAGGTATACGCTAATCTAAACTTGACTATTTCATTTTTCAAAAATAAAAATAAACATCTAAAGGATATTCTTTCTATTCTATAGACGAATGCTTGAGGCATAAGAAAGAAACAGAAGCAAAAAAATATGCTGCTGGAATCAGCCCAGACTGCACTAGAGCAAAAAGACTTGGCTGCTACGGCTTGTGTGTTATCTCGCTGTAATGATTATACAGTGCAAGTGACAGAAGACTCCAAGAGAAAGTTAGTGCCACGATGCCAAGTTTTAGAAATAGGAAGTGATAAATTGCAGAATTTAAAAGAAACATGCGTCTAATTAAAATGTTTTGGAGGGTTGGATGAAGTACAATTTTTCAATTTTGATAAGTAAGATCGAGGACTGATGTATCAAACAATGATTTGGAAGCTACGGAGGAAAATTTCAAGATGCTCCCACTGAACTTTTGCGTTCACATTTTTACGTTTACATTTTTTGTCTCCACTTTATACCAGTGAAAAGACGAATGATGAACTCTTCTGTGGCAGAGACTTACAATTTGAGTACAGAAAACTGGAGGAGGTGCTAAAGAAATTTTGCATTCATGAATGCAACTTGTTGATCTCAACAGCTATCTTGAAGGAAGGAGTCGACATTCCAAAATGCAATTTTGTGATGAGATTTGATTTTCACAAGAATTACCAATCTTATGTGTAATGCAAAAGCATAGCAAGAGCCACGGATGCCTTCCATGTTCTTATGGTACCTGAAATTGAGTCTGAAGTGTATATCCAGCGCTTGGCTCATTACCACTGTATAGAAAAAATGTTGTTATCAAAATGTACAAGTAAAGAAGCCGATGAGTGCGAAGAAACTGAAGCAGATGCCTATGATTCTCTTTTACCAGAATATGAGCCTCTTCATGTGGATGATGCTCTAAAAGTCACACTCGACTCTGCTATATCTTTAGTTAATAGGTATTTATTTTGTTACAATTTAACAATGTCTGATTTAATTTCATACAATGATTTGATTTTCTTATCAACAATATTCTTTTAGATACTGTGCAAAACTACCTAGCGATACCTTTACAAAATTAACTCCTGAATGGAAGATATACGATATCTCAGTGGAAAATAAAAAGATGTATATTTGCTCCTTGCGTCTACCAATCAACTCTCCATTAAAGTACACTATATCATCTTACCCAATACCAAGTAAAGCTTTGGCAAAGAGAATGGCAGCTTTGCAGTTGTGTGTTTGTCTGCACAAGAAAAATGAGATAGACGACTATGTCTTACCTGTGGGAAAAGAAAACTTCAAGGCTCATCCAGAGGACAGTGAGGTTCCAGCTTTGCCTGATGATGATAACATTAACTTATCCGAGGCCAGCCCAGGCACAACTAAACATAGACAGTATTACTATAAGAAAATAGCGGATGGTCTAATAGACTGCAAGCCAGAGCTTGAGAAGCCCTGTTATCTTTATCACATCAACATGGTACTTAGCTGCCCATTGCTAGAAGAACAGAACACGAGGGGAAGAAAACTGTATCCTCCAGAAGTGTCGGATATTGGTTTCGATATACTAACTGGTAAAAAGATTCCAAAGGTTTGCCCTCTTCCAATTTGTACAAGATCCGACGAGGTACGGGTGGACCTTAAACTTAGCAAAGAGACCGTCGTGTTGGACGAGTCTAAGATCGACAAGGTCGTGTCTTTCCTCAATTACACGTTTACAAACGTCTTAAGGTAAGACTATATTTTACAATCATACATTTTAAATTCTTTTGGAATATAATATTAAAAGAAAACGTTGATCCACAGACTGCAGAAGTACCTGATGATGTTTGACCCAAACGTCTCGGAGGACTCGTTTTATAATCGTCCCGGTGAAGAAGCATCTGGACTCTTCAGATATCTGCGTGGACTGGGACTTGGTCGAGTGCATCTATGCAAACCGCGATGACACGCCCAACCGCATATCTCAGGAAAACCGGCAGAATTTTGTTTTTGTGGCGAGCAAGTACCACGATACTGTGATCATGCCCTGGTATCGCAACCAGGATCAACCGCAGTACTTCTACGTTGCTGAGATCTGTAAACAGTTGAATCCAAAGTCCAGTTTCCCCGGAGCAGATTACAGCACCTTCGAGGAATACTATTCCAAAAAGTACAGCATTCAGATACAGAATCTGGAGCAGCCACTTCTCGACGTTGATCACACCTCTGCTTGGTTGAATTTCCTTACGCCAAGGTAGTTGTTTTTTTTTTTAGAAAAAATCCAAGGAGAACGAGAAGACTAATGTAGGTTTAGCTAAATAGCTGTACATTATTTATTTATGTTAAAAAAAAACAAAAAAACTAACTATTATTATTGTTTATCCGTAGTCCAATAAAGCAGATACGATAGGCGACTCTTTTTTAAAATACGCTATTACTCTTCTCTTCTGCACCTGCAACAACATCAACGAGGGCAAGCTCAGCCACCTACGATCGAAGCAAGTCAGCAATTTAAATCTGTACCGGCTAGACCGACAGAAAATGTTGGGAGAAAGCATGATAGCCAGCAAGTTTGAGCCGCACGACAACTGGCTGCCTCCGTGCTACTACGTGCCAAAAGAGCTGGAACAGGCCTTGATTGAATCAGGAGTGCCTTTGGCTATGTGGAATCAGGCAGACATCCCACCGTTCAGCCGTTTCAGCGAGATCAACGATCTAGTCCGAGAGACTGAACACAATTGAGGCTCTTCCTCGAGAAGAAGGTCAGGGAACAAGCAGCTCCTCTTTTCCGGAGGTCTCTGCAAACACATTCGAATCTTCATTCAATAAACTCTTACTGTACATTATTTATACAAAAGTTCTGTTGTATCGCATTTTCTATTCACTCTTTTTTTTATTATAATAATATAACGAATATTCATATTGAATTTTTTAAACCTATTTTATTTTTCTGTACCGTTACTAAAAGTAAGCAAGTCTGCTATTTGCTACAAATAAAACCACGAATTGATTTCGAATTAACATACACGTATATATTATCATTATTATTATATAGCCGTGGCTAAATTTATCATGCATAGTACTTTGTCATACGTATAAATATATCTAATTATAAAGAATGTTATTAAAAAAGTTATTTATTTCGAAAATTATATAACCGATTTCCTTCTGCAATAGCTATAATATTGGGCGCACAATTAGCGTTCACATTTCGGACGGTTGTATTCGGAGAATTACTGGCACAATTGTGCAAGATAAAATTGCCAATTCAGTCACTATACCTCAGTCATCAGATCTGCGGGTGTTACGTCGTATACGTTATGTTCAACACGTGTTTTTTAAAGAGCTGATGATCTGGATAACCTGAAACGTGAGTTCGATATGTAATAAAAATTATCAAGGAAATACAGAAAAAGAAACGAATGTCACATACCAATTTCATTGTACACGCGATCGAGTCCGTTTAAACACGTTCACAGGACTTATACGTTTCACAAGCCACAAGAATTGAAGGCTTTTGCTATCAAAGCAACTTGAGCGCTCTCAACTCTAGACATAACTGCGCTTAAGAAAACTTTGCTCACCTGCATATTTGTATATACAATAAATTTGATTAGTCATATCTCTTGGAGCTTTGAAAATGTTGAGCTTAATGATTAATTGATATCTTCACCTGGGGCATAATAAAGCTGAGCGCGTCTCATCGCAATCGTAGACATGGTCTTTGTGCTACGATACGTACAGAATCTTTTTATACCTGCTAGCTCTCTTTTTCTCTTACTCTGAATCATCGCACTCACAATAGTCTTGTATAGTACGACAGCATAGCAGGTTATGTTTTGCTATCTGCTAAGTAAGCTGTGGATATTATATTCTGCAATTTTGTAGATGTACTGGCGCCATCTGTTGGGGAATATATATCATTGAAGCTTGCATTAGCTTAACCTCCAAGTCTTCGGGTTAACCTCGACGAAGTCTCGAATCAATTTCGAGCAACTCTCATCGGGGAATGACTCCAGATTGAACGTCGGGGGAGCCTCGGATTAATCTCGGTCTGATCTTCTGATCTCGATAGACCGAGGTCGAAAATTTCGACCTCGGTTAAAACTCGGTTGAAGTTAGCCGCGCATGGGCTAGGAACATTTCCGTGGTCAGTGTACGTTCTGCCCGCATGAATGTAAAAAAGGATTGTTCGAGGATCCATCGAAGACTACGGCTACCATGTCACATATCCTCGGCTCTGGTCGTCATATACGTCCACGAGTCCGATCATCAGTAAATATTATTTTAAGCGTTATGCGACTATACGAGTAATGCAAAAAATACATACATGGATAAAATAATAATGTCGCATGTCCAGCCACGGTTTTTCCGTCACTATGAACGCACTCATGGATTCTCCTTCAAATAGATTCCCTCCCCTTTTATTAGATTGTATTTATTGTTTTATGATTTAGCAAAATATATTTACCAAAATCTTTCAGTGGCGGAGGCTTTGGAAATGCGGAAGCTAAAAATTTATTGTTGTCTTTTGAATCCGTTCACTCATCATTAGATAAAGACCTCAAGTCCTTGTGCCTCAAGCTTCGCAGTTTCTAGTTTTGTAACTCGTCAAATTTTTCTTCCACCTCAGATGAATCCTCTGCTATTTTGCATTTTATCCTAGCATTTCCGTATATTTCTGAAAAAAAACGTAAAATAAAAGATTTATAAAAAGAAAATTCAAGGAAAACGACAATTTTTAATCAGGCTTTCTAATTTACGGTAGCGCTGAGTTTATTCGCACGCAAATTGCACATAATACACATAATTACGTGGATAAGTAGACGGATGGAACAATAATGGATACGTGGATTATTGTTGCAAACTTCGTCAATGAAGAGAAATATTCGGTCCACGTAATTACCTGGTTTTTTAGTGCGAATAGACACAGCCTTAAGATAATGTATATTCATATATCAATAACACATCGGTCATAAAATAAATGTTAATAGTACCTGCCGTTATAAATGTTCTGTGCAGCTCGTACAAGTCCCAGGAATTTCCTGGAAGTTCGCCATTTTTTACAGGCCTTCTGCAATTTGGCTTCGGATTTGTATGGCGGTCATAAGCAGTGGTTATTATCCACCGTTTTCCACACTTCATGGATGATTCCAACTTCATGATCTTCAGAAAATTCTACTATGTGGCATGTATGCATCTTCGAAGTATTTTTCTTCGGAGACGAGAAAACGACAAAATCGGCAAACCGGCTCCTGCGCAGATGAAAGCTCAGACAAAAGATGAGCAGCCTCGAGAGAAATAGATGACAGTAAAGAGGCACTCGCATGCGCATTCAAATTGCGAGTTCAACCGTACCGACCATTGACGCTACGCTGCGTCGCTGCCTGTACCAACCGCTATAACTGATTGGCCTGATCAACAAATGATTCTAAATATAGATTCATGGTGGGTTCTTTTTTTGCAACATATAAACCAGCAAGTAGCATATGATTTCTTCATAGATAATCAGGTAGTTCATGTATCTTATTACAACCATCGGTATTACTCGTATAAGAGAAATTAAACTTATTCCCTAAGAGATCATGTTTTTCTGCACAATTTTTATAAATGTTTCCATCATAAATATCTTCTAATGCATCTTCATTTTGTTTTTTTCTATGAAATCTGTGGAAAATATTTTTCTGTACATTTTCATTTAAAAAGAGACTTTCTAATTGTTTACGAATGTCTAGTTCAATGAAAAAAGATGCAGCTTGACCTCAATCCTGCTTAGCGCCACACTTGCATATAGAGTTTGGTGTTTTGTCAATACGTCTATTGCATTTAGTGCATAACATATTATAAGTATACTTTGTTACTGGTAGAACGTTTGAGTCAAAAGCACAGTTGAGCATTTCAAAGATATCAAGTATTGTGTTCCACGTCAATGCGTGCTTTCTTGCAATTAGAGTCATTAGAAGCAGCTCTGCAACATTAACATTTCCACAAGCACAAACAGGTTTACAAAGTTGGTCGTTGTGCTGTTTATTATGACTGGATACATCATTCTCCTAATAGATAAAAAGTTTGCATAAATTATTAGTAGATTTTATAAAAATATAAAATAAAATTATAATAAATATATATTCTATAATAATGTAGTTGTATAGTTACATATTCATTGGACATTGGACATATTCACATTTTATATAATATTTTAATAATAAACTTTATCTTGACAGGCTGGTCTTCAGTAGTTTTTTGAAAATCAATTTGCTCCGGTATGTTCATACTATTATTAGAAGTTGTGTACTTATCATAGTTTTCAACTTCGTCCGCAATTAATAACTTATGTCTCTACAATAATTATTTAAATATAAGTAAATGCAAGCTAGATCAATAAATTGAGTGTCCAAATAATGTAAAAATATTGAAATCTTACATGTACAACATTAGTAGATTTAATTCTACATCGTTTTAATAGTTTCATTTTACGGGAATTATTCGTAGAGCGAGGAATTGTTTTATTAGACAACCTATCATAGTATGTTCGATATCTCATAATGCTGAATATATCTGTGAATGCGACAAATTTTTTCATAAAAATCTTTTAATACAAAGGAACTTAAAGTACAATTCACTTATAAAAAATGTTAACTTAATTTGAAAAAAGAATATAATAATAAATTTACTCGTTGGTCAACATAACCTTTTTTCATTAATAAGCTTTTTATATATACTTCTTTTTTCTTAATAATTTTTTATCAGACTTAGTCAGTTAAGTAGTCTTTGATTTAATCATACCAAAAATGCGACAAAAATGATTTGAATACTTTTTGTTGCACAAAATTATAGCACAAAAATAAACAGTATATATATACATATATGTATCGTGTCAACCCCATACATGCATAGTACCTCAAACGGCTTTTCGATTGTTGAATTTTACAAAATTTCTTAGTCTATATAGTCTTGCTGTGATTAATACCATTAACGTTTTTTATATTATTATATTATATGTTTGCACTTTGGAGTTTCCACAGTTAATGACAATTTACGATATCTTTTCAAGTCAAACAATAACGTTTGCGATGGCGCGTTTGTTTTTGGAAACACTGCGACCTGCGTGCCCGTATACCCGACGTCCGCATCGCGGGCGCGCAGCACGACCAAAACAAACACGCGGCGCGCTCACTTCGGGAGCGCAGACGAACTAACCTCAAGTGGCACCACTGCCCGTGTGCTAAATGCAGCCGCCACACCAGTCAGTGCCACCACACGACCAAAGGTTTTTCCGTATACATCAAACATGGATACAATTGGTGGTATATATATATGAGAGAGAGAGAGAGAGAGAGAGAGAGAGAGAGAGAGAGAGAGAGAGAGAGAGAGAGGGAGAGAGAGAGAGAGAGAGAGAGAGAGAGAGAGAGAGAGAGAGAGAGAGAGAGGGAGAGAGAGAGAGAGACAGAGAGAGAGAGAGAGAGAGATTCTTTTATCCAATTATTATAGTAACAAATTGTTGATAATAATTATTAAACCTCCTCATACACATTCAATTTAATACACATAGAAATATCCATCAATTAATTAAATTAATGAAATTTACACACGTGAATTTGCAAAATTTTTGTATTTGCTTACGATATTTCAAACTCACGAAAACGTGGAATTATTAATTAATTATTTTTATATTTTTAGTAACCCTGTCTCAACTATTAACTATTTAAACGTGCTCAATTTTACTTAAAAATGATAAATTTTATTATTATAAATGAATTGTGCTATAGTGTGCCATTTAATGCTAAACTATGCCATCTTGTGCTAAAATATGCCAATTCGTGCCAGGATATGCCAATTTATTGTAAAAAAAATAAAAAAAATATTTTCTTAATAATTATTTTCTTAATATTATGCCTAATCATACCAAACTGTGTAAAACTATGTTGCCCTATGCCAATATGTACCGTAGTGTGCTAATCTGTGCCAGACTGTGTAGATTCGTGCTAAGCCATGCTAATCTTAAAAAAATGGTAGAACTTAAAACAAAATATTGTCTTTCAAAATTTGTGACTATCCCATAAAGTGCCACAATGTGCGACATGTGACGTTTATTTCGCGTCCCAATGTTATTAAAACACGGGCAGTCAATCGCGACCAAATCACCCGTCACCAGAGCCGAGCAATTTGTATTAAATAGTTATTGTTATTAATGGGGGGAATTGTTCATTTATTTGTTGAGGAAATGAGGATAAGGAAAGTCGCGACCGAGGAAAGTCGCAGACCGGCACACACACGCACACACCCATACCAGCGGCACCAGCTGATCGCGCCGCAGAGACGACCGATCGGAGCGAGCAACGACGACGAGCCTATACACACACACGCATAGCACCAACAACATCACACATGTACGCGCGACCCTCTCTCTCTCGCTTGCTCTTTCTCCTTCACCTCTCGAGGATGATGAGCCACTGCTCGCGCACACACACACACACACACACACACACACACACACACACACACACACACACAGACACACACGCGCGCGCACGCGACTGCCCTCTCTCCCGATGTACGCAGACGCGGGAGGAGAGAGGATTCACAGCAGCAGCGGCGGCTTCCTCGAGGCACATCATCGCGACTGTAGCCACGAGAGGGAGAGAGAGAGAGAGAGAGACCGACACGGCTGTCGACAGCATGGGGAGAGCTAGCAGCCGCCGCTCCGCGAGCCGCATGAAGCTGCCGGTATATCGTAGCGTAGGCCGACGCGCGCACGTCGCCGCTGCCAACTGTGATGGTCCGGCGGCGACAAAACCGAAAGCGCCCGATATAGATATACACGCCGGGTTGCCCGCGCGTGTATATTTAGCGATTCATATTGCCCGCGTTTCGTGGGCAGGGCGGCAATCGTGGAGCGGACCAATGAAAATTAGCGACTCAAATTGCCGCAGACTTAGCCTTGATTTTCGCATTTAGGGAAAATCAAGGCCAATCACCGAGAAGAAAGGGGCGGAAGCAACAAGTGTGTGGGCTGAAGGTAGTCAAGAAGAAGAGCTGAAAATTTGGAAGAGATTTCCGCCCTCTCCGATTTTGGGCATTGCCTGCCCGCCCGTTAGAGAATACAGACGTACGTTGCGAGCACGTTATTATTGAGTCTTATTATAAAATCGGCGGACATATAGTAGCGAGAGTAGAATCGGCGAAAGTAATAGCGACCAGGAGCACAAAGAGCACCGCTAGGCGACCACAATTAGCGACGGTGAGTGGGCTGTAATTGTCGAGCTTCCCTCGGCACTTATAAATACAGTTATAATTGGTGGTGTGACACCATCGTTTAGAATCAGTGCGCGCCGGGCGCGTTTGAAGATTACGAATTGTAGTGTGGGGGATATTACGCGATATTCGGAAAACTCGGGAAACGCGGTGATTTGGTCGTCGCGGAAGGCGCGTGCGTGGGCAAGCGTAGCCATATGGTTTAGCGACCGGTAAATTGTGCGAAACTTGTAAATTTGGCGACTGTACATATTGTGATTTATAATAAAACCTAGGCTTAAAGAGTGTGATTTGTGTAATTATTATATGAGTATGTATTCCTGATTTTCCACTTCACGGAACGTCCTCTGGGAAAAGGGACTCGTGCAGGGCTAGCCGCGCTTTACCTGGCGCCCATTATATAAAAATATAGATAAATTCGGTACAGTGCTGAGCAACAGTTATAAATAAATTAAAGTAACGAAATACCACGTTACAAATGGCGCCCAACGTGGGGCTTAGTGAAACAGGAAAATCATGAAAAATAGCGACAGACTAAATTAATTAATTAGTTAGTTCGGGAAAAGTCGGAAAACTTTTTTTTTACACAGTACCCCAGCAAGCCACAGTACAGCGACTTAAAGCATTTTTTTTGTGTTGTATTAAAATTTAAACAAAGTGGAAAAATTATCGTCAACAATTTATATTTTTAAGTCCCAATGAGTGTTAAAAGATTTTGTTATCATACCAAATTTTGCAATTAATTTTATATAGAACAATACATAACCTCTTAATTATTTTTGCAGAAGACCTTAATTAACAAAAATATTTTGATCTGTAGGTAATTGTGTAGTAATTCACTCACAATTGAATGGTATATCATCATCATGTGTATTATTTGTATTTATAAAAACCATAATTTATTATCGAAATCAACCGTATTAAAATATATGCATATATATATATATATATATATATATATATATATATATATATATATATATATATATATATATATATATATATATACATACATCGCCGTTACATCTATTATTATAATAGTTTATAAATAAAAGTAAATAAAATATTATAAAAGTTATAATAAAATTAACTTTTTGTATATATCATTCGTATTTTTGAAAGTCGTAAGTTATCATAGAAATCAATAATGTGAATATACATCGTTGTTACATTAATGTATCATTATAATCATTTATGTTATTCAATTTGACAACAATGAACGGTTATTGTCACGCAACGTATACTGTGGCACGCTAAAAGCGAATTTTTTTCATTGGCGTTTTTCCGACAGCACGTGTCCACGCAACTGGGTTTGGATGACAGAGACAGAGGTATACGTATAATAAGTTAGACAAGGACAAAGCAAACCCAGTTTTCAAAACTCTATTGTCGGAAAAACGTCTGAATAGAAAAAATTGAACGATTTTTTTTAAATTTATTAAATAAGTCTAAGAGTATATAATATTATTTTTAATTATCATTTTAACAATTACTTACATATTTAAAAATTAAATGCTTCGCTGCAGGTACAAAAAACCGTTTTCAATTACTCATTGGCACTTAGTTTCCTGAAACTAAATTAATTTTTCCAATATGAAATTTTTTATTTTAATATATTAAATTTAAATTGCTACATCTCTTTCTAATTAATAGCTAAAAAAGTATGCTTTTTTATCTTGATAGTTTGTCAGAAGACAATTTTCACAGAAATGTTTTCTCTCTACGTATTTTATTAAAATTATTTAGATATTTATATTATATGTAATTATATGTTATTATGTACATTCACTAAATTCCTAATCATCTAAAAAATTTTGAACGATTATACATCGTAGATTTTCAAGATATAACCGTTTAACCTAAACATGACTTTTCTCGTGTATAAAAAGAAAGGAAAGAGCCTATCCAACATTTGCGGTCGTAGAAGGTAGATAATTTTGTGCTCTTATTAATGCATTTACAGCGAGTTAAAGAATCCTGAAATTACTTTCTAAATTTGAAACTTCATTTAAAAACAAAAAAATTAGCCCTTTTTGATATAAAAGGACCGCGCCATTATCGAGATATAAGCTATAAAAGAAATGTCAACAAACACATAACCTCAATATCTCAGAAAATAAAGATTCTTGCTTTGATACAAGTCATGATAGTAAAAAGCATCGAAAAACGAAAAAAATTATTTTTGTACCCTATGCTTAAAAAAAACAAAAAACGACAAGCCCTGAAACATTTAAGCTTCACCGTGTATATGCATGGCGATACTGTTCCACGTCTGTACATACGCACATATGCTTACGCACACATGCACGCACGCACACACGTACACACACACACACATACAGACATTTTCTAAAAATAGTGTATTTTGATTTCTTAAGTCTCAAAACATATTTTTAATTTATTTTTGGCAAAACCTTTTTTACTATCACAAAGCTTCCTCTTTCAAAAAGAAAAAGTTTTTATGATTAGTAAGTATAAGTCTATTACTTATCCGAACTAATTAACTTTTCTCATACATAAAAAAAATTGAAAAGATGACGCCCATTAAAAATTAGATATCGAAAAAATGCTTTTCTTCCATTTCATCTATTTTCGAACACGTTTTTTACTTCTTACAGTGAAGTTTAAGGTGTTTCTTTCACGAGAATCCATCGAATTTTATTATCTAAATACAAATGAAACATTACTTAAATTTAAATACTTATATCAATAATAAATTAATGGATAATATATATTTAATTGCAATGTTTCAAATGGATGCATGTCCTGAATCAGAAACTTGTTTATATTAATTTTTTATAATCTTTAAAATATTGGTTAGTTGTAAATAAAAAAATATTGCTTAAACTCACTATATTATAACTATAATAATTAACGAGACTTTGTTATTAACCATTCCGTTTTTATATTCTATAAATAGGTACAGAAAAACAACTAAATAAAATGAAACGTTCAATAAATGATGGCTACAGTGATAGACATGTAAGGCGAAAAATAGAAATACAAAGTTGCAATTCATTACAGCGTATTTATTCAACATTTTTATCCTTACAACAGTCTACAGTAACTGATGTAAAAACAAGTCGAAATAACAACACTACTAATAAAGAATTACATCAGTTATTAGAAGAGACTAATTCTATTACAAAAAATCCTCGAAAGAAAAATTCACCAGAAAATGCGAATAATATAAATATTGATGAAAAAACTGATTATCAAAATGTGCATAATTCTTTGAATGATAGTTCATTAATGCATGTTAACGATATGAACGATGCAATGCACATAGTATACAAGGATTGGTTCCCATGTAAAACAGATGATGTAGGATCTGAGGAGTTTACTTTAGATGAAAATGATTTATTTAAAGAATGTGAAAATAGATATAGTGATGATGAAGACTTGGATTTTGATGAGAATTTTAATGACTTTTACATGGATTATAAACTAAATGATGACAATAATGACAATAATAGTGTTGTTGACAATTTTGATAACAGTGAAAGCGGAAAAAAACTAAATCATGTTACGCAGACGATTTCTGATTCATTAAAGAGTATCATTGGACCTTGGGCAGTCGAATTCAACATACGACATAGTGCTCTTTCAAAATTGTTACATTCTATAAGAAATGAAATTCCAATTTTCTCACTACCATTGAATCCTCGTACGTTACTAAAAACTCCAAGAAATACCGAAATAAGTAAAATTGCGGGTGGATTCTATTGTCATGTTGGTTTAAGAAAGTGTATAGAAAAAATAATCGAAAAGCGATCATTACGCAATATTATCGATAAAAACATCGATTTACTTATCAATATTGACGGTGCTCCACTTGGTGCAAGTTCTGAGAAAAGTCTTTGGCCAATTCTATGCTCCGATAAGCATATTCAAGATGTATTTATTATCGGCGTATATTGTGGCCAAGGAAAACCTGAAGATGTAAACGAATTTTTAAAACCCTTTGTTATGGAAAACGTTCGAGTTAATGCGTAGTGGAATACAACTTGATGAAAGTCAGTACACTCTAAACATTTATGCATTGGTTCTCGACGCACCAGCTAAAAGCCTTTGTATTAGCTGTTAAATACCACAGTGGCTATGACTGCTGTACAAAATGTACCATAGAAGGTACGATGTATAGGTGTGTGTGCTTCCCGGGAAAAATTGGTGTGCTGCGAAGTGATGCAGAATTCAGGAACAACGTTTATATAGATGATTACCAAAGAGCCGAAACCATACTGAATACTATTCCTAATTTAGGATTAGTAACAAATATACCACTGGATGCTATGCACTTAGTATATTTAGGTTGTACAAAAAAATGTTATTGATGTGGCTATGTTCTTCACTGCATCATAAATTACCTCAAATTAAACAAGATAGTATTTCGATTTATTTATTATTACTTAGGGAACATATTCCATATGATTTCGCTCGAAGACCTAGGCAGTTGAAGTTTATCAAATTTTTCAAAGCCGCGGAGTTATGCCAATTTCTACTGTACATTGGACCTATTGTATTGAAAAATATTATTAAAAATGATGTGTGTGCCAATTTTTTGACTTTGCACATCGCGATTAATATATTAAGTAATCCTAATCTATGTACGGATCAGTCCTGGATTGACTATGCTGAGAAATTATTGAAGAAATTCGTGGAAGATTTCGAATCACTATATGGGCCGGAGTACATTTCGTACAATATTCACAATTTGCTACATTTAGCTAATTACGTCAGGCGGTACGGTCAACTAGAAGAATTTTCAGCATGTAGATTCGAAAATTTTATATGCCGGATTAAAAGATTAATTCGAACAGGAAATGCTCCTTTACAACAATTAATGCGAAGATGTGCCGAGGTAGAGGGCATGCAAAACACTTTTGATAATAGCATGTCAAAAGATACTCTTTTAAAAATGCAACATACACAAGGTCCTTTAGCAATAGGTTGTGCTTCAGATGTATTGCAGTATAAAATGATTGCATTCGGTGCTCTAAAATTAAACTGCAATAACAGTAAGAATATGTGTATATCAATTAATAATAAAATAGTAGTAAACGCTTTAAATTTTGTTAAATGCAGAAAAAGTAACGAAATATACGTGGTAGGAAAACGAATGCAAATCGTAGGAAATCTCTACGAGTGTCCTTTGCCATTAAGTACTTTAAGAATACACGTTGTAAGCAATATACACAGTAATATCGAAGCATGGAATGTAAAGATTATAACTTCGAAATTGTGTAAATTTCCTTATAATAATAATTATGTTGTGTGCCCAATATTGCATATGCATTTTTCAAATAATAAATAAAATAATATAGCCAGCTGTTAACCTAACTTATTTTAAAATCTTCGTGGCTATCAAACTAATGGTAATAACATACAATTGCTGAATTCTTACAATTATTTATAAAAATAACGTAGGTAGTAATACCATATTGTTTCAATTTATGTTAATAATGTTAATAATGTCAATAATTTCGTAATTGCGCCCTCTACGGATACGAGATATATCGTTAATTGTACTTTTGTAAAGAACCTTGGTCCGTTAATATACCAAAAATAAAAATAATTTACTACTGAAAAATATAATGGTAATTATTATGTAACATAACGTTTTCGGATTCAAAAAACTAAAGAAAGAAATGTGGCACCCTCGGAGTTGCCGCCACGACAAGTGCGCACGCTCCTGCCGACAGGCGAGCGGCA
This sequence comes from Gastracanthus pulcherrimus, assembly GCA_949152435.1. Taxonomy (NCBI): domain Eukaryota; kingdom Metazoa; phylum Arthropoda; class Insecta; order Hymenoptera; family Pteromalidae; genus Gastracanthus; species Gastracanthus pulcherrimus. Next base: position 63,303,890 of record OX424573.1, on the reverse strand, counting down.
GCACAATCGGCGCAAGCAGCGACTGGAGCCGAGAGCGTTCTTCTAGCCTCGGCCTCCTATCGCTGTCTCTCTCTACACTCGGCTACAGAGCCCCGAGAGTTGCACGCACAGGACTGCACGTAACAGCTCGCTTATACGCCACAGCTCTGGCGCATCGTTTTCAAGATTTCAAAACTGTCTTTACGGCTAACACAGCCATCTGCACTTTCTTGTATATATCTGTAAATAATTGTATATAGTTTAATATAGTGCTACAAAATACAAGGTGTGTAAAACCCCTTTTCTCTCTCCTGCCATCATCCGCCTCGCTCCTGTCCTCGGCGCAAGCAGCGCTGCACCTGCTGGGGCGATTCCCTATGCGCCCTGGCAACCCGCGGCATAGCCCGCACAGAAACACGCGTATATTATAGATATTGTGACGTCGCGTATTTTTCTATATACGTTATTGACCGAGAATATAGTTATTTCGCGAACGTGACACGCGGGTAATTTAAATTATCAAGCGAAGATTACAATGCTCTCTCAACACGCGGAAGGATAGTAGAAATAATAAAGTAAATGAATTTACGTTAAAAGATACTTAGGATAACCTCCTAAGATCTTATGTATATTCTTTAAATTAAGTACAAAAAAATACAAGTAGAGTATCGCTATCGGCTGTCGAACTCGGACTGCCTACTGGTGAGCTCTTGGTGATGCTGCCTCGCTCTCTTCTCCTTGAGGGCGATGACATTGGTGGCGTCGTTGAGGGTGCAAAGGGAAGAAGAGGTATGAGTATCTCCACCCCTGCCTCCTCTTGGCGAATGAGAAAGAGTTTCCACTGGCTTTTCCCCGCGTCGCCAACCAATCGACGAAAGGCTGCAAGGCCCGTACTGGCGTGGGAGAGAGTCAGAGTGGGGCCCTTTCTTCGTTCCGATAACGTCACGCTGCAGACACATGTCTGAGAGTGCGGCGTGGTTCTCGCCTTTTCTCAGTGTAGTAAGCAAGTAGTGCATTGTTTCGGCTTGTTCGCTTCCGGGAACCCTTAAAATGCGTCTCGAGTGAAAAGGGAGCCAAGCACGTATGGTTTTTTGGTCGGAACTTTAGGCGTCTTAGTTGAACACATTATTTATGACTCTTCTCGGGTTTTCCACTCGCGAGGGAAAATAATCATAAATAATATTGACTGATATGTCTGTTTTACATTTTACAATCGCTTTTTATTTTCGAGTGACCGTTAAGATAATTTATACGCTTGTTTGCTACGTTTTAGGCACGTACAAAATACATTAAAATATACAACCGTTTCCGTGGGAAAACTAACGGAACGAAAGAGAACGACTATATTGTAGTATCTGCATTTTAATATTAGCGCGTAATATAATACATACATATATATACTATACGCGAGTTCGAGAATCGCGGGAAGTCGCCGGACTTCACACCTTATCCCTTATGGAGATGCTGTTTTGTAAGAAACAGCTTCTTACTAATGTAATATTGTAATTCTGTATTTATAAAACTTATTATATGACATAAATTATGAATTTTATATTAGTATTATAATAATTTACATTCTATATCACACGCATATTTAAGACTACAGTATATTCGATTTTATATATATTTATCAGTTTAATCTAACAATTGCATGTTTTAGTTTGTTTAAATAACATACTACTTTGATACCTTTATTGCTTTGAATCTCTGCATTTATACAATAATTATGATTTCATATATTTGAGAAATACATTCTTAAAAATATGAATTATTCATAAATACCTTTATGAACCTTGAATGACTTTAAATATTTTAAATTTGCAACTTTAGACTGGTTGCTATTGAGAAGAAATCTTAAAACTATAAACGTTTAAATAAACAAAAAATAAAAATTTAACTCGGTAGCACAACTGTTTAATTTATTCTTTTCAAATTTATTATCACAGTAAACTTAAATAACTTCATGAAATTTTGATAGCTTTATATAATTTCTAAAGATGGAAACATCAACTACTACTTTATACTTTATCTAGTACGCCACTAGAGTATTCATTATTAAATAAATTCTACCCACTTTCTATTTCGTAAAAATGTTTTATAAATAATAGCGTAAGGTTGGTTATATTTTCAAACTTGAGCTTTTAATTTCAACCTATTAAAGTCCTACTAGTTTCTCAAAATACTTAAATATTTATATAAAACTTAAATATTAACTTCCTTAATGAGGATTATATAATGCTGAACTATTTATTTAGAACTAGATTTCTATTATTTCCTTTATTTAAATTTCTAATTTTATTTACCCCGTGATTTGAAAACACTATAGTTATTATTTTATTATCAACAAATAAAAATGGTATGAAATTGAAAATAGTTACGTAATTGAAAAGAAATTTCGTAATCATGTCTTATATGTAATGGGTAAGTCGTATATCATAATGCAGGTATAGTCAAAGGAGATCATTCATATATACATCCAACATTCATTCTTCAATTGTTTTTCGTCACGATCTACTCAAAGTCTCTTTACTGCAGTTGTACCGCGTTAAGCCTGAAACAGCAAGGCTTGCCGCTATCCTTCTCATTATCCTTCTCATGGTTGTTTTACTGTTGACACATTTAGGCTCGTTTCAACGAGGTTATAACCTAATCATTCAGAATACAATCATGAGCTTTACAACTGAGTATAAGCGATCGCTTAGACTGAGTACCAGCATGCTGCCTGAATCAAAACTCATCAGGTAATTTTGCCTCTTCAGTGCCATACAGGTACTGGTTTCAACATAAAATTCACCAGGCAATCTTGCCTCTTCAGTGCCATACAGGTACTGGTCTTAATTTTTTGTCTGAACTGACGTTCACCGGATATTCCTGTCCCTTCAGGGCCGTACAGGTACTGGTCTTTATTGTCAGAACCAATGTTTCAGTAAACATCCTTTCACTTCTCACAATTTATACAAAATGTAAGGTTTATTTGGAACAATTTAGAAAAATTTGGTTTTAATATTCAAAGGATCTCTGTCTAATAAAAAACCCGAAACCGATGGTGAGTCAGCTGACAGTCATCTTTTGCGGATAAATTAGAGACAGGTGGATTTGGGATTTGACTTCTGCATTAAATTTACACAACCCAGCTTGTGGATTATTTGAACGTTTTAAGTTCATTTTCGACTTAATAAACATCGAAACATTATACAACGCTAGAGTTTACTGTCTAAATAATTAATGTATCATTTCCAGAGTCTTTCAAATTACTCCATAAAATTACTTGTAAAATAATATAAATTACAATATTTACTATACGTTGCTTCTATGTTTTAAGAGATATACGATATTTTACATAAAATTTTAATAACAAATCTACCTGCTTGTAGAGTATTACACTGCAGCTCGTTATTAATGATTTAGAATTTTTCACGATGCCGCTTATTCATCAAAAGATGTATATTTATGTAATATTCCCTTTGCCCTTACGGAAAAAAGCTTAAGCTTACTATGCTAATGTGTTACTCACTAAAGTATCATACTGGTTTTTCTACATTGAAGCTTGTTCTTATAACAAGGAAGTTTTCAATACATTCAACAAAATTTGCATAGCGCTTTTAAGCTTACTGTACCAGTGTACTGCTTATTACACATATTTATTATTAAGATGTGAATTTATATGCATATACAGTGCGTCTCATAACTATAGAAACACCACAAATTTTCACGTTTAAATGTGTATATTATACCTTTTTTTAAAGAACCTGTAACTTTGAAAGCAAAAATCCGAGAATAATTTTGCAAAAAGCCAATGAATGGAAAATATATTCTCTTTAAAACATTACTAGAATATTTCTTTCGCATCAACATTAAAGAAGTTATCGTTGTTTCATAACTATAGAAACACTTTAAATTTTTAGACCCATTTAAATCAATGTAAATTTTTTATCTAGTATTCAAGTTTTGTTTAAACCGTCCGTGAATTTTTCATAAGTTAATGTAGACACAATATTTTGATAACGTCTTAAAGAGAATAAAATTGCCTTTTATTTGCTATTTTTAAAATTATCCTTGGTTTTTTGCTTCGAAAGTTACAGGTTTTTTAAGAAAAGGTATAATACACAGATTTAAATGTAAAAATTTTTGGTGTTTCTATAGTTATGAGACGGACTGTATAAAAAAATTAAAAAAAAAAAGAAAATCCGAATCATAAAATCATATTTGTAACGTTTTTAAGAACATGTTTCTTATGTATCTTCTAAACTATATTCGTCTGGGACAAATCATTTTCATTGAGCTGTAATGTACCTGCTAATTTTTATTTCGGCAGTTTCTGCGAATATGCCCCGGGTTTTTGCATTTGAAACAAATTAACGATGGTTTTATATTATTTACAATTGCAATAGGAATTGGGCTACCCAGTTTACGAAAATTATCTGAATGATTTTTGTAACGTAAGCTATCTCGCCATTCTTGTGCTTTTTCCGCCTCTAGTGCTATGTTAATCGCTTTTTCTAATGATGACGGTATTTGGTTCCTGACTCTATCTGCGACGGAATTGCGGGATAAGCCCTCTATAAAACACCGCACTGCGTTATCCCGAGTCCCTTTCTCCATTCCGTGGGCCTTATCTGTCGAATACGTCCTATGAATTGAATCAATTATTTTGGCCAAAAGTTCATTCACACGAAGGCCATAATCTCTAACAGTTTTCCTTCCTTTCTGAACAGATTTCGATAACTCTATCATTAAAAAATTATAATTATCTCGAGATCCAAAACCTCGTTTCAAGTCCGCAATGAATGTATCTAAGTCGTTATAGTTTGGCCTACCTCGCAGAAATTTTTCTGCTTCTCCTATACATTTGGATCTAATGACCTTAAGCATAAAACTCCTATGTGCAAGAGATACTGAGCTATAAGCATCGCAACATGCTCTTATAAAAGTTTCAACGGATTCGCTTGATCCATTGAAATTTGGAATAATAATCGCGGCTGTTTTAATATCTACAGTCTGTTCTCTATTAGGTGTATTTAAACTAACATTTAATGTGGATATGTCTGCTTCGGATCCTGAGCTAAATGACGGTATATTAGCATGCTTAAGCACTAGAGCTTGAGTTAACTGATCATTTCTAGCATTTATTTCATTTACCGGAACTACTTCAAAAAGGGGGTCTACCTCATCAATGTTAGGACGGGTGTTATTTCGCGTAACCTTTCTATGGTTAACCTTTCCACGAGCGGGTCGATCGCGTCCTCTTCGGGCATAATTAATCTTTTATATATCGTTTTTTTTATTTTTGTAATCCAAATAAAGTATATAACTGAATTTAAAAATTTAAATAATAAAGAGATACAAATGAAGGTAAATAAGGGGCCTGCGGCGGCTCAGTCGGTAGAGTGTCGGATTCTCACGCCGGTGACCCGGGTTCGAACCCCGTCGTCGATTAGCACCACATGGAAGCACAAACATGGCGACGTTAAAAGAAAAAAAAAAAAAAAAAAGGTAAATAAATAAGGAAATGCTAAAGAGCCAAATAAAATTTTAAAGTTTACCTGCAGCAAATTAGTGTATAAGACTATTTACACTATGCAGAGATTCCGAAATAAAAGCACCTTACAAAATATTATTTAAGAAAAGTTGTTCTACTTTGACAACGGATGTGGAAGGACCCTAACGCAAGGTTCCACAGGAACAGTTTAACGCACTACGCAGTCTTACGCTTTTAGAAGAATCCACATTAACAGTGCTTAAGATATATAGGTTAGATTTTTGTCAACTTATTGTATGTTGTATTTAATGTTAAGAAAAAGTAAATATTTATGAAATATAAGACAATGAATGTATTATATAGAATCTTAATTAGACTTGTAAAAAAAAAAAATTCTGAATTAACCATTAGATAAGTGTAACAATTATTTGCTATTAATTATTATTCTTAATTTAAACAATATACTTTGTGTATTATATTTGCTTTTAGTTATATGTATTTGGATTTAAACTATTTATGAACAACAAAGTAAAGAACTTGAAATTAAAAACAAAATCAAAAGTACTTATGCAAGAAAGGAGATATGACGAGCACAACAGGTTGACAGCACTGACCCAGTTTTGATTTATAATTCTTTTATTCTGTACTCCATTATAAGAATTCTAAGCAGTCGCTCTGCATCTTAAATATAAAGTTTTATAATAACTCTCTCACTCTACGCATACAAGTAATAATACGTGATTATTTATTTAACTGACTAAACAGTATTAAATAAAATATACATATACAACATACATACACTAAAATCTTTATACACTGTTCACATTTAGTTTTAACAAAACAACATAGATTCTAAATATTATTTCACTTTTATAAGACAAATATTAATACACAAACACAACCACATATGCATGCACGTTTCAGAATTGCTATAACGTCTTAAAAGGTGTTATAAAAGTTTGACAAGCTATGTCAAAGAATTAAAGGATTACACTTAGATTAGAAAGTGTCTAACCGCAGAGGTCCCGTGTAACATTCCGTGTAAAAAACTCGAAAAAAGTCGAAAATAAACACTTTTCCGTAGGATTCCGTAAGACTTCCGTTATCTTCCGTAGAAGATCATTTTTCCGTAGGAATCCGTAAGGCTTCCGTTATCTTACGTAACAATTACCCTTCCCGTAATTTTCCGTAGGCCTTCCGTAAGATTCCGTAGTCCTTCCATAAGCTACCGTAAGCCTTCAGTAAGATTCCGTAGACCTTCCGTAGACTTCCGTAGATGTCCGTGGGGCTTCCGTAAGATTCCGTGGGCCTTCCGTAAGAATCCGTAAACTTTCCGTAAGATTCCGTAGGCCTTCCGTAAGATTCCGTAGTCCTTCCATAAGCTACCGTAAGCCTTCCGTAAGATTCCGTAGACCTTCCGTAGACTTCCGTAGATGTCCGTTGGGCTTCCGTAAGATTCCGTGGGCCTTCCGTAAGATTCCGTAGTCCTTCCATAAGCTACCGTAAGCCTTCCGTAAGATTCGGTAGACCTTCCGTAGACTTACGTAGATGTCCGTGGGGCTTCCGTAAGATTCCGTGGGCCTTCCGTAAGAATCCGTAAACTTTCCGTAAGATTCCGTAGGCCTTCCGTAAGATTCCGTAGTCCTTCCATAAGCTACCGTAAGCCTTCCGTAAGATTCCGTAGACCTTCCGTAGACTTCCGTAGATGTCCGTGGGGCTTCCGTAAGATTCCGTGGGCCTTCCGTAAGATTCCGTAGTCCTTCCATAAGCTACCGTAAGCGTTCCGTAAGATTCGGTAGACCTTCCGTAGACTTACGTAGATGTCCGTGGGGCTTCCGTAAGATTCCGCGGGCCTTCCGTAAGATTCCGTAGTCCTTCGATAAGCTACCGTAAGCCTTCCGTAAGATTCCGTAGACCTTCCGTAGACTTCCGTAGATGTCCGTTGGGCTTCCGTAAGATTCCGTGGGCCTTCCGTAAGATTCCGTAGTCCATCCATAAGCTACCGTAAGCCTTCCGTAAGATTCGGTAGACCTTCCGTAGACTTACGTAGATGTCCGTGAGGCTTCCGTAAGATTCCGTGGGCCTTCCGTAAGAATCCGTAAACTTTCCGTAAGATTCCGTAGGCCTTCCGTAAGATTCCGTAGTCCTTCCATAAGCTACCGTAAGCCTTCCGTAAGATTCCGTAGACCTTCCGTAGACTTCCGTAGATGTCCGTTGGGCTTCCGTAAGATTCCGTGGGCCTTCCGTAAGATTCCGTAGTCCTTCCATAAGCTAACCGTAAGCCTTCCGTAAGATTCGGTAGACCTTCCGTAGACTTACGTAGATGTCCGTGGGGCTTCCGTAAGATTCCGTGGGCCTTCCGTAAGAATCCGTAAACTTTCCGTAAGATTCCGTAGGCCTTCCGTAAGATTCCGTAGTCCTTCCATAAGCTACCGTAAGCCTTCCGTAAGATTCCGTAGACCTTCCGTAGACTTCCGTAGATGTCCGTGGGGCTTCCGTAAGATTCCGTGGGCCTTCCGTAAGATTCCGTAGTCCTTCCATAAGCTACCGTAAGCGTTCCGTAAGATTCGGTAGACCTTCCGTAGACTTACGTAGATGTCCGTGGGGCTTCCGTAAGATTCCGCGGGCCTTCCGTAAGAATCCGTAAGCTTTCCGTAAGATTCCGTAGGCCTTCCGTAAGATTCCGTAATCCTTCCATAAGCTACCGTAAGCCTTCAGTAAGATTCCGTAGACCTTCCGTAGACTTCCGTAGATGTCCGTGGGGCTTCCGTAAGATTCCGTGGGCCTTCCGTAAGAATCCGTAAACTTTCCGTAAGATTCCGTAGGCCTTCCGTAAGATTCCGTAGTCCTTCCATAAGCTACCGTAAGCCTTCCGTAAGATTCCGTAGACCTTCCGTAGACTTCCGTAGATGTCCGTTGGGCTTCCGTAAGATTCCGTGGGCCTTCCGTAAGATTCCGTAGTCCTTCCATAAGCTACCGTAAGCCTTCCGTAAGATTCGGTAGACCTTCCGTAGACTTACGTAGATGTCCGTGGGGCTTCCGTAAGATTCCGTGGGCCTTCCGTAAGAATCCGTAAACTTTCCGTAAGATTCCGTAGGCCTTCCGTAAGATTCCGTAGTCCTTCCATAAGCTACCGTAAGCCTTCCGTAAGATTCCGTAGACCTTCCGTAGACTTCCGTAGATGTCCGTGGGGCTTCCGTAAGATTCCGTGGGCCTTCCGTAAGATTCCGTAGTCCTTCCATAAGCTACCGTAAGCGTTCCATAAGATTCGGTAGACCTTCCGTAGACTTACGTAGATGTCCGTGGAGCTTCCGTAAGATTCCGCGGGCCTTCCGTAAGATTCCGTAGTCCTTCCATAAGCTACCGTAAGCCTTCCGTAAGATTCCGTAGACCTTCCGTAGACTTCCGTAGATGTCCGTTGGGCTTCCGTAAGATTCCGTGGGCCTTCCGTAAGATTCTGTAGTCCATCCATAAGCTACCGTAAGCCTTCCGTAAGATTCGGTAGACCTTCCGTAGACTTACGTAGATGTCCGTGAGGCTTCCGTAAGATTCCGTGGGCCTTCCGTAAGAATCCGTAAACTTTCCGTAAGATTCCGTAGGCCTTCCGTAAGATTCCGTAGTCCTTCCATAAGCTACCGTAAGCCTTCCGTAAGATTCCGTAGACCTTCCGTAGACTTCCGTAGATGTCCGTTGGGCTTCCGTAAGATTCCGTGGGCCTTCCGTAAGATTCCGTAGTCCTTCCATAAGCTACCGTAAGCCTTCCGTAAGATTCGGTAGACCTTCCGTAGACTTACGTAGATGTCCGTGGGGCTTCCGTAAGATTCCGTGGGCCTTCCGTAAGAATCCGTAAACTTTCCGTAAGATTCCGTAGGCCTTCCGTAAGATTCCGTAGTCCTTCCATAAGCTACCGTAAGCCTTCCGTAAGATTCCGTAGACCTTCCGTAGACTTCCGTAGATGTCCGTGGGGCTTCCGTAAGATTCCGTGGGCCTTCCGTAAGATTCCGTAGTCCTTCCATAAGCTACCGTAAGCGTTCCGTAAGATTCGGTAGACCTTCCGTAGACTTACGTAGATGTCCGTGGGGCTTCCGTAAGATTCCGCGGGCCTTCCGTAAGAATCCGTAAGCTTTCCGTAAGATTCCGTAGGCCTTCCGTAAGATTCCGTAATCCTTCCATAAGCTACCGTAAGCCTTCAGTAAGATTCCGTAGACCTTCCGTAGACTTCCGTAGATGTCCGTGGGGCTTCCGTAAGATTCCGTGGGCCTTCCGTAAGAATCCGTAAACTTTCCGTAAGATTCCGTAGGCCTTCCGTAAGATTCCGTAGTCCTTCCATAAGCTACCGTAAGCCTTCCGTAAGATTCCGTAGACCTTCCGTAGACTTCCGTAGATGTCCGTTGGGCTTCCGTAAGATTCCGTGGGCCTTCCGTAAGATTCCGTGGTCCTTCCATAAGCTACCGTAAGCCTTCCGTAAGATTCGGTAGACCTTCCGTAGACTTACGTAGATGTCCGTGAGGCTTCCGTAAGATTCCGTGGGCCTTCCGTAAGAATCCGTAAACTTTCCGTAAGATTCCGTAGGCCTTCCGTAAGATTCCGTAGTCCTTCCATAAGCTACCGTAAGCCTTCCGTAAGATTCCGTAGACCTTCCGTAGACTTCCGTAGATGTCCGTGGGGCTTCCGTAAGATTCCGTGGGCCTTCCGTAAGAATCCGTAAACTTTCCGTAAGATTCCGTAGGCCTTCCGTAAGATTCCGTAGTCCTTCCATAAGCTACCGTAAGCCTTCCGTAAGATTCCGTAGACCTTCCGTAGATTTCCGTAGATGTCCGTGGGGCTTCCGTAAGATTCCGTGGGCCTTCCGTAAGAATCCGTAAACTTTCCGTAAGATTCCGTAGGCCTTCCGTAAGATTCCGTAGTCCTTCCATAAGCTACCGTAAGCCTTCCGTAAGATTCGGTAGACCTTCCGTAGACTTACGTAGATGTCCGTGGGGCTTCCGTAAGATTCCGTAGGCCTTCCGTAAGAATCCGTAAACTTTCCGTAAGATTCCGTAGGCCTTCCGTAAGATTCCGTAGTCCTTCCATAAGCTACCGTAAGCCTTCCGTAAGATTCCGTAGACCTTCCGTAGACTTCCGTAGATGTCCGTGGGGCTTCCGTAAGATTCCGTGGGCCTTCCGTAAGATTCCGTAGTCCTTCCATAAGCTACCGTAAGCGTTCCGTAAGATTCGGTAGACCTTCCGTAGACTTACGTAGATGTCCGTGGGGCTTCCGTAAGATTCCGCGGGCCTTCCGTAAGAATCCGTAAGCTTTCCGTAAGATTCCGTAGGCCTTCCGTAAGATTCCGTAGTCCTTTTGTAGACTACCGCAGATGTCCGTGGGGCTTCCGTAAGAATCCGTGGGGCTTCCGTAAGATTCCGTGGGCTTTCCGTAAGAGTCCGTAAGCTTTTCGTAAGAATCCGTAGGCCTTCCGTGAGATTTAGTGGGCCTTTCGTAGACTTTCGTAGATATCCGTGGGGCTTCCGTAAGATTTCGTGGGCTTTCGGTAAGAATCCGTAAGCTTTCCGTAAGAATCCGTAGGCCTTCCGTGAGATTTCGTGGGCCTTCCGTAGACTTCCGTAAATATCCGTGGGGCTTCCGTAGACTTCCGTAAATCTCCGTGGGACATCCGTAAGTTTCCGTATGCCTTCCGTGAGATTCCGTAGGCCTTTCGTAAGATTCCGTAGCCTTTCGTTTAATTCCGCAATAGTCCTTGAGGCTTCCGCAATATTCCGTAGGCCTTTGGTAGGATCCGGTAGGGTTACCGTAAGGTTGCGTTGATCTTACGGACTTATTTAAAGTTCGTGGGGCTTTTGTATGGTTCCGTAGACCTTTGTAGGTATCGGTAGGCAATCTGTAGACTTCCGTAATAGCACGCTGTGTTAGGGTCACGATTATTTTTTGAGGTACTCAATAGCTCACTTCAGAGCACAGTGCAGTAAGGTAGAATCGCTATACCCTTTGAAGTAAACCGATATGTACCCTCGCTCCAAGCCACTGCGTTCAAAATTTTAATCAAATAATTATTTAGGTACAAAAAGAATTTAAGATTGAAGTATTAAAAATAAAATAAAAATAAAGCATTGTAAAGATAATTAAAGTACTTGTCCGCTATCCGCTGAAATGAAAACATACGTACAGTAAGCAGATTTTTAATCAAGTATAATTCTTTCAACGAATACATTGGCACATCTGTGGTAGGCAAACGAGGCTACATACAGAGTGTAGAATAGAGTCAATTTTTAAAAAACCTTGGTACACCAAAGGAAGGTTAACGAGACGAGCTTTAAATGTAAAACTTAAATACATAAACCCAGCTAGCCTACGATCTCTAAATCTACATGTCGCTTTCACGGGGATTGGGAAATTTCACAAGTTTCGTGCCTACGTTTTTGGTTTAATATGGGTGGCTCTGAAAAGGGCCGATTGATAGTTTTTTCTCACTGAAAGCTTTGTCGTTGCCTTTTATGTCGTTCAGGCTTTCTAAAGCGCGGGTGCTTTATGAGTGTCTTTCCCGCTAGTACACGGCTTCGGCTGCGACTTCTAGGAGCCACAGTCGGGGCGTTAAGAAAGGCCTTCGCAATCTTCATGGCCTTGGGGAAGGTCAACTTCCTTTTCAAAGCGGAAAAGTGCCGTGGATTCCGGTCGAGGTGATATCTCACCGTCTTTTTCGGGACACGTCGCTCCGGGCTCTCCGCCAAAGGTTGTTTTGGAGGGATCCGTATGAGGGATGGACGTGTGGTCTTCCTCTTTACTGCGACGTTGGCTACTTCCTCGGAACGAGGACGTCTCTCCAAGATGTCCTCGTCGAAGCTGCTCTCGTGCACTGGAGGCGCCAAGTTTGCCTTTCGGATGACTTTCGGAAGAGAAACGGAAAGGACTCCTCGACGACGTCTATGTTTGACGTGAATGATCTTCCCGATCAGCAACAGCGGCAGAGGACGAGGTTCGTCCAGTGGGCTCGCCAGGGGCGAACTTGCTTCTCTCTGCGTTTTGGCCGCCGGTGAAGAATTCTGGATGGTCGGCTTTGGCTTCCTCTTACGTCGGGTGCGGAGCCGCCGCTGTTTTCCCGAGCGTCCTCCTACAGAGAGGACCTTGGGAGGAATTTCTACCACACGCATCCGTGAAGGTAGAGCGTGTACGCCGCGGTATCAGCCGTACTCGCGTTCGCATTCGAAACTGCGAGTAGCAGAGCTAAAGGCTCCTCAATGCGTTTCTCCAGGACAAGTCAACCGGGGAGTCGCGAAAGGGCACCAGGAAGAAATAGATTGCCAGAATGATTCAACCGGAACGTCTACTTGGTCTGGTGGCCCCAAGCCCCAAGAATGACTTAAGCGAGCGTTAAGCCGCTTGCTTAAATTCAAAGCGCGGAGCTCGGAGATAGGCTCGCGAATAGAGCGCTTCTTTGCGGTCGGCGTAGCTCCGAATTTGATTTTTTGTCGGAGTCGGGGTGTTATACCGAGCGGCTGCCGGAGTAAACAAGTGGCGTGAGCGCGGCGAATATGAAAACCTCAAATCACCCTAAAAAGTCTAACTATTAAAAAATTAACTTTTTACCAAAGTAAAAGGTTAGGCGAGTTTGATGTATTCCGTTATTCTTCCGTAATCACAAATTGAAAAAGAACTGAGATCAATAAAATAAGTCAAGTTTTATAATTAATAATATATTGATCAATTACAAATCACTCTTAAAATACTTACTACATTACTTGCCATGCCCGTTCCTTTTATTCAAAGGTGAAAAAGTGACATGGTTTTATTATGCTAGAAGAAAATTTTTCAATATTTCAACTTTTTACATCATGTTATTGTGTATATCGTTATATTTAAATAACAATTTTATAAATGTATGTATATAGCAATCAGAAAGTTTTGCTAGACAACATAGTGAATAAAATAAAACGGGCATGGCAAGTAATGTAGTAAGTATTTTAAGAGTGATTTGTAATTGATCAATATATTATTAATTATAAAACTTGACTTATTTTATTGATCTCAGTTCTTTTTCAATTTGTGATTACGGAAGAATAACGGAATACATCAAACTCGCCTAACCTTTTACTTTGGTAAAAAGTTAATTTTTTATTAGATTTCATATCTTTTGAAGTGAACCAATTAGGAAATCCTAAAGATATTTCAAAACTTTTAGATAGTCTGTATAAAGATTTGAAAAAAATGTAAACACATTTTTTGATTGGTAGTTTTTGTAATATTATTTATTACACTTAAAGACCAAAAACTATGAAGTGCATCACCTCGATCTCGACATCGGCCACCTTGAACACCTAGACACTATCCCTGAATATTATTTACACGTATAGACCAAAAACTACGAAGCGCGCCACCGTGACCTCGTCATCGGCCACCCTGTACACCTAGACGCCGTCTTTGAATATTATTTACACCTATAAACCAAAAACTACGAAGAAATAGCATGAAGAAAAGACCGGGATATATAGCATGCCGCAATCAAGAAAAGTGTGGGAAAGCAATATCCTGTGCTGTACATACACCTTATGTGCGACAAACTTCATGGTCATAATATTTATCGGAATATGATTAAATATTAATCAATTTAATTATATTAGTAATACATTATTATCATGTTTATGCTAATATTATTGTTGGGATATTGATAACATATTTAAATACGTCGAAAATCTTTTTGCAACGTATTTATTTCAAAATACACTGTCTGTGGTTAACTTCACGGTCCTAAGAATTTTCTGAAGAAGAAAAACATTATTTGACCATTTATGGATTATGCACTCGTATATTATCAAAATAGGCAGCTCTTTTGCCAATATTTGTTTCACAAATCATAGTTAAGCATATAAAAAACCAATTTAACTCAAAATAAATCTAGAGAGATAATGAAAAATACTTTTATCTTGATAATGAAAAATGCGAATATCAATATAGAAGTAAATAGTGTTGCTATCGCCAGAGCTTTGTCTGCTTCTCAAACTCGCCTTCATGGCGCTATCGCGCCACTTGATATAAAGTAATGTAATTTGTAGTTTTCACCTAAAATCACCACGCAAACGCACAAAAACGCGGACGTATAATGCGGATGTAATTCTTGCTTGCTTAGCAGAAAAGTAATCGCGTAGTTAGTTAGATTTGACACTTCTACTCTGCGTGCTCTGAAGTTAGCTATTGGGGAACCTTTCTGCACATCCGGTTTCCAACGCTGAACTTCGAGCTTTGAATTTCGATGCGCTTAGTAAGCATATACGTCTGAAGGTGGCGCTTCCGTATTATTGTATACGCAGCCTAATGTTGATTCCGTAATGTTTTTTTCCATTCCTTTGAACGTACAGGAGCCCTTATGTGTACCTAAAATTTCTGCGTGCGATGTCTGCTCGCATTGAATTTGACATCTGCTAATTTTTTCTTATATTACAAGTGCAAGTAGACAGTAGTTAAAAGTTTTTGTATGAGGAGCAGAATAAAATCCATGATTTATAATATCAGATAAGTATAGTTTTATTATATGAAAAGAATAAATCATTTATTTACTTATATAAGGATTTGATTCTTTGGTTATGTTTCTAGGATTGTTTATGATGTCGGTACTTGGTGATTACGATATTTACTGATGCCAGACATATCTAAGGATGAAATGTGTATGGACAAGGCCTGGAATCAATGCCCCTAGAAAACTATAGAATGCGTGGTATGCAGTACAATAAATATTGTTTATTAACGTCACAAGGTGATGTACAGTTGCACTTATAGAATGTTTACGCTATATCCTATATCGGTTTTCCAAAGTGAGTGGTCTGTATTGTAAAGTATTAGTTTATTATATAACATAATATAATTGGATCAAGTATCGCATGTCTTGAAAATTATTTATTTGCCTGTTTTTTTATGTTAAAGATCTTATAGCACTTTGAAATGCTTTATAAAAAGTTCTAGTCTTTAAATGAATTTATGTGCTACAAAATAATAATGATATACATGTCATAAGTCATACTTTTATATATTTTAGATTATAAATGAAGCTACTAAAAAAGCTGCTATTCTTAACACTGTGTCCAATCCAAGCACTAATGGCGAGAGGTAATACTAACAATTCATGATCATTAACAGAATGCTGGTGGAAGGTAGATAAAACTATTAAGTAGCTGACCTGCATTTTAGTTTTGTAATCCATGACTCACACACTTCCATATAGGTGGACATATTTATTTTTATATGGCAGAAGGTTGCGTAAATTCAGCTATTTTTATTGGTAATAAAATAAATACTCTATTGAATTAACTTATAATTTTAATGAAGCTTGTTAATTGTTTACAGATGGATCCAAATATCTTCAAGAATCATATGCTTGACTATCTATAATAGATTACTTTCGCAAATTGCTGGTTATATGTTGGAATAGTTAAGTGAAGATTATCGTTATGGGCTAATTTTGAATGGAATGGAAGAGTTGCAAGCACATACAATGAATATTCATGGATGTATAAATATTTGTTGAATTTGTGCACGACCCATATATCATTAACAGGAACGAGTTACATGTTCAAAAATGGTTTTTTTTCAACGTATTAAGAAACTGTAATTATCTCTAGATGATGTCGTTAGTAGGAGCAGGGTAAGAGATATTTTTTATTTCTCTTAGATATTTATAATTTTATGTTGTATTTTATTTTATTTTTAGTTTAAGTTGTATTATTACATTTGCAGTTATTAAAATATAATATTTATAATATGGTTGGATTAATTTAAGTAAAGTCATATTCAAGATTTTACAATAATGGAACGCTATTTACTAATCAATGGAAATGGCCTTTTTTTTAAATCTAATAAAATCTGGTAACTAAAACTATTACTATTGGTCTCTAAACTATTCATTTACACTATTTAAAAGACAGTTGAAGATGAATTACAATCTACATACAATATTTCTGCGCATAATATCTTGGATTGTCCTTATTGGAAAACTATCTATTAAAGTACTGGAAAATCGGTATAATACATATTTGTTATAAAAATAAAAAGAAAAAATTTCAAACTCTGCGTATAATTATTGAAAAACCTTAGATTAAATATTAGATGCTATATCAAGAATGTTGCATGTGACTTCTGAACAATACCAATCATTTTTGGGTTTGGCTTTAACATTGACGCATTTGTAATGAAATCGTTGAAGGCACGATGCGCATGATACATAACGCTTCATTCCTTCTTGATTACACTTTAAACAGATCCATTTTAACTTACGTTTGACTTTAATTTCATCAATAAGTGATGCATATGATTCAGCTGATAAATGATCTTGCAAGAGTCTCAAGTCATTTTCAGAAATTTCTAAAAATTGTGCAGTTGGATTACTCAAATCTTCAGATTGTATGAAATATTCTCCTTTCATACTGCTATTAATTGCAATATCATTTACTTTGAGCCATTTCATCATCGTAACTTTTTTCTTATATCTATTCATATCAACAAACGCTGACTTAGTTGAAGATTCTACATTTACTTCTTTACGTAGATTCAAATTTTTAATGCCATCGCTGTAACAGAGAAGTATAAAGTTAAAATAATATCTCATTTAAAATAGATACCAATTCTATAAAGATTAGACAATACTTGTGAAATTAACTTACTCAATGCTAACATTTCTAGAATCTTGAATGCTTTCCACAATTTTTTGGCGATATTCATTTCTTAAATAAAATATTGAATCCATTATTAAATAGTTAAAGAACAATATACTAAATATTTTTTTAGATACATTTCAATTAAAATCATACATTAAGTCTTGACAATCCTTTTCACTTATAGTCTTATCGTTGGTTTTAGATTGAACTTTTGTAGTTGTTTGCTTTATGCCTCTTTTCAATACCTCAACTTTCAGAGACTCATTCTTCTTAACATTTTTTTTGGTACCGTCAATGGTTACGTGTTGCTTTTCAATCGTTGGTGAAAATGGTTCCTTCTTTTTGATTTTACAGGATGATTTTTTTACTTGTTGTAATGGAACTTTTTTTGTTGTACCAGTGGACTGTTGATTATTTTTTACTAATTTTGTATCGTTGGATTTCGAATTTTCAATATGTTTAAGCTGCAGTTGACTGTTACTTTCAAGTTTGTCCTCACAATTTTCTTTTTAATTTTCAGATAAATTACTGTTGGATTGAAATTCCATTGCAGTACTCTGTGAAGATTTCCTTTTTTTTTCCAACATGTTATTGTCTAAATCATCTAGCAGTTCATTATCATTTTCAAATTCACCAATTGAGATTTCTTTGTCATCTTCAACTAATTGTTTGTTAGATTCAAGTTGTATTGGTGAATATTTAATCGGAGTTTTAATCGTCTTTTGGTCTGTATCTTCAAGTAGTTTCTTGCTAATTTCAAATTCTTCCTCAAAATTTTCACTAGTATTTTCATCTAAGTTATAATTACTTTTTGAAGTTTTCATTTCTTTGTTACTTTTCATTTCTGGATTTTCAGAGTTTTCATTGTTATTTTCAGGCAACTTATCATTAGATTTAGACGGTACTTCCTGAGGCAGCGTATCTGTTGATTTCTTAGAATAAGACGTTTCTACAAAATTAGAGGCTGCATCGTACTGCATAGAAGGTTCCTCTATCTCGCCACCTATGATATTGTTTAAAACTTGAATGTGCTTCGTGAATTCCTCATCGCACATTTCAAAAAGTACAGCTGACAGTCTAGTTGTAATTTCCTCTATTATTTTTACTCTATCACATTCATCTTCGTTTTCTCCAATCTTAAAAATAAATATGATCATTAATAACTTGTATGTAATAAAAGAATATAAAAGGAATCTTAATTTTTTTACCTTCAGTACTTTATGATTATGCTTCATATTACAGACTATAATTTGTAGCACTTGATATCCTTGGCGTGGTGCCAGCTTGATTTCTGAAGGGCATTCTTCCAAAACACTGAAATTAAATTTTTATTTTCAAATAAAATTTTAAAAACAATTTTTATTTTTAAATAAAATTTTAAATAAAATTTTTATTTTTTATACAAGATTTTTCAAATGAAAATTGCATTCAATGAAATTATCAATTTTAATTTTAATTTATACAATTTTATGCTACTTCTATTGCGATTAGTTCTAGCTAATCAAATATAACCTTAATTTTTGTCCACTCAAATTTCGCGCGAAAAATTGAATGTATTAATAACTACTATACATTCCAACTATACATATACCTTTAATATAGGACAGTCTAAAAAAATATTGAAAAAGTTAAAATGTTTGCGTTAATATCAGAGACCGGCTTGACGGATAAATTAAACAATTTTTATAATAAAATTTATTTAAAATCTTCATAACAAATTCTACATAAGTATATACAACGATATGTATAATTATATACGTACCCACTTATAGGATTTATTCCGTGATTTTTGCACTGAACGTACCATTCACTATAACATAGTTTTATATTATATTTTTTGTCTTTTATTTTTTTGTCGTTCGCAAGATACCTAGTTGATCGGTATTTGTATTGAAGATTGTGTGTAATCTTTAACTTTTCAAAAAGAACGTTAAAGTGCGAAAAATCTGTAAAATTCATTCCTTGTTTTAAAAAAGAAAAATTGACTATTGTCTCTACCGATTCGGCCATATCGTAATAGGTTAATTTGATTAAATACGCAATATACTTGTAGCGTTAAACGTATTATTAAGCAATTGTATTAGCTCTGTAACCACAAAATATTTATTCGTTTAAAAACTTTTTAAAGCTGATTGTTGTTAACATGTACACCACAGACAAAATAGACTTAATCAACGTCAACGCGATTGATCTTAGTTGTTTACGAACAAGAACTGCCAATGTTGGAAAAGCGTTAGGTAGTATAGATGCTTTTTTGTTTTAAAAACGCGGACGTAAGTTTACTTTGAAATAAAGTTCATAGCACTCTTTGTCCAGCATCCCCTCTTCTTTCGATATAGAAAGCGAACCCTAGCGGATGAAAGTGAAAGATACCGTGTGCCCACGATAATTTGAAACTTGAAATTGGAATGACGTATAAACAAAACAACTATAGTTTTCGATTATCCCATTTCAACTGAAATCTAGAATATTATATAGTCTTATTAATTGTTTTGATACATCTACAGCGAATAGTAATAGTTAACCTCAAGGAATATAAGAAATATACAATATTTATAAATGGTCAGTGTTAAGATTTTCAATAGAAAAAATTACATTTTTAATAAGATTGTTAGTTTGTACACATGATAATTTGCTATAAAAAATTGAAATAAGCCATATTTTTAAAAACAACGATGTGTGACGCAAATAAAATGGTTTTGAGAACACCTACAGTTGGCATGTCCTTTAGAACTTTTCAAAAAGCTGAAGAATATGTGTACGAGTACATGTGTGGCACCCTCGGAGTTGCCGCCACGACAAGTGCGCTCGCTCCTGCCGACAGGCGAGCGGCAGCACAATCGGCGCAAGCAGCGACTGGAGCCGAGAGCGTTCTTCTAGCCTCGGCCTCCTATCGCTGTCTCTCTCTACACTCGGCTACAGAGCCCCGAGAGTTGCACGCACAGGACTGCACGCAACAGCTCGCTACAACGCCACAGCTCTGGCGCATCGCCTTCAAATTTAAATATCTTTTTATGGCTAACTTAGCATTTCTGTATATTTGTAAATATTGTACATAGTTTAATATAGTGCTACAAAAATCAAGGTGTGTGAAAAACCCCTTTTCTCTCTCCTGCCATCGTCCGCCTCGCTCCTGTCCTCGGCGCAAACAGCGCTGCACCTGCTGGGGCGATTCCCAATACGCCCTGGCAACCCGCGGCATAGCCCGCACACATGCAACATACTAATCAGATATTTGTAAAAGGAAAAACAACAAAATGTAGTTCTACATGTAAAATAAAAACAAAATTAAAATCTGATATTGTATATCATGAAATCAATTTCGTATGCAAGCATGGACATCGCACCCATGTCAGTGAAGGGAAAATAAGAAAAAAAAGGTGATGATTTAAAAATGTAAAAATATATTTTAATCTGTGAACCAAATAATAATAAATCATATTTTTAATATATGTATTTTACTTTATTAGATCATTAAAAGTACAATGCCCTGCTAGAATCAGATTGCAGGCATCAAGAAATGGCCAGTTACTACAGATTTCCCATGTTGAACTTGAACATAAAAACCATCTAAATACAAAGGTAAGTTATTTATACTTTCAAATTTCAGATCACGAAATTTTCTTATCTTTTATTATTGAACCCGATACAAATTTTGTTAACAATATTATATTATTAATAAAATTCCTTGCAAGGTATAATTAAAAATGCAATCAATTTATGTATACGCAGTTAGATCCAGTCCCAGAAAGCAGAAAACTGAATGAAACTCAGTTTAAATTTATTTTGAATGCTCTGAAACTAAAAAGTAACAGACCATGCTTAATAAGTGTCTTAAAAGAAGAATTTGGAGTTACAGTAACAGCCAAAGATTTAAAAAATATACAAAGCAAAATTCGAATTACAGAAAAAGACCAACTTTCTACAACAATCTCATTTTTACAAGAAAAAGGTATTATTTATTATTCGTTTCTTTATTTATATTAACTGTGTAACGTAGATCTTTCGTTTTTTTTTTTCAACTATTTGAAGATGACTGTGGCCCTATTAGAAATTTTAATCCATTAAACTGAAACATAAAGCAACATTATAATTTTAAAGAATTATGATGATTATTTTATTAATTATTTCTATATTTATTACATTTTGAATTAACTATATATTTGGTATCTACATCAGGAACTCGAATTGACATTTTAAAGGAAAGAAATGTTTTTCAAGGACTGTTTTTCACCACTCCAGATATGCAAGCATCTGTAACAGCATGGCCTGAAACAATCTACTTTGACGGGACATACAAGCTTCTCATGCATAGTTTAATTGTAATTCTATTTCTAGTTGAGGATGGCAATTTTTTAACAGAGTTAGCAGCAGTAGCTATTGTGCGCAGAGAGGATCAGACAACTATAGATTGGGTGATGAATTGCTTTGCCAAACATCACTCAGATAATGTAAAAATGATACGATATTTTATGTGTGATAAAAATGCGACACAAAGGAATTCTGTTAACAAAATATTTCCTAGTGCTAAATTATTGATTTACTTATTTCATACATTACAAATTTTTAAAAGAACAATTGCAAGCATGAAAGAATTATCAGCTGAATTAAAAGAAATATCTTTAAAACAATTAACGAAGATGTGTTATGTTGAAAATGAACAACATTATGAAGAAAGACTTAATAAAATGATAAGAAAATGTCCTCCTGTTTTATCGTATTTTTTTAAAAACTGGGACTCTATTAAAACAGAATGGACATGCTACAATGAAAATGTTGGAACTTTCTACAATAGAACCAACAACCGGACAGAGTCTATCAATAAAAAATTGAAACAAATAATAAATAAATTAAGTAATTTGTATCAAACAGTAAATTATTTTTTCACATGGAAGGATTTCCATGATAATGAAAATAAGCGAAAGATTATTCGTAACTTTGGATCAGAATTACCCAGACAATTCAACGAAGTTGAAAGTCAATATGTAAACTTGTTGATGGATGGCCCATCAGAAATTGTCTTGGAAGAATTGCAAAGTATGAATTATGTTCATTTTGATGTGCAAAACAAATCTGACGACATCTTCTGTATATACAAATCAAACAGAAAAACTTCAACTAAAGAGTGTAACTGTGGTATTCGGATTGCATACATACTGCCATGTCGTCACATGTTTGCTGCTCGTTCTTTAATGAAATACAAATTATATGACGACATACTGTGTAATAAACGCTGGACAAAAAAATTTTGTCTGGAGTTCCATAGAATATTTATGATGGAAAGAAGGAACACAGAAGTAGTACCTGTAACACTTTGTGAAAAAATTCATAATGTTAAAAATGAGATTGAGCTAAGAATGATAAAAATTACAGAAATAATTTCAGATATTATTGATATTTGTAGCTGTAAATGCGGAGATAAATTTTATGAGCAATTTACTCTGCTTACAGACTTAATGGAAATATGGTCTAAGGGTGCAAATTTGAGTATTAGTGTAAAAGAAAAAATAGGAAATGAAATATGTGTTGATGATTTTGAAGTTATTTCAAATAAAATGCGAAAACTAAATTTATATGTTAACAAAAAGACTGCATTAACTGTACCTCGGAAAAAAAAAATAGTTGGAAATGCTCTTGATAAATTATATGACATAGTGGTAAAAGAAAAGCCAGCAACATTTCAAATAAAATTATTTACACTGGAAAAAATTCGAAATGAGTGGATTCTTGGTAAACGATTACAACTTCATGAGCAGGAATCTTTGAGTGCAATGGTTATAAACAATCCATTAAGAAAGAACACAGGTGATAAAATTAAATTACCACAGAATCACAAAATTGCGGGTAAACCCAAGTTTAGTTTGGTAACAAATAATAAGTACAACAAAAAATCAAGAAAAACAAAATCTTAATTAAGAAGTTAAGGGTTATTGAGTGCGACTACTTAGCTCCAGCCAAATCATTTCCTGTTTAAAATTGATCTTATGCTATTTATTTTATAACAGAAAATTTTTTTAAATAAAAAAGTACAAACCTGAAAACTTGGTAACAATATTGATCTGTCCAATTCTTTCAATATTCGCTTCCAGTAATTGTAAGGTGAACATATATAAATTTCCCTCATCATCCTCTGCTAGGCAATATTCAGCATCTAAAGAGTATGCTAACGATTGGCAACTAAAGTCCAACGTGTTATTGTCTAAGTAAGAGCAAATACTGGTTTCCCTTTGTATGTGATTAATTTCAACAGAAGCTCAACTAACGGTAGTCGAATATTTGCACATTTATTTTGATGATTATCTTTATATTATAACTCAGCCTCCGCCAGTGCAGTTATAAAATGTATAAAATAGTCCAATTAGCAATCGGCCTAGCAACAGCTTCTTCAACAAACTTACAAAAATGTAAAATTATTTACAATTTATATACAACAAGTTATAGATGTATAAGTCATTAAAAAAAGGCACTGCCCTAACTTATGATTGAATTTGTAGAGGTATTAAATCAGAAACTCCTTTCTTAGCACTCGTGAGGGCTTTTGAGTTCAATGGGTAAACCGTGACAGTTCCACCCAGGAACATAATGCACTATTTGACCTTTGATTACTTTACTCCTTATAGTCATATCTTTTAATGTCTACAAAAATTAAATAAATTAACAAACATTTTTTGAATATTATTTTAGGCTCGTGAGCTTCTGGGATGTCATAGACAATTGTAAATACTTTGCTTATTGTGTGTCCCATGTGAGGATCTTCATTAGCATACAGGGGTCCATCATGAAGTGCAAAATCAGGACATTCTAAATTAGCTCTTTGTCAATTATATAATTATGAGTTTCAGAAAATAAAAAATCTCACATCCTGTAAATATTTATCCATTTTACTTCTCTTTTTAACAGATATTCTTGGGTTTGTCAGTAAGATAGTATTGGTGTATCTCTTCACAAAAGGTTTCTCTCGCTGCGACGAATAAAGTCTGAAGAGAACACGAGCTTGAGAGAAAAGAGAAAAGCTTACGCGCTCCACAAAGAAGTTCTTCCCAATTAATTGATCTAAAAATAGTTTACATTATCTTGTGTCGTTAATAAACAATATTTATTGTACTGCATACCACGCATTCTATAGTTTTCTAGGGGCATTGATTCCAGGCCTTGTCCATACACATTTCATCCTTAGATATGTCTGGCATCAGTAAATATCGTAATCACCAAGTACCGACATCATAAACAATCCTAGAAACATAACCAAAGAAACAAAGAATCAAATCCTTATATAAGTAAATAAATGATTTATTCTTTTCATATAATAAAACTATACTTATCTGATATTATAAATCATGGATTTTATTCTGCTCCTCATACAAAAACTTTTAACTACTGTCTACTTGCACTTGTAATATAAGAAAAAATTAGCAGATGTCAAATTCAATGCGAGCAGACATCGCACGCAGAAATTTTAGGTACACATAAGGGCTCCTGTACGTTCAAAGGAATGGAAAAAAACATTACGGAATCAACATTAGGCTGCGTATACAATAATACGGAAGCGCCACCTTCAGACGTATATGCTTACTAAGCGCATCGAAATTCAAAGCTCGAAGTTCAGCGTTGGAAACCGGATGTGCAGAAAGGTTCCCCAATAGCTAACTTCAGAGCACGCAGAGTAGAAGTGTCAAATCTAACTAACTACGCGATTACTTTTCTGCTAAGCAAGCAAGAATTACATCCGCATTATACGTCCGCGTTTTTGTGCGTTTGCGTGGTGATTTTAGGTGAAAACTACAAATTACATTACTTTATATCAAGTGGCGCGATAGCGCCATGAAGGCGAGTTTGAGAAGCAGACAAAGCTCTGGCGATAGCAACACTATTTACTTCTATATTGATATTCGCATTTTTCATTATCAAGATAAAAGTATTTTTCATTATCTCTCTAGATTTATTTTGAGTTAAATTGGTTTTTTATATGCTTAACTATGATTTGTGAAACAAATATTGGCAAAAGAGCTGCCTATTTTGATAATATACGAGTGCATAATCCATAAATGGTCAAATAATGTTTTTCTTCTTCAGAAAATTCTTAGGACCGTGAAGTTAACCACAGACAGTGTATTTTGAAATAAATACGTTGCAAAAAGATTTTCGACGTATTTAAATATGTTATCAATATCCCAACAATAATATTAGCATAAACATGATAATAATGTATTACTAATATAATTAAATTGATTAATATTTAATCATATTCCGATAAATATTATGACCATGAAGTTTGTCGCACATAAGGTGTATGTACAGCACAGGATATTGCTTTCCCACACTTTTCTTGATTGCGGCATGCTATATATCCCGGTCTTTTCTTCATGCTATTTCTTCGTAGTTTTTGGTTTATAGGTGTAAATAATATTCAAAGACGGCGTCTAGGTGTACAGGGTGGCCGATGACGAGGTCACGGTGGCGCGCTTCGTAGTTTTTGGTCTATACGTGTAAATAATATTCAGGGATAGTGTCTAGGTGTTCAAGGTGGCCGATGTCGAGATCGAGGTGATGCACTTCATAGTTTTTGGTCTTTAAGTGTAATAAATAATATTACAAAAACTACCAATCAAAAAATGTGTTTACATTTTTTTCAAATCTTTATACAGACTATCTAAAAGTTTTGAAATATCTTTAGGATTTCCTAATTGGTTCACTTCAAAAGATATGAAATCTAATAAAAAATTAACTTTTTACCAAAGTAAAAGGTTAGGCGAGTTTGATGTATTCCGTTATTCTTCCGTAATCACAAATTGAAAAAGAACTGAGATCAATAAAATAAGTCAAGTTTTATAATTAATAATATATTGATCAATTACAAATCACTCTTAAAATACTTACTACATTACTTGCCATGCCCGTTTTATTTTATTCACTATGTTGTCTAGCAAAACTTTCTGATTGCTATATACATACATTTATAAAATTGTTATTTAAATATAACGATATACACAATAACATGATGTAAAAAGTTGAAATATTGAAAAATTTTCTTCTAGCATAATAAAACCATGTCACTTTTTCACCTTTGAATAAAAGGAACGGGCATGGCAAGTAATGTAGTAAGTATTTTAAGAGTGATTTGTAATTGATCAATATATTATTAATTATAAAACTTGACTTATTTTATTGATCTCAGTTCTTTTTCAATTTGTGATTACGGAAGAATAACGGAATACATCAAACTCGCCTAACCTTTTACTTTGGTAAAAAGTTAATTTTTTAATAGTTAGACTTTTTAGGGTGATTTGAGGTTTTCATATTCGCCGCGCTCACGCCACTTGTTTACTCCGGCAGCCGCTCGGTATAACACCCCGACTCCGACAAAAAATCAAATTCGGAGCTACGCCGACCGCAAAGAAGCGCTCTATTCGCGAGCCTATCTCCGAGCTCCGCGCTTTGAATTTAAGCAAGCGGCTTAACGCTCGCTTAAGTCATTCTTGGGGCTTGGGGCCACCAGACCAAGTAGACGTTCCGGTTGAATCATTCTGGCAATCTATTTCTTCCTGGTGCCCTTTCGCGACTCCCCGGTTGACTTGTCCTGGAGAAACGCATTGAGGAGCCTTTAGCTCTGCTACTCGCAGTTTCGAATGCGAACGCGAGTACGGCTGATACCGCGGCGTACACGCTCTACCTTCACGGATGCGTGTGGTAGAAATTCCTCCCAAGGTCCTCTCTGTAGGAGGACGCTCGGGAAAACAGCGGCGGCTCCGCACCCGACGTAAGAGGAGCCAAAGCCGACCATCCAGAATTCTTCACCGGCGGCCAAAACGCAGAGAGAAGCAAGTTCGCCCCTGGCGAGCCCACTGGACGAACCTCGTCCTCTGCCGCTGTTGCTGATCGGGAAGATCATTCACGTCAAACATAGACGTCGTCGAGGAGTCCTTTCCGTTTTTCTTCCGAAAGTCATCCGAAAGGCAAACTTGGCGCCTCCAGTGCACGAGAGCAGCTTCGACGAGGACATCTTGGAGAGACGTCCTCGTTCCGAGGAAGTAGCCAACGTCGCAGTAAAGAGGAAGACCACACGTCCATCCCTCATACGGATCCCTCCAAAACAACCTTTGGCGGAGAGCCCGGAGCGACGTGTCCCGAAAAAGACGGTGAGATATCACCTCGACCGGAATCCACGGCACTTTTCCGCTTTGAAAAGGAAGTTGACCTTCCCCAAGGCCATGAAGATTGCGAAGGCCTTTCTTAACGCCCCGACTGTGGCTCCTAGAAGTCGCAGCCGAAGCCGTGTACTAGCGGGAAAGACACTCATAAAGCACCCGCGCTTTAGAAAGCCTGAACGACATAAAAGGCAACGACAAAGCTTTCAGTGAGAAAAAACTATCAATCGGCCCTTTTCAGAGCCACCCATATTAAACCAAAAACGTAGGCACGAAACTTGTGAAATTCCCCAATCCCCGTGAAAGCGACATGTAGATTTAGAGATCGTAGGCTAGCTGGGTTTATGTATTTAAGTTTTACATTTAAAGCTCGCCTCGTTAACCTTCCTTTGGTGTACCAAGGTTTTTTAAAAATTGACTCTATTCTACACTCTATATGTAGCCTCGTTTGCCTACCACAGATGTGCCAATGTATTCGTTGAAAGAATTATACTTGATTAAAAATCTGCTTACTGTACGTATGTTTTCATTTCAGCGGATAGCGGACAAGTACTTTAATTATCTTTACAATGCTTTATTTTTATTTTATTTTTATTACTTCAATCTTAAATTCTTTTTGTACCTAAATAATTATTTGATTAAAATTTTGAACGCAGTGGCTTGGAGCGAGGGTACATATCGGTTTACTTCAAAGGGTATAGCGATTCTACCTTACCGCACTGTGCTCTGAAGTGAGCTATTGAGTACCTCAAAAAATAATCGTGATCCTAACACAGCGTGCTATTACGGAAGTCTACAGATTGCCTACCGATACCTACGGAACCATACAAAAGCCCCACGAACTTTAAATAAGTCCGTAAGATAGATCAACGCAACCTTACGGTAACCCTACCGGATCCTACCAAAGGCCTACGGAATATTGCGGAAGCCTCAAGGACTATTACGGAATTAAACGAAAGGCTGCGGAATCTTACGAAAGGCCTACGGAATCTCACGGAAGGCATACGGAAACTTACGGATGTCCCACGGAGATTTACGGAAGTCTACTGAAGCCCCACGGATATTTACGGAAGTCTACGGAAGGCCCACGAAATCTCACGGAAGGCCTACAGATTCTTACGAAAAGCTTACGGACTCTTACGGAAAGCCCACGGAATCTTACGGAAGCCCCACGGATATCTACGGAAGTCTACGGAAGGTCTACGGAATCTCACGGAAGGCCTACGGATTCTTACGGAAAGCTTACGGAATCTTACGGAAGGCCCACGGATTCTTACGGAAGCCCCACGGACATCTACGGAAGTCTACGGAAGGTCTACGGAATATCACGGAAGGCCCACGGATTCTTACGGAAGCCCCACGGACATCTACGGAAGTCTACAAAAGGTCTACGGAATCTTACGGAAGGCTTACGGTAGCTTATGGAAGGACTACGGAATCTTACGGAAGGCCTACGGAATCTTACGGAAAGCTTACGGATTCTTACGGAAGGCCCGCGGAATCTTACGGAAACCCACGGACATCTACGTATGTCTACGGAAGGTCTACCGAATCTTACGAAAGGCCTACGGAATTTCACGGAAGGCATACGGAAACTTACGGATGTCCCACGGAGATTTACGGAATCTTACGGAAGCCCCACGGACATCTACGTAAGTCTACGGAAGGTCTACCGAATCTTACGGAAGGCTTACGGTAGCTTATGGAAGGACTACGGAATCTTACGGAAGGCCCACGGAATCTTACGGAAGCCCCACGGACATCTACGGAAGTCTACGGAAGGTCTACGGAATCTTACGGAAGGCTTACGGTAGCTTATGGAAGGACTACGGAATCTTACGGAAGGCCGACGGAATCTTACGGAAGCCCCACGGACATCTACGTAAGTCTACGGAAGGTCTACCGAATCTTACGGAAGGCTTACGGTAGCTTATAGAAGGACTACGGAATCTTACGGAAGGCCCACGGAATCTTACGGAAGCCCCACGGACATCTACGGAAGTCTACGGAAGGTCTACGGAATCTTACGGTAGCTTATGGAAGGACTACGGAATCTTACGGAAGGCCCACGGAATCTTACGGAAGCCCCATGGACATCTACGTAAGTCTACGGAAGGTCTACCGAATCTTACGGAAGGCTTACGGTAGCTTATGGAAGGACTACGGAATCTTACGGAAGGCCCACGGAATCTTACGGAAGCCCCACGGACATCTACGGAAGTCTACGGAAGGTCTACGGAATCTTACGGAAGGCTTACGGTAGCTTATGGAAGGACTACGGAATCTTACGGAAGGCCCACGGAATCTTACGGAAGCCCCACGGACATCTACGTAAGTCTACGGAAGGTCTACCGAATCTTACGGAAGGCTTACGGTAGCTTATGGAAGGACTACGGAATCTTACGGAAGGCCCACGGAATCTTACGGAAGCCCCACGGACATCTACGGAAGTCTACGGAAGGTCTACCGAATCTTACGGAAGGCTTACGGTAGCTTATGGACGGACTACGGAATCTTGCGGAAGGCCTACGGAATCTTACGGAAAGCTTACGGATTCTTACGGAAGGCCCACGTAATCTTACGGAAGCCCCACGGACATCTACGGAAGTCTACGGAAGGTCTACGGAATCTTACGGAAGGCTTACGGTAGCTTATGGAAGGACTACGGAATCTTACGGAAGGCCTACGGAATCTTACGGAAAGCTTACGGATTCTTACGGAAGGCCCACGGAATCTTACGGAAGCCCCACGGACATCGCCGTAAGTCTACGGAAGGTCTACCGAATCTTACGGAAGGCTTACTGTAGCTTATGGAAGGACTACGGAATCTTACGGAAGGCCCACGGTATCTTACGGAAGCCCCACGGACATCTACGGAAGTCTACGGAAGGTCTACGGAATCTTACTGAAGGCTTACGGTAGCTTATGGAAGGACTACGGAATCTTACGGAAGGCCTACGGAAAATTACGGGAAGGGTAATTGTTACGTAAGATAACGGAAAAATGATCTTCTACGGAAGATAACGGAAGTCTTACGGAATCCTACGGAAAAAGTGTTTATTTTCGACTTTTTTCGAGTTTTTTACACGGAATGTTACACGGGACCTCTGCGGTTAGACACTTTCCTTAGATTATTTGTTTATCGTTCTTTGGTTCATCACTTCACAAGAGGAGAAACGGTTCGAGATTGTCATGTATCCTGATTTGATTGGGTACTGTATTGTCTAGTGTAAAATGATAAACCCGGTGCACTGTGTTATTATGTGATAAATAGTGAAACGAAGTGATTTTAAATCAAAAATAGTATTTCTAAAACTTTTTTAATAACCTTAAACCTATGTTATCATATAGTATAAAATCTATAATAATAATATTTAAAATATCTCAATAGAAATCAAATATATGAAAATAAATAACAACCTAATATACAAGATAATTTCTAACATACAATTTAGATTCAGAAAAGGAATAGGGACAACACATGCACTAGCTATTGTAACTGAATTTATATACAAAAACCTAGACAAAAGTAAGCCTATTATAGCTACTTTCCTAGACCTAGCAAAAGCATTTGATACAGTTGATCATTTAATATTATTAGAAAAACTAGAGTAGTATGACATAAGGAGTATTGAACTAAAACTAATAAAACGCTATCTTTGTAACAGAAAACGAATTGTTAGAATAGAATAATTAAAAAAGTGATATTTTAACAGTAGTATTGGGTATTCGACAAGGAACAATACTTGGTCCATGTTATTTATTATTTATTAATGATATATTTAACCTAATGCCTAATGACTCTATAATCTCATATGCTGATGATACTGTAATGCTAAGTTTCGAAGAAAATTGAAAAACAACTGCCTTAATGAACAAAATGCTAGACAAGGTAAATGATTGGTTAGCATTCAATCAACTGGCATTAAACACTGATAAAACGGTATTCATAACTTTTGCAAGCTATAATGATACAATACTAAATCATATTGAAATAAAAATACAAGGAAAATGTTTTAAAAAGAGTTCAATGTTGTAAATACCTAGGGGTTACTATAGATATGAACATGAGATGGTCACTTCATATCCTTAATATAGTACAAAGAACTAAGTACTTAGTTTATATATTTGCTAAATTGAATAAAATAATGGATAAAAAAATCACTAGTTATTATATATTATGGATTATTTAATAGTTTGGCTAGTTATGATATAGGTACATGGGGCTCGGCCTACGATAGTGCCATTACGCCACTTTACCAATTACAAAAATAGAATATTTAAGATAATAGGTACTAATAATAATAACTGGCAAGAAAGATTACATACCTCTAAATATCAAAGGAAGTTATATACTCCAAACATTGGTTTATAACTACAATACCTAAAAATATACATAAAAATTTAAACAACAAAACTAGAAATAAAAGCCTAGAGCTACCTAAAGTTCCTTTAGAAATGGGTAAAACAAAAGTAATATATATATATATATATATATATATATATATATATATATATATATATATATATCCCTTTTTTATGATTTTTAGACATTTTATTGCTTTTTCTAACTTTCCTGCTAACACGATTCTTTGAGTTGATTTTCTTCTTCTTCTGTTTCTCTTTATTTAATAATTTTGTTAAAGAATGAAGAGCAGTTCGACCTGTATAAGATTTTTTCTTTTTACCTACATTTACTTTCTATACATGGGTTTTCTGAATGCCATTATATTTAGGAGCCTTAAGCCACTCTTTTATTTTATTTTGTCTAAAAACTTCAATATCTTCTTTTGGTAGTAAGATTAGTTTAATATTATTAGTATAAGATTGAACTTTTGTTACAAAAGCATTGGCATCTTGTATTGATTCAATATGACTGTTCTGAAGATTATGTTTAGTTGCATAGTGTTTGACTAGTCCGCCAACACCATCACATGCACCTTTCCCGTGACCTGTAGCTGAAAACAACCATTTTTTATTGATGGAAGCATTTTTCATTTCATACAATTGAAATCGATTTTTAAAGTGGCTTGCTGCTCCATCTGTTATAATCGATATTTGATCTATTAAATCGGTTGCATCATTTTTCATCGAATCAATTATTTTTTCCATTGCTAACAAGGCACGAGCAGAATCGTGTTTTCTATCATCACTGATGACAGCAAAAGTTTTTGTTATTTTTCCTTGATAACAAACTGCTGTGAAAATAGAGACCTGTTGATTAACCCAGTGAGTATCTTGAATAGGGTTACTGTAAATCACTGCCCAATTTTCAGCAAAATCACCATGCAGTACTAGATGACCTGAGTTAGCTGCATCTATTTCTTTCTCTTCTTTTATAGCTTTTCTTTGTATATTTTTAATATTTAAATGAACGCTTGTTTTGACTGTCCAAGAAGAAAGATCGATAAAAAAATTGGAGATTGTTAATCTTTTCTTCACAAGATGGCCATTTTCCCACATAGCAAAAACAATCTCCTCATTTTCATTAGTTGTCTCTAATCCAAACAAACTTAGGTTGATATTTTCAGAACCTGGGCATAAAGTACATTCTTGAAAAAGACACTTATCGGACAAATTGGAGCAAACAATTGCCGATAAAAGTGTAGAACGAACTCTATCGAGGTCTGAATGTTTGCCTCCTAGGAAATTATTTAGACTATTAACGTATAAATCAAAATTTGCACAGTAAATGCACAGACATACTTCCTTCGACGGGCTCAACATAACAAACTTTGGTTTTAATGTATAAAACTTTGTTATACCGATTTTTATGTCTGGGTTTTCTTGTTTGAATAGTTTATACGCCTCTTTTAAACTGCGTGTCAAATAACGTTTTATTTTTTTTTCTTTTTTTCCATTTTGTTGAACAGTCACAACATCACATTTATTAGGGCTTTGACATGTACAGTTAAAGTCATCGTTTAGAAAATATTCCATGGTAATTTTTATAGACTTTTCGTCCAATGGATGACCAGTATACGCGTCAGGTTCAGAATATAGTCCCTTAGTTGTTACAAGCATTCTTGCTTTGTCAATCATATAAACAGTTACTTCGGGAAATGCTGATAAAATACTAGATTTTGTTAATGACGAAGGGAGCAACGTTAAAATTCTAATTTTCTCATTGATACTGTCACAATTTTCAAGCGCTACTCGCAAGTTATTGAGCCATTCATTGCAGAAGCATTGAGTCAAATCATCATGTGATTCATCAATGCAAACATTGTATGCTTCTGACAATTTTGAGCTAGTTGCAGATGAGAATGAAGATACTAGTTCTGATTTTTTTCTAATAATGTATCTTTGTACAGATGAATCATCAATACCTCTCTTCCTTTTAAGTGGCGAAACATTACCAAAAGAACTTGAAATTAAGGTTTCGTTTAAATGCTCAATCCGCTCTGGGGTGCTAGCTCGAAAATCATGGTCTTCAGTATCACTGTCCAACTCAGTATAATTGTCTGAATGAATCGCATCAATTATTTCCTTTGGTTCAATATTTTTAACGCGTTCATAACAATTGAAGCATACATAATCCGAACTCTGCACTGCTTTGTTAGGAAAGCTTTGTCGAAGAAGTTCTGCTAAATTCTCCAATTTTCTAAATTTAACAGTGGCATCATATACGTTTTTTTTTGTGTGATCCAAAAAAGTTTGGACACTTGCGCCTCTTTGTTGAATAAATTTCAGCCATAATTCAAGAGAAATCTTAGTATGTATAAGTAATACTATATATATTAAGATAACTAGACCGGGTTCCTTAAATAAGCTAAAATAACTAACATTATCTACGTGATAGCAAAAGATGAGTTTTAGCCACCTTGCGGAGAATTCTAGTACCATGCGTTATACTCCTCTATGGTGTACACACACACATATATACATAATCGTACACGTATTCGCCTAATGCACAGATTCTTGCTCTGATATATACGTATAATCATTATACTTAGGGGTACATACATTTTTTTTCTTATTTCGTTTATATCTCTTAAAAAACAAAAATATTCCAAATGTCATGTATATGACCATATAGGTATTGAGACTAGCTATCTATAAAAAAAATTGAGTCAAAAAAAAAAGATGGCTTTTTTGAGAAAAAAGCATTTTTCATTGTTTATAAAAAATGCCATATCATCCTTGATTTTTTGTAAAAAAATTTTTGAACTTGGCAGATCAAAAGAGTATCACCAACAGCATCGAATATGTACAGAATTATTTTCAAATATCCATAAAAAGACGAATTAGAACGATTTAAAAAGAAAAAAGTTTTCGATTTTTGAGAAACGAAATTTGAGTAGTCATTTTTGAAAAAAGCATAACACTTGCAATTTCGATGCTATCGAAAAATAAAAAAATACGTATACGCTTATTTTCCGAGTAGAATAATATACTATAATTTGAGCTGATTCGGAGAGATAGGTGCTGTCGGCCTGCATGATTTGAGATGAAATCGGTCATATAATACTTAAAGCATATGATAAATTAAGATAACATTTGAAAAATATAAGAGATATTAGAAAAACTACTTACTTACAAATAGTTAAGTTAACGCGTGTATGTTTTTATTTGTATTCTGTGCTATTTCTCAAAAACCAGATTCCTAATTATTCCAGGAATTTGCATGTGCCTTATTAAAGACTTCAATTAGAATGTCTCAAAATTTCGTAGCTTTTTCTCTGTTTTGAGTTGAGATATGGATTAGGACATAATTAAGTACTTTCAACGAGAAGAAACGAAAAGAAAATGCTTCTATCCATAACAACGCATATAATTTCGATATCAAATATCTTCAAAACAATCTTCCTAACTTCATTAAATTTTAATATGTTATATTTAGTAGATATCTGATGAATCTATAAATAGTAACAAATTCTGTTCATTTTCAAATTTGAGTTTTAACTAGCTACGTGAATAATTGTGTAGTTGGAATTCAAACCTAAAATAATTTTATATTTAGACTATGAAATTTAAATGTCAGAACAAATAAAATATAAACAATATATGTATCTAGATTCTTCCTTTTCATAACCCTTTAAAAATTATTATTTAAAATTAATACGACAATAAAAATGCGAATGAAGCACTCGTATATTTCCTAAATTATAGACTATAAATAATTGTTACAGTTATAAATTTAAATAATAGAAGATTGTGCAATTCTTGTAAGATATTATGTCTAAATTTAAATGAACATTATTTCCTTCTTAGAACAAAATTAATTTAAAAATAAGTAGATTAATTGTAATAATTATTGACCTCAACGTGCATGTAAATGTGTTAATTATTTGTACATAAATAGCTGTTATACGCACTCAATCATTCACTCATACTATGCAAGAAATTAAACTATTTGCCTGTATTTTAGTGATATTTCTCCTTTAGAATTAAGAGTAGATTTGATACAATTTAATATGACTTAATCAATTTAAAAACTATATAAATATTATCAATATCTGTAATTTCTATCAACATAGTAATATTTAATAACACTTGTTAAAATAAAGTTGTTAATAATAATAATTACTAAATATAATATTTTATGGATTAATGTGATATGTAATAAATTTGAAGAAATCTTAAAAATAAAATGTTAAAAATCAATTTTGAATTGTAGTTTACGTTATATATTATAATCAAGAAATGTTTTTGAAAAGTTAACTTATCGGTTTCACTTAATCTTCGCTGAATAATAAAATTTATTTTATAATAACTGAATATATGCATGGTCACTCGAAAATCTTATATTACTAAACTTACATTTATGTGGAGCGGAGAAGGAGTTGGTTTACACAATTTTTTAAAGAATACACAAGATTCACTATTTCAAAATATAAATTAACACATCACTGTTCACAAATTTAACCAACTCCATGCAGTTTCAGTAGATTCCTGCCTGTGATTGAGAGCGATTTTGTTCACGGACTTTTCAATCACTTCATCTCTGGCATTTGCCCTATGCCTCCGGGAAAACCGTGAAAAACCTCGGAGAGGGGAAGCGGCAAGGAAACTGCTTCACAGTTGAACGATTATGGAGCTTGATTTTTTAAGTACTTCCTTCTTCCTGCCTCCTGGACGGCCACGGCCACGAATTGTACTTGTAAATGAACAAGTATCACAGCCAAACCTCTGTAACAAACTTTCTGGGCTTTGTCTTGGTTAATTATTTAAGACGAAGGTCCAAGAAAGTGTAAACTTTTTCTGCATTCCCGCGGTTGAGTTGAATAAAGTACCCTACACACTTATAGCACCAATGTGACGTCGCGTATTTTTCTATATACGTTATTGACCGAGAATATAGTTATTTTGTGGCACCCTCGGAGTTGCCGACACGACAAGTGCGCACGCTCCTGCCAACAGGCGAACGGCAGCACAATCGGCGCAAGCAGCGACTGGAGCCGAGAGCGTTCTTCTAGCCTCGGCCTCCTATCGCTGTCTCACTCTACACTCGGCTACGGAGCCTCTCGAGCTGC
Source organism: Gastracanthus pulcherrimus (assembly GCA_949152435.1). NCBI lineage: Eukaryota > Metazoa > Arthropoda > Insecta > Hymenoptera > Pteromalidae > Gastracanthus > Gastracanthus pulcherrimus. The sequence continues at coordinate 63,267,174 of OX424573.1, read as the reverse complement.
ACGCACAGGACTGCATGCAACAGCTCGCTGCAACGCCACAGCTCTGGCGCATCGCCATCACGATCAAAACTATCTTTACGGCTAACACAGCCATCTGCACTTTCTTGTATATATTTGTAAATATTGTATATAGTGTAAAATACAGTGCTATAAAAATCAAGGTGTGTAAAACCCCTTTTCTCTCTCCTGCCATCGTCCGCCTCGCTCCTGTCCTCGGCGCAAGCAGCGCTGCACCTGCTGGGGCGATTCCCAATGCGCCCTGGCAACCCGTGGCTTAGCCCGCACAATTTCGCGAACGTGACACGCGGGTAATTTACATTATCAAGCGAGCATTAAAATGCTCTTTCAACACGCGGAAGGATAGTAGAAATAATAAAGTAAATGAATTTACGTTAAAAGATACTTAGGATAACCTCCTAAGATCTTATGTATATTCTCTAAATTAAGTACAAAGAAAAATACAAGTAGAGTATCCCTATCGGCTGTCGAACTCGGACTGCCTGCAGGTGAGCTCTTGGTGATGCTGCCTCGCTCTCTTCTCCTTGAGGGCGATGACATTGGTGGCGTCGTTGAGGGTGCAAAGGGACGAAGAGGTATGAGTATCTCCACCCCTGCCTCCTCTTGGCGAATGAGAGAGAGTTTCCACTGGCTTTTCCCCGCGTCGCCAACCAATCGGCGAAAGGCTGCAAGGGCCGTACTGGCGTGGGAGAGAGTCAGAGTGGGGCCCTTTCTTCCTTCCGATAACGTCATGCTGCAGACACATGTCTGAGAGTGCGGCGTGGTTCTCGCCTTTTCTCAGTATAGTAAACAAGTAGTGCATTGTATCGGCTTGTTCGCTTCCGGGAACCCTTAAAATGCGTCTCGAGTGAAAAGGGAGCCACTCACGTATGGTTTTTGGTCGGAACTTTAGGCATCTTAGTTGAACACATTATTTATGACTCTTCTCGGGTTCTCCGCTCGCGAGGGAAAATAATCATAAATAATATTGACTGATATGTCTGTTTTGCATTTTACAATCGCTTTTTATTTTCGAGTGACCGTTAAGATAATTTATACGCTTGTTTGCTACGTTTTAGGCACGTAAAAAATACATTAAAATATACAACCGTTTCCGTGGGAAAACTAACGGAACGAAAGAGAACGACTATATCGTAGTATCTGCATTTTAATATTAGCGCGTAATATAATACATATATATACTATACGCGAGTTCAAGAATCGCGGGAAGTTGCCGGACTTCACAATATAGACAGAACCCGTAAGAAACAACCCTATAGTGAGCATATACTAGCGCACAATGACAGAGGCTCAGCTGAAAGACTCGCTCACCGACAGTATTTGACTCCAGCCATAAAGGTGTAAGCGGTTGATACAAGCAGCGACGCAACGTCAGTGGCTGGTACGATTGAACTCGCGAGGCGAATGTGCATGCGCTTGCCTCGTTACTATCATCTATTTCTCTCGAGGCGGCTCATCTTTTGTCCGAGCTTTCATCTGCGCGGGAGCTGGTTTGCCGATTTTGTCGTTTTCTCGTCTCACAAGAAAAATACTTCGTAAATGCCTGCATGGCACATAGTAGAATTTCCTAAAGATCATGAAGTTGGAATCATCCATGAACTATGAAGTGTGGAAAACGGAGGATAATAACCACTGCTTCTGGCCGCCATACAAATCCGAAGCCAAATTGCAGAAGACCTGTAAATATGGTGAACTTCCAGGAAAATCTTGGGACTTGTACGAGCTGCACAGATCATTTACAACGGCAGGTACTATTAACATTTATTTTAAGACCAATACGTTATTGATATATGAATATATATTATGTTAACGCTGTGACTATTCGCGCTAAAAACCACGTAATTGCGTGAGACCGAAAATGTCTCTTCATTGACGAAGTTTGCAACTAAAATCCACGTACCCATTATTGTTCCATCCGTGTACTTATCTACGTAATTTCGTGGATTACGTGGAATTTACGTGCGAATAGACTCAGCGCTACTGTAAATTGGAAAGCCTGCTTAAAAAATGTCGTTTCTCTTCAAATTTCTTTCTAATAAATCTTTTATTTTTCGTATTTTTCAGAAACATACGGAGATGCTAGGATAAAATGCAAAATAGCAGACGATTCATCGGAGGTGGAAGAAAAATTTGATGAACTACAAAACAAAAAACTGCGAGGCTTAATGCACAAGGAGTTGAGCTCCTCATCTGATGATGAGCAAACGGATTCAAACGACAACGATAAATTTTCAGCTTCTGCATTTCCAAAGCCTCCGCCACTGAAAGATTTCGGTAAATATATTCTAAATCATAAAATAATAAATAAAATCTAATAAAAGGGGAGGGAATCTATTTTTTATTTGTTGTTTCAATGACTGCGTTATTAACATCCTCTTCCAGCTACTTCAATGGGTGTATGATGTATACTGAATATGGGAATTGTCATCTGGATCATGGAAATCAAGATCAACTTTCATAATAATCAACCATTTCCTGGATCGTGAGGCAAATTATTCAAACAAATATAAATACTTATATATAATTTTGAAATTTTACTCTAGTGCTGTCATTCAGCTACGCACATTTAAGTTTTAAAAAATTTGTGAATATGAGCTTAGATTCATGTGTATAGAATCTTTCAAGAATCAGGAAAAAAAATCAAAGGGTTTATATTTTGGTTTATAATAATTTCCCAGAAGTGTATCATATATCTAGAATGCGGAAATCATGGTCTTGAGAATTAAGGTCAACTTTGTAAATATTGAATCATTTCTGGGATCTTGAGGGCCATTCCGACATGCTGGATATAGTAATAGTTTTTGTTTATTCTTCTACTCATATTGAATCACATTTTGCGAAGTATAAAATAATTAATCGAATGAAGCAAATTTTTTTATTGCCAATTCAGTATAAATATATTTTTAATAATAACTTAGTATAAAATTGTAAATAAAAGTTGGAGCATCAGAGGCTTATTTTAATTTAAATGTAATATGTTTGAATTCAACTAATTTTTTTTTATTTTACCTTCAGCTGTGAGCAATTTTGGATCAGGAAAAGAGATAGAATATGACAAATTAGTAATACCAACAGCTACAAATTGGTGCATAGCACGATTCGCCACTGAACCATAAAGAACTGAACTTCTTCCAGGACTATGGATGAATGACAATTTTAGCAGTGCTTTGTGGCCTTCTGATTGTTCAGCATCTTTATTGACAAAGTGGATTATGGATAGGAGAGCCCCAGAAGTCAACTGGAAATCATTCACCGTGTTAGACACATTAGAGGTCGCAGGTACATGAATGACTTATTTTTTCATTAATTTGTTAATTGATATAATTGTTTTATATTATTCATTATAATCATTATTTATTAAATAGTTTTTTTGGCTTTTAATCCATTTCAGATACGTACAAACAAGCAATGGATGCTTATGAAAACTTTGTACCACTTGAAAACGATCATTTGCACGAATCTGCAGCAAGTACACTAGGAATTAAATCTAAATCTGGTAAATTATCTCTAGTAAAATATATAAAAATGTGTGAAATAATGAGACTGATTTGTATCTGTATACAAAGCAAGAATGTCCTGGTACCTAAAAATGAACTCTAACATTCGCAGTATGATCTCACAGGCCCCTCCTCCGAATATGCGTTATTTTAGTGAAAAAAGGTTCCTTTTATTCTGATCATAACTCTGTATGAATTACAACTTAAAAAATGACCCAAAAGTGTATAGAAGTAGATAAAATGAACCTTAATTTGAAACCTGTAGCGTCAACAAATATTATTTTATTTCGAAGTTATTAATATTTAAATAAGTGACCAAAAATACATGAAAATTCAAGGCATTTTTTATCTTTGCGATTCTGAAAATTTGGTATGTATTGTTGGTCACCAACAAATTAATATCGTTTAAAGTTACAGGTCTCAAATTAAAGCTCATTTCGCCTACTTTTATAGACTTTTGGATCATTTTTTGAGTCGAAATTTATGCAGAGTTATTATCAGAAGAAGAGGTACCATTTTTGACTAAAATAACGCATATTCGGAGTAAAATAGGTCATATATTGAGTGGAGGGGCCTGTGAGATCAAACTGTGAGTGCTAGAGTTCATTTTAAGGTACCATAACGCATAGGTAACAAAATTATAAAGTTCTATATGCAACACAGGAATAATTTTCGACTTTATTCCCTTGTTACATAATGTATTATTTATCGTAAAAAGATAAAATTCCAAAAAGAATCGCATATAATTTAGAAGTTTGACATATCTTTCCATTAAACGCGCGTGAATATTTATATCATTCATTCTAATTATTATATGTAGGTCATAGATACTTATCGTAATTTTAGTTGGCTTAGCTGGATTAATAAAATAAAATAAAAGTATTCTCATTGATCGTAAATAATTGATACGTGATGAGCGTTTCAAATTTTAGCTTATTATAGTTTCTCTGGTAACGACAACGGAGCATAAATCTTGGAATTGGAAATCAACTATATACACAGACTCTTGTGTGTATATTAAAAGTTAATTTCTCGACTTTGTTTGGTTTCCCTTTTGATTTCCCTCTCCTTTTTTTGGTAAAACATAAGGCGCTTCGGACATTACAATGAAATATGCTGTTTAAAAGAATAATATGAAGCATTTTTTGTTAAGCATATAATATTGTGTTTTATTACTGTATGCTTTCAATGGTTAATCCAAACTCTCATATAATAAAATACAAATTTGATTCCATAAGGCCTTTTTAGCGGCTAAGATCTACCTTTAAGAACAGCACCGATTGATATCTCTCGGTCATATAATGATAAACTAGTCACATACCAAAATACATTTAAATATGTTGAATCAATGAATAAAACAAGGGTTCGGTTCAAAGGCAGGTTGTATCCAATATATAAAGTATTTTTGTTAAAAAATTTATGTTTGTGCAAGAGATATTTTAGTCATTTTCATTATTTCAAAGATAAATGCAGAAAATGAGCAGTAAAATAACGCACATGAAATTGTGTACACTACTTGACTTATATATACAATAACTCATTATAGTGCGGTTTTCACTTATTTTTTGTTTTTGTTTATTATTTTATAAAATTAATTTAGCAGGGTCGGAGCAGTTTTTAAACTCAAAGCCTGTTTCCAGAAAGATACAAAGAATTCCAATGGTCGAAATTAACAAATTAAGTCAGCCAGATAAAGCAAATTACATGATTTGTGAGTTTTTTTATACTAAAATTATAGATTTTTTTGGGTTAAAAAAATTGATTTTTAATTCTTCTATGAAGCAATGCTATCTGAAGTTTTTCACAATCAAGCAGAAGAAAAAGTAAAAAACGAAGACAGAAGAAACAATCAACATTCATCACCAAATAATTGTGATGATGACATTGAAGAACTTGCATCCAAATTTCCGATGACTGATATAACGAAATTCTCTCAATTAAATGAAGATTTGAAGAATAGATCCTATCAATCAAAGATTGTGAGTATAAAACTGAAAATCCACCTAGAACGGGCCATTCGTCAATCTTTTTTTGCACTTCTCTCTCTTTCTCTCTCTCTCTCTCTCTCTCTCTCTCTCTCTCTCTCTCTCTCTCTTCCTCTCTATTATAACAAAGATTATTGACCCTTATATTCGTTTATTTTAATTATAACAATAATAATAATAATAATAATAATAATAATAATGATAGTAATAATAATAGTAATAATAATAATAATAATAATAATAATGACACTTCTGTATGCTCTGTTTCAGAAAACATTCTTCAAAACTATTGGAGGAAAAAATAGACATTTTATGCTAAGAAATATTTTGTCTCAAGTGATGACAAAACAATTAGCAGTAAAATATAGTTTTAAAGGCGCCAGGAGAAATAAAAAATCGTTTGAAAAGCATCGCGTGTGGAGCACTATTCTAGGTAAACCTCAATATTAAATTAGTGAACGAAGTTTGATTCAAATTTGCAATTTTAGCTGTATTAAAATGTTTTTTCAGATGTAATAGTAGTAGAAAACAGTGAGTATACTTCTTGCCATGCTGAAGAAACCACAAAGAATTGGCTGAAAGAAGCTAACAAGGCTAAAAAATCAAAAGAAGGTGACGAGTCGGCCAAATATATCGTAGAAAAGACAGGGTCAAGTACTGCAGACAAAGAAAACGGCGCTGATTCTGACTAACTGAAGATCACTGAAGTTGTTCAATTTACTAACCGAAAATAGTTGTACTTTATAAATTGTTCTTTAAACTGCCATAATTCTGTATGTTTTTAAGTTATGTCTATAAAGATATATACATTTATATGTATATTATACTTAAATGAATCTGTGCACTCTTTGTTATTAAAAAAAAAAATTGGATATAGATACCTACAAATTCTGGAAAGTGCAATAGAAATATATATAATCTTTAGAATTCAATTCAAAACTATTAGATCTATGTTTATAAAAATATATTGAAAGAAATACATTTTCTTTGATTGTCTATTGATTTGAATAGGTATTTAGTCAATTCAATGTAATTGGTATCAATTGATTTTTATCATTTTATCGTATTAATCAAATTTAATATAACAAAATAGAATTAAGATTTAGCATTATAATATAATACATGTCAATTGATGCATGGCAATTAAGTTTAATAGAGATTTAAGTAATTAAATGTAATTATTTTTTATTCATGTCCTTAGATCGAATATTTTATCTAATATCTAATTATTTTGTATAATTGCATTCTATAGATTGTATTTGTTATTTAATGCTATGAAACATTTAGAATTAAAATGTAGCATAAAAACTATATAATTCTTTTCTATTGATTTTAATAGGGAAGAATACCGATTTTTAGTTGACAGAGTACTCTTGTAGATCATAGTCTCTGTAAACTTTTGAAATTTTCACGATATCTTCAAAATGAAAGAAATTATAGTTAAATTTTTAAAAAACGTTGTGACGTCATTCCGGTCGGCACCTTTGATATTTTAACGGTGTGACGTCACTCGAAGGATTTTTAATACACTATAACTTTTGCAAATTAAGTTTTCTTTTTTAATTTCAAAAAGATATACACAAAAGATATACGTCGGCTTAGATTCTCTATCAAATGCACAATTAGTGCCGATCAAAAAATAAATGTTGTATTCTTTCCTATTGCCTTGTATGGGGCTTATCAGTTTTCACGATCAATATGAGGTCAATTGAATAAAGGTGGTTTCATAGAAAATACGTATATTATCAAAAAGTAATGGTACAGTTATAAGTAATAATTTAAATAGTTTAAATAAAATAAATAAATATTACACATGTAATTTGTACGATTTGTCGAAAATAGCATGAAACAATTTGTTTATGCTTACGATAAATTAATTCCGTTTGGAGTGAGATTAACCTAATTAATACCTAATATTACTTTCTTAAATATCAACCGAGAGAACCTTTTATAAAAGTATTATTTATAGTAGATCAAGGTAATGATTCATTGTGTAGACGATAAGTGCAAAAAATTCAAAGTGTACCATTTTTTATTAATGTTAATTATTCCAATTCATGGAAACTTTCACAGTTTAAATACCAAATTGGGGACATCTTGAATTTTAAATTTAAAATTAATTTATTGTTCTAATAAATTAACATTTGAATTATTTGTAAAAAAAAACCACTGACAATTGATTAGCATGTAGCTTCCTACAATTTCATAAATTGTTCCATGATAATTCGCACATGTACAGAATTGAATAAAAAGTTTGTTTATCAAGTTCATTTGCGGCTTGTACGGATAAAGTGCATTTAAATCTATTCATTTTTTATACTCATAGAAATTGACTAAAGTCAATTAATAAAAAAGATATTCGCAAACTACACAATTCAATAACAAGTATGTTTATCAAAGTTAATTTAAGTTGATTCCCGCCTAATATGAATAAACTGCATTAAATTATATTGATTTCCTATACTTATAGGAATTGATTAAAATCAATTAATGAGAAAGGTATTTGCAACCTACAGAATTCAATAGAATGTTTGTTTATTAAAGTTTATTGAAGTTGATTCGCGGCTTATACGAATAAACTGTATTTAAATCTATTGATTTCCCATACTCATAGGAATTGATTCAAGTCAATTCATAAATAAAGTATTCACAACCTACAAAATTCAATAAAATTTTCATTATCAAACGTGATTAAAGTTAATTCAGGGCTTATACGAATAACAATAGCAATATTGCTGGAATACCTTATAACAACTTCATTCGTACATTACATATTTTATTATGCATTCGAGGTGTTATAATAGTTTGTCAAAGTTCCTTGAGATACAAAATTTTATAACTAAGATTATTATAACTTATTTATTATTTAACGAGATATTATTGTTATTTTTTGCTTCTGTGGAGACGGTCATTTGTCGTAAAATGGACCCTTTTGTATGTGTGTGGAAATGGTCAAAATTTGCATTACTCGATGTGTTAAAAAAAATTACTTAAAAATCTTCAACGTTTAAAATTTACATTTATTATCAGTACGAAAAAGGCTTTTATTGCACCGATTACATTTATGGCGCTAGTCTATTTATGAATTGATAGTTATAATTCTACTATAATATACTATGATATAATAGAATGCTATAAGGACTGTACGTATTCTATAGCTTTGTTCGTACCTTACATACAAAATTTTTGTGAATATAAATCGATATACTAATATATTTAATCCGCAGTATTTCTTTCAATCGTTTGTACGGTAGTAGGATTATCAATCACAATATTCTATTACGTTTACTTAGAGTATATCTTGACATTTGTTTTGGTTTTCAATTACTGACTAGATGTTTTGCATTGCAAAATGCTAGTGGTATTTTAATACAACTGACACTTTCGACTGTTATACTACTTTATATTGGCTGATATATATCTGCAAAACTGACTCATTTGTTTGTGACGTGTATTTCACGTCCCAATATATTAAAACACGGGCAGTCAATCGCGACCAAGTCATCCGTCACCAGAGCCGAGTAATTTATATTAAATAATTATTGTTATTAATGGGGGGGATTGTTATTTTATTTGTTGAGGGAATGAGGATAAGGAGTCGCGACCGAGGAAAGCCGCAGACCGGCACACACACGCACACATCCATACCAGCGGTACCAGCTGATCGCCGCAGCGACGACCGATCGGAGCGAGCAACGACGACGAGCCTACACACACATGCACGGCAACAACACCACTTCACACTGTACGCGCGACCCTCTCTCTCTCGCTTGCTCTTTCTTCCTCGCCTCTCGAGGATAATGAGCCACTGCCCGCGCACACACATACACACACGCGCGTGCGACCGCCCTCTCTCCCGATGCACGCAGACGCGGGAGGAGAGAGGATTCACAGCAGCAGCGGCGGCTTCCTCGAGGCACACCATCTCGGCTGTAGCCACGAGAGAGAGAGAGAGAGAGAAAGAGAGAGAGAGAGAGAGAGATACCGACACGGCTGTCGACAGCATGGGGAGAGCTAGCAGCCGCCGCGCCGCAAGCCGCATGAAGCTGCCGGCCTATCATAGCGTAGGCCGACGCGTGCACGTCGCCGCTGCCAACTGTGATGGTCCAGCAGCGACTAAACCGAAAGCGCTCGATATAGATATACACGCCGGGTTGCCCGTGCGTGTGTATTTAGCAATTCATATTGACCGCGTTTCGGGGGCAGGGCGGCAATCGCGGAGCGGACCAATGGTCATTAGCAACTCAAATCGCCGCAGACTTGGCCTTGATTTTCGCATTTAGGGAAAATCAAGGCCAATCACCGGGAAGAAAGGGGCGGAAGCAACAAGTGTGTAGGCTGAAGTTGTTCGAGAAGAAGAGCAAAAATTTTGGAAGAGATTTCCGCCCTCTCCGATTTTGGGCATTGCCTGCCCGCCCGTCAGCGAATATAGACGTACGTTAGAATTGCCTGCCCGTTCGTGACCACGCATAGACGCGTTTAAAACCCTAAGATTATACACCAGCGAGATTATTCTCCAACGAAATTTTTGCGACCAGATTGTGAAGAACATCGTGAGGCGTGCAGGATTTGCGACGGTGAGTGGATTGTAATTGCCGAGCTTCCCTCGGCACTTGTAAGTAATATATTTTTTGTGAAACAATTATCGTGCATCGCCGCCATGTGCTCGGGGTTAGGCGAGTAAATTCGTGGTGGTGTGACACCAGTATATAGAATCAGTGTGCGTCGGGCCAGCGTGAGATTTACGGACATTATTGGGGGAAAAATTACGCGACTCGAAAAACTCGGGAAAACGTGGTGATTTGGTCGTCGCGAGAGACGCTCGGGTTAATAAGTTAATACATTTTTCGAATTTGAGAATTTTCCGGAAATTTTTTTTTGGATATTTTTAAGAATTTTCCGAAATTATTTTTTGATTTTGAGAATTTTCCGGCAAACTTTTATGGATATTTTTGAGAATTTTCCGAAATTATTTTTTGAAAATTTTTCGACTTTGAGAATTTTTCGGAAAAATTTTTGGATATTTTTGAGAATTTTCCGAAATTATTTTTTGAAAATCTTTTGTTTTTCAGAATTTTCCAGAAAATTTTTTTGAATATTTTTGGGAATTTTCTGAAATTTTTTTTGAAAATTTTTCAATTTTGAGAATTTTCCGGAAAATTTTTTTGGATATTTTCAGAGTTTTCCGAAATTATTTTTTGTTTTTGATTTTGAAAGTTTTTTGGGAGTTCTTTTTGACCATTTTCCAAAAATTTTTTTCTAATATTGTTGTAATTTTTTTTGAAAATTTTTCGAAATTTTCTTTTTGAAGGGTTTTTGTAGAGAAATTGTTTTTTGGATTTGAGAGATTTTTTTTGATTTCTTGAAATTTTTTCGAAAAAATATTTTTTGGAGTGATTTTTGATTGAGGGTTTTCACAGTTTTTGGGTGTGTAGTAAAGGAAATTTTCTTTTCAATTGGAACTTTTCGTAGAATTCTTTTTATTATAGGTTAATGGGTTATAAGTAGGAAGAAAATTTTCACTTGGGTTAATAGGTTAATAAATTTTTCGAATTTGAGAATTTTCGGAAATAATTTTTTGTATATGTTTAAGAATCTTTCGAAATTATTTTTTTTAAATTATTCGATTTTGAGAATTTTCCGGAAAATTTTTTTGGATATTTTTGAGAATTTTCCATAATATTTTTTGAAAATTTTTCGACTTTGAGAAATTTTTGGGAAAATTTTTGGATATTTTTGAAAATTTTCCGAAATTATTTTTTGAAAATCTTTTGTTTTTGAGAATTTTCCGGATAAATTTTTTGAATATTTTTGGGATTTTTTCGAAATTATTTTTTGAAAATTTTTCGATTTTGAGAATTTTCCGGAAAATTTTTTTGGATATTTTTGAGAATTTTCCGAAATTATTTTTTGAAAATTTTTAGACTGAGAAATTTCCGGAAAAATTTTTTGGATATTTTTGAGAATTTTCCGAAGATTTTTTTTTGAGTTTTTTGATTTTGAAAGTAATTTGGGAGTTCTTTTTGACAATTTTCAAAAAAAAATTTTCTGAGAGATTGCTGTAATTTTCTTCGAAAATTTTCCAAAATTTTCTTTTTAAAGGGTTTTTGTAGAGAAATTTTTTTTTGGATTTGAGAGATTTTTTTTTACTTCTTGAAAATTTTTCGTAAAAATTTTTTTTTGAGTGATTTTTGATTGAGGGTTTTTACAGTTTTTGAGTGTGTAGTAAAGGAAATTTTCTTTTAATTTGAACCTTTCGTAGGATTCTTTTTGAGAATTGAAATTTTTCTTCGTTTAATGAGGAAGATTGTAGCGATATCCAAAGAATATAGTGAAATACTAGAGTAAGCGGAAGACTACGGCGACGCACTGAATATAATAGCGATAAATAGAGAAGGTGTGGAAAATAGGAGACAAATTCAGATCAGTAAAGAAGAGAGATACCCGTAAAGTGAAAAACCGTAGACATAGGAGTTCGAGTAATAGTACCACAAGTAGCGACTGTAATACAACGTCATCAGACTCAGATAGCGACCAGAATAAAAGAAGTAGAAAACACAGGAGAGGCTACAAACGGAACCAGTCGACATCGACTAGCGATTCGGAATATGAAGATAAGAAAATGAAACAAAAAAATAGGAAATGTCATTCGAATGCAGAGATAGCGGGAAAGAATGTTAAAATATTGCAGAGCTGGAACCTAAAGTTCAATGGGGAAGATAAGGAGCCAGAGGAAATTTTGGACCGGCTGCAGGATTGCAAAGCAAGCCTAGCCATGAGCGACAGGGAACTTGTGAATGCGTTACCATCGATCTTTTCAAAAATTGCTAGCAGATGGTATCGATCGAAGCGACCGGACCTAAAATCGTGGAAAGACTTTAAAAAAGCGTTCAGAAGGCAGTATTTGGGTCACAGAGATGAAGAAGACACGATGGCGGACTTACGGAACCGATCGATGGCGAAAGGAGAAAAGATTGCCAATTATATATCCTGCGTGGAATACATTGTCGACCACTTTAAGCGACCCCCATCCAGGAAAACAATAGTAAAACAGGCCTACAAGGGCTTGAGGAAAGACTATCGACACTTCATGGCGGGGAAAGAAATCAAGACGCTCAAGGATATAGAGAAACTAGGAAGAATTTGGGAAAAGGAGAAAGAACTAGATGACCGGTTTGAAGAGCCTCCACCAAAGGAGAAGATGAGCATACCACGTGCAGCATTCTCTGGGACACCCTCAGTTTGTAAGGTAGCGGCAGCCTTCGAGAAATTGAACCCAGAAAGCGACACTAGCGACAGCACATCAGCGACAACATAACCTGCGAGAAAGAGAAATTGGAATAGAAAAGCGAAGAAAAAACAAAAACAAATAAATGCGGTAGCCGCTGCCAAGGAGAATCAAAGGCCTGAGGCCAACGTACAAGTGACCCCAGTACAGCCAGCCTCGCACAACGCGACCGCAATGATGACGCACAGCACACCGCTGAATCCACTGCGACCGAATTTTGTGCCCGCTTGGCAATGGTCTCCTCCCCAGAATGTTAACTCGTTTCAGGGTAGAGGTGGTCAGGCCCAAGGATTCACCGGCCGAGGTGCCTATAATATGAGAGGAACTAGAGACCAAAGTAGGCCTCCTGCCCAAAATATACCAGTATATGGTGCATGCTATACATGCCAGACAGTAGGGCACCGATGAGAGAGCGGCCTAATACGGGCAGGCACGCGCGAGATAGTTACTTCTCCGCTGTGCTCAGAACCGAACGCACGCGTTGTAGAGTAAGGAGTGCAACAGCCAAATAAAGCATTCTGTGATCGACAATCGTGTGTTACTTTACTACCTTCCCAATAATCTAACAGACATGCTACTTATGTAGGACGATGGGACACTATTCAAACGAATGTCCCAATAGACAGCCGGCATGACAGTCTTCTCCAAATAATCAGGCCATGGGAAACGGAACAAGACGAAACTGGCAACAATAAAGGGAAGCCAACATAGCGCCCAACCGACCATACAGGAGAAGAGAATAGCGACCCCAGAGAAAGCGAAAATTAGCAACGACCAAGAGAGAAGTGGATCGATGATAGGCGAGGCAGCTGAAAGTATTAAGTCCATATTGTCAGATGGGGAGATTCACCCAGTATGGAGTAATACTTCAAACAGCGAAGGATTAAATAGGACCTCACCAATAGCGACCACAAGACCATTAAGTAGAGAGAGTAGTGAGAGCAATAAAATTCGAGAAGAGAGAGAAAAAGTAGAGAGTAGAGAGAGTAGTGAGAGCAACAAATTTCGAGAAGAGAGAGAAATAGTAGAAAGTAGAGAGAGTAGTGAGAGCAACAAAATTCGAGAAGAGAGACAAAAAGTAGAGAGTAGAGAGAATAGTGAGAGCAACAAAATTCGAGAAGAGAGAGAAAAAGTAGAGAATAGAAAGAGTCGTGAAAGCAAAAGAGTGACCGAAAGAGTGACAACCTTACCGATCCTCGAAGGGTCCGGCGTAACGGCACTCAATCCAACAGCTGACGAGCAGAAGGATTTCGAGCACCTAGCCGTCGTACGAGAGGCGGTCGACCTTCTGCAAGGGTCACAGGTGTCCACTCCCTCGTTGGAGGGCCCCTCCACCTCTGTTTCAGACTTAGATGTTGGGGTGTCACATCTAGTCTAGGGGGGGGGGGAGAGCAGCGTATTACGTACGCCAGAGGCCGACCAACTTGAGGTTCCGGAACCAGGCGAAGACGAATTCTAAGGTATGAGCGCAGAGAACCGCATCTTCACGAAGGTAATACTAGGTGGTAGGCCGTACAGAGCCCTAATTGATAGAGAAGCCACGGTCTCCCTAGTAGGACCAGAGATAGCGGCTAAGTTCAAGTACCGATTGCGACCAGCGAACTCTGTTATAAGAAGTGTGTTAGGTGGAACAAAGAAAGTATTGGGGTATCTGGACATCAACATGGAATTGGATGGCAGGTCCAGGAAGCTGACGGTAAGAGCCGTAGATCCTTGCGACCACGACATTTTACTTGGACAGGACTTTACCACCCATGGGACGTTGATGTAAGATACGGCAGACGGATGTGGAGGACTAACGAGGGCCCGTGGAAGCAATCTTGGGACGACGAGGAAATCGAAGTGACCCCAGCATACGCCGAATGCGCCGGAATTACCGAGGCAGACGACGAGCAGCGGAAAGCCATATAAGACCTAGTGACCAAGATATTACCTCCGCCATCGGAAAATTTAGGAACGACCACACTGACCGAACATCACATAGATGTCCTCTCTGCAGCCGCCATCAAACATCGGCCAAGGAGAATGTCACCCAAACTTCTGCAAGTAGTACACGAAGAGATAGAGAAGATGTTCAGGAGTGGAGTAATAGAGCGATCGGCAAGTGAATGGAGTAACGCCCCGGTAATCATCAAGAAGCCAGACAGGAGTTATAGATTTTGTATAGATTATCGCGACCTCAACAAAGTGACCCGGAAGGATGCATATCCTATCAGGAGCATGGATTCCATATCGGACAATTTGCGTAAAGCCAAATATTTGACCAAAATTGACCTCAAGCAAGCCTATTTTCAAGTATCGATGGAGCAAAGCAGCAAGAAATTTACAGCATTTGCAGTGCCGGGGTCAGGACTTTAGCAATTAGTAAAAATGCCCTTCGGATTAACGAATGCGCCCATGTGGCGTCCAGTATGAACCACATGTGTTTGGATACTTGGACGACATCATTATAGCGACCGAGACCTTTGAGGAACATCTCCAATGGTTGGAGCTGGTCCTCAAGAAGCTGGTCGAAGCAGGATTGGTAGTAAATCGGAAAAGTGCGAATTCTGCTGCTCGAGAGTGACGTACTTAGGCTTCTTGCTTGATAAAGATGGATTGCGACCAGACCCAGAAAAGGTATCGCCAATGACAGAATATCCAGCACCAAAGACCGTTAAGCAGCTGAGACGATTTCTGGGTATGGTAGGATGGTACTCGCGATTCATTGAGAACGACTCAGAGATGAAAATTCCGTTAGTGAAGTTACTAAGAAAGGGGCAAGAATGGAAATGGGATAGCGACCAACAAGAGGCCTTTGAAGGTCTAAAGAAGGCGCTAACGGTAGCTCCGGTCCTGGCAAGGCCAGATTTTGGCAAAACCTTCACGGTCCAGAGTGATGCAAGCGGAGTGGCGATTGGGGCGGTTTTGACAGAGGAAGGGGATGATGGAGAGCACCCCATCGTATATGTGAGTAGAGTACTCACGGCAGCTGAACGAAATTATACCACGTCCGAAAGAGAATGCTTGGCGTTATTATGGGCCATTAAGAAGTTGCGACCATACCTTGAAGGGTACGAATTCAAGGCCATCACCGACCATAGCGCCCTCCAATGGCTTCGTAATCTAAAGGACCCTACTGGACGACTAGCCCGTTGGGCACTTGAAATGCAGAAGTGGAACTTCGAAGTCGAACCATCGGAAGGACACTCTGCTGAAAGTGCCTGATGCGTTGTCCAGCATGTATGAAGATGGCGGGGAAATAGCTGGATTTGAAGAGATACAGGACGAGCGATACGTAACTAGGATGGAAGAAGTACAAAGACACCCACACCGATTCCCAGACTGGCAAAGAAAGTAGGAGGAATGGTTCGGTCTAATATAGGGAGCGTAGCAGCTGCCAGGTAACAATAGCGCGCTCGAACCGAGCAGGTATGAAAATCCAACAGGTAGGAAAATATTCATAACACCTGCAAATTTGCTCTGATCGACTTGAAATTTTTACACAATATTCTTGAGATACAACGCATTCAGTTTCAAAAATAAAAAAAAATACGAAAAAAAAAATTTAAATACCTTACCTCCCCCCTTAACTAAGTTATTTCGTTTGTATTTTCTCATTTTGTATTTTTATATGATCACGTATAAGATTATCTACTGAATAGAGTTAGGTCAGATTAAATGTTCTTTATTTGTTTTCGAGATTCTTTTATCCATTTGTAAAAATGCTGAATAAAATTTTCAGTCATTCTCTTTCGCTTTGAGTTTGTGATGCTTTAATTATTAACAATTTTCCTTTATTTTGAAATTTTAAGGTAAAAAGAACCTCGTATTTTGCTATTACTGTTGGTCTAGTATCTGAAACAAATGCTTGTTTCTGAAGGTCGCGTGTAGATTTTATCTGAAATCAGTGAATTGTATATTGTTATTTGATCATATTATTTTGGTTGAATGTGTGAAAAGCGTAGGCGGTTCATATGCACTACCTTTGTTTTATTCTCTTTCAACTGTATTTTTACATTTTCATTTTCCCAAATATATAACACTAAATAAGGACCAGTATACGGATCATCGAATTAATGCGGCTTGGGTCCCTTTTGCAACCAAACGTAATCACCTACTTTGATTTCTACGTGATTAGCCTTTAAATCGTAATATCGTTTCGCTCTCTCATTAGCTAGGGAGATTCTTTCGGCAGCTATTTCACGTAAGGCGCTCAGGCGTGAGATAAGATCTTGCATGTAGTCGGCGTACGCAGGTAAAAGGTCGTGGGCGGCGGGGGAGGATCGTTTGACGGTAGTCGTGCTAGACGCCCAAATACAAGCTCGTAAGGTGTGAAAATGGTCGATTCATTTCGCCCGGAATTATGATTAAGCATTGCTAATTCGACCCATTCGGCTTCTTTAGAAATAAACATCTTGAGAAGGGGAACAAAAATTATGAATTTCGAAAATTGATCTTGCATGCTAAGTATGTATTCATTACCCATTTTAGTTTTAGGCAATGGTCCGACTATATCAAGAGCTACTTTAGCAAACAGTATTGCTGGATAATCAGTAATAATTAAATTTTGCTTGGTTTTGACTCTAACTAATGTTTTTAAGGGATAACACCACTCTAGAGGCCGAAAAAAAGGCCTAATTTAGACAATTTATTCTGGGATTATGGGAAAAGGAATAGTATTCATATTTAGATTGTTTATTTAACACATATTGATGTATGAAAAAAAAATTTTTTATTATGATTTTTGTACAAAATGGCGGCGCTACAGCAGATCTGCGGAAAAAGATTTTTTTGAAGGTGCTCCGCGGGCGCACCAATTCCTCAAAAACCGTGAGAGCTGGAACAAAAAAAAATTTTCTGAAGCTACATACTAATAGCTATCAAAGTACATAGGATTTTTTTTTATTCCAATTTTTGTAGAAACTGTGCACTTCTAAACAAAACATATGAATTTTTTACTAAAAACAGAGTAGTAAATTGTTAATAAAACAAGTAATTTTCAAAATGTCAAAAAACGGCTACGTACTTTGATGGAGAATATATTTGTGAAGCTACTGTAAAAATTGCAAGTCGATCCATGCAATGGTGTTGAAGCTATGAGTGCGACCAGTTTGAAGAAACCTGTTTCGAGAAAAACGCGTTTAAAGTTTTCGGAGCATTTAAATCCTTGAAATTTTTGTATACCTCTAATCTGCAATGCTTGTCCGTAGATTTGGCTATCTCTATTGATATCTGACTCCTCCTCTTCCTTCCTGGCTGATTTTAAGGACATCCGGACCTCTCTGGCATCGTCTGTTAGGGATCTCTCGGAAAACTTGATGCGACGCGCGTCCGCCTCCACGCAGACATTATAGCAGTTCGGTCCGATTGTCAAGCCCAAGTGTTGCATCAGCTTCATGACACTTGAAAGGCCATCATTGTAGATACCTGCAGCAATATATACTGCGGTATCGAGCACGTGTTTGCCACTAGAGAAAGATTTTGGAGCCATAGACCAGACAGTCGCATTGAAACTTTCGTTGCTATTTTGTGTGAAGCCGCCTAAGCAACGCGTAAGTAGATCGTCACTGCTTAACAGCGTTGCGTAGATTTCATTGCGCATTTTCTTCTCAGAATCATGATTCCTACGAATTGCTAAACCATAATAAATTGCCAATTCGTCTATGAGCTGGCCAGTAAGCTTGCCTTTTCCTCCAAGTCCTTTTATTTGTTTTTTCAAATTACGGAGACGAGAATCCATCCGCTTCTGCACATGATCGATACATTCTTTTTTTTTACGGTGAACTTTTCGTAGGGCTCAGAATCTATGATTCCTTTGAAGGTTTTCGAATCTCCGTCGCCCACGTAATTAGAGTACTTCAAATTGTGCAAAGATTCTGAGCGCTGGAACATTTCGATGACGGCGGCCACTTCCATTTTTCCTGCGGAGCCGACGTGGTTCGCTTGGCATTCATCTTTGTGAGTTTGGCTCCACTCCTTGAACTCGATGGTGTCAGTTTTGGTTTTCCAAAATTCACAAGCTTTGCAATATTTAGATTTCATCAAAACATCGACTACTTTGCCAGTATACCAGCCGATAAGTGAAACAAACCCGTAAAGAGATGAAAAACCACGCTTCCTCCACGAACCATCACCAGATACAGTAATGCCATTTGGATCGTCAGTTTTTTCTCGTTCTTTTTTAGCTGCAGTTTTCATACTGAGCTTACAAACAGCTTCTGCATCAAAGGCAATTTTCTTAACAACTGTATCGTAAAACGATTGAAAAATTGGCCGCGGGAAATCCATGAAGGATGCCATTCAATCCTATTCCTGGTAATCGCATGGCAAGAACAATTCTGCTATTAATATCATATCTTTCTCAATAAATAGACAACTAGGAATAGTAATCTGATCACAGTTTTTACAGGAAATCACAATTTTGAAACCCAAGCCTCGCTTTCCAGTTTCGGTGAACGTTACATTGGATTTCCATTTTTTACATACAAGAGCTTGCGATATCGCGGAGAACACTGCTACAAAATTCAGGATTTGGTAACCGAAACCTTCATTTACTTCAAAATCATCGAAGTTTACATCTGATAATTTTTTAGCCGATGTACTAATGTTCTCCAGGCTTGGCTTCTCCAGCTCGTAACGGTTTTGCGGCCGTCGGTTTGATATTCTCGGTTTTTTTGCACTACTCCTTCCTCCTTGGCCGTTTTTTTGTCATAATACACGACTTTTCTCGAACTCATATTGTTTATTCGAAAACTTTTACAATAACAAAACACGTTATTAATATTTGAACGAAAATGTACGTAAAGAAAAGAAAGCGTCTGCACGGCGTCGCTTGGCAGCTGTACTAGTTCACACACACACACACACACACACACACACACACACACACACACACACACACACACACACACACACACACACACACACACACACACACACTTCTATTCAGTGTTAGTACACCCTGGTGGACTTCTGAGAAACCACAATGACCATAAGCAATAGAATTTGGACAGGTAGGAGCACTACATAGTCGATAAATCACAGCGCGGCGTGGTGGCTGATTCAGACGTCACGGCGTGCTCCGAGGCGCTGCGGCAAAATCGAGAATTGGACCTCTTACAAATTTTATTTCTGTATAAAACCAATTGGATATGATTTTTAAGGGTCCAAAGTATCGTTTAAGCCAAAAAAATCGATTTTTTGAAAATTTTAGACTGGTGTTACCCCTTAATTGACATTGCTTGCATTTTTGGATGAATTGTTGTACTTCCTGTTTAAGGGGGAAGTCTGCTTTAGGAGACGAAAAGAAGTGTTTTTTCAGCGATTTTTTTGAAAGAGAAGGAAATGATTGCGGTAAACAAAATTTTGAAAACATAATGTACTATATTTTAGCTTTAAAAAACAATTTTTGTTATTAAAAAATATTAAAATTTCTTCAAGTTATGACCATTTTGCCGGAGCGCCTGGAGTCTGCACTTTCTAATCGGTGCCGGTGATGGAGGTCGTGCGGTGCGTCTGAAACAGTCGAGACAAAATTATTTTCAATTTTAATAAGTTTCTTTTCTATATGAACTCAAAAAATACCGAAGAAGTTGTCAAATTGTCAAAAAAAATTCACTTTTTCAAAGCTTTCTTCGAAAGCTTCCTGAGAATTTTTCTCCCAGATAAATGGTTGATTTTTCTTTAGTAGAAGGTTCAAGGGTCTGGCTATTTTTGCAAAACCAGGTATAAAAGAATTGTTTATATTTTTTGCTGTTTTGGGCACTGGAAATTTTTTTACTGTTTCTATTTTTTTTGGATCGGGCTTTAAGCCATTACTGCTTATAATATGCCCAAGGTAATTAATTTCTTCCTTTAAAAATTCGTATTTGTCGGGTTGCAATGTCAGGTTAGCTTTTATTAATCTTTTTAATAGCTCAGCTACTATTTCCCAATGTTCTTCGATGGTTTCAGAAAAAATACAAATATCATCAAAACATGCTACTACACCTTTCATACCTGCGATTAGCGCCGTGATAAGAGCGAAATTACAATGGAAGGTTGTTTTGTGTCTATCATCTTTTTTTATAAAAATTTTATGGTAACCGGAAACTATATCGAATACCGAAAAATATTTTGCGCGCCCCAATTTGTCTAAATATCAGTTATATTGGGTACCGGATGATTGTAATCAGGTATAATTGCATTAAGCTTTCTGAAATCTACCACCATTCTATAACGTTTATTGCCTTTTGAATCGGGCTTTTTATCAACGCAAAACACTGGTGCTGAGTAAGAGCTGATCGAGGGCTCGATTATATCGTTGTCTAGTAATTCTTGTACTTACTTATTTATTTCCTCATTTAATACAGGAGGGTGGCGGAATTGTTTGATATGAATGGGTACATTACTATTAAGGGGGATTTCGTGCTCAAGCACAGTTGTTGCCGGCAACTTATCTCCAGTTATATAAAATCTATCTGCATATTGGTCTATTAGCCGCTCTACCGAAGCTCTCTGTTTGCCGGTCAGATAGTCGAGGCGCAAGAGTGCTTTCACCTTGTGTGCTCTGCTGTCGTTACCCTTCGCATTCTTATCGGAAATGGACATTATCTTACTTTTCTTCATTCCATTTGCATTTATTATGATTTCGATTTCGTGCGTTTAATTTACTATTTTCATATTTTGGATCTCGATTTTCGGGACTTCGAATCTCGGTTTTAGAAGTAAAATTTTCGTTTTTCGGATATCGGATTTCGGATGTCGTATTGGAAGTGTTTTGCGTATATGATTTTTGATTTTGCGAATTTCGATGTTCTAAGCTTGAATTTGACAAATGTTCGGGTTTTCATTGCACGCGCTGTTCTGCGTTTTCAGTAAAAGTAGCGGATAAAAACTTATGTACTTTTTTATTTTTAATTGACGGTAATTTTAGAAGCAATTTATAATTATCGATTATAAAATATTGTTCTCTATAATTGATGTCTACATCATAATTAATAAATATTTCACTGCCGAGCAGACCGTCTTCCTCAATAGGACAATCATCTGGTACTAAGTGAAAATAAAATGTTAAATCATGAAATTGCATTGGAATTTTGTCATAAGTATTTATGCTACTTTTTGTTATACCAGTTAGTTCTAAAATTTCGTTAGCATCGACTCGAATATAACGCGACTTTTTTTAAATTTTCAAAAGTGCTGGCCCAGCGCCGGTGTCTAGCATTAATGACAACGGTTGCGGGCAACAATTTGTTTTTAGCATAATAGTTGGTGAACAATTATTAATGCTTAGTAGAACAATCTTTTTTATTAATTGTATTGTTGATTGTTTCTCGTATAATTTTGACACTGAGGTTGTGGGATTTCCCTGATTGCGTTGTTCTCCGGGAACCCGTTTTCGTTTCCCTGATGCATTTCTCGCATTTTGTTGTTATATGCAAGTTTTCTACATTCATTTGTTCTTCTGTGTTTTAGCATGCATAATCGCGCTCTATGTCGATTGCTTGGTCGATCGCGGCGTCTAGAGATTCGTGTTTGCTCATTCGCCCTTTTATAACCCATTGCAGACCGCGAATGAAATACGCTACACTATCATTTTCTAATTCGGATTTAAGATCTGGTCTGTGCCTCTTTTCACGCAACGCGGCCTCGTATGCTTCTTGTGCGGCAAATTTTAATCTATTCGAAAATGAAATGACATTTTCGTCGTATCTTTGTTTCATTGCTGCTAATTCGCCCAGTAATTCGTGAAAACGTTTTGCGGACCCGTATGTGCGATCAAAATACATTATAATCTCCTTCATATTAAGAGAAATTCTTTGTTGTGTACTTTTTAATGCTTGTCCGGACAAGCGCATTTTTATCAATCTCGCTAAATCAGGCTCATTACACGGTGGTATCATACTTCGCGCTTCTCTACATCCGTCCAAAAAAATTCTAAGTGGGATATTATAACCGTTAAATTTTGGAATCATTTCGACTGCGTCTTTAATTGATAGATTGCGAACCGAGGTGAGAGTGTTGTTTTGAAAAGTTTGTAAAGTGTTGTACGGTTGTCTACGATAATTATTTGTTGGGTTTGTATGATACGGTGTGCTGTGTATATTTGGAGTAGCAAAAAGTGGAGATGTTCTTGTAACGTCAATTTTTTGGGTGTGGTCATTATTTTGTAGTAGAAATTTAGAATCTGTTTTGGGTGGGTTTGTCGTATTTGTTGAGTTAACAATAGATTGATGGGCAGTTACTTCCGTCATTTCGGCCTTTTTGTTTAAAAGTGTGTGTATTTCGTGGTAAAATTTCTTAATTGACTTACTATCTCTAATAGTTTCTATAATTTCTTTGCAACTAATATTGTTGTGAATTAAGTCTAGAAGTATGTCTATCTTTAATTTATTCTGACACGCGTCGTGCATTTTTGATATGTCCATGCTATCTTGTAAAAATTCGCAAATTTTACTTACGTCGTCCGCGCATTCCGGAATCTGTTCGCTCGCGATTTGATATCGTTGTTGTAAAAATGCTAATAATTCTCCTAAATTTGTTTCGCGATTGCCCGCTGCAAAATTTGGGTCAGTTGCCATTACATATTTTTTTATAATGTCGGTGGCCTCTTCATTTCTTAATTTCTTTTCCGATTCTACGTTGGCCATGTTTGAATTTCGAAAAAAAAATTTGCTATCCGCGCTAATTGCTATTAGAATACCCCAGAGAGTGGGCCCCCAATTGTTACGTCGCACGTAAGAAATAAATGGCGCGAAGTTAATGTGGAATTAAATCGCGTTCGCCTCTGGTTTTGGTCAATACTTGCATAATTTACCTGGGAGTCGACGCTTTAGCAAAAGCAGGATAGCGAAGATGATATTCAATATGATAGTAGTGAAAATAGGAAGTGCGAGTTTACAATAGGATTACAAAGGCTTAGCAAGGTATTTTGGGGCTTACGTTGTGTGCGTGTGTAGACCTTGGTTCCTCGTAGTCGGGCCGGCTGAGCTGCGCTGCGCTGCGGGTGGTGTTGTACTCGAGATGGTGGCGGGAGATATGAATAGGAGCGCAGGTCTAGTGAATAAATAAGCGCGAGCAAATAAGTTTAAGAGCAGATTTATTATATTAGAAGTACAAAGTTAAATATAAGGGCGTGTCCCTTTTACAAGTGAGAAATCAAATAACAAACTGGTGCGTACGTGCTTACGGCTCAAAGTTCGAATGCAGAAGGCTTTATGCTGAAGGCAAAAGTGTGAGGGCAAATGGCGAGGAGCCTTGGGGAGCTATGCCTTTTATAACCGCGCGGGGATCCCATGCTTAGCCTACACTAGGAATTGATTATGCGTACTCTAGGAGGGGGCGACAAAGGTATAGAGTCGCGGAAGGTAATTCGGAAAATATTGAGGTGAATGAATATGCCATCGTGGAGTACGAGGTAGACAAGGTAGGATACTTGTTATATAGCGTAGGTCGATAAGTAGGATTCAGTATGGTAAGATACATATAGCTTGATGACGAGAAGGTGTATGTTGGGCGATGATCTAGACGTAACAGTGGCTTCATTACTTTTCTTATAATAAATATCAATTAAATAATTATCGAAATTACAAATTTTCAAAATTTAAATTTTAATAATTTTCAAATAATTCATATTTAATGTCTATTGTTAATTGTATTTTATATGTGAGTGGTGCACGACCATAAAAAAATCCGGTGGGTAACAGAAGGGGTACCCCCCCCCCCCTCCTTTGTTACACAATATACTATTTTTTTTCTTATAAGAAGCTTTGTAAAAATAAATAATAATGTTTTTATAACGTGTTAGAATCATGGTCTGGGGCAGTTCGATTTAAAATGCACTATTTTTAGAAAATGTCCGTATTTATGTGTGAAAAAAATGAGATGTTCAGTAATAAAGTGTACACTATTTAGTAAAATTTTTTAGTTGTTAGTTTTCTCTTGTCGAGAAAAATATCGTTTATTAAAAAAATCTATTTTGTACGTCATACGAGAACATGAGTAAAATTGAATTATTCCCTTTATAAATTTCAAGAAAGGTAACTTTAACGATCTCTTGGCTGAGTTATTTGCACAGTTCGTCAGGACTTTTATTTTTCAGAATATTTGAGGTTATATTTTTTACAGAATTTTTGTGATCGCTTATATCTCGAGAACGGCACGGTCATTTTTTTTTGTTTTTTGATGAATGTACGAAAGAAGATTGCTTGATTTATTTTTATTTTATAACCATTTTTCTATTTTACGATATTTTAAAACCTATAATGCAATTTATGATCATAAGCTTATACTTTTCTGTAATTTATTTTTTAACAAACAATTTTTGAAAAAAAACACCTTTTTGAGGTGCGCGATGCGCGTGCTGTATTATATCAAATCGTTTTATATATACCGGTTACATTATACAAGTTTTTTTCACCCAAACTTTATATACATTACCATATGGATTTCAATTTTAATAAGTTAATAAATTACTGTCTACAAAAAATTTATTTCAATGTGTATTTTTAATATTAAAAAGTTATATTAACGTATATACGAATCCATATATATATATCCATATATATTACAAGTAATTTAGCAAATATAATGTACAATAAATGTTTGCATTAAAAAATTTGCAAATAAGAAAAAATAATTATTAAAATCACACTAACGACTTGTGGGGCAAATTTCAATGCCACACGTGATCGTAAATATAAGTTCTGGCTTGTGGGGCGAATTTCACACCACGGGTGAGCGACTTTTGCTGCCGCGCGTGATCGTAAACATGCGTTGTTATTTCGTGGGGGAAATTTGACACCGCGGTAGTCAGTGCATTCAACCGCTGTCTTAGAGTGGGGATATTTTTAGACCACGCACGATGTATAATATGCCTTCTTAAACCGCGGGGATTATTTTCGCCCATGGTTTTCTCAGTGTAGATGTTCATTTAATGACAGCAGATTTGAAGAAATAGTGGTAACTCCTGAATTTGATCTTGAAATTGATTCACATGAAACAGACGCTGAAAGTAGGGCAGAAAATGAGTTTCTATTTTTCTTACAATACTAACATGATAATAATAATTTGATGTATTTTATATAGTCCAATTAGCTAGTTGAATGAATTACGAATAATTTCAGCCCTGGTAAAATTCTTTTCATGCACTTGGCTGGCCAGGAGCCTGGGCGTACGACCTGGAAATACAAAGTTGAGCAACATCAAGTTAAAATAAAAGTATATTAGTATCAGAATATATTATGTCAAAGGATCGTCAGTGGTCTTGCGAAAGTAGAGGTGCACGACGCGGGAGAATAATAACCGTTGTAATACTGATCTTTGTTGGAAATAGAATAATATATATCTTTATTGATAATACATTGCGTGCTATCTGAACAACAGTTCGCTCGAAATTCCGACTCTCGAGAGCGTCGCTTGCCTCGCTCGAGACTCGAAGGCGCTCGGCTACGCTCGGCCTCCTTCGTACACACTTGGTACCTTCGCTACGCGCTCGCATTAAATGCGATGACTCGCCTCAACACTTCCGCCGTCGGAGCGTTTTATGCTCAGTCTGAGATTCGTATATAATTCAATAAATCTACTCTTTGGTAGCGCTTTGGTAAATATATCCGCCAATTGAACTTCGGTAGGCACGAAGATTACATTGATTTCACCGTTTTCGACTTTCTCGCGAATGTAGTAAAACTTCACATCAATATGTTTCGTGCGCTTGTGAAATTCCGGATTGTGAATTAAACGAATCGCGCTCTGGTTATCGACGTACAAATTCGTCGACTCGTTTCGCAGGTACCCTAGTTCGCTTAACAGCGCACGTAGCCATACAGCTTCTTTCGCCGCCGTCGAAGCCGCGATATACTCCGATTCCGCCGTACTCATCGACACGAGTTTTTGTCGCTGAGATGACCACGTTACAATTCCGTTTGCTAGGCGAAACGCGTGACCCGTCGTCGACCTTTTTGTCGCTATATCGCTCGCGAAATCCGCATCTGAATATCCCGCGAGTTCGATTCCCGATTTCGATGCTCGGAACTCTATTCCCATTTTCGATGTCTCGATCAAATAAGCAATGATTCGCTTCACTGCTCGCTAATGACTCTCATCGTGTTCGTTCTGAAACTTACTAACCGAATTTACCGCGTATACAATATCTGGTCGTGTTACTACCGCGAGAAACATTAGCCTTTCGGTCGCTTCTGACTCTATCAGATACAAAATTGTATGAGGATCAGCCGGCACGGAAACCCCTTTTGCTCGACTCATTCCGAATCGCTCGATGACTTTCTTCGCATAGTAGCTCTGGATGTACGAACATCAACCTCGACTCGCGATCTCGACTTATTTGCATTCCGACGAAGCTACTGCAATCCCCGATCGTTATCTCGAATTCTTTGCTTATCTCACTGATAATTTTCTCGATTACAATTGCAGAGTTCGCTGCAATTATCCCGTCGTCTACGAACAGCGCGAGGTACACTTTACAATCGTCATAGGTACCCACAAAGACACACTTGTCCGCATTAGTCTCTTTCAGATTGAATCTCTTTAAAACACTCGCGATTTTCAAGTTCTAGCAGCGCGGTGCCTGCTTGAGTCCGTACAATGCCTTCTCAAGAAGACACACCACTTTATCTCGGCTTTCGTTTACCTCCAGTCCCGTCGGAATCTCCATCATAACGACCTCGTCAAGAAGTCCATGGAGAAAAGCAGTTCGAACATCGAACTGTACTGCTTCGAGATTTTCTTCCGTGATGATCGCTAAGAGTACTCGAAGAGAATCGTACCTGACGACTGGTGAGAACGTCTCCAAATAGTCCATGCCTTCTTGCTGCATGAAGCCTCTGGCACACAGTCGTGCCTTGAACCTGACGACGCTTCCTTCCGTGTCGTGTAGTATTTTGAAAACCCATTTCGAATCTATGGTTTTTCCGCCAGGGATCCTTGGCACTATCTTCCACGTCCCGTTCTTTCTATGTGCATCGAGCTCGTCCTGGATGGCTTCCGCCCAGTGAGTAGCCTCTGGACCCGATACAGCTTCTTGATATGTTTATGGAATATTGTATTCCACGAGACACAGTTCATACCTCTTCGGTTGCTTGATCGTTGCTCGATCGCGCAACGTTCTTGGTACCGGGGTCTCTTGCACCTGTTGTGCTGTCTCATCACTCGCTGCTCCTTGTTTGCTCTCGCGTTTCCGACGGCCTCATCATCGGCTTCGTCGCCGACGACAGTTCCGTTACCGTCTTCTGCATCTTGGCAGTCTTCTTCGTCGATCTCGCTCTCCATTGGGAATGTGAGTTCGACCTCGGACACTGGTACCTCCGATCTTCCACCATTCTCTCGTTCGTTGAACGCTACATGCCTCGAAATAGACACAACTTTCGTAACAGGGTCGTAACACCTGTAATTCGACGACTCGCTGTCGTAGCCCACGAGAATCAACTTCTTCGCTCGAGGATCGAATTTTGTGAGCTTCTGTTTCGGCATGTGGCGAAGATCCGGTTTCTTTCCCGTCCACATCTCGTACGGCGTACAACTTCCGCCCTTTCTCGACTGCCCAGTCCTGTTGAGTGTGTAGACCGCTGTAGCAGTTGCTTCCGCCCAAAGATGCGTCGGTAGCTTTCTCGCCTGCAGCATCGTTCTCGCTGCTTCCACTATCGTGCGATTATCTCGCTCAGACTTCCCATTCTGTTCCGGAGTGTATGGAGCCGTGGTCTCAAGCGTGATTCCCCTCTTCTTCATATATTCGTTCATCCTCTCGTTACGGTACTCGGTACCGTTGTCCGTACGTAGCGTCTTCATCGTGCGCCCGAATTTGTTGTTCACTAGGCGTTTGAATTCCTTGAATCGCTCGTACACGTCCGACTTATGACGAATGAAATACACGACTCGGAAATTTGTCGCGTCGTCTTTGTAGAGTACATAATACTTCGCTCCTCCCAACGACTGCACTGATATTGGTCCGCACACGTCGCTGTGAATGACCTCTCCGGGCTCGCTCGCCGTCTTCTTGCTCTCTCTCTCTGGAACGGAAGTTTGTGTAGTTTGCCGTACTGGCAAACCTCGCAGAAGAAATCTTCCACGTTCTTGAATATTACTCCATCCACAAGCTCTTGATTCGCCAATTCTGTGAGTGCCCGCTTGTGTATATGACCGAGTCGCTCGTGCCACATTTTAAAGTCCATCGCCGTCACATTGACTTCTCGATGCTTCTTCGGTCTTCGGAAATACAATCGATACAGCCCGTTGTTCTGTTTTTCACCAGATGCCTCGACGATGCCTCCTCGCGTTATATCTACGACTCCGTTTTCGAACTCTAGTTTGAATCCCTTGTTCGTGCATGCTCCGACTGAAAATAAATTTCGTGTAACACGAGGTACGAGTAGCACATTCTCGATGGTACCGCTTTCCCATTCGCCGTTGATGAACTTCTCGATGCGGATTCTCCCAACGCCTGCTACCTCGCATACTCCATCATCACCCAGTAAAACAGTTTCCCCTTTTACCGGCCGCAGCTCCTCGAACCAGTCGAGACGCGACGTGACGTGCTCCGACGCTCCGCTGTCGGTAATCCAGACGTCCCTCTTGTCGGCGTCCCGCAACCGTCTTGACTGCTCGGCCGAAGGCTGTTGTTCTCGATTCTCCACTACTAGTGCTTCCGCGCTTTGTTTCTGCGACTGAACAATGAACGCGCACCCGCGATTCTACTGACCTTTGTTATTGTCCTTACTGTCGCCGTCCTTCTTCCGCTGCTCGCACTGACTTGAGTAATGTCCCTTTTCCTGGCACCGAAAACACTCGATATTCTTTTTCGACTTTTTCTTCTTTGTGTCCTTTTCTTTCGAACGCGGACCGTCCCTCGAACCGCTTTGTCTGGTGACTGTCAACGCACTCGCTGTGTCACCGTATTCACTGTCGTTCGAATCTTCCCGTATGAGCCTCTCTAGCAAATACGTGATCGTCTGACGCGCCGGGTCCACGCTATCCCACGCTGTCCTGAACACGTTGAATTTCAGCGTTAAACTCGATAGAATTTTCGCGATCACTGCCGCGTCGGAGATCCTTTCTCCGAGATCGATCAACTGCCGCGCCATGGTTTGAACCGCACTTACGTGCTGAATGGCCGTGTCTGTCGGACCCATCTTGCAGGAATAGAACCTCTCTGTTAACGCGCCGACGTTCGATGCTGATTTCTGTTCGTGTACTGCGATGAACTTGTCCCACATTTCCTTAGCGGTACCACACACTAGTACACTCACTACTTGTTCGTCCTCCATAGCCGACGCGATAATCGCCGTCGCTTTGGCACTGTCTTTTATCCACACTTTCGTAAGCGCCAGAAGAAGCTAGTCACCGATTTCCCAAAGTTGCGGTCGTTTTCTCCTGATTGCATTACGTAATCTTTTCGAAACTTCAACGTAGTACTCTTTATTGATTATCTGGCCTGTAGGGGCATATTCGTGGTGCACAACGCCCTCATAATCGAAAAAAACAATCAACATTGACTTGATGAACGCGGATCACTGTCAACAGATGTGCGGCCACTTTTGAACTGCCTATACCACTCTTTTATTTGTGTTTTGCCGATACACTCATCTTTAAAGGTCTTTTGCAACATTTCAATAGTTTCCGCACAACATTTACCGAGATTAAAGCAAAATTTTATGCAAATTCGCTGTTCGGTTCGTTCTGCCATTTTTAGCAATAAGCAAATTGCGACGAACGCAAAAAAGTCGTTGTAAACAAATACACGCTGCGCGGGAACTAAGGCGTTTCATCGGTATCTCAGGCTACTGACGAGAAGGTTAGGAGTTGCTGGTGACGTTCGTACCCTCCAGAGGTCGCCTGAGTCTCTCCGCGCGAAGATATGAACGTAGGTCGGATACTTTTGGGACAGACCTCGTATTCTCGCTGATACGTTTTTCCCCGATGCCCGAGATCGACGCACTTCGATCTCTTTTCGAGCACCTGCCTCGCGAACACTTGACTCTTTTGTCTCTCGGCAACGTGCCTCTCTCGACACGCAACAATGGCCGCCTCTAGCTACAAGCCCGCACGCTTCTACTTCCCGTACTTCCGCGATCCAGTAACTCTCTCGCTTTCCAGCAAAACCGCACTTTTAACCCGTTAACCTATTATGTCAAAGGGTCGTCGGTGGTCTTGCGAAAGGAGAGGTGCACGACGCGGTAGAATAATAACCGTTGTAATACTGGTATTTGTTGGAAATAGAATAATATATATCTTTATTGATAATACACTACGTGCTATCTAAACGACAGTTCGCTCGAAACTCCGACTCTCGAGAGCCTCGCTTGCCTCGCTCGAGACTCAAAGGCGCTCTGCTACGCTCGGCCTCCTTCGTACACACTTGGTACCTTCGCTACGCGCTCGCATTTAAATGCGATGACTCGCCTCAACAGAATATCTGTCAATAACATACCTGAAACCATTATATAACTTTTTTATCCACTGCAGTAACTATTGTGACATAAAACATGTCATAAGTGTATAAATACAAGAAAAATATACGGATTAAAGTATAATAAATAACTTGAACCATAATAAATAACTGTATCCATAATAAGATGAACCTCTTAAAAGCGTAGTTACTTCCTTTATGTGATGCCTTTAGAATTCATGATATTCAGAATTATTTCATTAAAAATATATTGTTTACTTTGTCTCTTACATGCTTGTTTTGCTGAAAAACAAATAAATATGACACTAAG
Organism: Gastracanthus pulcherrimus; assembly: GCA_949152435.1. Lineage (NCBI taxonomy): Eukaryota > Metazoa > Arthropoda > Insecta > Hymenoptera > Pteromalidae > Gastracanthus > Gastracanthus pulcherrimus. The sequence continues at coordinate 63,235,694 of OX424573.1, read as the reverse complement.
TAATATATTTTTTCCAATATTTAGATTAGTTATAAAACGAAAATACGTATTTGGTGAAAGAATTTGCTTTTTATAAATCAATTTTATAACAACTATTGTGCTGTATAAAATTCAAATGTTATGTTTATAATAGTAAACACTACCACTAACTGTCAGATGCAGATCAACTGACTGACAGAGTCAGTACTGTAGAAACGTTTTTAAGTTTTTATTCCACTATTCCATCACGGACCATGTGCGCGGCGATGCGAGTCTTCGAGCTGCTCGGCTTTCGCCTGCCGTATGCGCTACGCCCGAAGTCTGCTCGAGCGGTTCGATCCACGTCCGATGTACATCGATCAAGCTCGATCGCTTCCGAGGATCTTAAACGCGCTCGTGCCCGATCGGTGTTTACTCGATCAACCTCTAAGAGCGCCATCACAGTAGATTGCCCCTAAGCGTTCACTTACCGACGTTGGATATCAAAACTCATAAAACTGCATGACCAACTCATAAAGAGTGGCATCGGATGTTAATGGTATGATTCGCTTGTTGAATGATCGTGCCCGCCGCAGGAGGTGGTTGCATTTACCTGCAGATAAGTTAGTCCGTGTATTTATTTGTGTAACAATAATGAGTTGCGTAAACAGGCAAATATGTTAAAGTATTATACTTTGTCAGATGTTCGATAAAGATGGATATTGAGAGCCATACTTTTCTCACGCACAAATATATAAACGGATCTAAATTCAGGGTTTCTATTTGTCCACACATTTAAGTCAGGATACGTGAAAGAGCGGTGATGCAGGCAAGAAATGACTGGCGATCTGCTTGCGTAACGGCTCGGCGGTGCATGATTCAGGAGATGTAAGTCAGAAAAGGGCTGCATTATTCTACAGTTTTATGATAACTTTGAGCATAAAGAATTTAGTTACAACATTGACAATGAACATATAACCTTTTCTTGCATCTCAATATCTTGCAAGTGCAAACCCTGTAATTTGTTACCGCTGAATACATAGATAGATATATGATATGTTATTTGATCTGTAAGTAAAAAATATGTACAAAGTTAGAAAAAGCTTAAAATAATCACAGATTATTTATCACGAAGTTGTTTTCACCATTGAGTTCCGCTATTGGACATTTACTTATCTTACTATTACGTCATAACTCAATTGCAATATAATTTAGAATCAAGTCTCACTGATTATCAAGGTGTTTGAGTTCAGCAATAACCCACGGTGGAAGTTCTTTTTTTTGGTCTGACTGCTTTAGGTTATCGACAGCAGCCATGATGTTCTGGCTAAGATGTTCCACTCTACTGCCGATGTCCATGCCCGGGCAACTGATTGACGAGGACTCGTATGCATCGTGTAGAGTTAGGAGTTCCTTCAGCCTAATAAATATAAAATCGCTGTATGAGTAGCTGGAAAAACCAGGAAGGGGCTTCGATGCTTCAATGTCAATCGTGACATTAATGATGTTATGTTTGCTAAGAAAAGTCACCATTACGTTATTCAAATCCAGCACTACGTCATTGTCGTTGGAAAAATTATGTAAATCTAAGTTGGAGAATACTAACCTCATATTAATTTCAAATGCCAGTACCTTAAAAAAATTCGCATCCTGAGACGCTGATAGCACATTCGTGTTCAAATCTCCCATAACAATGCTACGATCGTAGTCTACCGAATATGATTTCAAATTATCTACAAGGTTAGAATTTTTTAACAAAACATTGTAGACATGTTTCCTTTCTGCACCCTACATGTGAGAGATTCAGGAAATCCCAGTTTCCCTTGGTCTACCATTGTCTAGTATATAAAGGACAACAACTTCTTCTTGCATATTTCCATGTCGTCTAATTATCAAAAAACTATCAACCTGAACGCATACGCCATCACCACTCTGTGCCTGAAACGCGTCTCATTCCTGCTGAATGTTTGGTAGAAGGCACGAGCTGTCGTAGTAAATTGACGGCAAATTTAAATATGTCTTTTAGGCGTGGTCGTTTTATCAAACCAGTCCTGAATCCCGCACATTCCGCCTCTCCACTGATACTTCTATCTAGTTAGTCCTGGCCGGCCAGGACCAGTGATTGCCCGGATGTTTTTAAATTCTCCAACGGCGCGAAAATTTTTTTCTTCCGCCCGTGGCAGTATCTTGCTGCTGACAATGCTGCTCTGGGACGCAACGATTGCGTGCAGATAAGTCGCAGAGAGGATACTTTTCTTAATAACAATTTTTCTTCGGATTAGGCTGTTACTCGTTTCCTGATCCAGAGACGATACGTTGATGTGCCTTGACTTAAGTCAAATAAATTTACTGTTGGCGCGCACATATTCGTGTACAAGTTCCTGGTTACATAGGCGGACAACCCATGACGAGGGACGACGCATGTGTTTTTTCGTTGGCACGGTAGCGGGAACCTGACCATCCGGCCGAAGCAAGAGTGTTGACACAATTATTTCCCACCCGATGGACGGCAGAACAGTTGTGAGCAGTTGCGAGCACCACGTCCGAACGTTGCTTTTCATTACCGTTCTTAATATTGGAAGTTGTTATTTCCGTTGATTCTCCAATACCACACCCGGCTCGTCCACGGGGGAACCACGCTCGCCACGAGCAGGAAAATCACCGCCGCGATTTTTCACTCGGTCCCGAATTTGACGGCGGCGACTACTTTGAGTCCGGAACTTGTTATTTTAGAATTTTACGTGTATCAAAACGAAAATAATATGTTTTGACAGCAAATGTCAAGTGATCCGCGTAAACCCCGAGATAATTCTCTAGTAAGTTCGTTGTACGTTTGAAGGATATCCGCACATAGTAAATGTTGTACACATTCGGTTTCTTAAAACCGGGCAAAAATATAATCTGTGAAGAAAAAGGTTCAGGACCATTGTTGTCTGACTTGTAACCCATTGGTCCATGGATTTACAAAAAAAACGAATCTCATTAGTTTAAGGGATCGCCATAGTCCTCCCTGTTGAAAATATATACGTATTTTCGTAACGTAATTTTATTACGTACAAAATTCGAACGTTTTAATACGTGTGTTTGGTACGTATTTTTGGTACATATAAAAATTGCAAGCTACAGTTTTCTTTAAAAATTACACTGTTTTTCTATCTATGGAAACCGTTGACTGGAAGTACCATGCGGATGATAACACCAAAAATAGGATATATGTCTATGTTATTTGTCATTTTCTATTGTTTTGTTTAAATAATTAAGAATGAATTAAGCTTGAAAATTTGATATGTTCCAAAAAAAACATACTAAAACGATCGAATTTGTTACGTACCGAAAATACGTACTTATTTTCAACAGGGCTGTTTTTTCGACCCTAGCTTCGTTTCCACTTTTTGGCGAAACGGCGGCTCGGCTTGAGATTTCTTTTTGAGGATCGCGTTCTGAAAGTCTAATAAAGGGCGCTTAACCGATTTTTTTATGATTTTTCGCCAAAAACTTAATTTATTACTAAATGCAAATAAGCAAATCAGTATTTGTATTGATTTCCATAGCAACCGACATGGCAACTACCACAACGACTTCCTATAACAAATATTGATCAACCTCGATAAATTAACATTTTGGCGAAATATACAAAAAAATCGGTTGAGCGCCCTTTATTAGACCCTCAGAATGCGATTCCCAAAAGGAAAACTCATTTCCGGTCGCCGTTTCGCCGAAAATTGGAATGTAAACGAAGGTCGATAGGCCTATAGAACAGAACTATGGCATGCCCTTAAGAATGATTTATAGCATTGCAAGCTATGATGTTGGCGTAAGTCAGTGAAATAAAAGTACGATATTAAAGATGAAATTCTCGCTTTCCTAAGAGGCACAACATGCAGGAAGAAGCTTTGCGATGGTGTTTAAGGTATATCGACTATTCCGTTCGCTTCTGATAAGCAATGAGCATAAGATAGGACTACAATTACAATCGTAACCTTTCGAAAAATTCTTCGGATTTAGTCCTGTCCTTCGCTTTTTAGGTCAAAAGACACGCTACTATTTTCAAGCTGGAACTATTATTCCATAGACTTGTAATGCGCAAAAAAAAATCCAGGATAACGATATTCGTCAATTTTAGACGATTCTTGCAGCATGAACATCGGGTTGATGATCATTTTGCGCACTTTAAACGCGTCGAAATGAATTACTCTCAAACGCGTATTATACACCACTATTACGCTGGTATGATACGCACAAGCGTGCGTATTATGTGCGAGACCAGAGATGCAGAATTGCATATACCAACGTTGAGATAATCTCTTGCCCGCGCGTGCGTTACTTCCGATACATTGGTTTCAAATGCCCACAATGTATTTATTATTTACAGGGCCAAAGATCCAGAACCGCATTCACGAGTATCGAAAATAATTTGTGCGCGCACGAGTTACTCCTGACATGCTGGTGTAATATGCATGCATCAATACCAGAATCTATGCGCGTGATTGCGTAGGCAACGCCACGCGTATACACGCGCCGAGATTTTCTCGCTTTAGTATATTATCCCCGCATTAAGACCGACTTGAGTGCGTGAGCGCGGTCGCATGCACAAAGTCGCCGAGATCTGCTACCTCACGCTATTCGCATGTATATGCCAAAGCTGCGCAGACATGTACCTACTTGCGCTCGAGCTCATATAGACCAATGCTGGCGTTTTAAGCGTCGACAGGCGCGCTGCCATCATCAACCTGCGTCAAGCTTCCCAGTAACATAACGTGTCTTTAAGACGATTTTGCAATACAAAAACATGTCTTTAAGATAGTTTTAGTTTACTGGGTTCGTACACTTGCGCTGGCTTTTTAATCCAGCGCCGAGCTTCGTAGACCGACGCTGGCTTTTTTATCCAGTGCCGAGTTTCGTAGACCGGCACTGGCTTGGCTGGCTTTTTCATCCAGCGCCGAATTTCGTAGATCGGCGCTGGCTTTGATGGCTTTTTAATCCAGCGCCGAGCTACTTAGACCGGTGCTGGCTTTTTAATACAGCGCCGAGCTCCGTAGACCGGCGCTGGCTTTTTAATCCAGCACCGAGCTCCTTAGACCGGCGCTGGCTTTGCTGGCTTTTTAATCCAGCGTCGAGCTTCGTAGGCCGACGCTGGCTTTTTCATCCAGCGCCGAGTGTCGTAGACCGTCGCTGGCTTTGCTGGCTTTTTAGTCCAGCGCTGAGCTCTATGGAGCACAGACCGGCGCATAGACCGGCGTTGGTTTTTAATCCAGCGCCGAGCTCCGTAGACCGGCGCTGGCTTTTTATTCCAACGCCGGCATCGGAAACCATAGTGCCGGGCAGGCCGAGCTGCGTAGAGTCGTAGACCCTACACGGAAAGAAGTTTTAGAACATTATAGCCTCTATAGGTACCACTATGGTGCCAATTATAGCACTATAGGACTAAGATATGAGGGAGCTGTGCTCTTTTTTTGAGTCCATCACGTTCTCACAACAATGGCTCAGTAGCGCTCCCATAATTTCGTGCCATAATGTTCCCCGCCATAGGTCGGTGAAAGCTGTCGAGACTGCCAAGCTAAACATAACCCTAATATTCTCGTATTTTATCCAGATCTAAAGTCAACACTGGGTCAGAAGAGTCTTTTTAATGTAATAGGACAACTGAATTTGCAAACAGTATTATAATTGCAGTTTGATAATTAGATTAAAAAGAACCTTCTGACCCAGCGCTGACTTTAGTTCTGAATAAAACATAAGAATTTTATATGTTAATTTTATCACATTTTTAAAAATTTTGTTTTAAGTAATTTTTCATAATCAATAGGGCAAGATAATGGTGTGAGCGAAATTTCAAAAGATTACTTAAAGTAGTTTGAGAGAATAGAGTAAATCAAACTTTCAGAAAAACCTATACACAGATAGAAGATTGAGAATTTAATCATTCAGGGTAAAATAAAGATATATAAGCTATCTAGATTTTCTAATATTTTCACTTTTAATATCTGTGTATTGGTTATTCTGAAAGTTTGATTTATTTGATATTCTCTTAAACTACAATAAGTTATTTATTGAAATTTATCCCACACCATAACCTAGCCTTGTGGATTATGAAAACAAATTTAAAAAAAACTTCTTAGAAACTAACATATAATATTCTCATGTTTTATCCAGATATAAAGTCAACGCTGGCTCAGATGGGTCTATTAATGTAGTTATAAAACTATAATTAATACAATGTCTGCAAGCTCATGTTTATAATTACATAAAAAAGACTCTTCTAACCCAGCTTTGACTTTATATTTGGATAAAACATGAGTATATTATGTGTTACTTTCAAATAAATAAATATTTGTGTATGGGTAACTTGAAAGTTTCATTGACTCCATTTTCTTTTAAACTACTTGAAGTAATCTTTTGCAATTTTACCTAAACCATTAATTAGCCCTATTTGATTATAAAAATTCACTTAAAATAAATTTAAATAAAATTACTTCGCAAGAACCTTATAGTATTCTCATGTTTGATTCAGATATCACGTCAACGCTATGTGAAAAGAGTCTTTTTAATGTAATTATAAACTTGAGCTTGCAAACATTTAATTAATTATAATTTTATAATTTCATTAAAATGACCCTTCTGACCCAGTGTTGACTTTAGATCTGGATAAAATACGAGAATATTAGGGTTATGTTTAGCTTGGCAGTCTCGACAGCTTTCACCGACCTATGGCGGGGAACATTATGGCACGAAATTATGGGAGCGCTACTGAGCCATTGTTGTGAGAACGTGATGGACTCAAAAAAAGAGCACAGCTCCCTCATATCTTAGTCCTATAGTGCTATAATTGGCACCATAGTGGTACCTATAGAGGCTATAATGTTCTAAAACTTCTTTCCGTGTAGGGTCTACGACTCTACGCAGCTCGGCCTGCCCGGCACTATGGTTTCCGATGCCAGTGCCGGTCTACGGAGCCCGGCGTTGGAATAAAAAGCCAGCACCGGTCTACGGAGCTCGGCGCTGGATTAAAAACCAACGCCGGTCTATGGAGCTCAGCTCTGGACTAAAAAGCCAGCGACGGTCTACGACACTCGGCGCTGGATGAAAAAGCCAGCGTCGGTCTACGAAGCTCGACGCTGGATTAAAAAGCCAGCAAAGCCAGCGCCGGTCTAAGGAGCTCGGTGCTGGATTAAAAAGCCAGCGCCGGTCTACGGAGCTCGGCGCTGGATTAAAAAGCCAGCAGCGGTCTAAGGAGCTCGGCGCTGGATTAAAAAGTCAACAAAGCCAGCGCCGGTCTACGAAACTCGGCCCTGGATGAAAAAGCCAGTGCCGGTCTACGAAACTCGGCACTGGATGAAAAAACCAGCGTCGGTTTACGAAGCTCGGCGCTGGATTAAAAAGCCAGCGCAGGTATACGAACCCAGTAAACAAAAACTATCTTAAAGACATGTTTTTGTATTGCAAAGTCATCTTAAAGACACGTTATGTTACTGGGAGGCTTGACTACGTTAAACAAAGGCAAACCAGGTATCCCTGAATATTTGATTTGTCGAATTCAGCAAGGCAACCATACGCCAATTTTCGTGGCCGTCATATATCGACCTCCAGGGATTTCATTCACTGACGATTCTGACCTAATACAGAACCTTATTCGGTAGGGTATGATCACCGGATTGTAATGGGAGATCTGAACGCGAACATGTTGTCGACATCTCAGGAAGCGTCGTTTGTTAAAGAGTTAAATTGTGAATTAAACCTTAAATTAGTTGATCATGGCGCGACTCACCACGTCGGAGAATCTCACACTTGGATTGATATGATCTTCACCGACAACAGTGATGTGGTGCTGGATGTGAACAACATGATGGCGACCTTTCCGAGTAAACATAATATAATTGATGTCACAATCGACATCCAAACTTCAAAGTCCCCTGCTCTCAATAACTTTTCATATAGGGATTATAAGTCTATTAGGCAGGAGGAACTTCTATCCTTCTTTACTGCTTGTGATTGATCGCCCATCAGTTGCCCAGATAAGAATGTTATTAGTAAGTTAGAACATCTTAGCCACAACATCTTGGCGATCATCGACGAACTTGCCCCTCTGAAACAGTTTACACTGAAGAAGAAATGTCTCCCTCCTTGGGTGGATGTCGAGCTGAAAGAACTCTATAATCAGCGTGATGCCGTTCGACGGCGCTACAAACGGACTCGGGACAATAAGTTGTGGCAGGAGTTCCAGTCTCTCGCAGCTCAAGCAGAACAGCGCACAGTTGGAATGCGAGAGGCTTTTATTCAGAGCAGAATTGTTGATGCTGTGGATAATAACAAAAATATCTGGAAAGAACTTCGGCACCTTGGACTGTTACCAAAGGCTAAAGAGGAGCTGCATGGTTTCACACTGGATGAATTAAACATCCACTTTGCTGGGGTCTCTGTCTCTCAAACGGAGCATGCCGAAAATCTAGATAACATCTTATCGACGGCCAGCAATGATGGCTTCACTTTTCGTGAAGTTACCTTCGCGGACGTTGTTCTGGCCGTTGTTCATTTCTCGTCACAGGCAAAGGGCGAAGACGGAATACCCCAAAATGTCATCGCAAAGTCTCTTCCGGTTTTGTTCATCATTTGGCTAAGATTTTCAACTCCTCTCTGTCTAGTGGGGTTTTTCCCGGGACCTGCAAGAAGGCTCATCTGGTGCCTCTAAAGAAGACGGCAATTCTCCAAGGTCTTGGAAAAGATCGTCCACGAGCAGATTTCAGATTTCATTTCATCCAAGAAAATCCTTGATCCACGTCAAACTGGCTTTCGACAACATCATAATAAGCAAACAGCACTACTGAGTCTGTCAGAGGAGATTCGTGATGGTATTAATAGCAAAAAACAGCTACTTACCATACTCCTAATGTTTGATTTCAGTAAGGCGTTCGACACTATTTCGCCCTTTAAATTACTTCGTAAGCTGATCAGAATGGGGTTTTCTAGGTCTATAGTCCTGTGGATCAAGTCATATATTACAGGTCGTAACCAGCGAGTGGTTACAAAATCTAATGGGGAATCTGATTGGTGCACAACCAATCTTGGCGTTCCACAGGGCTCGGTTCTTGGGCCCCTTCTGTTCAGACTTTATATTAATGACCTTGGAGACATACTAGCTGCTTTCAAAAATCCCCAGGGTGAATTATCGGATGGTGTCGAGCATTTGCTTTATGCTGATGATTTACAAACCTATACGCAGGTTGCGAGAGACGATCTTCAGATAGGCATTGATCGCCTGTCAGCTGTGGCGCGAACAGTGTCGGCTTGGGCTTCTGAGAATGCCCTTCACCTTAATGTCGGGAAGTCTAAACTATAATTTTTGGGTCGGATTACAATATTAATAAATTGCAAGAATTGCACTAACCTCGGTGTTGTTATGGATTCTAAATTAACATGGAAACCGCAAGTGGATGCAGTTAGACGGAAGGTTAACAGAGCCTTATATGGACTCAGATCTTTTAGATCCTGCACTACCGAAGCGTTACGCAAACAGCTCGCAAGTGCTCTTGTTGTCTCTCACTTAGATTATTGCTCTCTTGTATATCTCGACGTATCAGGTGAGCTACAGACCAGGCTTCAAAGGTTGTAAAATTCCTGTGTGAGATATATGTGGTGTTAGAATGGATGAGCATGTCTCTCTCTACAGGAGGAAACTGGGCTGGTTGACTGTGGAGATAAGATGGAGGTATTTTACGACGGTAATGCTTTATAAAGCAGTTGTCATGGGACAGCCTCCGTACCTTGCGGCCCTTTTTGAACCAAATCAGTCTAGAACCTCAGGTAGGAATCCCCAGGGAATAAAAATTCCAGGGTCGCGTACTGATGTTGGCCTGTACTCCTTCAGAGCCCAAGGTGCTCGCCTCTGGAATTCGCTCCCCCGCGCTATTAGGCATCTTCCGTCTCTAAATAAATTTAAAACGGCAATACGTAGGCATATTATTGAAACCTGCGACGAACAAAATGTGTTCTGTGATAAAAATTAACTGTGTTATACTGCTAAGTAATTATTTAATTAAGGTTCTATATTGTAACGTGATAGTTAAGACTACTGACATAAACTGTGCATTTATAATAAGCCTATATGATGAAATCTAACGATGAATCTGTGATATGGATACAAATTTAATTTAATGTATCGAAACTATGTATATATGATGTATATTTTTGAGTTGTGCAAAATAAAACTTAGTCTATCTATCTATCTATATGAGCTCGAGCGCAAGTAGGTACATGTCGGCGCAGCTGTGGCATGTACATGCGAATAGCGTGAGGTAGCAGATCTCGGCGACTTTGTGCATGCGACCGCGCTCACGCACTCAAGTCGGTCTTAATGCGGGGATAATATACTAAAGCAAGATAATCGCGGCGCGGGTATACGCGTGGCGTTGCCTACGAAATCACGCGCATAGAAGCTATTCTTGCAGGTAGTATTATCGATTCTGGTATTGATGCATGCATATTACACCAGCATGTCAGGAGTAACTCGTACGCACACAAAATATGTTCGATACTCGTGAATGCGGTTCTGGATCTTTGGCCCTGCAAATAATAAGTACATTGTGGGCATATGAAACCAATATGTCGGAAGCAACGCACGCGCGGGCAAGGGATTATCTCAACGTTGGTATATGCAATGCTGCATCTCTGGTCTCGCACATAATACGCACGCTTGTGCGTATCATACCAGCGTCTCAGGAGTTATAAGTTAAAAAAACTAGCGTGCATGTACACCAACGTCGAAAGTACCTCGTGCGCAATTTATTCCCAACACAATTAATTGGTATAAAATAACTCGCATGTACGCGAGTCAATCGTAATAGTGGTGTATAATACGCGTTTAAGAGTAATTCATTTTGACGCCCATAAAGTGCGCAAAATGATCATTAACGCGATGTTCATGCTGCAAGAATCGTCTAAAATTGACGAAAATCGCTAGCCTGGATTCATTTTTGCGCGTTACAGGTCTATGGAATAATAGATCCAACTTGAAAATAGTAGCGTGTCTTTTGACCTAAAAAGTGAAGAACAGGACTAAATCCGAAGAATTTTTCGAAAGGTTACGATTGTAATTGTAGTCCTATCTTATGCTCATTGCTTATCGGAAACGAACGGAAAAGTCGATATATCTTAAACACCATCGCAAAGCTTCTTCCTGCATGTTGTGCCTCTTAGGAAAGCGAGAATGTCATCTTTAATATCGTACTTTTATTTCACTGACTTACGCCAACATCATAGCTTGCAATACTATTGAGTTAAGCCATGAGACAAGCTTTCTTATTCGAAAATCATTCTTAAGGGCATACCATAGTCCTGTTCTATCGGCCTATCGACCTTCGTTTACATTCCACTTTTCGGCGAAACGGCGACCGGAAATGAGTTTTCTTTTTGGGAATCGCATTCTGAGGGTCTAATAAAGGGCGCTTAACCGTTTTATTTTGTATTTTTCGCCAAAATGTTAATTTATCGAAGTTAATCAATATTTGTTATAGGAAGTCGTTGTGGTAGTTGCCATGTCGGTTGCTATGGACATCAATAAAAATACTGATTTTCTTATTTGCATTTAGCAATAAATTAAGTTTTTGGCGAAAAATCATAAAAAATCGGTTAAGCGCCCTTTATTAGACTTTTAGAACGCGATCCTCAAAAAAAATCTCAAGCCGAGCCGCCGCACGGTGGGCTAAATCGACTTTTTCTTTTTCAAAATCGTAGAACTTCAGATAGAAAACACCAATCAAACTGAAATTTTTTGAGCTTCAAGTTTACTGATTATAGAACAAAGGAAAACTATAGAAGAAGCGTTAGATTGACATCCTAACCTCAAAATGAAGTTCTAAGGTGATCATTTTTCGGAAAAATACGGTTTTTGCTGCCTCAAGCACTACATCATGTAGATTTTTTACCGCTGAATTCGAATTCACCATCTAAATTAACCAAAAACTTAACCAAAAACCTAACCTAAAAGGTCAAAAAGTCCATTAAACGCTAATCATTACCATTTTTTGTATTCCATGTGATACAACATGAGATATGATCAACTAATTCTCCTGAATCTTTTTTGATTTTCAAACTTAATGGTCATAGAACATGGGAAAATTATAGGGAATGCGTCAGACTGACATGCTAACCTCAAAATGAAGCTCATTTTTCGGAAAAATACGGTTTTTGCTGCGACAAAGTCGTTATATATTTTTATTTAATGCCTCAAACACTATATCTTGTAGATTCTTAACCGCCGAATTCGAATCTATCACCTAAATTAACCAAAAACCTAAACTAAAGGTAAAAAGACAATTAAACGCTAATTATTACCATTTTGTGTATTTCAAGTGATAGAACATGAGATAGGAACGACTAATTCCCCTGAATCTTTTTTGATCTTCAAACTTAATGGTCATAGAACATGGGAAAATTATAGGAGAAGCGTCAGATTGAAATCCTAACCTCAAAATGAAGTACAGAGGTGCACATTTTATGGATGAATAAGGTTTTTGCTGCCTCAAACACTATATCTTGTAGATTTTTAACAGCTGAATTCGAATTCACCACCTAAATTAACCAAAAACCTAACCTAAGAGGTCAAAAAGCCAATTAAACGCTAATCATTACCATTTATTGTATTCCAAGTGATAGAACATGAGATAGGATTGACTAATTCTCCTGAATCTTATTTGATCTTCAAACTTAATGGTCATAGAACATGGGAAAATTATAGGGGATGCGTCAGACTGACATCCTAACCACAAAATGAAGCTCATTTTTCGGAAAAATACGGTTTTTGATGCGACAAAGTCTGACAATGCCTGAATTATTACCATTTGTTGTATTCCGAGTGATAAAACATGAGATAGGAACGACTAATTCCCCTGAATCTTTATTGATCTTCAAACTTAATGGTTATAGAACATGGGAAAATTATAGGGGTAGCAGCAGATTGACATCCTAACCTCAAAATGAAGCTCATTTTTCGAAAAATAGGGTTTTTGCTGCGACAACGTTGTGATATATTTTTTTACTGCCTCAAACACTATGTCTTGTAGTTTTTGTACCGCTGAATTTGAATCCACCGCCTAGATTAATCAAAAACCTACCCTAAAAGGTCAAAAGCCCAGTATACGCTAATTATTACCATGTGTTGTATTCCAAGTGGTAGAACATGAGATGGGGACGACTAATTACCCTGTATCTTTTTTGATCTTCAAACTTTATGTTTATACAACATGGGAAAATTATAGGGGTAGCGTTCTAACCTCAAAATAAAGCTCATTTTTCGGAAAAATACAGTTTTTGCTGCGACAATGTCGTGATATATTTTTTACTATCTCAAATATTATATCTGGTAGATTATTTATCGCTGAATCCGGATTGACCACGTAAATTAACTAAAGTAATCAAGCTAAAATTTGTAGGATTCATTCTTTGAGCAGTCCTATATAGTATAAAAATTATTTGGATTTGATGTATAGTACAATAATAATGATTTGGAACGAAGGAATTATCTTCGTTTCGCGGCTCGACCAGAAGTCAATTTGCCAACGCAACTCTGGCTATTTCATGAACACTCAGTAACTCAGTTGGTGATAGGGGTGAGGTCCGAATTCCATGCAGCTTCAAACTCGGAACAGAATAGACCAATCATCTTTTCAAACTATAATTTTTTTTCTTTTTATATTATTGTCGTGGGGGTCTCTTGGAGGACGTCTACATGCCGTTATATATGCGTACGTTTTTAAAACTACGAAAATTTATTATTGTCTCATCATAACATATTTTTTATATGTCAAATTTTTTTTTAGTATTGCTATATAATCAAAAAATTATTTTCACAAAAGAATACTTTTTGTAAACTTTACAATTACATATTATAAACATAAAATGTTAATAGTACTTTCTTAAAAAATACATAAATGTTTAAAAAGAATACTTTTTTAATTCTTCTATTCCTAAGAAACAAAAATTATTTCCACAAAAGAATTCTTTTTTTATACTTTACAATTACATATTATAAACATAAAATGTTAATAGTATTTTCTTTAAAATACATAAATGTTTTAAAAGAATACTTTTTTAATTCTTCTATTCGTAAGAAACAACAACTTATTTTATAAAAAGAATACTTTTTAAATACTTTTAAATTACTTATAATACGCATACTCAATACTTTTAAAATACTGAATACCTTTATTAAAAAGATAAATTTATTCAAAAAGAATACTTTTTTAACTCTTATTGAATATTTTAAGTATTCAAATTTTGCGGACATTCGTTAACTCTTAAAGAATTCTTTTTCAAAAAAGTGTGCTTGTTGGGATACTTTAATACTTTTTCAATAATAAAAATTTGTCAATTGGATATAATATATAAAATATTTGTATTGACATACTTTATGATGCTCATGTCCTTTATGCCCCACAATATTACTAATGCAGTAGTACAGTCCATCTTTGGACAGTGTAAAAGTCATTGAACCTGGGCAGTTAAGCTTACGCGTTCTGCAAAAATCACATAAATAACAAATTACATTTTATATACAAGGAAAATAGTAGTATAAAATAGGCTTAATTAAACACACTCAGAGAATGTTGAACTTAGACACAAATACATCATCGTATTTTTCGCTATGTCAAAAAAGTTAAAATCTTTTCATGTTTAAACTTTTTAATTTGTTTCTTATTTAATCCATTAAGTTAATCGTGCATTAGCAGTAGTAAGCGTCTTAAATATTATTTTGTTCGATTGCCCGCCTAATTTTTTATTTTGTAAGGTGAAAAAGAACTTAAATAATTTATCATACGTTACTGAGTATACATGAAAAGTGAAATTATTAATGTTTTAATTCAGCTTTTAAGAAAATGAAGTAGAAACCATGATTTACTAATACCAACGCAGGTTAAAATTAAAAATAAATTTTTCTTTCGATCAATACACTTAAGGTAGATCACCGGCAAGAATAACATTAAAAAATAATTTATATTTTAAATCATCCTTAAACGGCATTACTTATAACTTAATATGCTCAATTCATAAGTTAAAATGTTAAAAAGGTTAAAATGTTATTGTTAAAACGTTTGAAAACGTTAAAATGTTAATGTTAAAACGTTTAACAAATTTAAATGTTTTTGAGCCCCCTTAGTAAAGCACGACTAAAGAAAACTTACGATGTTTCTCGTATTCATTCACTCTTTGATTTTTTTAGATCGTCATGGATACAATTGTAAGCTATAGATTACCCTATTGAAAGGAATCAGGTAATATTATTACGTAATATAATCGGGTAATAAAATCAGGTGATAAAATTAGCTACAATATTATGCCGATAAAATAAGGCATTAAAAGTTCCAAATCATCGCGCGATTCTATCACGTGATTTTATTACGTAATTGTATCACAAAATTTTATCTCTCAAAAAAAAAAAATTTCTGTTCTGCATACATGAATCGGAACATTATATTATTGATTCATGATATTATTATTGTTGTTATTATTATGTAATGGTTTCATTGTGAGGTGATGTAAGTCTCGAAATGAAAAATGACAATTTTCATGAAAATATTTATTTGAATTTTCTTATAAATGTAAGTGATGAATGAACATCTTTTTTTAAGAAAAATATATTATGAGATACGAGGGTAGTTCAATAAGTCTTTAGAATAAAGTATAAAAACAATTTTTTTTGGGTAAATTTTTTTTTATTTTTCAACATAATCTCCTTGGAGCTCTATACACTTGGTCAATCGCTTTTTAAGTTTTTTTAATCCTTCAGAAAAGTGCGTTTTCGGAAGTTCCTCAAAATAAGCACTTACAGAGGCAATGACGTCTTCGTTGTCCGTAAATCTCTGTCCACCGAGCCATTTTTTCAAGTTTGGAAATAAGAAAAAGTCACTGGGGGCTAAATCTGGTGAATACGGTGGGTGTTCGACCAATTCGAATTTTAGTTCTTCAATTTTAGCCATTGAAACGAAGCATGTGTGAACTCGGGCGTTGTCGTGATGAAAGAGAATTTTTTTCTCGCCAAATGTGGTCGTTTTTTTTTAATTTCTTCTTTCAACTGCTCTAATAATGATGCATAATACTCACCAGTAATTGTTTTACCCTTTTCCAAGTAGTCAATAAGTATAATTCCACGTGCATCCCAAAAAACTGTAGCCATAACCTTACCAGCTGACTTTACGGTCTTTGCCTTCTTTGGAGCTGGTTCGCCTGTGGAAATCCACTGTTTGGATTGTTCCTTTGTCTCAGGAGTGTAGTGGTGTATCCATGTTTCATCCACAGTCACAAATCGACGAAAAAATTCCTCAGGATTCCGACTTATGCGCGCCAAAAGAGCCTCAGAGGCGACCACTCTATTGCGTTTATTCTCAGCTGAGAGCAAACGCGGCACCCATCTTGCCAATAGCTTTTTCATACCTAATTTTTCATGTAGAATTGAAACAACTGCACCTATAGATATCCTTGTGGCCTCAGCTAACTCACGCACTTTTAATCTTCTATCCTTCAACACCATATCGTGGATTTTATTGATGATTTCGGGAGTAGTTGCTTCTACGGGCCTTCCTGAACGTGGTTCGTCACTTATTGATGTACGACCACGCTTAAATTCATTTACCCAGTTATAAACCGTTGCTAAGGCAGGGACAGATGTGCCATGAACTGAGTCCAATTCATTTTTTATCTCATATGGAGTTAAACCCTTTAAATGAAAATGTTTAATTACCGCTCTGAACTCGTTTTTTCCATTTTTCTTAACAAGCAATTTTTTTTTTCAATTGGTTATAAAAACACGTAAACTCAGAAGATATGGACTGTGACTGCACCATATATCTAGTCGGGAGTGGTGCTGACTGAAAACAGATGATTTGGAGCGATTCGCGCGCCATCTGTTGGTCATTCTAAAGACTTATTGAACTACCCTCGTACCTAAACAAAATAAGTTAAGAATTCAAAGTGGAGATCAAATTCTAAGTATAATGCACGCTATGAGATAATAACTCATTTTTAAAGCTTAAAAAACAAAACTTTCATTCTTAAATATCCGTTAACACTGTTGTATCCAATAATTATTGGACAGGCCGACAAGATTTTTTAAATAATTAATGCAAAACAATTTTATTAAAATTGCGCATGAAGGGGGTTCTTAAAATATTATTTTTTATTTAAAATAATAATTTGTGCTTTATTGAAAAAAAAAACAATTATTAATTCACATAAAACTAATCCGTTATATAAAAAAAATACGCGCGTTGGCTTATGATATGATGATCTAAGTCATATTGAACTAATAAAATCTTATATCTAATCGCAATCATAAAAGTGTAAAAAGTATAATTAATACGCAGATAATCTTATAATAGAAATTCACAAACTAAAACAAACGTTCAAACACGCATCCATCCTCCGCAACTCTTCGCTCAGCGGCCCCTGTCTGATGATGATCTTGTTCTGGCAACCCGCCGTCTCCTCGTAGAATGAAACGGGAAATTCCAGCAGATGTTAAGCCAGTTCCTGAAGACGACGTTACGACTCTTGATCGGCGGTTGAGGTGAGAGCGGTAAGATATAAGGGCTTCACTGGACTCGAAAGATTCGCTTTCGTATCGAATCAGCGCTGTATCAGTCGAGCGTCCTCGACATCGATGAGCGAAGGCGCACACGATACTTAGAGTCTAATGAACTAATTCTACTATATTTTGATCGCATTCGATATGGTCAATCTCGCTTAGAGGTGAGAGTTCAACTGCCTACTCTCACGCAACGATTAAGGCAAAATCTCGCTCTTCTTTTCCACTTAATTCTCTGTCTCCTTTTCCTCGAAATCCAGCATGGATTAGCCGATCGATTCGCGCAAATGTGCGAATCGTTGTGTAGCGTCACTGGCCGTCTCTCTCTCTCTCTCTCACGTAAGTGAGATATAGAAAATAGACTACTACAACACTAAAAATTCAACAGAAAATCTGAAATATTTCTATTTTTGTGCTAATCATTGGTAATTATCACAAAGTTTCTCTAATAAAATAAACTCTTAAATTTATCTGAATAGAACGAAGAACTTTTGCTCAGAAATAACTGAGAAATGACCTTTATCAGTCACCTTTTTTTAAATGTCCATTTGAATATTCTTATAAATGCTAGCTATCTATGAACATTTTTTATGAATAGGAATTTTCTCTTACGAGCTCTTTACAACAGACAGATCAGACGTAGCGGAGCACGGAGAACTATTGTAGAAAGCACGTTAGCGAGTATTTTTTTACACTGATTTAATATTATTTCATAGATTTTTATGAAATATCATAATCAGAAACGTAAACAAAATAAGTCAAGAATCTACAGTAAAGAATTAAATTATAAGTACAATACACTTCATGAGATCCTCAATAATTTTCTAAGTTTAAAAAATAATACTTTCTTGATTTTCATTCTTGAAGATATTTAACACTAAAAGTTCAACAGAGAATCTAGAATATTTCTACTTTTATGCTTATTATTCATTAATATAATAAAGTTTCTCTAATAAAATAAAGTAAAAAATTTATCTGAACATAGCGAAAAACTTTTGCTTAGAAATAACTGAAAAATTACCTTCAAGGGTCTACTTTTTTATCAGAAGCAGGTCCTCAATCAATTGCATGAGTCGCTTACTTAAAGATCAAATGATTTTTACATGAACGTGGATTTTTCGTCAGTGTAGTATTGATAAAGAACCAGGTCCAAATCAGGTTTCAATTTGTTGAAATGACATAAAAAGCTATCTTCATTATGGCGTCTGTATTTATTCCTTCTTCTTCGAATCATCATTATCAACTGAAATGAAAATATTCTTATTAGTCTCATGCAGATGAAGCTGTTTCAATAATAAGTATTTACCAAACTTGCCATCTATTGTTGATCCACTTTGAATAGTGTTATTTATACATTTGCTCAAATATGAGTTGCACTTGAGGATTTATTTTCTGATTGATTAACTACCTTATCCATGACGCAATGATGATACACTCCTGGAATTAACTATAAAATATTACTTTCATAATTAGTAGAAATTAAAATTATAGTACCCAAAAATATTTACGATGTAAACAAGCCAGTTTCCGAGGAGAACATTCTTTCCGGTCTGCGACTCTGCCCGGTTTTGTTGTATCAATTTCGAGGGCTCTTTTTAATAAAATTTCTGGGGTCCAGATAGGCCGAGCAGCATTAGTAGTGTATAAGCTGATAGTTTTCGAAGATTTAAGCTCTTTATATCCTGCATACGGAAAAGTGATTTCATAATAAGTATGGTACATGCGTCGCTGAAAAATTGTGTTCACATTATAAGTAGTTGAAGCTCTCCAAACAGGTGAGGAAAAAATTGTAAATATGTAAATATAGAAATTGTAAATATGTAGATATGTATTTAGTTCATTTATGTAAATACAAGAAAAGAAAGTATCTCAAATGCACAGCATTATTGATTTGAATTTAGAAAAATAAAATATGAACTGAGATACTTACATCTTCACCATCTTTGAATTCCGTAGCATGAGTAATTTTATGTCCCTCCTTATTCAGAACAAAATGAGTTTTTTAGCCAATTCAATCTTATCCACTCTATTTGCCACTTTCTTGGGCCATTTCACTGAAACTTATTATTCATATGGTATATTTTTCTTAAAAGATGATTCTGGTTTATCACTTTCAAAAAATCGAATTTTTTTGTGCATTTTTCGAAAGTAGATGTATGTAGAAGTATTGTGTAAAAAATTTAGATCGATCCGAGCACTCTTACTATGTTATTTTTACACTTGTGCACCGTTACCTTTACTACCTGAGCGCGCGCGTTCGACCCACCTTCGACTAATCCCCCTTTGTACCTTCAAGCAGCTGCTTGGGAGTCATGTATCCTACACTTTGATGTTTTTCTTAGAATGGAGCATGTGTAGAAGTATTTTTCAGGTAAAGATTTTCAAATGTTTGGCTGCATGTACCTTGTACGAGAAGTTTTTGCTTCGCTTTTGAGCGATCAGTAGCAGTCTCGTCTTTGACTTTGAACGAGTAACAGCACGTGTTTGATATTTTACTATGGATCAAAAATCGTCTAAATTCAGTAACAAACGTCCTGCCAAACCCGGTATAAAGCGTAGATTTCAAGGCAATAGACATACTGACGCAGTTGATTCGCAGTCAACCAGCAAATCAGCTGAAAAATTGAGAAAAATTGAAGACGCCACTTTCGATGTGCCTGTCGAGCAAATGGCTGGTTACTGTATTATAAATTTTTTTCTTGTGTTTTCCATGCTGTCAAGTTATTTGAAGTGTAAAGTTTGTGACGGAAACGTTTTGTTTAATAAATACAGTCAGCGAGGATTAGGTTTTAAACTGCTTATAACTTGTGGATGCGGAGAAAAATTTATTGACTCGTGCCCAATGATTGGGACGGGCTATGAAGTGAATCGTCGTTTAGTATTTGTTATGCGTTTGCTTGGAGTTCGTGTTCACGGCATAAACATGTTTTGCAATCTCATGGATTTAGGCAAAGGTTTAACTATATCTGCTTATTATGGAATTGTTGATACCATCTTAATTGCTGTCGAGGCAGTTTTCAACCTTGTGCAGCTCAGAGCTCTCGCTGAAGAAAAACTTGAAAATAAAAAGAGAGGAGAACCAGAAGATATTTTGAGTGTTTCCGGCGATGGCTCTTGGTCGAAAAGAGGTTTTTCTTCATTGATCGGAATAGTTTCTCTCATATTCAAGTACTCTGGAAAAGTTATAGACATTGCAGTAAGATCTAGCTACTGTAAAGGTTGTGAAAAATGGAAAGGGAGAGAGCATGAAGTGGAGTATTTGGCTTGGTATGAAAAACATCGAGAAAACTTCAATGCAAACTACGATGGTAGTGCCGGTAAGATGGAAGTTTATGGCATTGTGGAAATGTTTCTACGATCGCTAGAAAAGTTTACCGTAAAGTACGGGTTTTACATTGGGGACGGCGACTCGAAGACGTTCAAGATGCTGCTTAGCATTTTTCCGTATGGTGACAATTTCACTGTAAAAAAGTTAGAGTGCGTTTTGCACGTTGCAAAACGAATTTTTAAACGTGCTAATGAGGCAAGGAAAGCACTTATTCAAAAGAAGAAGGCTCTAAAACAAGCTTAAAACAAAAAAACTCCAGTGAAAAAACCTACAAAAAAAACTGTAGCGAAAAAGTCTGCTAAAAACACTCCTGCAAAAATAGTCCCCATTGAAAAAACTCAAGGGCTAACTATAAACGTGATGAAAGAACTATCAACTAACTATAGCTTAGCTGTTCAAAGAAACAAAGATTCAATCGAGACTATGAAGACTGAAATTTGGGCTGGTTAGTATCACAAAATTTCGACTGACAAAAATGCACACCACTCGTACTGTTCCGTTAAATGGTGTAAATACCTAAAAGCCAAGGAGAATAAAACTATTTACAAACATAAACCTGCTCTTTCTGCCGATGTACAAGAAGTTTTAAAGCCAATATATGACGATTTAACCAGGACCGAGTTGCTCGAAAGATGTTTGGGTGGCCATACCCAGAATAATAACGAAAGTTTTAACAAATGCGTTTGGAGTATGGCCCCCAAACATATTTTCAATGGTAAAAAAATCGTTGAGATTGCAAGCAAAACAGCCGCCTGCATTTTTAACGAGGGATTCGAGCCAGTATTAAAAATAATGGGCGTTATGGGCATCAAACTCGGACAGACAGCCGTCGACTTCGCCAGAAACCGCGACGATGGACGTAAATGTTTAGCGAAGCGTCGTAGCTCTGAATCGTCTAAAGAGACAAGGACCAAGCAGAGACAGGCCAGATTAGAAGAAAATGAGAACTTTGAACAAGAAGAAGGCGTTTTGTATTGTGCAGGCATCGCTGATTAAATGTAAGCAAGATTTTTTCATGATTTTTAATTAAAAAAAACTTTAAACACGATTTTCTCGAAACAATGTTTTTTCGGTTGGCGGGTGTGATTTCTCAGAAACCACTGAACCGATCCTTATGAAATTTTAACCACATATTCTACATACATATAGTTCTCCAATGTACTAGGATCTCCTTGAAATATTAATTTTTACTATGCCTTTCTTGCAAAAAAACAGTGAAAAAAACACGTTTTTTTTATTATTATTATTTTCGACGCCATCTTGTTTTTTTTCAATAAATATTTATAATTCTAGTATGCTGAATAATCACTATTATACTTAATCTAAAACTCTTTGAATTTTTTTTAGGTGAACTGATATGAAGATATCACACCCGCCAGCGACCTACCTACTTTTTGAGGCGTTACGTTGGGCTCTGATTATATCACACAAAAACTGTTAAAAATAAAAAAAAAAATTTTTCTTGTACTTTAAAAATGTATTTGATAAGCCGAATAAGTTTTATATGAATATCTTTGATAATAAAGTCAGAAAAAATTCACAAAAAAGCCTTTTTTTTTGAGCGTCTAAACCAGAATAATCCCTTAATTCCCATTGAAAGTTGACAAATAAATCTAGTGATACAATGACTCAGTATCATAATATAGAATGACTATATGGTCAAACCACATGGTATATTGAGTAAAAAAAACCATGTAGGTTTTTCACCAGAGGAGCGATCGGAAAAAGGGCACTTTTATCACAAAAATGACTATAAAACTTCATAAAAAAAGCTCGAAAATATCGTTCGACCAATCATTTGTATGCCGTCAGGTTTTTTTTATCTAAGTTAACTGGTTATAAATCTGTGTGAAGTTTGAAGTTTAGTATGTGTTAAGAATTTCGAATTTTTGCTCACTTGTCTCAATTATTGCTTGAAAAATGAATTCTTCATTTTTTCTGATCAACCATAGCATTTTTTGAAGCTTTTTAGTTGTACTCTGAAATGCAAAAATAATATTTCTATCAAGTTATGTTTTGAATGAGGAGATTTCATATATACTTAACTCTTTATATAATAAATATTGATTTGGGCCCTATTAAAGTTGACCAAGGGAAGATTTAGTGAGATTAATTATTCAATTAATGAGGCAAGAATCGAGACTTCGGAAAATCACCTGTAAAAAAGCTGTGAGTCTGCTCAAGATTCATCTCAAGCCTACCACCCTCCACCCTTATTAACACACTTCCCTGTATAAATAATTCTGATGCTTTACAGCCACCGAATCATCTGAATAATCACTGTGTTTTTGTACACAACTAAACACTTTCATAACCACCTGATTAATCATCCGAATTTTTTGAATCTGCTTAACAATCTGATCAATCAGGTGCAGAATCGCATCAAATAGTCACCCAATAAATGATCTGATTAATCCACTTATTACTTTTAGCAGATGATTTACATAACGAAGGATCAGATATTTCAATGAACGTGATACAAAAGTATGAAAAATAAGTTTGTCTAAGATAGGACAAAATTGTACATCATATAAGTCATTTTTCCCTTTTTCTGAATCTCGATTGCCTAGTCTAAACTAGAAGTTAGAGATGTTAGATAATTAATCCTTAAACTTGAATAACCTGTATATTCTGAAATCAATGGAACGTTTTTGGACTTTTGAATATTGTACATAGTATATAGTTAAATCCTATGCAAATATAAAATATTTTTATATTTTCACAGTTGGATTATTCAAGGTTGAATACTAATAATTTAGTGACATCCAGTGTAGACTACGCTACTGGCAATCATAAACATAAAAATCATATATTTGTATAAATTCACAGTATTGTATGTTTCAACGTGATTTTGCTTAGTACGTTGAACCATATAATACTGTACCAAGACATACATTTATAAATCCATCAATTATTGTATAAATGAAAAATGTGATTTTTTATTACCTCCCAATCAACCTGAGTAACTGGGCAGCTACCTCGCGTTCAACATTGTTAGATCCAGTATATAGCACAATGTAATCGTCATAAATTTTTTCAGGATTGAACTTTACGATCTTTGAAATTTCTACTACTGATTCCATGTTTATATTAGATATTTTGTTATAAAATCTATTAGCAGCAAACTTGTAATTTGTGCAGGTACTCATTTTCTACAGATGAAAAATTCTTCAACTGAAAAATAAAAAAAAACTTGTATTTGAATCATATTCAAAACACATTCTTCAATAATCTTCATGTTTCTTGTCCTGCCATTTTTTTAACTTAATGATGCTCAGTTCTTTAATCAACGTAGCTAATTTGAATGATGAAAATATTTTAAAAGAGATGAATTGATCAATAATTTATGCATATATATTTGTGTGCAGGATATATATGTTGCAGTTATTCAGAGAGAAATTAGCCCTTTGTTGCACTCTAGTAATGATTACCAAGTAAGTCACTCGTGAATTTATATCATATTGGCAACAACTTGAACTGTAAATTAATGTTTTATCTAAAATAACGGATGGATTACTAACTGGAATTTCTCTTGAATCTGTTTTATTACTGAATTTAACTAGAAAGTATGAGAAATTTTTTGAAGATGTACCGTAATTTACTAAGTCTTAATTTTATACACGTTATTTGAAGAATTGATTTGAATATTTATTCTAAGCTTAAACTATAATTCTCGATACGTTATCTAATATGCATGATTATAGTAACGTTGTTGGTCTAAATCTGGCTTGCTTCTCAAGATGCTGTTAAATATATTATCATCAGTTGTCTAAACTGAAGAAAAGTGATTTTCCCAAGGATTTAGAATAACATTCTGTTTGTAAGTGATTTCATATTCATAATCTTGATTCTACATTATACTGAAATTTCATATACCCACAATATTTACTTTAGTGTAAATGTTTCATGTTAAATTATGATCAATTAAGTAGAGATAAAATTTTATAGTACAAATGGAAGAAATTTTATGCAAACTTTCCTGGAATTTGGCTGAATATTATGCATCTTCACTATTTATACATTTTCGCATGATTTCTCATAATTTCAACTTTTGTTCCCATCTTTAATGTGAAGTATATAATCATATTGAGATTATAATTTTGTGTTACAATAATTGAGTTAATGTGTGTTACATTGATGTACGAACGTTGGAAATTTAAAACCCATTTTGGCAATAGTTTGCAAGTAAACAGATTTTTAGGTAACCCATGCTATGTCTGGGAGTACGAGTCATTATTTACTTATTTTATGATGAGTGCATGCAAATGAAAAAATCGTAGGTTAATTTCTTATTAAAAATCAATACAAAAGATTTTTATCAATTTTTCCGTGCAGTCAATAGTTTGAAAGAAAAAATTTACGTTTTTTAATTTCATTCAGTTTTCGGTACTTCTTTCCACTTAAAGTATTAAGAACAAAATTATGTAAACATACACTCATTTTTTCTCCTCCCAGACGGAAATATTCTTGTATGAATAACTGTATATAACAAGTTATGAAAGAAAATAATAGATAGAAACTATTTAAAACTATTTATAACAGTTTATAAAGGTCGGAGTTGAGACTTTTATAATAGTTATTATGGAATATGAACTGTAATTATTAGTCGATAACATTTTTTAACAGTTATAAATTTTTATAAATTTTTTTGAATTTTTTCGGTGCGTGAAGTATAGGCACATAAAAAAAATTTGTAACTATTATTATCATTTTTTCAATACGTGGAATTTGGGCACAAGAAAAATTCTATATATGGCTCAGAATTTGAAAGAAGATATTAAAATTATAAATAGTTATATGAAGTAAAATGTAATTCAAAACAGTTATAAATAGTTATAAATTGTTTTGCACTATGTAATATTCCCTTGTTTGCGGTAAAAAGGAAAAGTTAAAAAAAAATTTATAACTGTTTATAATTATTTATAACTGTTTATAATTATTTATAACAGTTTATAGATATTACACATAGTCTCAATTCCGACGTTTATACATTTTTATAAACAGTTATATATACTTTCTATTTTTTATGTGCTAAAACGATTTCCGTCTGGGCTTATAGGAAATAAATTTGCTTAATTTTTGAAATCGTGTATCAAAGTATATAAATGTATAAAAACGTATATAACAGATTATGCACACGCAATCTCTTTGTAAAAACGACATGATTATATACCCTCATATACGTTTACATACCCTATTGAAAGCATCCAGGTGAATTTCACCTGGAATCTAGCTGGATTTTGAGTGGCAAAATCCAGATGGATATCCTGGTGAAATCCACCTGGATGCTTTCAACAGGGTACTTTTCAAATTTCATACATACACATTTTCATTTCAAAGTCATACATCGAGTGGTAATATAAAGAAAAATGTAGTAGAATAATACAGTGACTAACAGAGTAATACCAAAGAATGGAAAAGATTTAACCAAGTGTGGCAAAAATTTTAAAGAGTTTCATAAAATTATCCCAAAGTAATGAAAAATACGTATATTTTAGTAACTACTTATGTATGTCTCATTAAGTTTTCAAGTATTTTCCAACCAAATACGTATTTTTCATGACGTATTATTTTTGTACATTACATATTTCGGTTAAGTGTTTTGGATGCTAATTTCGGGAAAAGACGTATATTTAGCTAAATTACGTATCTTACTCATGACGTATAACCTTCCATTACGTATTTTGAATAAATACGTAAAGTCCTTGTGCACTTGATTCCATCCAGAATACGTATTTTCAAAATGAGGCGTATTTCCATAAAAGAATACGTTATGTTTTGAAACAAAAATATGCGTTTTAATATGTCATGGTATACGACGGTAATCCATGACGTATAAAAAAACGTTTTGAAATACGTATCAGAATATGTATTGCAATACGTATCAGAATATGTATTGCAATACGTATCAGAATACGTATTGGTATGCATGTTCATTTCCAATAGGGATTATGAATATTTATACACATTGCAACTAAAACTTTCGATCAAACGCTAGAAAAAAAATATCATATTTTCACAAGTTGTGAAATCGAATCTCTGTAGAAACGAACCACCTGAATTACAAGTACATTCTAGATTTCAATTACCTGGATCCCAGCTGGATTTCTTTAGTTGTTTCCAGACGGAAATAATATCATGAAAAATTAAAAAAAATTTTTAATTGTTGTTAAGATTTAAAAAAATTGAATTGAGTGATTTTAAAAGAGGGAATTTAGACAACGTTTTAAAATTATAATGACTTATGAATAGTTAAAATCTGTTATAATTTTTTATAATATTTTCTGAACATTAACTTTTTAAGAACATTATCTCGAATTGTCGTCGACATGAATTTCATAGTAAACGAACATGTCGACACTGCGCTATTTAACGTGTCCATTTCATCACTGGGGGCAAATATTGTTGGGGAGTATGCTGCATTTCATGCTGTGAGGTAGATGCTGCACCATTCGGAGAAGTGGTAGGAGCTGACGCGCGTTTAGGTACCCAAGATCGTATTTCTAATACGTGGGATAATAGACCAGAAAAACCGATAGCTGCAAGCACGCGATCAGCTAATTGCGGTAATATTAAATCGGAGTCTGCTGGGGCACCGGAGACAATAACTTCACACTGATCTTCCAGAGTAATGGAATGTGAAAGGGAAGTTATCTCTGATCTTAGCGCGTCATAATCAGCGCGATGCTCAATTTCAATACGCTCGAGTTTAGTCTCTAGGGCTGTAAGACGGCCCGACACAGCTAAAAATGATGCTTCATGCTTTTCGTGCGAGCTTGCAGTCGAATGCTTATGCTCACGAAACTCATGCATATATTTTATAAACCACACGGGAGCATCGGGGTAATCATCAGCCATGCTGAGAGTCGCGTTTGTTGAAAGAGCAGAAACTTCGCTGTCACAGGCAGATAAACTCGATAAATCGTGTGTAATCACGGGAGTTGCGGCCACAGCACAGTGCTGTTTATAAAAAGGCGAGAGAAATGTTGACGGCGGTGAGAGAGCTGCGCGTTTAAATGAGCGCTGGCCAGCAACAGCCGTGTCAACTGCCGAATCAGCTGATGAGCGTGCGTGCAAGTTAGGTGTGCGTGGGGCGACTGTTTTCACGAGTTGCTGGTAATTAGACTCTTTGGTAGATAATAAAGTCGAGCGAAAAGAAGTAGACTGTAATTGAATGGGCGCGCAGCAGGTGAAACTAGTCGGAGAAGTGAACCAAGCGGTATCGCTACACTCAATGTGATATAAGCGTTTACACAAAAGACACTGCACAGGCGAATCACGGCAACGGCTGATCGCCTGGTTACACGTTATGCACGCGGATCTTTGCATACTCGAACATTTCACGAATAATGTGCTTGCAAACTTACATGTAGTACTCTATAGGCGAGCGAGTGAACATAAGTACTGACTCGAACGGTCACTATTATTATAAGAAGTGGCGCAATCTATTCGTAGAATCGCGAACTAGGTGTTTACGCATCGGCAAGTTTCACGACCTAACAAATACACAATTTGCACTCTCACGATGGTAGCCGCGCATGTGCAAAACGAATACAAAGGCTACACTCTACAAAATAAAATTAACTATTTATGTAAACATAGATACAAATTTAAAGAGAAAAGTTACGCTTAACATAACGCTCACTTATGCTAACAACCATAAAAAACACTTAGGCTCGCACGCACAAGAAAAGAGACTTTATAATATAATTATGTACTAGCGGGCATACGCGTAACAGACACAGCACCTTACACGTCACTAAATAGTAGATAATGGTGTAGTTGAGAGCGCAGCAATCACGGATCGATGAAGCTTGCCAAGACGATGACAGTCAGTGCGACGTACGGTCAGGCGAAGTTTCGGAGACGATGGCAGAATGGCAGCCGTTGAGAAGAAGCCAAGAAAGCCAGCAAACAAAAAACAGGATGACCAGCAGAAGTCGAACCGTCAGAGAGAGAGAGAGAGAGAGAGAGAGAAATAGAGAGAGAGAGAGCGAGAGAGAAAGAGAGAGAGCAAGAGCGAGAGATAGAAAGAGAGAGAGAGAGAGAGAGAGAGAGAGAGAGAGAGAGAGAGAGAGAGAAAGATTGATTGATTGGTAATTGATTTATTACGCCAAGGTAAGGTCGTATGGCGTCCAAAAAATATACATTAAAAATATTTATGATATATGTATACAGTATTCTTAATCTAACTTAAATTAACATGTTCAATAGTTTTCGAAATTTACAATTTTAGACTGTTCGATGTTACAGGTACTATAGTATTGTGCATTTAGCGTATTCGACGGAATAGCGATACATAATTACATTTATACATTTGTGCATTTATACATTTATATATTTATACGTTTCTACATTTATACATTTATACATTTACATTTACATTGAGCTGGTTTCGCCTTCTTTGAGGTATATATAAAAGTCATACTTAAAGCTTAAATAGGAAGAGGAATCTTTAAGAGACTCTAGTAAACTCGCCCATAGTTTAGCAGCGGTAATCAGAAAGCTGTTTTTATAACATTCAGTTTGACTAAAAGGTATACAAATACGTGCGTTTTGGAGGCGAGCTGACCTGCGTACATTTTGAAAAAAACTTTACACAGTTATTTGAGCTCAGGTGTCAACCAGGCAGCCACACGCTTAGTAATCACGCGTGTTTTAAACGGAGCATGATGATCAAGTTGCTCAATCACTAAAGTATTAAAAGTATTAACAATACGTGTGGAGCTGAGACTAGTATCGTTAAGATCAAAGTTAAATTTGTCAGAAAGCGCACTACAAATATCATTCGAGGGGCTGGTAAAATCACAATGCTTAAAATCGCAAAACTTAATTAATTTCGGTTGTATTTTATTTAGTTTAATATTATATTCTGAAGTAATACTCAAGTGATCGGCAGCAATGGGCACATGAGGCTTAGAGAACGATTTGACTTTATTGGGGCAATCGGTGATAGTGAGATCGATAAATGATGGCACTCCGTCGCCAAAATGTGTTGGGCCATGAGGCACCAAGTACAATGAATGCTCCAAAATGAGATTACCTAAATACTTTGAGTGCAAGAGAGAGAGAGAGAGAGAGAGAGAGAGAGAGAGAGAGAGAGAGAGAGAGAGAGAGAGACAGCTGGTGGGAACATAAGCAGATTCTCTCGCTGCGAGCAGTGTGAAGCTGCCGTATATACGAGACAAACCCGATGTGCGAATACTGCCGCTGCCAACTGTGACGGTTCGACGGCGACGAAGACCAAGTAGCTGCTATAGATATATGCTCCGGACTAAAATACGCTCGTAATTACGAGTTTATGTTACGCGCGCGCCGCGTGCAGTGTGCGCGGACCAATTACCGATAGCGACTCAAACAATAGGAGACTTAGCCTTGAGTTCCTAATTTAAGGGAAATCAAGGCCAATAAATGGGAAGATAACAAGAGGATTAACAAGTGTGCGGGGTGAAAATAGAAGAGAAAAGCCAAAATTTTGGGAAAGATTTCCGGCGAGTCGAAATTTTGCCAATAATAATTCTAAATCAAACCGTCGAACCCATCGCCAGTGGCCCTAAAAACCAGGGGCATTTTTCTTCCTCCTAAAGGAAGCTTTGTAATAGTAAAAAAAAAGTTCTTTTAAAAACATGCTAGAAAAATGTTTTGAGATACTGGGAATCACAATACACTATTTTTAGAAAATGTCTGTATGTATGTGTGAGTGTGTGTGCGAGTGTGTGTGTGTGTGTGTATATGTATGTGTGTATGGATGTTGATAAAGATAACTCTGAAGATATAGGGTGAA
Organism: Gastracanthus pulcherrimus; assembly: GCA_949152435.1. Taxonomy (NCBI): domain Eukaryota; kingdom Metazoa; phylum Arthropoda; class Insecta; order Hymenoptera; family Pteromalidae; genus Gastracanthus; species Gastracanthus pulcherrimus. The sequence continues at coordinate 63,205,052 of OX424573.1, read as the reverse complement.
AATTAATGTTCCGGAGTTCATTTTTTTTGTTTTCTTATGAGGAAGGCGGCTCATAATTTTTTTTCTTTTCAATGCGTTATTGTTTTAACGGTTTATTTATTTTTAAGTTTTAGTTTTTTGGGTTTTCTGATATCATAGCAATAATATCATTGATTGGGTGATAATGCGTTTGAAAGAACATAAAATTACCCACCTTTTTCGACCTGAAATTTCGAATAAGCTATTTCCCTTGTTTTGTTATTCACAAAATCGTTATTTTTTTCAAACGGTTATATCTATGAAATATAAGAAGAAAAATTTTAAAAAAATTTAGAAGGTTAGGAATATGGACTAGAATATTCTGTAAAATTTTTGAGGTTTTATCTTTTTCTTTTGAGGGGAAAAAATCTTTTTATAAGAGAAATCGATTCTTATTCCGCAGCGAATACTGGAGTAAATTTGCAGCATTTAATCTGAAACTTTCCAAAACGGTAGCTTTTTACTATCTCTTGAACGAGTTCTTTGCTCAGATCACAACGACCTTCATATTCTGAGATATTTGAAGTTATGTATTTTCAAAATTTTTTTTTGATCGCTGACATATCGAGAATGACACGGTAATTTTTTACCAAACAGGGCTCATTTTTTTCAATTTTTAATGAAGATTCGAAGTTAAAAAGAAATTTAAAGATTCATCGATATAGTAAGTATCTCATAATTATTTTTTCATACTTTTATACTATTCTACTTAATCATATCCCGCATTTGTCCAGAGTTATGCCTGTGGGTAATCCGCTTTGGGATGGTTGGTGTATTGATATTAGTCACGGGGTTCCCTGGCGGTCATCCATCCAAGTACTAGCTGCGCGTAACAATCCTTAACTTTGTCGATCGCCCAAGGTGTGGCTCTGCCACTCTGCTATAGCGTAGGTCAGGGGTCTCAAATATGGCAACCACCTACCACGAAATTTAAAAATACCAAATAAACTAGCTAAAAAAAGTATTTATAAAAATTTATTTTAATTTACTTTTAATTAATAGGGAATAATTGTAAGTCATAATCACTGATAAAATTAGTAATAGAATCACTAATTGTTCATCGTCAATGTTGGAGCATTTGTTACTACTTTTTTCACAAAATTGACATAACCAATTAATAATTAATCACATTGTTCTTTTAAGATATTTGTAAATCTGTATAAATTTGTGTATCCATTCTTCCCAAAAGTATTTTCTGAAATCCTTTATATTAATTACTATTCTTATATTAATAATTAATATTTAATTAGCGAAATAATCCTCGCTCCTGCCGTCGCACAGTTGGAACAAATTGATTTTTGTGTCAAAATCGTAGAACTCGAAGTAGAAATGAGATAGAGTAAAAATTTTTTTGTGCACAGAAAGCTGAATATGCCTAGAATATAGAAAAACTATTCCCGATGTCATATCAAAATAACATAACCTCAAACAAATTGCATGAACATGCGGACTGTCGAGAAAAATGTAGTAAAACTACTACACGACTTAGAAAAATTGAGTCCCATTAGTGTGACACATTATTTCTTATGTATTTTTTTATGCTAAACATAGATTTTAAAAAAAAAGCGAGTTAAGACCTTAAAATACGTATTTTTGCATGTTAAGTGATTAAACAATTCTTTTGGTCGAAATAAGTGGATTTTGGATCAATTTTGACAGCAATTTCCTGTTCAGCGTAAGAAATACATTGGAAATGACGTACTAATAGTATTTTTTTAATTGGTCCAGAACCCATAGATTTAAAAAAAGAAACCTTAAAATACATATTTTTACATGGTAAGTGATTAAACAGCTTTTTTGCTCGAAATAAATAGGGTTTTGACTAATTTTTACAGTAAATTCGTTTTCAGCGTAAAAAATACATTAGAAATGACATGATAATAGTATTTGTTTTTTTTTAATTGGTCTAAAACCCATAGATTATTACAAAGAAGACCTTAAAATCCGTATTTTTACACAGTAAGTGATTAAACAGCTTTTTTTTCTTGAAATACCCTAGTGGAAATGAAAATTGTGCCAAAGTGTGCCAAACTGTGCCCAATTGTGTCAAACTGTGCCCAATTGTGTCAAACTGTGCCAAACTATGCCAAGTCATGCTAAACCTATGCCATTTCGGATGTTTCGCACAGTTTGGCACAGTTTGGCATAGTTCGGCACACTTTGGCATAGTGTCGCACATTGTGGCACTTTGTGGCATAGTCACAAATTTTGAAAGAAAATACTTTGTCTACCGTTTGTTTAAGATTGGCATGGCTTAGCACGAATCTACACAGTCTGGCACAGATTAGCACAGTACGGTACATATTGGCATAGGGCGACATAGTTTTACACAGTTTGGTATGATTAGGCATAATAGATTTATTAAGAAAATATTTTTCTATTTTTTTTACAATAAATTGGTATATTCTGGCACGAATTGGCATATTTTAGCACAAGACGGCATAGTTTAGCATTAAGTGGCACACTATACCACAATTCATTTATAATAATAAAATTTATCATTTTTAAGTAAAATTGAGCACGTTTAAATAGTTAATAGTTGAGACAGGGTTACTAAAAATATAAATAAAAATAATTAATTAATAATTCTGCGTTTCCGTGAGTTTAAAATATCGTAAGCAAATACAAAAATTTTGCAAATTCACATGTGTAACTTTCATTAATTTAATTAATTGATGGATATTTCTGTGTGCATTAAATTGAATGTGTATGAGGGGGTTTAATAATTATTATCAAAAATTTGTTACTATAATAATTGGATAAAAGAATCTCTCTCTCTCTCTCTCTCTCTCTCGGTTCGTCGCGCGTCTGCTAGGTGCACCTGCTCGTGTTTTGGATCCTGCATTTGCGCCCCACTCTGCTACCTCCTGTGTCTGTGAGCCGGTCTGTTGTGGTGCCTGCACAGTGGATCATACAAACTATAGCTGTGATAATAAATCACAGCTTCCACTGGTCCATCGGCACGACTTTTCAACATCTAAGCAACAACACCCGGCCAGGTGTTTTGAGGTTAATACGGCAGAGTGGCGGGAGCTAAGCACGAAGCATAATAAACTCAGAGGTGCCACTTCGATCTGGACACACAGCACGCAGCGCCTATACTACCAAGGCGCCACCTGCCGACTCGAACTGCAACGACGTGATTACTGAGGCGACACCTGCTGCATCCTAGACACACCACCATTACCTTCCACGACTCATCTTTGTCACCACCAACATCATGGTCGACAACTGCGCCATCTGCGGGGAGGTTCCTAGGAGCAGCAACTCGCTACGTAAGTGCTGCATATGCAATATAACCTGTCATCCGACGTGGGAGCCTCTTGCAGTGCATACCCGCGTGCAACGAAGTGCGCTACAGCTTTAAACCAAAAACTGTCGAAACAACACTCCCAGATGGAGGAGATGAAAAAAGAGAAGCAACTGCTTTGCCAAGAAATAGACAATTTAAAAATCAAAAATAAAATATTACACGATAGTAACGTCGAAAAAACAATTTGTTGAACAAAACTGAGGTAACTTATAATACGTTACTAGAAAAAATTGATAATTTAGAACAGACTAATTTTGAGTCACAAACAAAAATTGATAATTTTATAATAAATACTTTTGAAACTGATTTCCAAAACCTAACCAATAAAATCAATAGAGTTGAAAGTGACAACAAAGAAATAATAAAGAATATAGGAAAAATAATAACAAAAGAAAACTTTACCTCTGCATATACGACTACTATCAATAAAATTGAGAGTAACGTAGAAAACATCCAAAAAAATAACCAACTCATACTTAACAAAATTGAATACCAACAAATTGCAGTGCTCCCCAGTGCACAAAACAATATCGTTTCTCTGACAAGTACAAACAAATGTAAAAATAATAATGCGTCTATTACAAATAGTAATTTACTCGACAACTATAGAAATATAAGCGACACAAATGACAATTGTAATAACAATAATGACGGGTTCATCCAAGTTGTAAATAACAGAAAAAAATTGTCTAGTCGATTAAATAAGAACAATATTGACAATGATGATGCTGCAGCATTACCTGCACGAAGCATGCGGGTGCAAACGATTGATTTAGGGACAATGCACAGTAAAAACATTAAAAATGGTAGCACGGAGCTAATTATTTCTAACATTTTTGACGGTGATGTCTCCAAGCGTGTGGACGTTGCACACGCGATACTGTGCCGTGTTCTTCCATCAACACGAAAATCAGAAATAATAAGCACACACCTGCTTCGGTCAGAGAAACCGATAGCTGCGGCATCGGCAGATATAAATGGCGAACGTAGACGGTCACCATTGGTTGTTACCCTTTCCAGCAGTGCGTTAGGCGAGAAAATTATGCGAGCCAAAAAGCTAATCCCTGGCTTTCATGCTAGAGATATCGACACTGCAGCTCTTGACCAGGACACAAGGGATGGGATTATCAATGGGAAAATTTTTATAAATGAATTATTAACAAAGGAATGTTTTATTAAATATAGAAGTCTCAAGGCCCTTGCGATGAGACTCAATTTTAAATACGTTTGGCATAGAGGGGGCCGTTTCTTGGTGAAGAGGCGTGATGGCGACATCTCTCATGAATTTTCATCTGCGGCAGATCTACAAACAATAGTGGCATCATATACCACTAATCAACCATCACCAACCGTAGATAACATAACAAAAAACGTTGATAAAGAAAGCGTAATTGATAAGACTGTTATTCCGTCAACAGGTCAAAAAGAAACTGTTGCAAAAAATTGACTATCTGCAGACACTGCTGGGGGGGGGGGGGTTCACTGTAGGGGACTGAGAGCAGGTTTTGTCAATGTTACCTCTCTAATGGGGCACATTGACATGATTAAACAACACCTTTCAGCTCGTCCTCCCTACCATCTCTTTGGAGTTGCTGAGTCGCACCTTGACCCTGATGTTGGGAGTGATCTCATTCTGATCGACGACTATTCACTAATTAGACTTGATCGCAACAAACTAGGGGGCGGGCTGGTCCTGTACATTCATAACACTTTCAAGACCAATTTACTATGCAGCTTTCCAACAACACAGGAGGGCAGGCCATTTATACCTGAATACTTAATGTGCAGTGTTCAGCAGGGTAGCCTTCCCCGTCTTTGTTGCTTTGGTATACAGACCACCACACGTACCGTTCTTACAGGGCTCTGAATTACAGACAAACTAACGACACATACGCAAGACTTTAGTCATAAAATTATTATGGGAGATCTGAATGTGAACCTACTCGGAACGTCAGCCGATGCAAGATTTGTTAGGCGATTGACTGATGATCTCAACCTTCAAATAGTTGATCATGGTGCGACTCATCATCTCACAGATTCTTACACGTGGATTGATGTGATCTTGACAGATAATAATGACGTTGTACTGAGCAGGGACTATCGGCCGGCGCCTTTTCCCAGTCATCATAACATCATAGAGGTCGAGATTGGGGTCGAAACTACTGCATCCCCTGTGGATGAATTTTTCAGCTATAGGGATTTTAAATCGATCCAGCAAGACGACCTCCTGTCTCACCTAGCTGACTGTGATTGGTCGCAGATCGATGGTCCCGCGGCGGGTGTAGACAGTCAACTAGAGTGCCTCAGTGTCAACCTCATGGCTAGGATAGATAAAATTGCGCCGTTAAAAGAATTTACACTGAAAATGAAAACGAATCCACCATGGTTTGATGCTGAACTGATACATCTATACAAAAAACGTGACTCTGTACGACGACGCTATGCGCGGACCAAAGACGACAGACTGTGGCGGGAGTATCAGAGCCTTGCAGCAGAAGCTGAATTACGAACGAAGGAAACAAGGGAAAGATTTTTACAAAATAGAATTTTTGAAGCAATTGATAATAAGAAAGATATCTGGAAAGAGCTCAAGGCTCTGGGCCTTCTGCCAAAGACAAGAGAGGAGCTTCATGGTTTCTCGCCGGAACAGCTCAATGCCCACTTTGCAGGGGTGTCGATCTCCCAAAATGAGGGTGATGAAGAACTTGACAACGTCCTGACCACTGCCAGTGATGACGGCTTTGTTTTCCGAGAGGTCAGTTTCTCAGACGTGGTCCTGGCTGTTGCCCACTTCTCATCACAGGCCAGAGGGGAAGACGGCATTCCCCAAAGTATAGTGGCTAAGGCTCTTCCGTTTATGGGAGATCATATTGTTAAGATCTTTAACTCGTCTCTGTCCAGTGGCATTTTTCCAAAAACTATTGACTATTTTGTTAATGTTTGATTTTAGCAAAGCATTCTACACCATCTCACACACTAAACTGCTGCGTAAGCTGATGCGCATAAGATTCTCCAGGAGTGTTATCCTGTGGCTTAAGTCATATATTATGGGGAGACGACAGAAAGTCGTCACAAACACAAACGGGGATTCAGGTTGGCTAACCACCAATCTTGGCGTTCCACAGGGCTCAGTCCTGGGACCCCTGCTTTTCAGCCTGTACATAAACGACTTACAAGACGCACTAGACTTAGATGGTGTAGAACACATACTTTACGCTGACGACCTGCAAACCTACACACAAGTGACCCTGAAAGGTCTTCGTGATGGTATCAGTCGTATGTCGGCTGTAGCACGAGCAACGTCAGCTGGCCTGCGCCTCAATGTCGGCAAGACAAAGGCGATCATTTTTGGATCTGATCACAACATCAAACAGGTTCAGAACCTTGACTTGCAAGGCATTGAGATACAGACCGGCGTACACGTTCCCTTTGTCGATACAGTCACCAACCTCGGCGTGGTGATGGACGGAAGGTTGACATGGAAGCCGCAACTGAATGCGGTCAGTAGAAAAGTAAATAGAGCTCTGTATAGCTTAAAATTATTCCGTTCAAGCACCACAGAGATACTGAGGAAGCAGCTGGCATGTGCACTGGTACTACCTCACTTAGACTATTGCTCAGTGGTTCTTCTTGACGTGTCAGGGGAGCTCCAGACACGACTACAACGTCTACAGAATGCATGTGTGAGATACATATGTGGTGTTAGGCGTGATGAGCATATCACCGCCCACAGGAAAAAACTGGACTGGTTAGATCTGAAGGTGAGGAGGGAGTATTTTATGGGGCTGCTGCTTTACAAAGCGGTTGTCATGCGGCAGCCACCATATCTTACTGCCCTCTTTGAAAAAAAACAGGCCAGGACTTCAAGTAGGGGTGGTATGAAAGAGCTCTCGGTTCCGAGGTCGCGCACCGATAAGGGCCTATTCTCATTTAGAGTTCAAGGTGCGCACCTCTGGAATTCGCTCCCAAGCAGTATGAGGTGCCTGCCATCTTTTTGTAAATTTAAAACGGCGTTTAGCAGACATCTTAAGCAATTACATGGTGAAGGGAATGCATAGAGGTGACTCGGATATTTATTTAGACTATTTATTTATTTGAATTATTTATTTATTTAATTTATTTATTTATTTAAATTTATTTATATATTTATTTAATTTATTTATTTATATATTTATTTAATTTATTTATTTATTTCAATTTATTTATATATTTATTTAATTTATTTATTTATTTCAATTTATTTATATATTTATTTAATTTAATTATTTATCTGGCTTATTTATTTATTCGACTTAGTTATTTATTAATTTATTTATTTATTAAATATGTTTAGTGTTAGGTGTGAATGTATTTATTAGCGTGATTGTTAAAGTGTCATGAATGAGTGTGTTTTAAATTTTGACGTGATAGTATACGTAAAAATTTAGCAAAGTATGTGTATGTATTCTTTTATTTTTAATATGTTATCTCTATTGTATTTATTTTATTCTATGTATTATTTTTTGACGAAGCGTGTTTCTGTGATATCTGACTATGACTAGTTCATTATATTTAAATTGTATAAACTGACGAACTGATACAGCGAAAAATATTATTTAATAAGAAATGCAATAAGTGAACGTTAATGTAAGATAACAAATACATAAAATTGACTGATATTTTAATTATTAAGTATAACTACATGTGCATTCAATTGTAAGATTTTCGTCTCTTGATGAATAAAAAGTATCTCTCTCTCTCTCTCTCTCTCTCGAAAAGATATCGTAACTTGTCATTAACTGTGTAAACTCCATAGTGTAAACGTATAATACAATAATATACAAAACGTTAAATATATTAAATGTGCATAAATATCATGTAGCATGTTTGTAAAATGTATAAAGTATGTTCAGTAATTTTCTAGAGCCGGGAAAATAAAATTTGAGCCAAATATAGCGTCCAAAACCTAAAAAAATACAGATAAAAGCAAATTTTTTTCACCTTTATGCGTTTTTAATCATAATCGGCTTTACATTGAGTTATCAGACTAGTATATTCTGAAAGTAAAGTTTAAAACCGACAATTTCGTTTTTTGGACGATTTTCTATCCCCTCTAGAACCGAAGATATGGCCGTTTGAAATTGGCCAAAAAATCAACGTATCAAATCTGTGAATGGATGCATGAAGACTTTTATGGATCACAACTTCGTTAGCTCTTATTTAGGTATCTGAGGTCCAGTCGACTTTTGCAAAAAAACAAATTGAAGGTTTTGATTTTAGCTTCTGTGCACCCTTTAGAGTCCGACTATGCCTGGGGCATCTCCAAAAATAAGCATGATTAAAACTTTGACAATTTAAGACATAAAAAAGTTTTTCATATTCTAGAGCAATTTTTCCATAAATTTTGTACTATAAGTACTTAGTTATATATTTAATTTCAATAGTGTAAAATCTTAAAATCTCAAATTTACACGTCACAATTAATCAATATTGTCAATTCCATAGTTATTAGCAGGACTGCATCGTGCATGATTCTATTGACAAAATAAACAAAATTTTATTTTTTACTCTCTATTGACTACTCTTGACATGTTCTAACAATTAAGGCAAATACTTTTCGTTAAAATTTATTTTTATAAATTTGTTAAACCAAGTTAAAAGAAATTATTAATACAAATTTTCTTAGAATTTACTCGGATCTCTGAAAAAAAAATCAATGAAATGCCACACTGATCTCTTTGTTCGTAAATTCTTCATTCAAAGATTTATTCAAAATAATTAAACGTCGTTTTAGTGTTTTGTCAATGAAATTTATTGTATACAATTAAACGTTGATTTTCACAGAATATACAGAATAATATTTAATTGCTTGTTTTCAGATTTTTAATTATTGTCTTCTTGTTCGCATCAGGGAATTCTTTTCTGAATTCTTCAACGACTTGGATTAAATGATTTTTTTGAACTTCATCGTTTGTTAAAACATTGATGTACTCTTGAGTTAAGTGCACAGCTTTCTCAGCGCAATCATTGACTACTCTAATATTTACAACTTTCTTTCGGCTTTCAATAAAAGATTTATTCGTACTCCACGTACTGCAGTCTTGAGCTAAAAATGATATGTTTAACCCAAATCTCTCAAAGATATAAGAACTTTGGCTATTAATAAAATAATCAAGTTCTTTATTCAGCAATCCCTTCATGCCAATTGCAGAAACATTAAATTTTTTTGGAGTACCAATGTCATTTTCAATGTGCTTAGTTTGCAACGCTTCAACCATTTTTTGTTTTACGCTAACTGGTACTCTTTCATCGAAAAATGAAAGAGCACATATTTCAGGAGATAAATACCATAGATGATTTTCAAGTTTATTTAAAGCAGCTTTTGAAATATTAGCATCGATTGACTCATACTCAATTAAATTTTTTAATAATCTCAGATCATTATTGGGTGCTGCAACTGCCAAAGGTGATGTAAACCATGGTTCGATATACACAAAAACAACAAATTTACATATGCTGTAAAAATTGTTTTCTTCGTGCTTTTTTAATTTGAATGCCTTTCTCAGTAAAAATATTTTTAGAGAGTAAATGGCTTTTGCCATCCAACGAGCGTGATGGCATGCTCCAGGCTTACGAATCTGTATATCATCCGCAACGCCCAAAAATAATAAGCTTAACTCCAACAACTCTTTGTAGTCATCTCTAGGTTGTTGCTTTTGTATGTACTCTTTTATGAAACTGACTATGTGAGGGATTTTATTTTGTAATAATGGTTCTAATTTACCCAGTCCGTTTTCACAGTTTGCCGATTTAATGGTAGACCATTCCTTTTTAAATTTTTGGAAAATTGGTACATTTGGTCCATTCATACCAGGCACTTTTACTCCAAAAGCTGCATCTAATAAAATTTCGAACATATGATGACGGCACGCGAAATATAACAAATCTCTGTCAATCAATTGCTCTAAAATTACTGCTGCACCAAATCTGCGCCCAAAATTCGCCGGGGTTGTATCGCAGCACACACCTTGCGTTAAATGTGTCAACCCCCAGTCATCCAATGCTTGATAAACAGCGTTACCTATCGTTGATCCTTTTTGGTCTTCTAATCCAGGCACATTAATAATTTTCTCAATGTTTCCACTGCACATCAGGATGGGTAAACGATCAATTTGTTTACATGTTATCGTGTCTGGAATAAGTTTCCCGTCCCAGTGCACGATCAAATGTGGTATAGATTTATCCATCAGCAATTCTTTTACTTTCTCAGCTTTCTTTTTTCGAATTTTAGCCCGCGATCTGTTGAAGGATGATTTGTTGAGTATTAAAGTTTCTATATCGACACCTAATGCATTTGCAACTGTGCCTATTATAAAGACTGAATTTCCGAAGAAATCTTGCATTTATCAAAAGCTGCTACTACTTCTGGTGTCACATCTATGGACCCTCTAACAGATTGGTTTACATATGATCGTCCATGCGGTACAGAATATACAGACCCAGAACTAGGTAGATGAGGTGAAGAATCTGTTACTTCACTTGACTGTGTTTGAGATCCTATACTCAATGGTTCTTGGGTTGATTTCTGATGTTCCCCTGAAAAAATGGATAAATCATATTTTCAATCCCTGGTGGAAGTATTTTTAAATTGCAGGAAATAATAAAAAATAACAACAAATAATGAAAGATATTAATAAACAGCAAGCGATAATGAATAATAAAATCAAATAAAAATAAATAACGATATATAATAGCAAATAATAAAAAATAATAGCAAGTAGTGGTAGTTACTGGTAGTCCAGATTGGGACATATTTATTTGTCATTATTTATCATAATTTGATTTTTTTCAATATTCTTTAAATAATTTTTTTTTTGTTATAATTTATCAAATATTATTCAACATTATTCATTTATATCTTTATAGGAGCACCATGTAGACGAAAAAAAATTTGTATTTTATATCATGAAAAACAACGTTTAGGGTGTCTCAGACACCCTTCTTCAGGTACAAAAAAAATAAAAACCAAGTTTACTTATAACTAGGTACTTATCGATAGAAGGCTCGCTTTCCCATGTGCCACACTATTAAAAAACCCTTCTAGATCGAATTCGGATCTCTCTAGACGGATTCTCGGTGTCATGTTGTTGGGGCACAATTTTGCGGAGCACTTATTTATAATATTATTTATATACACTAACACTTATATATATTAATCTCAATATAACACACACTTTTTAAACACTACTATTTTTGCACTTATTTGGGAGCATTCACTATCTACAGCAATATAGTTTGTTAGATAAAAAGCAAAGCCAAGTATTATGGTAATGTAGGATAATTAGTTAGAGAGATCTGAATTCTATCTAGAAGGGTTTTTTAACGGTGTGGCACATGAGAAAGCGAGCCTTCTATCGATAAGTACCTAGTTATAAGTAAACTTGGTTTTTATTTTTTTTTGTACCTGAAGAAGGGTGTATGAGACACCCGAAACGTTGTTTTTCATGATATAAAATAAAAAAATTTTTTCGTCTACATGGTGCTGCTAGAGCCTATAAAGATATATTTATATAGTAGACGCTCGAGCCATTTTTCTTCATGAATATATTTATATATACATACAAAAATTATTCATTTATATTTGAAATTTTTTTTTCGGATATTAATAGTAATAAGTGACATTATTTTTCATTTTTTTGTTACGTGTGGACACGTTACGGGTGTCTAATTACTATAAGAGAGTGATTGGAAATGTGCATCGTCGGTGGCGGCCGTGGCTCAAGCGGTAGAGTGTCAGACTTGCAAGTCGGAGATTCGAGGTTCAAGCCCGGGTCTCGCCACTTTTTAGAAGAATAAAAACCGTAACAATTTGTAATTATATTTTAAAATTTTTTTCTAACAAACTCATTTTTTTATTTTTGTGTATTTAAAAAAAATTGTTGAGCCCTGGGCTTGAACCCAAGACCTTCAGATTGGTAGACTTACGATCTGACCACTTAGCCATTCATTACTTTTGTATATATGTGAATCTAATGTAACATATGTGGTACAGCATATATATGTGCAATTAATGTTACATTTTTTAAATTATTATTTTAATATTTAAATATCACCATAATTAATAATGAGGGATTGAATACAAAGCTTTCTTTTCAAATAAAAAAGAATTCTTAGAGTTTTTATATGAAAGTATGCTATATTTTTGAATATTAAGATGATAATTTAGATACTTTATGATGTTTAATGCATGTTTAGCGCAATTTATATAACATTATTAAGCGCATAAACATTCTGCTCCACATATGTTATAGTCGATATTAATCGATATTTGATAATATAGATAAATAATGATAAATATTAAAAAATAATGACAAATAATGACAAATAATAATGAATAATAACTAATAAAAATTTCCGAATACCAACAGCTAATATCCCATATTATTTGTCATTATTTGTCATTATTTATCAGTATTTATCAATATTCGTAAGTATTGTTTAATATTTTTTTTTACTTTTGCTAGAAATACGTTTACCACAAGGAGTGATGAAAGTGATATTTTCATTTAAAAAGTTGATAAGTAGTACAATCAATTATAGAGTCATCAAAATCCAGTCAAGCTGTACTTGCAAGTTATCAAAAATAGAATAATCCCCTTGAATAATTTATAAAAAAATATTAAAATGTTAACATTCATTTTATATGTATTACTTTATACTACATATCTGTTCCGTTGTTTATTATTATAACTCTTTTTCTTATTAAATTTACTTGGTCCCAGCGCAATCACATTAAGCGAGGTGGGGGAGGGGAGGAGTACTGTACCTGTTATTACTGTGACCTTATTGATTGATGAACTAGGTTGGGATACATCTGATTCTGGTTCGCCAAGTTCCAGAGATTCAGTTCTATCAAGTATTTCAGCATCCTCCTTAGCAGTGAATATTTCTTTGTGTACGTCTAAATAGGTAACAACACAAAATTATTAGTATATTGTCGAACTAGCGGGGGAAAGTGGACTATTTCAAGCAAGGGTAAAGTGATTTTTCATGAGTTGGAGTTGGACTGCCAAATCATCATCCGAGCTTGGAATTGCCCTCCCCCTTTGTTTCACTCTGTACATTTTTTAATCAGTGCATGTATAGGCCCTTTTTTATGCATGTACGGTGGATGGGAGGTTGCAAATTTTGCTGTAATGTGGTTTGAGAGATTGTATAAATATATTATTTCAAGGTAATTGAGAATTATTTTTCTTATTTCATGGTCGTATTTTGTTGGTTAACGGATATCAACTATATGACTAGAACAATGACCATGTTATATGATAAAATGTATAATGATAATAGCAAGCGCATGTTTAAATCAATTATAAAACTTCCATAAAATACCTTTCTAAAAGGTAAAATGTTGGCGAGTAAAGGTTCTTTACAAAAGTAGTGAAATCCCCAAAATATAACAGTCAAGTAATTGTATTTCATTTTTTGGGTACACGCATGTGGATATATTATTTTAGAAAATATAACTTTTCACTTGAATCTTAGTTGATACAACAGATTCCATATATTTAACAATAATAAACTCATTATGCACCAGTCAGACCATTACAATTGACTTGCGAATTACTTTATATCAAAATATCAAAATTTCCCTTTTGTCGGTCCCAGGTGAAATATGATCTCAGCTAATTCTAATTATGCAAGGATGAGTCTAATTCTGAATTGCTCATCAACTTTTGTCATTTCCAAAAACATATTATATCATATACTTTTAATGCTTAGTCCAGAATTTATTGAAAAAATTCAAACTAAAAAATATTGGAAAATGCGGACAAAACTTAATGTGTTTTTCAAGTTGTCAAATAGCTTCTAGATTATGCATTAAAAGTATATGATATAATATGTTTTTGGAAATGCCAAAAGTTGATGAGCAATTTAGAATTATACTCATTCTTTCATAATTAGAATTAGCTGAGATCATTTTTTACCTGGGACCGACAAAAGGAAAATTTTGAAATTTTGATATAATGTTATTGGCAAGTCAATTTTAATGGTCTGACTGATGCATAGTGAGTTTATTATTGTTAAATATATAGAAACTGTTGTATCAACTAAGATTCGAGTAGAAAGTTTTATTTTCTGAAATAATATATCCACATGCGTGTACCCAAAAGATGAAATACAATTACTTGACTGTAATATTTTGGGGATTTCACTACTTTTGTAAAAAATGCTCAATTTTTCATTCACTTTACAGTCATGGAACAGGGAATATTACATACACTTATTAAAAAAAAAATATTATCAAATTATTTGCAAATATTATTAATTGTTATTTATTACCTGGTAATTCATGATGCTTAATGCGTATTAGGTTACGCTTTATGTCATCGACTGATTGACAAAGTAACGTTTTTTTTCTGACTCACTTATTGATTCACATAAACTATTATGAGAGATGTCAAAAACATCATTCAATTGATGAACAAACGTATCTTTATTTTTATTTGTTCTACCTTTCAATTTTTGGAAAGAACGAAACTCTTGTTGCAGTTTCTTTAATTTTTTAAAGCAATGGTCATCTCTCCTAGTATTAACTAAAGCTTTATCCCAAAAAGTTTTGACTTCTCGGATAACTAATTTAACAGCATCATTCACTTCAACATTTTCATTTTTAGTTTTATTTAATAAAAGTCGAAGAACTTGCGATTTGATTGGTAGCTTATCTCCTGTTATTTCAGAGATTGTTTTATTTGATATATCTGAGAATACTGAATCATGT
Source organism: Gastracanthus pulcherrimus (assembly GCA_949152435.1). NCBI lineage: Eukaryota > Metazoa > Arthropoda > Insecta > Hymenoptera > Pteromalidae > Gastracanthus > Gastracanthus pulcherrimus. Next base: position 63,189,963 of record OX424573.1, on the reverse strand, counting down.
TTTTGCAAACTCATTTTATCGTTTCATTGTTTGTTGTCCAAAAAATATTTCCCTTAAAAAACCTTGAAAAAATACCATTAAATTTTATATAAAGTTTATATATATTAAAGTTTATATAAACTGAGTTTTTATAAAAAATTATTAATTATTCTGACTAAATAAGTATTGCTACAACATAATATTCACTAAAGTAATTAAATTTTATTAAAAAGTGTAGATATTTATAACTTTCAGAAAATTTAATTTTTGAGATAATAATAATTCAATGTTACTTTAAGCCAACAAAATTATCTTCTTATCTTAATATCTTCTAAATATTATTTCTTTAAGTATCACACTTTGGTAAATTTTACACTGTTAAATATTTTTTAATATATTTTTATTTTACAGCAGCCGCAAACTTTAATAAAATACGTACTAACCTCTAATGTAGGAAGAAAATAGTCTGTTGTATGATTATTCGTCGTAGAATCTGTTATGCTAGCTTTGCTTGTATTTATTGTATGATCAAAAAATAAATAAGAATAAAAGAAGTACCCTTAAGTATAAACATTTAAAGAGAAAATATTGTGTTTTCTTTTCTTAAGGATTATCAGCGCCAGCCTATGTATGTACCCAAAATATTGTGGTTTTGTAGAAAAACCTTCGTAGTTCGTAGGTTAAACAGAGAATATATAAATAGTGCCTCCTCAGATAGAAGGCCAACCAGAGCCATAAGTCTGAACTCGGAGCAAGCACGTTAGTTCTGCTTCCCATAAAGCAGGTGGCGCTTTGAACAACTTATTTAAGGTGCGTTCCACGCGCCACCTGTCTTATGAGAGGTAGAACTATCATTCTTGCTTCTCGCGTTTTTGGCTTCCCGAAACTCTGGGATCTGGCCTTCTATCTAAGGGTCTGTCTTCACGGTGCTATGTGCATCGTGCGACGAGTATCATGCAACGGCAGTCCGCCTATTCCATCGCGTTCCGATTTTTTCTTATGGTATAAGTGAACTGAAAAAAGACTTGGCAACCGCGCATTTCCACTATATTACTGTACAAGTATTTTAAAGCGATGGACCGACTGAATAGTGCAGATGCGCGGTTGCCAAGTCTTTTTTTCAGTTTACTTATACCATAAGAATGAATAGGAACGCGATGGAATAGGTGGACTGCCGTTGCACGATGATCGTCGCACGATGCACATAGCACCGTGAAGACCTTAAGGCATTATTTTTATATAGTATATACTCCGGGATAAACATTACTCAATATTATTTCAAAAATGAAATAAAATAAAATAAATTACTCAATATTATGTATTTATTGCAATTTAAAACTCGATTTCACTTATATTAGTTGTTATATTAGTATATAGTATATAACAACTAATATAAGTGAAATCGAGTTTTAAATTGCAATAAATACATAATATTGAGTAATTTATTTTATTTTATTTCATTTTTGAAATAATATTGAGTAATGTTTATCCCGGAGTATATACTATATAAAAATAATGCCTTAAGGTCTTCACGGTGCTATGTGCATCGTGCGACGATCATCGTGCAACGGCAGTCCACCTATTCCATCGCGTTCCTATTCATTCTTATGGTATAAGTGAACTGAAAAAAAGACTTGGCAACCGCGCATCTGCACTATTCAGTCGGTCCATCGCTAAAAATAGTTTTTTAGTATACGTCTTATTAAAAAAATTGTGCATTTCACTTACGTTAGTGCTCATGGCATTTTTGTTTAGAGAGGTGTTTACCTACAAGAATTATTTACTGAAAACCGTTAGATCACATAAGGCATTAATTGCAAACTTCATAGTTAATACGCAACGTATAATAATTATCCTTTTGCGCGAGACACTTGCGCTATCTTACGGATTCTTTTGTAATTAAGGAATATCATGGGTAGAATTTCACCGTATACCCAGCGGAAAGTCATGATTTTCGAACGTTACAGGGTCGCTGGAAGCTAGCTACAAAGGGTCGCATATAAGCGGGGTTTTTGATGGAAATTGATCAAAATTCATTAAATAAACCTTAAAGGCTATGTGACACTTGGGGAGGGGGCGCTTGCTTCCAACCAGGAGCAATCGAAGATTATCACCTTCTGCTGGGTGTACATACGTAAATAAATGAGAAATGTGTATTTTAATACGTTTTTAAATTGTTTAGTAGGGTTACTTTCACGAAAAAAAAACATTTTCATTGTGTATGTCTTAAATTGTCAAAGTTTTATTCATGTTTATTTTTGGAGATGCCCCAGGCATAGTTGGACTCTAAAGGGTGCACAGAAGCTAAAATCAAAACCTTCAATTTGTTTTTTTGCAAAAGTCGACTGGACCTCAGATACCTAAATAAGAGCTAACAAAGTTGTGATCCATAAAAGTCTTCATGCACCCATTCACAGATTTGATACTTTGATTTTTTGGCCAATTTCAAACGGTCATATCTTCGGTTCTAGAGGGGATAGAAAATTGTCCAAAAAACGAAATTGTCGGTTTTGAACTCTACTTTCAGAATATACTAGTCTGATAACTCAATGTAAAGCCGATTATGATTAAAAACGCATAAAGGTGAAAAAAAATCTGCTAATAAATGCGGAAAACCCGTTTTTTGAAAAGTGGCAGGGTCTAGACCCTTTTTTGTATTTCCTAGTTTTCGGTCATAACCAATACATCTGGGGGGTGGAAGCCGACCTAGCGGCAATTTGGGAATTAAGGGACACCCTAATGTATATATACTGTTTATTTTTGTGCTATAATTTTGTGCAACAAAAAAGTTTTCAAATCATTTTTGTCGAGTTTTTGGTATGATTAAATCAAAGACTACTTCACTGACTAAGTCTGATAAAAAATTATTAAGAAAAAAGAAGTATATATAAAAAGCTTATTAATGAAAAAAGGTTATGTTGACCAACGAGTAAATTTATTAATATATTCTATTTTGAAAGTAAGTTAACATTTTTTATAAGTAAATTGTACTTTAAGTTCCTTTGTATTAAAAGATTCTTATGAAAAAATGTCACGGAACTTTATACAACGATTATATTAACCAATGCTAAAGAGAAATATTATGTTGGCTCACCAAATAAATTACACATTATCGATCAGCGTTTATTGTCTATAAGGCCTCCGAATTGTATTGCAAAAACTTCAAGAAGTATCAAGGAAAGAGCAAATTGGACTGCGTCAGAATGGCTAACATGGTTAATATTTTATTCCTTGATTTGTCTGCATGGAATACTTCCAAAAAAATATTATAATAACTTGGCTACGTTTGTTTGTGCTATGAATATTTTGTTAGAAGACTCTATAATACCTGAAATGTTAGAAAATGCTAGAAAATTGTTAATAAATTTTATTGTGAATTTTCAATTTTTATACGGAATGAAGTACATGCATTACAATGTGCATTTATTAAATCATCTTACTGAAACTGTTAAAAATTGGGGGCCGCTGTTCAATGCAAGTACTTTTCCATTTGAAAATGAAAATAAATTATTACTGCGAATGAAGAAATGTAATTATCGTATTGCTACACAAATTGTCTCTATAATGTTGATATATCAACAATTGCCTCTTTTACAACAAACTCAATTAATTTCTGAAAGAGTCCAGTCATATTGCAATAAATTGGATAAAGCGAAACTAAAAAATATTTGTAAAATTGAAGAATGTATTCTAATACGTCGCGGCAAAGCACACACATTAACGAAACAGAATTACAATCTCTTCAGAAAATAGTTGACGTAACTGCTGTGGCCGAATGTAAAATATTTAAAAAAATGATCTTTAATGGAAATCGTTATACTATTAATAAAATTTGCGTTGTCAGCAAACAAATAACTCTGTTTTTCAAACGACTGATGAGACATTTGGAATTATTTAAAAAATATGTAAAATTAAGTATGATAATGACTACCAAGTAGTCATTTTTTTCATGGTTTAAAAATTGCAAGTAACTTTTTTGTTGACAATATTGATATTACACATTTGATAGTTGTCAATGCTGAAGAAAAAGTTAATGTTAATGTTGTAAAATACTCTCAATTACACAGACCATGTATATTATTAAAATTACTTAAGCAATTTATTATTGTTACTATTGTAAAAGGTATTTTAGGGCGACACACTAATTAATTTAATATATGTATCACGTATTGTAATAACATTATAACTATTATTATGTAATTTTTTTAATAATAAAATGTATACCTGACTATTTGTAGAAATATGGTTGTTTTAATAATTATACACAAATAACATGGTAAACTATAACATTTTATGCCAAGCTATGCTATTTTATGCTAAGCTATGCTATTTTATGCCAAGCTATGCCACAACATGTCAAGCTATGCCATAAAATGCCAGATTATGTGCATTACGCCAGGTTGGAAGCTACAATTAAAGGATGTGCCAGATTATGCCCAGATATGCCATATTATGCCACATCGTGCCAAATTGTGCCATTTTGTGACAGACTGTGCCATCTTGTGTCAAAGTGTACTAACTTTTCTGTAAATAATTCAGAAAAGTAATTTTGCTTAAATTCATAATGTGCCAAGTTATGCCAAATCATGCCATACTGTGCCGAATTGTGTCAATCTGTACCAAACTGTGCCAAACTGTACCAAACTGTGCGAAATGTCCGAAATGGCACAGCTCTAGCATAGTATAGCACAATTTGACACAATATTGCACAATTTGACACATTTTGGTACAGTTGTGCAGGATTTAGCACGATTTGGCACAACAAGTTTTTTCCACCAGGGTAAATGAATTTTAGGAAAATTTTAACAGCATATTCGTGTTCATGGTAAAAAAATACGTTAGAACTGACATACTAATAGTATTCTTGTTTTTAATTCTGCAGTAAGTTTACTGTAATATAAAATTGTTTTGACTGGTTGTATAAGTCTAAAGAAAAAAGTTATATTTACTTTACGAATAAATGCGAAGTTTTATATATATTACACGTAAAATGACATATTTTTTTTTACGTTTTTAACATCTCTTTTAGCTTGTATATAGATATACTGTCATATTTTAATTGCAAATGTCGTTATTTTTAAGGATCCTAAGGCACATATTTTTTTTAAAATCCAATATTTTAGTAATTTTATTTATCTGTATCTACGATAATTTAAATGATGGATCTTAAATATATAAGCACAAAAGAATTTACATTTGTATTTCTTGTGGTGTACTTAAATGGCTTCTTAATTTATTTTTATCTTCCCCGGTTAGTATTTATTTTTACAATTTTATATTACAGTAAACTTACTGTACAATTTAAAAAAAAAACGAAATCTATTAGTACCTCACACAGCCTTGATATTCTTGCCGCACATATTCTTGAAATATTTCTGCTACATACCAGAACACTACTTGAAAGCGTAAAAATCTTTAAATGTAATATTACAGTACTGTTTCCGTAATGTCTTGTAAAACATTTGAACAAATATTTATTTAATAATTCGTGAAATATATCATGTAATATTTACGAAATATATTTCAAAAATATTATTTGAAAACATTTGGTTTTTCTTCGTCTTAATATTTCAAGAAATCTTTCAGAAATATTTTATAAATATTTCACTATTTATTGTAGAAATATTTCAGTGAAATATATATAAAATATTTCACTGAAATATTTCTTGAAAAATTACATATAAACATTTCATTGAGCACGAAATTGCTGTTAAAATTTTCCCAAAATCCATTTATTTTGAGAAAAAAAGCTGTTTAATCACTTACCATGTAAAAATACGTATTTTAAGATTTTTTTTTAAATCTGGATTCTGTACCAAATAAAAAATAAACAAATACTATTTGTATTAATACGCTATTTCTAATATATTTTTTATGCTGAACATGAATTTGCTGTCAAAATTGGTCCAAAATCCACTTATTTCGAGGAAAAGAATGGTTTAATCACTTAAAATGCGAAAATACGTATTTTACGGACTTAAATCGTCATTTTCTAAAAATCTGTGGGTTCTGGACCAATTAAAAAAAAAATACTATTAGTATGTTATTTCTGATGTATTCATTTACGCTGAACACGAATTTGCTGTTATAATTGGTCCAAAACACATTGATTTTGAGCGAAAAAGCTGTTTAATCACTTAACATGCGAAAATACGTATTTTAAGAGCTTAACTCGCTTTTTTCTTAAAATCTATGGGCTCTGGGCCATCTTAAGTGACGAGATCGTGTTCAGCATAAAAAAATACATAAGAAATGATGTGTCACACTAACGGGACTCGATCTTTCTAAGTAGTGTAGTAGTTTTACTACATTTTTCTAGAAAGTGCGCATGTTCATGCAAATTTTTTGAGGTTATGTCATTTTAATATGACATCGGGAATAGTTTTCCTATATTCTATGCATATTCAGCTTTGTACACAAAAAAAATACTCTATCTTATTTCTACTTAGAGTTCTACGATTTTGACACAAAAGAACGATTTGTTCCCATGCACTGTGCGTTGCTAGGATCGATATATACATTTAACGATTTAATAAAATTAAAATTAACATTTATTTGTGCTCGCTCGAATCCTTGCGTGTGTCCTATGTTTTGTAAACTCTATAACACCCATAAAATATCATAAAGTCCATAAAATCCATTAAATACATAAACTCCATAAACTCCACGAAAGTCATACAAATCATAAACCCCATAAACCCCATTAAAACAATAAAAATTTTAAACCTCAATAAACCTATAAAACCGTAAAAGGCGTTAACCACAATTACGCATAAATCTCATAAATTCCATAAAAATCGTTAACCTTATAAACACATACACCCAATAAACCCATACACATCCTAAATCCCATAAAATCCATAAAACCCATAAAACGCATAGAAACGGAAACTCCATAAAACCCATAAAGTCCATAAACCGTAGAAAACATATAAACGTCTTAAAGCCCTTAAACCCATACACCCCATAAAAGCCATAAAACTCATTAAAGAAGTAAATCCCATTAAGCCAATAAGGCCCAAATTTTATAAGGCCAAAAAAAACTAGAAAAATAAAAAATTATACGGCCCAAATTTTATACGGCCGAAAAATTATACTATGCAAAAAGTTATAAGGCCCAAATCTTATAAGTTTAAAAAAACTAGAAAAACAAAATTATAAAAGTAAAGAATTATATGGTCCAAAAAATTACGATACCCAAATATCATATATAATACGCAAGAAACTATAAGGCCCAAAAAACTATGAGACCCAAATATTATAAAATGCATCAAAATTTAATGCCCAAAAATGATAATGCTCAAAAAATTATAATGCCTAAAAATTATAATGTGCAAAATTTTATCAAGCCTAAAAATACTGTTTGACAACACATACCTCAGAAGCCAAACATCCAAGCACCCACCAAATCATCTTTTCACACTTCCATCCACCTATTGATCCATCCACAAACTCATTTGTACATACTGGCACCCTTTCATTAACCCACTCACATTCGCGCACATATTGATGTGACCGAAGACCGGAGACTTTTGTGATCTTAATATTATACGAGATTATTGATGTGACCGGAGACCGGATACTTTTGTGATCTTAATATTATAGGAGATGATTAATAATGTTTAAGAAAATCTGAACGATTATTACCTATAGTTTTGTAATTTTAGTAAAGAAATATCTTTGGAAAAACCATTAATGAGAAAAAAGCAGATCTTTTTGAGACATTAATTAGAAAGAGATATAGTAATTTAAAATTAATTTATTAGATCAAAAAATTTCATATTGCAAAAATTTATAAATTTTCAGGAAGCTAAGTGCCAATTTTGACTTTTACGGTACTTGTATACATATATTCTCAAGTTGATGAAAGATTGTGATGACTCTTTAAATTTTTCAAGGAATTTGAAGTCAAATAAGTAGTTCAGATTTGTTTTTGATCAGTACGAGAGAAGACATATTTCTTCAGATATTTTTCTTTTATTTGAGGAAAGTAGTGAAATACCTGCAGGATGATTATAATGAGGTTAGACTATTGTTACAAAAATTGGTATTTTTTTGTATTACAGAAATTTATAATCGGAGATAAAATTTAACATTCTCTCATATTTTTTGTAACTTTATAATATACTTATGTAAGTATAATTCTAAGTTGAAGTACATTGAGGAAAAATCACCGCACATACTAAAATTTGGATTAAAATTTTAGAGTACCAGTCATTGAAGGAATGGTGCAAAAATCTATATTACGTCATCGTAAATTTAACAAAACAAAGTAAATATAACAAAATTGTTATTTATATTTCAGCCTCTTTCAAGAGATGTTTACATCTGTAGTTTCCCCTCTTTGTTCCTTAGATGTCATAACGTTCAGAGTAAGAAAAGCGGCAACGCTGTCTCCACCGGCCCATCCCTTGCTCTCGCGCGCTCGCCTTCTCATTCATTTTCGTTGCGCGCTAGAGGTTGCACGTATGAGTAAGTTAGCGGTCTTTTGTACTCTTAAGGAGGTTGATATTGACCACCTGTATTTGAAGATGGCAAAAATACAGCAACAATTAGAGGATTTATAAGCTGCACCGAGTGACTCGAGTAGTGGGAGCGAGCTGGATCATAGCGGGCTGGAGTAACTTACCGGATACGGGTAAGAAATTGTGCTAATTCTTCGAATAGTGCTTCATCTATATATTATATATGTTTCGTCTATATATTATAAATCTCAATGCAGACTAGCTAACGAACTCGCAAAAGTGGCGAGTCAGGTTAGACTTTACCCGATGTATTTATACGAGAGACAAACTATATGGGAAAATTTGTTTGCGAATGTTCTTGTACGAGAGACAAGGCAAATTAGACATCTTGCTTTTCTCCTGGTACTGTTTGAGCTCAAGTTTGCACACGCGGCAAAATAGGTGCAAAAAAAGTATGGTTGATAACATTACCTAAAAAATTGTATTTTTTATATAGAACGATTAGATAATGATAAGATTGCTGACAGAGAAAGGGCATCGCTAGTCGAACAGAAAGAACAGAGGATAAAGAAAACGGTCAAGTAAGACCAACATAAGTCAAAGGCACTTGATATTCAGCTATATCCATCGTTACCACTCAGGTGGAATTACTGGGCGGCTAATGGCATAGATAAACAGCTTCGAGAGGAGTTATTGAAGAAATATGTCAGGTCAGTAGAAATAGAAGCGCCAGAGCTTAATGCAAAAATCTCAGCAACTCTGTCTGAAGCTGCTACAAAGAGAGATAATTTCATGGTAAAAAGCCGACAATTAGCTGGTTTAGCATTGATGGAAATTTGTTCAGTTTTATCTGCAATGATAACAGAAGATGAAAAAGCAGATAAAGAGTACGTAGCGAAAAGACTGAGTGATGCCGCCATGTTGATAATAGAAATTCATCATAATGAATCTGAATATACAAAAGCTTTTATTTACCTTGGACTCAGCAAACAATTTAAGACTCTACTAAAAGGTGTAAAGTCAGATAAATTGTTATTTTGACAAAATTTGACTGAGAAGCTTAAAGAGTCTAAAAATATAGAAAAAATATCACAGATATTTTCAATTTAATTAAACGTATGTATATCTAGTAGGCTAAAATTTGTTATCTCTGAATGGGAAAAAATTACAAAAGATAAGTTTGTCTTAAAAAGTGTTCAGGGATATAAAATCAAATTTGTTTCAGGGGTAACTCAAAGTCAGGTGTCATTTATTCAATTTAATTCAAAATCTGAATTTGATAATTATAAAATTGCCATTAATTCATTATTGGAAAAAGTGCAATAATAACCTGAAAGCAAAAGAAAGATCAATTTCTATCTTCTTACTTTCTAGTGCAAAAACCCGATGGGACATCTAGATTTATTCTTAATCCTGAAAGATTAAAAAGTTACATAACAACTAATCATTTTAAGTTAGAAGACTTATGTACTGCAATGACGTTGATTTTTCCAGATGATTTTATGAGTACAATAGACCTCCAAGACGCTTATTACCATCTGCCAATGAATGAGGAGAATTGCAAATATTTAAGATTCGAATTCTTAGGTCTTCTTTATGAATTTATTTGCTTGCTATTTGGACTGTGCATAAGTCATTTTGATTTAATTGTTAAAACCTATTATAAGTTTTCTTAGATGTAAAGTGTACACTCGCACGTATTTGTATACTTATTTATATATGTATTTTTACTGTATAGAATAATATTTGATACTTTAAATATCGATAAGAAAATCGAGCTTATACTACAAATACAAGTACACGTTTTATATGTTCGTTTTAAATAATATTTATGTTATGTATTTTAAAATTCATCTTGTACATTCGACAACAGCGTGCATCTGTCTTCATATAAAATCGAGCTTGAAAATACATTGCGATCAAATGAAGCCCTTCGACATATTGTTAAATCGCGCATCTGCAGCCTAAAATATAGACGTCATCGAGCAAAAACTCAAACGCTACCTAAATGGTTATTTCGTGCCGAAACGTAAACGACCGGATTATTCTTTGATTTTTTCATGCGACGCGGATTAAGAAGGAGCGCAAATGCGTTTATTAGAGGCACTGCGCCGCGCGCTGTTTTATTGCTCCAAACCGGAGACGGACTCTCATGGCTGTCAACACCTTGACCGGCCGTCTGCGCTTCACGGACATCCACGCAATTTGTCACCACCCACATCAATCACTGACCAATAGGGTAAAAATGTAAAATATGCTCCTTCTCAAAATATCTAGCGATAAGTGACAATGTATTCTGCAGCAGCAGAAAAGTTCAGCACCTTGGCGACGACTGACAGAAACTGAGAAACATATCGTCTCTCGTTCCAAAATTAAAGAATCTACACACTTATATATTTTACATTTATTCTCGACTTTTTATACCATACATAACTTACATTATTCAATTCAAATCGAAATATTGTTTTCTCGGATTAGTTTTCTGCTCTGTTGTCTATTTAGACGATTTCTTATGTATAGAGATTAGTTCAGAAAAATGTAAAACGAATGTTATTAACGCAATAAAGTTACTCAAGCGTCCTGGGTTTATTATACACGAAAAACAGAGCTGCTTAGAGCCATCAACGAGATGTAAATTCTTTGGCTTTATTATTCAGTAAAATATTGTATAGAGTTAACAAATAAAAAAAAGAGAGGATTTAGGAGAGTTGAAAGGTAATTTTAAATATAAACAAATCGGTTAACCCAATAACCTTTTCTCTTGAACGATTGAAAAAATCTAATCGTTTTCTTTCACAATAAGACTTCCACTGACGAAGAGATTCTTTCTTTCTCTATTCCAGGCAACCAGACTATTGATTCAAAGTGGTTGACTGGTTAAAGAAGTTAATATTATATTCGATGACGAAATTGAATTGTTACACTGATACATATTCTTACTCCGTAGTTGTTGTATACTTTGTTAAGTAAAGAGAACATAGGTAATTTAATGGAAATGTTTAGATGTCTATTATTCCCAAGAGAAAATGATGTGTCCCCGGTTAAGAAGACGCCCCATCATCTCAAATTACATCCATTTCTATGGGATCGTTCGCCATCCCTGGGTTATGATGGGGTGTCGGATCTTCTCCCAGCTCTTCGTTCATACCTTCGGCGATTACCTCGTCGAAGTACGGCTTCTTCCGTCGCAGGACCAACTCGGCCAATTTCACCGTGGCGGTCCACTTATCTTCGGCGGTCAACATTTCGACCACGATAGTCTCAGGCGTGAATTGTCCGATCGAGTCGAGATGAACTGTCGTTCGCTCGTTCCACTTTTCGCAGATGAAAAACGCGTAAAACGCGTCGTCGCAATCAGCGGGACAGAAAATGCACTTTGGGCTGCGAAACTTCCCCATGTGGTTGAGGAAGGAGCAGAGGTACCCGTGTCCACACAGGAATTGGGTTAGGTAGTAATTTACCTCCTCGTGGTCTCTGTTGATCCAAAGATGCAGCTGGGCTATCAGCCTGGCTGTTCACTCGCCCTTGGTTGTAAAGGTCCAGGATCGTCGCCACGTATGCATGCTACGTTCCCGTTCCTCTCTATGGACGGTGTAGGTCGATCGGGATGATTCGCGCATTAACGAGTACCGCGGGCCCGAGACCGTGAAACAAGGGTAATAATCACGGTCGGTATAATAATAACAATAGAAACATAATCGCGGAAACAATAATAGCCAAAATAAAAATCAGAATAGTAACTATCGTAACCAAGGGTATGGTAGATCGAATAATCACGATAGGTAAAATTATCAGAGTAACAATGGTCATAATAATTACGATAATAATAATAGAAATTCTAATTCTTATAATTGCAAACCCGGTTCGTATAATTATAAATCCAAACAGTATGAAAACTCAAACTATAACAGAAACGAGAATACCACATATAACGTGGAGAGCAAGCAAGACGCTCGGGAAAATTTCCACTAGACAGCGTAAGGGAGACGATTACGCCGCCTAATAACAACAATAAAGTCTCGACAGAACGGGAAAGCACGCGAGTCGAATACGTAAAGATGGCCGAGGTAGAAAAAGAAACCGATAAGATGTGCGGAAACATGATACAATTAATCGAATTAAAAGCAGAAAAATTGTTTAAAAATTAGTGTAGGAAAAGTAAGAACAAAATCGCTTTTAGATTTAGTTTCGTCAGGACAATATTAGGAAGAGGTTATAAAAAGATTCTGGAAGCGTTAGGCACAGAGATAAAACCATCAAACGTGAAGCAAGCACATATAGCCAATGAGAGTGTGGAGCAGGTGCTTGTAGAAATGTATGTCTCGACGGAGATTGCGGAGATTACTAAACAGGCGCCAATCCTCGTCATCCCCTCGTTACCGATATAATTCATTTTAAGACTGGAAGTAACTGGATATTTTGGAATAATTATAAACATGAAAAAAGATACGTAAAAGATAGCAGACGCGGAAAAACCCGTAAAGACGCCTCTGATTATAAGGTTAATATCGCGAGTTGCGGGATATAACAAACAAGTGATACGGAGCGCGAAACAATCGATAAATTAAACACCGAGGCCGATCAAAGACTACCCGTGGCGGATTTGATCGAGCACGAACTATTATTACTGAGTAGTGCACGGCTAGTAGAACAACGATATTATCCGGTTTCGGAAAAACTAGAAAGAATTACGAGAGTAGTTCAATAAGTCTTTAGAATGACCAACAGATGGCGCGCGAATCGCTCCAAATCATCTGTTTTCAGTCAGCACCACTCCCGACTAGATATATGGTGCAGTCACAGTCCACATCTTCTGAGTTTACGTGTTTTTATAACCAATTGAAAAAAAAAAAATTGCTTGTTAAGAAAAATGGAAAAAAACGAGTTCAGAGCGGTAATTAAACATTTTCATTTAAAGGGTTTAACTCCATATGAGATAAAAACTGAATTGGACTCAGTTCATGGCACATCTGCCCCTGCCTTAGCAACGGTTTATAACTGGGTAAATGAATTTAAGCGTGGTCGTACATCAATAAGTGACGAACCACGTTCAGGAAGGCCCGTAGAAGCAACTACTCCCGAAATCATCAATAAAATCCACGATATGGTGTTGAAGGATAGAAGATTAAAAGTGCGTGAGTTAGCTGAGGCCACAAGGATATCTATAGGTGCAGTTGTTTCAATTCTACATGAAAAATTAGGCATGAAAAAGCTATCGGCAAGATGGGTGCCGCGTTTGCTCTCAGCTGAGAATAAACGCAATAGAGTGGTCGCCTCTGAGGCTCTTTTGGCGCGCATAAGTCGGAATCCTGAGGAATTTTTTCGTCGATTTGTGACTGTGGATGAAACATGGATACACCACTACACTCCTGAGACAAAGGAACAATCCAAACAGTGGATTTCCACAGGCGAACCAGCTCCAAAGAAGGCAAAGACCGTAAAGTCAGCTGGTAAGGTTATGGCTACAGTTTTTTGGGATGCACGTGGAATTATACTTATTGACTACTTGGAAAAGGGTAAAACAATTACTGGTGAGTATTATGCATCATTATTAGAGCAGTTGAAAGAAGAAATTAAAAAAAAACGACCACATTTGGCGAGAAAAAAATTCTCTTTCATCACGACAACGCCCGAGTTCACACATGCTTCGTTTCAATGGCTAAAATTGAAGAACTAAAATTCGTATTGGTCGAACACCCACCGTATTCACCAGATTTAGCCCCCAGTGACTTTTTCTTATTTCCAAACTTGAAAAAATGGTTCGGTGGACAGAGATTTACGGACAACGAAGACGTCATTGCCTCTGTAAGTGCTTATTTTGAGGAACTTCCGAAAACGCACTTTTCTGAAGGATTAAAAAAACTTAAAAAGCGATTGACCAAGTGTATAGAGCTCCAAGGAGATTATGTTGAAAAATAAAAAAAAATTTACCCAAAAAAAATTGTTTTTATACTTTATTCTAAAGACTTATTGAACTACCCTCGTATGCACGCGGAATTAGAAACGTTACAAAAAAATGATATCGTAGACAAGTCACGCAGCCCTTGGAATAACCCGGTTGTGGTGGTTAATACATCGAACGGAGATTACTGTATGTGTATAGACTTTCGGGTCGTGAATAAATTATCCGAGAAAGACGCGCACCCGCATTTTTATAAGGACGTAATTTTGAACAAATTAAAACGCGTGCGTTACATATCGACGCTAAACTTGATTGCAGCGTATCATCAAATAGAAAATATCGCATACCACTACAGCTTTTACAGTGCCGGGCAGGGGCCACTGTCAGTACAAAAGACTATCTCGATGATATTACGTTAGTCACCGAGACTTTTAAAGAGAACGTTCGGATGCTCAGGAAATTGCTCCTATGAATCAAAGGCGCAGGACTCACAATAAATAGAGATAAGAGTAAATTTTGCTGTAGCCAAGTAAAATACTTAGGATTTATAGTAAACGAGCATGGTTTAATGATAGATCCAGAGAAAGCGGAAGCGATCCGTAATTACCCCCAACTGAAAACATTAATGCAGGTGCATAGATTTATAGGGATGGCTTCTTGATACGGAAAGTACATCGAACATTTCGCGAAAATAATTAAGCCGATAAATCGACTTGTCAGAAAGGAGGTTAAATACATATGTGGGGTGAACAACAGAATGCATTCGACAGACTACAAAAATTTATTAAGCGAGGCTCCGTAGTTACATCGCCCAGATCCGAATTCGGTCTACACTGTTCAGAAGGATGCGTCACAAACAGGGTTAGGGACGGTGCTTACCCAAAATGTCGATAAAATAGAAAGGGTAATAGCTTACGCAAGTATAGCTTTTGCAAAATCAGAAATAAATTATACGACAACTGAGTAGGAATCTTTAGCAGTGAAATGGGCAATCGAAGAATTCAGGTCCTATGTAGAAGGTGAAAAGTTAATAGTAATTACAGACCATAGCACATTAAAATGGGTATTTGACAAAAAGAAGAAACCCGGTAGGTAGAACCGCGAGATGGGCTCAAGAATTGAGAAATTATGATTTTTTCATTAAGCATAGGAAAGGCATACTAAATAAAGTGTCGGACACACTCTCGCGACTGTTCAAAGGTGACGAAAAGGTAGAAATAGCATCAGTTACGTGTGCACACAATATATCAGATAAATGGTATAGAAAAAAATTATTCCAAATACGTTTGCACGCAAATAGATACAAAGATTGGAACATGGTAAATAGAAAAATAAAAGATAGTAAATAGGAAACACATTTTATTTAAGATGTACGATCAACCGACAGCAGACCATCCGGGTGTAGAAAAAACATTCAGAAAAGTTGCGCAATTTTATTATTGGCCAGGCATGCACAACGACGTAAAGTCTTATGTAGACGGATGTTTTACATTCCAGCAATATAAAGTCGAGCAAGAAGCGCAAATAGAAAAACAAAGAAAGATAGTTAGTAATAATGTAAATAATAAATTTGAAAATAATAATAATAGCACTAATATTACGGTTGAGCAGTCAGAAAATTTGAATACACAAAAAAGTGTAGGAAATGTCAGTAGTGTAAGAGAACATAAAATTAAAGTCGATCTAAATAATTGATCGAAACGCACGTCCAACCTTAAACATTGTCATAACAAAGTAGCTGAAAAAACAAGGCCGAGAAATAAAGGGCAAAGAAATATTACAACTCGGAAAAAAGAAATGTGAATTTTAAAATAGGAGAAAAAGTATGGAAAAAGAACAGACTTTTATCGTCCGTGGCGAACGATTTCACGGTAAAATTAGGGCCACTTTTTACAGATAGTAGTTGCATAGTTTCAGCAAAAATAGGAAAAAATGTATAATAGTTAAAGAAAGACAACAAAAAAATAGACTTTACATATCACCGGAAAGATATAAAGTATGTTAAAACAAGCCCGTGGCACGCGCAAAATAATGTGCGCACGCAGCTGACCGGCCAAGCGATCATACAGCCTACGAAGAAGAAGAGAGAAAGACCGAGAAAAACAAGCCCCCCGCACACACCAAGCCTACCTCCGGCAAGAGAGCCGTGCGACTCTTTCTCAACTAGACGTGGAGAAGAACCCCCTCCCCGCATGCATAGCTGAAAGAGGCGAGAGTGCATCTAGCGCGTCCTCTCCCCCATAACCGGCCGCATGAGAGCAACGACAGCGGCAGGTACATAAAGCCAGTCAGAGCACATGCACAGAAACACGTCGTAAATCAAGCTACAAAAAACCGCCATCAACGCTCCAGCTCACAGAATGCGCTCGAAAACGTTTAGACGCTCCGACGCACCAACGCATAAATAAAATCAGTGTAAAAATAGTGCCCATACAACGTCAGGGCCGCCAAGAAAAAAATCAGTGCCAATAAACTCAGTGAAAACCCAGTGCCAATAAATTCAGTGAAAGAAATTGGTCGGTTGCACACAACGAGAGAGAAAGCCGACGCAATGCTAGCCGCAGTGAGCGCAGGCTTAAATGCCGATTCCCGGGTAATCAGAAAGCCCTGGGACAATCAACAGTCGATACTAAGCACCAGTGCAGAAGAACGAAGACAAGATTGGTGTTGGGTAGGAGGTGCATGTCTATCAGTCAAAGTGAGAACGAAGAGGCCACAGAAGCAGCGAATGCCCTGCAGAAGCTAGACTTAAACAAAAAAAAGGAAGGCTAAGGCACAAGCTTCGTCAGCAACAAGCTGAACATAAATCAGGGAGCGGAGACGAGACGAACGACACCATCAGAAACATCGAGGGCCGAGTTTCAAGGACAATTAATAGAAGCTCGAGAAAAATTAAAAAGGACTACGATATCAAAAAAGCACAAGAAAGAATGTACAAAAAAGAACTAATTAAGAGATAGCTACAGGTATTTGAAAACAAAAAGACAAATACATCCGAGAAAAAGTGCAAGATCTCGAGGAACAAAATAGGCTCGAATTCGTGAAAAACCACAAGATGGAGATATCTTGGAGGCTGGTACGCGCTATCCCAGAAATGAATATAGAGGTGGCAAGGATACACAGAGATAATATATCCAAGGAACATAACATTAGAGACCTGCAGGAAGAAGTACACTTAGAAAAAGAAAAAGAGGAAGGGAGCCGAGCACTACAAATGCAATAACGGTAAGAGCAAGCTGAGCAGCGCCAGCCGTCGATGAACAACCAGAGGGGAACAAATGCCAGAGACGGCATCCCATACAGCAGCATCAGGTTAACATGACAGCAGGCCGCGAGGCCAGCCATGCAGCAAGCTACGCCTACCAACACATAGCAGGCTAGAGGTGACCGGCAAACCAATGCCGTGCGTGGCCGCGCTGACATCGAGCGCTCCGCGCCACCAGCTCCTCGATTCAACGCCATTGTAGAAGACGAAGATCTGAACGCAGTAACAACGCTAGTACATGCAGCACGGACCAACCAGCGTCAGCAGGAGGAAGACTCAAACATAAAATACCAGAACCATCCACTGCAGCAAAGGAGAAGATCGAAGTTCGACGATCACTTCAATAATAAAAGAAACAATCGAAACTCCTACATTAACAAATACTGGGGACAACATGGCTTTGAAAGCGAGAATTATCAAGAAGACGACCAGAAGAGAGGCGCGCGGTCAGCTAAGCGTTAACAGTAGTAGAAAATACCGTATGTTTTTTTTTTTTCATATAAATTAATGGAAAATATAGTGAGCCACTACGGCTAAAATACAATAGTATTTTTTCTTAGTTTATAAACAAGATTAGTAAAACAGCGAGCCGGTACGGCTAAATCAGAATAGTTTTATTTAGCTTTATAAATCAATGTAGAAAGTAGAGGGCCGACGCGGCTAATATAGAGCGATTTATCTATATTTTTTGTTTTCTTTAATAAGTCAAGATAAAATATAGAGCCATCAGGCTAATTATAATAAGTTGTTCATTTTTTTTATTAGAAACTAAATTGAAATACAGCGGGCCGAGGTAGCCAAAATAAAGACTTTTCTTTGTTTTCTTAATATTGAGTGCCAAAAAAACTTATACCAAATAGTTTTTTATTATGAATAAATAAAAAGACTCGCTACAGTTAATCAGTACATAAGAAAAACTAAAAATAAGCGAATATATAATGTAAGAGACAGAGAGAAAATCAGAAGGCGTACATACCCAAGGTAAAAGATAGCGTTGAAATAACATGATATGATTAGAATGGAGTATAATAAATAATACCACTTTCTAGTTTATGATTTCACTTTCAATTTTTTGGGAAGTATCTTGGCTAAAGGTGAGCATTCAAGCATGTATGATCAAGGGTACACTCTAAAGTCTAAAGACCGAAAATTGACGTTAGAAAGAATAAATGCATACATTCATTCTTTAGGAAAAGAATAAATGACGCGTTTTATTCTTTACGACAAGAATAAAGTAGAGAAATCATTCTTTATAAAAGTATGAAAAGTGTCCGAATAATATTAAAAGAATAAATGATGCTTTTCATTCTTTACGAAAGAGTTAACAACACAAAGTATATATATATATATATATATATATATATATATATATATATATATATATATATATATATATATATATATATATATATACTTTATAAAACAATAAAATGCATCCCAGTATAATATTAGAAGAATAAATTCTGTTTTTTTTTATGAAAAGAGTATGTAGTTATAATGTATAGTACAGATTGTCGACGCATATTATTTAATGTACTTACAATAATTCAGAAGTAATTTTCATGCAAAAAAGCGTTTTTGAAGAACGCGATAAATTCTTTCAAATTTATAATTTCATGTAAACGAAATAAATATTTTGCTTTCTGACAGCGGAAGTTTTGCGATGGTAAACAAAAAGTTTTTAAGTAAAATACAGTATTTTTAAAAAATGTTTGTATGTGTGTGTATGTGCGTGCGTGCTTGCGTACGTGTTTATATCTCTTAATACTTACGGTCAAATTTAATGTTTCACAACTCATTCTTTTTTGTTTTTGTTTCGTATAAAGAAAGGCAGTTCAATAATATTTATTTATATTTTTCGATTCGTTTTTGTTTTTTATTTTTACTTTTACTTTTTTATGTATTTTTTCATATGCTTCATTCATATGCTTGAAATTTTTTGATCGGTTATTTTTGTGCATTATGCGGTCATTTTTAATCAATAAAAGCTTATTTTTCTTATTTTCTCAAAATCCTAATACGCAGATAAATATACTAAATCTCAAAATACTATTACACATACAGGCTAAGTTTATATTATCCCATAACCTCAAAAGTTCATAACTGCCAAGCTTACATGAAAATACCATAACCTATACATGAAAATATAAATATATAGCCCATTATTTCAAAACTATATTAGACAGGCTAGACTGGCTTAAGTTAAAATATCCTAACGTACAAACTCAAATCAAAATACCCCAAAACCTCCAAATTATATTACACAAACAGTCCAACCTGAATTCTTAAAATCCTAACCTATAAATTGAAATCCAATTACCCCATAACCCCCGAAAACTGTATTACCCAGACAGGCAAGGCTAAAAGTTAATGGCTTCATAACCTCAAAACTGTATTACGCAGATAAGCTGAGCTTAAATCAAAATAACATAACCTAGAAACTTGATTCTAAATACCCCATAACCTCAAAATTGTATTGTACAGCAGCTGAAATATACATATTATACACTGAGAAGCCAAGCTTTAATAAAAATAACATAACCTACAAAATTACATCTAATTATCCCATAATCACAGAATTATATTACACAAACAGGCCAGGTTTACAACTAAAAATCCTAACTTATAAAATAAAATCTAATTATTCGACAACCCCAAAACGGTATTACTTAGACAGGCCAAACTACTATTTAAACACTTAGAACCTCAAAATCGTAATGCGCCGATAAGCCAAGTTTTAATCAAAATAACATTACGTACACTCTTAAATCTAAATACCCCATAACCTCTCAATTATATTTCACAGACATGATAATATTTAATCTAATTACCCCTAACCTCAAAATATATAACAGACAAGCTAAGCATTATTGAAATATAGATATTCCATAACCTATAAATCATCAGTATCAGACAGGTAGGTCAGGCTCGAGTCGAAATATTCTAACCTATAAACTCAAATCTAAATACTCCATAACATTAAAATTTTATTCTATAGACCTGCCAGCCTGAATTAAATCCAATTACCCCAAAGTGCACATTGTACCCTAGAGTGCACATTGTATATTACAGTATTGTACATTAATTGAATAATGTACATTATTTAATAAACATACCTGCGTCGACAATCTGTACTATACATTACTCTTTTCATAAAAAAAAACAGAATTTATTCTTCTAATATAATACTGGGATGCATTTTATTGTTTTATAAAGTATATATATATATATATATATATATATACTTTGTGTTGTTAACTCTTTCGTAAAGAATGAAAAGCATCATTTATTCTTTTAATATTATTCGGACACTTTTCATACTTTTATAAAGAATGATTTCTCTACTTTATTCTTTTCGTAAAGAATAAAACGCGTCATTTATTCTTTTACTATTACTGGGACACCTTTTATGCTTTTATAAAGAATGATTTCTCTACTTTATTCTTTTCCTAAAGAATGAATGTATGCATTTATTCTTTCTAACGTCAATTTTCGTTCTTTAGACTTTAGAGTGTATGCATTGTCACCCCGGTTCAAGATTCACGAGGGTAGGGGGCAGACACTGTATCGAGGTAAATTAGCTCGTTACATGATTATGTAAATCTAACCCCAAAATAAAGTGCATCAAGAAATGTTCACTGTGCATACTGAATTTTTAATTCAATCACCAGAATGTCAGTCATCGAAGACTTGCTATTAAAGTCTACATTACTTCACCGAATAAAATGAAAATGACCAAATAGTTATAATTACTTTGTATAAAAATTGGTAAACTTCAGCTCTTTATTATAGAAAGTTATCTTACTAATAATAATACTTATGTATATGTTACAGCATTTGTACACATTATCCAGCTGTACGTATACAGTCTACAATAATTTAGGTTGGCAAAATTTTATATTTCCTTTTGTCAAAAATTTTCTAAAATCTATTTTTGTTTTAGTATTCTATTCAGGCTATTTTCTTTAATAGATCAAGATTTCAGTGCGCTCCTAGTGGAAATGAAAACTGTGAAAAACTGTGAAAATAGACACATATGGAGCCTCTGTTACAATCAATTGTGTACATTCTTTCACACTTTGAAACTATGAGAAACCGTGACAAAATGTATTTATGTGTGATATATTCTATAATATTTTTAAAATCCTGTTCGGAATGTAACACAATTTCACAGTTTTTCACGAAATTGATATGGTTTTATACACTTTTTTACAGCCTTGTCACAGTTTCGCACATTTAGACAATTTCCACTAAGGTGTGTGTATATAGATTTTATACGAATTCTGTAGATATTCTATCCGTATTCACAACATATTTCGTAGGGATTACAATATAGAATTCTGCATGATTTCCGTACAAATTCTGATAATTAATAAATTTTCTCTTTTGAATTATAGGAAAAAATTATATTTTATTTAACAAATAATATCAACATGATTTTCAGGTGAAAATCAGGTGATAATTATGTGAGAATCATGCGATTTTAGCTGTTGCATCCTGCCACCTGTTCGTCGGCAAACTGCAAGGCCACGAACAAGTGTTCAGCGCACCACAATATTACATATTACCATCCACAGCAGTACAGTGTTACCACTCGCACAAATACCATCTGCTGCTAAACACGCTCCCTACTATGCCGACGAACAAGAACACACCGGCTATCCAGACGACTGATTGATTGCTCACGTACCCCACCAAGTCATCCAAGTCGCCAAGACCATCAGCGCCAATACACGACACGAGTGAACAACGACTCTCTCCGCGCACCCCCCGGGAAGCCGCAGCCATGATGATGGAAAACCATTACTGGACCAACTGCCACAAAGAGGACAATGGAAGCAGTAAACCCAACATACGATTTGCCGGAAAAAGAATAAACTACACATCATCCATCCAAACAGCACTATTTCCCTCCGCCTCCACGTAAATATCCTAACCAAAGCCTACACGAATATCAAACATACACATTACAGAAGTAATCTCACTTAGACCGGCCTCTAAAACTATCATCCCTTAACCACTCCCTCAGGACGTTCCAGAAGCTTCCTTGTCACGTCACTTAGCCCAGAAATCAGCCTATATAAGCTTACCAGGCAACCAAGCGGGCATCTGTCCTGATCTAGTCTCCTCCAGAGGACGAACCTTTGCCCGACGGAAGACCAAGCTGTAAATCCGACTGAAGAACATCGTAATTTGTATCCGTAACTCAGATTGAGACTTGCATTGTGTAAAATAGTAATTAGTTCAAATCAATAAGAGTATCAGTACATTATAGTATTCATTATCGGCAACGTCATTCAAACTTCCCACAACGCCCTGATCCCCTTGCGCTCGAGTCAGCACGAGAGAGCCAAGCAGCGGAAGCGTCACACTGAGCCGAGCGCCACTGCCCACTGACTACGGGTTAACCCTACGGGTGCCGTTATAAAGGTAAGCCACAGGAAGCCATTATGTTTTTATAACTGTTTGCTTACGTTTCCGTCTATCCCCTCTGATTGTTTTGTGACTGTCATCGTGCGTCTACGCTTGTTCGCCGCCGCCCATAGGTAGAGTGACCCTGGCTATCAAGTACCTAAAATTGGGCTCGTTAACCTTTATTTTTAAGCGCTGTATGACAACCGGGACGTAACAGACTTGGGGGCCCCTCTTTAAAAGGATTAGAGCGAACAAAGACGTGTACAAAAAAAGGGTGAGGAGACTAACAAGGGGGAACCGAGCTCTGCGGAACACGGATCCTGTCCAGACTTTTTGAGGGTGCTTGTTATTATTTCATATAAATATGACTCTATAATCCTTTTCCAATAAAATTTTTTTAATAGAGGTGTTAAAATAATTATTCACTAAGGATCAATTTAAGGATAATATTTCCTTAGTGAATAATTATTTTAATATCTCTATTAAAAAACTTATTTTATTTTTGAACGTACAAAAACGTATATACATTTTTACACAATTTTCTACGTTTATATACATTATCAAAATTGAATTATTACAAATGATATTATTTTTATATTAAAGTAAAAATCTGTAGAAAAATGTAAGAAAATGTGTGATAATGTATATATCTATAAGCAAAAGTAATGAAATGTATAAAAATGTATATACAGCAATTATAAAAATTTGAACCATATATAAATGTCAATATATATATATATATATATATATATATATATATATATATATATATATATATATATATATATATATATATATATATATATATATATATATATATATATATATATATATATATATATATATGTTGAAAAACATACATAAACGTATATAACTGTTACTTACTTATTTATACGTTTTCTAATTTCA
Source organism: Gastracanthus pulcherrimus (assembly GCA_949152435.1). Classification (NCBI taxonomy): domain Eukaryota; kingdom Metazoa; phylum Arthropoda; class Insecta; order Hymenoptera; family Pteromalidae; genus Gastracanthus; species Gastracanthus pulcherrimus. Next base: position 63,166,028 of record OX424573.1, on the reverse strand, counting down.
ATCAGGGAATATAACCTTTAATGCCGCTAAACCCTGTTGAAAATATTTACATCAAATTTTACATCAAATTTTATGTAAATATTTTTAACAGGGTTTAGTGGCATTAAAGATTATATTTACAATTTTTGATTGAACGCTGTGAATCAAAATAGAATCAAAGTTTTATGGTACTACAATTGATGATGAAGGAGCTGTACATATTATAAATTTGCATAATTTTGTCGTTTACATATTAAAAAATTTTTTAGATTTGTGGAAAAATTTGAAACCCCAAAAGTTGTGTTTGCGATGCTTGATTGAAAATTATCAAATATCTGGTCTAATGTATTTTATATTAGTGTTTGTTTATTGTTGAATAATATCTTTACAGTTTGAAAAAGTTTTGTTAGAGTAGTGCAAGTGCTGAGAGTTATATGAAATAATAAAAGCGACATAGGATCAATTGTCGGTTATATGTATCAAGCTTTTATTCGCATAATGTTTATATTTCTTTAATATTTTTATAGTCCCTAATACAAAACTGTTTTTTGTCATCTGAATGTTTATCTTTAGTCAAAATATTATTTGTTGAAAGATGTAGTTGATAATTGTAGCATAATAATTATATGACATACGGATATTACAGTATTTTTAATGATTTTTTTAAAATTGAATTTGTTTGTACGATGTTAAACATTTAAAAAATATTAAATTATTAATATTATGAGCAAGAATATACGTATATATCCTTCTCTTATGATGCCTGATGTACTTAAGGTACATAAATAGTTCTTAATCAGTATATCAAGAATTCAATGCTAAAATAGTGAAATTATTAAAAATAGCTTATTTTGCTAAACTTTAATATTCCACAACTTAGCTTAGAAACCCCATGGGATTGTAATACTGTACAGAGCTAATTTTTTTTATGGTAGAAGCACCCTCAAAAAGTCTGGACAGGATCCGTGTTCCGCAGAGCTCGGTTTCCCCTTGTAAGTAAATATGCAGGATTTACGAAACAATGACCTAGGCGGAATTTTATTAAAACGGGCATCAGAAATTGATCATACAAGTTTCAAAGACATATCGAATCCTTCACTACCAGATTTATTGAAATACTTTTTTGGAGTACATAGTCGGAGCACGATCGAGCTTACTAAAACGGACAAACAAAACATTAGAGGGATTATGGAATTGTTAGCGAATTTCTTGAGCGAGAGTGAGATAGAGGATTTTTGTAACGAGTCAGTTTTTGTCAAAATCTTGAGGGATTTAGTAGATCAACGGATAGATCCGCGGTTAGTTGTAAAGGGAATCCAGAACGGTTATTTTTCAATCTCGGATAACAAAACTCCGAAAAGAGAATTTGACGAACGATAGTACTCGATACCTTTCTATGCTGAAAGATCAAGATAAAACAGTAGTACAAAAAATCCCAGTCGAGGACGCGACAAATGCTGCTGGTGCCCAGAAAAAACCATTCTACACACCAGCGATACACAGTTTCAGTAACAGCACGCCGCGTAGAGCAATAATAAATTCACTTAGAGAAGGTAACCATAGGGACAGACAACATTACGGAACGTTAGCATCAAATTTTTGAACAATGAATTTAACACTCGGCCAGGTTAGACCTCTCTCAATAAAAGACGCTTTGGAAGTTATTTCAAAATATAATGGATCAAATATCTCTTTAACGGCATTCGTGAAAGGGTGTAGAGAAGCAGGAAATATCTTGCCGCCGGCGGCTGAACACACAAAGCCGCGTCAAACAAAACTTTCCATTCTATTGATGAAATCGCTCAATTTTTAGATGTAATATTCGGATCCGCGAAAACATACCATCAATTCCACGGAAAATTAGCTAATTTAAAACAAGAACGAAGCGAAAGCGTGATCCAATTTTCAAATAGAATAAAATGTTGAAACAATTTTTAACAAGAAATAATAGCAGCCGCAAAACGAGAAAAACAAATTACAGTCGAATTTAATTTTAGCTTGGAACAGGATTTAGTAAAGTTTTTTTAAGTGGAATACAATGGGTTATCAAGGCGCTAATGGGCGCGGTTCGCAATCTAAAGGCTGCAACATCGGAGGCAATCGAGATAGAAAGAGACTTTGCATGCTATGAACAAGAATAAGTCTCGAGCACTATGAAAATAATTGCAGATAGCAAGCAGAAAGAGGAACAGGTAGAAAGTGTAAAATTTATTGATAGTAATCAGGTAGAAGCGTGCCAATGTGGTTTTATATTATAATAAATAAGTTATGTATAAAAAGGTGTTGGAATACTTAAAATTGCTGTATCTAAATAACTACACCTCTAAAAATCTCTCCAACGAGGCTGATATATAATTGGCCGATCAAACGTGCTTCTTTGAAGTAAAGTTCAATCGTAATTATATGAAGAGCATCCTTCGAGAGATTACATCGCACCCATGCAATTAAAAATTGCAGACCCATTCCAGCTTATGAAGCAATTTTAAGCGCGGTGACTCTCAAGTATGAAAAGGCGAAAGCTGGATAAACAGGTGGTGACAGCGTTGCCACTTTTCTTACTCTGAACGTTGTGACATCTAGGAGACAATGGGGGTAAACTACAACTGTAAAAATCTCTCGAACCATGTTTCATATAAGTACGATCGAACTTTACTTCGAAGAACATCGTTTGATCATTTAAACAGACGTTGTGATTCTTGCATAAATTATTGATGAACTAAAATGCTAAATTATTCAACATTTAAGAATTTTGCTCGTTGTTATACAAAATTATCTTAATTATACTTATCTGCTTCAACTTTTATACACTTTAACTAACTATGCAGAATTTTATAACATTTATAATTTTTAAACATGGTTTATAACAAAGCTGCAAGATTCAAAGTAAGCAAGTGAGTAAGTACCATTTTTCAACATTTCTTTCTAATACATTAAAATGAAACTCTCAGAACATATTTAGAATATCCAATACTTAGAGTTATTTGAACATGAGAAAAAGAATTTTAATACAAATTTGAAAATACCAAATTACTATTTAGATACCGTTTATTAGATGTTTCACTACTAGTAAAAACTATTTTTCGTAACTAAATAGTAAAATAGATAAAATTTATTTGTAAAAAAGTTCGCATGTTAAGTCTATGAGTTATGAGAACAGTTTCAAAATAAAAGGCGTTTTCAATCATTTTTGTCAAAAACTAGTAACACAACGTGATTCTACGGCTAAAAATTTAGAAAGTTATCTCTCGTAAATCCAAGGGAATTTTATCCCTAACCTGCATTGATTCCCCTGGATTTACGAGAGATAACTTTCGATATTTTTAGCTGTAGAATCACGTTGTGTTACTAGCGTACTGGCCAAAACAATGAATACAGCTGAAAATATATATCATATATTAGGGGCATGTATACCAACATAATAAAAGAAAAATATTGAGAATCGAACTCTTCAAGCTCGAGAAATTTGAAAATTTCCGTTATTTTTTGAACACACCATGTACATACAATTTGATACATTAGGTTATTCATATCCCATCCATATTCCGATTCGTCGCGTATATATATATATATATATATATATATATATATATATATATATATATATATATATATATATATATATATGGGACATTCTTAGTAAAAAAAAGCCACCCCCTCTGTCCAAAAATCAGAGGCTCAAAAAAATTCGTGTCCCGGCTTAAAATTTAGCTTAATATATCTACTTTCCATTACTGAGTGGCCTTTTTGAAAAATTCAAAATGGTGGGCTGGTGCAGCTCTAGCAATACACCGATATCACCACGGAATATCAGTTAAATGTTCTTAAAACTTGCAGGGGCAAAGAAAATATTAGTAAAAAGGTTATTTGCATGTATTTTTTCCCGCTAAACACGAATCCACCGTTAGTTTTGGTCTATGGGGCCACCTTGTGTCCATAACCTCAAAGAACAGTCAAATAATGCAGTTTTACGTGGCTGAGACTCGAAATAGTGGTAAAAAAATAGGGACAAAGCTTATTCGCATTTTTTTCCCGCTGAATACGAATCCACCGTTAGTTTTGGTTTATGGGCCACCTTTCGTCTATAACCTCAAAGAACAGTAAAAAAATGCAGTTTTACGTGGCTGAGACTCGAAATAGTGGTAAAAAATAGGGACAAAGCTTATTCGCATTTTTTTCCCGCTGAATACGAATCCACCGTTAGTTTTGGTTTATGGGCCACCTTTCGTCTATAACCTCAAAGAACAGTAAAAAAATTCATTTAAGTGGGTGAGACTGGAAATAGTGTACAAAAAGGCTCATCATCATTCTTCGTTGGTTTTTAACAGAGGAATACAATGCTGTTCTCGGTTTTAACCTCGACTCAAAAGCTCATTTTCAAGGTCATTTCAAGGACAACTGTTCAAAGACAAGGTCAAATTGTTTAAATTTGACACTATTTTAGCTATTATTTTGATAGGAATGTCATGTTTATGATGGTATTGTATCCTTCTACAGGAAGCTTTGTAATTGTAAAATTTTCAATTTCATAAAAAAAGGCGTTATGATCAATGTTTTGAGGTTATGGAGTCCGAATCCCGTGTTTTTAGAAAATGTTTGTGTGGGCATATGTGTTTTTAATTTTGCAGTTAGATGTAGGAGCTACTTTTCGAAAAATAAATTGAACACAAAAATCAATATTTAATTAAATACTATGTTCCCAATCGTATTTGTTTAATTGCACCTTTTTCGAAATAGAATGAGATGTTCTTTTCCTAGATTTCATTAGTTTGGATATAATTAGATTTTTTTTTCTCGTCATAACCAACATTGAATATATCTTATAGCATAAAATATTGTACGTTAAAAGAAAATATGTACTTTCCTCTATCGTTTTATGCTTTCATTTTTTCAAATAATCTTCCGAGGATAGTTAAACGACATTCTTTTGTAGTGCATAACTCCTCCTTGAAGTCATTGTTTCTTCAACAGTCCTTCTAAGCATAGTTGAAGGAAATTTCTTCTCGTTGCGTAACTGCTTGCGTAACAGTCCTTTTCAGGATAGTTAGCGAGCTCTTACATTAGCGAACTCATTTTTTTTTTCAACGGTCCTTGTAAGGATAGTTGAAGGAATTTTCTTCTTGTTGCGTAACTGCTTGCGAAACAGTCCTTTTCAGGATAGTTAGCGAGCTCTTACATTAGCGAACTCATTGTTTCTTCAACGGTCCTTGTAAGGATAGTTGAAGGAAATTTCTTCTCGTTGCGTAACTGCTTGCGTAACAGTCCTTTTCAGGATAGTTAGCGAGCTCTTACATTAGCGAACTCATTGTTTCTTCAACGGTCCTTGTAAGGATAGTTGAAGGAAATTTCTTCTCGTTGCGTAACTGCTTGCGTCCTCTTCAGTCCTTTTCAGGATAGTTATAGCGAGCTCTTACATTAGCGAACTGATTCTTTCTTCAACGGTTCTTCTAAGGATAGCTGAAGGAAACTTCTTCTCGGTGCGTAACTGCTTGCGTAACAGTCCTTTTCAGGATAGTTATAGCTAGCTCTTACAGTAGCGAACTCATTGTTTCTTTAACAGTCCTTGTAAGGATAGTTGAAGGAAATTTCTTCTCGTTGCGTAACTGCTTGCGTCCTTTTCAGTCCTTTTCAGGATAGTTATAGCGAGCTCTTACATTAGCGAACTGATTCTTTCTTCAACGGTTCTTCTAAGGATAGCTGAAGGAAACTTCTTCTCGGTGCGTAACTGCTTGCGTAACAGTCCTTTTCAGGATAGTTATAGCTAGCTCTTACAGTAGCAAACTCATTGTTTCTTTAACAGTCCTTCTATGGATAGTTGAAGGAAATTTCTTCCAGGTGGGTACAGACTTGCGCAACAGTCCTTTTCAGGATAGTTGTCAAGCTCTCGAATCATTTGTAGTAATAAACTTTTCAACAGTCCTTTTAAGAACAGTTCAAGGGAGTTTCTTCCCGGTCTTGAGTAACAGTTCTTTTAAGAGCAGTTTTAACATCATGTAACAAAAAATCCGTACAGATAGGTGCATCAATCCTTATAACGATGAAGGCGTACCTAATCATAATGGTTCAAATTTAAGAACAATATTAAAAGCATTACTGCAGGAGAAGCCTAATTTACCAGTAACTGCCATGGCATGTAATGATTGTAGATTAAAACGTTCATTGAATCGATCTGATAGCTGTATGAATATAGACGATTCCAATGATATCAGTAGTATGGAATGTGATGATACCTCGGCAGACCAAGGTACTGAGTGTCCAAATACTTCCTTAACTACTGAAAAAGATGCTTCATCTACCAGGTTACTTGAATTGGAAGAACTTCTGCAAGGATTAAAATATAAATTCACAAGTTTGGAAGGTAATGATCCCATGAAGATCAGAATCCTCACTATTGCGCCAGAATCTTGGACTATAAGACGAATTTCAAAAGAGTTTGATACTTCCCGAACTTTAGCTAAAAAAGCTAAAGAATTACGATCAGCAAGTGGTGTTCTGGCCAATGTTACAGCAAGAGCTGGTAAAACTATACCAAATGCTACAATTACATTAGTTAATGATTTCTATAATGACGATATTTATGGTAGAATGATGCCAGGAGTCAAAGACACGTGTTCAGTTAAAGTTGATGGTGAGCGTATTAAAGTGCAAAAACGGTTATTGTTAATGGATCTCAAAGAACTGCATACATTGTTCAAAAAGACTTAATCAGATCATCCAGTTAGTTTCAGTGTTTTTGCAAAACTCCGACCGCAACATTGTATTTTGGCTGGAGCAAGAGGAACTCACTCAGTATGTATATGTACGATTCATCAGAACTGTAAATTGATGCTTGATGCAATTAAAATTAACAGCTTAACAAAAGAAACTGAAAATCAAATTCGTGATTATCATGATTGTTTGAAATCAATTGTGTGCAAGACACCTACGCCCGATTGCTACCTAGATCAATGTCATAAATGTCCAGATATTTCATTCTTTTCCACGACATTACTTGAAATTTTAAATAGTGCCTTTATCGATCAGGTACAATATAGTGTATGGACAGCAACTGATAGGTCGACTTTGAAAACAGTGACGAGTGAAGTTTCTCACTTTGTAAATAAATTTTGTGACAAGCTACAGACTCTTAAACCGCATTTATTCATAGCGAAACAGCAGTGTCAATTTATTTCGTCAACAAAAAAGAATTTAAATAAAGGAGAAGTACTTGTTATGTTCGATTTTTCTGAGAATTATTCATATGTAGTTCAAGATGCTTCGCAAGCATTTCACTTCAACAATCAGCAATGTACAGTATTCCCAATTATCTATTATTATAAAGAAAACTCTAAATTAAAACATAAAAGTTCCATCTTCCTCTCAGATAGTTTAAAACACGATACTTCTGCCGTCTTTACAATTCAGAAGCAATTGATTCCAGAAATAAAAAAAACCATTAAAAATGTTTAAAAAATGATATACGTCACAGATGGTGCAAAGCAACATTTCAAAAACCGATTCCAGATCGCTAATCTCATCAACCATAAAGAAGATTTTGGAATCGAAGCGGAATGGCATTATTGCGTAACAGCACACGGTAAAAGTGGATATGATGGTTTAGGAGCTATATTTAAAAGAGAGGCTTACCGAGCAAGTCTTCTAGGTAAACCATCTGAAGCGATTTTGACTCCAGAAGCTCTTTTTCATTGGGCAAGCAAACATTTCGAAAACATACAAATTTTTATTTATAGTAAGGTAGACCATGATAAATCAACACGACACTTGAATAAAAGATTTTCAACGGCATTAGCAGTACCCGAAATTTTAAAAAACCACTCGTTTACTATTCAACAACCAAAAACGGTAGTTATTAAACGATTTTCTAATGCTACCAAAGGAGTAAAATTTTATGCAGAAAATGCTTAGTATTTGATGCTTCAGAAACAAAAAAGAAAAATGATTTTTTAAGAACCATTACAAAAATAGTGCAAAATACGAAAAATCTAATAATATCCAAAAATCTTCTAAGAAAAGAATAACTCTTTTAAATCCGGAATAATCTTAATGAAAATACCGCTAACGATGCATTGGCACGTACCTTCTCTAAAATCGTTTATCGTTCCAATATGCATAATATAATGTTTGAACTATAGAATCTGTATGTTTTACTCCACTATAAGTAAGATTTACTCAGCTATACTCAACTAAACAATAAAACACACATTCATATGGAGATTCTATAAACACACGATTTTCAAACTTCATAACCTCAAAACATGATTGTAACGCGGTTTTTTATGAAATTGAAAATTTTACTATTACAAAGCTTCTTGTAGAAGGACGCAATATCATCATAAACATGACATTCCTGTCAAAATAATAGCTAAAATATTGTCAAATTTAAACAATTTGACCTTGTCTTTGAACAGTTGTCCTTGAAATGACCTTGAAAATGAGCTTTTGAGTCAAGGTTAAAACCGAGAACAGCATTGTATTCCTCTGTTAAAAACCAACGAAGAATGATGATGAGCTTTTTTTGTACACTATTTCCAGTCTCAGCCACGTAAAACTGCATTTTTTTACTGTTCTTTGAGGTTATAGACGAAAGGTGGCCCATAAACCAAAACTAACGGTGGATTCGTATTCAGCGGGAAAAAAATGCGAATAAGCTTTGTCCCTATTTTTTTACCACTATTTCGAGTCTCAGCCACGTAAAACTGCATTATTTGACTGTTCTTTGAGGTTATGGACACAAGGTGGCCCCATAGACCAAAACTAACGGTGGATTCGTGTTTAGCGGGAAAAAATACATGCAAATAACCTTTTTCTAATTTTTTCTTTGCCCCTGCAAGTTTTAAGAACATTTAACTGATATTCCGTGGTGATATCGGTGTATTGCTAGAGCTGCACCAGCCCACCATTTTGAATTTTTCAAAAAGACCACTCAGTAATGGAAAGTAGATATATTAAGCTAAATTTTGAGCCGGGACACGAATTTTTTTAAGCCTCTGATTTTTGGACAGAGGGGGTGGCTTTTTTGACTAAGAATGATCCATATATATATATATATATATATATATATATATATATTTACGCGACGAATCGGAATATGGATGGGATATGAATAATCTAATGTTTCAAATTGTATGTATACGTACGAGGTCTGTCCCAAAAGTATCCGACCTACGTTCATATCTTCGCGCGGAGAGACTCAGGCGACCTCTGGATAGTACGAACGTCACCAGCAACTCCTAACCTTCTCGTCAGTAGCCTGCGATACCGATGAAACGCCTTTGTTCCCGCGCAGCGTGTATTTGTTTACAACGACTTTTTTGCGTTCGTCGCAATTTGCTTATTGCTAAAAATGGCAGAATGAATCGAACAGCGAATTTGCATAAAATTTTGCTTTAATCTCGGTAAAAGTTGTGCGGAAACTATTGAAATGTTGCAAAAGGCCTTTAAAGATGAGTGTATGGGCAAAACACAAATAAAAGAGTGATATAGGCGGTTCAAAAGTGGCCGCACATCTGTTGACAGTGATCCTCGTTCTGGTCGACCTTCGACGGGAACATCGTCGGATAATGTCGAGCGTGTGCGTGTCGCAGTTGAACAAGATCGTCGTTTGACTGTGAGAGAACTGGAAGATGAACTTGGAATACCAAAAAGTACTGTTTGGCGAATTTTAACCGAGAATTTGGGAATGACTCGTGTGTGTGCAAAATTCATCCCGAAACTGCTCTCAGACCAGCAAAAAGACCTTCGATTAGAAATCGCTCAGGACAATTTGGAAATGATTAATAGCGATGAAAACTTTCTTAAAAAGGTTATTACTGGTGATGAGTCATGGGTTTATGGTTATGATCCTGAAACAAAACAACAATCTTCGCAGTGGAAGCTTTCATCTGAGCCTCGGCCGAAAAAAGCTCGTCAAAGTCGAAGCAACATCAAGTCAATGTTGATCGTTTCTTTAGATTATGAGGGCGTTGTGCACCACGAATATGCCCCTACAGGCCAGACAATCAATAAAGAGTACTACGTTGATGTTTTGAAAAGATTACGTAATGCAATCAGGAGAAAACGACCGCAACTTTGGAAAACCGGTGACTGGCTTCTTCATCACGACAATGCTCCAACGCACGCATCAAACCTTGTGCAGCAGTATTTATTGAAAGGCAGTGTTGCGCAGCTCCGCCAGCCTCCATACAGTCCTGATATAGCTCCCTGCGACTTTTGGCTGTTTCCTCGATTGAAAATGCCGCTTAAAGGACATCGATTCGACAATAAACAGACTGTTGAAACTAATGCGACGAATGCAGTAAAGGCGATTCCGAAGTCTGACTTTCAAGAGTGCTTTAATAAGTGGAAACATCGATATGAGCGTCTTGTTCAATCAAATGGGGACTACTTTGAAGGATGCCACCCCCCGGATGACGAAGAATAAATCAAGCGCCGAGAAATCGAGGTAGGTCGGATACTTTTGGGACAGACCTCGTATATTGCTGTATATTTTTCGACATCTAGAAAATAAATCTTATATCTATCTATATATATATAGGTAGATAGATATAAGATTTATTTTGCAGATGTCAAAAAATATATAGCAATATATATACAATTTTGATACTTTAGGTTATTCATATCCAATCCATATCCGATTCGTCACAATTTTTCATCATATTAGTTGAAAATTGCACAATTTGGGTTATAAGTATTACGTCACATTATAAGGCTTAAATCTAATTTAATACTAGACGATTTCAAACAGTTAGTTTTCATCACAGGTACAGTACATCGCGGCTTTGAAAAATGTCCCTGTCATGTAAAACCTCTTAAAAGACGGGGGATCAAATTCCATAGGTGAGCACATTGAATTCTGAAACAGATCAGGCCAACATCAATACGCGATTCTGGAAATCTAATTTCTTTGGGATTCCTAATGGAGGATCTAAACTGGTTTTGCTCAAAAAGGGCCGCAAGGTACGGAAGCTGTCCAATGACAACTGCTTTATAAAACAGTACTGCCGCAAAGTACTCCCTTTTTGCTTCCAAAGTTAACCAGCCCAGTTTCCTCCTGTAGGGAGAAATATGCTCATTATTTCTAACACCACAAATGTATCTCATACAAGAGTTTCGTAGTCTTTGAAGCCGGGTCTGAAGCTCACCTGATATGTCTAGGTACACAAGATAGCAATAATCTAAATAGGAGACAACAAGAGTACACGCAACACCTCAGTTGTGCAGGATCTAAGTGATCTGAGACCATATAAGGCCATGTGGTACACCAAGATCGGTAGTGATCCAATAAGATTCACCATTGCATTTTGTAACCGCTCGCTGGTTACGACCTGTGATATGTGATATGATCCACAGGATCACGGACCTGGAAAAACCCATTCTGATCAGTATGCCAAGTAATTTAGAGGGCGAGATTGTGTCGAACTCCTTACTGAAATCGAACACACGAAGAATGGTAAATAGTTGTTTCTTGCTATTGATACCAGCTCGGATGTTCTCTGACAGTCTCAGCAGTGCTGCTTGCGTACTATGATATTGTCTAAAGCCGGTTTGACGTGGGTCCAGAATTTTCATAGATGTGATGAACTCTGAGATTTGCTCATGGACAATCTTTTCTACGACTTTCGAGAGAAAACTCAAAAGGGCAATGGGACGAAAGTCCGTGATGGCAGATGGAATCGCCGTCTTCATAATGGGCACTGGATGAGCTCTCCTCCAAGTTCCAGGAAATACTCCCAGCTAGTGAGGAGTTAAAAATAGCAACCAAGTGGTGGCCTAAAACTGGGACGGATTTCGCGATGTCACTTTGAGGAATCCCATCTTTCCCCTCCGCTTGCGATGAGAAATGGGTGACGGCCAGGACTACATCCGAGAAAGAGGCTTCACGAAAACTGAAGCCGTCATCACTGGATCTTGATAAAATGTCGCCCAAATCCATATCGAGCTCAGGTTGAGAAACGCAAACCCTCGCGAAGTGGATGTTTAACTCATCCGGTGTGAAGCCGTGCAGCCTTTAATATGAGACCCAAGTTTCGGAGTTTCTTCCGGATAAATTTATTATTATCCAGAGTATCAAAAATTCTGCTCTGAGTAAAAACCTCTATATGTATGAGACATTCTAGTACTTTTTTAAAAAAGTGGTAGCAGGGGGTTCTCGAAATCAGCTGGTTCCGAGATATATTATAGTACTATACGAAATATTTTCGAGTATATTTGACCCATTATAAAACTACTGTCAAAATTCGAAATTGACATCGTTTTTAAATCTGCAGGTCAGATTATCTTTGTTTAAAAGCCTGTAGCTGAATCTTCAGCCCGATAGGATTTAAGTCATAGAATTTTGTATATAGCTAAGAAATCACAATACAATTTTTTCGATTATTTTGCATTGTTATTTTCATAAATCTGACTACGAATTTTCTTTTTAATACGTCCAAATAGGTATAAAATGCCCAAGTTACGGATGTTTTAACTTTGCCTATTATCGAAAGACACGATTTTTAGCAATTTTCGAAACCTTCTGGTCACGTTCTAGAAATTTTTTTTTCAGTTTAAGCTATAAGAAAAGTTTTTTTGATTCATCTACAAAAACATAACCGAAGTAGTTCAGCGTATATTGGTTTTTACACTAATTGAAGAATGAATCCCGTGACTTTTTTAAAAAATTTTAGTATTTTCGAACGACTTTTGACGTTCTATATGGCCAATATGTACATGCCTTAATGTATTCGTTGAAAATTTGACCATCGGTATTTGAAAGCTATGTATATGATTTCTAATGTTCATACTAGCCAGGGTGAGGTCTAGAACCTCTCTTCTGTTACTGGTAACAAAAGTCGGCTCATCACTCTGATTCATTATGTCCATTTGTGTACTAGTAATATATTCCAGCAGAGCTTCACCCCTCTCGTTGATATCTGTACTGCCCCATACTTCATGGTGAGCATTGGCGTCGCACCTGATGATCAAGTCGAATTTTATTTCTCTGCAGTATTCTATTACTTTCCTCATACTTGTTGTTGGTATTTACTCGTCGTGATGAAGGTATGCTGAAGTGATCACGATTGTTCTCCCTCGGCCTTCCTCGTCCTTGATATCCACTCTGACGGTCGTGGAATCCCTAGAGCTCAGTTCCTGTAACATAAAAGCCTTAATACCCTTGATGCAGATGCACGCGCGTGCAGTTCCATCATTTGTTCCTACAAACAGTTATCCGCTTGTATTTAGCCCCCTAATACGTCCCCTCCATACCCAAGGTTCCTGTATTAATGTTATTAGGGCTGTGTTTGTATGCAGCTTTGCCATGCTCCTTGCTAAAACTAAAGAGGCGCTTTTACTGTGGTGCAAGTTAATCTTAGAGAAGCGTATCTTGGTGGCCGCCATTATTGCTCTACCACCTGAGGCTGCGCCTCCACTTGAGACGTCGTCACTTTCCCCTTGGCGGTACTCCCGCGGTTCAGTGGCTTGAAGGTCACTGAACCGACGCCCGCCGTGAGTCTATAACTCCGAATCTTCAGTGTAGCGGCCGATGGTTCATCTAGGCCCAGAATCAGATAGTCTTCCGGCGTCTGCTTCAGGATTGCCCACCTGGACGTTTCCATTCCCCCATTCTGCCGTCAGATCAGCTTCAGGAAGTCTGGTGCAGACTGTAACCCCCTCGGGGAGTCGAGTCATCACCTTGGTGATCCTCAGCTCCTCCGCCCTTACCACTCTGGTCTTCAGGTTCGGATCCCCTAGGTCCAGTTTCTCTGCCTCCCCTTCTATCTAGGTCGCTGCTTCCTTATCCTCGCAAACGAAGACAAGGGTTCCTTTTCTGGGGAAAGTTTCCTTGAATCGGGGTACAAAGTCGCCCTCTTCCATCCTCAGGACTTGGTTGACAACCGCCTCCTTGAACTTTCCTATCACGTCAGCAGGCATCTCCCTTCCAAGGTACTCCCCACAAGTGAGGGTGACCCTCGGTAGGTTTGATGCAGCCGCCGCGAAGCTCCCACTCTCCTTTCGACGCTTAAGCAGTCTCGAAACCTGCTCCGGAGCCTTTAGGCTGGAAGATGCCATCCTCTTGCTCCCCGAAGTTCCAGGGACAGGAGTTGAAGGTTGAGCGAGTGCGTTAGCCCTCTTTTTTTCTCTCTTCCCCTGCCGCCTGTTTGCCCCGAATACGGACAAGGGTCGGCCCTCCTCTATCGCCCGTTGCTTCAGTAGTTTCCTCCTTTGAACCTCACTCAGGTGTCGGTTCAAGCCCGTCTCTTCTTCGGGTTTCTCTACAGCTACCTCCGTTGCCGGAGTTCCATAGAGGGTTTTCTCCGAGTTATCGGCGATCGGTTCTTGAGCCCGATCTACCTCCATCTCGTTCTCAATTTCTTCGGTTTGGTCCTTTTCCATATAAATCCCACGAGTACTGTGGAAATAACCGGTCCGCCCGTCAGGAGCCGCTCTGCCGGGTAAGGCTCATAATACGACGGGATTTAGCCCAGTGTCCCGAAGGAACCGTTAGCGACACAGCTCCCCCTATTCCATGTATCCCTGGGCACGGTATCTCACATCTTGGATTGGGTGGTAATTTACCCATTGTGGTCTACCACACCGCAATGGAGAGTTGTTCCTTGATCGATAAAACGAGTCGTTACCCTCGCCCTCTCATCAAGGACGGGCAGGTAAATGTCCGGGGATCCAGCAATACTCGTTTTGGCTAGGCTCCTTCTCCCTTCATTTGCACCCCATTCGTACACCTTTCATGGAAAGTCCGTTTATAGGGAAACTTCCCTCATTCACTCCAAGTCTCCAACCAGGCGTACAGTTGTCTTACCGCTTCCCCAGCTGGATCCTCGATTTCCATTCAGACGGTCATTCACCCCTTAAGGCCTGACTCACTTAAGCTCAAGTCTCCTCACCAACTGCATTATCTCACAACTCTTAGAGGAGGTTAAAACCATGAAGTGACTATAAAAAGAAAAAAATAATTACGTGTTTGATGAAAAATACCCATATATGAGTAAGATACAAGCCTTGCATTCAGTATACCTATATATATCAATACCTAACATTAATAGATATACTAAATACATGGCTTGTATCTTATATCCCACTTCGTGTCTGAGACTTAAACTTTAGTATTTTAATCAAAAAATTTATAATAATATATATATTAATTAAAATTAATATATATATATATATATATATATATATATATATATATATATATATATATATATATATGTATATAATCATAAAATACGTAAAAATATGTAATTCATGTATTTTCAATGAGTCGTTAATGGCGGAGGTTGAGACAGCTCCTAAGAATTTTATTTTATTGAATTACATATTTTTACATAGTTTATGATTATATATGTAGTATGTGGTTCTATACGGAATTACAATTGCAATTTAGTATGCATTCATATATGTTATATATAATCATATATGGTTATATTTGGTCATAAATGACTATGTATGATTATATATGGGTATATATGATCACATATGACTATATATTATTATATGTGGACATATATGATGATTATATTCGGTATTTTATTTGTACCTTAACGTGAATTCATGTATGCCCATATATGCCTATATATGTCCATATGTGAATACATGAAATTAATTCTATTTTGTTATTTTTATTAAATAGAAAATGTTTTAAATAAAAATCTCAAAGTTTAGGCCTCAGACACGAAGTGGGATACAAAAAACGTTTAAAGTTTATATATTGTTGTATATTGATAAATAAATAAAACCAATCGGCTTTTCTTGTTTAGATTATTAATCCTACTATTAGAGCATATAGTTACACGTATTAGAACATCTGTTTATCAATATAAATTATTTAAATAACTAAAAGAATTATTTTCATCAAATAAATCTCAAAAGATATCTATTATTCATTAAAATAATATTCATACATGAATTATTGCATCCAAAATTTATTATAAATATATTTTAAAATTTATAAGTATATTCTTATTTAATTTTTAGCTTAAACTTATATATTCTTTTTGATCTGTTATTTCACCACTCTTAACTGTTATTTTCGATACTTAAAATAATATTTTCAAATCCCAATCGGTCATACTCCGTTTGAAATTGTAAAAGTGAAACTTTCGTCTTAAATCGGACTTGTGGAGGTAAAAGTCGCGCGCGCGAATTTTGGACGGTACATAGCGCAGCAGGAGAGGCAGCGGCTACTGTCTCCGGTGTATAGGTAGATACGACAGGAGGCTCGGGGCGTTGCGAGAGATTTAGATATATTCTACTATATGTGTTGTAAAAGACTTGTTTGATTCGTTATATTTATAAATAAAGGGTCGTAGAATACGAATATGTATGTTTCACTAAAAACAACTTAACCCGGGTTAAGTTGTTTGTGCATCCAACGCCTCATATATATATATATATATATATATATATAGGTATACTAAATGCTGGCTTGTATCTTATATGGGTATTTTTCATAATCACGTAAATTTTAGTCATTTAATTGTTTTTAAAAGTTTAAATAAACCCTTTAAATATATTTTTTATTGCATGAAATTCAATTGAAGAGATGTATATTTTAAATTAATACTAACATATTTAAGATACATTGACTAACAGATTCGGATTCAGCAACCCCAAAAACATAAAAATATTGTGGTATCGTCTGGTGATCAGAATATTTTTTCCCTGAATGCGTGTGAACTCGATCTAGATATTAAAGAAATCGGCTTCATACATTTTTTCAAAGAATCTTCTTTCCAATACTTTTTTGTAATGTCTGGCCTTTATTGAGCATATGTTTGAGTTGTTGAGTTCAAAACCTTCAATTTGAGCCTTTACTAAGCTTCGTAGAACCACGGAAAGTGAAGGTATGGCTGCTTATATGAGGTTCACTGATTTGATAACTGCACTTTTAAAGAAACGTTAAAGTTGCCAGACCGAGTGATTCAAGGACCACGGGTTATTTTACGAGGGGTGAAATAAATGAAGTCAGCTTTCGAATGCCGATGGTCAAATTTTCAACGAATACATTAAAGCATGCACAAATCAGCCACAAAGGACGTCAAAAGTCGTTTGAAAATACTAGAAATTTTAAAAAAGTCACTAGATTCAACCCTTAATCAGTGTAAGAAAAAAACAATATCCGCTGATTTACTCCAGTTACGTTTTTATACATGAATGAAGGAAACTTTTCTCATAGGTTAAACTAAGAATACTTTTTCTGGAACTAGAAGGTTTCGAAAATTGTTAAAAATCGTGTTTGTCTATAATAGGCAAATGTAAAACCTCCGTGTCTTGGGCACTTTACACCTATTTGGACATACCAAAAAAAAATTCAAGGCTTTTTTTATGTAAAATACGATCTCGTAGTCAAATCTACGAAAAGTTTAAAACCAAGTTATTTTATAGCAGATCAAACATGAATAAAAATGCAAATAAATCGGAGCTGTATTCGAACTTCTATGATTCAAATCCTATAGGGCTGAAGATTCACCTTAAGTTCTTGAGTAAACAAAGATAATCTGACCTGCAGAATTAAAAAAGATGTCAATTCCGAATTTTAACGGCAGTTTTAAAATGGGTCAATTATACCCGAAAAAAATCCTATTTGTCGACAGCCGATTTCGATTACCCCCTGCGCCCACATTTTTAAAAAAGTACTGGAATGTCCCATATATATAGAAAACTACTTTTAGATACAAAAGCCTCGGAGCGGATTTCATAAATACCTTGAACAATAACCTGGATATTGTATTTATCCTAAATACTCTAAAAACCTCGAAGTAAACTTCTTCGATTCTATTACGGCTGATTTGTATCCCTGGACATCGCATTTAATTAATTACACAAAAAACTTCGAAGCGGACCTTCTAGATACTATCTTCGACGACCAATTACACTGGGACATTGTTTTCGACGATAATCAACATGTAAACTTAAAAAATCTCGTAGATGACCTCTATGACGCTATTAAATTATAAGTAAATTGTTATGTATAAATCAATAGCAGTTTCAGCCTAGTAGTTACGGTTCTGGTCTGGTGCGCAAAAGTCCTAGGTTCGATTTCCCTGGCGGCAATTATTATTTTTTTTTCATATGTATTGAAGCTATCAGTCTGTGCGAGCCATTACTTTCTGTGTCTTTTTTTGTCAAATTTTCTCACTGCAATGCGTTCCGAAAAATATTTTGACAAGGCAAAAAACGATATTATTCATTAAAAATGAAAAATCGAGATCGAAAAAAATCAACCTGTCCCGAGTGAGGATTGAACTCACAATCTCCTGCTTTCCGGGCAGTTACCTTACCATTAGGCCACCTGGACACTTCGAATTCGCAATACATAGTATGGTAATCTCTTTCAATCTCGATTCTCGTTAAGAGATCACCATTCAGTGTGTTGCGAATTCGCAGTCTTCCATTACATATGAATTATCATTGATGAACGATAGAGTCTATACACATATATAGAAACGTTACTGTGGTCATAAAATGTAGCAAGGAGGGGGGATAACGAGAATCAAGATTGAAAGAGATCACTTTCCTGTGTGTTCAGAATTTGCAGTCTCCCGGTGGTCTAATGGTAAGGCAACTGCCCTGGAAGCAGGAGATTGTGAGTTCGACCGTCACTCGGGACAGGTTGATTATTTTAGATCTCGATTTTTCATTTTTAATGACTAATATCGATGGAGTCTATATACATATATCTTTCTTTTCGATATTTTCTTTTTTTATAAATACAGTAGTCTTGCGTTATTTGAATGCTGGTAATTGCCTGTTAGGTACGCCCCCTGATACACAAATGCACATACACACGCGACTGTACCCTACTTTCCGCACGCTGCAGATCGCTACTAGTGTCGTACGACTTTGAAACAAGTAAATGGAGGGAAAAGAGCGATTAACGCGAGACTACTGTACTATAATATATTTAGTTTCTGGTATGATTTATTAGGCATTTAATTATAATTTTCCATTATTGATAATTATTTTAATAAAAGTACCATATATAATTATATATAACCATATTATATGATCATATGTGAATATTTTTCATCCGGGATATGATTCTCAAATATTTATCACTTTATCTTCACCCAAAAATCATGTTGATATTCTTTATTAAATATAATGTAATTTTTTCTATTCGAAAATGAAAATTTTATCTTTATCATTGCTTAATCAATGAATTTACTTTCCCTATTAACAATAACCATATGGAGTTTGTACGGAAATATGCATGGAATCTGTATTAAAATCCACATTGGTACGACTAGTCGTGAGGCAGATGTACAGAAAACCGCCCGACCTATTTGTTCTCGCGCCAGCACACGCTGGGAGTGCCGGGGCCCCTGTCGGTTGTTCCCATCGGCATGGGCGAAGGGCTGATATGAGCCTAGCTCTGCCAAAGCGGTTAGTTTCGGTACTGGATCAGAAGCCGGCCGCTTCAGACCCTGATCAGGAAGTGCGTATTGGGCAGAGGTGTCGGAACCCCTGTTGTTCCGGGCGAGCCCTGGTACGTCCGTGTATTCCGGGACCGGGAAAATGAAGGCTGGGCCTCAGGGATCTGGGGTAGGATCAAAGTATTCGACGGTGCACCCGTTCCTAGCTATTTCGGCCTGCCTCCTAAGCATGATGCGCCGGTTAAACAATCAAAAAAGAAAACGTTCCAATACAACAAAGAGATGAACCAGGAGGCAGGTAAATCCCAAATCTACGAGAAAGTAATGTTGGTAGTGAAGCAGCTTCCTTCACATACATTGCCGGGTGACACGCAATGGCCTAGCCGCCCGCAGATAGTAACAGTCGAGGAGTTCGTAATCGTAGGTGGACGAAATCCTAAAAAAAATAGGTAAAGGGTTGGAGAGGCAGCCTGGTGTCAATACCGATCAAGCACAGCTTACCCATCCTCGTCAAGCTTTTCGAGCCCTCAGAGGTTGCCGGTTTTGAGATGGTTCTGCCAAAGAAGGAGAAAGATGTAGCTAAGAAACTGCAGCAGCAGCAACAGAAACAATCTGAGCCGATGATACAAACAACAGCTGCAGCGCAATCAACAACAGCGACAGCAGTTGCGACAACAACTGCAGCAGCAGCCGAACAAAAGAAAACCCCAGCAGCTAGGACATCGGCGGATAAGAGGAGAGAAGCTGCTCAAAAGAAGAAGAGAGGAGGAGGAGAACGCATAGGATGCGACCCAAGGCTGTCTTTATCCGACCGGGTGATGGAGTTACCTACGTGGACGTTCTTTCAAATATCCGCGGAAGTCGGATTGAGCAATTCAGGCGGAGTCTAGACAAGCTGGAAGACGCGGTCTGCCAGATAGAAGGCGAGATCGTAGTCGCCGACGACTTCCATGCGCGAGCATTGGAGTGGCGTATGCCAGTACCGGACAGCATAGGAAAGTCCATCTTGGAGATGGTATCTAGACTCGGCCTGATAGTTCTCAACGTTTGGAACACGCCGTCATTCCGACGGCCAGGATTTATTGGGACGATTTCGGACGTTCCTTTCGTATCTAAAAATCTGGCGCACAAAGCGGCCGAAGCGGAGCAAGGGATCGCGACATGAAAAATGCCCTGCTTACTGGTGGTCGGACGAAATCGCGCAACTGAGACCGGAAGCGAACTGTCTCAGAAGAGGAGCGCAAGAAACTCGAGATCAACAGGAAGCAGCACTGATGTCGGCGCAGTATAAAGCAGCGAACCGACGGCTCCGGCACGAAACCAATCGGAGCAAGGCGCAGTGCTGGAAAGACTTGACCCAGGAAGTGAATCGGGACGTCTGGGGCTTGGACTACAAGATTGTCACCTAGAAACTCTACGCACTCCCAAATCACCCTTTCGACGAGAACACCACGGCTCGAATCATGGACACTCTGTTCCCAAGACATCCGACAAGGCAAGACCTGGAGGAAGCCGCTGACTTGCGGATTGCCGCCAAAATGATGCGGAGCGAAAAGGCACCTGGTCCCGGTGGGATACTAGCTGAGATATTGAAAATCATCGCGGTACCTTCTCTATTGCTGAACATGTATAACGCGTGTCTGAAGGCGGGTGTCTTTGACACTCCCTGGAAGGTTGCGCGTTTCATGCTGATCAGCAAAGGAAAGGGAGGTGACCCCCGACTTCCATCGTCTAACAGGTCTCTGTGCAAGTTGGACCACGCAGGGAAGCTTTTCGAGAAGATCCTCAAACCACGGGTACAGGGAGCTATGCAAGCTGCCGGCGATTTAGCCGACAACCAGTGCGGCTTCAGGAAACGTCGATCTACGGTGGACGCTATACGAGAGGTAGTACAGCTGGGCAGGAAAGCATGGACTGGAAACTATCATTCTAGAAACATCCCACTCATTGTTACGCTGGACGTTAAGGTAGCCAGACAAAGTACCTCATTCGGGTGGTAGATGGGACTACCTAGAGGACCGTATCCTCCGCTACGAAACAGGGGAAGGCCAACACGAGAAATATCTGAGCGCCGGCGTAGCACAGGGGTCGATCTTCGGCCCTGATTTTTGGAACATCCTGTACGATGCCCATTTATGACTCGGGCTACCGGAAGGGGTGTACATGATAGCCTACGCTGATGATGCGGCTTTAGTCATCATCGCGCAGAACTTTGAAAAAGCACAATATCTAACCTGGCGATGCACAGAATTTCGCGCTGGATGGGGGAGCACGGTCTCTACTTCGCAGTGGCTAAGACAGAGATCGTGCTCTTCACTGGCAAACGGATTGAGGCTATCTTCCCCATGTATTTGGGAGACGCGGAGGTTTCGACAAGGAGGGTCACTATATATCTTGGACTCAAACTAGACACTAAGCTTACTTTCTTTCGTCACCGAGGGTATGCAGCGGATAATGCACCGAAAAAGACTTCGTAGGTGAGCCATCTCATAGCAAACACGAGTGGATCAAGAGTGAGCAATCGTCGACTCCTCATGTCAGTCATTACGGCCATCTTATTGTATGGTTCTGAAATTTGGGCCGATGCAATGGAGAAGAAC
This sequence comes from Gastracanthus pulcherrimus, assembly GCA_949152435.1. Lineage (NCBI taxonomy): Eukaryota > Metazoa > Arthropoda > Insecta > Hymenoptera > Pteromalidae > Gastracanthus > Gastracanthus pulcherrimus. Next base: position 63,144,079 of record OX424573.1, on the reverse strand, counting down.
TCATACCGGATTCGACTGACTTCCGATCACGGGATCACACCATGGAAACGTGGCAACAATCCTGGACAAATATAAACAAGGGTAAATGGACAGACAGGCCAATAGACCAGCTGGCCCCTTGAATAAACAGAGACCATGGGGAGGTAAATTACTACCTGACCCAATTTCTGAGTGACCATGGGTACTTCTGCTCCTATCTCAATCGTATGGGGAAGGTTCGGAGCCCGAGTTGCATCTTCTGTTCCACTGATGGCGACGATGCGTTTCACATATTTTTCGTCTGCGAAAAGTCGAACGAAGAAAGAACAGCTCAAGGATAAGTGGGCCGCGACGGCAACATTCGCCGCGACGGTTCTTCAATAAAAGAAACGATACCTAGACAGGGCAACCGACGAAGGTATGAATGAAACGCTAGGATTTTCAGATTTTTAAGGGACATTACATCCATTCGGAAAAAAATCTCGGAAGGGTAGGAAGAGTGCTATAATAGGTATTTAGAAATTTTCTGAAGTCATAAGAAGTGATCCTAAGAGAAGTTATGATGTGTCGCACGGCGTGTTACGCGGTTAAGCCGTTTTCGTGCTTTGGGTTACATCAAATGTGTACAAATAATAATAATAATATGAAAATAATAATAATATAATAAAAATGTAGAAATCTCCGAAGAATCGTATATCGAATGTCTATACATTTTTTGGAGTCATAAAAAGTCGTCTTAGGTAAAGTTATGACTTCTTTAAGGGTGTTTTGTCATTGATTTCATATTTCATGCAAAATTAACGTTTGTATTCTTTATTGGAGTATATAAAATCCATTCGGTAAAAACTCTCGGAAGTGTTCGGAGAATCTCATAACGAATGTGTACACATTTTTTGGAGCCATAAGAAGTAGTCTTAGGTAGAATATGGCATCTTGAAGTGTGTTTTTCGTTGATTTCGTATTTTGTGCAAAATTAACGTTTGTATTCTTTATTGGAGCATATAAAATCGATTCGGTAAAAACTCCTGGAAGGGTTCGGAGAATCTTATAACGAATGTGTATTCATTTTTTGGAGCCATAAGAAGTAGTCTTAGGTAGAGTATGGCATCTTGAAGTGTGTTTTTCGTTGATTTCATGTTTTATGCAAAATTAACGTGTCACGTGGAAGTGTCTGAAGAATCTTATAACGAATGTATACACATATTTTGGAGCCATAAAAAGTGGTTTTAGGTGAATTTATGGCGTGACGAAGGGTTTTTTCTTATTATTGATTAAAAATTCTTTCAAATTTGCTTGGGTACGGATGACGTATATGGAAAAAAAGCTCCTGAGATATTCTAACCATTGTAGAAAATTTCTTTTAGCTATACACGGAAAAATGGTTCATCCTTAAAACACGATGCTCAAAAGTGCTACACCCTATGGTAACATGCAGTGCTACAGCTGTGCAGTGAAGGAATACAACGTACGTTATTTTGCCTTGCGTCTTTTTTGATTTACTGTGCACATTCACTTGGATTTACGGTATACGTTTTTCTCTACACTGAAAAATAAAGAGAACGCCAAGCAAAACACTATTTGTTCCTCTTGTTTATATGTGCAGAATGCACATTGTGTACATGTTCTTTCTGACTTCAAATTTCAGTATGCGCAGTGAACTTTTTTCAATGTACTTTACTTTGGGATTATATTTACATAAGTATATTACACTGTTATAAAAAGATAAAGGTGAAAATTGGATTTCATTTTCAATTATAAATTACTGTACAAAAAATATCAATATTTGCAACATAATGATATAATCTTATCAAAATTATCCTGCGGATATTTAATTACTGACCTGAAAAAAAAAGAAAAATATCTAAATAAATAATTCTTCCCACGTACTAGATAAAAACTAAACCGGGTACTTATCTGACTTCGTAATCCTTGAACAATTTCAATAGACTTCATGATCTTCAAGTAATTTAATCTTGAGTACACATGTATACGAGTAAAAAAAAGTAAAATTTGTCTGAGTGCAAAAATCTGAAATAATAAAGAAATAAATTTTAGAGGCTGTCTAAATATGAAAATTTGAAAAAATGATTATGAGTGTACATTTTTCTAAAAATAGCTTAAATGTTATTTTTTATGCTTAATTATATTATGTACATAACAAAGAAGTTGAAAAATCATCAAAAGAAGAAAATTATTCAACCTAACCCATTGCTACCCACTGTCTTTACGGATGACTTCCAAAATTGACACTTGCACAGTTAGCGGAGAATATTTTTTCAAATTCTCATTTTTTTTACCTAAATAAATTTTGTTTACATTCTATATATATGAATTCATGTCTGTGATCTAGAAAACCTAAAGTTATTTTAGTTTGATCCAAGACAAAATTATTTTAAGTTGTAAAACAATTATTATTATTAAATTTTTTACAAAAAATTTGAAAAATAATTTTTTTCTTGAATTGAATTGAAATTTATTTAGGTTCTTTAGGTCACAGCTATTAGTACATACCAACGACTGAGCGGAAAAACCTCCTATCTCGGGCTGCACGTGAAGAACCTCCCATCTCGGTTGGTGCGTGGAGAAGCTCCTATCTCGGCTCACGCGAAGACCCAACCTCTTAAGGGGGTAGAATACCTATAGCACTTTTTTGAAGATTTCCATCTGTAAAAACAATAGGAAAATAATTAAAATATAAGTATGGATAGATCCTTAAATATTACATCTCAATCTATATTATAACATTTTGATCCATTTCAGCAGCTATTCTCAAATACAAAACATGATTTCATCATCTTAATCATGCAGTGCGTACCATTTGTAAACTTAAAGAAATTAATGTTACTTCACTGTCAAATAGAAAAATCATATGCTTAGAAGTAAAAATAGTTTACTTACCAGTAATAGATTTGAATATCTTTCTAGATGTGATCCCTTTGAGTCAAACTTATTTTTTCCTCACGTGCAGTTGACTAAGAGTTTTTTTTCCTTAGTATGGTATGCTGATTTACTGAAAAAAAACATCATAAAGTAATACATTAAAAAATTACATTAGCTACTGATAATATAAGATGACTTATCTGATTGAATAAATGTATTGCAACACATCCATTTGTCATTTTTAGTATTTTTTATGATCTTGAAAACACTTATACTTCTTGACAGCTTTGGAAGTAAACACTCACAAGAACATATGATTAGGTTACGCCTTTTCAACGCAGTACGACGCTGCGATCTGTGCAACTACCAAAAAATGCGCGTATTTCAAAATGATTGCATGAATGAGTCAGAGTGTGAGTACGTTAGTAGGTGAGTGTGTAAGTACATGAGTAGGGGTGTGTGTAAGTGAATACGTGTCAGAATGCATGAGTAAAAGTGTCAGTGAAGGAATGAGTAAGCGGGTGAGTAATTGAGTTAGTGCGCGGGTAGTAAAAGAAACAGGGAGATTAATTTATAGATTAATTGAGAGTCGTTGATGATCTATATTTAAAGTTATTCAGCATAATGTTTTATTTTTGAGTAAAAATGGGTATATTCAAAATAACCCTCGCACACACTACATTGTCATGCACTTCTAAGAAAATTCTATCATATTTTTATAGCTAGAAATAAATAATAGTCGCTTCTAATTTTACTTGATTATTTATTATATAGCTCTGAAAAATATGTATGTGATTTTGTTTAAAAATTGCTATATAAATACCGTTATTTTATTATAAATTGTATTATAAATAAACGTCAAAGTATCAATTAATAAAGAAACGAGCGAATTTTTGTTGATAAATTTATGTCCAGAATTCAGGGCTTTGATAAGACCATTCAACGAAAGGTACCTATGACTCCCAAAAGAACTTTTAATTAAGAAAACATTTTTTTTATACATATATAAGTAGTATCGAATAAATTAAATTCTTTCCAATATTAAACAGATGAAAATGTGAATAGTATTAATGAAAAAAGAGGAATAGAAAAATTTGTCAAAATCATGAAAATATACTAGGGAGCCACCTTAAGAGAGTTCTACCAATGTTGATACGTGGTAGAAGGGACAAGGAGTACAAGGAAGTTATACCAACTACACTAGTCAAAATGACTGCACTTTTTATTTCTTGTTTATTCACGGGGTATACTTGATTTCAAAGGTTGCATAGATAGACTTATGTAAAATAACAATTATACATTGTGAACCGGTATTTGTACTGAGAGAATGTCCTTATAAAAGCCACTATTATTTTATTAGTGGAACAATGCATCCTAACTCAATTTATTATTTTTAGCCTCCGGACTCCTCTAATCTTCCGAGGAGGTTCGTTCAACGTCACCTGGACCAGGGCGAAACCAACGCTGATTCAACCTCGATGTCAGAATTTATTTGTCTCGTAATTAATTAATTACTTGAAAGGAAATGCAACTGGGGATTCGGGTACCATCTAGTGAATAATGGTTTTGTGTCATTTTAACTGCTATTTATTTAGATAACCGATGTGTCATTACATTCGAAGAATACAAAGTTAGTTCTGGTTAATAATAAATTAGGTAACTTTCACAAATGAATTTAACGTAGTATCTTAGTTCGAATTAAGAGGGGAAACGACATTAGGAGGCTAATTTTCAGGCATATTTTATGCATTTTTTTGAGTTTGACAAATTTATTAAAATTTAATCAAACTTTAACATTATTTTATTAATATTTTGATAATATTTTTCATTTCTTTTGAAAATGCCGAAGTTATTGGCTGTTATCCATCGAAGGTCATCGTCCTAGTTGGTTGTTCATGGAAAATGTGGAGGTCGCAATTTTGATCTGAAAGCAAAATGGTTAATTTCCTGCATTATTAACATGTTTTCTAAGAATATGAACCTCATTGCGAGTAAAAATTGTGAAAATTGAAGTTTTGACGCGTGTTTGAAAAAAATGTATCGATTTTCACCTTATTTTTAATAAAAACACCTTTAAAATTATATCATCCCAATTGTCGATTCATGTTCATAATTGCATCAAGAAACACAATTTCTATTTTCATAACGATCGGTTCATAACTTTTTGAGCTAGAGTTCCCGTGAATCAAAAAAATGTCGTTTCGAGAAAAACGCGTTTGAAAAAAAACATTGCAACAAGGTGTATGTGCATATGTGTATGTGTGTATGTGTGTCTATGTGTGTGTGTGTGTTTGTTGTGTGAGAGTGTGAGTATGCGTGTATCGCTGAGTATATGTAAAAGCATCATTTAGAGACACCACGAAAGTGGCCCTGTTCGCCTGAGTGAGAACCAAAGACTTCTTACACTAAAACAACGAAACAACAACAACAATGACTTACACAAAGACATAGAAAACATTAATAATTATTTAGATTACCTTTTCACAAATACATAACACATGCACTTAAACCCATATTTAAGAAAAACAACATAACACAGATAAACAAATCAACAAACAAAATTAATCACCTCAAAATACTAGGGAAAGACAAAATAGACACTATTGACACTAGCCACGTAGTATATAAAATTGACTGTAACGAATTCCCAGCTATTTACATAGGACAAATATAAAGACAGCTAAAAATGCGAACAAAAGAACATAACAAATGCATTGCAAATAAAGACACTATAGTAATAAACAACAATAAAATAATAATAGTAAACTGTATCCCTAAACTCCACCTAATAATTTGTAGAACAATATCACGGAAGCATATGTGGTAAGGAGGTGGCAACCAGTTGTGTTTGACAAACGTTCTCTAGCTCGTTTTCGCTAGGGGATTCCCCGAGCTTAACACAGAACTACTACTAAAACATTAGTATAAGTACATATATGTTTACCACCTCCAGAACACAATATACTCCCTGGTGAGGATACAGACTGCACGCCATACTGAGGCGAACAGGGTCACTTTCTCTAAACGATACTTTTACACACACTCATAGATACACGCATACTCACACTCTCACACAACAAATACACACACACACAGACACACATACACATATGCACATACACCTTGTTGCAATGCTTTTATAATTAATAAAAAAATAGAATCTTAATTAATAGCCTCAATTCACGTCCACATCTCATGTATTTATACCATGGTATCAGGTATGACAAGGAGGTGGCAGCCGGCCGTGCTTAGTAAACGTACTCTCGCTAACTCTCGCGAGGGGATTCCCCGGGCGCGACACAGTACTGCCCAAACAATAGTGTTAGTACATATATGTGTGCCACCTCCAGCATTATTTCACTTTCCTATATAATAAGATTCAGGCATCTATTTCTGTTAAAATTTACCACCCCTTAGCATCTCCAACCGTTTTTACATCTACATATACGAGCACATACACATACATACACACAAACACATACTCCTTTACATGTCGTGCAATATAAATTTGATGAAATTCGACAGCCTAGTCAATCCGATTCTTGGGTAGCATGAGGGAGCGTTGCGACCGTACCATCTTCCCGCCGCCCCTCTATGCTCACCTGGGAATAAGAGAGGTATGGGGCTCGACTAGGTGGGTCCTTCTTTCTACAAAGTTTTTTTCAATTAATTGTTTTTAACAATATACTACAATTTTAATTCGTTTCATTATAGATAATAAATATCTCTAGTCAACTTAGTGCAATCCGTTCCGGTCTTAGAAAATTGGTTTAGGGTTTTCTTTTCATGTAAGTTGTTAATCAAAATAAAATAATACAATAATACTGTAACATATTTATCACATACTGTATGTAAATAATTTCAGAAGCCTTGATAAGGGGAGGAAAAATATACTCCCGAAGCGTTGGTAATAAAAGTTTTTCTAAATCATATACTCGAAAAGATCACACTAATATCCAAAATAACAACATCGAGTAATAGAAGCTAAAAAAAACCTTAACAAATATAACTGTTAATCTTTAATATAAAATTGAAAAAATACATAGATAATCAAAATTAAGTTAAATATAAAGCCTCAAAGAAAAAACGCTGTGGGAGCAATTCCTGATCACTTAAGATTTGTATGGGAGTAGTTTCTGATCACATCAAGACCCAATTCCTGATCACATATATTATTGACGTATAAGCATTTTATATGATAAACAAAAACTTATTAAGCAATACTAATACAGTAAATATTCTAAAATATAACATTTTTGGTTGTGTGATTATATATGTGTAACGTAGGCGAGGTAAAAAGGTTCGGTTATTCGTACTCTGTCTACTGCACGATATAGACTCGCGTGCAAGCATATATTATAACGTATAAAATGCACATAGTAATGTGATTTATTGTCATGTTTTCTGCGACTTTTGCATGATAAATTATTTACGCATGGATTAAAACTACTTATAGAATTATGTTATTACAAATATTTGTGTATTTTAAGATTTTTAAACACACATAAAACGTGTTATTAACACTGATCAGGAATTGGGTAAACGATAAGAATTTGGACCCTATTTCTAATCACACGTTTTTACAAATATCTATAATATTTTATATGAATGTTTTAAGTGATTTATACCCATAAACTGTTAAATAACTTAATTACATTAGATTTTTTACGATCTATTTTAAAGAAATGATGTAAATTTCTTTGCATGCTCATTTGTAGTCAACTGCAGTAAGATGGTGTCAATAATGACGTTGCCAACAACGTCCAACTTTAACATTTTTTATTTTAAAAATGTATTTTACTAGTAACTTTTAAAGTTCTTTTATATGACTACGAAATAGTTTACTATTATTAATTATTTTTTTAAAACAAATTTTGTATACACTAAAGTCAAAATAGTAATAAATGTAACCAAATGATCAGGAACTGGGTACTAATCAGGAATTGGGACCGTGACGGTATAGTCTAATCTACTCCCACCTAACCTTCTCTTACTTTTTATATCTCTCCCTTTCAGCAATGTTTTATTTTCAGTACATGATTTATTTATGTAAAAATTAAATTGTGGCATTTTTCATGTCACAAATACCCCCCTCCTAAACTGAAGATCACTAAAACGGAGTGGATCTTCGGTTTAAATTACTTTAAGCGACAAATTTCACATACTGTAGAGCTAGAATCATGCCCACAAAATCTCCGACATCGAACGCTCGCATTTATTGCTGTAAATAAAGACATCATTACTTCGTTCCGCCACCAATATTCCACAACGATACTAAGGATAGCATGATAATACTCAAGAAGTGAAACAATAAAGAAATTCTTAGTGATAGCAAATCAAAGTATCATGTCCATTATTTTCCAGACTTGCTCATCCACTTCCGAGGGAACAGATCTTGAGTTTCTTCTTCGCTCCGCTCGTCCCGAGACCAGGCCAATACTGAGTGGCCAGAGACTGGGTCACGGCCATGCTGTGCTCCCACATAATCCCTGAGGGAACGTCCGCAGCAACTATTTAAAGCACTACCCTTCCGGGCGGCCATTATAGCAAAACGGTTCTACCTGCGCTCGTGGTCAATTTGCCCGCTCATGACCGTCTTGCCAGCAGTTGAAGATGCACCACCCGGACTATCTCGTCCATTCCTCCAAACTGGGAACCGTGAATTATTGTTGACTCGACCTCTTCTCCATGTCTTGAGGGTTCTCGGGTCCGTGATGACTCCCGAACCTCGGGAACGTTGTTCCGTCGGAAAGTGCCACCCGTGCGGGGTTTATCCCGAGGGCTCTCTTCGGCGGCGACGGGGGGGGGGGGGGGGGGGCAGATAGCCGGTCCCGGCACTGAGGACGGTGATTGACGTTTATCGACCGCGAATTCCAACTCTTTCATCTCCAGGTGTCGTCTCGGGTTGTATCGTCTCCCATGTGCAAACATGTGCCTTCGTGTTCTTCCTCCCATCCGTGGACTTGAGTACATAAACCGTGAGGGATTTAATCTCGATTACTTCGAAAGGTCCATCATATTTCTGAGCCAGTTTGGCAGAGAACCTCTGGGTCGCATTGGACAAAACATGCACCCTCTTCATAACTCTATCAATTACATTGAACGTCACATTCTGATTTTTCTTGTTGTAGTGCTTCGTCTGTTTTTCTCGAGCCTGATCAATATATCTAATTACCAGATCTCGTAACGCATCTAACAGCTTGATTCGATCTACCCATACCTCTTGGTCTATCTGCAACTTTGGATCCCTAGTATCGACCTCCCTACGTATTAATGGCTTGTTTGAACTCATGCAGGTGCTGGTCCCAGTTACTTGGTGCTCTTTTCCTACGAAGATGGCCATCATCGTCTTCAAGTTCCGATTACTTCTCTCGACTGGATTTTCTATTGTTCAGATGTTCTCTACGTGGGTCAGCACTCGACTTACGTAGACGATGGGGTAGACGATGCTCCTCATCTTCAAATTCCTGGGTCAACACGGCTTCTATAGCAAAATTTTATGCGTTACCTTGTACCGTAAACCTGCTCTCAAAATCTGGTCTTGCCAGCACTAAGGCTTTCTCCCCTCTCTTCTCCCCACTCCCATGCTTAACTGTTGCGTAGCAGCTTGAGCAACGGAATTTTGATCACCGAATCTTTCTCGATGAATCTGGAGTACCAACCTACCATTTCTAGAAATCGTTTCAGCTGTTTCTTATTCTTCGGAGCTGGATACTTAATAACAGGTACTATTCTCTCAAGATCTGGTCTCAATCCTTTTTGCTTTAACATATATTTTAGATATCGCACCCTTGACCAACCAAATTCACATTTCTCTCGATTCACGGTCAAGCCAGCCTCTTTTAATTTCTGCAACATGATCTCTAGCTACTTCAAATGCTCCTCGAGCGTTTCAGTGGCAACAATTATGGCATCCAAATATCCAAATATGAACGGCTCGAACTCTGAACCAAATAACGCATCGATTAACATTTGGAAGGTCATTGGAGCGTTCATCAGTCCAAACGGCATTCCAATAAATTGCCATAATCCAGAGCCGGGCACTGCAAAAGCCGTATACCTCTTACTCGCTTCTTTCATGGGAATTAAAAAGTAAGACTGCTTTAAATCAATTTTGGAAATGTACTTCGCTTTGTTCAGCATATCTAGGATGGAATCAATGCTTGGTATGGGCTAGGCATCTTTCCTAGTTCGCTTATTCAGGTCTCTAAGGTCGATGCAAAACCTATTGCTACCGTCTGATTTCTTAAGGGGGCAGGCCTAGGTTAAACCCAAAAAAGGACTTTTTTTCACAAATCCACAAAACTTTTTATGTTTAAAAGCAATCATGCTGAAAAATTGTATACTATCAAATCACAATACTATCTTTAATTTTGCTGTTGTAAAACCTCAAAATCTTGATCCTACACGTCACAGTAAATCATTATTTTCAATACCATATTTATTAAAAAAAATTTTTTTTAAATTGATCGGATCTCCAAAAGGTAAAAATAAAAAAAATTTAATGAAAGAGTCCTCTACTCTTTTTGTAATACATGTCAAAAGAGTTGACTAACCGTCGAAAAAAAATTTCGTTCATCACGTCACCTCGAAGCGTGTGAGGATCAAAGTTCGCAAATTTTTATTGTGACGTGTAGGATCAAGATTTTGAGGTTTTACAAGGATAACATTTTTACCACCATCTCGAGTCTTTGCTGTTCACTCAGCGTCAGCGCAGAGATGCCTGAGTATTCAGCATACAACTCGACTGTCTCTCCACCACTGTCATTGTAGAACGGGTGCCATTCTCCATCTGGAATATTCCATAAAGTCTGCTTCTTCATCAACTCTATGTCAAAGTCGCTGCAGAAATCTATTCCTAATACCATCTCATGAACTGGGTTCTGTATGATTTTCAGTGACAGATCTTATATAGTATAGCTCCGTATAGCTTTTTCATCCAACACCACCTTCATGAAATTCCTGTTATCTGCTGCGGAGGGTTCTACTGTATCCTCTGTCACCCAATTCAACCTAGACTCGATTATGCCGTTCCCAGGTGACTCTAGTGCATCAGGATGAGCTTCGACTTTATGCAGTACGGTCTCACCCCCGTCCTGGACTGCCCGTCACAGTTCGCCACTCACGTCAGTCCCACAACGCCCCTGTAAGGCCGTGTCCCCTGATTCCATGGTTCGCGATGGACCACACGTTGCTGTAATTGCTAGATCCTGCAATAGTAACTCGACCTCTTTCGTCAGACGCTCCTTCATTGCTCCAACCTCTCGATAGTAAGCGTGGCTGCTGCTTTCCGCTCTTCTGCTCGCATTATTAATACTTCCACCCATTGTCTCGAGAACTCTTTGCAGATGAGTGATGAGACATTCTCCACTGTAAAAATAGCTCTCGATTCAACAGGTTCTTCACTCAACTTCCTTTCCATCTCACTCGCCTCCTCAGGAACCGTTTTTTTTTTTTTTATTAGAAGGTGCCGGGGTTTTTTAATACCTAAGGTACACTTAGTTTTCATCATTGTATCCCTATCGCCCCGGGTTGAACTTAAGGCGGCTCCACGAAACCTACAGCTTTGCAGTAAGCAAACAGTTTGCTCGTGTTTACCTCCCTGAAAGTCTCGAGATCTAAGATCCCGTTCCCAAGCCATCTCTGTCGATGTCCAGTTAGATTGGGATATTTGCAGAGGAAGTGGCTGGTCGTCTCCTGTTCTTCATTGCACCATCTACACAGGTTGCTTGTTCACTGTGTTTTGTACGGTGTGTTTTACACCCTTCCTGCAATACTTTGGGGATAATGCCGTCCGGTCCCGGTGTTTTATACGGTTCGAAGGTGTTGATCGGCCATTTAACATTTTCTGGTGTGACGATCTGTGCCGCCAGCACCCAATCCAAATTTCCTCATGCCCTGGTTCTCCCAAGTATACGTATATGTCCCTCCCCGTTCTCATTTTTGGTGAAATCCGGGAAGTTTGCTCTCATATGTAGTTCCATTGTTTCCTCTTCTGTTTCTGTGTAGTATCCTAACCTGTCTTTAAGGCTTTGTAAGCGGATACTATTATCCTTGGTTAGAAGTCTGGCTAGTTTAGTCGTTTCTGTTAAACCTTCTGTATTTGAACAGGAATTCTGCCATTTCTCTCTTTCGGCTTTGTCTAGTTCCCCTTTGAAGTCATTTAGCGTGTCCTTGTACGCTTTCCATCCTTCTGGGTTCTTAGTTTTCTTTGCTCTATTAAAGGCATTTCGGGCCTTCTTCTTTCGGGGTACCCATTGTGGTATCTACCAAACCGCAATGGAGAGTTGTTCCTTAAGGCCTGACTCACCTAAGCTCAAGTCTCCTCACCAACTGCATGATCTCACAACTCCTAGATGAGGTCAGGAACCGTTACTCGAAATGATTGCAATTGGAATTGCTTGTTACGCCAACCGGTGTCTCTTGACTGCATTTTCTCTTATTTTGTATCGCTTTGTGACAGCATAGCGTAGAGTGATCTTCTCTCCCTCTCCATTGATCATTCTCAATTAATCACTCCCTCTCCGAAGGTCTTGATTCCAGGTGTTTGCGATTAGGGTCGCGTTTTTAGCTCCGTCAGTCGTCCATCATTATCTTCTGTACCCTTCTGGGATACCATGGCCTGATCTGATACCTTCTCACTCTTCACAGGTAGCCCATAATACTCTCTTTTTATTCATACCGCTCTTGAACGGCTTGAAATGTAGTGAATGCAATGTGGATTGCCTTTCAGACCCCATCGGCTGTTCCGTATTAACCCTCTCGTCTGCGGTGATCCTGGACACCATGACCTGAAATGATTTCCTCTCACTCCTTAGATTGTCCAATGTTTACTATTTTCTTCTCCACGACATTAAATGCCCTACTGTGGCATGCTTGCAATTGGGATTGCGTTTCATGCTCCCTAGGCTGTTGACAGGTTGTTCATTGCACGCACTCTTATTTACACCAATGGACGTCCGAATATGTAATGGTTTCAACTGAGGTCCCTGTTCATTTTCTCCGGACTGTCCGACTTTTGCACTTTGTTCAGCTATTGAATATTGGAACCCCTCTCCTAAAGTGAGCTCTTCTCACTCCGCACTGATTGTTCCACATCCTCACTTTCTTCTACACCAACCAACTTCACCGACTTCAGTGACTGCAATTGGGATTGCTTCTCACCAAGTATGGGTTGTTCGACATACACTTTCTCCGCTGCTACCTCTCTCTCGAATGGCCTGGCCTACGATGCATGCAACTGGGATCGCTACGCACCCCTCTCCTGCTGTTCTATGACCACTGATAAATAGCTTCCTCCGATGACTTAGCTTTATCCCCTCTCGACTGCGTCTTCTTTCAGGAATTCTTCTTCCTCTTGCAACCTTGTTGAGTAATGGTCTCGACCGAAGACTGCTTCTCGTTCTCCTCTATTACACTTCTCGTTTCCTCTGCTCCTCCATGTGTACCATCGGCACTCTCGATACTCGATAACAGAGTGCCTAGCGTTATGCAGGAGGCACGAAACTGTACTGTATCCCTGCTCTACGATTTCCAAAACTGTTACGATACGCCAGCTCTACCATATACTACACGAAAAGTTTGACTTTGTCCAGGTTCCTGGATTGCACACGCCGCCATTCTATGACCCCACTTATTATACCTGAAGCGTTTAATCTTCGGGCATTCCGACGCTCTATGCCCCACTCCCCTACACTTGAAACATGGTCCGTTGGTTTCCTTAGTTTCTAGGGAGGGGAAGTCTCCGCCGTTTGGTTCCCTCTTACTCCATTTGTTGCCACCCCGTAATTTGGTCTTCTGCACTCAAACTGGTTTCTTTGATTATTCTGCCAATTTCCACCTTGGTTATTACACGTGGCTTGACCCTTCTGCTGATTCCAATTAGAATTATTGTTCAGAATATTTTCACTTCTGTTACCTCCTTGCATCACTTATGCGTAAGTATTCGTTACTGGAGCTACCATTTGTATTTGAGGTGCTATCTGCACTGCTGCATGTACTTGAGTCTCCTTCACTGCTGCTACCTCCATCTTCCTTCCCGTATCACCCGCTGATTTTTTCGTGAACCTGGACTCCTCTTCCTCTGCAGCCGCCAATTTATTTACTTTCTTCTTACTTTCTGCTGGTGCATATACTGCTCCTTCTTTCATCTTCTCTTTCAGCGATGGTGGTTCCCAGCACTCATTTAACTCCTTATGCCTCTCAAACTCCCGACCATAGTGCTCGAAGTCTTCATAACTCCTTATCCGTTTATCCTTCATGTAATTTCTGTAATCCGACCGAATTTTCTCATATGCAATAGACACTTGTTCTCTCATTGATGGTGGCATCTCAAATGGCTGGTGATCAACTTAAAGCATGATATGAAATTCGGTATTTGTTTTGTTTACGCATATCGCTTTCCACATTCTTTTGCTCGATGATTCCGATGTATTGATTTTTGAACGCCCTTTTAAACTCTCGCCAAGTCTTGATCTCCCGGCGGATGCTTCGAAACCAAGTACTAGCTGACTTAGTTAGAATGCATGGCAGTGCTGTAATCAATTATCTATCTGACATCATTGCGCTCGTCTGTCCGTTCGTCAGTCGTTCGTTTGGCCCGTTTCGCGATGTCAACCTCTGTATCTCCTACGCTCGTATTCCCCGTCTCGATCGTTACTTCTATCGGATTCGCTACTGTTACTCTTATCCCGACGATGGTTCCGCCGACGGTTATTATAGTTCCGCCATCTGCCATAGTCTTCTTCAGAGTTACTGCTAACGTGTCTTCTATCTGCCCGTCTATTATTTCTGCTTTCTGCAACTGGCTCTTGAACTGTTTCTATGATTTCTGCTTCTGCGACTGTTTCTCGAGCCACTTCTAAGGTTTCTACTTCTAAGGTTATCTCTCGAACTGCTTTTATGGTTTCTGATTCTGCGTCTATCTCTCGAGCTACTTTTCTGGTTTGTACTTCTGTTGCGATTTTTGCGTTGTTTCATTCTCTCGATACCATCCCCATTATCGTGGTAGTCACCACCAGACAGCCTTCCTCCTCTGACATTACAATACAACTCTCTTTATTTGAATCACTTAAATAAACTTCACGGTAACTAAATCTTGCATTAATGATTTCTGGATTGCTACATCGCCCTTCGAAATTAGTACGAGGCCACTTCGTCGAAAAATACTAGCTGAAAAGTAATAAAAGCAAAACTGCCACTGAAACCCCTAACGTGAAATGTCTAAAGAAAATTCTTGAAAATCCTAAATTCGAACACACACTTCTTTGTAAAAAATAATATTTTTATAGCTTTTGTTTTAGAAAAACAAAAATATCGCTGTTAGAAACAAATGAAAAATCGCTTCAAAAAAGCTGATACAACATCGCTGTTAGAATCAAATAAAAAATCGAATTCAGAAATTAATGACAACGCATTTTTGGAAGAAAGTAAACTGGCATATGATGAAATTAAAAATTGCGATAAAAGTGAGCTTGAAAAAGGAACTTTTAGAAAAATTTAATTATTTATTGAAAATTATTTTAAAAAATCAACAAATAAATAAATTCTTACCTGAACAATTTGAAAATATTCAAATCATTTGTAAGCATACACTAGTAATACTAAATATGATAAAACGTGAGAAAGTTAATTAAATCTACAAATTAATTATGCAGCTGAAAAAACTAGTTATGTATACAACACACGCAAGGTCTAAAAATAACAGCTGCGATTACTCATTTCTGCTTTTAATCAATACAATTAATGCAGCTAAAAGTCACATAAAAGGAAAGAAAATCATAAAAATGCAAATGAAATTAATAAAACACTCTTGCGCCTCGACCATCTGACCGGCGAACAGAGTTTCGGTAGAGCGGCTCATAGACCAATATGCGGATAGATTTTATCTAACAGGAGATAAGTTGCCGGCAACAACTGTGCTCGAACTAGAAAAAAATAGAAGCAGTAAAAAGAATTCCAGTTCCCAAAACAGAAAAAAATATTAAACAATTTGTGGGACAGGCCAATTATTATAGACGTTTTATACCTGGTTTTGCAAAAATAGCCAGACCTTTAAACCTTTTACTAAAGGAAAATCAACCATTTATCTGGGAAAAAAAATTCTCAGGAAGCTTTCGAAAATTTGAGAGATCGATTATGTGAGCCGCCAATCTTAATACATCCTAATTTTGATAAACAATTTACTGTTTCGACCCATGCTAGCGCGTACGCGATTGAAGGAGTGATTTCGCAACAAGAACTTCCCATAGCTTTTGTATCACGAAGCCTCACCCCAGCTGAAGTAAATTATTGCAGTTTTTCGAAAGAAGCTTTAGCTATAGTATTTTGTATAATTCAATTCAGACCATATTTATATGGCAGAGAATTCACGCTTATTACAGACAATAGACCATTAGTCTGGCTAAATTCGCACAAAGATCCAAGCTCTAGAGTAACGAGATGGAGATGAAAATTTGAAGATTACAATTTTGAAATTAAATATAAGCCGGGCGTGATAAATACTAATGCCGACGCACTTTCGCGAAATCCAGTAGAGTCACAAATATTAATCATTAACAATACTACAAATAGCAATTTCTTAGCAAGTGAGCATGAGCCAGCTAACAACCAGAGTGAGCTAGACAGAGAAATGAATAATCAAGCGTTAGAAAGCCAGGTAGAACCCGCCGCCGCCGAGCCTCCCGGCATGATAACGAGCCTACGCGCAGGCAGACAGCCAAGCACACGGTACGCGGCAGCCATCCGAGCCCGCAATAGAACAGCCGGAGGTCGTAAAATGTTTGACGAAGAGTGGCCGGTGTCATATGACATGGCCACTGCAGCTACAGAGATAGTAGAAATTTCCGCACTCGCAGGAAAAGCATGCACCTTGAGGAAAGGCAGAAAAGTCGCGCACGCAGTCCCGTCACTACAGCTGCCGATAACTGCGGAATTTGATATAGATATTAATGTAACTACTCTTTTAAATGAAAATTCAAGCGAGTCTAATGAACTACTTAATTCTGAGCTCACACATCGTGACTCACACGCAAACGAACTCCCTAGTAAAAATATTATTCATTGTAGAGAAAAATTATTTATGCGAAAAGGCAATTATTTATATTTCGTCAATTCCATAGGCCAGCCACTAGACGAAGGAGCAATGCAATTATATGAAATCAACAAATTGCCACATCTTGATAATTTAACTGTTGTTGAACCTAAATTAATTAAAGTTAATACTAGATTCCATATAGTAATGCCACTTAGAAGCGAGCAACGCGAAAGTTTAATAAATATCATATATATTTTGTAAATTTTACTTAATAAATTGATTTTATTTTAATTGAAAAAGAGATTAATATATTTAGCGTAGCAAAAAGTAAAAATATTGAAAAGGTTGAATTCAATTTAATATTAAACAGTATTAAAAAATAATTATATTCAACAAACATCAAAATCATTATATGTCTTGGTCATATACAACATCCTCCTTTTTCTGCACGTGCAAAAATTATCGAAGAAATGCATTGTTCTACGATTGGTGAACACACAGGCGTTAATAAAACTTACAATAGAATTAGACATACATATAATTGGGAAAATCTTAAGCAAGAAGTACAAAAGTTCTTGCAGAAATGCAAGCAATGTCAATTAAAAAAATTAGTTACACTCAAAACCAAGCAAAATTTAATTATTACTGATTATGGAGCAATATCGTTCGCTAAAGTAGCTCTTGATATAGTCAGACCATTGCCTAAAACTAAAATGGGTAATGAATACATACTTAGGATGCAAGATCAATTTTCGAAATTCATAATTTTTGTTCCCCTTCCCGATCAGACAGCAATCTCAGTAGCTGACGGATTTATAAAAAGATTAATTTGTATTTTCGGAGCTCCTTAAGCTATATTAACAGATCAAGGGACAAATTTCATGAGTAAATTAATGACGCGCGAAGCCAAGAGGTTCAAAATCAAGCAAATTAAAACTACCGCATTTCACCCGCAGTCGAACGGCTCTCTCAAGCGAGCGCACGCGCCGTTAAGTGAATTTCTCAAGATGTTTATTTCTAAAGAAGCCAAATGAGACGAATGGGTCGAATTAGCAATGCTTAAGGGGTTGTCAAAGTCAATTTTTATCCTTCCTATCTTACCGACCCGAGAATTATAAAATATTGGCTTTAATTAAAAGAGTAAGTTTAATTATGAAAAACTAAGACTCATTGCCCTCCGTAATACAATTATCTATCACTGTGCGAAGTTTCAAACAAAAACTTCAAAACCTCTACAAATGGCTTTCGAACGAAATTTGAAGGTTCGAGTCTAGACTAATAGACTAATATAAATTTCGTTCGAACGGCATTCATAGAGGTTTTGAAGTTTTTGTTTGAAACTTCGGACAGTGGTAGATAATGTTAAAGAATTTGAGGTTAGGAATTTCGGCGGGAAATTTGAATGGTTTGACACCCCCTTAACCATAATTCCAGGTGAAATGAATCGACCATTTTCACACCTTACGAGCTCGTGTTTGGGCATCTAGCACGACTACGGTCAAGCGATCCTCCCGCCGCCGACGACCTCTTACCTGCGTACGCCGACTTCATGCGAGATATTATCTCACGCCTGAGCGCCTTAAGTGAAATAGCTGCTGAATGAATCTCCTTAGCTAAGGAGAGAGCGAAGCGATATTACGACTTAAAGGCTAATCACGTAGAAATAAAAGTAGGTGATTACGTTTGGTTACAAAAGGGGCCCAAGCCGCATAAATTTGATGATCCGTATACTGGTCCTTATTTATTGTTACATATTTGGGAAAATGAAAACGTAAAGATACAATTAAGTGAAAATCAAACGAAGGTAGTGCAATAACAAAACATATATACATATACAAAAACTTAATTATTAGTAACAAATATGAATAAATAAAGGATAATTTGAATTATTTGTGGCTGTTTCTTCCACTTCTGGACACTCAAGCTCGATTTTATTCCATCAACATTATTAATAACAAAGTAAATAAATAAACAATAATTCGAATTATTTCTAATCTCTTTCTTTGTTTATGGATGTACAAATTCGATGTTATTTGAAATAATCATTACGCTACCTCAATGTCAGCTTTTATTAATTAATTACAAAGTTTTATTGTCTAAATGTTGTGCAAAATAATATAAGCTTGGTGATTGCAGATGAAGCCCATGCTACCACTCTTATTGGCAGAAATCGACTTCGCGCTCGTTAATGCTCATTAATGAGTGAATACGATTGCGCGCAAAAATTCACTAATTTTACTACCTTTTCACTTGTAGACATCGGGGAATGAGACTTCCTTGATCCTATAATCAATTATACTCGAGCTCATGTGTCGCTGTTATAAATTAACGAATTCGCGAGCACTCAAGTTCGATACTGTAAAATCGAATTTAAAAGAACCGTGCAATATTGCGGGATGTGGTCCCACACAGCTGCCGTAAGAAACGGCGAGGTCAGTTACTTAAGAGAAATTTTACGATAGAAATGTTATAAAATGCACTTGCATCGTTCTATATCAATTTCAACTGATATTATTCTGAATTTGAGAATTAATGATACTACAACACACCCTATGACCTTCGCGGGTACGCTCAAAAGTGAAGGAACTTGCCAAAACGCCGGTTATTACGCGAATCCTTACGGTGAATTCTATGACATGATAGTATCCGGATATATAACAATTCATTTGGAAGAAAGGTATAATTCGATAACTTCGAATAATAATAATAAATTAAAATTGGAGAGTGGCATCACGTGCACTTTCTCGGAAGATAACTGCATTGACGCGGATTTCGGATATGTGTTTTGGGACGTAATGCCTTTGCACGCGTGTCAGTCCAACAGGTATACGATAAATACAGATAACGCGCAGCGGCCGCTTTATGTGTTAGAAGCCGAGGGACTCTCATTCGCTTTTAAGGATATGGGAACCGTACCTGTATGTTCTTTTCAATTAATTAGGACAGAACATCCGAAATTATTCACATTAGAAAATCCCGACCAGGAAAGATTCGAAGCCTCTCAAAGTAAAGATGTAAACAATATTGACATTTTTGCGTGTGTGAATTCTAAATTCGTTTATACCAAAAAACACATTAAGTGTCAAATGACTAAACTTTATCAAGATGTTCTTATACAACAATGTCAATTGGAGCGAAAAATGTTTGCTAATGCGTTAAGTCTAGCAACTATAGCTCCTGATTTACTAGCGTATCAGTTAATGTCTAGACCGGATTATATTAGCTTTTTAGCAGGGGAGGTCGTGCATATATTGAAATGTGTACAAGTCGAGGTGCGCACGCGCCAAACCAAAGAGTACTTCCAAGAATTACCCGTTTTTCGGGGTAATCAAGCTCTATTCTTATCCCCTCGCACGCATATTTTGAGCGAATATGGAACGCGTACGATCTGCGATACAGTTATTCCGGTTTTGTATGTTTTTGGAAGTCAATGATACAAAGCTCTGCCAAAAATCACCACTCAAGATGCGTCGCAAATCTTGAGGCCGCAAACAAAACAATCTTGGAAATATAAAAGCCCTTTAGATTTGGCTAATAGTGGCATTCACACGTACGGAGACATGGAAAAATTAAAAACGTTCATAACATTTCCTAACGAGCAAACTGCAGTTTTGAATCAATTAGCACTAGGTTTCGCCGGAAAAGGGAGAACATCGGAGGACGTATCGATTGCGCGTTTGCTCCACGAGAACAAATTATCACAAATTGCCGATTTAGCTTGGAATAAAATTTGGGGGAAGTTCATAACCTTCGGATCATCAAGCGTAGCTCTTATTACAATATTAATTAACCAACAATATGAATAATCAACAAAAACGCATTTTACTAAATGATTTGCTCAAGATCGGACAGAAATTATCGTAGGTTGCGCAAAAAAGGATGAAAAGGTGTACGGATATAGTGATAGAGTAACCAGATTGTTACACGTATTTAATAATGTCCGGAAATTATCTCAAATAGAAATCACTGAGATAAGCATGAGCGCCGGGCAAAGAGAAAAACTCGCTACTTACACCTATTTACGTGGATTGCACCCCGAAATTAAGAGATATATTTGCAAACTTGAAGTTTATTATGATTTACATCACGCGCGCACTCATGCCGAGCAAATTCATGTATATTTATTGGACTTACAGAATCTTACACGCCGCTTCGTAATTCAAGAAATCACACGCGTTCATAAAAACTCTTCCTGTAAAATGAATCCTACTCCTCAGCAAAATCCCTCAATTAAAAATAGAAAATTCCTGTTATGTTTTAAAATTCTCTTTTAATATGCACTAAATCATTTTTTTAGCGTCCATGGCAGTCGCTGACGGACTAAGAGAGCTTGCTATTTTGCAGCCAGGCGACCGTTTATGTTATAGCCGTTTCCCAAGATATTCTGCAAAAAATACTTCGACACTTATGTGCACGATCCATTTAGTTTATTAGAATTTTATTACAACTTTCATATACTTATATGAAACAACTCCTGTTTCCAGCGGCGAGTAAAAATTGTGAAATCTGCATAAAAGCTTATGCTGAATTTGGTCCCGCTATTTTAAAAGCACCCTTAGCTTACATCGACTACATTTAACTCATTAGTCCAAAATAATTATCTTAATCAATCAAAGTGTTAAGCAAAACCTTCAGCATTACCAATAATCGATTTTTCTTATGTAAAATTTCAATATTCTTGAGTAAATAATACAAAAATTAAAAAAAAAATAAAAAAATCAATATCAAGCAAAGTGGAGATTATTCGTAACATTGAAAGATTGCATTACCAATGCGCTCTTTACGACATTTGCGAAGTATGTTACCAGCAATATCTTAGTCCATGTATGCGCAATTTGTATTCGGTAGTAATAACCAGAACTAGTAATCCTATAATAGGAATTGCTTCAAAATTATGCTGTAGCATCTGCAAAAACGAGATTGTTTACAAAGTTATAAATATTACGCAAATTTGGACTAGCACAGGTGGCATTAAAATAATGTTGGAACACTCAGCAATGATGGCCCGCGTCGCACTACCCACCTTTATTAACTTAGCAGAAAGTTCAATTGTAGAAAGAATAAATAATCAACTTCTTGCGGCGAGCCGAAACTCACTATAAATAACACAGCCCCGAAAAAAAAAAATTGTAAGTCCCAAAAACTTGACCACGGTACTTATAAGTTTTTGGGATCGCTGAATCCGAATCCAGGGTTAGTTTAACCCCATCAGATCTTTCTCAAGGTCAGTTGAAGGTCAAGTTATCGAAATACATGAAAAATACACTAAAACCATGGTATCTTGAGGTTTTTGGGGTCGCTGAATCCGAATCCGGGGTCAGTTTAACCCCATCAGAACTTTCTCAAGGTCAGTTGAAGGTCAAATTATCGAAATACATGAAAAATACACTAAAACCATGGTATCTTGGGGTTTTTGGGGTCGCTGAATCCGAATCCGGGGTCAGATTAAACAATCAGATCTTTCTCAAGGTCAGTTGAAGGTCAAATTATCGAAATACATGAAAAATACACTAAAACCATGGTATCTTGGGTTTTTTTGGGGCGCTGTATCTGAATCCGGGCTTATTACAACCCTATCAGGTCATGGTCAAGGTCAGTTGAAGGTCAAATCATAAAGATTCATAAAAAGTAGAGTCAAACCATGACATTTAGGGGTTTTTGGGGTCGCTGAATCCGAATCCAGGGTCAGTATAGTCCCATAAGGTTATATTTATGGTCAGTTCAAGGTTAGTTCAAGGTCATGGACGTAAAGAGAGTGAAAAAATTAGTTATAAACTGAAACAATGCAAAAGGTAATGTAAACCATAAAGCAAAGAACAATGTATATGCAAGTACAATCGTATCATTTAAAACTATATCATAGTTTGCTGCTCCTTCATTTACTTTAAATTTGTTAGAAGTATATGCAATTCAATAAAATACCCGTAAAAATATTAAGCCCATTAGTAGGAAAATGCTACAGAAAGACAAAAATGGTAAAACTGAAATAAAAATGAAAGTGCCTACGATATGGAAGGAACCTTTAAGAAAAGAAGACTGTTATTTTTGTAATACGAATTTGCATGGAGTTAATAGTAAAAACAAGTCGCAAATTAATTACGCTAACGTTGAAAGTGTCACGAAACCTATATATGAATCGTCAATTGATAAAAGAGAAGATCCACTGGGTATGTACGCAAGTGGAAGTATGGATCTTGAGGAAAATTTAGAAAGACATGATGAAGATGAAATCTTAGAAGAAGAAATGGAGAAGACAATGACGTTGCTAGTACAAGTGATACAAGTGACGAAGAATACATCCCCTATAATACTAAGAAGGAGAAAGGTCCACTTACACAGGAAAAAGTGAATGATCTCATACGCGATTTGGGCCTACCAAAGGATGGGGCGGAGTACTTGGCTTCATGGCTAAAAGAAAATACTAATGAAGCTGGAAAAATTAAAGTTTCTTACTACCGAGACAGAGATAAGAAATATCGTGATTATTTCGCTAAAGATGAAGAATTTTCCTTAGTTTACTGCAAAGATATAGTTGGGTTGATGAATTGCTTTAAACATGGATGTTACAACCCTAACGAGTGCAGATTGTTCATCGATTCGTCAACGAGAAGTTTAAAAGCCGTTCTGTTACACAATACAAATGTTTATGCAGCCATTCCCATAGGATATTCGGTAATACTGAATGAAGAGTACTGTAACATGAAAGTAATATTAGACCGAATAAAATACAATGATCATAAATGGCAAATATGTGGGGATCTTAAAATCATAACAATACTTCTGGGGCAACAATCGGGATTCACAAAATATCCTGGCTATTTATGTGAATGGGGTAGTAGAGATAGAAAGAATCATTACATAAAGAGTGTCTGGCCCCTTAGACAAAAGTTCGAACCGGGTTCTAAGAATATAAAAGATAAGCCACTTGTTGATCCATCAAAAATTCTTATACCACCTCTGCACATCAAATTGGGACTTATGAAACAATGGGTAAAATCTTTCGACAAAGATGGTAGCTGCTTTAAGTATCTGCGAAATCAGTTTCCCAAATTAAGTGATGCTAAAGTAAATGAAGGAATTTTCGATGGCCCTCAGATTCGTAAGATGATAAATGATGAAATTTTTGTTACGAAAATGAATCATACAGAGAGAGAAGCATGGTTATGTTTCAAGGACGTAATTAAAAACTTTCTTGGAAATCATAAGAGCCCAAATTACCATCAAATAGTTTTAAATTTAGTAAATAGTTACAAAAATCAAGGCTGCCTAATGAATCTAAAATTACACTTTTTATATTCGCATGTTGATGAATTTCGTCCACGTTCGTGAGACACAAAATGGCATCAGGGGCGCAGGAAGACGAAGGAAGCCACCAATGGATCTATTCGCCGGAAAACCAACCAACAACACCTTGCTCGCCCTAAAGGCGACAACAAACCACGAGCTCAACTAATGCTGCTCCTAGAAGTAGAAGGAGGAGGAGCACAAGCCACGCAAGGAACGCCCTCAAAGTCGTTATCCTCACCCTGCGATCGCGTTACCGATCACCCGCATACTCGAGTGTTAGTGTATGAGTGTGTGTTCGGACGTCTGCTGTAGCGGCTGCTAGCCGGTGTGCGCTCGGCCGCCTGTGTATTCTCTCGCTTTGTCTCTTTCTCTCTTTCGTGCTGCACTCGAGTTGCAGCTGTAAAGGAAAAGCAGAAGAGACTCGACTGTGCAATAGCTTCTCCATGGGCTGCATATCCTGAGCTGCTCAGCTTTCCCTGGGTCTCTGCTAGTGATGGGTACATAATTTACGGGTTCTGTGCTTCAGTTTTAGGTTCCGAAGGTCGATCCCCAAAGTTTCATCAAATTCGAGATCCGGACTCCGTGGTCTCCCCTTATAAGTATGAGTGTATTAATCAATATAACGCAACAACACTATGAAATATTTTCATCTTCTTAAATTAACTTATTTTAAAAACAATTGTAAAATACTTCATTTATATTTTATATTCATGTTATCCGTATTCTTAAAAGTATGATACTTAAATACAAAAATTATATTCCGTTTAATGTTTTGCTCACTTTATTTCCATGCTACACCATCAAGCGACAGAACACCGAATTCCTCTCCAATATGATTCTTTACATTTACTACATTAAATATATTTTTTCCAATAAATTAGATTTTTTAAAGAACCCATCACTAGCCTCTGCGTGGTGGCTGAGTCAGCTGCTGTTCTTCTGGGAATTGCATGTGTGTGCTGGTAGTGTATGGGTCGCGCCGTCGTTCTCCCCCCTGAAACATAAAAATATATGTACGAGATTAACACTAACCAATCATTATCAATAATTAATAGTTGGCATTCGATGTTGTGGTGCCAGCATGATTCCGCTCCGGTTCTCTCTTTATTAATGTAATAATTACGAAATAATACTCTGCTCTAGTCTAACCTAACTACACCTAATCTAACCTACTCCTACTATTTCTGTCTCTCTCTCTCTCTCTCTCTCTCTCTCTTTCAGCAATGTTATATTTTCAGCACATGATTTATTTATGTAAAAATTAAGTTCTGCAATTTTATATGTCACAAGATTTATATTAAACAATTTTTTTCAACCTAATTATGAATCATAAGTTCCATTTCTTTAGGTTAAATGTACCTTTTTTTTATTTCAATGATTTTTTTTTATAAGTTGGAGTACCCAATGATATTTTTCAAGTGCAATAATTATTCATCAAACATTTGTTTTAAATTACAAAAATTGTGAACAACATCTTAGCTTCACATGCTTTGTAATATGTAAATAAGTATCAGTTGTAAAATTATTTCTTTATTTATTTGTCTTGTACAATAAATCTTTTCAGCCGCTGTTTATACTTTATCTACACGATTTTTTAATGGTTAGGTCTGATCCGCATTTAACAATATTTCTGTAGGGATTTTTCTTTGGTTTGCCCTTTTGACAATATGGCTGCGTTTCTCTACGACAGTTCCTCGGGGAAATGAGTTCCTAAGAACTACAAGCATATTATGGACACATCCTTATAGAATAAGGCCCCTACCTCTCATTCCGATCCGGCTGGGCCTCGCGTTTGAACCGGAAAAAGGAGTTAGTGAAATCGGTCATTTTCACTAGTACCCAACAGTAAATACATGATTTCACTATGGTTAATCACAGACGTAGAATAAAAATAACAGGTTTTTATTCTCTTAGCAGTAATCTTAGCAGTTGGTACCAGTGAAATATAGTCGATTTCACTAGCTCGTCTTTCGGGTTCAAACGTGACAAAAACGCTTGTTGTAGTACCTGCCTTCATGTGAACATAGCAGTACGAATATAAGACGCGGAGCAGAGGAGCCCAAACCTCAAACGCTCTGATTAGCTGGCACTCGTTCCGCGCAGTCGCTAACTCGATACGCGCTCCTCGTTCCGCTGCATGTGATTTCACCGTTGTACCTATCTGCGGAAGAAAAAAAAAGAATGTAGTTGTGCATATTCATATATGTTCAAAATATTTCCTATAATAATTTGAAGTCTCAATGTACTAAACTGTTGATTGTGCAAGATGATGTAATCTAATATTATGTCACATAATAAAATAAGTACGTTATTTAGACTATATTAGTCATCTTTTTTATATTTCTTGTTATGCTATTTTATTGAACTTATAAAAGTTGCTATAAATGTTATATTGAAATAGAAAAAAGAATTAAATTGAAGGTTGAAAGAGAAAATACAAATAATGATAATACACTGATTTAGACTAAAGTATATGGGTGATTGTCAAAAAAACGGTACTTTTATTTATCTAATTTTTTTAATAAACTATAAATCGTTTTTTAGGGTTAATTTGGGTTTTAAGTTTTTATTTATGGTAAAATGAGACAAATTTTTCTTGGAAAGAGCTGCAGGAGGCAAAAATTTTTTTACATGTATTATGGCATTTTACCAGATTGGTCATGGTAATTACTTATTGCTAGAAGAATGACTGTAATTTTATTTGAATATATTAAAAAATTATTTTCTGCATATTTGGTATATATGCGGGTGTTTCCAACGTAACTTTACAATTTGTGGCCAGGCCTCTTGGACACTTATACATTTGAAAAAGAAATTCCAGCTTAATTTTTGCACATGTATGGCATAACCAATTATAATTACTAAAAGCTGGAAACATATATAAGTACTATCTTTTATTTATTTTTTATTTATTTATTTAAGCCAGAATTACATTTACATAAATAATAGTTTACATAAGAAAACAATTACAATGTAAAAGCATACAGAGGCATACAAACATGCCTGTTCGTAGGTGTGGCTAAAGAAAAGGAAAAGACTTAACATAAATTGAAAAATAACTTTAAAATTAACTTAATAATATAACTTAAAGTAGCAAGGAAACAGTAACACTAAGCATAAATGAAAGTATTACAATTTTGTCCCATTTCATAACTATAAATTGTATTTTTATTTTTAAACAATTTTATTAATATATATTTGATCTAATCCAATTTTTTAATCTTTTTTTTAAATTAATATTATTAAAACTCAAGATTTTGAGATCATTTGGTAATTCATTAAAAGATCTAATTGCAACAATATAGCTGCTTTTATTGCTCATCATTTTGGTGATTTTTAGTATAGAAGTACTCTTATTCTTGTTTTTTTTTATCTGATTGGATAAAAAATTTTTGTAGTTCTTCATAATAGTATAGTAATGACTTGAAAGAGAAGTTTTGTTCAATATTTAAGGGATAATTGTACGATACTAAATTGTTTTTGGTCATTATTTTTAATAATTTTATTGAATTCTTTGCAAAAGATTAAGTTTGTTTCTATATGTACCTCCCCAAGCAATTATTCCATAGTTAAGAATATTTTGAAAAAATGCATTGTAAAGTATCATCAAAGTTTTTGGTTTCATAATTCTGGTCATTTTAAAAAAAAATAAATATAAGATTTGGTTTTATTTATTAAGCTTTCAATATGTTTATTCCATCTCATTTCAAAGTCAAATATAATTCCTAAATATTTTATACTTTCAACTCTTTTAATCGATATGTTATTTATTTTTATATCAATTTGTTTTGGCACACTATCATAGTCATTTCTAAAAGTCATATAAACAATTTTAGTGACTTTTAGTGATAGTTTATTTAGAGCTAGGCAGATAGCTACACACTCTAGATCTTTGTTCAGTTATTCCTGCACATCGATCCATGAATTCCCTTCTACCATTATAGCCATGTCATCTGCATAAGACACAATTGAATCATCTAGCATAATATTTAATAATTCAGTAACATACAGAATAAAAAGTAGAGGTCCTAATATAATTCCTTGTGGAACACCAGTTGTAATATCACAGTATTCACTCTTATTATTTGAATATGGGACTCTTAGTTTCAAGTCCATAAGATAACTTGTTAAGCGGATGCCGGAGTCTCGGACCTTGTCTATGCATAACCACACTTTTGAAACTCAAAGTTTTCTGAAAAACGAAAGCATGTTAATTGCTTTTTTAGCACTCAAAATGTTCCTTGATCTTAGACAAAGTGGGGACAACTCTTAATTTTTGATTAAACAAATTATTATTTAAATAAATAGCAAAAACCTGAATTAGACAAGGTCAGAGAATCCAGCGCTTTCTTAAGAGAGCGTTAGCCTTGCCTCTAATTTCATATCTATTCAATTTTTCTAAAAATTTTTATGATTGACTGTGTCAAAAGCTTTTGCTAAGTCCAGAAATGTTATGATTAAAGGTTGGCTTTTATCGAATTTGTTATATATAATATTTGTAATATAATTTAAAGCATCAGTAGTTCTTCTGTTTTTAACGAAACCAAGTTGTCTTGAATTCAATATCTTGTTTATACAAATAAAATTATAATAGTCTGACATATGTGATCTTTTCAAATATTTTTGCTATGTTTGATATCAAAGATATTGGTCTGTAGTTTGATGTCATGTATTTATTTAGAACAAATTAATAAATTAGGTTGCAAATGTTAGTTCCGTAATATGCCCAAAACTCAAATTTTTATATAAGACAGCACTCTATGCTAAAAGTAAGGTAGATAAAAAATATTCCTCTGTGTACGTAATAAACTAAAGAGTGAATATACATTTGTATTGGTTTTAAACTCAAAGTTTGCTAATTATCATTAAAGCAAGGTCCATCAGTTTGCGATAAAATATTGATGACAATGGTATTTACATCAAAAAGCGCAGTAGTCTGCTATAATAGACCATCCTGATGGTGGATTCGCGAACTATATGTTATGACTCGTCAAACGTATCCGGCAAAAGATCTGGGAATTCAAAATTTCACATGTATAAACAGTTCTCACTTCAGATTTCAGTAAATAGCAGTAGAGGTTAGTTATGTAACACTACTAAATTACTATCTATATACTGTTTATTAGATGTTGTACTACAAGTAAAAAGTGTTTTTAGTTACGTAATTGTAATGTACATAAAACTTATTTGCAAAAAGGTTGTATGTTAAGTCTAGGAATTATGAGAGCAGTTTCAAAGTAAAAAGTCAGTTCCGCAACACTATGAAAAGTATTATCAATATAAAAGGGATTTTTAATCATTTTCATAAAAAACTAATTACACCATGTGATTCTACAGCTAAAAATACATTATTTAGTTATCTCTTGTAAATTCAGGAGAATCGATGCAGACTGGGAGTAAAAATCAACAATATTCACTCATTTGCCATTTTTAGGCTTGTTTTGGGCAAGTTATGGCAGAATCACTCATGTACATGTTGTTATATAAGAAAATTTCATTAAAATTTGTTTTACACATGTAACTTACCAATAAGTTTAATAGATACAGTTATTACGTTTTTTTTTAGATTTTGAAATTTCGAAACAAATAACGTAAAAACTATCAACCCTGTTGAAAAAAGTTACCTAGCTTTGTCATGTAACTTTATTACATCCCTTAGTTATGTCATTTATGTATCTTTTTTATGTACTTTGTGCTATATAGATTTGGCACTCTATGAATTTTGACATTAAGTCATTGGGAAACTGCAAAGCGGCAGTCCCCATAGGTCTAGTGACCTTTTTTGAAAGTAGGGGAGACTGGGTTGAATTAGAATGCTTTCTTTATTAGTATTTTTAGTTCAACATCCCTAAAAAGAAAACTAATTCTACGACGGTAGATTTATTCGTTATTATCTGAACTAACGTAAACAATTTGTTCTAAGTTTATTTTACCCCAATATATAACCTTTTTTCATCATTAAATAGTTCAACATTTTCGTTCGATTTCGCCCCTGATACGGGGTAAATTTCGATCAGTCGCTGGGGCAAAATTGAGCATGGTATTTTAAATAGCATAGGTAGGTATTTTTAAATAACTTCAATTTTATATTTTTTAGGAAACACCAGAAACTAATAATTGTTTAAGTAATCATATATATATATATATATATATATATATATATATATATATATATATCCTTTTTATACGTTAAAATAACAAACTGTTATTAATATAAACGATGATTAATATTTAAATTTTTACACAAAGTTGACTTTGGCTTTATTAAAATTCACAACTCTTGCTAAATATGTATGGACTTCAGGGACTCGTGAAAGACAAGTTATTTGGATGTCTTTTTATAAATGCGACGAATGAACCAATACGATTCTGTTGTGTTTATTCTCAATCCAGCTTCCAAGATTTTGTCAAGTATTTGCTGTTAGATTATACAATTTAGATAGTGAATCCGTATAGGGCTCTACATGTTACAGTGCATATACAGTAGCGCGAGCGCGAGTGAAATGCTCGAATGCACCTTCGCCCACGAATATCGCGAGTGTAACCTTGGAGGTGAAACCCGCGCGCAAGCTTTGCCACCGGACAGGTGTATTCCGCAAATGTTCTCGCGTCCTTGGGGCCATCTGCGTGCGCTAGCCCTTGTACATGCTCTCCCGCACTCGAGCGTGAACGTAACTCGCTGGTGCGAGTAAAAATTCCGAAAAACACGTGCTCCTTTGACAAAGCTGACGCATAGGGTTACCTTCAAGGGTGCTCTCGCGATATCCATGGGCAGAGGTGGATGCGAGTATTTTACTCGCAAACTCGTGAACAGTGACGTTTGTTTGAACATTTTTAAAGGTCGCTCGCGCCCTCCGGCTCATCCTTGAACTTGAGCGATCTCGCCTCTGATAAGGCTATGATCGATCGCGATTCAAGTGCTTTTGAGACACAGAGTGAACACGAGAAGTGAGACTCGATCAACGCGAGTTTGCTTGTGTCCCTGTGTTCCATCCAGTGCCCGAGAGCAGCCGAGGCAGACCGCTCTCGATAACGCGGGCCCCCTCTTCTCGTCCTTCCTGTACGAGCCACAGAAGGAATAGCGAGATACCCGTAATAATCCTCACCTGCGCGATGACAGCGTACGGTTCTGCACGAAAAATCGCTCTGTTGTACCGATAGAGTCCAGCGACTTTCCGTACGCCATGACCGCCACGTGCTTCGCTCGCGCGTTAGGGGAATCCTCGCGTCTTAGGGAAATCCGAGTGGATTGCTCGCAAGGAAGTGTCCTATCATCATTTCCATGGAGTCGTTCGACGTCCTTGGGTTATGTTGGGGTATCGGAGTGTCTCCCAGCGCTTCATACATACCTTCGGCGGTTGCCCTGTGCAGATACCGTTTTTTTTTCGTAGGACCGTCTCGGCAAATTTTGCCGTAGCGGTCCACTTATTCTCGGCGGACAGTATTTCGCCCACGATGGTCTCAGGCGTGAATTGTCCGACCGAGTGGAGAATAGCTGTTCTTTCTTCATTCCAATTTTCGCAGACGAAAAACATGTGAAACGCATCGTTGCAGTTAGCGGAACATAAGATGCTACTCGGGCTCCGAACCTTCCCCATACGATTGAGGTAGCAGCAGAATTACCCATGGTCACTCAGGAATTGGGTCCGGTAATAATTTACCTCCCCCATGGTCTCTGTTTATCCAAGGGGCCAGCTGGTCTATTGGCCTGTCTGTCCATTTACCCTTGTTTATATTTGTCCAGGATTGTTGCCACGTTTCCATGGTGTGTTCCCGTTCCTCTCGATGGACTGTTGTTTTGTCCTCTTTTGATTTCTTCCGCTCGTAGATTCGCTTGCGCTCTGTCGCGTGTAGACCGATCAGGATGATTACAGCAATAATGAGTACTGCGGGCCCCGAGACTGTGCGATAGACGCTGGTGACTCTGATAGCTTCTCTACGCTTAATGGAAGTGATTCTGTTCCGGTATGATCTCTTCTTCATTGCATTAGCCCATATTTCAGAACCATACAATAAGATGGATGTTATAACTGTCGTAAGCAGCCGTCGCTTGCTCGCTTTCGGTCCACTCGTATTTGCCATGAGACGGCTCAACTATGCCGTATTTTTCACCGCTTTATCCGCTGCATACGCTAGGTGACGATAGAAAGTAAGCTTAGTGTCTAGTTTGAGTCTAAGATACATAGCCTCCCTCCTTGTCGAAACCTCCGCGTCTCCCACATACATGGGGAAGATGGGCTCAATCCGTTTGCCAATGAAGGGCACGATCTCTGTCATAACGGCTGCGAAGTCGAGACCGAGTTCCCCCATCCAGCGCGAGAACCTGTTCAAAGTCCTGCGCGATGATGACTAAAGCGACATCATCAGCGTAGGCTATTATGTACACACCTTCTGGTAGCCCGAGTCTCATCAGGGCATCGTACAAGATATTCCATAAATCAGGGCCAAAGGTCGACCCCTGTGCTACGCCGGCGCTCAGATATTTCTTGTGTTGGCCTTCCTCTGTTTCGTAGCGGAGGATACGGTTCTCTAGGTAGTCCCGTATCACCCGCATGAGGTACTCCGGGACTCTGAATTCGTTCAACGCGTCCAAGATGTCGCCACCTGGTCGAGTGGAAGGCGTTCTTAACGTCCAGCGTAACGAGAAGCGCGATATTTCTGGAAGAATGATTTCCAGTTCATGCTCTCCTTCTCAGCCAAACTACCTCTCGTACAGCGAGCAAGCGTCCACTCATGTCCGTCATTACTGCATGCATCTTATTGTACGGTTCTTAAATATGGGCCGATGCAACGGAAAAGGACTCATACCGGATTCGGCTCACTTCCGTTCAGCGTAGAGGCGTCTCAGAGTCACCAGCGCCTATCGCACGGTCTCGGAACCCGCAGTGCTCTTTATTGCGGGAATCATCCCGATCGACCTACACGCGATGGAGCCCCAGCGACTCTAGGAATGAAAGAAAACAGAAGAGGATAGAACATCAGTCCATAGAGAGGAACGAGAACGCACCATGGAAACGTGGCAACGATCCTGGACAACCACAACCAAGGGTAAATGGACAGCCATACTGATAGGCCAGCTGACCCTTTGGATTAACAGAGATCATGGGGAGGTAAGTTACTACCTGACCCAATTTCTGAGTGACCACAGGTACTTCTGCACCTACCTCAATCGTATGGGGAAGGTTCAAAACCCGAATTGCATCTCCTGTTCCGCTGATTGCGACGATGCGTTTCACACTTTTTACTCGAAGTTATATAATTTGTTCGAATTCGGCCCGCGTTCGAAATTGCCCTGGTCTCCCCTATCATCCGGATGATAACGCTCTAACTGAGGGACTAAGCTTTGATATTTTCAGTTTAACCAAAAGTGCCAAATTGATACATCACAATGTATATAAAAATGATACATAAATGATGCTTCAAAATGATGTAATAAAGTTACATCACAAAGCTACGTAACTTTTCTCAACAAGGAAAACTGCAAATAAACGCAAGGGTTGCTCGTTTTTACTTTTTTGAAGTTTGAACTGAAAAACTTTATAGATTAGATGGTTCCACTAAACCTACTAAATAAGGAACGATAACGTGAGCAGGCATGATAATACTTGAAAAGTTACCGACAACATTCGTAACACTTACGCAGAGACATTATAAAAATATTCTGAAAAAGTTATATCATATTGTACATATAGTGTATTTCAAAGTCTAATAGGTAAGATATAATTAAATTATAAATTTTGTGTCTGATAAATTCAGAATTATCTGACTGTTCAATCGCGACAGGCCTCCGTAATTACCTTTAGGTGATATGTATCGCATGCACCTTAAATATATAGGATATTTATCTTAGTTTTGAGTTCAAGAAGTTCAAATACATTATTTTGAAGAACTTTAAAAGCTTATCAGACCGTAAAAATGTTTCCTTTATACTCAGTGCATTGGTGACACTAAAAATACCGTTTTTTTTTATAATCACGCATATCTCTTTTCTTACCAGAGGTTCTGTACAATGTTTTCATAATTATTTCTTTATTATCAGTTGGTACAGACATTATACTGGAATTTTTAGAAGTAGCTTTACACAGCATTTTATATTATAGAAAATTATACCCTGAAGAGATTTTTATAAAAAGAAAAATCTATGGGATACCTGTGAATGTCTCTCAACATCTTGAATTAAATGAATACATTACAAATATTCTAACATGTGCAAAAACATTACTTCAAGAAGATAAAAATAATTTGAACTCTATAAATATATTATTCTTTAATGAAAATAAAGTACCTGTAGAAAAGTTTACATTCCAAATTGATCGATTACAAACTAATATACCAGAGTAAGTTGATAGTAGAGAATTATTAATTCTATTAATTGATAAATTTGCTTATAATTTTTAGAATTGATCCATACTTTATGCAAACAGAAGAGGCATTGAAGACTTTATGCTTAAAATTGTCAACATTAGAAAGATATTTGGAACCATTAACAAATAATTCTTCATTTATTATTAATGTTATTACAAATTATGCAGCATTTATAGCTCTTACTGAAAATTTAAAATGTCAAGATTTTCCTTGGATTGCTGATGATAATTATAAAGAAGTACGAGAAGTTGGCCAATTGCTGCCTGTAAAAAGTTTTACAACAGATTATTTAGTGTTACAATGCTATACTGTAGAGTACAAGCAATTAAGAGTTGCCGATAAATAATTTAATTGATATTCTAACAATAATTTATGTAAGTTAACCATAATATTCTTTAGATTTTACCTGAAACTACTTGAACTCTTTACAAATTTGGTATTGTCTGCATTGTCAGGCAAGAAAGATCAGGTAATATATTACCTGATAATATATACCGGTAATATATACCGACTATCATTATTTCTGTATAATCAGACTAACGAGAGTGCCTTTTTGTAAAAATCACAATACATTTACAAATATTTTGAGGAGAGTCGGGTGTTCCCTTGCCTAAAG
This sequence comes from Gastracanthus pulcherrimus, assembly GCA_949152435.1. Taxonomy (NCBI): domain Eukaryota; kingdom Metazoa; phylum Arthropoda; class Insecta; order Hymenoptera; family Pteromalidae; genus Gastracanthus; species Gastracanthus pulcherrimus. The sequence goes on along the minus strand of OX424573.1, from coordinate 63,108,917 downwards.
TAGGCTACAGCATGGGGTCTCTTCAATCGTGCATTCAATGTACTGTGCAGTTAAGGGGATGTCAGGGCTAAAAGCAGATTCCCACATCGTATGTTTCGTTATTTCAACTTAATTTTTTTTTTTCGTTAATGATATCAATCATCCGGTATTTATAATACCTTAAGGAACACCGGATGACTGAGATATTTAATCAAAATTAAAAATTGAGCAAGAATAATGAAAAATACGAAACTGTTGGTAAATACGCTTCAGCATACTGGCGTCGACTTCCCTTTAAGCAAGGAAATGGCCCTTGTTTACTCAATCTCTAAGAAATAAAATAATCTAAACCAGCTAGCTATAACAAAGCAGCCGCCGGGAAATAGAACTTTAATGAATAAAAACGTATAAACCATAGATTACTATATCCTTGCACTTAGACAAACTGTGTTTTTAATATACAGTGACCAGCCTCGTTTTAGTGGCTAATTTTGGTAATTTCTTGAGTATGCTAAATTAAAATCCATTGGAATTTTCCGATCTTTAAACCATGGCAACTATGAGAAAAATGGCCGCTAAGATAGAAATAAAAAATATTGGTTTTACAGAAATAGATATTACAAAATAAATAATAAACTTAATATTATAAAATTTGGTTCTCAGGATTGCAGATTACAAATCCGAAGTAAAAATTTAAAAATTCAAGTTTTAGGGATTAGTATTTAGTTATTTAAATTTAATATTATTGCGAATTGCTATATTGTATTATTTAAACTTTTTATTGTTATAAATTGATTGGTTTCAGGTAGTTTGGTTTAGGGATAACGATTTTTTATTTAAACTAGGAATCGCAGACTCGCTACGCGCCTCACAATTTCAATTGTTAACGATGTGAATATCAAATGGCGCGCCAGCGTCATATGGAAAGTATGCGCGGCGGGTCAAATATACTACGATATTGATGTTCTGTCGTCTGTTAGAGCTCTTCCGGTACTCTACGGTTTTGCTTCCACTGCGGTCTTTCCGCGGATGCCGGCGCTGTCTTTTTTTTAATAAATGTAATAATAAAAGAACCCGAAAACTAGAATTTAGTGGAAAACACGTTAATTACTATGGTTTCCATTAAAGATACAATACTTCTGATGACAGAATCACTGATCACACACATCACTTAAATTAAAAAAAAGAATCATCCCGGTATGTTGTTTTTAAGCAGAGATATTCATTATGCAAGTATTACAAATTCGGGCCGCGCTAACTCGCAAAAGGTGCCTCCCACCACCTCTGCAGGCCGGCGGCTCGGCTGACTATTTTTTTGCCGCTTCGCGCGACTTTGTACGGTTCCGCAGCCATTTATTCCGAACAGGTTGGCTAGAATGATCGGAAAAAAAATCAGCTATTAGAGTATACAATCTACTACTGTCATTCCAAGTTTCAAGAAAAAATATTCATTACATAGCTTGTAATCACTGTAGCAAAAGAAAAATTATCTTGGCTCTTAGTGCTCGGATCATAACGCATTTTTTTTAAATTCGTGTTTTTTAAGTATTATCCAATGCGCTTACTTTCGATACTTAAATATTATAAACTACGCAGATAATGCCTTACGAAAATCCATTTTAGCGTTTTTCCTTAATAAAAGAGAGGGAATTTTCTAACAAAATTTTTTTAATTTTGAATGCCTAGAGAACACGGCAAAACCTCTATTTTTCTGGCAGTTGCATTAAAAATTTCACAGAGGGACAGACGTGACAGCGAATTCAATGTGTTGCAGGGGCATCTTTTTAGGCACACCTACAGGCATTCCTAAATGAATTATTAGCAGCATTCAATATTTTTTAATCTATTTTTTTTATGCTCAAACATTTTTCAAATTTTACCCTTTGACGGCCAATCAGAACTATTAAAATTGATTTTTTAACTTTCAAAAGTACTAGTCCTATACAAAATTTAATTCTAAATATCTTTATTACAGTGACTTTTTTCTTAAAATGCGAATTTAGCGAGTTATTCCAATAATTTACCAACAAAAATTTTTTTTCTTTCAACAATTCGAAATTTAATTTGAGGTAACAAACGAAGAGAAACTTTTAGAGACTTTGTTTAACTCTTTGCAGGGCGAATTTAATCTAAAAAATCGAAGTTTTTTCATCTTAAATTGTTTATAACTAATTATATAAACGAACATTTGTAAATGTAAGCTGAGTATTTTATTCCTTAGGTATTTAGGATTATATAGAAAAATATTTGAGCGATATTGAGCTCAAACTGTCTAAGTTATGCACAAAAACTGAACAAAAATAGGGTGCCACTATAGTGGCACCCGCCCCGCAAAGGGTTAACCAATTAAGCCCTGAATGGACGTTTTTTCAAAACGTTTTTAGACGACTCTATATCTTACAAAATTTGATGTTAAAAAATTCCAAAATAATAAATTAGATCGTGGATCTAATATATCTGTCGAAATTATGACCATTACAAAATACGTTCCTTAGCCGTCAAATCATGTTGCAAAAGCATTGCTGCTTATTTTCTCGCTACTGGCATTTTCGCCATAAAAAACTGAAGATAATTCTATTAAAGTATCATGAGAAAAGGAATCTATTAATTTATTTTTGCCTAATTTATAATAATATTTTCTAACGTAAAATTGTCTGAAATTTTGAAATATGTAATCAGAATTTCAAGATACTGCAAACTAAAAAGTTATATTTATTTATTTAACAAAAAATACGAAATTTTTACAGAAATTTTTTTTTTTGTATATTTTTGTATTGAAATCGTAAAAAGATATCTCTAAATAGTGAAATTTTTGCGTCCATGGACCCTTAACTTCAAAATGTATAGGTAGGTTTTCTGAAATTGAAGATGGCGACATCCAATATGGCGGCTCAAAGCCGAAAATTTTATACTATTCCTGATAATTTGGATTAAAACAATATTCTCAAATGAATTTTCCTACAAATTTGTATATAGGGGGTTTTCGGGTAGCTGATTACGAATCCGTAATCGGATTTTCTGAATTCAAGATGGCGGACCCAATATGGAGTTTCAAAGCCAAGAAATCTATACTATTTCTGATTATTTGGATTAAAACAATATTTTCAAACGATTTTTCATACAAATTTGTTTATAGGGGGTTTTCTGGACCCTGATTAAGAATTCGTAATGGGATTTTCCAAATTCAAAATGGCGGATTCAATATGGCTACCAAAAGGAATGAAAAATTGTGTATTATAAATATGTGTATAAAGGTCTTTCCTGCTACTGATTTCGAATCTGTCATCAGATTTTGCGTATTCCAGATCGTGGATCTAATATACCTGTCGAAATTATGACCATTACAAAATACGTTCCTTAGCCGTCAAATCATGTTGCAAAAGCATTGCTGCTTATTTTCTCGCTACTGGCATTTTCGCCATAAAAAACTGAAGTTAATTATATTAAAGTATCATGAGAAAAGGAATCTATTAATTTATTTTTGCCTAATTTATAAAAATAAGATGTTTTATCGCATCCACAGAATGCGTGTATGAAAGCTACTATTTGTTGTAAATTTTTATATTTGAAACTATTATTATTGTAAAATTCGTATGGTTTTGATCCTTTGCTATCTTTGCGGAAACAAATATTATTATAAGATTGTGCCAGTTGCGAGAAAATAACTAGCAAGTCAGTATCTTCGCCTACAATAATAATTGTTACTTCCGAATCTAAACGAGCGTGTTCAATTGCAGTTACAATTATCAATCGATCGGCGTCTTCGGGTGCGATTTTCGTACGGAATCCAGTCGTATTTAATGAAGTACAAATCATTTCAATGAGCCTACTTTTATTTCTTTCATTACTGAGAAATTGCTTTAGATTTACAACAATCATAGTATTTTTATCAAAAGAAATATCGTGTCCAATATTTTTGAATTGCCTCCGCGAACGTTCAGCAGATTTAGTCGATAATGTGTCGTCCTCGGGGATAGTCATCGAAAATAATGCAACTATTCGGAGCATAATGCTTTATAAGCTTTTTAGCGCATATAATACATAGTTATTTACAATGCTTTCTATTTTCATGTTATTTTGCCATACAACTTTGTGAAACAAAAATCCTCCATCAATAACATGTATAATGTTTGGTGTGGTTTTAATTTCATACACACAATCAAAATTAGAATAAAAAGTGGATTTCACTGTTTTTCGCATACCATTTTCATCAAATAGTGATAGTGGTATCGGAGACAATTCATAAGAACTGCAGTGTTCTTTGAGATCTTTTGACTATGTATATTTAAGGAAATTTTTAAAAGTTTTTAGAAGTAAAAATTTTTTTAATTTTTTTAATTTTTAAAAGTAAAAATTTTTAAAAGTAACGGCGATATATAAACTTCCTCGTTTGCTACATTTTTTACTAGTGAATTTGCGGTCGCTAAATGTCCAATTTTATTGTTTCTTTTATATTTAGTATCAATGAATTTTTTATTAGATGTCGCTTCCATTAAATTTTTGCCAATTTCATACGCTTTGTGGCAATTAACATTACTTAAGTCGCCAATGACTCCGGAATAAATACCTATTATTTTATCCGTTTCGGGAAATGGGTTATATGTATCGAAGAATACCTGTACTTTCGCTAAGTCCTCAGCATCTCTGGATATTCGAGAAACGAGGTTGTCAACGTGCTGCTCGGACGAAGCAAAGGTCATATTACAAAATAATTCCATCGCGTTACCAACTTCAAGTACAGCCACTTTTGACAACACCCATTTTCCGATAACATTATCTGTTAATCCTTGGCCGTGCGTTAGACCTCCATTTCATTTTATCGCTCGCATTAGAACTTGTTCTATGGTCATATCGGATATCCCGCACCAAAATATATTAGAGCGCCTTATTATATGAAATCCTTGCTTGCAAAATTTACCATATTCTACAATACCCATTATGTTTTTTAAATTTAACATTTGTTAAATGTATAAAAGACAAGCCTTAGCATACAAATGGTGACCCGAGGCAAAAAAGAATGGCGTCATCAATTGCACTGCTTGTAGATGTGATTCAAAATTTCTTGATGTCTCTGCATCGCTATATCTTTGAAGTAAGCATGTAAGTTGAAAATACTGTATCTATAATTGACTAGTAGGACCATTATTTTTTAATTTGTCTGTAGCAGCGACGAATTTCTTTTTTACAGTTTTCATGAAGGGATCCAACAAATAACTATCAAAATTTTCTTCTACTTTACAAAGACCTTCGTTTAAATATGTTTTTTCATTTTTTTCAAGTGAAATATTTTTTAAAATTATGCTTCCAAGAGCGGCTTGAACTAAAAGGTGACCTCTTACAGATCTGGAAAAAGCATGGCCCGTTAAAGCTTTATCGGCAGATAAATCAGCGTAAATTGTACTAAACGCCTTTTTAAGACCGCTGCCAGTCATTATACTTCCAATGGCTCCAAGGAATGACATAGCGAGATGAAAACCGCCTAAACCAGGAATAATTGACTGTAAATTATGCGGATCATTAGAAGAATCAATCGAAGCTATTGTTTCACTTGCTTTCATGTAGAGTGGCGAGTCAAATGTAATGAAACAATGATCTGATTGTCTTTATCAGCTCTCTGTCTAGCATCTATCAAAGCCGTCAAAATTGCCGTATGTTCGCTCGGCGGTGCTTTTATAAATGGCAAAGCAATGACTCTCGTTGTACAAAAATCAGCGGTAGAACTATGAAATTTGTTCATAAATCCATGCCAATTTGCCGTCTTTGTAGGTGAAGTATATTTTCCGAAAAAATATAATAAATCGATTGGTTCAATTTGAATATAAAAATTAATACTATCAGCGTTTTTCCAATCACGCACGATTACATTATCTAATTTAGAAAGCTTGTTATTTTTAAATCTGTATGGGGAAGAAAAGCAGACCTGCCGCTCGTGCTTGCCATCGGTAACTAACCTTTTAAACGAGAAATGCTGCTATTAAATGATACGGATGATGATAGCGTCACACACATTATACCTCCCATGCAATGAAACGTATTTTTGCCATCAATCGTCGCAGTATTATGATCCGATTTATGATAAACAAACTGTAAATACGTGTCGGAAATTAACTGAAACTTTTCCGGATCATTGACAATCGACCTTTCAAATCGGACAGTTTCGGAATACGAGGCACAGAGACCGATATTATGCAAACAATCGATGAGTCTTCGTGCCGAAAACTTTGTGTGCATTATGCACGAAAGTCGTAACAAGATTGCAGACGAAAATGACCGCGGTCTAACGCAGGACATTAAATATGTATGCTACAGTTACAATTTTATTTTCGTATTTATCGCAAGACTTATTCTTCGGAGTATGTTTGTGAGTTTTAATTAGAATATCGAGGAACAGTTTTAGCGTTTGAGGAATATTTTGAGTAACATTACTTAAAAACTCTGATGGTGAGTTGTAATTATTAGTGTCGAACGGCATTGCTCGGATGTCCTGCAGTATAATATGAGCAGCCATGTCAACTAATCTTTGTTTTTCATCTTGCTCATTAGTTTTCTTATTGGCATACCAGCTTGTTTCTAGACATTTTCCCAAAATTGGTTTAAAACAAATAAAACGATCTTTTGAATTGCTGTAGATAACTATCTCATCCTCAATGTGCTGGTTTAAAGATTGTTCGATCCTATCTAATCTAGGAAAGTCCGTTGCACCTGGTACATCTGTGTATTTTTTAAAAATATATTTCAATATCAATTGGTACTCCTCGCTGTTCTCCAATATATAATTAATAATAAAACATAACAAAGTAGTCATTTTCTCGCTAATAGATTTTCCTTTAACATTATTCAGACTGAATAAATAAAATCGACTCAAGCATCTTGAATGATAACTTACATTACTATCAATATAGTAAGAGTCATCTTTATTTTTTAACTCAATTAAACGTGATGAAATCAGTTTGTTCGCTTCCGTTTTCGAAATGAAAAGTACGTAAATTATTAAATATAAACATACATGAGTTCATTATAATTACATTAGCTGCCTTTAAGGTGATGCTAAAGCCACCTGTCACCGACAAATACGAGGATCCACTTTTCTCATTTCATTTTCAATTTTGAGTAAATATCTCTATGGAAAGTTGTTGTTCCAACCAAAAAGAACAACTTTTCATAGAGATATTTTCTTAAAATTGAAAAATGAATAAAAATAGTGGTTCCCCGTATTTATCAGTAACACGGGGTTTAACATCACCTTAACATACGTGCCGGATTCTTTAGTGCTTTGCCTATCAAATATAGGTTCAGTGCGTACACTCGCATTATCACGGAATTATATTTTCTTACCTTTGAACCATAAAAGAAAGATGAAATGTTTTTAATGTTTTAAAAATGCATACTATAGCTTTTAGTATTAAATATTTTGTCATTTATATTCGAAATACCCATTTGAACATTTGTATTTTATTTGATCATACAAATGAATAACTTTTATGATTGATTTTGTATCTCATACTTAAAGAGAAACCTCCATTCAAAGCCTATATGAGCCACCGGAAGTTTTTTATTCACAATAATCCATGAAACTTTTGAGAAACTGATTTTGTCAATTGGATTTACGAATTCAGATACAAATACTATCACAGTGATTTTATAAACTATACACAAATTTTTTTTCTTTTTTTTTCGAGGGGGGTAGGAAATGCTATGAAAGGCACACTCGACTGCGTTCGCACAGCCGGATAGTATGGGGCTGGCTGGGAATGCATCCGTCGTGTGTATAAAATAGAACGAAAAATAAAATAAACAAAAACGCGAAAAAAGTATACAGCCGTTGCATCGCAAACCGACCCACTAAAACCTACCTCCCTTTCCTCTTCTGGCGGAACTCACCCTGGTACCGTTTATCACATTACCTCAGGGTGCCATTCTAGTATCGTGTCGACAACCACTGTTGTCATGACCTGCAACTAATGTAAAATTAATAATTTTAAATCCCCTAAGTGGCCGTGAGATCTAACCTGTCTCATTTATACGCATATTCGAACCGTCGCATTTCAACTCCGTTCGGAAAGAAGAAGTTTCCTCGTCCCGACCCGCGACATCCATAAAAGTGGGAGACGTACGTCTTCCGGTTAAGAAGACGTTACGTTATCTCCCACCACATCTAAAAGAACTATACACAAATGGAGTATAACAACAACAACAACAACGACAACGACAACGACAACGACAACGACAACGACAACGACAACGACAACAACAACAACAACAACAACAAAGTTTTCTTTAATCACGTTTAAATCTCCCTTCCCGCCTGTGTGTGTGCCCTCTCCCGTCTCGATTCTCTTAATCTCCAGCTGTGTCCTGCACTGCTTTCCATTTCCTCCTCTTCGTCTTTCCTGGAATTCCCTTTAAAGAACTCTATCTGGGCTTCCTGGAACCCACCTTCCAATGCCATTCTCTTCATTTCTAATATCGCTTGATGTCTTAGTCTTCGCTTCGATATCGACAACCGCTCCTCGATCTCAACAATCTTTTTTCTCCTTATCTCTTTCCTCAGTTCCCATAACAACTTTTTCTTTTCTGCGTCTTTGAACCACGCCTTCACCACGTTGCTCTCTCTTCTATCCTTCACGGATTGAATTCCACCCTACTTCCCCCGGCTTGTCCGTCAGGGAGTCCTCAAACTCCATATCTTTTTTCCATTCTTTACCTTTTTTCATCACTATTACTTTCTCTTTAAACAAATCCATTTTTCCATCTCTCCTTCTTTCAACATCTCTTCCTTTTTCCACTTTCATAACCTCGTCTTTTATCTTCTAACACTGCACCTCCACTTCCTCCCATTCCATGTCGCTGTCATTTTCCCTTTTCCTCGTTTCCTTCATCAATTTCTCCATCTCTCCAATCTTTCTTTCACTTTCCTATTTTCTTTCACCATCTACTCCTTGAATTTTCCTTCATTAAACTGCTATTCTTTCACTTTCTCTTTACATTCCTCCTCGCGTTTTTTTCATTTTATTTTTAATTTAAACGTTCCCTCTTCCTGCTCCTTCACTTGCCTTTTTAATTTTCCTACCTTTCTTGTTAATTCCTTTACTTTCTGCTCCGTTTCTCAATCCACTTTACTCAAACTTCTTTTTACTTTTAACCGTTTGCTTTGCTATTCATATTTTGTTGTTGTCTTGATCCTTTTGAAGTTGTCTCCTCATCGACGTACCTTAGGGTGCTTCTGTAAGCGTTCGCTACGTTCCGCTGCTTCTCGCGTCCGCCCTCATTCCTTTCCTGCGTCTATCATTAGGCTCCTTCTATAATCGTACTCTTTATAATTTTCCCTTTTTTCACTTTCTCTCTGCTCTCCTATCTTTTTATTGACATTATGCCCTCTACTATTTCTTTTACCTTTATTCAACCTCAATTCCTTGAGTATTATACCTTCCTGCGCTCTGTTCTTCTATTTTCTGTCTGCTTCTTTTCCACATTATTTCGTATAGTTTCTTTCACCGTTCAGTTGAGTTTTCCAGTCACCTTAAGCGCCACCACTGTCTTCACATTCCGTTTTAACGTGTTTCATCAACTCCATTCCCTTTTTACATACTCTGCATTTTTTGTCTTCTTCATTTTTCCAATAGTCATTTGCCCTGGCCTCGATTCTATTGTGAATCGTCCTAGTTTCTAGGCCTTTTCTCGATCTCTTGATTGTCTTATATGAGTATATGTATATATTTCTTTTTCTTCCTAAAATTTCTTTGATCTCTTTAGCGTATGTTGACTTTTCCAAATTGGTGTTGGTTTTCACTTCATCCATTATTATTTCCCTCTCTATCAATTCCTCTCTTCTCAATTCTCCTTTTTTGAATGAATTGTTCCATTCTTTAACAGATAACCCTACCTTCTCTAACCATTCTCATTTTCTCTTTTTTTGTTCTAATTCTTATCCCTCACGAGTTCTCGTTTGCCTTGCTTAAATTCTCTTCAAATTTTAACACCCTCCTTGCCGATTCCACTGCAATCTTTTTTATTCCTGTTTGCTTCTTTTTCACATATGTCGGTGTGTTCCTGTTCAGTTTCATCGTCCATTTAACATATTTTTCTTGAATTTTTTTAATTTCTCTGTGCTCCTTCCAGCCCCATTGTTCTGCCCCGTATGTAATTACCTCTTTCGTCATTACTTCAAATATCCTGATTCTCCAGTTTCACGCATTTTTGAATTTATGTTCTACAATGACCAAGAGTCTTCCCTGAAATCCGTTTGTTTTCCTTTTTAGTGGCCTTATCTGTTCCTCTTCAGTATTGTTTCCTTTTAATGTATAACCCAGGTAGTCGAACTTTCTCACTGTCTCCAGCGTTTCGTTGTTCCACTTAAATATAACATTCTTTCTCCTTCCTCCCGTTTTCCTGTATATCATCATCTTTGTTTTTTTCGGATTTAGATCTAGTCCCTTTCATTCTATCCACTTTTTAAATCTCTTTAGCATCTCATTCATAATCACCTCATCTTCTGCGATTAGCGACACGTCGTCCGCGTATGATAGCGATCTCAGTCTCTTTTTTCCTATATTTGTCCCGCTTCCTTGGTCTTTCTCCATTTCTTCTTCTAGGTCTGCAGCCGCCATGTTAAATAAGATTGGACGTAATGGGCAACCTTGTCTCATCCCTTCCATGATTTCGAATTTATCCACTATTTTCTCGTTGACTTCTATTATTACCTTAGAACCTTCAAACAGATCTTTCATCCTTTTTATTCGACTCCCATTCATCTGTTTTGGTTTTCTAACCGTTCACATATTTTACTCCTCTTTAGCTTGTCGAACGCCGCTTTTATGTCTGCGAAACAGACAATTACCTTTCCTTTTTCTTTATCTGTACCATTCCTGATAGCTTCCTTTAGAATGTATATTGCTTCTGCTGTCCCCTTTCCTTCCCTGAAACCCATTTACGATTTCTCTAAGACTCCTTTTTCATTCAACTGCTTTTCCAGCGTCTTCCTTAGTATCTACATATATCTTGTAGCCTGTGTCCATTAACGTGATTCCCCTATAATTCTCCACTTGACTTTTAGCCCCTTTCTTGATATACAAATATCGGTCTTATAAATTCTTTTTTTTCCGTTCTTCCGGTACCGTCCCCCCTTTCCATATTACATTTAAGATCTCTTTTAAATCTTCTTTAGTTTCATTTATGCCTATGATCCGTGCCTCGTTCGGTATACTGTCCTGTCCCGCTGCTTTCCTCCTTTTTAATTTCCCTATCTTTTCTCTTATTTCCTCTAACGTTATCGCCGGTAAAACTTCTCCCCCACTGTCCTTTGGTGTCCCTTTCTTCCTTTCTATTTCCACAACACTTTCCTCCCTTATTTCTCTTGTAATGTACTGGCTTCTGAAATGCTCTCTTCACTGTTCCTTTGTTATAGACTTGTCTATTTCCATTTTTTTATTTTTTTTCGATCCTAAAGCCTCCCAGAATAGTTTTAATTTCTTATCTTTCTCTGCTTATTCTATTCAGTTCCTCACTTTCTCTCGTTTCTTGTTTTTAAACTTGATTCTATATTCTCTCCTTTGTCTTCTACATTCCTTCTCATTTATTTCTCCTCTCCGTCTTTTCCATAGTTCAGTCTTAAGGTCCTCTTTCATTCTATGACACTTCGCGTCCCACTACTTATCCCCTTCTTTCCATTCCAGGTTTTCTTTTCTTTTCACTTTCGGTATCGCCTTCACTACTTTTTCTTCTAGGTCACTCCAGACCATTTTCTTTCCTTATTCCCTTAACATCTCCCTGTATTCCTCTATGCTCGTTTCCTTGATTCCTCTCTTTCTTCCTTCTTCCCAATTAATTATCATTTCCAACGGTAGATGGTCTGATTTCACCTTATTTCCTATCTTCATTTCCAAGATGTTTTCTCTCCCCCTCCCCTCGTTTCTGATCGTGTAATCGATTGCTGTGCATCCTCTTGGTGCTATGTATGTCCAGTCTCCTTCCTCCTCCCTTTTCGTAGTCCCATTTCCTATTCCCAGACCTTGCTCCTCCAGCCAGATTACTAGTTCCTTTCTCTCTTCATTCATCATTACATCCTTGCTGCTTCTCTTGTCTTTCTCCATTTAGGTCCCAAATTCGACCTTCCTCTGCCGACTTCGCGCTGAAATCTCCGTGTATAATGATATTCCTGGCTCTACTCTTTTCCACCCAATCCTCCATCACCTCATAATTCTCCTTACTCTTATGCCTCATATACGTCACTACGCAATCCCAATTCTCTTTACTCGTTACCCATCTCGCCGCTAACGCTTCCTCTATAATATTCTCTTTCCATTCTGTCCTTATTCCTACATTCTTTCTTATTGCCAGAAGCAAACCTCCTTTAGCTCTTCCCTTTTTTTTCTCTCTTGTCGCTGGCATACTCCTTACGAGAAACGCTACCATTTTTTTGTCCGTTATATAATGTTTCCCATTTTCCCATGTTTCCGCTAGTACAACTATATCGAATCCTTTTATGTATTTCCAGTAATCTCTTTTTAGGCCCTTTGTCCCTGCAACATTCCAAAAAATTGTTCTAATTACCTCTTTTTCTTTGACCTCCTTACCTCTTACCCGCTCTCTTCTAACTCTCCTCTCAACCTTATCCTCTTTCTCGTCAACCTCATCCTCGCTTTCTCGTTGTAACTTCTTATCTTTGTTCAGAAACCACTTCATCCTTCTCTCACTCCATACCCAGGTCCCGTCCTCAATTCTGATTTTGTTATTAGATTTCTTTGTTTTCCCCCCATTTCTTTTATCTCTCTGTTCTTCTTCAAAATCCCCCCTCTGTTTCTCCTTTCCATCCATGTCAAGTCATGTTCTATATATGTATTTTTCGCTCCGAATTTGCTTTTATTTTCCATTACGTTTTCTTTGTCATTGTGGTCTGCACTCTGCGCTCCAATACAAAATTTATCATTACTTGTTCTCACTCTCCATGTTCTTTTGATCTTTACAGTTACCTTAATTTCCCTTTGAAGCATGGTCTCGATGTCCTCGCATTTATATATTATCTTCTTGGCCAGTTCTGATATAATTATATTATCCCTTCTTTTTTCCCTTTCTTTTTCTTCTGCAAACCATTTCAGATCCCTGAGTCTTCTACTGTGTTGCCCCTCTTCCTCATTGTTTAGCCTTACTTCTTTTTCTGGCTTACTGGTACTGTTCCTTCCATTCCTTCGATATCTCCTCTCTACACTTTTTCAGCTCGCTCACCTCTTCTTTAACCATGTCCTGTTCATAACTTCTTTTCATCTCTTTTCCTTTCAGCTAACTGTGTCACCTCCCCTTTCAGTCTGATTACCTCTTCTCCCATTTTGTTCAATTCTTCATTGCACTTTTTGCTCCATTTATCATCATTTTCTTTTAACATTCTCCCTAACTCCACCATCTTACCGCCCCATTCCCATTTTCTTTCCCTTTCTACCCATTCTTTTTCTTCATCAAGTTCCCTTGTTTTCATTCTAAAGCCTTTCATGCCACCTATAAACATTCCTTTTATCTCCATAATTCCCATTTTTTCAATCTCACGTACATCGTCTTCGTCATCCACTTCACTCTTCGATTCATCCTTATCTCTTGCCTTGATAGTCCTTACGGAGTCCGCAGAGTCCGATTTCGAGCCGGAATCTAGATCCATCTCAGTTTCGTAATCCCCGCCACTGTTTTACTGGTCTTAGCGTATCTCCCTTCCTATCCGCAATTTTCAGATCCGATGCTATGCTATCTTTCGTACTACATACCCTATGCCGTGACTTAAACTGTTCCGCTCCGCTCCCGTTCACATTCCCCTTCCCACCGTTTGGGTTGGAACCTCTTGTCCACTCCATCTCCCTCTATCGCGTCTAAGTTCACTCTATTTACCTGTTCTCCTCTATATTTCCCCTTTGCATTATTCCCGTTCTTGTCAATTTCCCACTGAGTTTTTATTATTCACTACTTTCCCACCCTTCTTAACCTTCATTTCCTCAACTTCCCTTGCTTATTCTCATTCTCTATACACACAAGCTATTTTTCCTTACTACTTGACACGTCACAAATAGAGTATATAAAAACTTAATTAAAGTATTCTACGCAATACCTAAATTTGAAACATTCATCTTTTAAGAAAGCATGCTATAGCTTGACAAGTATTGAATATTTTGTCTAACACTTCAGAAACTGTATGTAAATAGTATACAAGAAAGTCTAAACCGCCATATGATAGCTTTTGAACACTTGACAGATTCAGCTTCCATTTAAACACTTGAAACATTGATTTATTTTTGCTTAAAGTGTACTTTATGGTTTCAAAAATAAGATGCCAGCCGCTTTATAGTGCAAAAAAAATATTTAAAGGCGCCCGACAACTTTGCTGCGGCACCTTGCAGCGCTCTTCGAGCACGAACGATGACTCACCTGGCGCGCTCAAATTTATTGCCTTTATACTGCTTATTCCTCTCTGGATAATAAGTAGCATTGTTACCGACAGTACATTGGGTGTTTCAGGTTTCACAGAAGATTAATAGGTAGCGCATATTGGATGCTCATGCCATAATGAAATCGTATTATTCAAGCAGTATAACTGTCAGTGTGCGTGCGCGTCGTTTTGCTCTCTCCGCCATTACAATATATATTTCGTTGATTTGAAGTGATTTTTAACAATAAAATAAACGATGTACAAGCGGCGAAAAGATGCTAGGTGAGGTACCGCAAATATCAAACGTCCGAAAGCAGAAAAACAGCGGCTACCGAATCGCCTTTGGCGCCCTCGACTTCCACTCGTGCTCCATCATCATCCTTTCTTAGAAAAAGCCCATTTTCCCCCCTATTTGTACAATGCACTACTTCTCAAAGTTCATTCATTGTTCAGTAAAGTTTTTTAACCGAATTTTTCATTTTGCTTATTATTTACCCACAAAATATTGACAAAAACAGATGTATGTAGAGTGGTGTTACCCCTTAACCAACCTAAAACCCAAAACCGCAATTATGCATGAATCTCATAAAACCCATAAAACCCATAAAACCCATAAAACCCATAAATCCCATAAACCCTAGAAAACCCATTAACGTCGTAAAACCCATAAAGTTATGAGCCCCATAAATCCCATAAAAATCATAAACTCCATAAATCCATAAACCCCATATAATTCATAAAACCCATTAATGAAGTAAACGCCATAAAGCAACTAAAATTCTCAAACAAAGCCCCCAAAAAAAAATTATAAGGCCCAGAAACTAAAAACAAAAAATTATAATGTCCAAACTTTATGTCTCAAAATATTTATACTATGCAAAATATTATAAGGCCCAAAAAACTAAAAACAAAAAATTGTAAGGCCCAAATTTAATAATATCCGAAAATTATACTATGCAAAATTTATCTTTAAAAACAAAAAATTATAATGCCGAAAGTTTGTGAGCCCAAAAAAATTATACTATGCAAAAAATTATAAGGCCCAAAGAAACTACAAAAAAAATTATAAACGCAAAAAATTATAAAGTCCAAAACATTCCGATATTCAAATATTATAGTACGCAAGACACTATAAGGTCCAACAAATTGTGAATGTCCAATAAATTATGAGTCCCAAATATTATAAAACGCAAACGAATTTTATGCTCAAAAATGATAATGTTTAAAATATTACAATGCCAAAAAATTATAATGTGCAAAACATTATCAAGCCTAAAAGTACTGTTTGACAATACATACCTAAAAAGCCAACCATCCACCCACCCACCAAATCATCCACCCATACACGAATCCACCCATACACGAATCCACCTATTGATCCACCCACAAACTCATCTGTCCATACTTCTACCCTCCCAATAACCCACCCACACTCGAGCACGTATATGATGAACTTTTAAAAAAAGATATGGACTTATTGAGATGACCGGAGACTTTTGTTCTCTTAATATGATAGGAGATTACTATATACGTCCGTGATTGTAATAACTGGTAGATTATGGTCTACTGGCTGTGTATCCCACATGCTCGTCTGCTGCATATTTTTACTTACCAACCGCACTATATACATATAAGTCTGAAGTATTTATATTGTTCACATTCACTATCTTTAAGATTATGTTGTATTTAATTATTCATTTTGTTAACTATTTATAAGAATAAAATAAAAGATCAAGTCCAGAAGAACTACAAGTAAGATCTGAAATTAATCTTAAATGAAATGTTTAAATAGGTATACGAATGCGTGCGCGATCTCATACGACCAATTAAATGACATTTAAAAGCCTTACACAGATGCGCAAGCGATTTTTTTATAGGTAGATAGGATCATTAGTTATTGTAAATTGTTCCGCTTTGAATTGATGGGTTCAGAGTTTAGGGTTTACATATATGATGTTCACTTTCCGTTTTTGTTTTCATATTTTTGATTTTTTAATTAGCTCTGAAAAACGCCAATTCCGGAAGCAAGCATTGTTCTTATTAAAAATTGCTACCTTTGAATTAGTGGCTGGTTAATCGCAATCATTAGAGTAATTATTATTTATATGTTTTAGTTTTATAATAAAAAAAAAATTTAATTGAAAATGCTGTTCTTGGGGTATTTCATTTTATTGTGTTAACGTTTGACATTTATACCACACATCGTAAGGCACATTCGCTTCTTTCACTCTCACAGTTCGCTAATCGCGTCTTGCATCTGCAGGATATTTACAGTGCTGATGTTGGTATAAATATAGGTATATGAAACAACGTACAGGTGGCCCGTTACGATACGCTTAACTTTTGTGTTGAAGATAGGGGCATAGAAGAAGTTTCTGATTATGTGGGAGAATAGGAGAAATAGCGGATGGAGTTGCAGTTTCCGATGTTTCTGAGTTTTATGGAGGCTATGGGTTTATGGAGTTTATGATTTTTATGGGTTTTATGAAGTTTATGTGGTTTACGGTGTTTATGATTTTTATGGGTTTTATGCAGTTTATGGGGTTTACGATTATAACGGATTTTATGGGGTTTATGGATTTACGAGTTTTATGAGGTTTATCGGTTTTATGAGGTTTATGGGTTTTATGGAGTTTATGATTTTTATGGGTTTTCTGGAGTTTATGATTTTTGTGGGTTTTGTGGAGTTTACAGGGTTTACGATTTTTATGGATTTTATGAGGTTAATGGGATATATGATATTTATGGGTTTTATGGGGTTTATAATTTGTGTGGGTTTTATGGAGTTTATGGGGTTACGATGTTTATAGCTTTTATGCTGTTTTGTGTTATTTATAGGTTATTATGGAGTTTATGAGTTTATAGGCTATACGATTTTAATGGGGTTTATAATTTTGCTTCTGTGAATAGTGGTATCTCCTCCGCATTCTGTTCTTCATTGTCTTCTTTTTGTTTCTCGTGATCTGGAAAAAGCGTGTCAACAATGGTCTTCATGGTCTCTTCGTCGCGAAATGTAGGTAGGCTGAAACGTTTCAGCTTGCAAATCACAATTTTATAGGCTAGACCCCATGGATTGTTTTTCACCTCATTGCTCAGCTCTTGCCATTTTTGGGCCTTAGTTTTGATGGTCTGTTCGAATCGTTTCTTCGCTTCTGTGAGCCGCCTACGATCCGCTTCTTCCTCTTGACTTCTGTCTACTCTTTGAGATCGCCTGCGAAGGCGATGACACTCTGTATTTAGGGGGAGATTGGATTCATATACCTTATACCCAGTTACCGACATTATCAATTTTTTGTTTCAAGCAGTCAATTTTTAGTTTAATAAAATTTTACGAACGTACGCACATTCTTAGTAATAAATAGATTCTGTGTACGTTAGTGAAAATTGAAAATGTCATTTATTCATTGAATAAAACGGAAAACTGCAATGTCGGTATCCGGCATCCCCTGAAGGGGTAAAGCCACCCTGGATGCATGAAAATCATAGGTATTTTTATCGATTTTTTTGCACGAAAACAACGAAGTAAATAGAAAATCTTTTTATAGGCATATATTATCCAAGTATTAAAGATTATAAAAAAATTTTCATTTTTTTGTTATCAAAATGACGGTGCCTAGAGCTATTGTGCGGCGGGTATGTAAAAAAAATTTTAAATTTTCAGCGAATATTCCTACGATATTAATCTAAAGAAGTATGTAGGATTTTTACGATTGTCTAAAAATATTTTTTTCTACAAACATATTTGTACTTAATTTATAAAACATAATTTTTTTTCTTAAAATCTTTGTCGTTTTCTTATAAGTGAACATTTCGAAATAATTCTACGTACTTCTACAGTTTATGATGTAGGTTGTGAAAAAATTTTGTTTTTTGTACTAGGACACATCACGTCTGAGATCTGCGCAACGTAGATTAATGCGTCGACTTTTGCATACCTATCGCACAACGGCTTTAAGCACCGCCATTTTGCTAAAAAAGAAAAAACTTATTTTTTTAATAATTTTCAATACTTGTGTAATATATGCTTATAAAAAGACTTTGTATCTACTTTGCTGTATTAGTGTAATGAAGTCGTTAAAAATACGTATGATTTTCATGCATTGAAGGTGGCTGCCCCCTTAAGGTAGGATTATGGTCAAAGAAAAAGTTGTTCAGTTATCATTTTAACATCATGAGGTTTGTGATGATATATATGTACTATTATTATATGATGCTATGTACACATTTTCAGCAAGTTGTAACTTATTTTACTCTTACAGTGTGCCATTATTGTATACATACTTACTTCAATGTAACAAACAAAACGTGGCATAATTTTAACTTTTTATTTTTTTTTGTATCCAAAGTAAAATTATAACAAAAAAAATGGTTTAAAAATTTAACTTTATTTATATTGTTTAACAGTAACACAATACATTGTTTTACAATATTGTTATAAAAAATACCAGCTTTTATTGAAAAGAACTTTAACAAATTATCCTAAAAGTTTTAAAAAGATTCATTAAAATCACTTGTGTCAACCATTTTTTACAGTTACAAAAATAAGTGTTAAGAAAAACACGTTTATAGTTTCAATTTTGTTTGCTATCTAATGTGAATTATTTTACTTGACCACATGTAACTTTTTCAAATCATCGAGTTTTTGTACTGGACAGGACTTAATATATTCTTACAGTTACAAAGATTAAGAAACAAAAATAAATCTTTTTTTATTCTTTGGCAAAAAAATACCAGAATCCTTCGTTTAGTTAACGTCTGTTCCGTCCACCAATAAACAGGTCGTCTATTTTTTCCTGCTGGTTGCTTTCATGACATCGATTCTTCACAAGTCTTGTACAGAAGCTGCATTACATCTTCTACCTAAGCCTTAGCTGCTTTCGATTCTTCGGCCAAGCCATAATAATAATAATAATAATAATAATAATAATAATGATAAAGTAGAATATAATAGAAGTAAAGAATATAATTAATGTCTTATGATTTTTTCGGTTGAATGTATGTATTGCAATCTATTAAACACAATGTTATGTTATTTTGTGAAAAAGATTTTTTTTGACAACATGGAAAAAAGATTATCTAAGACTTTGGAACTACTTTTTTCTTTTTCTTTAGGCTTAATAAACTATGATTCTAAATTTTAAGTGTCTAGGTCTCTTAGTTTTTTAGATACGACTTTTTGGTGGAATTACTCCGACTTACGTGGTCAGCGAGTGTTATAATTTTTTTTAAGTTAAAAGTAATCTCTAAGGATTTGGTGGTTAGTACAGCAGTAGAACTAAAAAATAGGTGTTCCTATATATATAGGAACACCTATTTTGTAGTTCTATATATATATATATATATCTTAAATAAATATATAATATATTTTATTCTTTTATAAAGAATAATTTCTTGACTTTATTCTACTGTAAAGAATAAAATTCATCATTTACTCTTTTAAAAGAATAAAAGCTGAACTTTATTCTTTACAAAAGAATAAATTATACAATTTAATCTTTTAAAGTCATTGTCAAATTCTCTAAAGAATAAAATCATACTTTTATATTTTTCTAAAAGAATAAAATGCTACTTTTATTCTTCCTAACGTCAATTTTTATTCTTTTAGGTTTAGGGTGTAGTAAACATTATTTGAAATGGGCTCGATGATTTCGAAAGTTTCCCTATAACTTGATCTATGTATCGTATTCCCTTAATGTTTACGAGTTTTAAAATATTTGTAAATGTGTTGTGATTTATGCAAAAAGATTCTCGCTGGTGTAATGTTTGTTTAATCCAAATACAATAACCGATATTATAAAAATGGTTTTAACTATTTAAGCGAAAGTAGTATTAAACAGTAAATTGAAGGCCTAAAAAATGATGACAGATACTGGGGAAGACGATGCTACAGCTGAGCAGACGAGCTACAGCATTTCAATGCAATCGAATAATAAATTTATCAACAGGTTATTAATAAATATCTATAATACATTAATACAAACCTGCATTAAATATAATAACATGTGATTTGATTTTATTTATTGATAAATGTAATTCTTTTTTAGTGTCGCATCAATAGGTCTTTCCAATGTTTCAAAAAAGCTCTCAGAAGGCTTAATGTCAATTTATCAAAAGCCTTTAGTACACATAAAACAAGAACTTAGTGATTTAACGTAAGTTTAAAAACAAATTTTGTTTGTTAAAAGTGTGATAAATATTTATGTTAACTGAAACTTGTGCTACGATTTGTAGGGTCAAACAAGAAGCATGTATGACACAAATGCAATTAGAAAATAAAAAATTATGTGATGTTCAGGAAGATATAGAGCTTAATGATTTGGTTTGTTAAAAATTATTATACGTTACTTTATTTAAACTTACATTAATACAATAATTAATTAATTTACATTTTACTTTAATAGTTTTCAACAATTGAAACTTATCAAAACAAATTGTTCAGCATAAAAAAAGAAATTATGACAATTCATGAACGGGCATTTAAACTAAAAGTAAGCAATTTTAATATACGTGAAAACGTTGTAAAAAATATTCACGATCGCAACATAATTGCACCGCGGCTTATGTAGTGCTTATTGTGGCCAGATTTAAAAGCTTCGTAAACAAAGTAATAGATAACTAAATGATCAAAATTTATAGATTAATTTTTGTCTAGTTACTAAAAACTTTTGATAATAATTTTGTATATATTCATATTTTGTGTATATTGTATATTTTGTATATATTTTCTTTAATTTCTTGTGCAATCATCTAAAAATTAATAAGAACTTCAATCCAAAATTTGAGTGGCTCTAACACAGAATATGCATGCTTATTTACATACAAACAGTTACTTACACCTTTCACTTTCCAAGGATTTTTTTAGAGCCATGTATATTTGCTTGTGATCGCGAATATGTAAAATAGTTTTACAATTTAATGTGATACATGCTATTATATTAGAAAAAAGCTGTGCGTTTTCAACAATCAAAACAAAAGGAAGCTCTTCACAAAGAAATACAAAGTGTGCAGGAACTGCAAAGAGAAGAGCAGACCATTGGTAGACCAGAAAGTTCTTAAGAAAAAGATTCATACATCAAGATAAAATATTTAAACCAACCATAATTAAAAAACACCAACAAATTTTGGTTTAATTTTGTAGACTGAATAATTTGTTATGAGGTGCAATAGTCCCATTCTATGATAAATAGGGAAGAGACGTGGTATCTCAACTACAAAGAAATTCTATTTAATATTATAGAACAGTATTAATATATCCAATTATATCTTAAAATTTTGTTGTTATATTTTATATCTTCATATTATAAATTTAGCAGCATTCTATACATCTCTTTTTTGTTTCTAAATATTTAACAGCTTACATCAACATATAAATATAGTAGTCTGTCAATGCACGTCTATAATTACGTCTAAATGTTTATTAGCTTATATCCTTACATGAAAATAGTACAAAAGTATTTTTAAACATCTCCTTATCTCTTTCAAAAGAAATTATTTTTAATGGCTTATATCTTCATATAAATGTAGCAGCAGCGTAAGTATACACCTTTTTATTTGTTTCTAAATATTTAATAACTTATTTGAACAGATAAATATAGTAAACTCTCAATACACATCTCTTATTACGCCTAAATATTTGTTAGCTAAGGGCCCTGTACAAATTACATAAGGGCTATTTGAAAAAGGTTTGAAAAATAACGACATGGAATATATCGAAAAAAATTGTTTAATATATTCTATGTCGTTATTTTTCAAACCTTTTTCAAACGTTATAAAACGTTTTAATTCAAACGATTTTAAAACGTTTTTAACCTCTTTAAGTTGTTGCAGTTCAAACGTTTGCAAAATGTTTTAAAAACTTTTATATTAAACCAAAATGCGGACATTTTGCATATTTTAAACACGTCATATAACTCTAACCTCAAAATCATAACTTCAATATGATTATGTGGCTCTCGTAGTATAAAATACGGTTCGAAACTGGTGCGTAAGAAGATTTTTACCTCATGTGACTTTTCACACTCGCTTCGCTCGTGCGAAAAACGTCCCATAATCACCTTCCGCAATCCGCACCGGTGTCGAAATGTATTATTATAGCACTGTGTGGTCTAAATACGCACTTAAGCCACACCTATCCGTGACTTAAGTAGTCCATTATTGCATCGTCATTATCGCCCTCGCTTGCTCGGGCGCTAACCTCACGGTGCAATACTGGACTGCTTAAGGCCATAGACATAAGTATAGACTGCGGGTCAGATAGAGACCGTGTCCCCCTGTGCGAGAGGGAGAGAGCGATATTTAAGGAGAGCATTCTGTCGCTTTCTAATAGGCGGAGTGAAAGAGCAGGCTCGAGCATGCGCACAGACGCCTGGTTGAAGGATCCCGCGACGTACCGGGGTAACGCTTGTAACATGGCATTTTCTTACGCTTGTTCTTTATAAATCTTGCTCAGCACTTTACCGAATTTTCTATTAATAATGGGCGCCAGGTAAAGCGCGGCTAGCCCTGCACGAGCCTTAACCCAGAGGAAGTTCCGTGAGGCGAAAATCAGGATAATTACTTCTACCAATTAATGACACAAATTTATAATTTAAGTACCTAAGCTTTATTTAATTACTAATTTCACGAACGGTCGAAAATTTACAATTATCTCGTACAAATACCGGTCGCTATTCGAGATGGCTACACTAGCCCTCGTGAGCGTCTCCCGCGACGACCAGATCACCACGTTTTCCCGAGCTTCTCTCTACTATCGCGTAACCCCCATTTTCTACGTTAATTTCGCGTAATTTTCGAGCTTGCCCTGCCGCGCACTGATTTGAAAGTCGGTGTCACACCACCAACGCATTTACGCAGTCGCCTCCGAACGTATTATCGACTCTTTGCAAATGCCGAGGGATGCTCGACAATTATAGTCCACTCACCGTCGTTTAACTGTAGTCGCCGCGCCGGGAAGTCTCGAGATCGCTGCTTCGTGGTCGCTGTTAAATCGCGAACTCCCGCGTTGCCCGAGAAGTCCCCTTTGGTTTTCCTTCAGCGCGCGTCTCGCGAATCTCCCGCGCGGCCCAGGAAGTTTCCTCGGTTTCTCGTAACGCTCCCCCTTTCTAACTATCGCCAAACTACCCACTACCGTCACGAACCCAGTTCCTGATCAGTACCCAGTTCCTGATCATTTGGTTACATTTATTACTATTTTGACTTTAATGTATAAAGAAATTTGTTTTAAAAAAATAATTAGTAATAGTAAACTATTTCGTAGTCATATAAAAGAACTTTAAAAGTTACTAGTAAAATACATGTTTAAGATAAAAAATGTTAAAGTTATACGTTGTTGACAACGTCATGATTGACCCCATCTTACTGCACTTGACTACAAGTGAGCATACAAAGAAATTTACATCATTTCTTTAAAATTTTGTAATAGATCGTAGAAAAACTTATGTAATTAAGTTATTCAACAGTTTATTCGTATAAATCACTTAAAACATTCGTATAAAATATTATTGATATTTGTAAAAACGTGTGATTAGAAATAGGGTCCAAATTCTTATCGTTTACCCAATTCCTGATCAGTATTAATAACATGTTTTATGTGTGTTTAAAAATCTTAAAATACACTAATATTTGTAACAACATAATTCTATAAGTAATTTTAATCCATGCGTAAATAATTTATCATGCAAAAGTCGCAGAAAACGTTACAATAAATCACAACACTATGTGCATTTTATAGGTTATAATATATGCTCGCACGCGAGTCTATATCGTGCAGTAGACAGAGTACGAATAACCGAACACTTTTACCTCGCCTAAGTTTCACATTTATAATCACACAACCAAAAAATGTTATATTTTAGTATATCTACTGTATTAGTATTGCTTAATAAGTTTTTGTTTATCATATAAAATACTTATGCGTCAATAATATATGTGATCAGGAATTGCTCCCACAGCTTTTTTTCTTTGAGGTTTTATATTTAACTTAATTTTGATTATTTATGTGTTTTTTCAATTTTATATTAAAGATTAACAGTTATATTTGTTATTAGAAATTTAATTTTCCATGAATACCCCATCTTTACGCTTTGACACAACAAATAACGTGACGACGTGCCTTAACTGATCAGGAACTGGGTCCTTGACGGTACAAACTTTAACTACTACTCGATTATAATTTCAAGGTCTTGCGGGCTATCAATGCCCAAGATCGGAGAGGACGGAAATCTCTTCCAAATTTCGGCTCTTATTTTTGCCTATCTTCAGCTCACACACTTGTTGCTTCCGCCCTTATCTTCTCGTTGATTGGCCTTGATTTTCCTTAAATGCGAAAATCAAGGCTAATCAAAGGCGCGAAGCGCGGGCAATATGAATTGCTAAATGACCGATTTCATCTCAAATCATGCAGGCCGACAGCACCTATCTCTCTGAATCAACTCAAATTATAGTATATTATTCTACTCGGAAAATAAGCGTATACGTATTTTTTTATTTTTCGATAGCATCAAAATTGCATGTGTTATGCTTTTTTCAAAAATGACTCCTCAAATTTCGATTCTCAAAAATCGAAAACTTTTTTCTTTTTAAATCGTTCTAATTCGTCTTTTTATGGATATTTGAAAATAATTCTGTACATATTCTATGCTGTTGGTGATACTCTTTCGATCTGCCAAGTTCAAAATTTTTTTTACAAAAAATCAAGGATGATATGGCATTTTTTATAAACAATAAAAAATGCTTTTTTCTCAAAAAAGCCATCTTTTTTTTTGACTCAATTTTTTTTATAGATAGCTAGTCTCAATACCTATATGGTCATATACATGACATTTGGATTGTTTTTTAAGAGATATAAACGAAATAAGAAAAAAAATTTATGTACCCCTAAGTATACTGATTATACGTATATATCAGAGCAAGAATCTGTGCATTAGGCGAATACGTGTACGATTATGTATATATGTGTGTGTGTACACCATAGAGGAGTATAACGCATGGTACTAGAATTCTCCGCAAGGTGGCTAAAACTCATCTTTTGCTATCACGTAGATAATGTTAGTTATTTTAGCTTATTTAAGGAACCCGGTCTAGTTATCTTAATATATATAGTATTACTTATACATACTAAGATTTCTCTTGAATTATGGCTGAAATTTATTCAACAAAGAGGCGCAAGTGTCCAAACTTTTTTGGATCACACAAAAAAAAACGTATATGATGCCACTGTTAAATTTAGAAAATTGGAGAATTTAGCAGAACTTCCTAAAAGCTTTCCTAACAAAGCAGTGCAGAGTTCGGATTATGTATGCTTCAATTGTTATGAACGCGTTAAAAATATTGAACCAAAGGAAATAATTGATGCGATTCATTCAGACAATTATACTGAGTTGGACAGTGATACTGAAGACCATGATTTTCGAGCTAGCACCCCAGAGCGGATTGAGCATTTAAACGAAACCTTAATTTCAAGTTCTTTTGGTAATGTTTCGCCACTTAAAAGGAAGAGAGGTATTGATGATTCATCTGTACAAAGATACATTATTAGAAAAAATTCAGAACTAGTATCTTCATTCTCATCTGCAACTAGCTCAAAATTGTCAGAAGCATACAATGTTTGCATTGATGAATCACATGAGGATTTGACTCAATGCTTCTGCAATGAATGGCTCAATGACTTGCGAATAGCGCTTGAAAATTGTGACAGTATCAATGAGAAAATTAGGATTTTAACGTTGCTTCCTTCGTCATTAACAAAATCTAGTATTTTATCAGCATTTCCCGAAGTAACTGTTTATATGATTGATAAAGCAAGAATGCTTGTAACAACTAAGGGAATATATTCTGAACCTGACGCGTATACTGGTCATCCATTGGACGAAAAGTCTACAAAAATTGCCATGGAATATTTTCTAAACGATGACTTTAACTGTACATGTCATAGCCCTAATAAATGTGATGTTGTGACTGTTCAACAAAATGGAAAAAAAGAAAAAAAAATAAAACGTTATTTGACACGCAGTTTAAAAGAGGCGTATAAACTATTCAAACAAGAAAACCCAGACATAAAAATCGGTATAACAAAGTTTTGTACATTAAAACCAAAGTTTGTTATATTGAGCCCGTCGAAGGAAGTGTGTCTGTGCATTTACTGTGCAAATTTTGATTTATACGTTAATAGTCTAAATAATTTCCTAGGAGGCAAACATTCAGACCTCGATAGAGTTCGTTCTACACTTTTATCGGCAATTGTTTGCTCCAATTTGTCCGCTAAGTGTCTTTTTCAAGAATGTACTTTATGCCCAGGTTCTAAAAATATCAACCTAAGCTTGTTTGGATTAGAGACAACTAATGAACATGAGGAGATTGTTTTTGCTATGTGGGAAAATGGCCATCTTGTGAAGAAAAGATTAACAATCTCCAATTTGTTTAGCGATCTTTCTTCTTGGACAGTCAAAACAAGCGTTCATTTAAATATTAAAAATATACAAAGAAAAGCTATAAAAGAAGAGAAAGAAATAGCTGCAGCTAACTCAGGTCATCTAGTACTGCATGGTGATTTTGCTGAAAATTGGGCAGTGATTCACAGTAACCCTATTCATGGTACTCACTGGGTTAATCAACAGGTCTCTATTTTCACAGCAGTTTGTTATCAAGGAAAACTAACAAAAACTTTTGCTGTCATCAGTGATGATAGAAAACAGGATTCTGCCCATGCCTTGTTAGCAATGGAAAAAATAATTGATTCGATGAAAAATGATTCAACCGATTTAATAGATCAAATATCGATTATAACAGATGGAGCAGCAAGCCACTTTAAAAATCGATTTCAATTGTATGAAATGAAAAATGCTTCCATCAATAAAAAATGGTTGTTTTCAGCTACAGGTCACGGGAAAGGTGCATGTGATGGTGTTGGCGGACTAGTCAAACACTATGCAACTAGACATAATCTTCAGAACAGTCATATTGAATCAATACAAGAGCCAATGTTTTTGTAACAAAAGTTCAATCTTATACTAATAGTATTAAACTAATCTTACTACCAAAAGAAGATATTGAAGTTTTTAGGCAAAATAAAATAAAAGAGTGGCTTAAGGCTCCTAAATATAACGGCATTCAGAAAACCCATGTATGGAAAGTAAATGTAGGTAAAAAGAAAAAATCTTATACAGGTCGAACTTCTCTTCATTCTTTAACAAAATTGTTAAATAAAGAGAAACAGAAGAAGAAAATCAACTCAAAGAATCGTGTTAGCAGGAAAGTTAGGAAAAGCAATAAAATGTCTAAAAATCATAAAAAAGGGAAAAATACATAGGATTTTTTCTTGCACGACAGTGGTATGGGGGAACATAAATTTTTTTTCTTATTTCGTTTATATGTCTTCAAAAACAAAAATATTCCAATTGTCATGTATATGACCATATAGGTATTGAGACTAGCTATCTATAAAAAAAAATTGAGTAAAAAAAAAGATGGCTTTTTTGAGAAAAAAGCATTTTTCATTGTTTATAAAAAATGCAATATCATCCTTGATTTTTTATAAAAAAATTTTTAAACTTGGCAGATCGAAAGAGTATCACCAACAGCATCGAATATGTACAGAATTATTTTCAAATATCCATAAAAAGACGAATTAGAACGATTTAAAAAGAAAAAAGTTTTCGATTTTTGAGAAACGAAATTTGAGGAGTCATTTTTGAAAAAAGCATAACACATGCAATTTTGATGCTATTGAAAAATAAAAAAATACGTATACGCTTATTTTCCGAGTAGAATAATATACTATAATTTGAGCTGATTCGGAGAGATACGTGCTGTCGGCCCGCATAATTTGAGATGAAATCGGTCAAATATACACGCGCGGCAACCCGGCGTGTATATCTATGTCGGGTGCTTTCGGTTTTGTCGCCGCAGGACCATCACAGTTGGCAGCAGCGACGTGCGCGCGCCGGCCTACGATACGGTAGACCACACTCTCTCTCTCTCTCTCTCTCGCGGCTACTGCCGAAGTAGTGTGCCTCGAGGAAGCTGGTGCTGTGAATCCTCTCTCCACTCGCGTCTGCGTGCATCGGGAGAGAGGATGGTTCGTGCGCGCGTGTGTGTGTACGGGCAGTGGCTTATCGTCCTCGAGAGAGAGAGAGAGAGAGAGAGAGAGAGAGGGTCGCGCGTACAGCGTGCGATGGTGTAGGTGTCGTGTGTGTGTGTATTGGCTCGTCGTCGTTGCTCGCTCCGACCAGTCGTCTCTACGGCGCGATCAGCTCGTGCCGTTGGTGTGGATGTGTGCGTGTGTGTGACGGTCTGTGGTTTTCCTTGGTCGCGACTCTCCTTATCCTCATTCCCTCAACAAATAACCATAATAATTCCCCCGCATTAATAACAATAACAATTTAGTAAAAATGCTCGGCTCTGGTGACGGGTGATTCGGTCGTGATTAACCGCCCGTGTTTTACTAACCTTGGGACGTGGAATACACGTCACAAACTCTCTCCCCCCTCTCCCCTAAACGGGACACACCGCCAGGAGTGGACTGTTTATTCCAATACAATCAAACGAGACTCTAGTTGGGCCATTGTATCCTATCAATGCAATTCCCGAACAACCCTCGACACCAGAGCTTCGCAAGAAACAATATATATATATATATATATATATATATATATATATATATATATATATATATATACTTATAACTATAACTATGCAGGCTGAAAACAAACAAAAAAATTATTAGTACCTCTACCTTATTACTCCCAATCCGACCACAGAGCAATGGCACTTATAGATCGCGCGACGCTAGGGAGGATTATGAGATCCTAATACAAAGAACTACAACAAATAAATAAGAATAATTTTCACAACTTACTGGGCATGACTATGCCTCCGTCATTCCACATTTCGGTCGCTATTTGGGTGTTCTCAGGTCGTGCCCATGGTCGCCGATGCTTCGGGTCTCGGATGCGTCGCTATTTGTTGTGGTCGATAGTGTCCAGAGTTTCTACCTCTACTGGCCACTTCGATGGCCTTTCTCGAGGCGATGTGCCTCCAACGTGGCGCGTAGCAGAGCGGCCCGGTGCTGAGGAGGCAGGTTCGCGAGGCTCTCCGCCAGTCGTTGGATCCTCTCCATGATATCCTCTGGTGGGGTGGAAGTCCTGGATAGGTCGCTGTTAAGGATGGGGTCGCTACTACGGGGCTTTTTCCGGGGGAATAAATCTCTTCAATTCCCTCACGTGCACCTTGAGTATTCTTTTATCCTCCCCGTATTTAACACATATACCAGCGGGAACTTGACTTCTTTGATAGCAAATCGGCCATCAAACCGGCCAGCTAACTTAGCCGAGAAACGCTTGTCTTTATTTGACAAGTGATGGGTTGCCTTCATTACTAAGTCCCCTACCTGGAATGTCGCATACTGCCTGTCACGATTGTAGTATTTGCCTTGTCGCTCTTTTGCAGAGTCGATATGCCTGATTACTAGGTCACGTAGGACATCCAGTCTTCTTACACGATCTATCAACTCTTCCGAGTCGCTACTAACAATTAGTCGCTTTGGCTCTACTTCTCTTCGTAAACTCTTCACCGGCCTTGGGTTTCGGTCATAATTCAGGAAGGCTGGTGATACCTTGGTGGTCGCTTGCATCACAGTGTTGACTGCATGCCTGAACTCACGAAGATGGGTATCCCAATCCCGGTGGTCTTGTTTCACGAAGGTCGCTATCATGGTCTTTAGGGCTCGGTTGCTTCTCTCCACTGGATTGGCTTGAGGATGGTACGGTGGCGTGTTCACATGGGTTACTCCATACTCCTTCAGCGTGTCGGTCAAGTGCTTATTGATGAATTCTTTCCCATTATCTGTGACTACGTAGTTTGGCGTCTCCCACCGAAACAAGATAAGCTTCTGTACGGCGCGAGCCACCGACTTGCAATCAGCCTTTCTTAGCGGCTTCAGCTCGATCCACCGCGTGAGGAGATCCTGGAATACCACCAAGTATTTGAATTGACTCTTACTTCGCTCTACAATTCTCTTGCCTAGTAGCCTTATGGGTCCCGTCTGAGAGGCCTTTTGTTTCTGGTATTCAAGACAAGACTGGACGAAGTGGCGCACGTCGTAGTACATGCCTTGCCAGTAGTAGTTCCAGTTGTCCTGCGGAGGTAATGGAGTGGCTCTCAGTCATCACTCTCACGCGATACTCCACTGTACGACAAGTCTCCATCCTTCTTCTCGAGAAGTCACTTGGTCTAATAGGGGGTCGTTACGATATTCGTACAACATGCCATCTTCGATTCGCCAGTCTGGGAATCGATGGGATACCCCAGTACTTTGTTTCTTCCGCCTAACACACTTCTTATAACAGAGTTCGCTGATCGCAATCGGTTTTTAAACTCAGCCGATATCGCTGGTCCTACTAGGGAGACCGTGGCTCCTCCATCAATTAGGGCTCAGTATGGCCTACCACCTAGTATTACCTTTGTGAAAATGCGATTCTGTTCGCTCATACCTGCATCTTCGTCTTCTCCTGGTTCCCGAACCTCCAATTGGCCTCAGGCGTACGTAGTACGTTGCTCTCCCCCCCCCCTAGACTAGATGTGGGCACCCCAACTTCTACGGCTGTAATAGAGGAGGAGGGGCCTCCAACGAGGGAGTGGATACCTGTGATCCGTACAGAAGGTCGACCACCTCTCGTACGAGGGCTAGATGCTTAAAATCCTTCTGCTCGTCAGCTGTCAGTTGAGCGCCGTTACGTTGGACCATTCGAGGATCGGTAAGGTTGTCACTCTTTTGGTCACCTGGCGTAGGAGTCGCTGGATGTTCTGTTAAGAGTAGTTTTGACCACTGGCGATATCGCCACTCTGCTCTGTCATGGTCGCTAATTCGCTCTCGTTTCTTTCCACTTTTTGTCTGTATTTTCTAAATTTCTCTATGTCGCTGTCATGAAACTCTCTATTCTCTACTTTTTCTCTCTCTTCTCGAATTGGTTCTATGTTGCTCTCTCTACTCTCTCTATTCTCTACTTTTTCTCCTTCTTCTCGAATTTTGTTGCTCTCACTACTCTCTCTATTCTCTACCTTCTCTCTCTCTCTTCTCGAATTTTGTTGCTCTCACTACTCTCTCTATTCTCTACTTTTTCTCTCTCTTCTCGAATTTTGTTGCTTTCACTACTCTCTCTATTCTCTATTTTTCACTCTCTTCTCGAATTTGTTCTATGTTGCTCTCACTACTCTCTCTATTCTCTACTTGTACTCTATGAATTCTTGGTCGCTCTTGACGTGGTTATCCTTGATGCCTCCTGGTGCGGTGTCACTCAGTACTGGGTGAATCTCTCTCTCATGCAGCACTGACCTAGCACCCCCAAACTTCTTTTACTCGTCCTTGGGTCGCTATCGGTAGTTCCTGGTAAAACCCAGGTGGCTCATCATCTTCATAGTCATTGTTGGGTCGCTACCTCCTTTGAAGGAGCTGACAGAGGATCGCTGCGAAGTTTAACTCCTCTTGGAATTGGTCCCTTTCCATAGCGCCACTTAATCCATTGCCGCCGGGGCGCGCTACACCGGGGGCAGGTGGACAGGTCTATGCCCCATCGGCCGCAGTTATGACTCCAACTGTGCCATTTAGGGCATAGACAATTCTTTGCAATGTGTTTCCTTTGCCAGCAGTTATTGCAGGACCCATCAGGAGGGTCAAGAAGGGGGTCGCTAGCGATGGGGATTAGTCCGTGACTAAACATGATCCCCGTCAGCTTGACTTTCTTCCCCGCCAACCCCGTCACTGGAAGACGTTGTCTTGAGTGAGTCGCCGTTCCAGGTGGTGGTGACTCGAGTTTCTGGGCATCCTGCCTCGATCTTACCGATTCATAGTCGACTGGGATATTGGGGCGACGTATGGGTCGACCGGGCGGTAAGCGGCGGAGTACTTCCTTACACCCCGCTACAGATCCCGCCTTGGCTCCAATCGTCTTCTCTATGACTCTGTCGTTCGCTTCCTCCGAACTCGCGACTCGTCTCTCTTGTCTCTTCAATAGTGGCTCACTTCCAGTCGCTCCTTTCATCTGCTCACTTCCATCTTCTGCGGTCTGCTAGTAACTTATCTACTGCCGCTGGTGTTGTAATGACTGCTACTGCTACTGCTGCTACTACTTCTGCTGCTGCCGCTGCTCTTTTTGTTGCTGTCGCTGCTGTTATTGCCGCTGCTGCTACTGCTGCTGCTACTGCTACTACTGCTGCTGCTGCTGTCGCTGCATTCGCTGCTAGCGCTGCAGTCGCTGCATTCGCTGCTGTCGCTACTTTTCCTTCACTCTTCTCTCACATCTCTTCACTCGTCGCTCGGGTCTCTTCGCTCTTCTCTCTCGTATCTTCACTCGTCGCTCGTGTCTCATCGCTCTTCTCTCTCGTCTCTTCACTCGTCACTCGGGTCTCTTCACTTTTCTCTCTCGTCTCTTCGCTTGTCGCTCGGGTCTCCTCGCTCTTCTCTCTCGTTTCTTCACTCATCGCTCTGGTCTCTTCGCTCTTCTCTCTCGTTTCTTCACTTGTCGCTCGAGTCTCTTCACTGTCGCTCGGGTCTCTTCGCTCTTCTCTCTCGTCTCTTCACTCGTCGCTCGGGTCTCTTCGCTTTCCTCTCTCGTCTCTTCGCTCGTCGCTCGGGTCTCTTCGCTCTTCTCTTTCGTTTCTTCACTCGTCGCTCCGGTTCTTCCCTCTTTTTCCTCGCCTCTATATGGGCATTTCCTGCCCAGCTTCGCACGGCACTCTCATCCCCTAGACCCAGAACCAAAAGAACGTCAGCAGTGTTCCTTGGCAAAACACTCTTCACCATGCCTGCCCTTCGAGGTCGCCTTTCTGCACAGCATCTTAGGGGGTCGCTAGTAGGGTATGCAGCCATCCTGCCTCAGTCGTCACAGCTCGGTCCAGATCCACGTATCCGCATTAACGCTGCTTTTCGGGCGTGTCTGAACTGTCGTTACTGTCTGATTCGGAGGAACTACTACTACGTGGACTTTCTATGCCAGAAGAGCTACGTCTCCGGCGTCTGTTGCGTCTACGGTCGCTTTTCAAATCATTTTCCCTGACGTCCTTGTCGGTCCGGTCCCAAGGTGAATAACCTCGCTTCCGGTGCTGTATATGCCTCCGCGGCGTATACCCCGTGTCACTGTCAGAGTTCGATGAGCTGCAGTATCGAGAGATTTGGTCATGAACGACTACTGTCGATCCCGGGCCTGGTTTCGACATTCCTGGTAATCCTGCTCCCGGAGTTCGTGCCCATGGCGGTCGTGTGTCTGCATTCGCGGACAGTACCTTTGATTATGTGGTCACTGCTACATGTTGTTTTGAGTTAACTGGACTGGTGAGACCTCTGAAACTTGGCATCCTGGTACTGGAATCGTGCGTGACGGGACTTCGTGAGTACTGAACCCTGGGTGCTGCCAATTATCCTTGCATCGATTCTAAAGTTGTGGTCGACTTCCTGGGTCTTCTAGCCCTTTTTCTTGTGGCCACGGGTGTGGAAATTTCCTAGTATGACTCCTCTCTCATAGTTGCAACCATAGTCGCCGGTAATTCCTCCGGTTGTTTTTATCCACGGACGGGTCCCATGATACTTCAACATGAGGCTCCACTGTCTTTATACTGGCTCACAGAAGTCTGTCTTTGAGTTGGACTGTTGTCCCACATACACTAAGTCCCATCTGATCTAATATTATTATCAGTTCGTTCGAGTCCATCCCATTTATTCTAGTTGATACTGCCATTCGCCATCTTGAGATTGATTACTGCGCTGTTGTCCTCGATCAAGAGAATAAAGAAACAAAATGGCTTGGTCGCTAGTTATGCTCTAAGCTTATAACAAAATCGCTAGATTAGGAGGGCTTACCCAAGTCTCTGGAAACTTCAACAGAGACGGGGACTTAAGTAACGTTACCCGGTGCACGTGAACGGAGAGCTCGTTGCTTATCTACTATGCCTCTAATATTCAATGTATTAAAAGGATATTATAGTGATAATATATATATATATATATATATATATATATATATATATATATATATATATATATATATATATATATATATATATATATATATATATATATATATATATATATATATATATATATATATATATATATTTATCACTATAATATCCTTTTAATACATTGAATATTAGAGGCATAGTAGATAGGCAGGAAAATTGTCCTCTTCTAAAAGATTTCACATGGTTTTTTCTTATCAACGAGCTCTCCGTTCACGTGCACCGGGTAAATCTAGCGATTTTGTTATAAGCTTAGAGCCAAGGCGGGATCTGTAGCGGGGTGTAAGGAAGTACTCCGCCGCTTACCGCCCGGTCGACCCATACGTCGTCCCAATATCCCAGTCGACTATGAATCGGTAAGATCGAGGCAGGATGCCCAGAAACTCGAGTCACCACCACCTGGAACGGCGACTCACTCAAGACAACGTCTTCCAGTGACGGGGTTGGTGGGGAAGAAAGTCAAGCTGACGGGGATCATGTTTAGTCACGGACTAATCCCCATCGCTAGCGACCCCCTTCTTGACCCTCCTGATGGGTCCTGCAATAACTGCTGGCAAAGGAAACACATTGCAAAGAATTGTCTATGCCCTAAATGGCACAGTTGGAGTCATAACTGCGGCCGATGGGGCATAGACCTGTCCACCTGCCCCCGGTGTAGCGCGCCCCGGCGGCAATGGATTAAGTGGCGCTATGGAAAGGGACCAATTCCAAGAGGAGTTAAACTTCGCAGCGATCCTCTGTCAGCTCCTTCAAAGGAGGTAGCGACCCAACAATGACTATGAAGATGATGAGCCACCTGGGTTTTACCAGGAACTACCGATAGCGACCCAAGGACGAGTAAAAGAAGTTTGGGGGTGCTAGGTCAGTGCTGCATGAGAGAGAGATTCACCCAGTACTGAGTGACACCGCACCAGGAGGCATCAAGGATAACCACGTCAAGAGCGACCAAGAATTCATAGAGTACAAGTAGAGAATAGAGAGAGTAGTGAGAGCAACATAGAACAAATTCGAGAAGAGAGTGAAAAATAGAGAATAGAGAGAGTAGTGAAAGCAACAAAATTCGAGAAGAGAGAGAAAAAGTAGAGAATAGAGAGAGTAGTGAGAGCAACAAAATTCGAGAAGAGAGAGAGAGAAGGTAGAGAATAGAGAGAGTAGTGAGAGCAACAAAATTCGAGAAGAAGGAGAAAAAGTAGAGAATAGAGAGAGTAGAGAGAGCAACATAGAACCAATTCGAGAAGAGAGAGAAAAAGTAGAGAATAGAGAGTTTCATGACAGCGACATAGAGAAATTTAGAAAATACAGACAAAAAGTGGAAAGAAACGAGAGCGAATTAGCGACCATGACAGAGCAGAGTGGCGATATCGCCAGTGGTCAAAACTACTCTTAACAGAACATCCAGCGACTCCTACGCCAGGTGACCAAAAGAGTGACAACCTTACCGATCCTCGAATGGTCCAACGTAACGGCGCTCAACTGACAGCTGACGAGCAGAAGGATTTTAAGCATCTAGCCCTCGTACGAGAGGTGGTCGACCTTCTGTACGGATCACAGGTATCCACTCCCTCGTTGGAGGCCCCTCCTCCTCTATTACAGCCGTAGAAGTTGGGGTGCCCACATCTAGTCTAGGGGGGGGGGGGGGGGGAGAGCAACGTACTACGTACGCCTGAGGCCAATTGGAGGTTTGGGAACCAGGAGAAGACGAAGATGCAGGTATGAGCGAAGAGAATCGCATCTTCACAAAGGTAATACTAGGTGGTAGGCCATACTGAGCCCTAATTGATGGAGGAGCCACGGTCTCCCTAGTAGGACCAGCGATATCGGCTGAGTTTAAAAACCGATTGCGATCAGCGAACTCTGTTATAAGAAGTGTGTTAGGCGGAAGAAACAAAGTACTGGGGTATCCCATCGATTCCCAGACTGGCGAATCGAAGATGGCATGTTGTACGAATATCGTAACGACCCCCTATTAGACCAAGTGACTTCTCGAGAAGAAGGATGGAGACTTGTCGTACAGTGGAGTATCGCGTGAGAGTGATGACTGAGAGCCACTCCATTACCTCCGCAGGACAACTGGAACTACTACTGGCAAGGCATGTACTACGACGTGCGCCACTTCGTCCAGTCTTGTCTTGAATACCAGAAACAAAAGGCCTCTCAGACGGGACCCATAAGGCTACTAGGCAAGAGAATTGTAGAGCGAAGTAAGAGTCAATTCAAATACTTGGTGGTATTCCAGGATCTCCTCACGCGGTGGATCGAGCTGAAGCCGCTAAGAAAGGCTGATGGCAAGTCGGTGGCTCGCGCCGTACAGAAGCTTATCTTGTTTCGGTGGGAGACGCCAAACTACGTAGTCACAGATAATGGGAAAGAATTCATCAAGCTTATAACAAAATCGCTAGATTAGGAGGGCTTACCCAAGTCTCTGGAAACTTCAACAGAGACGGGGACTTAAGTAACGTTACCCGGTGCACGTGAACGGAGAGCTCGTTGATAAGAAAAAACCATGTGAAATCTTTTAGAAGAGGACAATTTTCCTGCCTATCTACTATGCCTCTAATATTCAATGTATTAAAAGGATATTATAGTGATAAATATATATATATATATATATATATATATATATATATATATATATATATATATATATATATATATATATATATATTATGTTACTCCGGAGATTACCGTACTTTACTTTTGCTAAAGGGACAAAAGGAGATAAAACAAAGAAAAATAGATTCTTTTCTTGAGGTCTTCTTTATCGGTTCCTTTAGCTGAAATGCCTACTCGAAATTTGTTTGCCTAATTCATGAGTAGCTGCTGAAATACCCCGACGCAAACTAATAAAGTTGCTATTCAGTCTTCAGTCATTTTTGATATTCTCTTCTTGTTAATCTCTGGAGTAATAATCTGAAATTTCTTCTGGGTCGCGATCAATTTTCAGTAGATATTTACCAATACCAATGAAATATATATATATATATATATATATATATATATATATATATATATATATATATATATATATATATATATATATATATATATATTTATATGTAAATAATCAATTTTTTTGGCACAGTAGTTGTAACAACAACTTTAGTTGTAGTTTTATTTTTATACTCAGCAGTTGCTTGAAAAATGTTATTCTTGGCCAGAAATTGTAAATCGCTCTTACCAATCGATTTAGGGATAGTAGCACAGCAAAATTAATATTTTGTGGAGGTATTCGCAAAATAACTTTCCCTGTACGGTGGTGTGACTCCTACGCTACTACTTTAACAATTCGTCAGAGAGGTTTCAAAAATATTGTCGCAATTCAGAATAATTACACAAAAAAGATAATTCGTCTTTCACTTTATTTCGTTAACTCAAATTTCACTACGTCCCTAAGACAAAAATTTCTGAATTTGTCCCCTATTTTCCAACACCTTGTTTATCTATCTCTATTCTACTCAGTGCGTCGCCGTAGTCTTCCGCTTATACTGGTATTTCGCTATATTCTTTGGATATCGTTACAATCGTCCTCAAAATAACCGAAGAAAAATTTTCAATACTCAAAAAGAAATTTCTAGGAAAAGTCCGAATTGAAACGAAAAATTCCTTTACGACACACCCAAAAAACTGTGAAAAACCCTCAAATCAAGAAACGCTCAAAAGAAATTCGGAAAATTTTCCAAAATACACCAAGCAATTCTTGAAAATTCTCAAATCGACAACTTCTCAAAAAAAAAAGAAATTTCTGACAATCTTCAAAATATATCTCAAAAAGAAAATTTTCCGGAAAATCCTCAAATCAAAAAATCTTCAAAAAAAATATTCCGCAAAATTTTAGAAAACCGTTAACAAAAATTTCAGTAAATCCCCAAAATCAAAAAATCTTCAAAAGAATTCGCGGAAAAATTTAAAAATTATTCAAAAAAATTTTTGGAAAATTCTCAAAAATATCCATAAACTTCCATGGAAAACTCTCAAAATCGAAAAATTTTTAGAGTCCTACCTATAACCCATTAACCCAAGTGAAAAATTCCATTCACAAGCTTCTTAAATACATAAAAAGAATTTTTGCACTTTGTTTAAATTTTTTAATATAACAAACAAAAAAAATATTTTTACTTTAAATCGCGGAACTGCCACTTGCTTGGTTACTGCGTTAAAAATAATTTTCCGACATTTCCAGAAATCACTATTTAGTTAAATTGTTCTGTCGCTATTTTTCCTGATTTTCGTTTCCACTAAGCCCCTGTTGGTACGTCATTTGTAACATGGCATTTTGTTACGCTTGTTCTTTATAAATCTTGCTCAGCACTTTACCGAATTTTCTATTAATAATGGGCGCCAGGTAAAGCGCGGCTAGCCCTGCACGAGCCTTAACCCAGAGGAAGTTCCGTGAGGCGAAAATCAGGATAATTACTTCTACCAATTAATGACACAAATTTATAATTTAAGTACCTAAGCTTTATTTAATTACTAATTTCACGAACGGTCGAAAATTTACAATTATCTCGTACAAATACCGGTCGCTATTCGAGATGGCTACACTAGCCCTCGTGGGCGTCTCCCGCGACGACCAGATCACCACGTTTTCCCGAGCTTCTCTCTACTATCGCGTAACCCCCATTTTCTACGTTAATTTCGCGTAATTTTCGAGCTTGCCCTGCCGCGCACTGATTTGAAAGTCGGTGTCACACCACCAACGCATTTACGCAGTCGCCTCCGAACGCATTACCGACTCTTTGCAAATGCCGAGGGATGCTCGACAATTATAGTCCACAACTACCCACTACAAACTTTAACTACTAGTCGATTATAATTTCACGGTCTTGCAAATCATAAAGGTGCGCGCGATGTACGTCTGCAGGCTACAACGGTCGGGCAGTCAATGCCCAAGATCGGAGAGGGCGGAAATCTCTTCCAAATTTCGGCTCTTATTTTTGCCTATCTTCAGCCCACACACTTGTTGTTTCCGCCCTTATTAGATTAGATTAGATTAGATGTTTATTCTGTGCAAGACAATAACAATAAAACTACATTCAATAATAATACATATTTACAGAGATCATTAGTATAGTTAATCATATCACAGCTCGGCATTGCTCGTCATTAACTTACATATATTGCACAATATTATATCTGTCGTACATCAATCACGTCATTACACTTATCACATATTCTTATCATTACGAATAATACATTTTTTGTGACTATCAAACTTCAATTTATATTATAGTCAACATTCGTATGATTAGCGTCATTCTACATTAGATATACATGGTCCATGTCCCTGGACTTACATAGCAAATAGTCGCGATTTGTCGCTTTAAATCTGCGTAGTGAGGGCAAATGCTTAATACGTCGAGGGATCGTATTCCATTGGCGCGCACATTGAGATTGAAAATATGTCAACCCTGTATCAGTACGCGACGATGGAATCGAGAGCTTCCTAGAATCAGTCCTACTTGAGGTCCGAGCCTGGTTTTTTTGAAAAAGGGCTGCAAGATACGTGGGTTGACTCATGTTAATAACTGCATATAGTTGTACCGCCGCAAAATACGCCCTTGTCCCCTGAAGATCAAGCCAGCCAAGTTTACTCCTGTAGGGACTGATATGTTCATACCTTCTACACCACATATGTACCTCACACATGAATTCTGCAATCTTTGCAGTCTCATCCGGAACTCATCTGACACAGCAAGATACACTAAAGAGCAATAATCTAAATGAGACAGGACAAGAGCAATTGCTAGCCGTTTCCGTAATGCCTCGGTGGTGCTGGATTGAAATGATTTAAGCCCATGTAGGGCCTTATTAACCTTTCGGTTAACTGCATTCACTTGCGGTTTCCATGTTAACTTCGAATCTATGACAACACCGAGGTTAGTAACAGTGTCAACAAAAGGAACAAAGACGTTACCCTGGATCTCTATGCCAGGCCTATCCATACTCTGTACTGTCTTAATGTTAGATTCTGACCCAAAAATAATTGCCTTCGTTTTCCCGGCATTGAGACACAGAGCGTTCTCAGAAGCCCATACCGACACTGCTTTGACCACAGCTGACAAGCGTCTTATCCCCTGATGAAAGTTATCGCAAGTATCTTGAGTGTAGGTTTGCAAATCGTCCGCGTATAATAAATGCGATACACTGTCCGTAAGAATATCCCTCGTACTTTTAAAGCCCGATAAAACTTCCTGAAGGTCATTGATATAAAGACTGAACAGAAGGAGCAGCAAGACAGAGCCCTGTGGTACGCCGAGATTGGTTGTGAGCCAATCTGAACTACCATTAGATGCCGTAACAACTTTTTGGTTACGCCCTGTAATATATGATTTTATCCACATGACTGCTCCCTTGGAGAACCCCATTCTGATCAGCTTGCATAACAACTTGGATGACGAAATAGTGTCGAACGCCTTACTAAAATCAAATAGTAAAAGGATGGTAATTAGCCGCTTGTTATTATCTATACCGGATCGTATGTCTTCAGTCAATTTCAGTAGTGCTGTCTGCGTACTATGATGCGGACGGAAACCTGTCTGAGGGGATCGAGGATTTCTTTCGAAAACAAATAAGCTGACATTTGTTCATGCACGATCTTTTCCAGAACCTTGGAGAGAAAGCTAAGAAGGGCAATAGGACGAAAGTCCGTGACTGTAGATAGAATGGCCTTCTTTTTTAATGGTACCAAATGAACTTTCTTCCAGGTACCGGAAGAGATCCCACTCGCGAGGGACGCATTAAAAATGTTAGCAAGAAAAGGAGCGATGACCGGAAGTGCTTTAGCAATAACAC
Source organism: Gastracanthus pulcherrimus (assembly GCA_949152435.1). Taxonomy (NCBI): domain Eukaryota; kingdom Metazoa; phylum Arthropoda; class Insecta; order Hymenoptera; family Pteromalidae; genus Gastracanthus; species Gastracanthus pulcherrimus. The sequence continues at coordinate 63,067,735 of OX424573.1, read as the reverse complement.
TTTGAGGAATTCCGTATTCACCCTTTGCTTGAGAAGAAAAATGCGCTACAGCTAGGACCACATCCAAATAAGTTATCTTACTTATATAATTATATTTTTGAATTATTATAAATGTCAAAACAGTAAACTTTCGTAGTTTTTTTTTTTAATTTTGTTTTACTTATTGTTCTTTTGTAATCTCTTGAATATATTATAATGATTATTTATTCCATTCATTTTAAATATAATTAAGCACTGTGCCATCATACTTCAAGCAAGTGTCATATTATACCTCGACACTTTTAAAAACCGCTATTCTTGAGGTATTTGTAGTTTTGTACTTAAGTGATACTTAAGGGCCTACGATCGCCATAGTTATAGTCGATTAATATACAGTAAATGGGAAGAATTTTCCTCCCTAAATCCGAGAGGTGCGATCGCTTCTTCTTGGCGTCTTCTATGGAATAATATCATTTGTTTACGATGCGCAGCTTCTAGCATGCGTTAGAAGAATACTAAATTTGACTGGTCATGGAGTTAAAAAAACAACGCAAGGTCTGTCGAATGCGCGTGTGCGGCAAATTATTATATAATAATATAGTAATAATAATAATAATATATAATAATACAAATTATTATATTATAATATAGTATTATAATATCCATGCGCGGACATTTCGCACCTTTTTAACACGTTATAAAAACGTTTTTTAAATTTATTCATTTAAACGTTAAAAGGTATTTTGATGTAACCTTTTTAAAACGCTTTAAAAACGTTATGTGCTTTCAGAGATTGTACTTCAACTTAAATGTCATTTTACCTCTTTTGAGATGTTTTATGTTTTGTATCATAACTTTGCTTAAACGTAATGTAATCAAATTTAAATAAAAAAAATTAGAGCTGAATATGTTATCTACAAATGTAAAATTGTTCGATTCTTATACAAATTTGGCAATACAATCTATTGGAGATTTAAAAAAAAAGTTTTATAAATGATAATACGATTTTTCTTCAATCTACAATTATTACACTATTATATAAAAGGTAATTACTACTCAATGACGGGCAAGAGAGTTTTCTTTTTAATATAAGTATTTTGATAACTACATACCAACCACAATAAAGTTATACTAAAATTATATCATGTAAATATATTCCCGTCATTTATTGATGATATTAATAATAATAATAATAATAATAATAATAATGATAATGACGATGACGATGACGATGACGATGACGATGACGATGACGATGACGATGACGATGACGATGACGATGATGATGACGATGACGATGACGATGACGATGACGATGATGATGATGATGATTTTTTTTTGTAGGGAGGGGGAAATCTTTTTGAGACCTCAGGGAACCGACCCCCTGGTATGTGAGACTCACCATTGAAGGCATACCCACTAAAACCCACCCCCTCAGTGCAGACCCGCCGACTGCGCTCTGTGACCTGCAGTCGCAGACCGGAGGGGACCTCCTCTCAGACTGGCCGTTACATCCACCCCGGACCGTTTACGAAGGATAATAAGATGTGATCACAAGTGAAACCTAATGATTTTAGATGAAATTATAGATGTATCATAGAAAAACACAATTTTTCAATGCATCACGTTTTAAAAAATTGCCTATTACCCATTCTAATTTTAGTATATCATGGGGCACATAAATGCTACACGGATCATTTTCTTTATTTTTTAGTCAACAATAAATATTGAATTTCAAATCGATTATTTACAGCACGGCGCCTACGATCGGAGTGGCTGCTACTCCGATTGAAAGTGTAGACTCTGATAGCCCATTTTTGTGCAGCTCCTAAACTCCCAGTGTAGGAGGCGCGCCGATCTTCTCTCAGTGTACGAGCACTTCCGCTCTTCCACGGCCTACTGGTACACGCGGAATTCTCGCAGAGGGAGGTTCTTCTTTCTATTACTTCTTTCATATCTTAAATCAATTTTTCTTTTCAATTTGTGCCCAAAGTTTTACTCTGATTTGCATGTACCTTTCGTTCCATGTCAGAAGGTTATTTATAAAAATATCTGTTCCTGCTAACTTATTTTTGTTTTGCATTATTTTCTTCTTTTCTGGCCAACGTTTACACTCCACGCACATTATGCTGTTTTACTTTCCTCTGATTTCCTATGTGTCGTTAATTTCTACTTATAACTCTAGCGTACCCACAAACCACTTTTTCTCATTTCTTTTATTAACCTTCTTTTAAGTCCTTTAGCCCAAACACTATTATGTTATTTTGTCTTTAACTTCTTTTTCTTTATGTCTTTTCGCGCATAAATCCTCAACAGATGCATCGATTTCGATAATTTCTTTTTATCTCATAGAGTCTGTTTTACTTGCAGTTCCATACAAATTTCGACTCAGTGCTGGGCCAATACTACTATGTACTGACTAATTAAACAGTTTCTGACTTCAATGTTTCCGTTATTGTTTCGTAAATTTTGATATATAACTTTTTTCCAGTTGTACCAATTTCGATAATTTTATTTTCTTATTTGGTAGAGTATGTTTTACTGGTGGTCTTATACAAATTTTAAATCAGTATTGTGCCAATACTACCAGTATTGCAGAAATAAAAATGTATTGTCATCGTACACTCGACGTGAAAAATATCTGGTCAAATGCGTTTGAAATTTTTTAAAATCCGCCAATGAAGTTAGTGAAAACGTGTGTTCCATCCAATGAAATCCAATAAAATTGCAGTATTTAAAAAAAATTCAAACTCTTTCGACCAGATATTTTCCACATTGAGTGTACATATGTACATATCTATGTTACTTAAGAACACTTAAAAGAGTTAACTAATTTTTTTTTAATTTTAACCGACTTAATAAACATACACCTCTAAAATGTTTAGAAAAATATTTTCTGTAATAACGGAGTTGAGAAAATAATAGGCTCAATCAAATGTTTATTATTTTTATATATAATACAAAGTCAACATTTATTACAACTTTTTGGAGTTGGCACAAAAATTTTCAGCAAATTACTATATGGTTGATTCCGCCATAAGAGGTTCTTTTCAGGAGCCGGGAATTAAAAATAAGATATTTCATGTAGCTATTCCCTGATCCTATGTCTACAATCATAACCCCCAAAATTAGCATAGTATTGAGTTAGAGCGCTACAGATGTCATTATTGATTATTTAAATTCGTTTTTATACTTTTTTCGATTGACGGAGGGGACATTTTTCAAGTAAATTTAAAATGCATTAAGATTATCTTGAATAAGGATGGTGAGGTAGATTTTGTTGATCTTCCCGAGGTTAGGACTAACTTCGGGAAGATCAACAAAATCTACCTCACCATCGTTGAAAACTACTCCGAGGAATAACGTCATATTAGAGCTTCGTCTCTAATTACATATATTGAATAAGGGCTGTGAAATAGTGAAAATGATCTGAATGAACTTATAATTCAGATACTAAGTAATTCAATTGTATACAAATTACATATAATATACATTGTATTTACATATACACAATCTGTAATGGAATTTAACTATATATTTCGAACAGTGTAAATTTAACAGTGATATTTTATTCTATCGAGTCAAACGAAACATAAATTAAATTTTTTAATGTTTGTAACATCTTGAAATATTTCTAAATGATCTTGTTTACACTTATAACTTAATATCTCTATCTTCTTTTCTATTCTCTATTTTTTCTATATATAAAAATACTTGTCCTGACTGACTGACTGACTGATTCATCAATGCCCAGCCAAAACCACTCATCCGATTAACTTGAAAATTTGTGAGTACCTTCTACCCATATAGTAGGTGCTCACTAAGAAACGGTTTTTTGAAATTCCACCCCCAGCGGATGGAAAGGGTTAAAATGTGTTTTTTCGATTTTTTACTATATTTCTGCGGGAAAAGGAGATTTCGAGACGGTTCTCGCGGCAAAAAGTCTGGAATAACATCAGGAAAAAAGCAATTTCTGGGTTTTTCGGAATTTCACCCCCAGGGGGTGAAATGCGTCGAATATGCATTTTTCGTATTTTCACTATATTTCTGCGGGGAAAGAGATTTCAGGATGGTTATTGCGGCATTATATCTGGAATATCATTACTCAGAAAAAAATTTCTTAACTTTTCAAATTTCACCCCCAGGGGGTGAAATGCGTCAAATGTGCATTTTTTCCAGCTGTACTATATTTATGTGGGGGAAAGAGATTTCAGGATGGTTCTTGTGGCATCATATCTGGCACGACATTAGGAAAAAAACAATTCGAAAAAATCACACCCTCCGTGTGTGCAAACGGTTGAAACGCTTCTTCCATTTCTTACTAAATTTTCGCAGAGAAAAAAATTTCAGTATAACAGAACGAGACTGTTTCCGTGTCGTAACTTTCGAAATGATAATACGAAGGGAACGTGCAGTGTTGATATCTCTCAGATGGCTACGCTGAGCTTCAACCACAAGAGAAATAATCGAGTCTCATTATATATAGTGGCGATGAAGCCTTGAAAAGGCATTAGGAGTCTGAGAACTCTAGCCTATTGTGAGTAATATCACGGTTTTCCTTCGTTGTCACGATGATTGTGGAAATATTGAGCATAAATGGCGTTATGACGCCACATAAAGTAGTTCCCATGTTGGCGGATGGTGCTTGCCTCTTCAATGCAATATCTTTTCATCTGTACGACACTCAAGTTTTGTCTCGGGAGATTCGTATTCAGATTGTAGATCATATTGTTAACAATTGGCAATATTTTTCGATCATGTCTCATGATGATATAGGAAATAATTATAGAAATTCTGAGGAATACTCGATCGATATGTTAAAACATTCCACTTATGGAAGTTTATGCGAGTTAGTAGCTGCTGCACAAATGTTTGGTTTCACTTTTGAGGTATATCGCAATGGACATCTGTATGAAAGATTCGGTGTAGAAGGAAGTCCCATTAAGAGACTTCGTTTCACATTAGACTTATCAAACGGACATTTTGATGTTTATTTACCTTGCAATGACGCTACAACTGTTCAAAATATTTCTGATAAAATAACGAGTCCCGCAAAGCGTATGGAAATTTCTGATCCAATATCCAGTTCTGCTAAGCGTAATAAGAAACGTCGTGCAAGATTCATAAATAACGTAAGGAAAAATCAACTCAAAAGAGCCGCTAAAAAATATCAGATGAATCATCCGGAAGTTCATAGAATCGCTGCTTCTTCTTATCAGCAAAATCATCCGGAAGCTCATAGAGCCGCTGCTTCTTCTTACCAGCAAAATCATCCGGAAGCTCATAGAGCCGCTGCTTCTTCTTACCAGCAAAATCATCCGGAAGTTCATAGAGCCGCTGTTAGTGTTTATGAACAAAGCCGTCCAGGATTACGCTCAGAAAGGCGCTTACTTCCATGGAAGATTAAAGCTCTTTCCGGAATGAAATACGATCCAGAGATATCATATGAAACCGATAAAACTGTATCCATCGGCACTATGAGTCACAAATGCAAACACTGTGGCGCTTTAAAGTATAAAACTGAGCCACCTGGAATGTGCTGCAGTGCCGGCAAAGTGCAACTGCCACCTACTTTGCGTCTTCCCGAACCACTTTTCAGTTTGATCATGGGATCTCACCCGGACCATGTACATTTCATGGACAGGATTAGAAAATATAATAGCTGTTTCCAAATGACATCTTTCGGAGCCAAACAAATCAAGGAACATGGATTTATACCTACTTTCAAAGTACAAGGTCAAGTGTATCATTTAATTGGTGGTCTACAACCTTTGCCCCAACAAAATCCTCAATTTCTACAGATTTATTTTGTTGGAGAGGATGAAAAAGAGGTACGTATAAGATCTGGTCACATCCCTGACGTACGCCAGGATCTGGTAAAACAACTGCATACGATGTTGCATCGTTATAACTCCTACATAAAGGATTTGAAGACTACTCTCGAAAAAATACCTCAAAATTGTAAAAACTTCGAAGTTGTAATTCATGCTGATATGAAACCAGCCAATGCTCATCGTGGCCGATATAATGCTCCAGCAGCAAGTGAAGTTGCATTGGTCATAGTTGGGCAGCAGTTTGAAAAAAGGGATATTGTATTACAAAGTCATGATGATAAGTTACAAAAAATAAATGAGGTGCATCGTTCGTATGATGCCTTACAGTATCCTTTACTGTTTTGCCGGGGTGAGGACGGTTACTCTGTAGATGTTTATCAGATCGATCCAAAAACAAATTTACCTCTTTAAAAAAAACAGTATCTGCAATGAATTTCTATTCATACCGCATCATGATCCGAGAATCAGAGATCAACCATTTACTGTACTGTCGATCTCTCTTTAATCAATTCTTAGTATATATGTACGCGAAAATTGAAACAGAACGATTAAACTTTATTCGTAACAACCAGGCGCAACTTAGAGTAGACAATTATATGCACCTAAAAGATGCTATTGGAAGACAAGATACCGATGTCGCCGAACTAGGTCAGATGGTAGTGCTTCCATCGTCTTTTACTGGATCACCACGGTATATGCATGAAAAGGCCCAGGATGACGTACGTCCGCAATTTTGGTCGTCCGGACTTATTTATAACATTTACGTGTAATCCCCGATGGAGCGACATTACAGAAGCATTACTACATGGCCAAAAGTCTTACGACCGGCATGATATCATAGCTAGGGTCTTCCACTTGAAAGTGAAATCGCTTATAGCATTATTAACGAAGGGTGAATTATTTGGAGAAATGAAATGTTACATGTATTCTGTTGAATGGCAGAAGCGAGGTTTACCTCACATACATATTTTATTGTGGCTTAAACTACGTTTCACTCCAGATCAGATAGATGATGTTATTAGCGCAGAAATACCAGACCCAGCCGAAGATCCTCTTCTTTATGAAATCGTCAAGGCCAACATGATCCACGGACCTTGCGGTAGCTTAAATAACAGGTCGCCTTGCATGAAAGAAGGTTGTTGCAGCAAAAAATTTCCTAAAGAATTTCTGCAAGAAACTCAAACAGGAGATGATGGATACCCAAAATATCGACGTAGGAAACCAGAAGATGGTGGTTTTATTGTTGAAATCAATGGCATCACCATTTATAACCGCTGGGTCGTACCATACAATCCTGTTCTTTCGCGGATTTTTGAAGCTCATATCAATGTGGAATACTGCAACTCTGTTAAATCGATAAAGTATGTTTGTAAATATATCACCAAAGGCAGTGATCAGGCTGTATTCGCTATAGAAGATAAAAAAGACGAAGTTAAAATTTATGAAAGTGGTCGATATATCAGTAGTTCCGAGGCAGTATGGAGAATCTTAAGTTTCCCTATTCATGAAAGATTTCCAACAGTCTTTCACCTCGCTGTTCATTTAGAAAATGGTCAACGCGTCTACTTCGATCAAAAAGATTCTAATCGCTTGAGGAATATCATAAATCATACTCCTAAAACTACACTTCTTGCATTTTTTGAATTATGCCAGGTAGATAGTTTTGCAAGAACGCTTCTTTACGTTGAAGTTCCATCTTATTACACATGGAAGAAAAATAAATTTGAAAGAAGAAAACGTGGGGATGATGTCAGTGGCTGGCCTGAAGTAAAGAAAGATACGGCTCTAGGTAGAGTATATACCATCCACCCTAATAACTCTGAGTGTTATTATCTACGCCTTTTGCTTCACGAAGTTCGAGGTCCAAAATCTTTTTTGGAATTGAAAACTGTTGATGGCATTGTACAACCTACATTTCAGGCAGCGTGTAAAGCCTTAGGTTTATTAGAAGACGAAAAGCACTGGGATGCAACTTTGGAAGAAGCAGTACTTTGTGACTCTCCACTCAGATTGCGAAATTTGTTTGCGGTTATGTTATTATTTTGTCATTTATCTGATGCTTCAAGTCTTTGGGAAAAGTACAAAGATCATCTTTCAGAAGATATTCGGCGTGAAATGGAAGCTCACTTACAAGATGGGATCATGAACTCAATGTTGAGTAAAATTTATAATAAATGCTTAGTTTGTCTGGAAGATAGTTTGTTGTCAATGGGTGGTCAATGTCTGCAGCAATATGGTCTGCCTCAGCCATCTAGAGATGAGTTATTTCTACAAAACAGAGACTATATTCGAGAAATCAGTTACGATACGAATGCTCTGGAACAAATTATAACTGATAGCGAAATTTTACTGAACGATGAACAGTCTCACGTTTACAGAATAATTTTAGAAAGCGTCGAGAAAAGTAGCGGTCAAATGTTTTTCCTTGATGCTTCTGGAGGAACCGGTAAAACATTCCTCATTAATCTTTTACTTTCGAAAATAAGAAAACACAACCGTATAGCCTTAGCTGTTGCTTCTTCAGGAATTGCAGCTACATTGCTGCAAGGAGGTAAAACGGCTCATTCTACTTTTAAATTACCTTTGAACTTAAATTTTGATCTTTTATCCCTCTCTGATAATTGATCGATAGTTTTTATTTTTCCCTGTACTTTTCTTCTATAATAGCGTTATCTTTCTTCGAGGTAATAAGATTCATATTTGTCTGGATCATTTTGAATTTTCTGTCTTTTTAGTCTCGCCATTTTACGTTGCTTTTGTAATCGTGCGTGTTTTTGACGAATAGTCTCATTCTAAAAATAATATTTATATTTTTATTGAAAATATGATTTATATTCATGGCATTAGTCAGTACGCACAAAAGTTAAAAAGTTATACGTACGTGTTTTGCTTTTAAAACGATCTTTTTCGCTTTCTGAATTTTTAAGGCACGGGTTTTTTTTTCATCCAATATCAATTTTTTGTTTACTGTCGTTAACCGCGTCGATTTTTTGCAAGGATTCATTTTAAGTATATAATATATAATAAAATTATACTATTGTAGTCGACGGAGGGGACAGAAACGGAGGGGACAAATCACCTTTTTGACGAATTATCTTGAAATCTTGAGGCCGCAATATAATCGCCGATTGATTGAAGACTATACCTTTGATGATATGATTTTCCATGTAAATAGCTTTGCAAAATGTTCTTTTAATTCTGAGAATTTTTAGGTGATAGAGGGGACACCTAAATTTTACAGTTGATTTGTTAAACGGAAATGTGTTGAATACGAATACAAGTTCGACCATTCAAATATCTAACCACCACTATTCGAAGGGTATGATCATTATACTTGAAAATTTTCATGGTAGAGGGCGCCAAAATTATTTTCTTTTGGCAAATAGGCGGAACATTTGAAATAATTTAATATTAACCGAAATTGATGGACACTTTTCTATACAGGTGTACGCTTTTTCTAGACTAATAGACATGGTAAGTAACTAACTAATGTCTTATCTTAGATGTTAAAAAGTTATTTCTCAATGTCTAATAGATATAAATGCCCGTAAAAATGCGTATCATAAGAAAGAATTGACAAGAAGGATAGATCCACCGGGCCCTCGGAGATCGCCGGCTTTGAGACGGTCCGTTCAATGTAGGAGAAAGCTGCAGCTAAGAAACAGCAGCAACAGCTACAGAAACAACCTCAGCAGCTGACACAAGAACAACAGCTGCAACGAAATCAGCAACAGCGACAGCAGCTGCGACAACAACTATAGCAGCAGCTGCAACAAAAGAAGACCCCAACAGACAGGACATCGGTGGACAAGAGAAGCGAGAATGCTCAAAATAAGAAGAAGAGAAGGAGGAGAACGCCTACGAAGCGACCCAAGGCTGTCCTTATCCGACCGAAGGATTGAGTCACCTACGTGGACGTTCTCTCAAATGTCCGCGAAAATGTCACAGTAGAGTATCCACCGACTGATATTAAGTGTATCAGGAAAACCAGGGCAGACGACGTCCTGGTAGAGTTGGGCCTAAAAAGCAACAACTAGAAGCTGGGGACTATAGCAGACTCCATCAGGAAGGTATTGGGCACGTCGGGGGCCGTAAAGACCCTGACGCCTAAGACAATCGTGGAAGTCAGAGACCTGGACACCCTTACTACCATGAAGAAGTGGAGACGAGATCAAGAGGATCTTTGACGAAGCAGGAGTCTCAATGGGTGAGATTAGCGTTTCGCTGACCAAGCCCAACAGTAGAGAGCAGCGACTAGCCATCGTAGAGATGGACCAGGAAAAGCCAGAGTTCCTCGTTGAGAAGAATCGCCTGAAACTCGGCTATATGAACTGCCGACTGAGAAGATGACAGCGGGTCCAGCGGTGCTTCAGATAACTGGGTTACGGACATCAAGCGCGCGATTGTCGTGGCCCAGACAGAAGCAAGGCCTGCTACAAATGTGGCGCGGAAGGTCACAAAGGAGCACCCTGCAAGGCTACCGAGGCGAAATGCGTCTTGTGCACTCACCTGAAAGTAGACCAAGTACAGCTGGGCCACACACCGGGCTCAGGACAGTGTAGAGCGTTCCGCGAAACGCTTAGGCAGACCAAAGCCATGCGTTAATGATGGATCAGTTAGACAACAGCCTTCTGACTCAGAGTATATCTGAGACGAAGACTGATGTGCTGCTAATCAGCGTGGTACAAAGACACACTTGGCACAACAGCAATCTACGTGGACCCACGAACCATCAGACTGGACAAACACGGAGCCGGAAGCGGCTTTGTGTGGGTGAGAAGCAGAGACGCAACTTACATGAGCTGCTACTTTACCCCGAACATCCGTATTGAGCAATTCAGACGGAGTCTGGACGAGCTGGAAGACGCGATCCGCGAAATAGAAGTCGAGATCGTAGTACCGGCGACTTCAATGCGCGAGCATTGAAGTGGGGTATACCAGTGCCGGACAGCAGAAGAAAGTCCATCATGGAGATGGTATCTAGACTCGATCTTATAATTCTCAACGTTGGGAACACGTCGACATTCAGAAGGGTAGAGGATATTGGGATGATTCCGGACGTGTCTTTGGCATTCGAAAATCTAGCGCGTAGAGCGTCGGATTGGAGGGTAATGGAAGATTACAACGGAAGCGATCACCAACACATCACCTTTCAGCTGCGCGATAAATCCCAATCGCAAAGAGTCGCGACAAAGCCACCCCGATGGAATCTGGCGAGGCTGAACACGGAAAGACTAGTCGAGGTACTGCTCGAAGGACAGGGAAGACTATGCGTCTCATTTACCGAGCCTGCAACGTATCCATGCCGCGCAAGGGATCACGACATGGAAAACGCCCAGCTTATTGGTGGTCGAACGAAATAGCGCAACTCAGAGCGGAAGCGAAACGCCTTAGAAGAAGGGCGCAAAGAATGAGATACGAAAGGGAGGCAGCACTGTTGTCGCTGTAGCACAAAGCAGCGCGCAAACAGCTCCGACGCGAGATCAACCGAAGAAACGCACAGTGCTGGAAGAACATGACGGAGGAAGTCAATCGGGACGCGTGGGGCTTGGGCTACAAGATCTCTATTCTCCATTGAGGAATTGCGGATCGCCGCCAAAATGATGCGGAGCGGAAAGGCGTGTGGGCCCGACGGGGTAGCATCTGATATATTGAAGACCATCACGGTGAGAGCACCTGCTCTATTGCTGAGCATGTACAACCCGTGCCTAAAGGCGGATGTCTTTGGGACTCCCTGAAAGGTCGCATTTCGCGTTGATCAGCAAAGGTAAGGAAGGTGATCTCCGGCTTCCGTCATCTAACAGGCCACTGTGCATGTTGGACCACGCAGTGAAGCCCTATGAGAGGTTGCTCAAACCACGGCTACACGGAGCTGTGCAGGCTGCCGGCGATTTAGCTGACAACCAGTGCGGCTAGTTCGGTTGGGAAGGAGAGCATGGACTGGAAATCATTTTTGCAGGAACATCGCGCTTCTCGTTACGCTAGACGTTAAGATCGCCTTCAACTCGGTCAGGTGGCCAGACATCTTGGACGCGTTGATCGAGTTCAGTGTCTTAGAGTACCTCATGCAGGTGTTAAGGAACTACTTAAAGGACCGTATCCTCCGCTACGAAACATAAGAAGGCCAACGCAAGAAATATTTCAGCGCCGACGTAGCACAGGGGTCAATCTTCGGCCATGATTGTTGGAAGATCCTGTACAATGCCCTGTTACGACTCGAGCTACGGGAAGGAATGTACTTGGGACTTTGAAAAAGCACAATATTTGCTGAACCAGGCGATGCGCAGTATCTCGCGCTGGATGGGGGAACACGGTCTCGACTTGACAGCCGCTAAGACAAAGATCGTGCCCTTCACTGGCAAACGGATTGAGACCATCTTCACCATGTATGTGAGAGATGCAGAGGTTTCGACATGGAGGGAGGCTATGCATCTGGGACTCAAACTAGACACTAAGCTTACTTTCTTTCGGCACCTAGTGTACGCAGTGGATAAAGCGACGAAAAGACTGCACAGTTGTGCCGTCTCATGGCGAACACAAGTGGACCGAAGGTGAGCAAGCGTCGACTTCTCATGTCAGTCACTACATCCATCTTATTGTACGGTTCTGACATATGGGCCGATGCAATGGAGAAGGACTTATACCGGAATCGACTCACTTCCGTTCAGCATAGAGGAGCTCTCAGAGTATCTAGCGCCTATCGCACGGTCTCGGGACCCGCAGTGCTCGTTATTGCGTGAATCATCCCGATCGACCTACAGGCGGCGGAGCGCAAGCGAATCTACGAACGGAAGAAAACAGGAGATGACAGCACAACAGTCCATAGAGAGGAACGGGAACGCACTTTGGAAACGTGGCAACAGTCCTGGACAACCACGACCAAAGATGAATGGACAGCAAGGCTGGTAGACCAGCCGGCCCCTTGGATTAACATAGACCATGTGGAGGTAAATTACTACCTGACCCATGGGTACTTCTGCTTCTACCTCCGTCGTATGGGGAATATTCAGAGCCCGAGTTGCATTTTCTGTTTCGCTGATCGCAACGATGCGTTTCACACGTTTTTCGTCACCGAAAAGTGGAACGAAGAAATGGCAGCTCTTTTTCGTCGGATAATTCACACCGGAGACGATCGTGGGCGAAATGACGTCCGCCGAGAGTAAGTGGTCCGCCATGACCACTATGGCGGACGACCCCATAGAAATGGATGGGTTGGGAGATGATAAGACATTCCCTTAACCGGAAGACGTACAAGTTCTCTCATTTTATAAATGTCGCGGGGAAGGTTAGGGAAACGTCTCTTTTCCGGACGGAGAGGAAATGCGCCGGTTTGAATATGCGTCTAAATGAGACGGGTTAGATCTGACGGCCCTTCGGGGGATTTAAAATTATAAATTTTTAAATTTGTTTAGGTCAAGGCAGCAGCGGTTGTCGAGACGATACTAGAATGGCACCACCCTGAGGTAATGTGATACACGGCATAAGGGTGGGTTCCATCAGAAGAGGAAAGGGAGGTAGGTTTTAGTGGGTCGGTTTGCGATGCAAAGGCTGGGTAGTTTTTCCGCGTTTTTGTTTATTTTATTTTTCGTCCTATATTATGCATACGGCAGATACATCCCCAACCAGCCGTACACTATTCGGCCGTGCGGACGAAGTCGAGTGTACCTTAGATGGCATTTTCTACCCCCCTCGAAAAAAAGAAAGAAATATATAAAACTTTGATGTATCTAATATACGTTAATACTATTTTGAAGCAATAATAAAAAATATTTGCATGAAATTGATCTTTTGTATTGATAACTTATGTAATGAGATAAAAAACTTAATCCAACGGGTTTGAATTTAAACTTTGTTTCATATAAAAATATTATTCTGATCTAACGTTATGAACAATCAGAAATAGTGAGGAAAAAGTTCAGCTTTTTAAATTGAGTAGATTTCCATGCATTTTTTGTCATCTCTTTTGATTGTTCATAACCCTGCAATAGAATAATATATTTATGTGAAACAAACCTTAAATTAAAGCTCTTTTAGTCAACTATTATACCTTATTACATAATTTTTCTAACAAAAAAACTTGCAGAGTTGCAGATGATTCAAAGTATAGGTACTACTTTTTACTGAAATAACGCATATTTTAAATACTATAGGGCACATCTTGACCCTACGGGCCTTTGAGATGAAATTACAGGTGCTATAGGCATAATTGTAAGGTACCAGAAATGACTTCGAAAACAAGCCTCATCGAAAACCGATTCCCATAGATTACGGACTCTCTTTGTGAGTTATAATTGTTGGGGTTAGAATGAAAGTGGTGCAAGTCACATTTTTACTTCCTCCTAAAGAAAGCTTTGTAATAGTAGAAAGAAGTTTTCTTAAGAACATATTAGAAATATGTTTTGGGCCAATTGGAATCAAATTACACTATTTTTATCGAAAATCTCCGTACGGATGTGTGCGTGTGTGTGTTCGTGCATACGTTCGTGCGTGCCTGCATGCGTGCGTGCGTGCGTGCGAGCGCGCGCGCTTGTGTGTGTGTGTGTAGCACCATATCTCGAGTAATCCCCAGTTAAATTTAATATTTCACGGCTCAATTTTTTTTGTTTATTTTTAAGGAGGGCGACTCAAAAATATTTTTTTTTGTTTTGATGCGTTTTTGTTTTCTATCGGTTTATCGATTTTTGAGTTTTCGTTTTTCGGTTTGTTTAATACCTTAGAAATAATAGCATCGATTTAGTGATATTGCATTTGAAAGAGCTTAAATTACCTACCTTTCCTGACCCGAATTTTTTAGAAGCTACTTCCCTCTTTCTTTTATATACAGAAACGTCATGTATTTTTGTAATCGGTTATATCTCGGAAATATATTATGGAAATACATTGAAAATAACTGAGATGATCAGTAAAATAGATTTCATTTTGTAAAAAAAATTGATTTTCTATGTCGAACGATAACTTGTGTAAAACGGCATTATTCTTTTTGAACATTTCTAGAAAGGTAGCTTTTAACTATCTCTTGGCTGACTTCTTTGTCCAGATCATGAGGACTTTTATTTTTCAAGATATTTGAGGTTACGTTCTTTTTCAAACTTTTTTTGGATCGCTTATATCTCAAAACGTCGTGGTCATCGTTTTCAACTAGGACTCATTTTCATTTTTTAATGCGGTTTCGGAATGAAAAATAAATTTTAAGATTCATCGAGTCGGTCTTGTCTAACCGCGATTTTTCAATTTTACGTGATTCTGATATAAATGAGGTAAATTAATGTGGTATGTAAAAATAATGTGATCGCTTCAGTGTAAATACATTTGGAAGAGAACAAAATTATCCATCTTTCGCGACACGTAATTTTTTATAAGATATTTTCCTTCTTTTGTTGTTACACGATAACATATTCTTTTTTAAGCGACGATTTTTCGGAAACGTATGATAGAAAATCTTTATAAATAAATTAAGATGGAAAAGCTTTCCATTATCTTTTGGAGTCCTAGTTGAGCTCTTTGACCAGAATATGCGATCCCTTATTATCAAGATTGCGATTGTTTGGTATTTATACGGGTCATAGGTTCTACAAGCTGGGTGCAGCTCCACGCTGCACGTGTATGATCAGTTGTAGGCACAAGATACGCCGGTTCGCTTGCTTTTCCAATCAGCATGTGCGACTAAAGGTCGCACTTCAATTTTGGTCGGGGCCCGGCTGGCCACTTGTAATGCGCACAGTATACGCGGCCGCGTAGACGGCGGCAGTTTAAAGGAGAGGAGAGTTTCAAAGATAACGCCCAATAGTTTCAGTCGAACTACGAACGGGGTTTATTGACTTTAACACATTTACAGTTATACGACACCCGTGGTGTTGTGGAAGGCAATCCCGCAGGGGGCAAGAGAGCAGGGGGTTGGCTCGCGCGGATCGAGTAGAGGAGAGAGACGGAGATCTGAACTTACAAGAAGGATGTAATCCCGGCCTGATCTCGCAGCCGCTCGCTTGTAGTGGACCCTCCGCTGTATCTCTCGGCCGAAGTTGTAGCCTGCTTCTGTGACGACAATCTCGTACAAAATGTGTCTTTCGCACCGAACGTACTCTCGGATCGAGGAGCGAAGCGGAACTGATTACGTGCGCGAGGGCTGACCTTGACCTAGCCCAATGTATCTCTTACTCGGCCGAAGGCTTGGGCCGCTTCTCTCTCTCTCTCTCTCTCTCTCTCGCAACAAACTAGGGGGCGGGCTGGTCCTGTACATTCATAACTCATTCAAGGCCAATTTAATATGCAGTTCACCAACCACACAGGAGGGCAGGCCATTTATACCTGAATACATAATGTGTAGTGTTCAGCAGGGCAGCCTTCCCCGTCTTTGTTGCTTTGGTATACAGACCACCAACACGTACCGTTTTTACAGGGCTATGACTTAACAGACAAACTAACAACACATACGCAAGACTTTAGTCATAAAATTATTATGGGAGATCTGAATGCGAACCTACTCGGAACGTCAGCCGATGCAAGATTTGTCAGGCGGTTGGCTGATGATCTCAACCTTCAAATAGTTGATCATGGTGCGACTCATCATCTCACAGATTCTCACACATGGATTGATGTGATCTTGACAGATAACAATGACGTTGTACTGAGCAGCGACAATCAGCCGGCGCCTTTTCCCAGTCTTCATAACATCATAGAGGTCGAGATTGGGGTCGAAACTGCTGCATCCCTTGTGGCTGAATCTTTCAGCTTCAGGGATTTTAAATCGATCCAGCAAGGCGACCTCCTGTCTCACCTAGCTGACTGTGATTGGTCGCCGATTGATGGTCCCGCAGCGGGTGTAGACAATCAATTAGAGTGCCTCAGTGTCAACCTCATGAATGTGATAGATAAAATTGCGCCGTTAAAAGAATTTACACCGAAAAAGAAAATGAATCCACCATGGGTTGATCCTGAACTGACACTTTTATACAAAAAACGTGTCTCTGTACGAAGACAATATGCTCGGACCAAAGACAACAGACTGTGGCGGGAGTATCAGAGCCTTGCAGCAGAAGCTGAATTATGAACTAAGGAAACAAGAGAAAGTTTTTTGCAAAATAGAATTTTTTAAGCTATTTATAATAAGAAAGACATCTGGAAAGAGCTCAAGGCTCTGGGCCTTCAGCCAAAGACAAAAGAGGAGCTTCATGGTTTCTCGCCGGAAGAGCTCAATGCTCACTTTGCAGGGGTGTCGATTTCACAAAGTAAAAGTGATGAAGAACTTGACAACGTCTTGACCACTGCCAGTGATGACGGCTTTGTTTTCCGAGAAGTCAGCTTCTCGGACGTGGTCCTGGCTATTGCCCATTTCTCGTCGCAGGCTAGAGGAGAAGACGGCATCCCCCAAAGTATAGTGGTTAAGGCTCTTCCGTTTGTGAGAGGTCATATTGTTAAAATCTTTAACTCCTCTCTGTCCAGTGGCATTTTTCCGGGAACTTGGAAGGGAGCTCAGTTGGTGCCTTTGAAGAAGAAGCCTGTCCCATCTACGGTGTCAGATTTCCGACCAATTGCCCTACTGAGTTTCCTTTCTAAGGTCCTTGAAAAAATAGTACACGACCAAATAACTGACTTTTTAAACAACACTTTGGACCCGATGCAGACTGGTTTTCGATAGCATCACAGAAAGCACTGCTAAAACTAACGGAAGACATAAGATCAGGCATTAACAACAACAAAAAACTATTGACTATTTTGTTGATGTTTGATTTTAGTAAGGCATTCGACACCATCTCACACACTAAACTGCTGCGTAAGCTGATGCGCATGGGTATCTCCAGGAGTGTTCTCCTGTGGCTTAAGTCATATATAATGCTTCACCAATCTTGGCGTTGTACTGGGCTCAGTCCTGGGACCCTTGCTTTTCAGCCTTTACATAAACGACTTACAAGACGCACTAGACTTAGATGGTGTAGAACACATAGTATGCGCTGAAGACCTGCAAACCTACACTTAAGTGACTCTGGAAGGTCTTTGTGATGGTATCGGTCGCGTGTCGGCTGTAGCACGAGCAGTGTCGAATTCGGCATCGTTATCTGACCTGCGCCTCAATGTCGGCAAGACAAAGGCGATTATCTTTGGATCTGATCACAACATCAAACAGGTTCAGAGCCTTGACTTGCAAGGCATTGAGATACAGACCGGCGTACACGTTACCTTTGTCGATACAGTTACCAACCTCGGCGTAGTGATGGATGGAAGGTTAACATGAAAGCCGCAATTGAATGCGGTCAGTAAGGAAGTTAATAGAGCTTTCTATAGTCTGAAATTATTCCGTTCTTGCACCACGGAGATACTACGGAAGCAGCTGGTATGTGCACTGGTACTACCTCACTTAGGCTATTGCTCAGTGGTTCTTCTTGACGTGTCAGGGGAGCTTCAGACACGGCAACAACGTTTACAGAATTCATGTGTGAGATACATATGTGGTGTTAGACGTGATGAGTATATCACCTCCTACAGGGAAAGACTGGACTGGCTGGATCTCAAGGTGAGGAGGAAGTATTTGATGGGGCTGTTGCTTTACAAAGCGGTTGTCATGCGGCAGCCACCATATCTTACTGCCCTCTTTAAAAAAAACTAGGCCAGGACTTCAGGTAGGGGTGGTGCGAAGGAGCTCTCGGTTCCGGGGTCGCGCACCGATAGGAGCCTATTCTCGTTCATAGTTCAAGGTGCGCACCTCTAGAATTCGCTCCTAAGCAGTGTGAGGTGCCTGCCATCTTTTTGGAAATTTAAAACGGCGTTAGGCACGCACCTTAAACAATTACATGGTGACGGGAATACACAGAAGTGAACTTTTCGAATATTGATTAATAAATTATTTTGTGAATTTCTGTGTAGTCCTAATCTAATTCTAGTATTTATTTAGTTTATTTATTTATTTAAATTATTTATTTATTTATTTAATTTATTTAAATTTATTTATTTATTTATTTAATTTATTTATTTAAATTTATTTATTTAATTTATTTATTTAAATTTATTTATTTATTTATTTAATTTATTTATTTATCTAACTTATTTATTTATTTGATTTAGTTATTTATTTAATTTATTTATTTACTAAATTTATTTATTTAATTTATTTTACGTGTTAAGTGTTAAGTATGAATGTATTTATTAGCGTGAATTGTAAGTGTCATATGAATGAGTGTGTTTTTATTTTTTTGACGTGATCGATTTACGTACAATTTTTCGTAAAGTGTGTGTATGGATTCCTTTTATTTTTATCGTATTTTGTTATCTTTATTATATTTATTTTATTATGTATTGACGAAGCGTATTCTGTGATGTGCCATTTGACTATGACTAGTTCATTATATTTAGATTTTATAAACTGACGAACTGTTACAGCGAATAATGTTATTTTTTATATAAGAAACGCAATAATTGAATGTTAAATGTGAGATAACAAATGTATAAACTGACTGATATTTTAATTATTTTAACTATACATGTACATACAATTGTAAGAATTTCGTCATTGATGAATAAATAGTATATCTATCTATCTATCTATTTCTCTCACAGCCCCTGAGCGCACGGTCGTGCGCTTCACGTCGGCTGCTATCTCTCTCTCTCTCTTTCCTCCGAATGCTTGCTATAGTACATGATATTGTAATACATAACATGTGAGATGTATGGCTTTCGCCCGGAGAGGCGTTGTGACGTTTTAGAAGGGAGTGCAATAATTGCATGAGCAATAAATCGGTCACAACTCCCCTTTCCCAGACGTTGGGTAGCCGACCATGCGGTTCAGCTCTCCATAATCTTCGGCTATACGGGCGAATTATGTGCAAAAAAAAACAAGATAATACGACATAATCATAGTATTAATAATAAAAAGATCAGTCATATGAAGTATGACATTATTACGTAACATTAATATATATATATCTAGAAAATCAAGGTTTTTCTAGGGTATTTGTATTTTAAGAAAAGATAGATCTATCAAATATATAGTTGAATATATTTATTAAGAAATAAAACCTCCTACTCGCTTTTGATTCGGTCGGCAACCAGTTACCTGATCGGTCGGTACATAATTTTGTACAGGATTGCAGAAAAAAAAACATAATCTTTGAAATGAATGAAAAATGATAAAAAAAATGAGTAGTTATGTAGGTGAGAACGACGAAGGGTGAGGTCACTCAGCGGGGAGGTGTTTCTAAGTTGCCTGTTTCTTGCGGCCGTAGTTATGATGTGTTCCATGGACGTCGAAGTTTGAGCAGTCCTGCGGGTTCCTCACTCCCGACTCTGCTCATGTAGGACATTTCGGACCGGCTTCTAAGTAGCGCCTTCCTGTCACTTTGGTCTGGCGTTTCCTCACTCTTCGCTCCGTGAACTCAGCGTTGAGCTGGGCTTTTTTGGCCTCCTCGTCTGCTTGACAGAGTTACCTCTGGGTCCTTGTTGCTTCGGCTGTTAGCCGTCCCTCTCTCTTTGGTCCTGCGCTTCTCAAGCTACTCCTCGGCTTTCAGGGCCTTTCAATCGTCCGCTATTTTGATCTTCTTGCGATGATTTTCGAAGACCTGCCTCTCCTTCTCCTCATCGCTGTTGACCGCGGATACGGCCTCCGCCGAGTCGGGTTCTCCCCTGTCAGCCTGTACTGAAAACCCCGAGCTCTCGTTCGCCGGGTTGTCGGATGGATTCGCCATGTCCCAGTTGCAGAGGCTTGCACTGTTGGCAGACCGTGCAGTGTCGCACGTATTTTCCTGCATCTTTATGCATCGTCGGTCAGTAGTATACGAGCTTTATACGCTGGTACGTCTTATGGCGGCCAAGATGGCCCGCCGTTGGCTAATCATGATATTCGTAAAGTGTCTGTAGCCTTTGCTTCCGTGGAAGGACTCACTTCCACGCATCCTCGTCCTCAAAAATATCCAAGGGAATCGTCTGGCCGATAGGAAGAAAGCCGGCCGCCTACTACGTTCCACCATGGAAAATCGAGGGGCTTCTCTCTTACTTGATTTCTCTTTTAAGTTTACCAAGTGTCGCTTGTCGGCTCGTCGAGCTGGATGCAGGCTAGGACTTCGCTCTCGTCTTCGTGGATACGTGAGAGCGCATCAGGCACGTCATCCAGCTTGCCGTTGCGGTGTACCACGGAATAATCGTAGCCTTGAAGCTCCAAAGCCCATCTGGGGCAAATGTTGCGCAAATTGCACAGTCATTGTAAGCTGCTAAGACCGTCACAACTTTAAAGTGGTATCCGTCCACGTGCAGAACACTTTCCTCACCCTCAATCCACGGCATAAGCACGGCCCCGAGCCCTGTATTTGAGGTGTCGGTTTATTGATCGAAGTACGGCCGATGTAAAATAGGAGCCGAGGGAAGGAGCGTTTTTATCGGCTCAAATAAGCTTTGCTGCTTTTCGCCCCATACGTATTTCTTTCTTTTCCTCATCAGCTGATTCAAAGGTTCAGCTAATGTAGCAAATTTTACGAGGAATATACGGTACCACGACGCCATACCCGAAAATCTGCGCAGTTGCTTGAGCGTATTTGGTGCAGGGAACTCCATAATTGACTCAATTTTGTCCGGACCCGTATGAAATCCGTCACGATTTACGAGTGCTCCAAGGTATTTCACCTTCTCTCGGCAGAACACACTTTTCTCCCGAATAATGGTGAGATCGACTCGTTTGATTCTTTCGGGCACCAACTTGGGCATTCCCATGTGCTCTTTGAAAGTCTCGGTGCAGATGATTATATCATCCAAATAACAGTAACAATACGGCTCAAGGTCTGGAGTTATCAAAGAGTCGAGCAATTCCTGGAAACAGGTGGGTGCGCCCGATAAACCATACGGAAGACGTTTCCAGTGGAAGAAGCCCAAGCCCGGTACAGTAAATGCTGTGATCGGCCGACAATCCTTTTCGACCTTAATTTGGTGATATGCGCTACTGAGGTCGATCATAGAGACATATCTCGCACGTTGGAGTTTACTCAAGATCGTATCCATATATGGGAGGGGGTAAGCGCTCGTACTCGACACAGCATTTACCTTATGTAATCAGTGCAAAAGTGGTAAGTGCCGTTCGCATTCTGAGCGTGTATCTCCTCTTCTATCCGTTTGGAAACTGGATAGTACTTTTGTTTAATCGGTCGACGGGTGTTGACGCGGAGGTCAAACTCTACCAGATTCGTGTAACCAAGCGGCTCTTTGCTGTCTGGTATTACTCTTTCGAGTAATTCTTCGAGCATTTTCTGCTCGCCACTGCCGATATCCGTCAAGCCGATCGATGCGAGGGCAGCGCCATCCGGCACAGGGGTCGTGACTACTTCGAGTTTTACTACCTCATCCGAGTCTGCGACAGTCAGTGTTTCTTCGCTCGGGTTTAGCCGTGCGTTGCCTGCACGTACGAAATTCAACCCAAGTAACGGTCGACATTCAGCTCTGGCATAATCAGGACTGTAAGATATTTTCTTACTCCCACTACCTCGAAAGGTACCTCGATTTTGTCAGTAATGGGCGATAGGCTGCCGTTGACTACGCGCGCGCTTTTCCCACTAACAGGTGTCACTGGGATTGCACACGCACTTGTAATTTGTAAACCAACGGTTCCAATAAACGTACGTGTGGCTCCTGGATCGTACAGCGATCTTTTCCAAGTTTTTGTTGGTACGGATTTATTATTATTCTGAAAGTTTGGCTTTCCTCCATTCTTGGGGAGTGAGAGCTCTTTCTTCCGTTTTCGACCGCTTTTTCTACTGCTGTGGTAAGATCATCCATGTTTATGGCTTGTACGCCATCAATACTTGATAGCGCTTTGGCTTTGTTAACTGCGGGTGGCTTGAATGCCGCCTGAGGCACCACGGACTGGTCGGCTCACAGCAGCTGCTTTCTCGGCCCATTCGGACTGACTTTATGCTCTGCGTCCATTGCCAATCGGAGAAATTCGTCAACGTGCCGGACGTTATGCCGACCGAAAACTCCCTTAAGCTCCTCGGCCATGGTCTCTTACATCAGGTCGAGTTACGCGTCGAGTTCCATAGGCTTGGGTAGCTTGTTTAAGATTATCAAGCAGACGACGTAATCGCGTACCGGCTATTGCGGCCCCTGTACACGCCTTATGACCTCCGACAACAGTTTTACTTGTTGTTGTTGGTTCTCGTTGTAGCAGTGCCTCGCTGACGCACGGAAACCGTCCCAGCAGTACCTATGGTCTCGGTTGAGGTGAGCCCACTATAGAGCCACGCCCGTAAGCAGCTCTGACAGCGAATTCAGCACCTCTCGTTACTGAGGTGTGCTAATTGACGACACTGCTCGACGCGTGTGAGAAACGTCTCGATGCTATTGTCTTTTACATCTGAGAATTTTAAGCACCACTTCTGCATGGTGTCGCCGATATCCCGCAGTTTGTGTCGCTCCACTGCATTTTCCGCTGTCGACCGAGGAAATTATGCGCTTGATAAGTCGTAATTGAGGCGGGGGTTGGCCGTATTTGACACCGGCGGGTCTCCCCTCTCCCAGCCGCCTCCATCTCCCATAAGTTGATCGTAATTAGTTCGCACACATCTTTTATTTTGTGCTCCGACTTTGTTTCGAGATGGATGAGACGAAAATATTGATTGGCGCAATTTCTCGTGTAAGCTCGTACGCAATTTCTCTAAGTACGGATGGCTATCGGGCACTCGTGATGTCTTCTTGGGCAGATCGACAAACACTCGTTGTGCTCATGTAGGATTTTCTCCGAGTGATCGCTCTGTACGCACGGGCGGTATTTCATTGCTTGGTCTTGTACATTCGAGCGGATCTGTGAAGGACATCAGCTCGTCCTGCGGTTCATTTTCAAAGTACCTCGTTGTGAATGTCGAACTGAAATTCATGCGAGGATTTTGTCTTTATTTGCCTGCAGTATCTGCGTTGGTCACACGGTGCTGATTGCCAGCTTTGTATGTGCTGCAGACTGGTGCTGACTGCTACGCCTCTATCTCCGGCTCGCCCAGTAATGACATGGCCGTTTCGCATGACTTTCCGAACATATGTATGTATTTTTCCTTTTCTAGAACGGCCTGTTCATAAGATTCTGCCACCTTTCAAGGTACTCTTTACATAAAGCCGTCTTCGAGGGTGAGTGTTGCAGGAAGTTCGTCGACTAGTACAGTAGGCGCGTGCGCGTATACTTGTGTACTGTGCGACGTGTGCGCAGATGTAATCGAGCTTGTTGTGGCCGTCGTCTCTGTAGTGAGCGTGTCCGTGCACTGTGTGGTCATCACGCTTGGTCGTGCCTCCGCGTCACTTGCTTCAAAGATATTAGCCAGCGGCTGTCGAATTTTTGGTGTTACAAGTACTGGGGCATCTATTCGGCTACTACGGCATGGCGTAAAAGTCATGTATCGCCTCTCGTCATCCGAGTCATCGCCGCTCGACTGCTATGAAGGTCTTACTATATCCTCTTGTGCTCCGTTCGAATATATTAACGCGCCGAGTATCATGCTGTTTAAAAATCTCGGCGTGACTGATTCTAAAAAGGATGTTTGCAGCACGGCCCTATTTCTAATCAAGTCCCATTGGTCGTTAATGTGCGGATTGTATACGAAATCTGCCGCTGTATAATTGCCGGCGAGATAGCGATATGATCTGCACGATCGGTCGTGCGCCGTAGCTCTCGTTTGTACCTCGAGATGAACTAGCGCTTTGGTCGTTTCGGTCGCATTCACTAATGATACGAATGAAAATACGTCCTCCGGTAGGATACCTAAGCTACCTTCGGACGAAATACTCATTTTAGATACTATGTTCTCGCACGTCGTGTGATCGTTTTTTTATTTAAAGGAACAGAAATTTCAGATAATTGTTTTTATGTTTCTATATCTTATTGTTCGCTAAAATTCAGAAAGAGAAATATAAATAAAATAATTAGTTTGTTCGAAATAAATTAGTTATTTTCAAAATAATTACTAACAATATTTATATCAATAATTATTGATGAAAATAACTAATTTATCTTGAACAAAATAATTATTCTATTTATATTTATTTTCTGAACCTTATTGAACAGATAAGATATAGAAACATAAATAGACGCTTTCGCCTGAAATCTTGCTACAGCAAAAGTACAGGGATTTTCTCTCAATTCCGATCAAAGTACGAGCAGTGCGATTGGCGACTTCACTTCACGCGCAGCGGTAAACCTTACACAGTCGCCGCCGGTGACGGCCTCGCACTCAACGCAAGTAATGCCAGCTCCGTTTCTGGACTTTTTGGAACAAGATCATTTGCTAAGATACTACCGAGCATTACGCCAGATCTGAGCGATAGTAATGAGGTTTCGGCTGTCTAAGAACAACTGCTAAAACAAACGAGAGTCCATATTTTGCTAACAGCATCGGCGACTGCGACTGCGTGCAGTTACTGTGGTCTTACTTCACATGTGAAGGACAAATGCAAAAAGAAGTGCTTCAAGACCTTAAAATGCGACTATTGACGAAAACAAGAACACCTGCAGAAAGACTGTTTTAAGCTAGAAGCGAACATAAAGACAGGTCGAATCCAGGCCAGAAATGGGAACAACAATAGTAATAGGCAGTATTAGAATAATAATAATAACAACCTGTGGGGCAATAATAGAGGCCAATTCAACAATAACTTTAATAACAGCAACAATCGTAATAATAATTATGGAAAAAATTATATATTTAACAAGAATAATCAGGACGATGATCAGCGTGGAGATCATCGCCAAGGCACAGGCGATAACCATGATTATTTTGAAAGAAATCGCGACACGAGACAGGATAATGTCACGGCAATGCAATCAGAGCAGAAAAATAATGATAAGCCTTTAAAATAAGAGATCGCTCGGCGCAGTCCTCAGGCGTCGAACGACCGACCTCGCCAGAGCTAGGCGAGCCAGAGCCCCGCGAGTTCTATATATTAGGTTTGCAGGATCGGGCCGTAAACTACCTATCGTGATTCTTAGAGATGACAACTTAATTAACAAAGCAGCCAATTTTCATTTAGACAGGAGAGCAGATGTGTCTGTGATTAAATATAGCTCTATAAGCACGAACAAACTGATAGATAGAATCGAAATTCTTGCAATCACGGGAGTCACATCCAGCACAAGCCGTACTCTAAGTAAAATAAAAATAATTATACAATGGACTTTTATGCGAAATGCACGTTGTCCCTGACAGGTTCCTCATTGATATAGAAAGACTGATCGGATGGGACATCATATAGAAAAGTACGGTGGGCGCGTTGACGCCGCTCGTAAAAGTTTGATCCTAAGCATGATAAAGATTCCTTTCAACCAAGAAGAATGCTTCGAATTTCCTGCTAAGTCGCGTTGTATTATGCATTCTAAAGTCGTCAATACAGACGTAAAAATTGGTTGGGTCCCGTTACAAGACCTAGGGCCAGATGTGCTATTTGGAAATTTTGTCGCCGAGAATCACGATGAAGCTATCTATGCGGAATGCATTAATATTAGTGATGACACAATTAAATTACCGATACAGCAAGTAGAATTAATTAAGTGCTGAATATCGAATGCGACAAGCATATTTTTCATCAATGAGGCCGATGAGCGCGATATAAAAGATCGTATGAATGTTATGTGGTTGATCGGGAAAGATATAGATTGCGAACCGATGGGTATTGTGGAAAATAATAAATTACTGGAAGATAATCCTGATTTACAAGAAGAAAGGGTAAATAAGATTATGGGACTGATAGATATAGAGGGCTGCAATGCGGAGGAACTTGAGCCCATGCGAGAGCTCGTGACCATTTTCGGCTCCAGTAGAGTGCAATTCAGACCAACATCTGGAATTCTCACGAATGAGCATGAGGCTTAAGGAAGCGACAAATACTTTCGCGAGATGCATGTCGTTAGCAATGGCGGGGCTGCAAGGCGAAAAAACCGCAATTTATGTAGACGACTTTATGATTTTTGCGAAAAATCTTGAAGAGCACGACGTACGATTCAGAAGAGTAGCAAAAAGACTGATAAAAGCGAACTTGATTATAGAACCGAAGAAGTGTCAGTTTTTGAAGCGCGAGACGAGCGCTCTTGGTCACATGGTGAGGGCAAGTTAAATCCGTACAGACCCCAAGAAACTTGAATCTGATCAAAATTTACAGCCGCTGGAGATCGGCGCACTGCAGCCCGACGTAGTGCAGCAACCACAGGCAGTTGAGGCTCCGTCGTCAGCTCAGCCAACAGTGAGTGCAGTGACACCCGAGCCGGCAGATAACAATCGCGGAGCTCGCAGGCACAGCAAAGCTGCACTAAGCAGCAATCGACGCATATTTCAGAATTACCCGATTTAGTGGCCAAATTACAAACACGGCTAATTATGGACATTTTCGAGCGTGAAGTCTTGGGCAGGAATACAATGCAGATCAATTTATGGGAAGCAGAGGCCGAACCGGGTACTGCCACAGATTTTAATCATATTGCAAGCAAGAACTACGGCGGGAAGAAATTGAAAAACAAGGGATATCGAAAAAATTGAAACATATGAGACCAATCTTTAGGGGTAGACGCTCAGGATAATTACGACTTTCCTGACACCGACCCCTTTGAACAAGGAATGTCAGATCATTTAGAACATGTCCCTCGCAGTATCGACCGAATCGAAACCAGAACCGAGGAACTGAAATCCACTGTATTATCATACAAAGGGGATTTCTTGGTTTATGAAACAAAAGAGTAGTACGCAAATTCGCACGCAATTTTGACACGTGATACCAATATCCCTGCATACCCGCCAGGAAACTGCCTATTTTTCTCGCTTATCAAGCTGCTCAAGCTAAATATGAGAGCTGTGGAGCAACACAAACGACTGCTTCAGTCTCCGGCTTTTCCAACGTGTGGAGAAACGGAAGAAACTAGAGAAATCTTACATTCAAGGACAAAATATGCATATATTTTTGCGCAGAAGTTTCAGCAAATGACATCCATCTGCATTTAATTGATCGACACTACACACCTTTCGTGTAAGGCGGGTTTAATTTCAATGAAAATAATACCCAAAACCTAAATCAAGGAAAAGACGATGACGCAAATGTCAAGGAAGAAAATGAAAGCAAAATATCGAATAAAGAATCGGGTCTGTCATTGAGCGAAAATAAAAGCGAAGAGCCACCGGTGAACACAAAATCAGGTAATAGTTCGCCTTTTCATGACGAAGCTAGAGGATGCTGTCAGTCTGGCAATCACAAGAGCAGCGTATCTTCCTCTGACGTCAGCATGGCTGGTCCGGACGACGCGCAGACCGAAACAATCAGCATGCGAGACAGGCAGATAAGAGATCGAGCGCATCCGAGTGCACTCGATAGATGCCTCATTATGAATGCCAGACCACCACGAGAAAAACCACCTTGAGCTTTTTTCGATGGACAAACTCCGATGCCCTTAAATCGGGGTTGACAAACGAGCACCCATTTCATTACAAGGAAAACATTGTTTGCTTATTAACAACAGATGATTTCCTTAATACTGAAATTCAAGAAGACATGGTCGAGTGGCGATACGTAAAAGCATCTAATATCACGAAATTGAAACATCAGATAGGAGATATCTATGCCACAAAATGCAAAGATGTTAATATAATTGGTCTTTTTGCAAAAAATTATTTGGACGACAAATCTGTAAAATCAGTCTTATTAGATTGCATAAAAAAGCTGAAAAGGTACGTGCGTGCCAATAGCATTACCACCTTTGGCGTGATAAGAGATCTGGCCATACTTACCTTGCCAGAATGGACAACTTTTGTTGATCTTTTCGATATAATATTCGTAAGGATCATCCATGGCAGCAGTACTATATTTGAACAATTTATCTATTCCCCCAGTAGAGGATCGATACAAGCTGCTCAAAGAGTACCATGAGGCGGTCATGGGAGCGCATAGAAGAATAAACAAAATATACAGCAAAATTGCGGCAGATTATTACTGGTGCAATATGCGTCCTGACATGCGACAATTTGTTCTGGGCTGTGTTGAATGTCAAACAAATAAACTAGTGCACATTAAAACAGGACTTCCTCTTGATATTACAGACACGTCATCTAGACCTTTTCAAAAACTTAGCATGGATTATGGCCCCCTTCAAGACTCACCTGAAGTCCGTAAATACATAATTAACATTCAGGATTGCTTAACAAAATTTTGCGTCCTCGTGCCAGTAGAGAATGCCACGGCATTGGAAGTTGTTTGAGCTTTCACGGAAAACGTCATATGTTATTTTGGCCCAGCAGCTGCTTTGGTCTCAGACCAAGGCATGCACTTTTTAAGTAAAATGCTGAAGGGTTTTGCAGACATTTTCAGAATTGATAAGTACTCCACAACAGGTTATCACCCTCAGTCGAACGGTGGTATCGGACGTATGCACCACACGGTAACTGAATATTTGAAAAAATATACAGACAAGATAAGTGACTGGAGCAAGTAGTTGCCGATTTGTCAGCATGCCTATAATTGCACACGTCACGATTCTTCAGACTCCACACCATATGAGTTAGTGTTTGGACAGAAAGCTCGAGTACCATCCAGCATTCCCCCTAGAGAGCAACTTCTAACATATACAGATTACATCGTGGATCTCATTAACAAGCAGACCCAGGCTGCACTAAGTTTAGTGCAAGCTAAATATACGTCGAAATATTACTATGACCGAAAGCTTAACGTGTTGCATTTTCGAGGAGAAATGGTATATAGTTCAAAAGAGCCTCAGAAAGGCAAATACAACAGACACTACGAGGGCTCTTACGAGATAATCGGCATTGATTATCATTAATTTACCTTAAAAGAGTAAAATTAAAAAATTAAAATGTAATAAGAATTAACACCTTAACAAGCTGAAGAGAGCATTGTCTGTGAAGGGCCCTCCTCAACACTTAAACGCATAAATTGAGATCAATCAACTTAAAGGCGAGAAGAGTCTTTTTTTTTCTTTGATTTTCTTTTGCGATTCCATGAACGTATCGATTTTCGATAGTTCGGGAATCGCTGTAGATATTTGACAATATGTAAATCGTACGGCAAGATATCGTAGAAAGAACTTAAAAAGGGATGTCATTGGATAATGTGGCTTCAAAATCAAGTAAAGCAAGACTATATGTTTAAAAAAGTTTTTTCAGGCTCATAGGAGTAAAATTTCAAAATTAAATTCAATTGAGTTCTCAAAAAAGGAAAACAAATAAAAATATCAGTTCATTTGACCCCAAACACTCATTTCAAGACATTAAGAAAATTACAAATTATTAAACAAAGCAGCTGTTGAGTTTAAAATAAAAACAAATAAGATACAATCACTTGGCCCAGAAACTCACTTCAAACCCTAATTCAGAAGGAAGTAATGACTTTAGTTACAATCGATTGCAGACTTGATACTTCAATACAATAAACAATCTTCAGAAACTTAAAACTCAAGGATCATTTAAAAATTAACTTATTTGAAAACAGTCACTTAAAAATCGCAGTCAAAATGAATAATTTCTGAAATCAGATTAGAAATTTTCAAGAATTATTAGAGATAAATTTTTCGGAAACAGACAACTCTCTAGAACACCAAACTGCTAGGGTTCAGGAATGGCTTGTAGCGCAAGCGAAGCACGCGCAGCCAGCATACCGATCCATTGGAGCGCACGCATGGCCAACATGTCGATCCGTTGGAACACGCACACGTACCAACGTCAACACAATGGCATAAGCCAAGTCAGAACTTTTTTTTTTTGATATTCAAAAAGCATACTATGCTCAAATTGAAATTTGATGTATATCAAAAGCAAATAAAACACTGATACACCTGACCGAAAATGTCAACATTAGTAATAAATTTAATTTCAAAAACAATATATCCGAAAACAAGTAATTAGCATAAATTTTCTTTGTCAAAAATATCATCTTGAATTTTAATAATAGGAATACTTCAAATACAAGCCATAGTCTCTTATAATCAAATGAAAAATTGTGCATTATTCAGAAATTGTAATAATAAAAATAAGAATGAGACAGTACTAACTATCGAAAAGAAAAACCTTGTTAAGATCAATATGTTAAAAAAAAGAGAAGGAAAATTGTGGTATCAGGAGTGACATGAGAAGTAAATTTTGGGAATTTAAGTATTTTTATATAGAAAGTATAAAAAGTACAAAAACTTACAATAATCATATTGATAAGTAATACAAAAAATAGAAAAACACTGTGCACTCTGAATTTTATACATTTCACATAGTTTAATTCACTATTCGCCTACTTTATAAGTACTAGCTGGAACTGCCCGTGGCAACTACTCCCCAGGCATAGTGGATACAGCACGTCGTTATGATGTGCAGCACGGCCGCTCCTGGCTGAGCGGGTCAGGCAGCAGATGCGGTAGGACACGTAGATACTCGTGCATCGACTACACCGATACGATGTGTGGTTAAATTTGAGAACAAAGCTGTGGAAACAAGAGATAGAATGTTTTTAGAGCAAAACATCACAAGATCAATAATACAAGCAGTAAGTGCAGTACAGGACGAGCTTCTGCATGATACTTATATATCCATGTTCCGGGCAGTGCTCTGGAATGCGCACTCGCTTGGACGCATAAACGTAAAACCGTCCTTCGGACTGCGAATCGCACACGCCCCAATCCCAATGATATGCGCTGATCTCTGAGTAGGGCATGGGAATGATCTAAGAGAAAAGAACGAAAAACAAGAAAAATGGAATTAAGAAATTATTGTCACACAGCAGTGTGTACAGGCAATCAACCAAGAAAAAGCAATCAATTGATAAAATAAATCTGATAAACTTAAGGTGTTGCAGAATTGACACTGGACATTCTCTTCCCCTTCAACGTCCTCCATGGTAAAATGTCGCATCCGTTCGGTACTTGGATACAAGACTGCATACTTGAAACCTTCGTAGTCTCTATATGCCGCAGCCTTAACACTCCAACGCTTCATGCGCACATATTCCACGTTAGTCATCATCCTCACTAACTTGAATCAGTAAGGCACTTACGCACGATTAACTCCGTTGAGAGCCAAACTGCGACTATGCATTAGCTACCGATTAGCCGCTGCCTGATAGCTGCACAAAGGGCTGAGACGAGAGATCTCGCGAAGGCGGCTGACGTCACTCGCGATAAGGACTGCCCCGCATCCTCTGTAGCCTGACTCGTTCGCTCTACCGTGATACACATGCACTTAATTATATTTGAATACGTGCAGAATAAAGACGACATATTCTAATCCTCCAAGTACAAATTGTGGATGTGAAATAGAATTATATGGTCCACAATGCGATAAACTTTTCTAAAAGTAGGAAGAAAAGAAAATTTAACTCTGTGCCTCCCCGCATGCCGGCAGCTCTCCTGCCGAGAGAAAATATATAATTATAGACAAGCGAAAAATTGTAATTTGCTTATGTGCCAAGGAAATATCTAAGCGTAACGAAAATAAACACCTGCAAAATGTAGACGTTCAAAATAATGAATTCGGGGAATTTTTCCCAAGTTCCGAAAAAAATAAGTTTGGACACTTTTCAGACTCTTAAAATCGACAAACAACTTTTAAAACCTTTTTAATAACGCAATTTCAAAGTGTAAATATCAAAATATCCATTGACTTCTTTAAATATTTTCAAACAAAACAAGTCCAAAAATTACAACTATTAAAATTATTAATTCTCTTTTAGAAATTCAAATGCTGCAATTTCAGAAGTTCAAATATCAAAATATTCAATAATCTCTTTTAATATTTTCAAAATACAATTTAAAAAAGAAAATTTCATATTTTACAAACGTATAATCCAGGCAAGTATAAGTTCTTCTTCGATATTAATTCATAAATCACGTCTATAAAAGAATAAAGAAAGGAGTTCAGTAATAATAAAATATATGTATAAAATATTATTCATCATAGTTTTTATTTATGATATCTAACTTCTCGATCCAGTATCTCGTTATTGGTTCCTAATGTACTGATTTTATTTATATTAGCATGACGCAATATATAATCTAATCCGCGATTTGAGTAAAAGATTTCAAAATTTGTTTTTCTAGCAACTGTCGCTTCCTCGAGAAGTTACAATTGGTCAGCCGTCGCCATTTTAAGGTAAAAGGACGTTATGTTTCTTTAATTCGAAGTTAGCACGACTGAGTTTAGCTGACTTTTGCTTGCTCACTAGAAAGTGCGATTTGGTATTACGAGAGGTATATAAGAGAAAAAGAAAAAATAGAATATTAAAAAAAAACTTAATTTAGATCAAGAAAACAAAAGAAAATAAAAAATAATGAGTTCTGAAAGAAAAATCACAGATGAAGTATTGCATAAAGTACGTAAGAATGAATAAACGAAAGCAATGAAACTAAAATAAATTTTAGTAAGCAAAAGCGAAGCAAACCAAACTAAAATTCAGTACCATTATTTCTGCATGCATGCGGTAGAGGTACACAAAGTAAAACTCAACTACTAACAATTTGTAGCAGGGTAGGGATCGATAGGGTCGTGGTATTGTTTAAGTTCAATATGGGCTGAGGGATATGTGTTCGATAGGTGGAATATTACTAATTCAAAATAATATGGTACAACTAATTTTAACGAAGGTGGATTATTATAAGATAGCGTTGTTTACAAAAAAGAAATAAAATTCTATTGCAAAATTGATGAATATTGCAAATGTAATCAAGGGTTGCTAACTAATTACAAAATAATAATAAGATTTTTATAGGTAATAACAAAAAAAACTTTAAAAATGATCAAAGTTTTAATTTAAAGTTACAATTAATTACCATGAAAGCAGACAATTTTACAATTCCTTTAACCAGGTCCTTTAAGTAAATTAAACTTTTACACATAATATTTATTCGACTACACAAGATAAATAGAAAATATTTATACTAAATATTTATTTCGAATTTTAATACAAATATTTACTACAAATAATATACTATACAAGTTTCAATTTCGAAGATTTTTTAACTCAATGTTAAAAAAGTTTTATACGAAATTTTATACAAAGTGTACGAAAGTAGATTAGGTGTTATCTATTCGTAAAAAAAGCGAATAATATGTATCGAAGGGAAAAACTATTCACTGGGAGAAAATTTTATTCACTTATTTTTGCTAAATCCACTTTGCAACGATTGCAAATCACTATAGCGATTATAGGATTCATGGGGAATATGTGTAAAATGTTATTGATCGGAAGGTGGGAATTTATAGTAGTGATAGGCGGAGAAAATAAATAATATATATTACGAAATTGTGCATAATATACATAAAATATAGGGTAAATGTGCACAAAATATAAAATTATGAACATATAATAGTAATAAAAATGTTACCTTTTATTTTCGAATGACTGAGGTTTCTAAACTTTATGCTTTTATTCAAGTTTCAGAAAATTTTTCGTAAAGTCCTGACAATTTACGAATATACTATTATTATACGAATATACTATTATTATACGAATATACTATTACACAGGCACGCAAAGGAAAAAAAGTTCTTGTTCCCGGAACCAAACTAGTATATCTTTATGTTTTTGGGGTCGCTGAATCTGAATCCGGTGACCGTTTGTCTCCATCAGGTCAGGTTCAAGGTCATTTAAAGGTCAAATGATGGAAAAATGGTCAAATCGATTAAAATTATTATTCCTATATATTTTGGGGGTCGCTGAAACCAAATCCGATGTTCATTTGATCCGACAAGGTCAAATTCAAGTTTATTTCAAGGTCAAATTTGTTTGCTCTGCTAAACATGAATTTTTCACTGCAGATACCGAAAGAACGGGAAATTTTACATCTAGATATGTATTCAATTTTTTGATAACATAACCCCCAAGGTCATTTCAAGGTCACTTCATGTTGTTGTACGGAGGATTTATATGAAAATTGCAAAAATCAGAAAATGTGTCTTCACGGGACTAAACTACTATGTCAATATGTTTTTGGGGTTTCTGAGTTGGAATTCGAGGTTCGTTTGCTTCCAGTATGTCAGGATAAATTTCATTTTAAGGTCAAATCCAACAAAAATGTTCAAATCTATTCGCATCATCACTCGGTTATATTTCTGGAATCGCTGGAACGTGCATTTTTTATCTCACTATTCTACTTCTTCATCGTTTCGCCTTTGTTTATATCGTACTCGTTTATCCTCAAAAGATCTGTGCAAGGGATTTCTCTTGCGTTTTTTTCATTTTTCCGTGCTTTCTCTCTGCAACATCCAACAGAAATCTGCCATCATGTTTTCATCCCTTCTACCCTGAAATCTTCGTACTAGATCTTTGAAATCTTGGTTAAAACGTTCTCCTTCTTCAAAGAGCGTCCGTGGCTCAGTTGGTTAAGGCGCACGCTTTAACTAGTAGATATACGCTTGCTCCAGGGGTCGAGTGTTCGATTCCCGGTGAAGGCAAAACTCGGATTTTTTCTGAGTTGTTTTTCAACGGGAAAAGTACCCTAGACTCCGGCTGTTTCGAGGCGGGTTTTTCCCCGAAATTTTCCTTCACTGAAGTTCCGGGTTGGATTTGACCTTAAAATAAAATGAGCTAAACATGAATTTTTCACTGCAGATACCGAAAGAACGGGAAATTTTACATCTAGATATGTATTCAATTTTTTGATAACATAACCCCCAAGGTCATTTTAAGGTCACTTCATGTTGTTGTATGGAGGATTCATATGAAAATTGCAAAAATAAGAAAATGTGTCTTTACGGGACTAAACTACTATTTCAATATGTTTTTGGGGTTTCTGAGTTGGAATTCGAGGTTCGTTTGTTTCCAGTATGTCAGGATAAATTTCATTTTAAGGTCAAATCCAACCCGGAACTACACTGAAGGAAAATTTCGGGGAAAAACCCGCCTCGAAACAGCCGGAGTCTAGGGTACTTTTCCCGTTGAAAAACAACTCAGAAAAAATCCGAGTTTTGCCTTCACCGGGAATCGAACACTCGACCCCTGGAGCAAGCGTATATCTGCTAGTTAAAGCGTGCGCCTTAACCAACTGAGCCACGGACGCTCTTTGAAGAAGGAGAACGTTTTCACCAAGATTTCAAAGATCTAGTACGAAGATTTCAGGGTAGAAGGGATGAAAACATGATGGCAGATTTCTGTTGGATGTTGCAGAGAGAAAGCACGGAAAAATGAAAAAACCGCAAGAGAAACCCCTTGCACAGATCTTTTGAGGATAAACGAGTACGATATAAACAAAGGCGAAACGATGAAGAATAGTGAGATAAAAAATGCACGTTCCAGCGATTCCAGAAATATAACCGAGTGATGATGCGAATAGATTTGAACATTTTTGTTGGATTTGACCTTAAAATGAAATTTATCCTGACATACTGGAAGCAAACGAACCTCGAATTCCAACTCAGAAACCCCAAAAACATATTGACATAGTAGTTTAGTCCCGTGAAGACACATTTTCTGATTTTTGCAATTTTCATATGAATCCTCCATACAACAACATGAAGTGACCTTGAAATGACCTTGGGGGTTATGTTATCAAAAAATTGAATACATATCTAGATGTAAAATTTCCCGTTCTTACGGTATCTGCAGTGAAAAATTCATGTTTAGCAGAACAAACACATTTGACCTTGAAATAACCTTGAATTTGACCTTATCGGATCAAATGAACATTGGATTTGGTTTCAGCGACCCCCAAAATATATAGGAATAATAATTTTAATCGATTTGACCATTTTTCCATCATTTGACCTTTAAATGACCTTGAACCTGACCTGATGGAGACAAACGGTCACCGGATTCGGATTCAGCGACCCCAAAAACATAAAGATATACTAGTTTGGTTCCGGGAACAAGAACTTTTTTTCCTTTGTGTGCCTGTGTTATACGAATATACTATTATTATACGAATATACTATTATTATACGAATATACTATTATTATACGAATATACTATTATTATACGAATATACTATTATTATACGAATATACTATTATTATACGAATATACTATTATTATACGAATATACTATTATTATACGAATATACTATTATTATACGAATATACTATTATTATACGAATATATTATTATTATACGAATATACTATTATTATATGAATATACTATTATTATACAAATATACTATTATTATAGTAATGATGATTAATATTAATTTACTAAATTTATGTTGTGAATATTCTAAATTAAAAGCAAAACAAAAATAAAAGTATCTTTTCAACGTCTATTTAATTGAAAATAAATTCCACTGCATGTGTTTATAAGAAAAATGTATTTAAATCTGAATATAATTGCTACAGTTATGTACCATTGCTAATCACATTTACTACTTTCTGAAAATATTTTTAATCAAAACAAAATTTTATTTGTTATACTATTATTTAAAATCGTTAAACAAATGGAATAACAATTGAGTCAAAAATATTTTTAATTAAACTGATTTAAAAAAAATGTTGAAGTAGATTATAGAGTCTAAACTGTATCTAATGAACACGTGTTGCCAAAAATTATTTTTCAACTACCTTCCAAAATTATCGTTTTGATATTACACACAAAATTTCGAAATTCTTGATAGTTATCACGAATTTTATTTAAATAATTTTCAACATTAATACTCGAAGAAAAAATATTCGGTACTTCACCACGCATTCACTCACTGTTTATTACACTAGATTTGTATTTATGCAATCCTAAGTATTTAGAACATACGTATAAATTTGGGGATATATTTTATTGTCTTTATGCCAATTTGCAAAATGCAAAATAATCAACATAAATTATTCATGCCAAATAATACTCGCGTTGACTACCGCTTGACGCCAAAGAAAAAAAAGATGACTG
This sequence comes from Gastracanthus pulcherrimus, assembly GCA_949152435.1. NCBI lineage: Eukaryota > Metazoa > Arthropoda > Insecta > Hymenoptera > Pteromalidae > Gastracanthus > Gastracanthus pulcherrimus. Next base: position 63,030,130 of record OX424573.1, on the reverse strand, counting down.
GCTGCAAGACTACCTCGCGGCGCACATGCAAAAATGGCCAGCTACAAGCCGTCGCGACGTTGTCGAGCGTCTCGCCGCGGCCGCGTATATATCACTCACGAAAATACAGACTATATCTTACAGGTGCCACTTTATGTTTAAGTTCACCTGCACTGTCGTATTCTACGAATATTTAATCACGAATTGATTTTAATTAAATTACAAATTAAGTTTGTAATTTAATGTTAATTTTAACTTTAATTTGAATTTAATTCAAATTTCACCGGACTTTTTACCGGCCTCACGTTGCTGCGTCAATTTTATGACAACATTTTGTGGGTGTTACACAAACTTCCAGTCTGTCGAACGAGCTGCTCAGTGCAAGTTCGATGCTCGACAGAACTGACCTATACAACACCTAATGGCAAAGTACTCATCCATGACACTCACTAAATACATACATACACACACTATTCTACTCGACGACACCGAGAAAGCGAGCTCTCCAACACCCTGAAGCAGCTGAAGATGACGCACAGCTGCCATCCCCTAGTGCCTCGCATAGGCTGGAGCTGGATGGTCTCGGCTGGGGTGCGCTGAGCGTGTCCTGCTGCCTCCTCTCCATGTTCCCGTCCTTTCGAATCAACCTAAGAACACATACATAGAGATTAAAACTTAAGAAAATAAGCAAAATGGTATTAGGATAATACCCACCTGGTTTTATGCCTTGAGAGGTATGAATGGGTCCACCTTGGGCGGATCGGCTGCTTTTCTAGGTACTCTGGAGACCTGCAGCATACACCCTAGAAAACATAAAGCTGAGTTAGCCTACAGCAGATACGCACATCAAACTGAAACTCTCTTACCTGGTTTGGAGGGTTTGTAGAGGCAGTGTGGTCTCTCAAATGCAGTAACGTAGTTCAGCTCATGGCCCGCTCCTCCATAACGGCAGCAGCAGCAGTCTCCGAAGCACTCGCCAGTCATCTAGAAGCAACCTAGCATTAGCAAGGGGAGATTACAGTGGTATACAAAACACTAATCTCACCTGATAGCAGTGGCAGTTGAAGAATGCAGTGTAGTAAGCTGCAGGTAAATATAACCTCTTCGAAGTTTCCCGTGTTCACTGCTCCTGCTGCAAGTACGCAGTCCTGGGCCTTGCAGCTCTCGTCTTCGTGGTCCTTCGGCGGCACCATTGTCCAGATACACCTCCTGCTGCATCCCTCGTTGTACTTCCTCGTCCTGGACACTCGTCCTTCCTCGTCCTCCCCAACACCGTCTGCAAGCCGTCGACTGCGTGCCATATAGCGTGACGTCACCGCGAGCAGACGCTCTCCTTTCCTTCTTCTTACTTCTCTTTCTTCCTCACCAGGCGCATGCGCTGCGCCCTCAACCAGGCTCGGTCCGCACTTCCGAAATCCGAGTGTAGCGCCGCGCGGACGAATTGATAACTCGCTCACTTCGTACTGAGCCGCGCTCGTAGACACTTCGTGTTTTTTTACCTGCTCCGTTGCGAAAACGTGAAATTAACTTGCTGCGATTCGCGAATCTGTAACCACTTTCCGTACCTCGACATTATCGTCGGTCTAGTACCGTGTGTGCCGACTAACTTGTATCTTCGAGGGAGGCCACACCGTATTTGGAAAAGAGTAAGTTGCACAGAGTATTATTGTGCTTAACAAGTATATATATATATAAATAGCGTCGCGCGCCCCTGAGTATTAACTTCTTCCCCTCTCTATTATATACCGTTTCCCACCGTACCGCCGTGCTAACCGTAGTTAGTTTAGACTCGTAATTAATTCTATGTGACGATAAAACACTTGTAAAATCGTGCTGCGAATTCACGCAGCTGGCGCTGAACAGCTTGTACATAAATTGAATAATCCTCAAGTGTTCATACTTTAATCCTAAATTCCTGTGTGTAATTTATTTAAAGTCTTGCATATATATAATATATATAATGTTAAATCCTGCATGTGCGGCGCAATAATCTTGGCTAATATAGCTAAAATCATTGTCATAATATATTACTGTGAACAAAAGCGGGGACAACTCTTATTTAAAAAAAAAATGATTTCTCTTAAAATTATTTAAAGTACATAAAATTATTACGTGTTTAAATATACTCCGGTGCAGCTCTCAAATTTCCCTTTTTCACGATAACGTTCACAAAGATTGAAATTTAATTCTTAAACAGTATTACTTTTGAAAAATAAAAAGAAAATTAATTCTTGGACTGCCTGATCTCCTTAAGGTTTAGGGTTTGTGTTTGTTGTTTTGTGTTGTTTAGTGTTGTTTCATTATGAGTGTTATATTACTGTTTGAAACTCGGTGCGATAAGTGCCACTTTGACGCACGCTTGTTACTGCAAGCGTATGCAAACGTGGCAATTATCGCACTGAGTGTCAAAAAATAATGTTCCATACACGTGATAAAAATGATTTTCACACGAGTGTGATTGTTACCCTTGCTTCGCTGGGGCGACAAACTCATACTCGTACAAGAATCATTTTTATCGCACTAATATCGAAAAGTACTATAAATCTATTCTTACAAAAATGTTTTTTTATTATTAATAAATAAACATTTTTTATTTAAATTCGTTAGTATTACAAATCGCTCTATTTGGGGTATATGAATTACGGCTTAGGGATAATTAATTAAACTTTACGTTTCCTTTCCATTTGACACTCCTGATATGCAATTAAGGAAGCAGGCCTGGATTAAACCTAAAAAAAGATTTTTCTTTTATGAGTCCAGAAAACTTTTTATGTTTAAAAGCAATCATTCTAAAAAATATAGCAATCATTACTTAATAATATCTTAAATTTTACGATTGTAAAACCTCAAAATCATGATACTACACGTCACAATAAATCACTATTTTCAATACCATATTTATTACAGGAACTTTGTTCCTCACACGATTCTAGCAAGGAAACTACTCGAGGTGTACCTCACCGATTTTCTTGACATTGTGATATGTTGTAGTACATCAAAAAGTATTAGACACGTATTTTTCTTTACGTGCTAATTCGGCGATTTAAGGGCTGAAAACCACCCTTAAAATTTATCCCCAAAAAACAGTTCTTTTTTAATATCTCAAAAACGAATTGAAATTTTCCGATGAAACCAACGCCAATTTGTTTCTTACCAAAATGCGCTTCTGTGGTAATCGCTTTCACTCTGAAGGGTTGCATCCTTTATTTTATATAAAAGTATATATGACTTTTTTTCGTTTTTTCTTTCTTCATAAATTTCTTAATTAACCGAATCTTATAAAAAATCGTTCTATTATAAACAATATTAAAATTTAATGTTGACCAATCACGGGGTTTTAAAAAAAAAATTATTTAAAGGGTACTCCTTAACACGAGTTTTCTGACATAGGTCTTAATATATACTTAATTTTATAGTATACTTAATTTTGTAATTTATTGTAAAACATGAAAAAAAAAATAACAAATATATACATACATACTTATACGACCATTTTAGGGATGAAAATCACCCAATCAAATTAAAATTTTCCAATTAACCCAAAGCCAATTTTTTTCTTTGTAAAGGACGCTTTTCTGCTTTTATGCGAAAGGTTAGGTACCTTATTTTATCTAAAAATAAATTTGATTTTTTTTTAATATATATAAATTATTATACAAACGATATATTGTATATTGTATATTGATGTTGATTCTCTATTCTACAACTTCTCTACATATCAATATAATTTTAAAAATTTCTATATTCTAATAATTTGATATAATGTTCTGAATTAATGTTAATTAGTGTTTATACAATGAACAATAATGGTAGTCATAAAAAATGTTTCAAACATAGAGACTTTTTACACCAAGAACATCTAACTATTGCAATGTTAGAGCAACCTTCTGCTTCGCAGTGTGTATTAGATTTTGTACCAAAAGCAAAACTAACTGGATCTTCAAATTTCGCAGGTGCTACATCAACATTTTTTTTTATAAAGGGTCGTCCATAAATTACTTGAGGCTTTATTGCACAGTATTAGACCTCCCCTCCCCATGTGAGACATTTTCACTGATTTTCCTGCGTATTTAGTACACACGGTAAAATAAATAAATATTTTTATTCTTAAGCAGTTATATCAAATACATATAACTTTTAAGATTTAGTTATTACATATACAATACCTATCTCTTTATACACATTAAAAGTTACCCCTAAACTTTATGTATGTATAAGTAACAATCTACTCCATATTTTCACAATAGACTGAAATATCAAGTCATTTTCGAATGTTTGTTAATATTATTTTCTAAAGTTTATCGTACATTTTAACATTATAAATAGTATTAATTAAACATATAGAGTTCAATAATTAGGAATTTGCATGAAAAAATCCATTAGTTCCGTCGGGTGGAGAACAAAAAAATAATGAACACGTATTTTTCTTTTTCGATAAAAATAAAATTATAAAAGTTACAGTCATTTGAAGTTTGCGGATTTTCGATGTATATAGATATACTCCAATGCAAATGACGTCACGGGCGTAAATATGCCCGTGGCGTTACGCGCGCTTCAACCTCTTGTATCTGCTGTAATTTTTAATTAATTGAAAAAGAAAAAAATACGTGTCGATTATTTTTTTGTTTTCTACCTCACGGACCTAATGGTTTTTAATTTGTTTTATTCATGGAAATTCCCAATTGTGAAGTAAAACGGTTAGTTTAGTTTACAAATGAAATGTACCTTTTATTTAAAACAAAACCGACTTTGAAAAAATCGCACTAAAAACTCTGAAATAATAGATTAAAACCTTTTTGAAGTTGGCACCGAATTTCACCAAGTTACGGTAGTCTGACTTATAAGTATTATAAGTATATGTGTTCAGACCCAATCAAGTATATGTTCTAAATCATATCCATACGAGAGATACTGTAATGAGTCAGTTTGAATTAAATCTTCTAATTAAAGCAGTTATTAATTTAACAATAAATTACGCCGTGCTGTAAATAATCGATTTGAAATTCAATATTTATTGTTGACTAAAAAATAAAGAATTTTTAAAAACGAGATGCATGGAAGAATTGTGTTTTTCTATGAAACATCTATAATTTCATCTAAAATCATTCGGTTTCACTTGTGATCACATCTTATTATCCTACGTAAACATAAAAACTAAGCGGCGTTTGCATGATTTATAAATTTTAAATATTTAGCTCGTTTAAAAATGAATAATAACCCAAAAATAACCAATTTAGTATATATAGAAATACAAAGCTATTCTTATGGGCAAAATTATTTTCATAAATGATTTTAAAAGTGTAATTAGAAATTTTCAATTGTGTGCCTTCAATTTCTGTTTCAAATTTTTCTATGCAGAAAAAGTGTTTACAAATAAACACATCTCACAGTCTTAAAAAGAGTATTAAGTAAATTAATCCTTGATATTATTTTACTCATTTTAGAACATAAATTTCTAGTCACCGTGGACGTAATTATTGGACTGCTCAAAATATAAAATAATTATTTTTTTTAATATTTTGGATATATAGTAAAAGTCTATTTTATAAATTACAGAATGGATTTCATCGAAAGTTTTCTAGATACTGCCAATATTAACAAAGAACTGCTAGATCGAGATATTTAGAAAATCACTCACTCTCTCTATAACAATCCTCTTCTTTCTAGAAAAGCAATAGATGATATTTTACAGATCTTCAACAATTTTATTTCAAAACAATTTATACCTTTTATACAAAAAGAAATGAAAACTCGGGTCAAACCAATTGCGAGTAAAACCGTATATGCCAAAGCTCAATTTATCGTAGAAAATAACAAAGATATATATATTTGGTAAATTTTCAACAGAATATATGAGATTTAAACAATACGAACCAGAAAGTTTATGTGTAGCACCAGAGCTTTTTGAAATTAAACGAAAAGACGAAGAAGAAAGATAAGAAACTTATGCATGCAGCTCATGTTTCACTTATAGATACATTTACTAAGATATTTTCAATTCCTGGAACATTTGAACAAATGGAAACGTTTACAACTAAAATATTAAAAGAAAAAACGCACATCTCAAATGGGAGAATTATGGAAAAAATATGAGCAAGTAAATAAATTAGTTTTCCCTATTTTTCTATATTTCGACGATTTTGAAACGAGAAATGCTTTAGGAAGTCATGGTGGAGAGGAAAAAATGGGTGCATTGTATGCTTCACTCCCATCTTTGCCTCCACATCTTGCATCAAAATTACATAACGTTTTTCTATGTACAGTTTTTCATTCGAAACATTTGAATTTATGCGGCACTTCAGAAGTATTTAAAAAAACCATGGAAGATTTAAATAGATTATCAAAGGATGGAATACAAGTAAATGTTATTGGAGCAGAAAAAAAAATTTATTTTGATTGTCCTATGATTTTGGGGGATAATTTAGGTTTAAATTTGTAACGTGGTATTTGGTTACTCTATTTATTTATTAAACTTTTGCTCAGCACTTTACCGAATTTATCAATAATAATGGGCGTCAGGTAAAGCGCGGCTAGCTCTGCACGAGCCCTTTCCCAGAGGAAGTTCCGTGAAGTGGAAAATCAGGAATAAATAATTATATAATAACTACATAAATCTCACTCTTTAAGTACCTAAGCTTTATTATTAATCACAATATGTAACGGTTGCCAAATTTACAAGTTTCGCACAATTTACCGGTCGCTAAACAATATGGCTACGCTAGCCCACGCACGCGTCTCCCGCGACGACCAAATCACCGCCTTTCTCGAGTTTCCCGAATATCCCCCTTTTTCCACACTACTATTCGTACTCTTCAAGCGGGCCCGACGCGCACTGATTGTAAAACGAGGGTGTCACACCACCAACGAGTTTACGCCATTGCCCCCAAGCACATGTCGGCAATATGCTATATATATTAAATTATAAACTCTATCTATAAGTGCCGGATAAGCTCGACAATTACAGCCCACTCACCGTCGCTAGTTGTGGTCGCCTCGCGGTGCTCCTCGTACTGCTTTTCGCTATTATTCTCGCCGATTCTATCCTCGCTAACTATCTATCCGCTGATTATTATAAAAAACTTGAGAAGTGCTCCCAACGTACGTCTATCAGTTCTAACGGGCGGGCAGGCAATGCCCAAAATCGGAGAGGGCGGAAGTCTCTTCCAAATTTTTAGCTCTTCTTCTTGACTACCTTCAGCCCACACACTTGTTGCTTCCGCCCCTTTGTTGTCGTTGATTGGCCTTGATTATCCTTAAATGCGAAAATCAAGGCTAAGTCGGCGATAATTTGTGTCGCTTATCACTATTGGTTCGCTCCGCGATTGTCGCCCAACCCGCGTAGCGCGGGCAATATGAATCGCTAGATATATACGCACGGCAACTCGGCGTGTATATCTATATGGGGCGCTTTCGGTTTTGTCGCCGCCGGACCATCACAGATGGCAGTGGCGACGTGCGCGCGTTGGCCTACGCTACGGCAGGCTGTCAGCTTCAGGCGGCTCGCGGCGCGGCGGCTGCGAGCTCTCCCCATGCTGTCGACAGCCGTGTCGGTATCTCTCTCTCTCTCTCTCTCTCTCGTGGCTACAGCCGAGATGGTGTGCCTCGAGGAAGCCGCCGCTGCTGCTGTGAATCCTCTCTCCTCCCGCGTCTGCGTGCATCGGGAGAGAGGGCGGTTGCGCGCGCGTGTGTGTGTGTGCGCGGGCAGTGGCTCATCATCCTCGAGAGGCGAGGGAGAAAGAGCAAGCGAGAGAGAGAGGGTCGCGCGTACATGTGTGATGGTGTTGGTGCCGTGCGTGTGTGTGTATCGGGCTCGACGTCGGCGCTCGCTCCGAGCAGTTTTCGATGCGGCGCGATCAGCTAGAGCCGTTGTGTGGATGTGTGCGTGTGTGTGCCGGTCTGCGGCTTTCCTCGGTCGCGACTCTCCTTATCCTCATTCCCTCAACAAAATAAAATAACAATTCCCCCCATTAATAACAATAATTATTTAATCAAAAATGCTCGGCTCTGGTGACGGGTGATTTGGTTTCGATTGACTGCCTGTGTTTTACTACATTGGGACGCAAAATATACGTCAGTAATTGTATATATGGCTTTTCCAAAAGTTTTAAAGCGAGTAGGTTTTGTAGAATTTTTTGCGCAACAAAAACGCAATGTGATGTAATGACAATTGAGCACGAACCTTTCTTTAGAACACGTGAATCTTACGAAGCAGATGTTTCAAAAGCTGAATTTAGCAAAACTGGAATCGACTGTTACATCTTACCATACTGAATCCTACTTATCGACCTACGCTATATAACGAGTATCCTACCTGGTCTACCTCATACTCCACGATGACACACTCATCCACCCCAATATTTCCCGAATTCCCTTCCGCGACTCTATACCTTTGTCGCCCCCTCCAGTACGCATAATCAATTCCTAGTTTATGCTAAGCATGCGACCCCCAGTGGTTATAAAAGGTATAGCTCCCCATGGCTCCTAGCCATTTGCCCTCACACTTTTGCCTTTAGCATAAAGCCTTCTGCATTTGAACTTTGAGCCGTAAGCACGTACGCACCAGTTTGTTATATGGCTTCTCACTTGTAAAAGGGATACGCCCTTTTACTTAACTTTGTACTTATTATATAATAATTTTGCTCTTAAACTTATTTGCTCGCGCTTATTTATTCGCTGTACCTGCGCTCCTATTCATATCTCCCGCCACCATCTCGAGTACGACACCGCCCACGGTGAGCTTGAAGGTCGGATAGGTTTGATGAACATAAGTCAAAAATCGGTTTGGACAGGCTATTTCAGAATCAAAAGTAGATTTAAAATTTGTAAAATTTGAAATCCTAGCTGATCTCTTTCGCGTTTTATCAGCATTTTTGTATTTCAACCGCTCAAAACGCAGGAATGCGTATTCGTCGATTTTTCCTTTGAGGACTTTTCGTAATAACATTTATTGATGTTTTTGTTATATAAAAAGCATAATTGTTTAGATCAAAAGATTTTCCTGATGTATGTAGTCACTAATAATTTAATTTTTTGTATTACAAAATGCTGTGTAAACAACAGTAGAGAATAAAAACTGTTTTAGATTTTTATGATTTTTTTAAGTCTTTGAATTTTTACTGACGTTTTCTAAAACTAATAAACTTATTTCTTCATTACTTCTCGTATTTCACCACTAGGTGGCTACTCACTTTTTGTTCCCATGCACAAAGTGATACAGTCTAACTTATAACTAAACCTCCTGTCAGGAGGGTAGTTGTTTTAATATCATTTCATGAAAATCATCATTAATTGAAAATAAATTGTAAAAAAATTTATTTCAAAATGAGTCATGGAAATAAATCTTCTGACGAGGATAATCAAAAAAAAGTGTGTGGTCCTTGTGGAAAAAAAATTAAACTTGGAAAGAAAAAAATTGAACAATTTCTTATAAATGAAAAGACCGAAAAACTGATACAAAAATTTGTGTCTGAAGATTTTGATTTAATGGATGAAAAATATCCTTTAAGTATTTGTACAACCTGCTGTCTAACTCTACTTGATGCGGAAAAGAATAAATTTCAAAGGCCATTACAAAAAATGCCTTAATATGCAGAATTGAAATTACCAAAAGAGACTCGTACAAATGTAAATTCATGCAACTGTTATATATGTGTAACTGGTAGATTTAAGGGCCATGTTAAAGTTGAAAGGGGCAAAGGACATAAAAGAGATTTAAAAAATAATGTAATCGATGATTCATTGAAACTTGTCGGAGCAGATAAACTTTCTGTTTCACTTACAGAGAGCAAGGAAACTAAAAATACACTACAGATGTGTAGTAAATGTTGTCAAGAAATTGGAAAAGGCATAAAACATGTTTGTAAAATAAGTAATGAAAATGTATTAAAAATTATAGATCAACTTCCTGAAAGAAATAAAGAACAAATTGTTACTACTATTTTGAAAAAAAAGGTTGAATCCATTATTGCTACAACTAAAAGTAAGTCACTTCCTAACATTACTTTGAATTTATCTACTGGTGGAACTAAATCAAAAATTGTTTTGAATCCTAGTATTGAAAGGAATATCTCATTCGACGAAGAGAGTTTGGATAGCTTCCGAACAAATATAGGACTTTCAAGTAACCAAATGAAAAGAATAACAAATTTCATAAGATGTAAAGTAGGAAGGAAATCTATTCCAGCGTATTACACAAAACATACATCAGAAAACTCAAAAATCTTGATTGATATATATATATATATATATATATATATATATATATATATATATATATATATATATATATATATATATATATAAACATGCTGTACATTACTTTGATTGTGATAATAGCTCAAGTAAACAAAGAGAAAAACTTCCCAGACCTGTCGTTTATGCAGACGCTGAGGAACTCCTCGATGCAGTTATTGAACATCGGAAAATACAAGGAAATGTTATCATCAAAATTTTGGCGGAAGGAGGCCAAGGCTCTTTTAAAATAAGTTTGACAATTCTCCTCGAAAATTATTCTCCTACTTCAGAAAGTACATGTTCAAATGATATTGATAGCAATGAAAATGATCGGTCAATTTACGATCAGCCGAAGGAATTGAATTACAAAAGAAAACGTTATTCTGAGGGTGGAGTTGTTAGTAAAAGAGGTAAGCTTACTAGTGTAAATAGATTGATACTCTTATGCGTAGTTTCACAAATAAAGGAGTCGTATGATAATGTAAAGCTCTTGTTTGAACTTACGAAAATTAATAATATCCCGTTTAAATTTGTTTCAGACTTGAAACTTTTGCTAATTGTAAATGGTCAACAAACTGCATCGGCAATGTTCCCGTGTCCTTACTGTTTTATTACATTAGACTATTTGAAAAAAAATCCTTACTTAAAGTACTCAAGTAATGACGCTAGTTCAATTGACCATACGGAAAATGGGAATCAAGATATACTAAAAAGCTACGGAGATTTGAGAGCTGATTACAACAAATTTCTTCTTAATGGTGGTGATAAAAAACTTAGTAGAGTATCTCGAAGTACTATCAATCTTCCTCTATTTAATGAAGATGATGACGTCTGCGTTTTACAAAAATGCATCGTTCCCGAACTGCATGTTTTGCAAGGGTTGGTTAACCATTTATTTTGTAATGGTTTAGTTCCTCTATTAGGTAATAAAAAGGCATTGCTTTGGCCTCAAAAGCTAAATCTCATTTCTAAACATTATCACGGAGATGCTTTTGAAGGCAATGCTTGTAGAAAATTGCTCAAGGAAGCTGATCAACTCAATGACGTGAAAATTTATGAAAAGGTAGGTTACTATAAGATTGTCCCTTACATTGTTGCTTACAAAGCGATGAACAAAGTTGTGAATTGTTGTTTTACTTCTGGAAAAATTGAAGGCTCAGTAGAATTATATATATCAGAATTAGGAAACGCGTTAGCTAGTATTGAGAATATTTCAGAAACGTTAAAAATTCATGTGATTCTTACCCACATAAAAGATAGTTTGAAGTTTATTGAAAACGGTTACGGTTTAGGATTTTGGTCCGAGCAAAGTGTAGAATCCGTTCATCGCGAATTTTTGAAGTTTTGGGAGCGATATAAAGTTACTAATGTTTGTCATGCATCTTATGCACCAAGATTACACAAAGCAGTAACTGAATTTTCTTCTCTGCATCTTTAAATTTAGTCTATGTTGCAATTTTGTTCATTATTTAAATGAATTATACGTCTATATCTTAAAACAAAAAGTAAAAAATCAATAAAAAAAATAATAAAACTAAAAAGCACAAAAAAAATTAAAAAAGAAAAAATACAAAAAAACAAGAAAATGGGGTCATACTACCACTACGTCCTCGTCGTTGGCTCTGCGGTGAAAGCTAAAAGTGGTTAAGTATTTAATTTTCTATCATTTGAGAAAAACTTTTGATTGAAATTATTGCTTTCTAAATATCAAAAACACATTACCAAATGGTATTTCAAAAAGTCCTCAAAGGAAAAATCGGCGAATACGCGTTCCTGCGTTTTGAGCGGTTGAAATACAAAAAAGCTGATAAAACGCGAAAGGGATCAGCTAGGATTTAAAATTTTACAAATTTTAAATCTACTTTTGATTCTGAAACAGCCTGTCCAAACCGATTTTTGACTCATTTTCATCAAACCTATCCGACCTTCAAGCTCACCGTGCACCCGCAGCGCAGCGCAGCTCAGCCAACCCAACTACGAGGAACCAAGGCCTACACACGCACACAACGTAAGTCCCAAAATACCTTGTTAAGTCTTTGTGATCCTATCGTAAACTCGCACTTCCTATTTTCACTACTATCATATTAAATATCATCTTCGTATTGACCAAAACCAGAGGCGAACGCGATTTAATTCCATATTAACTTCGCGCCATTTATTGCTTACGCGCGACGTAATACCACGAAAGATGTTTTTTTAATAAAATAAATAATTTTCATATTACTGGAAATATTTCTGTAGATGTGATGCTTGACGTGTATGAAGGCATTGCATCATATACAATAGGAAATATGTTACAAGTTTTACCCGCGCAAAAAATAATAGATTTGGCTTTATCGAATCACAGAATTGAAACTTTTCAATATAATTAAATCGAAAAACAAAATAAACTTAGGCCTCTCCAACTTACTCAAAGTAAAAAAGGAAACCAAAAGTTAAATATAAAACAATTGGTAGCAGAAATGCTTTGTTTGCGGAGATATTTAAATCTGATGATAGGTGAACTTATTCCCGAAGGTGATAAGCACTGAAAACTTGTTCCATATCTTAGAAGAATTATAGGGATTGTCACGGCACCTCGATTAGCGAGAGGCCAAATATATCATGTGCAAACACTTATTCAAAAATGTCATTTTCTGTATTATCAACTTCTTGGGAAATTAAAACCTAAAATGTACATATGGTTGCATTACAAGCGAATTATGTTAATGAATGTTTCAGTATATCACTTTTTTTCGATGAAATATGAAAGGAAAAATAAAAAAATAAAAACTTGCAACATTAACATACCACTTACAATTGCTATTAAGCATCAGGTACAACTCTGCTATTATTATGAAAGTACTCCTACTAAAAAAATTTACATTTTACTAGGACCCGTAGACGATGAGGATGCTAAAGCTACTTTTAATAAAATCATTCAAAATATTCAAACACGTGTAAAAACCTTTAAAAAATTGAGATTCTTGGAAAATCATTTTCTACGGGAACTATATTTGTAACAAACGTAACTAAAAAGGGTCCTCAATTTGGTAAATTAAAAACTATATTCATGTGTGATAATAACATTTATCTTCTAGCAGAACAATTGCAAACAATTTTTTTCACCATTATTATCATGCCTACAGTGTTCGAGTGCAGAAGAATTGCTGGTAGATATAGAAGTATTGCCAAAATTACCACCTTGATTATTTGTAGAAGAAGGTGACATGGAATTGATAGCCTGTAGATATGATTTTTAAAAAGATATGTATGCAACAGTTGTAATATATTTGTAATTTTTACCTGCCTTACTTCTGCCTAGAGTGCCATTGTATAATGACCTTTGAGTTGTGATGTGTATTTCACGTCCCAATGATATTAAATACGGGCAGTCAATCGCGACCAAGTCACCCGTCACCAGAGCCGAGCATTTTCATATTAATTAGTATTGTTATTAATGGGGGGATTGTTATTTATTTGTTGAGGGAATGAGGATAAGGAGTCGCGACCGAGGAAGGCCGTAGACCGGCACACACACGCACACACCCATACCAGCGGCACCAGCTGATCGCCACAGCGACGACTGCTCGGAGCGAGCAACGGCGACGAGCCTACACACACATATGCACAGCACCAACATCACTGCACACTGTACGCGCGACCCTCTCTCTCTCGCTTGCTCTTTCTTCCTCGCCTCTCGAGGATGATGAGTCACTGCCCGCGCACACACATACACACACGCGCGCGCGGCCGCCCTCTCTCCCGATGCACGCAGACGCGGGAGGAGAGAGGATTCACAGCGGCAGCGGCGGCTTCCTCGAGGCACACCATCTCGGCTGTAGCCACGAGAGAGAGAGAGAGAGAGAGAGAGAGAGAGAGAGAGAGAGAGATACCGACACGGCTGTCGACAGAGGGGAGAGCTAGCAGCCGCCGCGCCGCGAGCCGCATGAAGCTGCCGGCCTATCCTAGCGTAGGCCGACGCGCGCACGTCGCCGCTGCCAACTGTGTTGGTCCGGCAGCGACAAAACTGAAAGCACCCGATATAGATGTACACGCCGGGTTGCCCGCGCGTGTATATCTAGCAATTCATATTGGACAGGGCGGCATTCGGAGAGCGGGCCAATGAGAATTAGCGACTCAAATCACCACTGACTTGGCCTTGATTTTTGCATCTAGGGAAAATCAAGGCCAATCACCGTAAAGAAAGGGGCGGAAGCAACAAGTGTGTGAGCTGAAATTGTGCGAGAAGAAAAGCCAAAATTTTGGAAGAGATTTCCGCCCTCTCCGATTTTGAGGATTGACTGCCCGCCCGTCAGCGACGACAGACGCATCGAGAAATTAGCCTGCCGTCCAAGCGTAGAGAGACCCGCTTTGATAGATATCGCCCGTCCGCCCGTCGACTACGTAGACGCACTCATCGAGAGTTATATATTGAGGGAACATTACCCGGCGACATTGCGACCTACGAGGGAGGAGCATCGCGAGACGTGCCCGATTAGCGACGGTGAGTGGACTGTAATTGTCGAGCTTCCCTCGGCACTTGCAAGTAAAATCTATTAGAACAATTATCGTACATTGCCGCCATGTGCTCGGGGTTTAGTAGAATAAATTCGTGGTGGTGTGACACCGTTATATAGGATCAGTGCGCGTCGGGCAAGGATTAAAATTTCAAATATTAGTGTGGGGAAAATTACGCGATTCGGAAAACTCGGGAAACGTGGTGAGTTTGGTCGTCGCGAGGGATGCGTGAGAGGGCTAGCGTAGCCATATTTGTATAGCGACCGATTCATTGTGCGAAAATTGTAAATGTGGCGACCGTGCGTATTATAACTGCAATAAAGCTTAGGCATATTTAAAGAGAAAATTTGTGAGTGTTTATTATAAATTTATTAATTCCCGATTTTCCTGTTCACGGAACTTCCTCTGGGAGAGGGCTCGTGCCGAGTTAGCCGCGCTTTACCTGGCGCCCATTAACTTAGAAAATTTGGTAAAGTGTCGCGAGAAGTCGAAATAATAAGCCGTAACGTAAAAGCCACGTTACAGAGTTTTTGACATATGTTACAGAACTGACATTTAAGACCAAATTTACTTATTTGTTTCAAAAGATGTTTCCAACTTTTAACAATTATAGTTAGTTGTACCATACCTGTGTAAAAATTAAGAATGAATTTTTGTCCTAATATATAAGTGTAATAAAAGGCCTCGACGCAAAGTGGTCAAGTTACGACGGAATAACCCATATGTGATAATATATTACAAAGTGTTATATGAAATGACATAATAATAATAATATTTTATTGTGTGTGATTTGTTGTAATCAAATATGGTCATATATTATTCGATGTATTTATATATCCTCTCTTTCATAATATCTTATCATATATAATAAAATCTGAATCTTTTTTATCCAGGTATAAAATTGTTCGTTTTATTTTGATTTTTCAATAGTTGAACATATTAAAATATTTAAGCTAATAACAATATGTACCGATTGCGATTGTGTAAAAAAATAAACTTAAAGAAATACTTAAATCTTATGCATCTATAACATGAATTGAGTTTTTTAAAAACAAATTATTAAAATATATGCATTAAAGTCCAAAATAAATCTCTTATACTTATAAACTTAATAAAAAAGGGTAATTGTTTTAGATTTACTATAAATAAAAAGTTCAGAGTAAAAAAAGGGTTAAATATAGCGTATAGCATGTATTAAGCGGGTTAAGCCCCGCCCACTCCCCCTCCACTCCGCCATCCCATGCGAAACGTGGCACACAGCTCGATGGGCTATTTGTACGTGCGCCACCGGATAATCCGGTGGGCCAGAACGTTTGTACGGTGGCTTCGTGCCACGCTATTTTCCGATGATAACGGTATACTTATAATCCTGTGACGCTAAGCTATTATAAGGTGGATACTTCTCACTGAATTAACGTGTATAATCGTAGTAGAATCCGAGGAACAATTACAACGATATTCGCGTGCCAAGTCTCCACTGGATAATAACTTGATTTTTCTTTCCGTGTAGCAATATAAATACTATCTCTCTTCTTATATAATACGCAATTGCAGGTTAATTATATCAAATAAATTTACGCACTTCTAGGTTAATTATATATGGAGGTCCCTCTTTGGAAATATTATTTCTCAGAATATAATGAAATTGTGTATTTCATACGTAAAGATTAAAGAGAGACGCTGGAACTATTTACACCTTGTCTTTTGATCGTCAGATGTAGTACCTCAGAACGCTCATCTTAGAGGGAAGGTGTTAAATGAAAATAAGTTTTGCATTTATATTTTACATTTAAAAATCATAAAAATTTTAAATGTTTTACCCTTCCATAAAGTCTGAAACTAATGAGAACACAAAAATAGACATGCGTTTTCCCTAAAAAATAATTATTATAGAAATTATAGAGAAGAAAATTTTAATAATAGTAACTTCAATAGAGTCATTAAAGAGACAAGTAGTGGTTCCTTTCATATGCTAGAAACAAAGGCTGCAACCATGACATTCACCTAAGCCAGCAGGAGTGCGTCACCATAAGAACAAGGAAGGACCCACCATGGAAGAAGAGAAGAAATATAGATAGATAGATAGATATACTTTTTATTCATCAGAGACGAAAATTTACATCAGTATGTACATTTGGTAAAAAATTAGTCAATTTATAAATTTGTTATCACATTATTAGTCACTTATTTACATTTATATATCATTTTTCTTAAATAAAATAAAATCTTTGTTCGCTATCACAGGTCGTCAATTTATAAAGTCTAATATAATACTATATAGTCAAAAGTAACAAATTTATCACAGAGCGCTTCGTCATACACAAAAAATAAAAATAAAAAGATAACAAGAAATATATACACACACATTCAAATTGCACGTATATCTATCACGTCATATATAAAATATACACTCATTCTTCCATCATTCTTCCAATCATTCACGCTAATAAATACTCCCACACTTGACATTTAACACTTAAAATAAATTAGTACTACACAGAAATGGTCGAATACAATCAATTTAACACAGCCCGTGAGCTCATCTCTGTATAATCTTCGCACCGTGCAGTTGTTTAAGTTGTCTGCCCAACGCCATTTTAAATTTGCAAAATGATGACAAACACCTCACACTGCTTGGGAGCGAGTTCCAGGGGCGCGCATCTTGAATTCTAAACGAGAATGGGCCCTTATCGGTGTGCGACCCCGGAACCGAGAGCTCTTTCATACCACCCCTACCTGAAGTTCTGGCCTGGTTCTTTTCAAAAAGGGCAGTAAAGAGAGAGAGAGAGAGAGAGAGAGAGAGAGAGAGAGAGAGAGAGAGAGAGAGAGAGAGAGAGAATGAGAGATAGTGGAGAGGGGACTTCGTATAGCACTTTAGCAAGTGCACTTATTTCACATCATCGTATACCTACAGCGGCGCGAAGCCATAACCAACACATTGGCATGGAGGCATCAACAATTGCACATAGCATAGGAGCAATGCATCTGTGACAGTATGTTAGGCAGATCCCCCTCGATATTTCTGCGGCTCCGATTCGCTTTGCACTCACGCTGATTGACGTGCGAGGCATTAGCACCGTATGAGAGGGCTTCCCAGTCATAACAATCGCGCTTGGTTTGATAAGCATTAGAGCTCTAGGAAATACTAACACCTCTCTGCGGGAGACATTAACAAATGTGCCTATCTGCAAGAGCACGTCATAACAAGCAATATTACATGCACGTATGAGTAGGCTCACTGGAGTCCTAAGCCCTTACTACACGCCAAGGAATAACCACTACACTGACATTAGAAAAAAGCAAATTCGATCCCGGGCGTAAGTCAGAAGCATATAAATGGAACCGTATAAGCTTCACAGGTCATCAGTCTAATTAAAAACTTTTCTTTCATAATGCGAAGCCCTGGCCGGCAGTACATCGAATCAAATACTCAGAATAATCTGAACGGTTAAGGAATAGGACTTTAATTATTCCACTGTTCGGAAATCGGGAATAAGAATATTCGCGGCGAAGAGTCAGATTTTGAGTCACTTTTTGTCTTTACATTTTTTATTTTTGTGTCTCGTATTAACAGAAATTGTTCATTATATTGTTTTAGCTCTCGTAAATTTTTGGTTGTATTTCTTTTGTTATTTCTCTCTCTTTAAAAATACATTTTTCAGATTTTTCCGTTTAAGATCTGTAGATATCTACTCCTTAAGACAGATCGAGAAAAGCCCCTCATTTCCATGTTAAAATCTTGAGTAATTATGTTAAAAACCCTTGTATATATTTTTTTTATTATCACGATAGAATTGCGTTTGGTATTTAGTTATATTCGATGCGCGAGTATTAGTAATTGTCAGTTTTCTGATAGCAAAACGGCAGATTTAGGTTTATCAAGAAAATTTATTGCGATCAGGTCAATAACAGAGAATTCAAATCGGTGCGTACGCGTTTCATTTCTTGACACCACTCAAGTCGCCGTCGGATCTGCGAGTCAAGAACAAATCGATATTTAACAACTCGAAAAGGGAAACTTCGTACATTTGACATTTTTCAGTTTTTCTTATTTTGTAATTGCATCTTTCTTTCATATTCACTTATTGTTTATTAGATATTAACATTTAAGGGGGGAGTCTGCTTTAGGAGCCGAAATAAAAGCGTTTTTTCAGTGATTTTTTTGAAAGGGAAGGAAATTATTGCGGTAAACGAAATTTTGAGAACATAATGTACTATATTTTAGCTTTAAAGAACAATTTTTGTTATTAAAAAATATTAAAATTTCTTAAAGTTATGACCATTTTGCCGGAGCACCTGGAGTCTGCACTTTCTAATCGGTGCCGGTGATCGTGCGGTGCGTCTGAAACAGTCGAGACAAATTTTTTTTTAATTTTTATAAGTTTCTTTTCTATATGAACTCAAAAAATACCAAAGAAGTTGTCAAATTTCAAATTTTTTCAAAATTTACTTTTTTGAAAAAAAAAATTCACTTTAAGTTGCAAAAAAAGTAGTTTAAATAATACTTTTGTCCAACTTTTTTAGTTCAAATAGAAGATAATTTAATACTGAAGCTAGATTACATTGATTTTTTTCGATTGGACGTATATTCTTTTGCTATCACCGGCACCGTTTTCTAAAAATCGTAAAAATGAAAACTTGAGAAAACGCGCTTTAAAGTTTTCGGTCTAAAAAAATATAAGTTTTTGGGTACTTACAGTACTTAGAGGTTAATCAGATATCCCTGGGCTATACATTAGTCCTTCCTCTTCTTCAAAAAACTCGTTTTGGCTGAGGGTTTCCAATCTTCGGGCTGTACGAGCCTTCTTGCTAGAAAATGATGCGCGACGGTTCTCCCGCGTTATGCGCTCAGCATCGACGGCGTCAGCAAAATTTTTGCACTGCTGCCCGATGATGATATTGAGGAGTTGCATGGTGGAAAGTACAGCAGAGTAGCCCTCGTTAAAAATGCCTGCAGCCATATTTGCTGCAGTTTCGATGATTTTATAGCCGGAATTCAAATGTTTCGGACTTAGGCGCCACACAATCGAATTGAACGATTCGTTGGAATTTTGAGTGTGGCCGCCTAAGCACCGCCTCATTAAATCGTCATTAGAGAGCTCTTCATAAATTGGACGAATGTGCTTCTCCACGGTTTCATCGATTAATCTCGTCGGATGTTTGTAAGATTCAAGACTATTCGCCGCTTGAGCCTTGCGCCATTCGCACCAACTTTCGGCGCCTTCTGGACAATTTTCATGCCGACGATTTTCATCCGTGGAACAGTAGTCGTCTAATGTTGCTATAATAGCTTTCTTGATACCTTTCACTGAATCAATATTTCGACGAATTGCCAGACCGTAGTATATCGTCAATTTCTTGATTACACTCTCCGTTAGCCGCGTCTTTCCTCCGAGTTTCTCGGTTTTTCGTTTATTACGTAAACGAGTACCCATACGCTTTTGCTCATGTCCAACACACTCATTTTTCGTCACTGTGCACTCGTCCCCGTAAGGATTGCTATTTAAGATTCCAGTAAAAGTTTTGGAGTCGCCATCGCCGATATAATTAGTGTACATAACTCCGAATTTCTCGACGGATCTCGAAAACATCTCCAATATGGAATCCACCTCCATCTTCCCCGCCGAACCTGCATGATTTGGGGAGCATGAGTCTTTATGATTCTCATACCACTCCTCAAATGCGTCTTCATCCAAAGTATTTTTACTTATGGCACACGAATGACAATATCCACTTTTTACAATGAGATCGATTACTTTGCCACTGTAGTATCCGATGAGTGTTGTTATACCGTACAAGGTAGTATAACCGCGCTTTTTCCACGATCCATCGCCCGAAACCTTCAAATGATTCGCAGGTCTTTCATGTTCAACGTTTTTTTCTTTTTCTTCCTTGACGGCTTTTTCGCAGGTGCTCTTGAATATTGTCTTCGACGCTGCGTGCAAATGCTCAACGAATTGTTGGTAAGTAGATTTTGCAAAACCTGCAGACATATCCATAAGGCCGCAGAATACGTTTATCCCTTCTCGTCCGATACCAAGAAGCCTCGTAACAAAAACATTTCGTCTGTTGATTTCGTAGCCGGTATTTATCAATGGTCCTGACTGGATTTCGCGTCGACCACACATACACTGGACAATAATTTTAAATCCTAGGCCTCGATGACCGCTTTCTGCAAACGTTAATTTTTGCTTGCATGATCTGCAAATTGCGATTTCCGAAATGACGAGAAACACAGATATAAATTCAATAATGCGGTAATAGTGCGCAAAATGAATAATGACATCATCGCTGCTTGCTGTCGTTAACTTCTGCTCACTGCGGCTCGTGTGTAAGTCTCCGTCGTCCGATGAAACACTTGCAAAACGATTGCCGTGAAATTTCCGCTTTCGCGGTCCCACAGCACGCTCTCTTTTAGATCGATCACCTTTGGGGTAGCTTGACATTTAGATGTGTACTCGGCTACATCAAAAGTGGAACTGAAAGCCGACGCTACAAACAGCAGTGTAGAAGCCGATGCTGAGAGCTATAGTATACCGTTTTATTGTATACCGTTCTCCCTACTACTACTCAACACAGACCTTCTAGAAACTCCAAATAATGTTTCAAAGGATGATTAGACCTTTTCAGGTATATACGAGTATAGTTGAATAATAGAATACATCGAGGGGCGGAGCGCGCGCGCTCGGTTCTGCCCGAGCATTCACACCTGTTCAATGCTCGGCCACTAAAACTGCTCTAGCTTCGGAAATATGTCGAATTGGCCTCTGAAATTTTGAAGACATATTCTGGGATAGTTTTGGAACAGATTTAAGATAAAAAAATCGATTTTTTGGAGCCGTTAAAGCAGACTTTCCCCTTAAGTTAATGGTTCAACTAAATAAATTAACATTCGATAAAATTTGGAATACCATACATTCAACGCATTAACTTTTATAATCTTGCTATATTATCTCCTTTCACCTTTGCCAAAATATTTTATTGAACAATAATAATTAATTAAAATTTAAAATAATTAAATTAATATTAGGTGGATTCTAAAATCTGTGCATTTAAACTCTTATATCTCTGTTTATTCCTCGCCTACTGTTCCGTCGAAGGCGCAATGGGATACGTGGCGCCATCTATTCTTCGCGCGATCAATACGTGGACGGAAGCGATGTTGACCGCCGCCGATAGAAGCGGGAATAGTGGGGGTTCTGGAGGTACTGGCGCGAACTAGTCAGTAGCTTTCGAGCATCCGAGCAATCAGCACGTTTCTCGAGAGTTCAACAATCACGAAGAAAAAACCGATTGTCCGTCTCGTATATCGGATCATCGTCATCGTCCTCATCGTTTCATATTGTCCGGGTGCGCCTGGGTAGATTCATCGGTTCGCGACTTTTTCGGTGGGCGGTTCAGGTTTCGCGGTGACAGACCGTTTTGCGGTGCGAGTCTTTTCGAAAGGAAGCGCGGTTGATCCTTTTATTACGCGTGGCTCTTGCCACTTACGACGCGATTCGCAGTCGACGCGACTACGTGTGGCCCTTGCCACTGCGACGTGATTGCACCTAGTACTGTCCGTGTGGCCCTCGCCACGATAACGCGGTCTCACGACCCGTAGGAGGTGCGCACTCCTGACTACACACACTCACACACATACACACACTCACACGTACGCACGCACGCACGCACTCACACACAGATCCACACTTATCTTCTCTCTACAACTATAAATATTACGAGAAGGGTTTTATGCCGCAAGGCTTTCCCTTCTAAAAACTAAATAAATTATTTTCCTTGTGACACAAAAATTACATCTTTATTTTTGTACCCAATTTTCCTTTCCTTCCCTTAAATTCAAAACTATCGGGAATTCACCGCGTTGGCAAATTCTCGGCCACAAATTGTTTATTAAATATTAATATTAACTTGAAAATTAAATAATTAAGTTACTATTGTGGAAATTTAAAACTTGGTTATATAGCATATATATTTCTGCTTTTGCGATCGTTTCTACTGTGATTTTTAGCCGAAATCGTTGTAAAGTGGAAATATAGATTTAGATATTAAATCAATACATTAATATCCATCCACTTCACAATTTTATTTTTAGGATTTGACGTTTATACACCAGTAATTATTAATTTCTGCACATCAGGCGGAATTATTCATTTGATAAAGTAATTGACCTGAATAGTCATAATAATTTTTTTTAACAGATTTTGAACTTCTATTGATCGACAGTTTACATATAAAAAATTGAATCATTCAATTAACTCGTGATGAACGTAAAATCACTCTATTTATAGCACTCGACTAAAATCGGTCTTTCGTCTTCTGCTCTATTATACATTTTTGGCCAGAGTTATTTATTTAATAAAAATATCAATGTATTGTTTAATAAATAAATTAATGTTGGACGAATTGTAGATTCCTATGTTATAGTATTTGGCCCTTGTTTCATTTTTCGTATTTTTCCGAAAAATATTCTTTTTTTATATAACATTAATTAAAATGTTTAAATAAATTGATTAATTTTTAATGAAACTTAATCTTTTGCTCTTACAAGATTTCGTACTTTCATTAATATAATCGTTTCGCCATTCTTGCCTTTTTAGACATTATTTATTGATAATTAATAATTATTGTAAATGTTCGGATTAATGAATTAACATTTGGCGAATTTAATCTCTGTGATTATTTAGGATTTGGTAGTTCAAATTATTACAATCATTCTTCTCGTTTCATATATTAATAAATCTTATTGAATATTAATAATGACTTTGAATATTAAATAAATAAAGTGGCCATTGACAACTTGCAAATCTACGGTTTAGCATTTCATAAATTTGATGTTTTTAACAATTAGAAATTTCTTCCTAATAGGTCAAGAATATTTATTCAATAATATTGTTTATTTAACTTTAAATTAAAAATACTGAGGTGTAAGTTCAACCGAGTGATAGAATCAACATAATTACAACTTAAAAATACTGATATTAGTCGCAAGTCTAATTTCTGCCGTAACTGATCTTATCACATTTATAGCAATCGTTTCTTTTTTCTTGCATGCGCGGTATTACACAATTCAAAGAATGATATATTTGTAACCATTATCTCTTTATCCGAGACCGATAATATCATAAATATTATAAATAAATAAATTTAGACAATTTTATGTTAACCTTTTTTATAATTGCTTACGTTTTGCACCAATGATTATTTTCTCTTTATACAAGTTAGCATTGTTTATATTCATTAAAAAAAGATTGTAACCCAAAGTTGAATTAATAAATTAGAATTTTAAATTTAAACTGTTACGTGTAAGACATTGTCCTTTTATATTCGTTAATTTTTCTCTTCCCTTTTATATCAGTCGAAACTGTACATTTAAATTTTAGTACCAATTCATATATTCGATTAATCAATTATCATTTCATAAATTTGAACTTCTTTCTATATTATTTTATGTTATATTCGTAGTCTCAAGCATACATATTAACCAGAACTATAGTTAAAGGTTAATGTTAAATCGATTGTTCCATAAGCATAGTTTTCTTAAGAACTATCCTTTTGTGTTCTCGTCGTCTCGATAAATCCACGGCCTTCAGAGTCAGCGGCAAAGAGTTGAGGTCCATCACAGTTACTTGTGTGTGAGGAAGGTATCTGATTACGAGACTTTCGAGCCCACGAACCGTGAATGTATTAGCGTTTTACGAGTTTTAACCTTCCCTATTCTGCAGATTACAAACTTTCTTATAATTAAAATTTTCAACTTATTTTCTTCTTTCCCATTTTTGCTCTTTCATGGGTTATTAAATGTAATGAATAATTATTTTCTAATGTATAAATAAATTTGCACTTGACAAATTCTGAAGTTTTGTATTTGATTGCGTTTTTCATTTTCACAAATGTAATTATTTTCTCATTTTTATATTTTTCTTGTCGTTTGAAGTCGTTTCTTAAAAATAATAAATAAATCCAGTGTCTAAATAAATAAATCGAGTGTTTAAATAAATAATTTTATTTTTGATAAAATTTTAAACGGTACTTATTACAATTTCTAGATTTTCATAAATTCGATTATTTTCTCAATAAACTTTATTTCTTAAAATTGTTAGTTTTACATAATTAATAAAAAATGGTTTGTTACGTATAAATGGGAGACGAGGTAGGCAGCGAAAAAAGTAAACGACGGGACTCGAACCCAGGTCTCCAGTGTGCGGGTCTCGTGCTCACACCACGGAGCTAACGTCTACGATGCAGGCCAAGTGCATCATAGTCCGGCTCCACTTATCGCTGACTCATCATGTGCTCGTGCTGAAAGCATTGCGAACGTGTGTGTCTGTGAAGGTTAAATAAAAAAAATTATTTTTGATAAAATTTTAAACGGTACTTATTGAAATTTCTAGATTTTCATAAATTCGATGATTTTCTCAATAAACTTTTTTTCTTAAAATTGTTTGTTTTACATAATTAATAAACAATCGTTAAATAAATAAACTTATTTTGGACAAAATTTTAAACGGTACTTATTGAAATTTCTAGATTTCGTTTTATATAAATTCGATTATTTTCTCTGAGAATTTTTCTTAAAAGTTGTTTGTTTAATATAAATAATAAGTCCAATATTTAAATAAATAAATTCACTTTCACAAATTTCGATCTTTTACATTTATTGCGAACCTTAGACCGTGTAAATACGATTATTTCCCCTTTCCGTATTGTTTTCTTTCAAAAATTTCAAAGTAGTTCAAACGAATTTTGGAATACCTTAAATCGTTACAATTGAAAATATATATATATTTAATGAGAAGCCTTACATTTCAAGCCTTATTATTTTATACGGAAGGCATGCGTATGGACACTTTCCTAAAAATGCTATAAGTGTCCGTACTTATTCCGTAAGATTCCATATGAATTCCATCGAGAATTTGTAAGAGTCCGTCACGCATCCGTAGTGAATCTTAAGCATCCCATGAGTGTCCGTATGTCGAAATTAAAGAGACCGTCAATGCACTATATTTTATATTGAACTACAGTTAAACCTGGAACATTGCTCGAGTTTGGGAAAAATAACCTCGAACAGTGCTCGAGTTACCTAAGGTTCGTAGCAATTAACGATGGCAGCAAGTCAGAGCCCTAAATAAGGTATAAACTGTTTGTCCGTAATATTATATTGGCTTGATTTCAAAAAGTATCAGTTAGCTTACCTATAATAGAAATGAATTTTCATATGCGCACTACATGTAACGCGAGTATAATGTAGCGAGAGTATTATAGATCAGTGTTTGAGGTTCGACTTTTTGACCTATTTCTTATCAACATGTATTTATGTCAAATTTAATGTCTTACAATATTAAATTTGAAAGGTATTATTAATTTGTATACTTTATACTAATTCATAAAAAAATGACATTGAGTTACAAATAAAAATATAATACTTGCCAATTTATTAATCGATTTAATTAATTTCTTTAGCGTTTATTTCAGATTATCGGAATTAGTAAAAAATAGAAATATTTTAAACTATAATATTTTTTAAATAATTTGTATACTTCATACTAATTAATAAAAGAAGGAAATTGATATACAAATAAAAATACAATACTTCCCAATTTATTAATCGATTTCATTAATTTCTTTAGCGTTCATTTGAGATTATCAGAATTAGTAAAAAATGGAAATATTTTAAACTATATTATTTTTTAAATAGAATATTAGTTTAAGTTTACTATTTTAATTGTAGCGTATTCATGAAATTCATAATTGAACGTCTTATTTTGGGAATAACATATTTCTTTTAATTTATATTGTGGGTAATAATGAAACTTATACTTGCCAAGATTTTACTTTTTAGAAAGGTATTTTTTATAGATTTCACAAGTTTTTCAGAGACGGAAATGTATTCTTACTATTCTCGAAAAAATAGAAATATTTTAAAAATAGAATATTAGTTTATGTTTACTACTTTAATTGTAGCGTATTTCTTTTAATTTATATTGTGGGTAATAACGAAACTTATACTTGCCAAGATTTTACTTTTTAGAAAGTTATATGTTACTTTCAAATAAATAAATGGTTGTGTATGGGTAACTTGAAAGTTTCACTGACTCCATTTTCTTTTAAACTACTTGAAGTAATCTTTTGCAATTTTACCTAAAACATCATGTAGCCCTATTGATTATGAAAATTCACTTAAAATAAATTTAAATAAAATTCTTTCGAAAAAACCTTATAGTATTCTCATGTTTTATTCAGATATCAAGTTAACGCTGGGTGAAAATAGTCTTTTTAATGTAATAAAAACGTGAGCTTGCAAACATTTGATTAATTATAGTTTTATAATTTCATTAAAATGACCCTTCTGAGCCAGCGTTGACTTTAGATCTGGATAAAACATGAGTATATTATGTGTTACTTTCAAATAAATAAATATTTGTGTATGAGTAATTTGAAAGTTTGATTGACTCCATATTCTTTTAAATTACTTGAAGTAATCTTTTGCAATTTTACCTAAACCATTATGTAGCCCTATTTGATTATGAAAATTCACTTAAGATAAATTTTAAAAATTTTTTTTCGAAAGAAGCTTATAATATTTTCATGTTTTATTCAGATATCAAGTTAACGCTGGGTGAAAATAGTCTTTTTAATGTAATTATAAACCTGAGCTTGCAAACATTTGATTAATTATAGTGTTATAATTTCATTAAAATGACCCTTCTGAGCCAGCGTTGACTTTACATCTGGATAGAACATGAGTATATTATGTGTTACTTTCAAATAAATAAATATTTGTGTATGGGTAATTTGAAAGTTTCATTGACTCCATATTCTTTTAAATTACTTGCAATAATCTTTTGCAATTTTACCTAAACCATTACATAGCCCTATTTGATTATGAAAATTCACTTAAAATAAATTTTAAAAAAATTCCTTTGAAAGAACCTTATAATATTCTCATGTTTTATTCAGATATCAAGTCAACGCTGAGTGAAAAGAGTCTTTTTAATGTAATTATAAACCTGAGCTTGCAAACATTTGATTAATTATAGTGTTATAATTTCATTAAAATGACCCTTCTGAGCCAGCGTTGACTTTACATCTGGATAGAACATGAGTATATTATCTGTTACTTTCAAATAAATAAATATTTGTGTATGGGTAATTTGAAAGTTTCATTGACTCCATATTCTTTTAAATTACTTGCAATAATCTTTTGCAATTTTACCTAAACCATTACATAGCCCTATTTGATTATGAAAATTCACTTAAAATAAATTTTAAAAAAATTCCTTTGAAAGAACCTTATAATATTATCATGTTTTATTCAGATATCAAGTCAAGGCTGAGTGAAAAGAGTATTTTTAATATAATTATAAACCTGAGCTTGCAAACATTTGATTAATTATAGTTTTATAATTTCATTAAAATGACCCTTCTGAGCCAGCGTTGACTTTAGATCTGGATAGAACATGAGTATATTATGTGTTACTTTCAAATAAATAAATGGTTGTGTATGGGTAACTTGAAAGTTTCATTGACTCCATTTTCTTTTAAACTACTTGAAGTAATCTTTTGCAATTTTACCTAAAACATTATGTAGCCCTATTTGATTATGAAAATTCACTTAAAATAAATTTTAAAAAAATTCCTTTGAAAGAACCTTATAATATTCTCATGTTTTATTCAGATATCAAGTCAACGCTGAGTGAAAAGAGTCTTTTTAATGTAATTATAAACCTGAGCTTGCAAACATTTGATTAATTATAGTGTTATAATTTCATTAAAATGACCCTTCTGAGCCAGCGTTGACTTTACATCTGGATAGAACATGAGTATATTATGTGTTACTTTCAAATAAATAAATATTTGTGTATGGGTAATTTGAAAGTTTCATTGACTCCATATTCTTTTAAATTACTTGCAATAATCTTTTGCAATTTTACCTAAACCATTACATAGCCCTATTTGATTATGAAAATTCACTTAAAATAAATTTTAAAAAAATTCCTTTGAAAGAACCTTATAATATTATCATGTTTTATTCAGATATCAAGTCAAGGCTGAGTGAAAAGAGTATTTTTAATATAATTATAAACCTGAGCTTGCAAACATTTGATTAATTATAGTTTTATAATTTCATTAAAATGACCCTTCTGAGCCAGCGTTGACTTTACATCTGGATAGAACATGAGTATATTATGTGTTACTTTCAAATAAATAAATGGTTGTGTATGGGTAACTTGAAAGTTTCATTGACTCCATTTTCTTTTAAACTACTTGAAGTAATCTTTTGCAATTTTACCTAAAACATTATGTAGCCCTATTGATTATGAAAATTCACTTAAAATAAATTTAAATAAAATTCTTTCGAAAAAACCTTATAGTATTCTCATGTTTTATTCAGATATCAAGTTAACGCTGGGTGAAAATAGTCTTTTTAATGTAATAAAAACGTGAGCTTGCAAACATTTGATTAATTATAGTTTTATAATTTCATTAAAATGACCCTTCTGAGCCAGCGTTGACTTTAGATCTGGATAAAACATGAGTATATTATGTGTTACTTTCAAATAAATAAATATTTGTGTATGAGTAATTTGAAAGTTTGATTGACTCCATATTCTTTTAAATTACTTGAAGTAATCTTTTGCAATTTTACCTAAACCATTATGTAGCCCTATTTGATTATGAAAATTCACTTAAGATAAATTTTAAAAATTTTTTTTCGAAAGAAGCTTATAATATTTTCATGTTTTATTCGGATATCAAGTTAACGCTGGGTGAAAATAGTCTTTTTAATGTAATTATAAACCTGAGCTTGCAAACATTTGATTAATTATAGTGTTATAATTTCATTAAAATGACCCTTCTGAGCCAGCGTTGACTTTACATCTGGATAGAACATGAGTATATTATGTGTTACTTTCAAATAAATAAATATTTGTGTATGGGTAATTTGAAAGTTTCATTGACTCCATATTCTTTTAAATTACTTGCAATAATCTTTTGCAATTTTACCTAAACCATTACATAGCCCTATTTGATTATGAAAATTCACTTAAAATAAATTTTAAAAAAATTCCTTTGAAAGAACCTTATAATATTCTCATGTTTTATTCAGATATCAAGTCAACGCTGAGTGAAAAGAGTCTTTTTAATGTAATTATAAACCTGAGCTTGCAAACATTTGATTAATTATAGTGTTATAATTTCATTAAAATGACCCTTCTGAGCCAGCGTTGACTTTACATCTGGATAGAACATGAGTATATTATGTGTTACTTTCAAATAAATAAATATTTGTGTATGGGTAATTTGAAAGTTTCATTGACTCCATATTCTTTTAAATTACTTGCAATAATCTTTTGCAATTTTACCTAAACCATTACATAGCCCTATTTGATTATGAAAATTCACTTAAAATAAATTTTAAAAAAATTCCTTTGAAAGAACCTTATAATATTATCATGTTTTATTCAGATATCAAGTCAAGGCTGAGTGAAAAGAGTATTTTTAATATAATTATAAACCTGAGCTTGCAAACATTTGATTAATTATAGTTTTATAATTTCATTAAAATGACCCTTCTGAGCCAGCGTTGACTTTAGATCTGGATAGAACATGAGTATATTATGTGTTACTTTCAAATAAATAAATGGTTGTGTATGGGTAACTTGAAAGTTTCATTGACTCCATTTTCTTTTAAACTACTTGAAGTAATCTTTTGCAATTTTACCTAAAACATTATGTAGCCCTATTGATTATGCAAATTCACTTAAAATAAATTTAAATAAAATTCTTTCGAAAAAATCTTATAGTATTCTCATGTTTTATTCAGATATCAAGTTAATGCTGGGTGAAAATAGTCTTTTTAATGTAACAAAAACGTGATCTTGCAAACATTTGATTAATTATAGTTTTATAATTTCATTAAAATGACCCTTCTGAGCCAGCGTTGACTTTACATCTGGATAGAACATGAGTATATTATGAAGACTCGTGGCCTTTTGTGGGAAGCACAAAGAGGCCTAGTTAATGTTTTTTGAATATTTGTATTTATATTGGAAAGGAAGATGACCTTTAGGTGTTTCTTTAATGATTACAACTATATACGGGAAAAAGCCTTTCGGCATAAAAAACCCTGAATTTATTCAAACACTAGAGATACACTATGATAACAATAAATCACGCGAAAGTGACCGCACGCCGGGCGAGTACACGCGCACATGCATCAAACGCATTCACACACAAGTGTTCACATGCATTCAATTACACAGATAAAGATTGCTGATTGTGCTAGCGAGCACACCGTCAGCAGCGGTAAGACCTAGAAGAGGCCGAGTAATGTGCAAAGTATGCACCCGTTAGTACACGGAGCACGAGGCCGAGTAATGTGCAGAATATGCACCCGTTGGTACACGGAGCTCTAGATGAGCTGAGAGCACGTGCGCAAACACACACAAACCCTACTTGAAAGGATAGAGACGCGAGGGAGCTCCGCACGCGATCCAGTCTGGCAGATAACTGGCTGTCAAGCCAGCGAGTTCAAGCGATCGCCCCGAGCGGTGCGATCGCCGCGCTTACATACACACACACACACACACGCTTACTGCGCGCGCAGGCGCAGAAGCAACGTATTTATAAGCGAATGCGTTGAGAGATGTTGCGACGCAACATACTGCCGGCAACAGCTGCGAAACTAGTTTGAATCACAACAGTAGAGCAGTGTTAGACTTAACTAATAAGTAACAAATTAGATCTATTCGCATCTTTGGTGATCTTTGGATCGATAGGAAGCATGAGGGTCAGTTTCCTTTGGAGGGACTGCCTCGTTGATTAAAATCATTATGATTTACTAGCGTAGTTTTAAGTACAACGCATACGAAATTGAATAGTTACATCCTACATTTAATTTATGGAACATTAATTTAATTAAAATGCCGCCGTCGGACCGCATTTATCGCAAGGAAAAGAAGAAGTGAATGGGTCAGAGTCTCCTCGCAAACAGGAACCCAGTTTACCGGACCAGGTATCGCGTCGCAGGAGTCACCCTCTCGGCATGACTCCTGAGCTTCTGGCTGTAGAACTTCCGAATTCTACCCTTCTCGGACCAGGCTTATAGTTCGCACTTCCAGAATACCCGATGGTTCGACTCTTTTTGGGCAAACCACCGAGCGCACATCTGGGGCGTATTACGTTTGGAGGGAGTGGGTTTGAGACTCTGCCGGAATCGCAACTTCCTGCTCTAACGGTAAAACGCAAAGACGCGTGATGTTCCGCTTAAAAAGTCCCGACGCCATCTTGATTGTCGCCACTCGAGCAATGCCGTCGCTCCCAGGGTGAACCTCGACGACCACGCCCAGCGGCCATCTTGCGCATGCAGGGTTGTCTTCCATTGACACGACGACAGAACCGGTTGTCAGAATGGCAGTAGATGTCAACCATTTTTTGCGAACCTGCAATTCGTGCAAGTACTCCTTTTGCCATCTTTTCCAAAAATCTTGTCTGGCCTTAGAAATGCGTTGGTGGATGGTTAGGCGGTTGTCAGGAACTGAAACAAAATCAGGTTCGGGTAAAAGGTTGTACGGACGTCCGATCAACAGATGTGCAGGCGTTATAGCTAACGCGTCGTTCGGATCCGCGGAATTTGCGTACAACGGTCGGGAATTCAAAACGGCTGCGATTTCTTTCAACAAAGTGTCGAGTTGCTCATACGTGAGCGTTTGACCCTTTATCACGCGATTGAGATGATGTTTGAAACTCTTAACCGCGGCCTCCCACAGTCCGCCGAAATGTGGGGAGAGAGGTGGATTAAAGTTCCATTCAATGCGTTCGGATGTAGCGTAACTTTGAATCGCGTCCTTAAACTCCGACGTCGCATGCAAATCGTAAATTTTCTGGAGTTCGCTGTTCGCTCCTACAAAATTCGTTCCGTTATCGGATTGCATCACCTGCGGTTTACCGCGAATGCTGATGAACCGTCGAAAACATGCTAAAAAACCCTGAGTTGAGAGATCGGAAGCAACTTCAATGTGAACAGCCTTAGAGGCCATGCACACGAACACACAGCCATATGCTTTAATAAAACTACGATTCCGATCTTTCTTCTCTTTGATTAAAATTGGACCGAAAAAGTCTACGCCCGTCGCGGCGAACGCGGTATTGAGAACTACTCTAGACTCTGGTAAGTCTGCCATTTTCGCGTGAGGGAACTTCGGTTTTTGACGGATGCACGGAACGCATCGGTGTATGACGTGTCTAACCTGATTCTTTCCGTTTAGAATCCAAAATCTTTCGCGAACCGCGTAGAGAGTGGAATGAATCCCGCCGTGGAGATTTCGTTGATGAGCATCGCGAATGATAAGATCGGAGACGTGATGAGTTTGTGGAAGCAGTATCGGATGTTTTTGATTGAACGGGAGATTAGAATTTTTCAGACGTCCGCCTACCCGGATTAAACCATCGCTATCTAGAAAAGGGTTGATCTCGTCGAACTTAGTTCGCCTTTTGAACGCACCGGAGATTTTTCCTACGGGATCGGGCTTTTCAGAATTGAGGATCTTAATTTCGGGCGCAAAGCTTTCCCGCTGGATGAGAAGGAGAATAAGGCATTCGGCATGAGCTATTTCCGCAGGTGTAAGATAACGAACGCCTATCGACGACCTATCGGTGTTTGTGGGGTCGTTCGGGGTTGGTCCCCCTTTCCTCCAACGCAAAAGATAAGCTATCGATCTGATCAAGCAACCGTAATCGGAAAATCTGGAATAGATGTTACTCTCAGTGAGAGTGGTGGTTAGAACAATTCCGTCTTTGAAACCCGGGAGGTTATTCGGGAAATGTGTTGTTGACGACTGAGGCCAGTTGTCGTCAGACAGGGCTAGCCACTGAGGGCCTGACGCCCAGAGGTTGTTCTTTAGAAGCTCGATAGGTAATTGTCCTCTAGACAGTGAGTCAGCTGGGTTGTCTTCCGAACGGATATGTCTCCACTCGACCTCCTCACCCAATTCTTGGATGTCTTTTACTCTATTAGCCTCATATGTTTTCAACATATGAGGAGCCTTTTTTAACCAGCATAAAACAATCATGGAGTCCGACCAGAAGACAACCCGCTCAATGGAAAAACCCAGCTGATCTCTTGATTCGACATAGATTCTTTTCAAAAGTGCTGCGCCAGCTAGTTCTAATCGAGGGATCGTGTTGTGTCTCAATGAAGCGACTTTGGATTTGCTACAAGCTAATCTCATAGTGACGTGTCCTAGCGAATCGGTAGAACGGATGAATAGACACGCGCCATACCCGTGCATGGACGCATCACAGAAGCCGTGAATTTCGGTAGAGGTTGGATTTTCGCAGCGCAAATATCTAGGCATGCCAATTTCCTGTAGCGAGGGAAGTTGGTTGGCCAACGCGGTCCATTTCGTATGGATGTCTTGGGGTAGCGATTCGTCCCACGTGAGGTTGGCTCTCCAACAATCCTGTATTAAGGTTTTTGCGTACAGTGTTAAAGGACCTAACAATCCTAAGGGGTCGAAAACCTTCGCGATTTGAGACAAAAGCTTTCTCTTAGTCGAGGTATCCGCAGGATCCTCCGGGGCGACGGAGTATGTAAACGTGTCACGTTGAGAATCCCACCCTACTCCGAGAGTCTTTTTTACCGAATTATTCTGAATCCCACAGTCTAGGTCGAAAATTCTTTTATCTATGTTTTGCAAAGCGGACGGGTGGTTAGAAGACCACTTACGGATTACAAATCCCCCGCGACCGAGGAGCTGAATCATGTCGTCTCGGATTGCCCAGATGTTGTCCAGGGTATCTGCACCTGAAAGAAAATCATCGACGTAGAAGTCTCGGCGAAGCAGCATCGCAGCCCTTGGAAAGTTGAGTTCCTCGTCCTTGGCCAGTTGATGTAAGGTCCGGATCGCTAAAAAGGGGGCGCATTTGACTCCAAATGTTACCGTGTTCAAGTGGAACGACCTAATCTTGCCTTCGTGATACCAAAGAATCTTTTGAAACTTCCTGTCATCGGGATGAACCCAAATCTGCCTATACATTTTTTCTATGTCGGCGGTGACCACGAACGGGTGCGTACGGAAGCGCAAGACCTGTTTCAAAAGGGTTTCCTGGATGGTAGGTCCGGTCAACAAGATGTCGTTCAATGAAATACCAGTCGTGGTTTTTGCGGACGCATCGAAAACTACCCTACACTTGGTGGTGTCGCTCGACTCCTTGATGACTGCGTGATGGGGTAAATAATAGCCATCATTGTCGTCGTCATCCTCACACAGCGTCATGTGACCTAGTTTCAAGTAGCTCTCGATCTCCTTCTCGTATTCCGCCTTGAGAGTGTGGTTGGCTTCGAACCTCCTTTCTAACGCGTGAAACCGTTTCAACGCTTGCGGCTTGGACGTTCCTAACTCAAATTTGTCGCCTCGAAACGGTAACCGAACGGTGTAACGACCTGAGCTATCGCGAGTTGTGTGTTTAATATAGTGTTCCTCGCTAGCGACGTCGTCGGGAGCCGTAACTGGTCGATAGTCAAGATCCTCGACGGCCATGAATTTTTCAAGAAGCTGATCTAATTTTACGGCATTACAGGAAACCCTATCGGGGGGCCCATTGGACATTGAACCTCCGGCTACCACCCAACCAAAGGACGTTTTTTGAAGTGTGATCTGTGACTGATGGTCACCTAATTTTATCTGACCTATTGCAAGAGACGACAAGGTAGTACCTGAGGCTAACAGAACGTCGATAGATTTAGGAATGTGAAACTGGGGATCAGCTAATTTTATGTTTTTAGGTATGTCAAAATTTTCCCGAGGAAAAGTTTCATTAGGCACTTTATCAGCGATTTTCGGTACAATCAAGAAGTTTAATTGAAAATTAATGTTATTGTAAGTTGAATAAAAGGTGGCCTTAGCGAATTTATCCGAAACAGTGCAAGCATCGTCAACTGCTCCGATGTTCACGAAACATTGATTAGTTGTTAACTGTAAACGAGAAGTGAAACTAGAAGTCATTAAGTTAGCATTTGAGCAAGTATCTAAAAGAGCGCGTGCCATGAAACTATGTCCTTGGGATGACTGAAATCTTAAAACGGCAGTCGTCATAAGTTGAGAATCTGAATCATACGCGTTAGAAGCGTATGTGTGACGAGAAAATAGTCATGTTTGAGAAGGTTTGGGACGTTCAGAATCTTTCGCGGGGTGAGAATTTTCAGAGTTGACGCCTTTGAATTTCTTGTCAGTGTGAAGCAACGTGTGATGGTCTTTCTGGCACTTTTTGCATCGTCCAAGGCTGGAGCAAGGGGAAGAATGCGCGCAAAGGCAATTGCGGCAGAGTTTATGGGTTTTAATCAACTCCCATTTATCCTTTTGTTGAAGGCCTTTGAATTCCGGACAAAAATACAGTTTGTGCGCTTGTTTGCATTTGACGCATGCACCGCTTGCAGCGCTGGACGTTGTGACCAAAGTGCGCGCATTAGGCTGCTTCCTCTTAGAAAAGGGTAAGGTGTCGTTGTCTCCTGCCCGTTTTTTATTCACCCGCCCGCCCCGGGAAAGATCGTCCATCTGGCGCAGTTTAAAAATGGTGTTTTGAATGAAATCGTAAAGCTCTTGTAAATTGGGCAATTTATCGCTCGATAAACGATCCACCCATCTTGACCTGACACTGTTTGGTAAACTATGCTCTAAAATGCGAACTACGACTGCGTCAGGGAAGTTTACCTCTAACCTCTGCAATAGTTTGACGTTTTGACGCACGGTGTACATGAGCCCCGCTAACAGCTCTGGCTTGGCTTCCGTGACCTTAGGTAAAGCAAGAAGTTTGTCGATGTGCTCGTTAACGACGATGCGCTTTTGATCGTAAGCGTTGCACAAAGCTTCCCAAGCGAGAGGGTAATTTTCTTCACTAAGCTCGAATTCCTCTATAACCTGCGCGGCGAGTCCCTGAACTGCATTGCTAAGTTGTGAATGTTTCACGTAAGCATTGATTTCCGCGCGATTGTGAACTAAAGCTTGAAAGCTATTTTTCCATGCAGTCCAACCTTCGTGACGACCATCGAATTTCGGAATGTTAACCACGGGAAGTTTCGGCAAATTATGCTTCTCTGTGAATGTCAGATTGCTGGCATTCACCGTAGTCGAATTCGCAAGAGGGACGGGTGTTCTTAATTTGTGTACCTGAGCCGAAATAGCGTAGTAGTCCGATTCAATTTTTTCAAATGCCGCGACGCGAGGGCTGTTAGCCTTAATCGCGAGTAATTCCTCGTGATTTTGCATGTATCCGGAGAATATACTCTGAATTTGTTTTAAACGAGCCTCCGCATTGAACGCGTCAGTTGGATTTGCTTCCAAAAAATGTTTAAGAGATTTGATTGACCTCTCCAAAGATTGACTCTTTAATTCAATGTATTGCGCACGCTTTTCTGCTTCTTCACTCATTTTGAAGATTCAAATTATTTAATACAACTAATCGTAAATTGAGTCAATCCTTGATTAGATCGACCAACGTTGTATTTAAATGTTAATCGATAAATTAATAATAAACAACGGAATTCCTTCCCGATTAAACTAACAATAAATAATTTACTGTACTTGTGACTCGAAATTCGAATAAAACAATGAATGAATTAAATTCTACTTAAATGAAATTACAACAAATTGTAAAATAAACAAATTATAAAATATGGATTTTAAATTAAACGCGAAATATTAATAAATTAATCGTGAAGAACAATATTAGTTAGAACGAGATAATTAATTAAATAAATGAATTATAAAGTTTGAATTTTAATTCAAACGCGAGATATTAATAAACTAATTGTGAAAAAACAATATTAGTTTAAACGAGATAATTAATTAAACAAATGAATTATAAAGTTTGAATTTTAATTCAAACGCGAGATATTAATAAACTAATTGTGAAAAAACAATATTAGTTTAAACGAGTTAATTAATTAAATAAATAAATGCTTTAATATAAATGGTGAAGTTAATTGTCGCATATAATGATATATTATATCAGAACATATTATATATTATAATATATAGTATGTCGTCACGTACAATATATAGTATATCGACACAATAGGAATAATTGTACGCGCGTCTAATATGCAGCCGAGGAAGTAAATAGACTTATCTTAATTTCGCCGAATCGAGGCTGATGGCCGGCAGCATGAAGTCCCCCTGGTCGGAAGCAACGGCAAAGTTGAATCTCGAGGCGGCCGACGACTGTGTTTTGTTACGCCGCTGTGTTGATGCACCGCTGCGTCGACTTGTTGTTGGCGTGAGGTCGAAACGGGGGGAGGTAGAGACAAAGAAAGGTCGTGCAACGACAAGTCGCACGCGCACGCCTTCGATTTCCCCTTGATTCCTCACGTTCACGCGCGCACTTCACACTTCGCGCGGTCACCCTTTCTTTGAATTCCGCGGAAACAAGTTGAAAAAGAGGTAGAGATTTCGACCTCACAGGAGGCACCATGAAGACTCGTGGCCTTTTGTGGGAAGCACAAAGAGGCCTAGTTAATGTTTTTTGAATATTTGTATTTATATTGGAAAGGAAGATGACCTTTAGGTGTTTCTTTAATGATTACAACTATATACGGGAAAAAGCCTTTCGGCATAAAAAACCCTGAATTTATTCAAACACTAGAGATACACTATGATAACAATAAATCACGCGAAAGTGACCGCACGCCGGGCGAGTACACGCGCACATGCATCAAACGCATTCACACACAAGTGTTCACATGCATTCAATTACACAGATAAAGATTGCTGATTGTGCTAGCGAGCACACCGTCAGCAGCGGTAAGACCTAGAAGAGGCCGAGTAATGTGCAAAGTATGCACCCGTTAGTACACGGAGCACGAGGCCGAGTAATGTGCAGAATATGCACCCGTTGGTACACGGAGCTCTAGATGAGCTGAGAGCACGTGCGCAAACACACACAAACCCTACTCGAAAGGATAGAGACGCGAGGGAGCTCCGCACGCGATCCAGTCTGGCAGATAACTGGCTGTCAAGCCAGCGAGTTCAAGCGATCGCCCCGAGCGGTGCGATCGCCGCGCTTACATACACACACACACACACACACGCTTACTGCGCGCGCAGGCGCAGAAGCAACGTATTTATAAGCGAATGCGTTGAGAGATGTTGCGACGCAACATATTATGTGTTACTTTCAAATAAATAAATGGTTGTGTATGGGTAACTTGAAAGTTTCACTGACTCCATTTTCTTTTAAACTACTTGAAGTAATCTTTTGCAATTTTACCTAAACCATTATGTAGCCCTATTTGATTATGAAAATTCACTTAAGATAAATTTTAAAAATTTTTTTTCGAAAGAAGCTTATAATATTTTCATGTTTTATTCAGATATCAAGTCAAGGCTGAGTGAAAAGAGTATTTTTAATATAATTATAAACCTGAGCTTGCAAACATTTGATTAATTATAGTTTTATAATTTCATTAAAATGACCCTTCTGAGCCAGCGTTGACTTTATATCTGGATAGAACATGAGTATGTTATATGTTACTTTCAAATAATCCTTTAAACACAAGAAGCTCTTACACGAGTACAAAGATTCACAAAGACCCTCAACAATAACAAAAATTTGGGTTAAAAAACAGTACATCTATTGGAGTATTTAATATTTAACAGATGCTTTTGTGACGCAGCAACTTGATTAGAGAACTTGATTTGTATTCGAACTTCACTGGCTGTTTATTTTACCCTGAGAGTATAATTGCTTGAGATATCAAGAAAAGACAGAATCTTAGCATTTGACCTTATACCTTGCTATAACAAGCAGTTTACAGTAAAATTGAGTAATATCTTTTAAACACAAGAAGCACTTACACTAGTACAAAGATTCACAAACACCCTTGTCAATAACAAAAATTTGTGTTAAAAAACAGTATATCTATTGGAGTATTAAATATTTAACAGATGCTTCTGCGATACACAAACTTGATTGGAGAACTTGATTTGTATTATATTTACATCATGACAACATCAGAGCGGATATTCAATTACTGCATCCCCATGATTGTGTGGTATTTTTCTGGTGCATAGTGGCGTATGCACTGTATGTTTATGATCAATCAGCAGATGACTTTGTATATCCCCGATGATGATTACACACAAGCACATAAATACTTGTTACTAAGAAGTAGCACACCACAAGTATAACAAAAATTTTATCTAATAATTCTTTGTTGAATGCAATTATCACAGCTACAGGCACCAAAGAAATTCCAACCACATTTCTGAGCAAAACAACTTTACTTGATGACTTCATTATTTCAGTAATGCTCGTTTCATCTTGTTTATTTCTTGTGAGTTTCAAGGGGGCAACATACTCAAAGGCAGAGAAGACGTCCTTAATTGTTCCTTTTTGTGTACTATACTATTCTACCTCTTCTTTTACTAGTCTTCTTTACTTGCAATGCTAGACATTCCCTGCTCTTTCTTTCTAAGTTCCTGACCCTCTTTAAATCCATACTTTGCCACGATTTTTGCTGCAACAGAAGACGTTGTGTATCCTTGATGATTTAGATTCTGTCAAGGAAATGGTCTCGGTACAACTTCTGGTGTAGCCTCCTGCAGAAATGGAGCGATGGTAATATCTTATCCAGTACTCTTTCGACAGAATTCACTGTTAGTCTTTTTCTTTATCTTCTCTCTTACCATGTAAAACTGCAGCTTTTTCCAACTACACTTGGGATTTTCTTTATCTTCTCTCTTACCATGTAAAACTGCAGCTTTTTTGCATGACCGTCTTGCCACTTTTTCGGACGTACGATATTTTTCGAAATCGTTGTACAGAGATTTCATCACGTAATAAAAACAAATCACGTAAAAACAACCCGTTTTATTTTAATAATACAAATGACACAAACGCGTCCTTCAACCTTCAACATTTGATTTTGATAATAGGTTAGAAGATTTTGTGGTTGTCGTCTGCACTGTCTGCAGGCACTATATATATATGGTCTGTATGTGTGTATATGTGTATTATACATATTATATGTGTATATTATATACATATGAGTAGAGAAAACGGACGTCACATATATATGATTAGAGAAAACGGAAATGCGGAGAACAAATTACAATTAATTAGATGAATCTTTTTTAACAGAAACTTTTTTTTACGTGATAGACTAAATTATTATCTCTTAAAACAGTGTCAATAGACTGCACATAAGTCAATCAGTGTTTAGATATTGATATTTAAAGATTTTGAAGAGGTTAAAAAAACACAATTAGACGTATAAAAGGCGACGGTGCGACCTTCGGCTTCGTATCGTACCGTGGGTACTTATACGTGCCAGCGGGCGCTGCCGCGCCCCTTGATATTCATGCTAGTCTATCATATTATATATATCATATTATAATCCAAAAATTACTGAACTTTGATAATTGAGCACGACTGTGTATGTTCTGTGCATCCGTTGTGCTCAACTAGAACAAAAACATTGCTTTCTCTTTGAGAAAACATAAAACCATAAAGATTCTTATTCTGCATAAAGATACCCTGTCAATGAACCTCTAATATTCAAAAAAGTGCATATTTAAAAAAAATATCAAACTTTTTTAAAAAAAAATGACAATTATAAAAAAAATGTTTTCGTACATTTATGCAAATAAAAATAATTAAGAAAATCCATTTTATACGTTTATCCACGGCGGAATTTTATAGAGAAAAGGAATCTGTTAGATCTTTTTGCTTTAGTTGAGTGCAACAGATACCAGACATCGCACCAATTTTGAAATCGATTTTCGCAAGACCACATGGAAAACAGGTAATTTATTAATCTTAAGTGTCCATTTTCTAATACAAAAATAATTTTGTTATAAAATATTCGTTGTACTTACTCTTTAAAGAAAATCCCCAAACTTAACCATATTATTCATCATATATTACCTATTTGTTACATTAAATTTGAACATTTTATCAAAATATAACGAAAAATATTAAAATATTTGTTGTGGTCACTAGGTCTCTTTGTTCATCCATAATAGGGGAAAACGGGGTTTTGTTGGTCACCTATAAGCAAACGTGCTTGTTATTTCCACTTTCAAATTGTTTTTTTTAACTATAAATAATTATTATGTTAGTTCAAACCATTGTCTTTAAATATTTCTTATTGCCCAAGTGAAAATGATCTTCTATAATAAAAGTTTAAATAAGTTTATAACTGATATTAGCTGATTCTAAATTCAGGATTTGAGACTTTTATAAAAGTTTAAAACTGTTATAAATAAATATAAATATTTATTTACTTATATAAGTTTTTTGGATTTTCGTAAAAATTTGAATCTTTGATCAGTAAATAAAATAAATAACTGTTAATAACTATTATAAATTTTTACTAGTTTTTAGTAATTTGTACTAATTGAAATTGATAATTATTTGTATTTTGGAATATTCATATTAATGAAATTTCTTTCGAACTAAAAGTGAATAATTATAATACTATTAAAAATATTTATAACTATTAATAATTGTTATTACTAGATAAAAAAAGTTTAAAATTGATAATAATTTTTTACAGATCGTTTTTCTGGTTATGCTCCGCGGTCCAAAAAAGTAAATAAAAGTTTATAACTGTTATAAACTTCTTTTGGCTGTTCATAACAGAAAAAAACTGTTGATAACTTTTATAAACTGTTATTATAGTCTCGAATCCTACCTTTATAAACAGTGATCAATAGTTATAAACTTTTTTTAAAAATTATAAAAAATTATTTATTCTCATTAATAATTATTTGCTAAGTTTTATTTCCGCCTGGGTGGTTTAATGTAAAAATTTAAGATATCGAAGCTATAAGTAAAAATAAAAAAAACATTTTGACCGGATTTACCCCACATCAAACGGTAATACCGGTCAGCCTTGGTACAATTGCAATCACTATTAAAAAGTTACTTTTATAGCTGAAAAATTTCTTTAAATAAATTATTTGAACTATCATATGATCCGTCGCATTATTATTTGCATTTACACAATGAAATATGTAATAACATAACCACTGTTCAATGAAAAACACTTAAGCAAAGTTGTCTTATCTGAGAGCGCAGCGCAATGTTTTCTTAGCCTCACTTTCAGGAGCGTCATATAAATAACATTGTGACCGGGATTACCTCAATTCTGCTTAGTAATTTAAATTGAAATGACAAAAAAGCAATAGGTTTATGCTATTTTTTCTTCACTACTTCATATTCTTAGATTGTTCAAATTAATAAAGTTGCAAAAAGTAACTGCATGAAGTTACAAATAATATGCATATAAGCTTCTTTATAGACCGGATTTCTTGTAAGAAATGTAGGCCTAACCTTTGATTGTGTATAATTCCTTAATATAACTGCATAGACGGTTGTTTGGACATTAGCTTAATTGCATTTTGTGTTGCATTTAATATACTATTCGAATTATTACCTAAAAATGTTTAGATTATTGAAAATAAGGGTGACCAGAATTAGCCAATGATCAGCATTACTCCGTTCTTCCCTACATACTGCTATATTTCTTCAGCTACCGCAAGGTTTTGAGAACCAAACTGATCGAATCGGGGTATTTGAGGTTTTATTATGTTCAGAATATATATAATTAGTTAATCAATGTAGGAATTGGTAAAACAACATTTTTTACCAAAGTTATAGCCTACTTAAACAAAATTTTATGATAAAATTTTTAAAAAAGTTGA
Organism: Gastracanthus pulcherrimus; assembly: GCA_949152435.1. Classification (NCBI taxonomy): domain Eukaryota; kingdom Metazoa; phylum Arthropoda; class Insecta; order Hymenoptera; family Pteromalidae; genus Gastracanthus; species Gastracanthus pulcherrimus. Next base: position 62,986,709 of record OX424573.1, on the reverse strand, counting down.
TGAATTTAGGCTTAAGTAGGCTATAACTTTGGTCAGTAATTTTGTTTTTCAAATACCCACATTGATTACCTAATTATATGTATTCTGAACACAATAAAACCGCAAATACCCCGATTATAGTAGTTTGACTATCTAAAACTTGCGGAATGAAGAAATATAGAAGTATGTATTATGGACGAACAAACAGTCCATGAAAAAAAAATTTCAATATTTGTTTACAATAGGTAATATATGATAAATAATTCATGCTCGACTAAAAATATATAACCAATTAATATTAAATTTTAAGATCTATAGTGTTTAGTGATCAGTATTTAATTATTCAAACTAATTATTATTAAGAAATGCTCCACCTCAGGTAGTTGGGTTTAAGGTTTAGAGTGTAAGGATAAATAATTTTTCATATAAATTTATTAGTATTGAAAATTGCTCTATTTGGGGTAGTTGGGGTTAGGGTTTAGGGATCATTATTTACGTTTTCTTTTCATGTAACACCCCTTGTATACACATAAACGAACGTCGTATATTAACTTTGTAAGCTAGCAGAAATATGTATGTTCGTGCGTTTCCCGATGAAGGACGAATGCGTTCGATTTTACGACGTTCGCAAACAATAAATTGCTGGCAAGTGATTTGTAAAGAGCAGGAATGAATGGAATGGCGAAATCGTATATTAGTGTCATACGCTTTAACAATAATTCTTGCTTTGTCTGAATTAATAAAAAGGAACTTTTTTCTTAAATGCAAGGAAAGAGCATGTCTGTGGAATTTCAGCGTGTACATGGTGGCCTACACTTTGCGCACAAAGTTTTTGGCGTGTAGCTGCCAATTTAATGTCGGGGTGAGCCATATGCCAAGTTTGCGAGCTTCTGTGACATAGGGAAGTGGAATGCCATCTACTACAATTCTTTGAATATTCTCGAGGTCAACCATGGACATGTAGGCTTGGCTACCTAGTATCATGACCTTCGTCTTTGCGACATTTAGGTTTAAGCCATTCTCTCTTGCCCATTGCGTAATTGTCTGCACATCTCGGGCAACAGCTGCAAGGCCCTCAGGAAGCTCGTTAGGAAAGCAATGATAAAGCAATTGAGTGTCGTCAGTGAAGATCAGGTATTTTGAATAGCGTAACACCCTTGGAAGATCATTAATATAGACTGAAAAGAGTAGGGGGCCAAGGACACTGCCCTGCGGGACCCCTGATCGAACCACCCTCATCTATCACTGCTTGAAGCCTATCAGCTAGGTAGTTAAAAAACCACGGTAATACACGGTCCGAGATGTTGAGTGTACGAAGTTTTGCCAGTAACCGGGCATGTGGGATGGTATCGAAGGCTTTGGAAAAATCGAATAAAATAAGGATCGATATCATACTCTCGTCGATGGCATTTCTGATGTCATCCAGCACACTAAGAAGGAAACTACCCGAGGTGTACCTCACCGATTTTCTTGATATTGTGATATGTTGTAGTACATCAAAAAGAATTAGACAAGTAATTTTTTTACGTGCTAATTCGGCGATTTAAGGGGCGAAAACCACCCTTAAAATTTACCAAAAAAAGTTTCTTTTTAATATCTCAAAAACGGATTGAAATTTTCCAATGAAACCAACGCCAATTTATTTCTCATAAAAATGCGCTCCTTTGGTAATCGCTTTCACTCTGAAGGGTTGCATCCCTTTTTTTATAAGGATAGAGATGACTTTTTTTCGTTTTTTCTCCAGAATTTTCTTAATTAACTGAATCTTATAAAAAATCATTCTGTTATAAACAATATTGAAATTTAATGTTAACCAATCCCAGGGTTTAAAAAAAATTATTTAAAATTATTTAAAATTATTTAAAAATTATTTAAAAATATTTAAAAATTATTTAAAAATTATTTAACTACCCCCTAACACGAGTTTACTGACATAGGCCGTAATAATTTACTTAATTTTGTAATATATTGTACAACATGAAAAAGTATAACAAATATATACATACAACTTATACGACCATTTGACGGATGAAAAACACCCTTATAATTCACCCCCAAAAAACATGTTATTTTAACATCTTAAAAACGTATTGAAATTTTCCAATGAAACCAACGCCAATTTATTTCTCATAAAAAAACGCTTCTTTGGTAATCGCTTTCACTCTGAAGGGTTGCATCCTTTTTTTCTTTAAAAGGGTAAATGTGACATTTTTTAGTTTTTTTCTTCAGAATTTTCTTAATTAACCGAATCTTATAAAAAATCACTGTGTTATAAACAATATTGAAATGTAATGTTAACCAATCCCGGGATTAAAAAAAAATTATTTAAAATTATATTTTAAATTAAACTCGCCTTCGGCTCGGGCACAAACAGCGCGTGGCGCGGCGGGGACTAGAGTGAGGTTAGGGAGTTAATATGTAGCACTATTTTTCCTGTTCGGCGGTGAACGAGTACGAACTTTCTGGTAGATATGTTAAAAAATTGTATATTGCACGCGTGAATGAAGTGAGCCAGCGATTGCCAGTGTGTATGACGCCCTTGCTCCACTCGGGCGTCAAACCACACGCAGGCATTTACTGGCTCACTTTATTCTCTAGGTGCATAATATACTATTTGATGGCTTTTATGCGCTTCAATAGGGAAGAGACATGGTATAAAAGTAACAGCTGATCCTTTATTCTATAATAAATAAATATGTTTTGATTCATTAGGCATTATTTTTTAATCGATTAGATGTCTCTTGAGTTTGTAAATATTAATTAAAAGTTTATAAATTTTCAAAGTTTTTGAATATTGAACTATCCTTGCGATTGGCTAATAAGATTCAAGATGGCCGCGCACCATGGATCAACATAACCAATATAATGTAATAATACATCACGTGTTATTCGCCATTTATACGCACAAATATTTAAATAAAATAATACGCATTTATTTAGAAAATATTCAAAAATATATAAGCATTCGATTCTCGAACAGACTCAGACACAAGATATTCAATTTTACAAACTGTGTCTGAAAGGCAAAGAAAACATGATCACTAAAAAAACAAAGAACCTCTGTTCTACGCGATATTGGGGGTCCAACTTCAAGTGCTTTTCCGGGAAGAAAAGCATGTCGCTTGCACGACAACAACATGTGGCTGGAAGTAGTCTCATACAAAAAAGAGACCGGAGGAGGAGAGAAGCTGAACCGGGCTACAACGAATTTGTAGACCACGAGTAAAGTCAGTCAGAGTCTAGACGTGCTAAAGGACGCACGGGTTTTCTCGCGATATTCATCTATTTCATTTTCCTCGTTATTTCTCGTTCCAAACACTTTTAATGCGGCCGTAGCCAGTCTCAAGCCCGGATTAGACGCAGAGAGAATGTATCGTTATTAATCAAAACATCCTTATTTCAATCCGCGTTTATTATATGTTATTTCTTTTGTTTATTTTTAATTTATTTAAATAAACCGCTTTCGGTTCACGCGCTACCTAACCTAACCCCACCCAAGGTCATCACACCAACAATATCGAATCGGGTATATTTGATTTTGTGAGCTTATAAACAAATATAGCTTTGGTATTTAAATTGAAAAGTTAGGTTATGGGTAGCGTCGTATATACAATGTAAAAAATCCACTTGTAGATTTACTACTCTGAGAGTTGTAAATAAAAAGTTCTAGTCTGAGTGTAGTGTTTTTACTAGAAAACTATAAATTCATTAGCGACGTTGTAAATTTAAGTGCGACGGTGTAAGCCGTGATGTTTGAGGTTATGATGGCTAATTTTTAACACTTTATACTCGAATGAAGCGCTTTATTGGCTATACCTTTTTCTTTCAAGTAACCGTATAAATATTTTCGGGATTATCCCTTATTGTATTAGCCAAAAAGTATCCAAATTTTGAGGAAAACTGATGTGACGTCGCGAATTTCTCTATTTACATATTCTGACCGAGAATATAGTTATTTCGCGAACGTGACACGCGGGTAATTTAAATTATCAAGCGAGCATTAAAATGCGCTCTCAACACGCGGAAGGATAAAAGAAATAATAAGATACAAAGTCTCTTTACTGCAGTTGTATCTCGTTAAGCCTGAAATAACAAGGCTTGCCGCTTGCATATTTGTATGCATTATCCTTGTCCTGGTTGTTTTACTGTTGACACATTTAGACTCGTTTCAACGAGGCTATAACTTACTCATTCAGAATACAATCATGAGCTTTACAACTGAGTACAAGCGATCACTTAGACTGAGTACCAGCATGCTGCCTGAATCAAAACTCACCAGGCAATCTTGCCTCTTCAGTGCCATACAGGTACTGGTCTTAATTTTATGTCTGAACTGACATTCACCGGACATTCCTGTCCCTTCAGTATCGTACAGGTACTTTCTTACAGGTCTTTATTGTCAGAACCAATGTTTCAGTAAACATCCTTTCACTTCTCACAATTTATACAAAATGTAAGGTTTGTTTGGAACAATTTAGAAAAATTTGGTTTTAATATTCAAAGGATCTCTGTCCTATCAAAAACCCGAAACCGGTGGTGAGTCAGCTGACAGTCATCTTTTGCGGATAAATTAGAGACAGGTGGATTTAGGATTTGACTTATGCATTAAATTTACACAACCCAGTTTGTGGACTATTTTAACGTTTTAAGTTCATTTTTCGACTTAATATACATCGAAACATTATACAACACTCCTAGAGATTACTGTTTAAATAATTAATGTATCATTTCCAGAGTCTTTCAAATTACTCCATAAAATTACTTGTAAAATAATATAAATTACAATATTTACTATACGTTGCTTTTATGTTTTAAGAGATATACAATATTTTATATCAAATTTTAATAACAAATCTACCTGCTTGTAGAGTATTACACTGCAGCTCGTTATTAATGATTTAAAAAAATTTCACGATGCCGCTTATTTATAAAAAGATGTATATTTATGTAATATTCCCTTTGCCCTTACGGAAAAAATCGTCTCCGACGATTTGAAACCTTGTACGTCAATATTACGGTTTTAACAAATATTAATCGTCACAGTTAGAAAAATAAAAAAAAATATCAGGTTCATTATTCACGATCTAATTAGTTATTATTTATCTTTATAAAAGACCAGTCTAAAATCACTATAATTATTTATCTATATGTGTATATGTATCGTGAAAGCTTACTATATATTTATTTTATAAATAATTTGAAACTGTCTTCGACAAAAATTTGCATAGCACTTTTAAGCTTATTATGCTAATATGTTACTCACTAAAGCATCATACTTGTTTTTCTAGATCGTAGCTTGTTCTTATATCAAGGAAGTTTTCAATACATTCAACATAATTTGCACAGCGCTTTTAAGCTTACTGTACCAGTGTACTGTTTATTACACATACTTATTATTAAGATGTGAATTTATATGCATATATAAAAAATATAAAAAAATAAGAAATCCGAATCATAAAATCATATTTGTAACGTTTTTAAGAACATGTTTCTTATGTATCTTCTAAACTATATTCATCTGGGACAAATCATTTTCATTGAGCTGTAATATACCTGCTAATTTTTATTTCGGCAGTTTCTGCGAATTTGCCCCGGTTTTTTGGATTGGAAACAAATTAACGATGGTTTTATTTTATTTTTTTATTTTTATTTTATTACAATTGCAATAGGAATTGGGCTACCCAGTTTACGAAAATTATCTGAATGATTTTTGTAATGTAAGCTATCTCGCCATTCTTGTGCTTTTTCCGCCTCTAGTGCTATGTTAATCGCTTTTTCTAATGATGACGGTATTTGGTTCCTGACTCTATCTGCGACGGAACTGTGGGATAAGCCCTCTATAAAACACCGCACTGCGTTATCTCGAGTCCCTTTTTCCATTCCGTGGGCCTTATCTGTCGAATACGTCCTATGAATTGAATCAATTATTTTGGCCAAAAGTTCATTCACACGAAGGCCATAGTTTCTAACAGTATCCCTCCCGTTCTGAACAGATTTCGATAACTTTATCATTAAAAAATTATAATTATCTCGAGATCCAAAACCTCGTTTCAAGTCCGAAATGAATGTCTCTAAGTCGTTATAGTTTGGCCTAACTCGCAGAAATTTTTCTGTTTCTCCTATACATTTGGATCTAATGACTTGAATCATAAAACTTCTATGCGCAAGAGATACTGAGCTATAAGCATCGCGACATTCTCTTATAAAAGTTTCAATGGATTCGCTTGATCCATTGAAATTTGGAATAATAATCGCGGCTGTTTTAATATCTACAGTCTGTTCTGTATTCGGTGTATTTAACCTAACATTTAATATGGATATGTCCGCTTCCGATCCTGAGCTAAATGACGGTATATTAGCATGCCTAAGCACTAGAGCTTGAGTTAACTGATCATTTCTAGCATTTATTTCATGTACCGGAACTACTTCAAAAGGGGGGTCTATCTCATCAATGTTAGAACAGGGGTTATTTCGCGTAACCCCATTTATCTGTTAATTGTTCCTTTTATATCTCATTTTCTTTTTTTTTTTTAATCAAAATAAAGTATATAACAGAATTTAAATTTTTTAAAAATAAAGAGATAAAGATAAAGGTAAATAAACAAGGAAATACTAAAGAGTCAAATAAAATTTTAAAGTTTACCTGCAGCAAATTAGTGTATAAGACTATTTATACTATGCAGAGATTCCGAAATAAAAGCACCTTACAAAATATTATTTAAGTAAAATTGTTCTACTTGTACACAACGGATGTAGAAGGACCCTAACGCAAGGTTCCAAAGGAACAGTTTAACGCACTACGCAGTCTTACGCTTTTAGAAGAATCCACATTAACAGTGCTCTTAATATATACTAGCCAGTTTAACCTCACTCGCTAACGCTCGTTCGGTCCATGAACTGTAAATATTTATTTATTGAATAACTAAAGAAAAATGTATAGTTTTTACTATTGCTCTTAATTAATATATATAAATAATCATAGATTTTATTATTATTATATTTAAATTTATTATTTTTGGGAAAAGTGAATTGTTGACATTCCATATTTAATGACAACGATTTTAATTCTTTTACTGGCTTTATCAGAGTTAAATTTAATATTTGCTGAAAAAGCCAATTATCGGTTATTCTAATGTTAAGTTAAATACAAATTCGTTAGCGTATTGAGAAGAAAATTAATATTAATAGGACGTTTAATACTGATAGTAGATTTCTACTATGCCTCGCGCGTGTTATTTATTTATTATTAAAAAACTAATTAATGAAATGTAAAAATAAAAGATGTCCCTGCTTCGCTATAGAATTACTAGTATTTGTATATGAGTATATCTCTAGAACTTTTAACTTTTTGCGGAATAGATATGGCACAAATTCTGATTGCTCGCACACGAGTTCATGATCAGGCACATCACCCTACTGGGGATTATTCCATTTGTCTGATGCCAAAGAAGAGATCATCAAATCGCTACAATTATCGACTCAATGCTACAGATGCAGTCCTTAAAATAGCATCAAAATTAGTTACGTTTTTCATCACATTGTATTCTTAATAAAATCGTAATTAATTTTTATGGTATTTTAAGAACTGCATTTGAACTCTTCTTTGGTATCAGAGAAATGGAATAATCCCTCGCAGGATGATGTGCCTGATCAGGAACTCGTGTGCCAGCAATCAGAATTTGTGCCATATCTATTCTGAAAAAAGTTAAAAGTTCAGAGATATACTCATATATCAGGTGGTTTCCGTTGGCTGTATACTTTTTGCAAAAAGTTTGATTAACTGAAGCTTTTAAGTTATTGAGTAGCATAAATAGTAAAATATATTACTCTATAACTTAAAAACTTCAGTAAATCAAACTTTTTGCAAGTAGTATATAACTAAGAGAAATCAGCAGTTACACAAATACTAATAATCCCAAAAAGTAAAAACCTTATTTAATTCTATAAGAATTCTTTTTTAATACTTTTTTACTAAAAGTATTCTAAGAGAGTTCTTAAAGTGCCGAATGTACGCTCTAGTGTGAAGCTTAAATAATTCATAAATAATTCTTTTGTTGCAAGTGTAATTTGGTAATGGATATGCAGTTCAAAATATTGGTTTCCGTAGGTTTATAAATTAATTTAAAACATATTTTGTTTTTTTGTATATATACATTGATATAATTGAGCGCAAAAAAAATTAAAATGAATGTCGACAGTTGGGCTTGAACTCATGACCTTCGGTTCAACAGTCCTGTCATATAACCACTTTGCTATTTCATCAGTTAGAGTTCCTGAGTAGAAATGAATTCAGGCATGTAATGGAGCGCGAATCAGGCCTTGATAAAGCCTTATCAGGCCTTATCAGGGTCTTACTCGTGCCTCATTACACACCGGATTCATTTCTACTCGGGTTGTATAGTAAGATGTAACAAATAATGTGAATATACAATAATTTATGAATTTGTGATAAATCATATCATAAAGTATACCAATATTGTTGGATATATCTTCTTGATTATAATTTAAAGAAGTGTGTCACATTATGTCTCATTTGGAATAATTAAAGATTACTTAAAGAGTATTTAAATTATTCTTTATATTTTTCAAAGGATACTTTATGCATACTTTTTGAGTATTTATGTTATACTTTTTAAATACTTTAGTATTTTCGGCCGTGGCCACTGTTAACATTGATTAGTTTATAAAGAATACGTTCATAATACTTTTTGAATACTACAAGTATTAATTAATTGCGGACATTCATTAATTCTTAAATAATTCTTTTTTCGAAAAGTGTGCTTATTGGGATTGTATGATGAAGCGGGGACAGCTTTTATTTTTATCTTTCATTAATTACTTTTTTATAAAAAATAAATAATACGCGCGAGGCATAGTAGAAATCTATTGTCGGTATCCCGCGTATACTTAAGACGGTTCGAAAGTCATTTCAAAATTTTAAGTTTGCTCTACAATATATCAGACAAAGAAATTATATAATTTTGTTGTAATAAATAATAAAAACAAAATTATGATAAACCACGACATAATTCCCCTTCGTTATGTAATTATCAATCATTTTATAAAGTTTGAAGTTTACTTGTAAATATATCGCCTAATTGCATTTAAATACTATTTAAAAATCATATTATTTAAATGCCATTCTGTGAGAAATTGAAATAAAAACTTTAAATTTTTTAAATTGATAGATAACTACATAACAAAGGATAACTAAATTGTGGTTTATCATAATTGTTTTATTATTATTCTTTATAAGCAAATAAGTGATTTTTTTATCTGATTGTACTTGTTTCTTCACTTTCTGTTTACATTAAACAATAAAAATGAAAATTAGCTTAATTATAAAAAAATATTATTTGAGTTGTAAAATAATTAAAAAAATATCTGTAAAAGTATAAGTACAATATTTTCAATGCTCGGCAGAAAGATAAATAAAATTTTTCTAGCAGAATAGATTTTTGATTTTTACTGGGAAATGTAGGTTAATATATTGCTTAAAATATTTATGGCAGTCACAAAGTTTTCTCAATTTATTCATGAGTATCAAAAATTTAAAAATTTAATCTTTTAAATTATTACGTATTATGAATTGGTTAATAATTAAAATCATAATAATTGTGTTGTAAAACGTGAAAATAGGCTTAAAATACATTCACGTATAATTAATTTTTATTTAATAGTAAAATAAGAAACAATATACATGCGAAAGCATATACATACAATATTTTGAATGCTTGGAAGGTTGTTATAACGTAAACGCAGTTATACAATATATGCAGATGCCTATTCACGTACACAGTTACAACAGCTATTATATTGGCTTTGTATTATGGCCTTGAAGGACCTTTTATAAAAATCAAAGCAACTCTGATAGTGTTTACATTATGCTGGGTGCCTTTTAGTTTCATGCATAGTCGAGGTAGTCTGTTTCCAAGAATAACTGTCGATTTAGTTCTATACGAGGAAACATATATTTTTACATCTCGTTCCGTATGTATTACTTTCATTATTAATCAATCTTACATCGTTTTAAGTTGTTAAATTTACAGGTAATAACTCATTTATAATAAACTTAATATAATTTTAATTTATTTTATTTAATTTATTTAACAAACACTCATGCTTATAATAAATGTATTTAAATATTAAAAAAATTATTCCATTATTTGTATTGAAGTATATTTATATAAATTGTAACGAAATGAGGGCCATGTACCGGCATAGGTCAGCACTATCGGCGACGCGCGCGCGCAGCAGGGTAGTTACCGAAAGAGAACGCGACTGGGGGCGCGGCGCTAGCCGCGCTGACGCCTCGAGCGCGTCACTATCGATTCGGAGTTCGATCCGCGCGCGTCAACGCCGTTTGAGTCTCACCGACATTTTCCCGCGTAGAAGCTAGTGCACGCGGAGCGACCTGTTGCCGCGACGCCGCATTTGGAGTGAAGTGCGCACGGATATATCTCCCCACTGTGCTGTGAGTGTGGAGGCGCGTCCCACGAATAGCCAGAAGAGAGTGGTGCAGAGAGAGAAGCGAAGCGGAGAAGGAGATAGAGATAGAGAGAGACAGAGACAGAGATAGAGTGATCGTCCTCGAGGCACGTATAATTAAGGTAAAGGCTAGCCCGCGCGTTTAAATATAATATAAACCGCGAGCGGTGTACAGGGCTGCTCACCGTGGGCACCGCGCGCTAGAGTACACCGAGGTGCCGTGACACCAGGCGCGCGTACGGCCCATCGTGAGGGCAACGCGTCCAGCGGCGAACGAGCTGGGCGCGCCCCGTCGCTTGGTCTGCGCGTATTGTTAAATTCGTTTTTATTATTGTTAGTCAATTATTGTTAATTTCGTTATCACTATTTATTAATCTATTATTGTTAATTTCGTTATCACTATTTATTAATCTATTATTGTTAATTTCGTTATCACTATTTATTAATCTATTATTGTTAATTTCGTTATCACTATTTATTAATCTATTATTGTTAATTTCGTTATCACTATTTATTAATCTATTATTGTTAATTTCGTTATCACTATTTATTAATCTATTATTGTTAATTTATTTACTGTTGAATATAGTCTATTTTGTTATTAAAAGTTAAACTCGCATGAGTCAATTTTCCCCACGACCCGCCTGCTCCACGACCGAGTTAGGCAAACGCGAAAAGCCGTTACATTGGCGCGTTGCGACAATTAGATTTCCGCGCTTTCGCGCTCCTTGCAGATCGCGAAAACCCGTGCGTCGCGAAAACCAGGACGGCCAGAGCAGCGACAGCAAGGCAGAAGCTCAGCGGCTCACTCCAGGTAGGAGCAATAGTGGACGCCAGCACGCGCCGCGTGCTGCGCTAGCTAATGCACGATAGCAGCTTGGCCGACGGCTTATTAGCCACGGACAATTGTTATTAAGAATTCTCCCACCTCTTACAGATGACGCCCTTCCGATATTACTCACGCAATTAATTAATAATTAACGGAAAATATTTCAACATTTTTAAGAAGCATTAATAAATTTAAAACGACTTGTAAAATTTTATTTGAACGTGTAAGCAGGTCAAGCACGCGTACGCGAATCGAGTTAAATAATTAGTTAACAATTTTCGATTATAACTAATGATCAGGCCAAGCAAAAGCGAAATAATTATTTAAGGCGAGTCAGAGAAAAAATAACTAATCACGGCAGAGAAGTGTGTGTGGAAAACAGTAGAGTAGCGCGGCTGCTCAGTGGGTAGTACGATTAGCCGGCTCAACAGCAAGTGTACGAGAACAGGGCCGTACGTACGCGGCACAGGAGCCACGCTTCTACAATATTTTTTTTTAATTTCTTTTTCAAGATTAACTTCAAAGAGAAATTATTGTTTATTAACTATTAATAAACAATAATTGCAAAAATCATTTTTTTTATTTTTAATTTGTTTTTGGATTTTTTTCTTAATTTCCATATTTTCTGAATTGTTGAACTTTTAATTTTTTTTTTATTTTATTTTGAAGGATATATATTTTCTAAGCTTTTAAATTTTTGAAGTTTAAAATTTTCAGATTTTTCGATTTTTTTTTGGATTTTGGAAATTTATGGACATTTGGATTTTCGAATTTTTGGAAAATTTTTTGGATTTATTTTTGAGGGTTTCGGATTCTTTTGGGATTTTTGAGGCTTTAAATTTTAAGGGTTTTCAAAATTTTTGAATTTTTGAATTTTTGGAGGATTTTTCGAGGTTTTTGAAGTTTTCTAATCCTTTTAAATTTTGTTTTCTGAGATTTTTGAATTCTCAGTGGTTTGAATTTTTGACGGTTCGATTTTCCAAGGTTTTTGGAATAATTCAAATTAGCAGTTTTTAATTTTTTTTTCTTTTTGTTTTCATCCTTAAAAACATCATAACAGAAAAATTGAGGGAAACAAAGGCTGAAATCATTTTTCGTTTCGAAGATTTTTGCGTCAAATCCCACACACACTTCTAATTTGCAAAATGAGATTTGAACCCGCTCACTCGAGGTTACCGGGTCAAAACGAAAATTGAGAAAATCAATTAAAGTCACCGGTATGAAGCGAGATTCGAATCCGAATACTTGCATAGATCGAAATAGGAAAAAGAAACCCGTGATTAGTTAAGAAAATAGTACAAAGACGATCTTGCGAAACAGAACGCACCGAGAAAAGCGTAACAAAGATCAGTCTGACACTCTGCTCAACCGAGAAAGATTTAATTGCGAAATTTTTCTCGGACCTTAAGTGTATAATACACTTGCACACACTTGCGAATAAAAGCGAAATCGAAGATCTCGCGTGGCGAGAAACATATAGGTAATTGCGAGCGAAGTCAGCAACCTATAGAAGATCAGAATGTCCAGCACAACAGAGACAGCTGTAGAGACGTGGCTGACGGAACTGAGTGGTCAGCAGCTAAACGAAACACTCTCTCAGTTGAAGATGTCCACAGAGGGCAACTACTTCGAACAGGCATATCGCATTTAGAAATGGTTGCTCGGCAACTACACAGCCAACGATTTTGTGGAACAAGACGATGAAGAGGGCGACACCATCGATGTCAGAGCCCGACGTAGGCGTCAGTTTATCGACGAAACAATAGCTGCCGATATTCAAGACGGCACGCAGACAGGCCAGGCAAACGAGCACAGCCTGGCAAATCTGATCACAGACACGAACATGCTCAGAAACCTTGAACTGTCGCTTTGTGGGCCTCCAGAGGTCAACGAAACAACACCAACAACCAACGAGACAACAGCCGATGAACAAACGATGGAGTCGGCCACACAGCCACTTGAGCAGATGATTACGCTAGTGTCAGCATAAGGAACCGAATTCCAAATACCACAGGATACATCGTTCGTATTGGCAGAACTGCTCACACAGGTCAAGTTGCTTCAACGGCAAGTAGACACCCTGAAGCGAGAGCAGATTCTGTCAATTACAAGGAACGAGGAAACCAGACGCCCGGGACATGTGAATTTCCAAGACACGTTCACAATACACGGTGACACGCATCTGGACGATTCTCGTGCTACAACTGCGCCACATACTACAGTACGCAGCGCCTGGGAGGGGGCAGATAGTCGAAGAACGACTATAAGCGATGACCATCAGCGGCCAAGAGATCGACCAGAGGTGCGTAGGAGTGGCAATCCTGGAAACACATCAAGCCCAAGATTCGCATCAGGAAGTTTGGACGGAACGTCTAGGTTCGGTTCGAATAAAGATGTAGGGCAAATAGTAAGAAAATGGAACGTCAGGTTCTCTGGCAGCAAGAACCAGAGTATAGACGCATTCCTGGCGCGGATCGAGGATTGCAACGCATTGAGCAATCTAACGGGCGATGAGCTTCTGGCAGCGCTGTCTGAACTCTTCACAGACAACGCAGCGACCTGGTATAGGAATAACCGAACGAAGTGGCGGACTTGGAATGACTTCACCACTTCAGCCAGGCGATGGTATGGTACAAGTCGTCAATACCATCAGAGGCTATGGAATGAAGCCAACCTAAGGACACAAGGACCAGATTTACTGGTCCGAGACTACCTCACGTGCCTCATCGGCATAATGAACAAATTATCGCCGAGGCTTGAGTATAGTCAGGAATTAGACTTGCTACACCGAAACATGCGGTCGGACCTACAGAAAATGGTCCGCAGGTGCGAGATCACTAGCGTGGAAACACTGCTGGACGCCGCCTCAGACGCCGAGCAAACGTTGGAACGAGAGAAGAGTATATGTTTGCCCCCGCCTCCGGAAGCTTCTTTGTTACCCGAGATGGCGTATAAACCCACTCAAGGGGCAAAGGAACAGAAAGTGGAAGTATCTGCCATCTCGATGGAAGGACCGCAACCTTCGACATCTGATATCACGGCAATGTTTGCCAAGATGTTAGACGAGAAACTGAGTCAGTTTCGGCTAAACATGTCGGACAAAGGCGCCGTCTCCAGGAGCGAAAAGGGCAGGGGGACCAACACGGACCCCAAAGCGCCTGACAAAGGGGAAAACCGATTGGGTCGTCAACTCGAGCGGAATGGGGAGCCAAAAGGTCGCAACCTCCTGGCACCCCGCCAGGAGGGAGTAAACCAAGGTTTGACCCCACACAGCTAATGAAATGCTACGGCGGCGGAGAGATAGGGTTCATGCGGAAGCATTGCCCTAGATGCTCGGGAAACGAGCAAGGAAGCGGCTAGAAAGGACCAAAGCCACTCCTAACGAGAAACCGGTCCTCGCAGAAACACTTCCCGTCGTAGCCGAGACTACGACGGAGGATGTGGACGTCCAAAAGAAGCCAGGCGATTCTCGTCCAGAAGGAGAGATAACACTGGAAGAGCCTCCGAAAGGGCAACGGCAGAGGACTTGGACGTCCAACCACGGTCAAGCCAGCCAACTCCCGAAGGAGACGCCGAAATACGATCCTGGCGCATTCAGCACGGTCATGGGGGCGGTTGGACTGCAGATGGCCAGCGCACTAGGGCGAGAACTTTCCCTGAAGTGCACAGGACGAGTGAAGCTACCAAATGGTACTTGTCGCCCACTAGTTAGCCATGTTATGCTCCCCATTACTGTGGCGGGTATAACCAGAGAAATACGAGTAGGCATAGTACCTCACTTGGACGATGCGTGTTACGTCGGTGTCAATTTCGTCAAGGAATTCAGGGCCATGCTCGACCCAGATAACGATACGATGTACTTCAAGGGTATGGAGACTAAATTACTATGTGAAGTAGCCAGCTTAGAGGTGGGAGTAGCCGCACTCTCGTCCGTTGATGTAGCTGATGCCACGGAAAATGAGCGCAAAGAGCTGGAAGACCTTCTGCACGAGATGTTGGCAGGTCAAAGAGAGACGTGCGGATTGACGTGTGTCATAGAGCACAATATCGACGTCGGTTCCACGAGACCGATCAAACAACGATACTACCCCGTCTCTGAGAAAATCGAGCAGGAGATGCACCAACAGGTAAAGGAAATGTTGGGACAGCGCATAATAGAACCATCTAACAGCGGATGGTCGAGTCCGGTGGTTATGGTGAAGAAGAAGAACGGGACGTATAGGTTCTGCGTCGACTATAGGAAAGTGAATGCCCATACAAAACCCGATGCGTACCCACTACCGTATATGCAAGACATACTGCGGAAATTACGCAGGGCCAAGTACATATCGACGATAGACCTTAGAAGTGCGTATCACCACATACCACTAGACGAAACTTCCAAACCCATAACGGCCTTTACAGTGCCCAGAAAAGGGCTATTTCAGTTTGTGAGGCTCCCGTATGGTTTATCCTACGCTTGAGCCACGTTCCAGAGATTGATAGACATGGTGATCAGTAGCGAGCTCGAGCCAGACGTGCTCGCTTACCTAAACGACATCATCATAATCTCGGAGACGTTTGAAGAGCACAAGCGTCTACTCAGGCTGGTATTAAAGAGGTTAAAGGCTGCAGGGTTAGTGATCAACAGGGAGAAATGCGTTTTCTGTAAGCCAGAGGTCAGATACTTGGGAGTTTTAGTGAACCGTGACTGGATCAGGCCGGACCCAGAAAAAAATTGAGGTAGTCCTGAACTACCCCGCTCCCAAGGATCTGAAGCAGCTGAGACGATTCTTGGGAATGTCATCCTGGTACAGGAGAATAAGAAAATAAAATTTATTGAAAAAGACCCAAAATGAGTGAACTTTGGATGATTATAACTCAAAATCTATACGGTACAGCGATCTGAAATTTTGCAAGGATATTCTTTGAGATAAAAATTAATTTTTATGAAAATTTCAGAAGTTTTTGAAGGTCTTTGATTTCAGGGGATAACTACTTTAAAACCTAATTAGGGTGATATGAATTATATCAGCAGTATATTATCTTAATAATACATTTATCATTAATAATTGAAATCATGGTTGCAATAGTGCTGTTAAAACTTTTGATTAAAACGAATGATATTAAAACAGACGGTTGTTAATTATAGCGGTAACCATATACTGTTTTTATGATAAATTAACCCTCCTGCGTAAGCATTTACCCGACTTTGTTGTTCTCGGGTACATATATTTTTTTTACATTTCCGCAAAATGTATAGTTGATCTATTTTTTCAAGAAGAAATATGTCAAAATCAGGTTTCCAATCAAGCTTATCATAAAGAGCAAGTTTTTAATTTTAATTTGCGTGGTCGTAGGTACTCTAAAAATGTACCAGTCAAAATTTATGGCCGATATTAGCTATAAATATCATGAGATATCTCGATTTGACCAACTTTGTTTTGACGAGATATCTTGTCGTTGTGCACAGGAGGGTCAATTAGAAATTATATAAATGACGGCGGTATCATTAAAACAGAGCGCTGCTAATCATAGGGGTAGTCGTATATTTTTTGATAATACAATTATCAGCATTCCTAGAAATAATGGCTGCAAATATTATTCGAACAGACCGCTGCTAATAATAGCGGCAGCCATATATTGTCTTGATAAATCATTAATTAGTCACCATTTCAATGACGGCAGCAAAACTGTTAAAACTTAGTAGTTTGGTTAAAATCAATAGTAGTAAAATAGAGCGCTGCTAATCATAGCAGCAGCCATATATTTTCATTATAATACTTCCATGAACAATCATAGAAATGATGACTACAATAACAATGTTAACAATTATTGATTTTGTTATAGCAAATATTATTCGAACAGAGCGCTGCTAATCATAGCGGCAGCCATATATTTTCATGATAATACATTAATCAACAATTATAGAAATGATGACTACAATAATACTATTAAAACTTATTAATTTGGTTATACCAAATATTATTCGAACAGAGCGCTGCTAATAATAGCGGTAGCCATGTATTAACTTGATACTGCATTAATCAGTCACCATTAAAATGACAGTTGCAAAACTGTTAAAACACAGTGATTCGGTTAAATAAATATTATTAAAACAGAGCGCTACTAATCATAGCGGAGCCATACATTTTCATGATAATACATTAATCAACAATTATAGAAATGATGACTACAATAATACTATTAAAACATATTAATTTGGTTATACCAAATATTATTCGAACAGAGCGCTGCTAATAATAGCTGCAGCTATATATTACCTTGATACTGCATTAATCAGTCACCATTGAAATAACAGTTGCAAAACTGTTAAAACGTAGTGATTTGGTTAAATAAATATTATTAAAATAGAGCGCTGCTAATCATAGCGGCAGCCATATATTGCCTTGATAATAAATTTATCAACAGTCATAAATATGACGACTACAATAGCACTGTTAAAACTTATTGATTTGGATGCAGCAAATTTGATACAGCATATTTGTGTATACCTGTCCATGTATGACTATGCAGTCGTGTATGCGTACTAATATTTGTTGTATTAATTAACATTTTTATCAATACTTACATTCTGATGAATGAGCATTTTGTGAATAATTTTTATTATAAAATATTCTAATGATTCTTTTATCTTTCCCTGAATCGATAGAAATATTATCTGTAATATATATATATATATATATATATATATATATATATATATATATATATATATATATATATATATATATATATATATATATATATATATACAGGGTGGGCCATTTTAATCCCCACACCTAAATTTCTCCGTTCCTAAGCGTGGTATCGAAAGAAAGTTGAGACAAAAGTTGACAAGGGCAAAGGGGGTCAAACATTGGTGACCTTGAACTTAACGTTGAACTTGATCTTCAAGCTTATTTTAAGATCAACTTGATTTTTTTAAATGGAAACCTTTAATTTTTATCCCGGAATTGAAATGAGTGGAAAATTTTACATCGAAAATGTCTTTGAGAAAATTTTGTTTTGTGACCTTAGAGAGGTAAAAAATCAAGGTCAAGCGTCTGAAAAACGATAATATGCTTTTTCGAGAGGTTATTTGCTCCCACCAGAAAGCCGTAATAATACGGAATTACAATACTTACAAATTTTTTAATAATTTAATACCAAGTCAATTTATTTTATTGAAAAAATTAATAAAATTTTTAAAAAATGGAAAAAAAAAACAATGTAGCATATAAACTCCAATGGGCATTACTGTTTCGTTTTACCGAGATTTAGACGTATAGTATCTTATCTTTATAAAGATTTCTGGCATTAATACGTGTGTTTACATGCGCATGTACACAAATGCTTATACCATACCTTTGTCATTACTACTTATGTATTAGTTTTCTGTTATGGTCTGTATTTTTACTATATAAAGTTCTGAAAGATAATTTAAAAAAATAATAAAAAAGGGTCGCGGATTCGTCATCAGCGTACTCAAATGTGTCTGAATGCCGAATTTCATAAAAAATATCTGAAAATTACGCGATCGACTTTCGCACCTCCACTCTTTCGTACACCCACACGCACAAAAAAAAATCTACGGATTCGTCTTCAGTGACGTCAAATGTCTCCGAGCATCGCTTACGAATGAAAAATTTTGAAAATTACGAGATTTGACCTTCGCACCTCCACGTTTTCGTACACCCACGTGCACAAAAAAAAAATAAAAAAAGATCCGCGGATTCGTCATCAGCGAAGTGAAATGCGTCCGAGTACCGATTATGAATAAAAAATTCTGAAAATTACGCGATTCGACTTTCGCGCCGCCACTCTTTCGTACACCCACGCACACAATAAAACATAAAAAATAATCTACGGATTCGTCTTCAGTGACGTTAAATGTCTCCGAGCATCGCTTACGAATGAAAAATTCTGAAAATTACGAGATTTGGCCTTTGCACCTTCACGTTTTCGTACACTCACGAGCACAAAAAAAATAAAAAAAATCCGCTGATTCGTCATCAGCGAAGTGAAATGCGTCCGAGTACCGATTAAGTATAAAAAATTCTGAAATTTACGCGATTCGACTTTCTCGCTTTCCCTCTTTCGTACACCCACGCACAAAAAAAAAAAAAAAATCCGCGGATTGGTCATCATGGTACTCAAATGTGCCCGAGTGCCGATTATGAATAAAAATTTCTGAAAATTACGTATTTAACTTTTGCGCCTCCACCCTTTCATACACCCACGCGCATAAAAAATAATAAAAAATAATCTACGGATTCATCATCAGTGACGTCAAATGTCTCCGAGTACCGATTATGAATAAAAAATTCGGAAAATGTCGAGATTTGACTTTAACGCCTCCACCCTTTCATACACCCACGCGCATAAAAAACAATGAAAATTAAAAAAAAATGTTTTATTTACCCCTTCACATAATTATTAACAATAATTATTAACAAATGTTAACTGTAGACAAATGTTAACTGTAGTTAAAGTTAACTGTAAGGAAAATATATTAACTATTAACGGTGACAATTATCTGCTATTAATTATTATTCTTCATTTAAACAATATACTTTGTGTATTATATTTACTTTTAGTTATACGTATTTGGATTTAAACTATTTATGAAAAACAAAGTAAACAATTTGGAATTAAAAACAGAAACAAAAGTACTTGTGCAAAGAAAGAAGATATGATGAGCACAACAGGTTGACAGCACTGACCCAGTTCAGATTTATAACTCTATTATTCTGTACTCCATTATAAGAATTCTAAACAGTCGGTTTGCATCCTAAATATAAAGCTTTAGAATAACTCTCTCACTCTACACATATAGGTAATACGCGATTACTTTATTTAATTGACTAAAACAGTATTAAATGAAATATACATACCCACACGGCAAGAAAAGTTTGAATAAAGGATTTAGTGAAAAGTTTCAGTGGAAGTTTGCTGCCAGGTTGCAAAAACCTTCCATAAACTTTCTAAAAGGTTGCGTGAAAAGTTTCCGTGAAAGGATACAGAAAGGTTACCTAAAGCTTACAAAGAAAATTTCAGTAATCAAAATATAAAAGGTTTCTCGAATGACAACATTGCTGGTGGCTGCAAGATTTTTGGAAAACTTCGTGAAATCTTACAAAACCAGTCAACGGAAGGTTTCGCGAATGGTTCCGACAACAATGCTGAAACCTTTCGAAGAAACATGCGCGAACCTGTTCAGATACCTTTCACGAAAGGTAGCTGCAAGATTCAAAAAAGCTTCGTGAAATGTTAGAAAACCAGTCTACAGAAGGTTTCTCGAATGGTTTCGACAAAAATGCTGAAACCTTTCGACGAAATATGCGCGATCCATTTGAGAAACCGTTCACGAAAGGTGGCTACACGATTTTTAGATAGCTTCGTGAAATGTTACAAAACCAGTCTACAGAAGGTTTCTCGAATGGTTTCGACAACAATGCTGAAACCTTTAGACGAAACATGCGCGAACCATTTGAGAAACCGTTCACGAAAGGTGGCTACACGATTTCTAGATAGCTTCGTCAAATGTAACAAAACCCGTCTACAGAAGGTTTCTGGAATGGTTTCGACAACAATGCTGAAACCTTTCGAAGAAACATGCGCGAACCGGTTCAGATACCTTTCACGAAAAGTAGCTGCAAGATTCAATAAAGCTTCGTGAATTGTTAGTAAACCAGTCTACAGAAGGTTTCTCGAATGGTTTCGACAACAATGCTGTCAACGAAACTTCCGCGAACCATTTAAGAATCCTTTCACGAAAGGTGGCTGCAAGATTTATGGAAAACTTCGTGAAATCTTAAAATCCAGTAAACGGAAGGTTTCGCGAATGGTTACGACAACACTGCTGAAACCTTTCGAAGAAACATGCGCGAACCCGTTCAGATACCTTTCACGAAAGGTAGCTGCAAGATTCAAAAAAGCTTCGTGAAATGTTAGAAAACCAGTTTACAGAAGGTTTCTCGAATGGTTCCGAAAACATTGCTGAAACCTTTGAACAAAACTTGCGCGAACCACTTAAGAAACCTTTTACGAAAGGTGGCTACACGATTTCTAAAAAGCTTCGTGAAATGTTACAAAACCAGTCTACAGAAGGTTTCTCGAATGGTTTCGACCACAATGCTGAAACCTTCCGACGAAATATGCGCGAACCATTTGAGAAAGCTTTCACGAAAGATCGTTGCAAGATTTATGGAAAGCTTCGTGAAATCTTACAAAACCAGTCTACAGAAGGTTTCTCGAATGTTTACGACTACAATGCTGAAACCTTTCGATGAAACATGCGCGAACCATTTGAGAAACCTTTCACGAAAGGTGGTTGCAAGATTTATGGAACGCTTCGTGAAATGTTAGAAAACCAGTCAATGGGAGGCTTTCTGAATGGTTCCGACAACATTGTTGAAACTTTTCAACGAAACTTGCGCGAACCATTTGAGAAACCTTTCACGAAAGGTGGTTGCAAGATTTATGGAACGCTTCGTGAAATGTTACAAAACCAGTCTACAGAAGGTTTCTCGAAGGGTTTCGACAACAATGCTGAAACCTTCCGACGAAACATGCGCGAACCATTTGAGAAACCGTTCACGAAAGGTGGCTACACGATTTCTAGATAGCTTCGTGAAATGTTACAAAACCAGTCTACAGAAGGTTTCTCGAATGGTTTCGACGACAATGCTGAAACCTTCCGACGAAATATGCGCGAACCATTTGAGAAAGCTTTCACGAAAGATGGTTGCAAGATTTATGGAAAGCTTCGTGAAATCTTACAAAACCAGTCTACAGAAGGTTTCTCGAATGTTTTCGACTACAATGCTGAAACCTTTCGATGAAACATGCGCGAACCATTTGAGAAACCTTTCACGAAAGGTGGTTGCAAGATTTTTGGAAAGCTTCGGTAAATGTTACAAAACCAGCCTACAGAAGGTTTCTCGAATGGTTTCGACAACAATGCTGAAACCTTTCAACGAAACATGCGCGAACTATTTGAGAAACCGTTCACGAAAGGTGGTTGCAAGATTTATGGAACGCTTCGTGAAATGTTAGAAAACCAGTCAATGGGAGGTTTTCTGAATGGTTCCGACAACATTGTTGAAACCTTTCAACGAAACTTGTGCGAACCATTTGAGAAACCTTTCACGAAAGGTGGTTGCAAGATTTATGGAACGCTTCGTAAAATGTTACAAAACCAGTCTACAGAAGGTTTCTCGAAGGGTTTCGACAACAATGCTGAAACCTTTCGACGAAACATGCGCGAACCATTTGAGAAACCGTTCACGAAAGGTGGCTAAACAATTTCTAGATAGCTTCGTCAAATGTTACAAAACCAGTCTACAGAAGGTTTCTGGCATGGTTTCGACAACAATGCTGAAACCTTTCGACGAAACATGCGTGAACCATTTGAGAAACTGTTCACGAAAGGTAGCTGCAAGATTTTTGGAAAGCTTCGGTAAATGTTACAAAACCAGTCTACAGAAGGTTTCTCGAATAGTTTCGACAACAATGCTGAAACCTTTCGACGAACCATTTGAGAAATTGTTCACGAAAGGTGGCTACACGATTTCTAGCTAGTCTACAGAAGGTTTCTCGAATAGTTTCGACAACAATGCTGAAACCTTTCAACGAAACATGCGCGAACCATTTGAGAAACCGTTCACGAAAGGTAGCTGCAAGATTTTTGGAAAGCTTCGGTAAATGTTACAAAACCAGTCCACAGAAGGTTTCTAGCGCGAACCATGTAACTAACCTTTCACGAAAGGTGGCTGCAAGATTTCTGAAAAGCTTCGTTAAATGTTACAAAACCAGTCTACAGAAGGTTTCTCGAATGTTTTCGACTACAATGCTGAAACCATTCGACGAAACATGCGCGAACCATTTTAGAAACCTTTTACGAGAGGTGGCTACGCGATTTCTAGATAGCTTCGTCAAATGTTACAAAACCAGTCTACAGAAGGTTTCTCGAAGGGTTTCGACAACAATGCTGAAACCTTTCGACGAAACATGCGCGAACCATTTGAGAAACCGTTCACGAAAGGTGGCTACAAGATTTCTAGATAGCTTCGTCAAATGTTACAAAACCAGTCTACAGAAGGTTTCTCGAATGGTTTCGACAACAATGCTGAAACCTTTCGACGAAACATGCGCGAACCATTTGAGAAACTGTTCACGAAAGGTAGCTGCAAGATTTTTGGAAAGCTTCCGTAAATGTTATAAAACCAGTCCACAGAAGGTTTCTCGAATAGTTTCGACAACAATGCTGAAACCTTTCGACGAAACATGCGCGAACCATTTGAGAAACCGTTTACGAAAGGTGGTTACACGATTTCTAGATAGCTTCGTGAAATGTTACAAAACCAGTCTACAGAAGGTTTCTCGAATGGTTTCGACAACAATGCTGAAACCTTTCGACAAAACATGCGCGAACCATTTGAGAAACCTTTCACGAAAGATGGTTGCAAGATTTATGGAAAGCTTCGTTAAATGTTACAAAACCAGTCTACAGAAGGTTTCTCGAATGTTTTCGACTACAATGCTGAAACCATTCGACGAAACATGCGCGAACCATTTTAGAAACCTTTTACGAGAGGTGGCTACGCGATTTCTAGATAGCTTCGTCAAATGTTACAAAACCAGTCTAAAGAAGGTTTCTCGAAGGGTTTCGACAACAATGCTGAAACCTTTCGACGAAACATGCGCGCACCATTTGAGAAACCGTTCACGAAAGGTGGCTACACGATTTCTAAAAAGCTTTGTGATATGTTACAAAACCAGTCTACAGAAGGTTTCTCGAATAGTTTCGACAACAATGCTGAAACCTTTCGACGAAACATGCGCGCACCATTTGAGAAACCGTTAACGAAAGGTAGCTGCAAGATTTTTGGAAAGCTTCGTGAAATGTTAGGAAACCAGTTTACGGAAGGTTTCTCGAATGGTTTCGTCAACAATGCTGAAACCTTTCGACAAAAAATGCGCCAACCATTTGAGAAACCGTTCACGAAAGGTAGCTGCAAGATTTTTGGAAAGCTTCGGTAAATGTTACAAAACCAGTCTACAGAAGGTTTCTGGAATGGTTTCGACAACAATGCTGAAACCTTTCGACGAAACATGCGCGAACCATTTGAGAAACTGTTCACGAAAGGTAGCTGCAAGATTTTTGGAAAGCTTCGGTAAATGTTACAAAACCAGTCTACAGAAGGTTTCTCGAATAGTTTCGACAACAATGCTAAAACCTTTCGACGAAACATGCGCGAACCATTTGAGAAACCGTTCACGAAAGGTGGCTACACGATTTCTAGCTAGTCTACAGAAGGTTTCTCGAATGGTTTCGACAACAATGCTGAAACCTTTCAACGAAACATGCGCGAACCATTTGAGCAACCGTTCACGAAAGGTAGCTGCAAGATTTTTGGAAAGCTTCGGTAAATGTTACAAAACCAGTCCACAGAAGGTTTCTAGCGCGAACCATGTAACTAACCTTTCACGAAAGGTGGCTGCAAGATTTCTGAAAAGCTTAGTTAAATGTTACAAAATCAGTCTACAGAAGGTTACTCCAATGGTTCTGCCAATATTGCTGAAACTTCAACAAAACTTGCGCGAACCATGTAACAAACCTTTCTGTAAAGGTGGCTACAAGATTTCTGAAAAGCTTCGTGAAATGTTACAGAAACAGTCTACAGAAGGTTTCTCCAATGGTTCTGACAACATTGCTGAAACCTTTCGACGAAACATGCGCGAACCATTTGAGAAACTGTTCACGAAAGGTAGCTGCAAGATTTTTGGAAAGCTTCGGTAAATGTTACAAAACCAGTCTACAGAAGGTTTCTCGAATAGTTTCGACAACAATAATGAAACCTTTCGACGAATCATGCGCGAACCATTTGAGAAACCTTTCACGAAAGATGGTTGCAAGATTTATGGAAAGCTTCGTGAAATTTTAGGAAACCAGTTTACGGAAGGTTTCTCGAATGGTTTCGACAACAATGCTGAAACCTTTCGACAAAAAATGCGCCAACCATTTGAGAAACCGTTCACGAAAGGTAGCTGCAAGATTTTTGGAAAGCTTCGGTAAATGTTACAAAACCAGTCCACAGAAGGTTTCTAGCGCGAACCATGGAACTAACCTTTCACGAAAGGTGGCTGCAAGATTTCTGAAAAGCTTCGTTAAATGTTACAAAACCAGTCTACAGAAGGTTTCTCGAATGGTTTCGACTACAATGCTGAAACCTTTCGACGAAACATGCGCGAACCGTTTGAGAAACCTTTCACGAAAGATGGTTACAAGATTTATGGAAAGCTTCGTGAAATCTTACAAAACCAGTCTACAGAAGGTTTCTCGAATGTTTTCGACTACAATGCTGAAACCTTTCGACGAAACATGCGCGACCCATTTTAGAAACCTTTTACGAAAGGTGGCTACACGATTTCTAGATAGCTTCGGTAAATGTTACAAAACCAGTCTACAGAAGGTTTCTCGAATAGTTTCGACAACAATGCTAAAACCTTTCGACGAAACATGCGCGAACCATTTGAGAAACCGTTCACGAAAGGTGGCTACACGATTTCTAGCTAGTCTACAGAAGGTTTCTCGAATGGTTTCGACAACAATGCTGAAACCTTTCAACGAAACATGCGCGAACCATTTGAGCAACCGTTCACGAAAGGTAGCTGCAAGATTTTTGGAAAGCTTCGGTAAATGTTACAAAACCAGTCCACAGAAGGTTTCTAGCGCGAACCATGTAACTAACCTTTCACGAAAGGTGGCTGCAAGATTTCTGAAAAGCTTAGTTAAATGTTACAAAATCAGTCTACAGAAGGTTACTCCAATGGTTCTGCCAATATTGCTGAAACTTCAACAAAACTTGCGCGAACCATGTAACAAACCTTTCTGTAAAGGTGGCTACAAGATTTCTGAAAAGCTTCGTGAAATGTTACAGAAACAGTCTACAGAAGGTTTCTCCAATGGTTCTGACAACATTGCTGAAACCTTTCGACGAAACATGCGCGAACCATTTGAGAAACTGTTCACGAAAGGTAGCTGCAAGATTTTTGGAAAGCTTCGGTAAATGTTACAAAACCAGTCTACAGAAGGTTTCTCGAATAGTTTCGACAACAATAATGAAACCTTTCGACGAATCATGCGCGAACCATTTGAGAAACCTTTCACGAAAGATGGTTGCAAGATTTATGGAAAGCTTCGTGAAATTTTAGGAAACCAGTTTACGGAAGGTTTCTCGAATGGTTTCGACAACAATGCTGAAACCTTTCGACAAAAAATGCGCCAACCATTTGAGAAACCGTTCACGAAAGGTAGCTGCAAGATTTTTGGAAAGCTTCGGTAAATGTTACAAAACCAGTCCACAGAAGGTTTCTAGCGCGAACCATGGAACTAACCTTTCACGAAAGGTGGCTGCAAGATTTCTGAAAAGCTTCGTTAAATGTTACAAAACCAGTCTACAGAAGGTTTCTCGAATGGTTTCGACTACAATGCTGAAACCTTTCGACGAAACATGCGCGAACCGTTTGAGAAACCTTTCACGAAAGATGGTTACAAGATTTATGGAAAGCTTCGTGAAATCTTACAAAACCAGTCTACAGAAGGTTTCTCGAATGTTTTCGACTACAATGCTGAAACCTTTCGACGAAACATGCGCGACCCATTTTAGAAACCTTTTACGAAAGGTGGCTACACGATTTCTAGATAGCTTCGGTAAATGTTACAAAACCAGTCTACAGAAGGTTTCTCGAATAGTTTCGACAACAATGCTAAAACCTTTCGACGAAACATGCGCGAACCATTTGAGAAACCGTTCACGAAAGGTGGCTACACGATTTCTAGCTAGTCTACAGAAGGTTTCTCGAATGGTTTCGACAACAATGCTGAAACCTTTCAACGAAACATGCGCGAACCATTTGAGCAACCGTTCACGAAAGGTAGCTGCAAGATTTTTGGAAAGCTTCGGTAAATGTTACAAAACCAGTCCACAGAAGGTTTCTAGCGCGAACCATGTAACTAACCTTTCACGAAAGGTGGCTGCAAGATTTCTGAAAAGCTTAGTTAAATGTTACAAAACCAGTCTACAGAAGGTTACTCCAATGGTTCTGCCAATATTGCTGAAACTTCAACAAAACTTGCGCGAACCATGTAACAAACCTTTCTGTAAAGGTGGCTACAAGATTTCTGAAAAGCTTCGTGAAATGTTACAGAAACAGTCTACAGAAGGTTTCTCCAATGGTTCTGACAACATTGCTGAAACCTTTCGACGAAACATGCGCGAACCATTTGAGAAACTGTTCACGAAAGGTAGCTGCAAGGTTTTTGGAAAGCTTCGGTAAATGTTACAAAACCAGTCTACAGAAGGTTTCTCGAATAGTTTCGACAACAATGCTGAAACCTTTCGACGAAACATGCGCGAACCATTTGTGAAACCGTTCACGAAAGGTGGCTACACGATTTCTACATAGCTTCGTGAAATGTTACAAAACCAGTCTACAGAAGGTTTCTCGAATGGTTTCGACAACAATGCTGAAACCTTTCGACGAAACATGCGCGAACCATTTGAGAAACCTTTCACGAAAGATGGTTGCAAGATTTATGGAAAGCTTCGTGAAATGTTAGGAAACCAGTTTACGGAAGGTTTCTCGAATGGTTTCGACAACAATGCTGAAACCTTTCGACGAAACATGCGCGAACCATTAGAGAAACCGTTCACGAAAGGTAGCTGCAAGATATTTTGAAAGCTTCGGTAAATGTTACAAAACCAGTCTACAGAAGGTTTCTCGAATAGTTTCGACAACAATGCTGAAACCTTTCGACGAAACATGCGCGCACCATTTGAGAAACCTTTCACGAAAGGTGGCTACACGATTTCTAAAAAGCTTTGTGAAATGTTACAAAACCAGTCTACAGAAGGTTTCTCGAATAGTTTCGACAACAATGCTGAAACCTTTCGACGAAACATGCGCACACCATTTGAGAAACCGTTCAGGAAAGGTGGCTACACGATTTCTAAAAAGCTTTGTGAAATGTTACAAAACCAGTCTACAGAAGGTTTCTCGAATAGTTTCGACAACAATGCTGAAACCTTTCGACGAAACATGCGCGCACCATTTGAGAAACCGTTAATGAAAGGTAGCTGCAAGATTTTTGGAAAGCTTCGTGAAATGTTAGGAAACCAGTTTACGGAATGTTTCTCGAATGGTTTCGACAACAATGCTGAGACCTTTCGACAAAAAATGCGCCAACCATTTGAGAAACCGTTCACGAAAGGTAGCTGCAAGATTTTTGGAAAGCTTCGGTAAATGTTACAAAACCAGTCCACAGAAGGTTTCTAGCGCGAACCATGGAACTAACCTTTCACGAAAGGTGGCTGCAAGATTTCTGAAAAGCTTCGTTAAATGTTAGAAACCCAGTCTACAGAAGGTTTCTCGAATGTTTTTGACTACAATGCTGAAACATTTCGACGAAACATGCGCGAACCATTTTAGAAACCTTTTACGAAAGGTGGCTACGCGATTTCTAGATAGTTTCGGCAATTGTTACAAAACCAGTCTACAGAAGGTTTCTCGAAGGGTTCGACAACAATGCTGAAACCTTTCGACGAAACATGCGCGAACCATTTGAGAAACCGTTCACGAAAGGTGGCTACACGATTTCTAGCTAGTCTACAGAAGGTTTCTCGAATGGTTTCGACAACAATGCTGAAACCTTTCAACGAAACATGCGCGAACCATTTGAGAAACCGTTCACGAAAGGTAGCTGCAAGATTTTTGGAAAGCTTCGGTAAATGTTACAAAACCAGTCTACAGAAGGTTACTCCAATGGTTCTGCCAATATTGCTGAAACTTTTCAACAAAACTTGCGCGAACCATGTAACAAACCTTTCTGGAAAGGTGGCTGCAAGATTTCTGAAGAGCTTCGTGAAATGTTACAGAAACAGTCTACAGAAGGTTTCTCCAATGGTTCTGACAACATTGCTGAAACGTTTCAACAAGACTTACGCTAACCGTTTAAGAAACCATTTACGAAAAGTGACTGCACGATTTCTGAAAAGCTTCGAAAATCTTTCAAAACCAGTCTACAGAAGGTTTCTCGAAGGTTTTCGACTACAATGCTGAAACCTTTCGACGAAACATGCGCGAACCATTTTAGAAACCTTTTACGAAAGGTGGCTACGCTATTTCTAGATAGCTTCGTCAAATGTTACAAAACCAGTCTACAGAAGGTTTCTCGAAGGGTTTCGACAACAATGCTGAAACCTTTCGACGAAACATGCGCGAACCATTTGAGAAACCGTTCACGAAAGGTGGCTACAAGATTTCTAGATAGCTTCGTCAAATGTTACAAAACCAGTCTACAGAAGGTTTCTCGAATGGTTTCGACAACAATGCTGAAACCTTTTGACGAAACATGCGCGAACCATTTGAGAAACCTTTCACAAAAGATGGTTGCAAGATTTATGGAAAGCTTCGTGAAATGTTAGGAAACCAGTCTACGGAAGGTTTCTCGAATGGTTTCGACAACAATGCTGAAACCTTTCGACGAAACATGCGCGAACCATTAGAGAAACCGTTCACGAAAGGTAGCTGCAAGATATTTTGAAAGCTTCGGTAAATGTTACAAAACCAGTCTACAGAAGGTTTCTCGAATAGTTTCGACAACAATGCTGAAACCTTTCGACGAAACATGCGCGCACCATTTGAGAAACCGTTCACGAAAGGTGGCTACACGATTTCTAAAAAGCTTCGTCAAATGTTACAAAACCAGTCTACAGAAGGTTTCTCGAATGGTTTCGACAACAATACTGAAACCTTTCGACGAAACATGCGCGAACCATTTGAGAAACCTTTCACAAAAGATGGTTGCAAGATTTATGGAAAGCTTCGTGAAATGTTAGGAAACCAGTCTACGGAAGGTTTCTCGAATGGTTTCGACAACAATGCTGAAACCTTTCGACGAAACATGCGCGAACCATTAGAGAAACCGTTCACGAAAGGTAGCTGCAAGATTTTTGGAAAGCTTCGGTAAATGTTACAAAACCAGTCTACAGAAGGTTTCTCGAATAGTTTCGACTACAATGCTGAAACCTTTCGACGAAACATGCGCGAACCGTTTGAGAAACCTTTCACGAAAGATGGTTACAAGATTTATGGAAAGGTTCGTGAAATCTTACAAAACCAGTCTACAGAAGGTTTCTCGAATGTTTTCGACTACAATGCTGAAACCTTTCGACGAAACATGCGCGACCCATTTTAGAAACCTTTTACGAAAGGTGGCTACACGATTTCTAGATAGCTTCGTCAAATGTTACAAAACCAGTCCACAGAAGGTTTCTAGCGCGAACCATGTAACTAACCTTTCACGAAAGGTGGCTGCAAGATTTCTGAAAAGCTTAGTTAAATGTTACAAAACCAGTCTACAGAAGGTTACTCCAATGGTTCTGCCAATATTGCTGAAACTTCAACAAAACTTGCGCGAACCATGTAACAAACCTTTCTGTAAAGGTGGCTACAAGATTTCTGAAAAGCTTCGTGAAATGTTACAGAAACAGTCTACAGAAGGTTTCTCCAATGGTTCTGACAACATTGCTGAAACCTTTCGACGAAACATGCGCGAACCATTTGAGAAACTGTTCACGAAAGGTAGCTGCAAGATTTTTGGAAAGCTTCGGTAAATGTTACAAAACCAGTCTACAGAAGGTTTCTCGAATAGTTTCGACAACAATACTGAAACCTTTCGACGAAACATGCGCGAACCATTTGAGAAACCTTTCACGAAAGATGGTTGCAAGATTTATGGAAAGCTTCGTGAAATTTTAGGAAACCAGTTTACGGAAGGTTTCTCGAATGGTTTCGACAACAATGCTGAAACCTTTCGACAAAAAATGCGCCAACCATTTGAGAAACCGTTCACGAAAGGTAGCTGCAAGATTTTTGGAAAGCTTCGGTAAATGTTACAAAACCAGTCCACAGAAGGTTTCTAGCGCGAACCATGGAACTAACCTTTCACGAAAGGTGGCTGCAAGATTTCTGAAAAGCTTCGTTAAATGTTACAAAACCAGTCTACAGAAGGTTTCTCGAATGGTTTCGACTACAATGCTGAAACCTTTCGACGAAACATGCGCGAACCGTTTGAGAAACCTTTCACGAAAGATGGTTACAAGATTTATGGAAAGCTTCGTGAAATCTTACAAAACCAGTCTACAGAAGGTTTCTCGAATGTTTTCGACTACAATGCTGAAACCTTTCGACGAAACATGCGCGACCCATTTTAGAAACCTTTTACGAAAGGTAGCTGCAAGATTTTTGGAAAGCTTCGGTAAATGTTACAAAACCAGTCTACAGAAGGTTTCTCGAATAGTTTCGACAACAATGCTAAAACCTTTCGACGAAACATGCGCGAACCATTTGAGAAACCGTTCACGAAAGGTGGCTACACGATTTCTAGCTAGTCTACAGAAGGTTTCTCGAATGGTTTCGACAACAATGCTGAAACCTTTCAACGAAACATGCGCGAACCATTTGAGCAACCGTTCACGAAAGGTAGCTGCAAGATTTTTGGAAAGCTTCGGTAAATGTTACAAAACCAGTCCACAGAAGGTTTCTAGCGCGAACCATGTAACTAACCTTTCACGAAAGCTGGCTGCAAGATTTCTGAAAAGCTTAGTTAAATGTTACAAAACCAGTCTACAGAAGGTTACTCCAATGGTTCTGCCAATATTGCTGAAACTTCAACAAAACTTGCGCGAACCATGTAACAAACCTTTCTGTAAAGGTGGCTACAAGATTTCTGAAAAGCTTCGTGAAATGTTACAGAAACAGTCTACAGAAGGTTTCTCCAATGGTTCTGACAACATTGCTGAAACCTTTCGACGAAACATGCGCGAACCATTTGAGAAACTGTTCACGAAAGGTAGCTGCAAGATTTTTGGAAAGCTTCGGTAAATGTTACAAAACCAGTCTACAGAAGGTTTCTCGAATAGTTTCGACAACAATGCTGAAACCTTTCGACGAAACATGCGCGAACCATTTGTGAAACCGTTCACGAAAGGTGGCTACACGATTTCTACATAGCTTCGTGAAATGTTACAAAACCAGTCTACAGAAGGTTTCTCGAATGGTTTCGACAACAATGCTGAAACCTTTCGACGAAACATGCGCGAACCATTTGAGAAACCTTTCACGAAAGATGGTTGCAAGATTTATGGAAAGCTTCGTGAAATGTTAGGAAACCAGTTTACGGAAGGTTTCTCGAATGGTTTCGACAACAATGCTGAAACCTTTCGACGAAACATGCGCGAACCATTAGAGAAACCGTTCACGAAAGGTAGCTGCAAGATATTTTGAAAGCTTCGGTAAATGTTACAAAACCAGTCTACAGAAGGTTTCTCGAATAGTTTCGACAACAATGCTGAAACCTTTCGACGAAACATGCGCGCACCATTTGAGAAACCTTTCACGAAAGGTGGCTACACGATTTCTAAAAAGCTTTGTGAAATGTTACAAAACCAGTCTACAGAAGGTTTCTCGAATAGTTTCGACAACAATGCTGAAACCTTTCGACGAAACATGCGCGTACCATTTGTGAAACCGTTAACGAAAGGTAGCTGCAAGATTTTTGGGAAGCTTCGTGAAATGTTAGAAAACCAGTCTACACAAGGTTTCTCGAATGTTTTCGACTACAATGTTGAAACCTTTCGACGAAACATGCGCGAACCATTTTAGAAACCTTTTACGAAAGGTGGCTACGCGATTTCTAGATAGCTTCGTCAAATGTTACAATCCAGTCTACAGAAGGTTTCTCGAAGGGTTCGACAACAATGCTGAAACCTTTCGACGAAACATGCGCGAACCATTTGAGAAACCGTTCACGAAAGGTGGCTACACGATTTCTAGATAGCTTCGTCAAATGTTACAAAACCAGTCTACAGAAGGTTTCTCGAATGGTTTCGACAACCATGCTGAAACCTTTCGACGAAACATGCGCGAACCATTTGTGAAACCGTTCACGAAAGGTGGCTACACGATTTCTACATAGCTTCGTGAAATGTTACAAAACCAGTCTACAGAAGGTTTCTCGAATGGTTTCTACAACAATGCTGAAACCTTTCGACGAAACATGCGCGAACCATTTGAGAAACCTTTCACGAAAGATGGTCGCAAGATTTCTAAAAAGCTTCGTGAAATGTTACAAAACCAGTCTACAGAAGGTTTCTCGAATGGTTTCGACCACAATGCTGAAACCTTCCGACGAAACATGCGCGAACCATTTGAGAAACCTTTCACGAAAGATGGTTGCAAGATTTATGGAAAGCTTCGTGAAATCTTACTAAACCAGTCTACAGAAGGTTTCTCGAATGTTTTCGACTACAATGCTGAAACCTTTCGACGAAACATGCGCGAACCATTTTAGAAACCTTTTACGAAAGGTGGCTAAGCGATTTCTAGATAGCTTCGTCAAACGTTACAAAACCAGTCTACAGAAGGTTTCTCGAAGGGTTTCGACAACAATGCTGAAACCTTTCGACGAAACATGCGCGAACCATTTGAGAAACCGTTCACGAAAGGTGGCTACACGATTTCTAGATAGCTTCGTCAAATGTTACAAAACCAGTCTACAGAAGGTTTCTCGAATGGTTTCGACAACAATGCTGAAACCTTTCGACGAAACATGCGCGAACCATTTGAGAAACTGTTCACGAAAGGTAGCTGCAAGATTTTTGGAAAGCTTCGGTAAATGTTACAAAACGAGTCTACAGAAGGTTTCTCGAATAGTTTCGAGAACAATGCTGAAACCTTTCGACGAAACATGCGCGAACCATTTGAGAAACCGTTAACGAAAGGTAGCTGTAAGATTTTTGGAAAGCTTCGGGAAATGTTAGGAAACCAGTTTACGGAAGGTTTCTCGAGTGGTTTCGACAACAATGCTGAAACCTTTCGACGAAACATGCGCGAACCATTTGAGAAACCTTTCACGAAAGATGGTTGCAAGATTTATGGAAAGCTTCGTGAAATGTTAGGAAACCAGTTTACGGAAGGTTTCTCGAATGGTTTCGACAACAATGCTGAAACCTTTCGACGAAACATGCGCGAACCATTAGAGAAACCGTTCACGAAAGGTAGCTGCAAGATATTTTGAAAGCTTCGGTAAATGTTACAAAACCAGTCTACAGAAGGTTTCTCGATTAGTTTGGACAACAATGCTGAAACCTTTCGACGAAACATGCGCGCACCATTTGAGAAACCGTTAATGAAAGGTAGCTGCAAGATTTTTGGAAAGCTTCGTGAAATGTTAGGAAACCAGTTTACGGAAGGTTTCTCGAATGGTTTCGACAACAATGCTGAGACCTTTCGACAAAAAATGCGCCAACCATTTGAGAAACCGTTCACGAAAGGTAGCTGCAAGATTTTTGGAAAGCTTCGGTAAATGTTACAAAACCAGTCCACAGAAGGTTTCTAGCGCGAACCATGGAACTAACCTTTCACGAAAGGTGGCTGCAAGATTTCTGAAAAGCTTTGTTAAATGTTAGAAAACCAGTCTACAGAAGGTTTCTCGAATGTTTTCGACTACAATGCTGAAACATTTCGACGAAACATGCGCGAACCATTTTAGAAACATTTTACGAAAGGTGGCTACGCGATTTCTAGATAGTTTCGGCAATTGTTACAAAACCAGTCTACAGAAGGTTTCTCGAAGGGTTCGACAACAATGCTGAAACCTTTCGACGAAACATGCGCGAACCATTTGAGAAACCGTTCACGAAAGGTGGCTACACGATTTCTAGCTAGTCTACAGAAGGTTTCTCGAATGGTTTCGACAACAATGCTGAAACCTTTCAACGAAACATGCGCGAACCATTTGAGAAACCTTTCACAAAAGATGGTTGCAAGATTTATGGAAAGCTTCGTGAAATGTTAGGAAACCAGTCTACGGAAGGTTTCTCGAATGGTTTCGACAACAATGCTGAAACCTTTCGACGAAACATGCGCGAACCATTAGAGAAACCGTTCACGAAAGGTAGCTGCAAGATATTTTGAAAGCTTCGGTAAATGTTACAAAACCAGTCTACAGAAGGTTTCTCGAATAGTTTCGACAACAATGCTGAAACCTTTCGACGAAACATGCGCGCACCATTTGAGAAACCGTTCACGAAAGGTGGCTACACGATTTCTAAAACGCTTCGTCAAATGTTACAAAACCAGTCTACAGAAGGTTTCTCGAATGGTTTCGACAACAATACTGAAACCTTTCGACGAAACATGCGCGAACCATTTGAGAAACCTTTCACGAAAGATGGTTGCAAGATTTATGGAAAGCTTCGTGAAATTTTAGGAAACCAGTTTACGGAAGGTTTCTCGAATGGTTTCGACAACAATGCTGAAACCTTTCGACAAAAAATGCGCCAACCATTTGAGAAACCGTTCACGAAAGGTAGCTGCAAGATTTTTGGAAAGCTTCGGTAAATGTTACAAAACCAGTCCACAGAAGGTTTCTAGCGCGAACCATGGAACTAACCTTTCACGAAAGGTGGCTGCAAGATTTCTGAAAAGCTTCGTCAAATGTTACAAAACCAGTCTACAGAAGGTTTCTGGAATGGTTTCGACAACAATGCTGAAACCTTTCGACGAAACATGCGCGAACCATTTGAGAAACTGTTCACGAAAGGTAGCTGCAAGATTTTTGGAAAGCTTCGGTAAATGTTACAAAACCAGTCTACAGAAGGTTTCTCGAATAGTTTCGACAACAATGCTAAAACCTTTCGACGAAACATGCGCGAACCATTTGAGAAACCGTTCACGAAAGGTGGCTACACGATTTCTAGCTAGTCTACAGAAGGTTTCTCGAATGGTTTCGACAACAATGCTGAAACCTTTCAACGAAACATGCGCGAACCATTTGAGAAACCTTTCACAAAAGATGGTTGCAAGATTTATGGAAAGCTTCGTGAAATGTTAGGAAACCAGTCTACGGAAGGTTTCTCGAATGGTTTCGACAACAATGCTGAAACCTTTCGACGAAACATGCGCGAACCATTAGAGAAACCGTTCACGAAAGGTAGCTGCAAGATATTTTGAAAGCTTCGGTAAATGTTACAAAACCAGTCTACAGAAGGTTTCTCGAATAGTTTCGACAACAATGCTGAAACCTTTCGACGAAACATGCGCGCACCATTTGAGAAACCGTTCACGAAAGGTGGCTACACGATTTCTAAAACGCTTCGTCAAATGTTACAAAACCAGTCTACAGAAGGTTTCTCGAATGGTTTCGACAACAATACTGAAACCTTTCGACGAAACATGCGCGAACCATTTGAGAAACCTTTCACGAAAGATGGTTGCAAGATTTATGGAAAGCTTCGTGAATTTTTAGGAAACCAGTTTACGGAAGGTTTCTCGAATGGTTTCGACAACAATGCTGAAACCTTTCGACAAAAAATGCGCCAACCATTTGAGAAACCGTTCACGAAAGGTAGCTGCAAGATTTTTGGAAAGCTTCGGTAAATGTTACAAAACCAGTCCACAGAAGGTTTCTAGCGCGAACCATGGAACTAACCTTTCACGAAAGGTGGCTGCAAGATTTCTGAAAAGCTTCGTTAAATGTTACAAAACCAGTCTACAGAAGGTTTCTCGAATGGTTTCGACTACAATGCTGAAACCTTTCGACGAAACATGCGCGAACCGTTTGAGAAACCTTTCACGAAAGATGGTTACAAGATTTATGGAAAGCTTCGTGAAATCTTACAAAACCAGTCTACAGAAGGTTTCTCGAATGTTTTCGACTACAATGCTGAAACCTTTCGACGAAACATGCGCGACCCATTTTAGAAACCTTTTACGAAAGGTGGCTACACGATTTCTAGATAGTTTCGTCAAATGTTACAAAACCAGTCTACAGAAGGTTTCTGGAATGGTTTCGACAACAATGCTGAAACCTTTCGACGAAACATGCGCGAACCATTTGAGAAACTGTTCAGGAAAGGTAGCTGCAAGATTTTTGGAAAGCTTCGGTAAATGTTACAAAACCAGTCTACAGAAGGTTTCTCGAATAGTTTCGACAACAATGCTAAAACCTTTCGACGAAACATGCGCGAACCATTTGAGAAACCGTTCACGAAAGGTGGCTACACGATTTCTAGCTAGTCTACAGAAGGTTTCTCGAATGGTTTCGACAACAATGCTGAAACCTTTCAACGAAACATGCGCGAACCATTTGAGCAACCGTTCACGAAAGGTAGCTGCAAGATTTTTGGAAACCTTCGGTAAATGTTACAAAACCAGTCCACAGAAGGTTTCTAGCGCGAACCATGTAACTAACCTTTCACGAAAGGTGGCTGCAAGATTTCTGAAAAGCTTAGTTAAATGTTACATAACCAGTCTACAGAAGGTTACTCCAATGGTTCTGCCAATATTGCTGAAACTTCAACAAAACTTGCGCGAACCATGTAACAAACCTTTCTGTAAAGGTGGCTACAAGATTTCTGAAAAGCTTCGTGAAATGTTACAGAAACAGTCTACAGAAGGTTTCTCCAATGGTTCTGACAACATTGCTGAAACCTTTCGACGAAACATGCGCGAACCATTTGAGAAACTGTTCACGAAAGGTAGCTGCAAGATTTTTGGAAAGCTTCGGTAAATGTTACAAAACCAGTCTACAGAAGGTTTCTCGAATAGTTTCGACAACAATGCTGAAACCTTTCGACGAAACATGCGCGAACCATTTGTGAAACCGTTCACGAAAGGTGGCTACACGATTTCTACATAGCTTCGTGAAATGTTACAAAACCAGTCTACAGAAGGTTTCTCGAATGGTTTCGACAACAATGCTGAAACCTTTCGACGAAACATGCGCGAACCATTTGAGAAACCTTTCACGAAAGATGGTTGCAAGATTTATGGAAAGCTTCGTGAAATGTTAGGAAACCAGTTTACGGAAGGTTTCTCGAATGGTTTCGACAACAATGCTGAGACCTTTCGACAAAAAATGCGCCAACCATTTGAGAAACCGTTCACGAAAGGTAGCTGCAAGATTTTTGGAAAGCTTCGGTAAATGTTACAAAACGAGTCTACAGAAGGTTTCTCGAATAGTTTCGACAACAATGCTGAAACCTTTCGACGAAACATGCGCGAACCATTTGAGAAACCGTTAACGAATGGTAGCTGTAAGATTTTTGGAAAGCTTCGGGAAATGTTAGGAAACCAGTTTACGGAAGGTTTCTCGAGTGGTTTCGACAACAATGCTGAAACCTTTCGACAAAAAATGCGCGAACCATTTGAGAAACCGTTCACGAAAGGTAGCTGCAAGATTGTTGGAAAGCTTCGGTAAATGTTACAAAACCAGTCCACAGAAGGTTTCTAGCGCGAACCATGTAACTAACCTTTCACGAAAGGTGGCTGCAAGATTTCTGAAAAGCTTAGTTAAATGTTACAAAACCAGTCTACAGAAGATTACTCCAATGGTTCTGCCAATATTGCTGAAACTTCAACAAAACTTGCGCGAACCATGTAACAAACCTTTCTGTAAAGGTGGCTACAAGATTTCTGAAAAGCTTCGTCAAATGTTACTGAAACAGTCTACAGAAGGTTTCTCCAATGGTTCTGACAACATTGCTGAAACCTTTCGACGAAACATGCGCGAACCATTTGAGAAACTGTTCACGAAAGGTAGCTGCAAGATTTTTGGAAAGCTTCGGTAAATGTTACAAAACCAGTCTACAGAAGGTTTCTCGAATAGTTTCGACAACAATGCTGAAACCTTTCGACGAAACATGCGCGAACCATTTGTGAAACCGTTCACGAAAGGTGGCTACACGATTTCTACATAGCTTCGTGAAATGTTACAAAACCAGTCTACAGAAGGTTTCTCGAATGGTTTCAACAACAATGCTGAAACCTTTCGACGAAACATGCGCGAACCATTTGAGAAACCTTTCACGAAAGATGGTTGCAAGATTTATGGAAAGCTTCGTGAAATGTTAGGAAACCAGTTTACGGAAGGTTTCTCGAATGGTTTCGACAACAATGCTGAAACCTTTCGACGAAACATGCGCGAACCATTAGAGAAACCGTTCACGAAAGGTAGCTGCAAGATATTTTGAAAGCTTCGGTAAATGTTACAAAACCAGTCTACAGAAGGTTTCTCGATTAGTTTCGACAACAATGCTGAAACCTTTCGACGAAACATGCGCGCACCATTTGAGAAACCGTTAATGAAAGGTAGCTGCAAGATTTTTGGAAAGCTTCGTGAAATGTTAGGAAACCAGTTTACGGAAGGTTTCTCGAATGGTTTCGACAACAATGCTGAGACCTTTCGACAAAAAATGCGCCAACCATTTGAGAAACCGTTCACGAAAGGTAGCTGCAAGATTTTTGGAAAGCTTCGGTAAATGTTACAAAACCAGTCCACAGAAGGTTTCTAGCGCGAACCATGGAACTAACCTTTCACGAAAGGTGGCTGCAAGATTTCTGAAAAGCTTCGTTAAATGTTAGAAAACCAGTCTACAGAAGGTTTCTCGAATGTTTTCGACTACAATGCTGAAACATTTCGACGAAACATGCGCGAACCATTTTAGAAACCTTTTACGAAAGGTGGCTACGCGATTTCTAGATAGCTTCGTCAAATGTTACAAAACCAGTCTACAGAAGGTTTCTCGAAGGGTTCGACAACAATGCTGAAACCTTTCGACGAAACATGCGCGAACCATTTGAGAAACCGTTCACGAAAGGTGGCTACACGATTTCTAGATAGCTTCGTCAAATGTTACAAAACCAGTCTACAGAAGGTTTCTCGAATGGTTTCGACAACAATGCTGAAACCTTTCGACGAAACATGCGCGAACCGTTTGAGAAACCTTTCACGAAAGATGGTTACAAGATTTATGGAAAGCTTCGTGAAATCTAAAAAACCAGTCTACAGAAGGTTTCTCGAATGTTTTCGACTACAATGCTGAAACCTTTCGACGAAACATGCGCGCACCATTTGAGAAACCGTTAATGAAAGGTAGCTGCAAGATTTTTGGAAAGCTTCGTGAAATGTTAGGAAACCAGTTTACGGAAGGTTTCTCGAATGGTTTCGACAACAATGCTGAGACCTTTCGACAAAAAATGCGCCAACCATTTGAGAAACCGTTCACGAAAGGTAGCTGCAAGATTTTTGGAAAGCTTCGGTAAATGTTACAAAACGAGTCTACAGAAGGTTTCTCGAATAGTTTCGACAACAATGCTGAAACCTTTCGACGAAACATGCGCGAACCATTTGAGAAACCGTTAACGAAAGGTAGCTGTAAGATTTTTGGAAAGCTTCGGGAAATGTTAGGAAACCAGTTTACGGAAGGTTTCTCGAGTGGTTTCGACAACAATGCTGAAACCTTTCGACAAAAAATGCGCGAACCATTTGAGAAACCGTTCACGAAAGGTAGCTGCAAGATTGTTGGAAAGCTTCGGTAAATGTTACAAAACCAGTCCACAGAAGGTTTCTAGCGCGAACCATGTAACTAACCTTTCACGAAAGGTGGCTGCAAGATTTCTGAAAAGCTTAGTTAAATGTTACAAAACCAGTCTACAGAAGATTACTCCAATGGTTCTGCCAATATTGCTGAAACTTCAACAAAACTTGCGCGAACCATGTAACAAACCTTTCTGTAAAGGTGGCTACAAGATTTCTGAAAAGCTTCGTCAAATGTTACAGAAACAGTCTACAGAAGGTTTCTCCAATGGTTCTGACAACATTGCTGAAACCTTTCGACGA
Organism: Gastracanthus pulcherrimus; assembly: GCA_949152435.1. Lineage (NCBI taxonomy): Eukaryota > Metazoa > Arthropoda > Insecta > Hymenoptera > Pteromalidae > Gastracanthus > Gastracanthus pulcherrimus. The sequence goes on along the minus strand of OX424573.1, from coordinate 62,945,679 downwards.
AACATGCGCGAACCATTTGAGAAACTGTTCACGAAAGGTAGCTGCAAGATTTTTGGAAAGCTTCGGTAAATGTTACAAAACCAGTCTACAGAAGGTTTCTCGAATAGTTTCGACAACAATGCTGAAACCTTTCGACGAAACATGCGCGAACCATTTGTGAAACCGTTCACGAAAGGTGGCTAAACGATTTCTACATAGCTTCGTGAAATGTTACAAAACCAGTCTACAGAAGGTTTCTCGAATGGTTTCAACAACAATGCTGAAACCTTTCGACGAAACATGCGCGAACCATTTGAGAAACCTTTCACGAAAGATGGTTGCAAGATTTATGGAAAGCTTCGTGAAATGTTAGGAAACCAGTTTACGGAAGGTTTCTCGAATGGTTTCGACAACAATGCTGAAACCTTTCGACGAAACATGCGCGAACCATTAGAGAAACCGTTCACGAAAGGTAGCTGCAAGATATTTTGAAAGCTTCGGTAAATGTTACAAAACCAGTCTACAGAAGGTTTCTCGATTAGTTTCGACAACAATGCTGAAACCTTTCGACGAAACATGCGCGCACCATTTGAGAAACCGTTCACGAAAGGTGGCTACACGATTTCTAAAAAGCTTTGTGAAATGTTACAAAACCAGTTTACGGAAGGTTTCTCGAATGGTTTCGACAACAATGCTGAAACCTTTCGACGAAACATGCGCGCACCATTTGAGAAACCGTTAATGAAAGGTAGCTGCACGATTTTTGGAAAGCTTCGTGAAATGTTACAAAACCAGTCCACAGAAGGTTTCTAGCGCGAACCATGGAACTAACCTTTCACGAAAGGTGGCTGCAAGATTTCTGAAAAGCTTCGTTAAATGTTAGAAAACCAGTCTACAGAAGGTTTCTCGAATGTTTTCGACTACAATGCTGAAACATTTCGACGAAACATGCGCGAACCATTTTAGAAACCTTTTACGAAAGGTGGCTACGTGATTTCAAGATAGTTTTGTCAATTGTTACAAAACCAGTCTACAGAAGGTTTCTCGAAGGGTTCGACAACAATGCTGAAACCTTTCGACGAAACATGCGCGAACCATTTGAGAAACAGTTCACGAAAGGTGGCTACACGATTTCTAGCTAGTCTACAGAAGGTTTCTCGAATGGTTTCGACAACAATGCTGAAACCTTTCAACGAAACATGCGCGAACCATTTGAGAAACCGTTCACGAAAGGTAGCTGCAAGATTTTTGGAAAGCTTCGGTAAATGTTACAAAACCAGTCCATAGAAGGTTTCTAGCGCGAACCATGTAACTTACCTTTCACGAAAGGTGGCTGCAAGATTTCTGAAAAGCTTCGTTAAATGTTACAAAACGAGTCTACAGAAGGTTACTCCAATGGTTCTGCCAATATTGCTGAAACTTTTCAACAAAACTTGCGCGAACCATGTAACAAACCTTTCTGGAAAGGTGGCTGCAAGATTTCTGAAGAGCTTCGTGAAATGTTACAGAAACAGTCTACAGAAGGTTTCTCCAATGGTTCTGACAACATTGCTGAAACGTTTCAACAAGACTTACGCTAACCGTTTAAGAAACCATTTACGAAAAGTGACTGCACGATTTCTGAAAAGCTTCGAAAATCTTTCAAAACCAGTCTACAGAAGGTTTCTCGAAGGTTTTCGACTACAATGCTGAAACCTTTCGACGAAACATGCGCGAACCATTTTAGAAACTTTTTACGAAAGGTGGCTACGCTATTTCTAGATAGCTTCGTCAAATGTTACAAAACCAGTCTACAGAAGGTTTCTCGAAGGGTTTCGACAACAATGCTGAAACCTTTCGACGAAACATGCGCGAACCATTTGAGAAACCGTTCACGAAAGGTGGCTACAAGATTTCTAGATAGCTTCGTCAAATGTTACAAAACCAGTCTACAGAAGGTTTCTCGAATGGTTTCGACAACAATGCTGAAACCTTTCGACGAAACATGCGCGAACCATTTGAGAAACTGTTCACGAAAGGTAGCTGCAAGATTTTTGGAAAGCTTCGGTAAATGATACAAAACCAGTCTACAGAAGGTTTCTCGAATAGTTTCGACAACAATGCTGAAACCTTTCGACGAAACATGCGCGCACCATTTGAGAAACCGTTCACGAAAGGTGGCTACACGATTTCTAAAAAGCTTCGTCAAATGTTACAAAACCAGTCTACAGAAGGTTTCTCGAATGGTTTCGACAACAATACTGAAACCTTTCGACGAAACATGCGCGAACCATTTGAGAAACCTTTCACGAAAGATGGTTGCAAGATTTATGGAAAGCTTCGTGAAATTTTAGGAAACCAGTTTACGGAAGGTTTCTCGAATGGTTTCGACAACAATGCTGAAACCTTTCGACAAAAAATGCGCCAACCATTTGAGAAACCGTTCACGAAAGGTAGCTGCAAGATTTTTGGAAAGCTTCGGTAAATGTTACAAAACCAGTCCACAGAAGGTTTCTAGCGCGAACCATGGAACTAACCTTTCACGAAAGGTGGCTGCAAGATTTCTGAAAAGCTTCGTTAAATGTTACAAAACCAGTCTACAGAAGGTTTCTCGAATGGTTTCGGCTACAATGCTGAAACCTTTCGACGAAACATGCGCGAACCGTTTGAGAAATCTTTCACGAAAGATGGTTACAAGATTTATGGAAAGCTTCGTGAAATCTTACAAAACCAGTCTACAGAAGGTTTCTCGAATGTTTTCGACTACAATGCTGAAACCTTTCGACGAAACATGCGCGACCCATTTTAGAAACCTTTTACGAAAGGTGGCTACACGATTTCTAGATAGCTTCGTCAAATGTTACAAAACCAGTCTGCAGAAGGTTTCTGGAATGGTTTCGACAACAATGCTGAAACCTTTCGACGAAACATGCGCGAACCATTTGAGAAACTGTTCACGAAAGGTAGCTGCAAGATTTTTGGAAAGCTTCGGTAAATGTTACAAAACCAGTCTACAGAAGGTTTCTCGAATAGTTTCGACAACAATGCTAAAACCTTTCGACGAAACATGCGCGAACCATTTGAGAAACCGTTCACGAAAGGTGGCTACACGATTTCTAGCTAGTCTACAGAAGGTTTCTCGAATGGTTTCGACAACAATGCTGAAACCTTTCAACGAAACATGCGCGAACCATTTGAGCAACCGTTCACGAAAGGTAGCTGCAAGATTTTTGGAAAGCTTAGTTAAATGTTACAAAACCAGTCTACAGAAGGTTACTCCAATGGTTCTGCCAATATTGCTGAAACTTCAACAAAACTTGCGCGAACCATGTAACAAACCTTTCTGTAAAGGTGGCTACAAGATTTCTGAAAAGCTTCGTGAAATGTTACAGAAACAGTCTACAGAAGGTTTCTCCAATGGTTCTGACAACATTGCTGAAACCTTTCGACGAAACATGCGCGAACCATTTGAGAAATTGTTCACGAAAGGTAGCTGCAAGATTTTTGGAAAGCTTCGGTAAATGTTACAAAACCAGTCTACAGAAGGTTTCTCGAATAGTTTCGACAACAATGCTGAAACCTTTCGACGAAACATGCGCGTACCATTTGTGAAACCGTTCACGAAAGGTGGCTACACGATTTCTACATAGCTTCGTGAAATGTTACAAAACCAGTCTACAGAAGGTTTCTCGAATGGTTTCGACAACAATGCTGAAACCTTTCGACGAAACATGCGCGAACCATTTGAGAAACCTTTCACGAAAGATGGTTGCAAGATTTATGGAAAGCTTCGTGAAATGTTAGGAAACCAGTTTACGGAAGGTTTCTCGAATGGTTTCGACAACAATGCTGAAACCTTTCGACGAAACTTGCGCGAACCATTAGAGAAACCGTTCACGAAAGGTAGCTGCAAGATATTTTGAAAGCTTCGTTAAATGTTACAAAACCAGTCTACAGAAGGTTTCTCGAATAGTTTTGACAACAATGCTGAAACCTTTCGACGAAACATGCGCGTACCATTTGAGAAACCGTTAACGAAAGGTAGCTGCAAGATTTTTGGGAAGCTCCGTGAAATGTTAGAAAACCAGTCTACACAAGGTTTCTCGAATGTTTTCGACTACAATGTTGAAACCTTTCGACGAAACATGCGCGAACCATTTTAGAAACCTTTTACGAAAGGTGGCTACGCGATTTCTAGATAGCTTCGTCAAATGTTACAAAACCAGTCTACAGAAGGTTTCTCGAAGGGTTCGACAACAATGCTGAAACCTTTCGACGAAACATGCGCGAACCATTTGAGAAACCGTTCACGAAAGGTGGCTACACGATTTCTAGATAGCTTCGTCAAATGTTACAAAACCAGTCTACAGAAGGTTTCTCGAATGGTTTCGACAACAATGCTGAAACCTTTCGACGAAACATGCGCGAACCATTTGAGAAACTGTTCACGAAAGGTAGCTGCAAGATTTTTGGAAAGCTTCGGTAAATGTTACAAAACCAGTCTACAGAAGGTTTCTCGAATAGTTTCGACAACAATGCTGAAACCTTTCGACGAAACATGCGCGCACCATTTGAGAAACCGTTCACGAAAGGTGGCTACACGATTTCTAAAAAGCTTCGTCAAATGTTACAAAACCAGTCTACAGAAGGTTTCTCGAATGGTTTCGACAACAATACTGAAACCTTTCGACGAAACATGCGCGAACCATTTGAGAAACCTTTCACGAAAGATGGTTGCAAGATTTATGGAAAGCTTCGTGAAATTTTAGGAAACCAGTTTACGGAAGGTTTCTCGAATGGTTTCGACAACAATGCTGAAACCTTTCGACAAAAAATGCGCCAACCATTTGAGAAACCGTTCACGAAAGGTAGCTGCAAGATTTTTGGAAAGCTTCGGTAAATGTTACAAAACCAGTCCACAGAAGGTTTCTAGCGCGAACCATGGAACTAACCTTTCACGAAAGGTGGCTGCAAGATTTCTGAAAAGCTTCGTTAAATGTTACAAAACCAGTCTACAGAAGGTTTCTCGAATGGTTTCGACTACAATGCTGAAACCTTTCGACGAAACATGCGCGAACCGTTTGAGAAATCTTTCACGAAAGATGGTTACAAGATTTATGGAAAGCTTCGTGAAATCTTACAAAACCAGTCTACAGAAGGTTTCTCGAATGTTTTCGACTACAATGCTGAAACCTTTCGACGAAACATGCGCGACCCATTTTAGAAACCTTTTACGAAAGGTGGCTACACGATTTCTAGATAGCTTCGTCAAATGTTACAAAACCAGTCTGCAGAAGGTTTCTGGAATGGTTTCGACAACAATGCTGAAACCTTTCGACGAAACATGCGCGAACCATTTGAGAAACTGTTCACGAAAGGTAGCTGCAAGATTTTTGGAAAGCTTCGGTAAATGTTACAAAACCAGTCTACAGAAGGTTTCTCGAATAGTTTCGACAACAATGCTGAAACCTTTCGACGAAACATGCGCGTACCATTTGAGAAACCGTTAACGAAAGGTAGCTGCAAGATTTTTGGGAAGCTCCGTGAAATGTTAGAAAACCAGTCTACACAAGGTTTCTCGAATGTTTTCGACTACAATGTTGAAACCTTTCGACGAAACATGCGCGAACCATTTTAGAAACCTTTTACGAAAGGTGGCTACGCGATTTCTAGATAGCTTCGTCAAATGTTACAAAACCAGTCTACAGAAGGTTTCTCGAAGGGTTCGACAACAATGCTGAAACCTTTCGACGAAACATGCGCGAACCATTTGAGAAACCGTTCACGAAAGGTGGCTACACGATTTCTAGATAGCTTCGTCAAATGTTACAAAACCAGTCTACAGAAGGTTTCTCGAATGGTTTCGACAACAATGCTGAAACCTTTCGACGAAACATGCGCGAACCGTTTGAGAAACCTTTCACGAAAGATGGTTACAAGATTTATGGAAAGCTTCGTGAAATCTTACAAAACCAGTCTACAGAAGTTTTCTCGAATGTTTTCGACTACAATGCTGAAACCTTTCGACGAAACATGCGCGAACCATTTTAGAAACCGTTCACGAAAGGTGGCTACACGATTTCTAAAAAGCTTCGTGAAATGTTACAAAACCAGTCTACAGAAGGTTTCTCGAATGGTTTCGACCACAATGCTGAAACCTTCCGACGAAACATGCGCGAACCATTTGAGAAACCTTTCACGAAAGATGGTTGCAAGATTTATGGAAAGCTTCGTGAAATCTTACTAAACCAGTCTACAGAAGGTTTCTCGAATGTTTTCGACTACAATGCTGAAACCTTTCGACGAAACATGCGCGAACCATTTTAGAAACCTTTTACGAAAGGTGGCTACGCGATTTCTAGATAGCTTCGTCAAACGTTACAAAACCAGTCTACAGAAGGTTTCTCGAAGGGTTTCGACAACAATGCTGAAACCTTTCGACGAAACATGCGCGAACCATTTGAGAAACCGTTCACGAAAGGTGGCTACACGATTTCTAGATAGCTTCGTCAAATGTTACAAAACCAGTCTACAGAAGGTTTCTCGAATGGTTTCGACAACAATGCTGAAACCTTTCGACGAAACATGCGCGAACCATTTGAGAAACTGTTCACGAAAGGTAGCTGCAAGATTCTTGGAAAGCTTCGGTAAATGTTACAAAACGAGTCTACAGAAGGTTTCTCGAATAGTTTCGACAACAATGCTGAAACCTTTCGACGAAACATGCGCGAACCATTTGAGAAACCGTTAACGAAAGGTAGCTGTAAGATTTTTGGAAAGCTTCGGGAAATGTTAGGAAACCAGTTTACGGAAGGTTTCTCGAGTGGTTTCGACAACAATGCTGAAACCTTTCGACAAAAAATGCGCGAACCATTTGAGAAACCGTTCACGAAAGGTAGCTGCAAGATTGTTGGAAAGCTTCGGTAAATGTTACAAAACCAGTCCACAGAAGGTTTCTAGCGCGAACCATGTAACTAACCTTTCACGAAAGGTGGCTGCAAGATTTCTGAAAAGCTTCGTTAAATGTTACAAAACCAGACTACAGAAGGTTTCTCGAATGTTTTCGACTACAATGCTGAAACCTTTCGACGAAACATGCGCGAACCATTTTAGAAACCTTTTACGAAAGGTGGCTACGCGATTTCTAGATAGCCTCGTCAAATGTTACAAAACCAGTCTACAGAAGGTTTCTCGAAGGGTTCGACAACAATGCTGAAACCTTTCGACGAAACATGCGCGAACCGTTTGAGAAACCTTTCACGAAAGATGGTTGCAAGATTTATGGAAAGCTTCGTGAAATCTTACAAAACCAGTCTACAGAAGGTTTCTCGAATGTTTTCGACTACAATGCTGAAACCTTTCGACGAAACATGCGCGTTCCATTTTAGAAACCTTTTACGAAATGTGGCTACGCGATTTCTAGATAGCTTCGTCAAATGTTACAAAACCAGTCTACAGAAGGTTTCTCGAATGGTTTCGACAATAATGCTGAAACCTTTCGACGAAACATGCGCGAACCATTTGAGAAACCTTTCACGAAAGATGGTTGCAAGATTTATGGAAAGCTTCGTGAAATCTTACTAAACCAGTCTACAGAAGGTTTCTCGAATGTTTTCGACTACAATGCTGAAACCTTTCGACGAAACATGCGCGAACCATTTTAGAAACCTTTTACGAAAGGTGGCTACGCGATTTCTAGATAGCTTCGTCAAACGTTACAAAACCAGTCTACAGAAGGTTTCTCGAAGGGTTTCGACAACAATGCTGAAACCTTTCGACGAAACATGCGCGAACCATTTGAGAAACCGTTCACGAAAGGTGGCTACACGATTTCTAGATAGCTTCGTCAAATGTTACAAAACGAGTCTACAGAAGGTTTCTCGAATAGTTTCGACAACAATGCTGAAACCTTTCGACGAAACATGCGCGAACCATTTGAGAAACCGTTAACGAAAGGTAGCTGTAAGATTTTTGTAAAGCTTCGTGAAATGTTAGGAAACCAGTTTACGGAAGGTTTCTCGAATTGTTCTGACAACATAGCTGAAACCTTTCGACGAAACATGCGCGAACCATTTGAGAAACCGATCACGAAAGGTGGCTACACGATTTCTAGATAGCTTCGTGAAATGTTACAAAACCAGTCTACAGAAGGTTTCTCGAATTGTTTCGACAACAATGCTGAAACCTTTCGACGAAACATGCGCGAACCATTTGGGAAACCGTTCACGAAAGATAGCTGCAAGATTTTTGTAAAGCTTCGTGAAATGTTAGGAAACCAGTTTACGGAAGGTTTCTCGAATTGTTCTGACAACATAGCTGAAACCTTTCGACGAAACATGCGCGAACCGTTTGAGAATCCTTTCACGAAAGATGGTTGCAAGATTTATGGAAAGCTTCGTGAAATCTTACAAAACCAGTCTACAGAAGGTTTCTCGAATGTTTTCGACTACAATGCTGAAACCTTTCGACGAAACATGCGCGTTCCATTTTAGAAACCTTTTACGAAAGGTGGCTACGCGATTTCTAGATAGCTTCGTCAAATGTTACAAAACCAGTCTACAGAAGGTTTCTCGAATGGTTTCGACAACAATGCTGAAACCTTTCGACGAAACATGCGCGAACCATTTGAGAAACTGTTCACGAAAGGTACCTGCAAGATATTTTGAAAGCTTCGGTAAATGTTACAAAACCAGTCTACAGAAGGTTTCTCGAATAGTTTCGACAACAATGCTGAAACCTTTCGACGAAACATGCGCGCACCATTTGAGAAACCGTTCACGAAAGGTGGCTACACGATTTCTAAAACGCTTCGTCAAATGTTACAAAACCAGTCTACAGAAGGTTTCTCGAATGGTTTCGACAACAATACTGAAACCTTTCGACGAAACATGCGCGAACCATTTGAGAAACCTTTCACGAAAGATGGTTGCAAGTTTTATGGAAAGCTTCGTGAAATTTTAGGAAACCAGTTTACGGAAGGTTTCTCGAATGGTTTCGACAACAATGCTGAAACCTTTCGACAAAAAATGCGCCAACCATTTGAGAAACCGTTCACGAAAGGTAGCTGCAAGATTTTTGGAAAGCTTCGGTAAATGTTACAAAACCAGTCCACAGAAGGTTTCTAGCGCGAACCATGGAACTAACCTTTCACGAAAGGTGGCTGCAAGATTTCTGAAAAGCTTCGTCAAATGTTACAAAACCAGTCTACAGAAGGTTTCTGGAATGGTTTCGACAACAATGCTGAAACCTTTCGACGAAACATGCGCGAACCATTTGAGAAACTGTTCACGAAAGGTAGCTGCAAGATTTTTGGAAAGCTTCGGTAAATGTTACAAAACCAGTCTACAGAAGGTTTCTCGAATAGTTTCGACAACAATGCTAAAACCTTTCGACGAAACATGCGCGAACCATTTGAGAAACCGTTCACGAAAGGTGGCTACACGATTTCTAGCTAGTCTACAGAAGGTTTCTCGAATGGTTTCGACAACAATGCTGAAACCTTTCAACGAAACATGCGCGAACCATTTGAGAAACCTTTCACAAAAGATGGTTGCAAGATTTATGGAAAGCTTCGTGAAATGTTAGGAAACCAGTCTACGGAAGGTTTCTCGAATGGTTTCGACAACAATGCTGAAACCTTTCGACGAAACATGCGCGAACCATTAGAGAAACCGTTCACGAAAGGTAGCTGCAAGATATTTTGAAAGCTTCGGTAAATGTTACAAAACCAGTCTACAGAAGGTTTCTCGAATAGTTTCGACAACAATGCTGAAACCTTTCGACGAAACATGCGCGCACCATTTGAGAAACCGTTCACGAAAGGTGGCTACACGATTTCTAAAACGCTTCGTCAAATGTTACAAAACCAGTCTACAGAAGGTTTCTCGAATGGTTTCGACAACAATACTGAAACCTTTCGACGAAACATGCGCGAACCATTTGAGAAACCTTTCACGAAAGATGGTTGCAAGATTTATGGAAAGCTTCGTGAATTTTTAGGAAACCAGTTTACGGAAGGTTTCTCGAATGGTTTCGACAACAATGCTGAAACCTTTCGACAAAAAATGCGCCAACCATTTGAGAAACCGTTCACGAAAGGTAGCTGCAAGATTTTTGGAAAGCTTCGGTAAATGTTACAAAACCAGTCCACAGAAGGTTTCTAGCGCGAACCATGGAACTAACCTTTCACGAAAGGTGGCTGCAAGATTTCTGAAAAGCTTCGTTAAATGTTACAAAACCAGTCTACAGAAGGTTTCTCGAATGGTTTCGACTACAATGCTGAAACCTTTCGACGAAACATGCGCGAACCGTTTGAGAAACCTTTCACGAAAGATGGTTACAAGATTTATGGAAAGCTTCGTGAAATCTTACAAAACCAGTCTACAGAAGGTTTCTCGAATAGTTTCGACAACAATGCTGAAACCTTTCGACGAAACATGCGCGAACCATTTGTGAAACCGTTCACGAAAGGTGGCTACACGATTTCTACATAGCTTCGTGAAATGTTACAAAACCAGTCTACAGAAGGTTTCTCGAATGGTTTCGACAACAATGCTGAAACCTTTCGACGAAACATGCGCGAACCATTTGAGAAACCTTTCACGAAAGATGGTTGCAAGATTTCTAGATAGTTTCGTCAAATGTTACAAAACCAGTCTACAGAAGGTTTCTGGAATGGTTTCGACAACAATGCTGAAACCTTTCGACGAAACATGCGCGAACCATTTGAGAAACTGTTCAGGAAAGGTAGCTGCAAGATTTTTGGAAAGCTTCGGTAAATGTTACAAAACCAGTCTACAGAAGGTTTCTCGAATAGTTTCGACAACAATGCTAAAACCTTTCGACGAAACATGCGCGAACCATTTGAGAAACCGTTCACGAAAGGTGGCTACACGATTTCTAGCTAGTCTACAGAAGGTTTCTCGAATGGTTTCGACAACAATGCTGAAACCTTTCAACGAAACATGCGCGAACCATTTGAGCAACCGTTCACGAAAGGTAGCTGCAAGATTTTTGGAAACCTTCGGTAAATGTTACAAAACCAGTCCACAGAAGGTTTCTAGCGCGAACCATGTAACTAACCTTTCACGAAAGGTGGCTGCAAGATTTCTGAAAAGCTTAGTTAAATGTTACAAAACCAGTCTACAGAAGGTTACTCCAATGGTTCTGCCAATATTGCTGAAACTTCAACAAAACTTGCGCGAACCATGTAACAAACCTTTCTGTAAAGGTGGCTACAAGATTTCTGAAAAGCTTCGTGAAATGTTACAGAAACAGTCTACAGAAGGTTTCTCCAATGGTTCTGACAACATTGCTGAAACCTTTCGACGAAACATGCGCGAACCATTTGAGAAACTGTTCACGAAAGGTAGCTGCAAGATTTTTGGAAAGCTTCGGTAAATGTTACAAAACCAGTCTACAGAAGGTTTCTCGAATAGTTTCGACAACAATGCTGAAACCTTTCGACGAAACATGCGCGAACCATTTGTGAAACCGTTCACGAAAGGTGGCTACACGATTTCTACATAGCTTCGTGAAATGTTACAAAACCAGTCTACAGAAGGTTTCTCGAATGGTTTCGACAACAATGCTGAAACCTTTCGACGAAACATGCGCGAACCATTTGAGAAACCTTTCACGAAAGATGGTTGCAAGATTTATGGAAAGCTTCGTGAAATGTTAGGAAACCAGTTTACGGAAGGTTTCTCGAATGGTTTCGGCAACAATGCTGAAACCTTTCGACGAAACATGCGCGAACCATTAGAGAAACCGTTCACGAAAGGTAGCTGCAAGATATTTTGAAAGCTTCGGTAAATGTTACAAAACCAGTCTACAGAAGGTTTCTCGAATAGTTTCGACAACAATGCTGAAACCTTTCGACGAAACATGCGCGCACCATTTGAGAAACCTTTCACGAAAGGTGGCTACACGATTTCTAAAAAGCTTTGTGAAATGTTACAAAACCAGTCTACAGAAGGTTTCTCGAATAGTTTCGACAACAATGCTGAAACCTTTCGACGAAACATGCGCGTACCATTTGAGAAACCGTTAACGAAAGGTAGCTGCAAGATTTTTGGGAAGCTTCGTGAAATGTTAGAAAACCAGTCTACACAAGGTTTCTCGAATGTTTTCGACTACAATGTTGAAACCTTTCGACGAAACATGCGCGAACCATTTTAGAAACCTTTTACGAAAGGTGGCTACGCGATTTCTAGATAGCTTCGTCAAACGTTACAAAACCAGTCTACAGAAGGTTTCTCGAAGGGTTTCGACAACAATGCTGAAACCTTTCGACGAAACATGCGCGAACCATTTGAGAAACCGTTCACGAAAGGTGGCTACACGATTTCTAGATAGCTTCGTCAAATGTTACAAAACCAGTCTACAGAAGGTTTCTCGAATGGTTTCGACAACAATGCTGAAACCTTTCGACGAAACATGCGCGAACCGTTTGAGAAACCTTTCACGAAAGATGGTTACAAGATTTATGGAAAGCTTCGTGAAATCTTACAAAACCAGTCTACAGAAGGTTTCTCGAATGTTTTCGACTACAATGCTGAAACCTTTCGACGAAACATGCGCGACCCATTTTAGAAACCTTTTACGAAAGGTGGCTACACGATTTCTAGATAGCTTCGTCAAATGTTACAAAACCAGTCTACAGAAGGTTTCTGGAATGGTTTCGACAACAATGCTGAAACCTTTCGACGAAACATGCGCGAACCATTTGAGAAAACTGTTCACGAAAGGTAGCTGCAAGATTTTTGGAAAGCTTCGGTAAATGTTACAAAACCAGTCTACAGAAGGTTTCTCGAATAGTTTCGACAACAATGCTAAAACCTTTCGACGAAACATGCGCGAACCATTTGAGAACCCGTTCACGAAAGCTGGCTACACGATTTCTAGCTAGTCTACAGAAGGTTTCTCGAATAGTTTCGACAACAATGCTGAAACCTTTCGACGAAACATGCGCGAACCATTTGTGAAACCGTTCACGAAAGGTGGCTACACGATCTCTACATAGCTTCGTGAAATGTTACAAAACCAGTCTACAGAAGGTTTCTCGAATGGTTTCGACAACAATGCTGAAACCTTTCGACGAAACATGCGCGTACCATTTGAGAAACCGTTAACGAAAGGTAGCTGCAAGATTTTTGGGAAGCTTCGTGAAATGTTAGAAAACCAGTCTACACAAGGTTTCTCGAATGTTTTCGACTACAATGTTGAAACCTTTCGACGAAACATGCGCGAACCATTTTAGAAACCTTTTACGAAAGGTGGCTACACGATCTCTACATAGCTTCGTGAAATGTTACAAAACCAGTCTACAGAAGGTTTCTCGAATGGTTTCGACAACAATGCTGAAACCTTTCGACGAAACATGCGCGTACCATTTGAGAAACCGTTAACGAAAGGTAGCTGCAAGATTTTTGGGAAGCTTCGTGAAATGTTAGAAAACCAGTCTACACAAGGTTTCTCGAATGTTTTCGACTACAATGTTGAAACCTTTCGACGAAACATGCGCGAACCATTTTAGAAACCTTTTACGAAAGGTGGCTACGCGATTTCTAGATAGCTTCGTCAAATGTTACAAAACCAGTCTACAGAAGGTTTCTCGAAGGGTTCGACAACAATGCTGAAACCTTTCGACGAAACATGCGCGAACCATTTGAGAAACCGTTCACGAAAGGTGGCTACACGATTTCTAGATAGCTTCGTCAAATGTTACAAAACCAGTCTACAGAAGGTTTCTCGAATGGTTTCGACAATAATGCTGAAACCTTTCGACGAAACATGCGCGAACCATTTGAGAAACCTTTCACGAAAGATGGTTGCAAGATTTATGGAAAGCTTCGTGAAATCTTACTAAACCAGTCTACAGAAGGTTTCTCGAATGTTTTCGACTACAATGCTGAAACCTTTCGACGAAACATGCGCGAACCATTTTAGAAACCTTTTACGAAAGGTGGCTACGCGATTTCTAGATAGCTTCGTCAAACGTTACAAAACCAGTCTACAGAAGGTTTCTCGAAGGGTTTCGACAACAATGCTGAAACCTTTCGACGAAACATGCGCGAACCATTTGAGAAACCGTTCACGAAAGGTGGCTACACGATTTCTAGATAGCTTCGTCAAATGTTACAAAACGAGTCTACAGAAGGTTTCTCGAATAGTTTCGACAACAATGCTGAAACCTTTCGACGAAACATGCGCGAACCATTTGAGAAACCGTTAACGAAAGGTAGCTGTAAGATTTTTGTAAAGCTTCGTGAAATGTTAGGAAACCAGTTTACGGAAGGTTTCTCGAATTGTTCTGACAACATAGCTGAAACCTTTCGACGAAACATGCGCGAACCATTTGAGAAACCGATCACGAAAGGTGGCTACACGATTTCTAGATAGCTTCGTGAAATGTTACAAAACCAGTCTACAGAAGGTTTCTCGAATTGTTTCGACAACAATGCTGAAACCTTTCGACGAAACATGCGCGAACCATTTGGGAAACCGTTCACGAAAGATAGCTGCAAGATTTTTGTAAAGCTTCGTGAAATGTTAGGAAACCAGTTTACGGAAGGTTTCTCGAATTGTTCTGACAACATAGCTGAAACCTTTCGACGAAACATGCGCGAACCGTTTGAGAATCCTTTCACGAAAGATGGTTGCAAGATTTATGGAAAGCTTCGTGAAATCTTACAAAACCAGTCTACAGAAGGTTTCTCGAATGTTTTCGACTACAATGCTGAAACCTTTCGACGAAACATGCGCGTTCCATTTTAGAAACCTTTTACGAAAGGTGGCTACGCGATTTCTAGATAGCTTCGTCAAATGTTACAAAACCAGTCTACAGAAGGTTTCTCGAATGGTTTCGACAACAATGCTGAAACCTTTCGACGAAACATGCGCGAACCATTTGAGAAACTGTTCACGAAAGGTACCTGCAAGATATTTTGAAAGCTTCGGTAAATGTTACAAAACCAGTCTACAGAAGGTTTCTCGAATAGTTTCGACAACAATGCTGAAACCTTTCGACGAAACATGCGCGCACCATTTGAGAAACCGTTCACGAAAGGTGGCTACACGATTTCTAAAACGCTTCGTCAAATGTTACAAAACCAGTCTACAGAAGGTTTCTCGAATGGTTTCGACAACAATACTGAAACCTTTCGACGAAACATGCGCGAACCATTTGAGAAACCTTTCACGAAAGATGGTTGCAAGTTTTATGGAAAGCTTCGTGAAATTTTAGGAAACCAGTTTACGGAAGGTTTCTCGAATGGTTTCGACAACAATGCTGAAACCTTTCGACAAAAAATGCGCCAACCATTTGAGAAACCGTTCACGAAAGGTAGCTGCAAGATTTTTGGAAAGCTTCGGTAAATGTTACAAAACCAGTCCACAGAAGGTTTCTAGCGCGAACCATGGAACTAACCTTTCACGAAAGGTGGCTGCAAGATTTCTGAAAAGCTTCGTCAAATGTTACAAAACCAGTCTACAGAAGGTTTCTGGAATGGTTTCGACAACAATGCTGAAACCTTTCGACGAAACATGCGCGAACCATTTGAGAAACTGTTCACGAAAGGTAGCTGCAAGATTTTTGGAAAGCTTCGGTAAATGTTACAAAACCAGTCTACAGAAGGTTTCTCGAATAGTTTCGACAACAATGCTAAAACCTTTCGACGAAACATGCGCGAACCATTTGAGAAACCGTTCACGAAAGGTGGCTACACGATTTCTAGCTAGTCTACAGAAGGTTTCTCGAATGGTTTCGACAACAATGCTGAAACCTTTCAACGAAACATGCGCGAACCATTTGAGAAACCTTTCACAAAAGATGGTTGCAAGATTTATGGAAAGCTTCGTGAAATGTTAGGAAACCAGTCTACGGAAGGTTTCTCGAATGGTTTCGACAACAATGCTGAAACCTTTCGACGAAACATGCGCGAACCATTAGAGAAACCGTTCACGAAAGGTAGCTGCAAGATATTTTGAAAGCTTCGGTAAATGTTACAAAACCAGTCTACAGAAGGTTTCTCGAATAGTTTCGACAACAATGCTGAAACCTTTCGACGAAACATGCGCGCACCATTTGAGAAACCGTTCACGAAAGGTGGCTACACGATTTCTAAAACGCTTCGTCAAATGTTACAAAACCAGTCTACAGAAGGTTTCTCGAATGGTTTCGACAACAATACTGAAACCTTTCGACGAAACATGCGCGAACCATTTGAGAAACCTTTCACGAAAGATGGTTGCAAGATTTATGGAAAGCTTCGTGAATTTTTAGGAAACCAGTTTACGGAAGGTTTCTCGAATGGTTTCGACAACAATGCTGAAACCTTTCGACAAAAAATGCGCCAACCATTTGAGAAACCGTTCACGAAAGGTAGCTGCAAGATTTTTGGAAAGCTTCGGTAAATGTTACAAAACCAGTCCACAGAAGGTTTCTAGCGCGAACCATGGAACTAACCTTTCACGAAAGGTGGCTGCAAGATTTCTGAAAAGCTTCGTTAAATGTTACAAAACCAGTCTACAGAAGGTTTCTCGAATGGTTTCGACTACAATGCTGAAACCTTTCGACGAAACATGCGCGAACCGTTTGAGAAACCTTTCACGAAAGATGGTTACAAGATTTATGGAAAGCTTCGTGAAATCTTACAAAACCAGTCTACAGAAGGTTTCTCGAATGTTTTCGACTACAATGCTGAAACCTTTCGACGAAACATGCGCGACCCATTTTAGAAACCTTTTACGAAAGGTGGCTACACGATTTCTAGATAGTTTCGTCAAATGTTACAAAACCAGTCTACAGAAGGTTTCTGGAATGGTTTCGACAACAATGCTGAAACCTTTCGACGAAACATGCGCGAACCATTTGAGAAACTGTTCAGGAAAGGTAGCTGCAAGATTTTTGGAAAGCTTCGGTAAATGTTACAAAACCAGTCTACAGAAGGTTTCTCGAATAGTTTCGACAACAATGCTAAAACCTTTCGACGAAACATGCGCGAACCATTTGAGAAACCGTTCACGAAAGGTGGCTACACGATTTCTAGCTAGTCTACAGAAGGTTTCTCGAATGGTTTCGACAACAATGCTGAAACCTTTCAACGAAACATGCGCGAACCATTTGAGCAACCGTTCACGAAAGGTAGCTGCAAGATTTTTGGAAACCTTCGGTAAATGTTACAAAACCAGTCCACAGAAGGTTTCTAGCGCGAACCATGTAACTAACCTTTCACGAAAGGTGGCTGCAAGATTTCTGAAAAGCTTAGTTAAATGTTACAAAACCAGTCTACAGAAGGTTACTCCAATGGTTCTGCCAATATTGCTGAAACTTCAACAAAACTTGCGCGAACCATGTAACAAACCTTTCTGTAAAGGTGGCTACAAGATTTCTGAAAAGCTTCGTGAAATGTTACAGAAACAGTCTACAGAAGGTTTCTCCAATGGTTCTGACAACATTGCTGAAACCTTTCGACGAAACATGCGCGAACCATTTGAGAAACTGTTCACGAAAGGTAGCTGCAAGATTTTTGGAAAGCTTCGGTAAATGTTACAAAACCAGTCTACAGAAGGTTTCTCGAATAGTTTCGACAACAATGCTGAAACCTTTCGACGAAACATGCGCGAACCATTTGTGAAACCGTTCACGAAAGGTGGCTACACGATTTCTACATAGCTTCGTGAAATGTTACAAAACCAGTCTACAGAAGGTTTCTCGAATGGTTTCGACAACAATGCTGAAACCTTTCGACGAAACATGCGCGAACCATTTGAGAAACCTTTCACGAAAGATGGTTGCAAGATTTATGGAAAGCTTCGTGAAATGTTAGGAAACCAGTTTACGGAAGGTTTCTCGAATGGTTTCGGCAACAATGCTGAAACCTTTCGACGAAACATGCGCGAACCATTAGAGAAACCGTTCACGAAAGGTAGCTGCAAGATATTTTGAAAGCTTCGGTAAATGTTACAAAACCAGTCTACAGAAGGTTTCTCGAATAGTTTCGACAACAATGCTGAAACCTTTCGACGAAACATGCGCGCACCATTTGAGAAACCTTTCACGAAAGGTGGCTACACGATTTCTAAAAAGCTTTGTGAAATGTTACAAAACCAGTCTACAGAAGGTTTCTCGAATAGTTTCGACAACAATGCTGAAACCTTTCGACGAAACATGCGCGTACCATTTGAGAAACCGTTAACGAAAGGTAGCTGCAAGATTTTTGGGAAGCTTCGTGAAATGTTAGAAAACCAGTCTACACAAGGTTTCTCGAATGTTTTCGACTACAATGTTGAAACCTTTCGACGAAACATGCGCGAACCATTTTAGAAACCTTTTACGAAAGGTGGCTACGCGATTTCTAGATAGCTTCGTCAAACGTTACAAAACCAGTCTACAGAAGGTTTCTCGAAGGGTTTCGACAACAATGCTGAAACCTTTCGACGAAACATGCGCGAACCATTTGAGAAACCGTTCACGAAAGGTGGCTACACGATTTCTAGATAGCTTCGTCAAATGTTACAAAACCAGTCTACAGAAGGTTTCTCGAATGGTTTCGACAACAATGCTGAAACCTTTCGACGAAACATGCGCGAACCGTTTGAGAAACCTTTCACGAAAGATGGTTACAAGATTTATGGAAAGCTTCGTGAAATCTTACAAAACCAGTCTACAGAAGGTTTCTCGAATGTTTTCGACTACAATGCTGAAACCTTTCGACGAAACATGCGCGACCCATTTTAGAAACCTTTTACGAAAGGTGGCTACACGATTTCTAGATAGCTTCGTCAAATGTTACAAAACCAGTCTACAGAAGGTTTCTGGAATGGTTTCGACAACAATGCTGAAACCTTTCGACGAAACATGCGCGAACCATTTGAGAAAACTGTTCACGAAAGGTAGCTGCAAGATTTTTGGAAAGCTTCGGTAAATGTTACAAAACCAGTCTACAGAAGGTTTCTCGAATAGTTTCGACAACAATGCTAAAACCTTTCGACGAAACATGCGCGAACCATTTGAGAACCCGTTCACGAAAGCTGGCTACACGATTTCTAGCTAGTCTACAGAAGGTTTCTCGAATAGTTTCGACAACAATGCTGAAACCTTTCGACGAAACATGCGCGAACCATTTGTGAAACCGTTCACGAAAGGTGGCTACACGATCTCTACATAGCTTCGTGAAATGTTACAAAACCAGTCTACAGAAGGTTTCTCGAATGGTTTCGACAACAATGCTGAAACCTTTCGACGAAACATGCGCGTACCATTTGAGAAACCGTTAACGAAAGGTAGCTGCAAGATTTTTGGGAAGCTTCGTGAAATGTTAGAAAACCAGTCTACACAAGGTTTCTCGAATGTTTTCGACTACAATGTTGAAACCTTTCGACGAAACATGCGCGAACCATTTTAGAAACCTTTTACGAAAGGTGGCTACACGATCTCTACATAGCTTCGTGAAATGTTACAAAACCAGTCTACAGAAGGTTTCTCGAATGGTTTCGACAACAATGCTGAAACCTTTCGACGAAACATGCGCGTACCATTTGAGAAACCGTTAACGAAAGGTAGCTGCAAGATTTTTGGGAAGCTTCGTGAAATGTTAGAAAACCAGTCTACACAAGGTTTCTCGAATGTTTTCGACTACAATGTTGAAACCTTTCGACGAAACATGCGCGAACCATTTTAGAAACCTTTTACGAAAGGTGGCTACGCGATTTCTAGATAGCTTCGTCAAATGTTACAAAACCAGTCTACAGAAGGTTTCTCGAAGGGTTCGACAACAATGCTGAAACCTTTCGACGAAACATGCGCGAACCATTTGAGAAACCGTTCACGAAAGGTGGCTACACGATTTCTAGATAGCTTCGTCAAATGTTACAAAACCAGTCTACAGAAGGTTTCTCGAATGGTTTCGACAACAATGCTGAAACCTTTCGACGAAACATGCGCGAACCATTAGAGAAACCGTTCACGAAAGGTAGCTGCAAGATATTTTGCAAGCTTCGGTAAATGTTACAAAACCAGTCTACAGAAGGTTTCTCGATTAGTTTCGACAACAATGCTGAAACCTTTCGACGAAACATGCGCGCACCATTTGAGAAACCGTTAATGAAAGGTAGCTGCAAGATTTTTGGAAAGCTTCGTGAAATGTTAGGAAACCAGTTTACGGAAGGTTTCTCGAATGGTTTCGACAACAATGCTGAGACCTTTCGACAAAAAATGCGCCAACCATTTGAGAAACCGTTCACGAAAGGTAGCTGCAAGATTTTTGGAAAGCTTCGGTAAATGTTACAAAACCAGTCCAAGAAGGTTTCTAGCGCGAACCATGGAACTAACCTTTCACGAAAGGTGGCTGCAAGATTTCTGAAAAGCTTCGTTAAATGTTAGAAAACCAGTCTACAGAAGGTTTCTCGAATGTTTTCGACTACAATGCTGAAACATTTCAACGAAACATGCGCGAACCATTTTAGAAACCTTTTACGAAAGGTGGCTACGCGATTTCTAGATAGTTTCGGCAATTGTTACAAAACCAGTCTACAGAAGGTTTCTCGAAGGGTTCGACAACAATGCTGAAACCTTTCGACGAAACATGCGCGAACCATTTGAGAAACCGTTCACGAAAGGTGGCTACACGATTTCTAGCTAGTCTACAGAAGGTTTCTCGAATGGTTTCGACAACAATGCTGAAACCTTTCAACGAAACATGCGCGAACCATTTGAGAAACCGTTCACGAAAGGTAGCTGCAAGATTTTTGGAAAGCTTCGGTAAATGTTACAAAACCAGTCTACAGAAGGTTTCTCGAATGTTTTCGACTACAATGCTGAAACATTTCGACGAAACATGCGCGAACCATTTTAGAAACCTTTTACGAAAGGTGGCTGCGAGATTTCTGAAGAGCTTCGTGAAATGTTACAGAAACAGTCTACAGAAGGTTTCTCCAATGGTTCTGACAACATTGCTGAAACGTTTCAACAAGACTTACGCTAACCGTTTAAGAAACCATTTACGAAAAGTGACTGCACGATTTCTGAAAAGCTTCGAAAATCTTTCAAAACCATTCTACAGAAGGTTTCTCGAATGTTTTCGACTACAATGCTGAAACATTTCGACGAAACATGCGCGAACCATTTTAGAAACCTTTTACGAAAGGTGGCTGCGAGATTTCTGAAGAGCTTCGTGAAATGTTACAGAAACAGTCTACAGAAGGTTTCTCCAATGGTTCTGACAACATTGCTGAAACGTTTCAACAAGACTTACGCTAACCGTTTAAGAAACCATTTACGAAAAGTGACTGCACGATTTCTGAAAAGCTTCGAAAATCTTTCAAAACCAGTCTACAGAAGGTTTCTCGAAGGTTTTCGACTACAATGCTGAAACCTTTCGACGAAACATGCGCGAACCATTTTAGAAACCTTTTACGAAAGGTGGCTACGCTATTTCTAGATAGCTTCGTCAAATGTTACAAAACCAGTCTACAGAAGGTTTCTCGAAGGGTTTCGACAACAATGCTGAAACCTTTCGACGAAACATGCGCGAACCATTTGAGAAACCGTTCACGAAAGGTAGCTACAAGATTTCTAGATAGCTTCGTCAAATGTTACAAAACCAGTCTACAGAAGGTTTCTCGAATGGTTTCGACAACAATGCTGAAACCTTTCGACGAAACATGCGCGCACCATTTGAGAAACCGTTAACGAAAGGTGGCTACACGATTTCTAGATAGCTTCGTCAAATGTTACAAAACCAGTCTACAGAAGGTTTCTCGAATGGTTTCGACAACAATGCTGAAACCTTTCGACGAAACATGCGCGAACCATTTGAGAAACCTTTCACAAAAGATGGTTGCAAGATTTATGGAAAGCTTCGTGAAATGTTAGGAAACCAGTCTACGGAAGGTTTCTCGAATGGTTTCGACAACAATGCTGAAACCTTTCGACGAAACATGCGCGAACCATTAGAGAAACCGTTCACGAAAGGTAGCTGCAAGATATTTTGAAAGCTTCGGTAAATGTTACAAAACCAGTCTACAGAAGGTTTCTCGAATAGTTTCGACAACAATGCTGAAACCTTTCGACGAAACATGCGCGAACCATTTGAGAAACCTTTCACGAAAGATGGTTGCAAGATTTATGGAAAGCTTCGTGAAATTTTAGGAAACCAGTTTACGGAAGGTTTCTCGAATGGTTTCGACAACAATGCTGAAACCTTTCGACAAAAAATGCGCCAACCATTTGAGAAACCGTTCACGAAAGGTAGCTGCAAGATTTTTGGAAAGCTTCGGTAAATGTTACAAAACCAGTCCACAGAAGGTTTCTAGCGCGAACCATGGAACTAACCTTTCACGAAAGGTGGCTGCAAGATTTCTGAAAAGCTTCGTTAAATGTTACAAAACCAGTCTACAGAAGGTTTCTCGAATGGTTTCGACTACAATGCTGAAACCTTTCGACGAAACATGCGCGAACCGTTTGAGAAACCTTTCACGAAAGATGGTTACAAGATTTATGGAAAGCTTCGTGAAATCTTACAAAACCAGTCTACAGAAGGTTTCTCGAATGTTTTCGACTACAATGCTGAAACCTTTCGACGAAACATGCGCGACCCATTTTAGAAACCTTTTACGAAAGGTGGCTACACGATTTCTAGATAGCTTCGTCAAATGTTACAAAACCAGTCTACAGAAGGTTTCTCGAATGGTTTCGACAACAATGCTGAAACCTTTCGACGAAACATGCGCGAACCGTTTGAGAAACTTTTCACGAAAGATGGTTACAAGATTTATGGAAAGCTTCGTGAAATCTTACAAAACCAGTCTACAGAAGGTTTCTCGAATGTTTTCGACTACAATGCTGAAACCTTTCGACGAAACATGCGCGCACCATTTGAGAAACCGTTAATGAAAGGTAGCTGCAAGATTTTTGGAAAGCTTCGTGAAATGTTAGGAAACCAGTTTACGGAAGGTTTCTCGAATGGTTTCGACAACAATGCTGAGACCTTTCGACAAAAAATGCGCCAACCATTTGAGAAACCGTTCACGAAAGGTAGCTGCAAGATTTTTGGAAAGCTTCGGTAAATGTTACAAAACGAGTCTACAGAAGGTTTCTCGAATAGTTTCGACAACAATGCTGAAACCTTTCGACGAAACATGCGCGAACCATTTGAGAAACCGTTAACGAAAGGTAGCTGTAAGATTTTTGGAAAGCTTCGGGAAATGTTAGGAAACCAGTTTACGGAAGGTTTCTCGAGTGGTTTCGACAACAATGCTGAAACCTTTCGACAAAAAATGCGCGAACCATTTGAGAAACCGTTCACGAAAGGTAGCTGCAAGATTGTTGGAAAGCTTCGGTAAATGTTACAAAACCAGTCCACAGAAGGTTTCTAGCGCGAACCATGTAACTAACCTTTCACGAAAGGTGGCTGCAAGATTTCTGAAAAGCTTAGTTAAATGTTACAAAACCAGTCTACAGAAGATTACTCCAATGGTTCTGCCAATATTGCTGAAACTTCAACAAAACTTGCGCGAACCATGTAACAAACCTTTCTGTAAAGGTGGCTACAAGATTTCTGAAAAGCTTCGTCAAATGTTACTGAAACAGTCTACAGAAGGTTTCTCCAATGGTTCTGACAACATTGCTGAAACCTTTCGACGAAACATGCGCGAACCATTTGAGAAACTGTTCACGAAAGGTAGCTGCAAGATTTTTGGAAAGCTTCGGTAAATGTTACAAAACCAGTCTACAGAAGGTTTCTCGAATAGTTTCGACAACAATGCTGAAACCTTTCGACGAAACATGCGCGAACCATTTGTGAAACCGTTCACGAAAGGTGGCTACACGATTTCTACATAGCTTCGTGAAATGTTACAAAACCAGTCTACAGAAGGTTTCTCGAATGGTTTCAACAACAATGCTGAAACCTTTCGACGAAACATGCGCGAACCATTTGAGAAACCTTTCACGAAAGATGGTTGCAAGATTTATGGAAAGCTTCGTGAAATGTTAGGAAACCAGTTTACGGAAGGTTTCTCGAATGGTTTCGACAACAATGCTGAAACCTTTCGACGAAACATGCGCGAACCATTAGAGAAACCGTTCACGAAAGGTAGCTGCAAGATATTTTGAAAGCTTCGGTAAATGTTACAAAACCAGTCTACAGAAGGTTTCTCGATTAGTTTCGACAACAATGCTGAAACCTTTCGACGAAACATGCGCGCACCATTTGAGAAACCGTTAATGAAAGGTAGCTGCAAGATTTTTGGAAAGCTTCGTGAAATGTTAGGAAACCAGTTTACGGAAGGTTTCTCGAATGGTTTCGACAACAATGCTGAGACCTTTCGACAAAAAATGCGCCAACCATTTGAGAAACCGTTCACGAAAGGTAGCTGCAAGATTTTTGGAAAGCTTCGGTAAATGTTACAAAACCAGTCCACAGAAGGTTTCTAGCGCGAACCATGGAACTAACCTTTCACGAAAGGTGGCTGCAAGATTTCTGAAAAGCTTCGTTAAATGTTAGAAAACCAGTCTACAGAAGGTTTCTCGAATGTTTTCGACTACAATGCTGAAACATTTCGACGAAACATGCGCGAACCATTTTAGAAACCTTTTACGAAAGGTGGCTACGCGATTTCTAGATAGCTTCGTCAAATGTTACAAAACCAGTCTACAGAAGGTTTCTCGAAGGGTTCGACAACAATGCTGAAACCTTTCGACGAAACATGCGCGAACCATTTGAGAAACCGTTCACGAAAGGTGGCTACACGATTTCTAGATAGCTTCGTCAAATGTTACAAAACCAGTCTACAGAAGGTTTCTCGAATGGTTTCGACAACAATGCTGAAACCTTTCGACGAAACATGCGCGCACCATTTGAGAAACCGTTAATGAAAGGTAGCTGCAAGATTTTTGGAAAGCTTCGTGAAATGTTAGGAAACCAGTTTACGGAAGGTTTCTCGAATGGTTTCGACAACAATGCTGAGACCTTTCGACAAAAAATGCGCCAACCATTTGAGAAACCGTTCACGAAAGGTAGCTGCAAGATTTTTGGAAAGCTTCGGTAAATGTTACAAAACGAGTCTACAGAAGGTTTCTCGAATAGTTTCGACAACAATGCTGAAACCTTTCGACGAAACATGCGCGAACCATTTGAGAAACCGTTAACGAAAGGTAGCTGTAAGATTTTTGGAAAGCTTCGGGAAATGTTAGGAAACCAGTCCACAGAAGGTTTCTAGCGCGAACCATGTAACTAACCTTTCACGAAAGGTGGCTGCAAGATTTCTGAAAAGCTTAGTTAAATGTTACAAAACCAGTCTACAGAAGATTACTCCAATGGTTCTGCCAATATTGCTGAAACTTCAACAAAACTTGCGCGAACCATGTAACAAACCTTTCTGTAAAGGTGGCTACAAGATTTCTGAAAAGCTTCGTCAAATGTTACAGAAACAGTCTACAGAAGGTTTCTCCAATGGTTCTGACAACATTGCTGAAACCTTTCGACGAAACATGCGCGAACCATTTGAGAAACTGTTCACGAAAGGTAGCTGCAAGATTTTTGGAAAGCTTCGGTAAATGTTACAAAACCAGTCTACAGAAGGTTTCTCGAATAGTTTCGACAACAATGCTGAAACCTTTCGACGAAACATGCGCGAACCATTTGTGAAACCGTTCACGAAAGGTGGCTAAACGATTTCTACATAGCTTCGTGAAATGTTACAAAACCAGTCTACAGAAGGTTTCTCGAATGGTTTCAACAACAATGCTGAAACCTTTCGACGAAACATGCGCGAACCATTTGAGAAACCTTTCACGAAAGATGGTTGCAAGATTTATGGAAAGCTTCGTGAAATGTTAGGAAACCAGTTTACGGAAGGTTTCTCGAATGGTTTCGACAACAATGCTGAAACCTTTCGACGAAACATGCGCGAACCATTAGAGAAACCGTTCACGAAAGGTAGCTGCAAGATATTTTGAAAGCTTCGGTAAATGTTACAAAACCAGTCTACAGAAGGTTTCTCGATTAGTTTCGACAACAATGCTGAAACCTTTCGACGAAACATGCGCGCACCATTTGAGAAACCGTTCACGAAAGGTGGCTACACGATTTCTAAAAAGCTTTGTGAAATGTTACAAAACCAGTTTACGGAAGGTTTCTCGAATGGTTTCGACAACAATGCTGAAACCTTTCGACGAAACATGCGCGCACCATTTGAGAAACCGTTAATGAAAGGTAGCTGCACGATTTTTGGAAAGCTTCGTGAAATGTTACAAAACCAGTCCACAGAAGGTTTCTAGCGCGAACCATGGAACTAACCTTTCACGAAAGGTGGCTGCAAGATTTCTGAAAAGCTTCGTTAAATGTTAGAAAACCAGTCTACAGAAGGTTTCTCGAATGTTTTCGACTACAATGCTGAAACATTTCGACGAAACATGCGCGAACCATTTTAGAAACCTTTTACGAAAGGTGGCTACGTGATTTCAAGATAGTTTTGTCAATTGTTACAAAACCAGTCTACAGAAGGTTTCTCGAAGGGTTCGACAACAATGCTGAAACCTTTCGACGAAACATGCGCGAACCATTTGAGAAACAGTTCACGAAAGGTGGCTACACGATTTCTAGCTAGTCTACAGAAGGTTTCTCGAATGGTTTCGACAACAATGCTGAAACCTTTCAACGAAACATGCGCGAACCATTTGAGAAACCGTTCACGAAAGGTAGCTGCAAGATTTTTGGAAAGCTTCGGTAAATGTTACAAAACCAGTCCATAGAAGGTTTCTAGCGCGAACCATGTAACTTACCTTTCACGAAAGGTGGCTGCAAGATTTCTGAAAAGCTTCGTTAAATGTTACAAAACGAGTCTACAGAAGGTTACTCCAATGGTTCTGCCAATATTGCTGAAACTTTTCAACAAAACTTGCGCGAACCATGTAACAAACCTTTCTGGAAAGGTGGCTGCAAGATTTCTGAAGAGCTTCGTGAAATGTTACAGAAACAGTCTACAGAAGGTTTCTCCAATGGTTCTGACAACATTGCTGAAACGTTTCAACAAGACTTACGCTAACCGTTTAAGAAACCATTTACGAAAAGTGACTGCACGATTTCTGAAAAGCTTCGAAAATCTTTCAAAACCAGTCTACAGAAGGTTTCTCGAAGGTTTTCGACTACAATGCTGAAACCTTTCGACGAAACATGCGCGAACCATTTTAGAAACTTTTTACGAAAGGTGGCTACGCTATTTCTAGATAGCTTCGTCAAATGTTACAAAACCAGTCTACAGAAGGTTTCTCGAAGGGTTTCGACAACAATGCTGAAACCTTTCGACGAAACATGCGCGAACCATTTGAGAAACCGTTCACGAAAGGTGGCTACAAGATTTCTAGATAGCTTCGTCAAATGTTACAAAACCAGTCTACAGAAGGTTTCTCGAATGGTTTCGACAACAATGCTGAAACCTTTCGACGAAACATGCGCGAACCATTTGAGAAACTGTTCACGAAAGGTAGCTGCAAGATTTTTGGAAAGCTTCGGTAAATGTTACAAAACCAGTCTACAGAAGGTTTCTCGAATAGTTTCGACAACAATGCTGAAACCTTTCGACGAAACATGCGCGCACCATTTGAGAAACCGTTCACGAAAGGTGGCTACACGATTTCTAAAAAGCTTCGTCAAATGTTACAAAACCAGTCTACAGAAGGTTTCTCGAATGGTTTCGACAACAATACTGAAACCTTTCGACGAAACATGCGCGAACCATTTGAGAAACCTTTCACGAAAGATGGTTGCAAGATTTATGGAAAGCTTCGTGAAATTTTAGGAAACCAGTTTACGGAAGGTTTCTCGAATGGTTTCGACAACAATGCTGAAACCTTTCGACAAAAAATGCGCCAACCATTTGAGAAACCGTTCACGAAAGGTAGCTGCAAGATTTTTGGAAAGCTTCGGTAAATGTTACAAAACCAGTCCACAGAAGGTTTCTAGCGCGAACCATGGAACTAACCTTTCACGAAAGGTGGCTGCAAGATTTCTGAAAAGCTTCGTTAAATGTTACAAAACCAGTCTACAGAAGGTTTCTCGAATGGTTTCGGCTACAATGCTGAAACCTTTCGACGAAACATGCGCGAACCGTTTGAGAAATCTTTCACGAAAGATGGTTACAAGATTTATGGAAAGCTTCGTGAAATCTTACAAAACCAGTCTACAGAAGGTTTCTCGAATGTTTTCGACTACAATGCTGAAACCTTTCGACGAAACATGCGCGACCCATTTTAGAAACCTTTTACGAAAGGTGGCTACACGATTTCTAGATAGCTTCGTCAAATGTTACAAAACCAGTCTGCAGAAGGTTTCTGGAATGGTTTCGACAACAATGCTGAAACCTTTCGACGAAACATGCGCGAACCATTTGAGAAACTGTTCACGAAAGGTAGCTGCAAGATTTTTGGAAAGCTTCGGTAAATGTTACAAAACCAGTCTACAGAAGGTTTCTCGAATAGTTTCGACAACAATGCTAAAACCTTTCGACGAAACATGCGCGAACCATTTGAGAAACCGTTCACGAAAGGTGGCTACACGATTTCTAGCTAGTCTACAGAAGGTTTCTCGAATGGTTTCGACAACAATGCTGAAACCTTTCAACGAAACATGCGCGAACCATTTGAGCAACCGTTCACGAAAGGTAGCTGCAAGATTTTTGGAAAGCTTAGTTAAATGTTACAAAACCAGTCTACAGAAGGTTACTCCAATGGTTCTGCCAATATTGCTGAAACTTCAACAAAACTTGCGCGAACCATGTAACAAACCTTTCTGTAAAGGTGGCTACAAGATTTCTGAAAAGCTTCGTGAAATGTTACAGAAACAGTCTACAGAAGGTTTCTCCAATGGTTCTGACAACATTGCTGAAACCTTTCGACGAAACATGCGCGAACCATTTGAGAAACTGTTCACGAAAGGTAGCTGCAAGATTTTTGGAAAGCTTCGGTAAATGTTACAAAACCAGTCTACAGAAGGTTTCTCGAATAGTTTCGACAACAATGCTGAAACCTTTCGACGAAACATGCGCGTACCATTTGTGAAACCGTTCACGAAAGGTGGCTACACGATTTCTACATAGCTTCGTGAAATGTTACAAAACCAGTCTACAGAAGGTTTCTCGAATGGTTTCGACAACAATGCTGAAACCTTTCGACGAAACATGCGCGAACCATTTGAGAAACCTTTCACGAAAGATGGTTGCAAGATTTATGGAAAGCTTCGTGAAATGTTAGGAAACCAGTTTACGGAAGGTTTCTCGAAGGGTTTCGACAACAATGCTGAAACCTTTCGACGAAACATGCGCGAACCATTTGAGAAACCGTTCACGAAAGGTGGCTACAAGATTTCTAGATAGCTTCGTCAAATGTTACAAAACCAGTCTACAGAAGGTTTCTCGAATGGTTTCGACAACAATGCTGAAACCTTTCGACGAAACATGCGCGAACCATTTGAGAAACTGTTCACGAAAGGTAGCTGCAAGATTTTTGGAAAGCTTCGGTAAATGTTACAAAACCAGTCTACAGAAGGTTTCTCGAATAGTTTCGACAACAATGCTGAAACCTTTCGACGAAACATGCGCGCACCATTTGAGAAACCGTTCACGAAAGGTGGCTACACGATTTCTAAAAAGCTTCGTCAAATGTTACAAAACCAGTCTACAGAAGGTTTCTCGAATGGTTTCGACAACAATACTGAAACCTTTCGACGAAACATGCGCGAACCATTTGAGAAACCTTTCACGAAAGATGGTTGCAAGATTTATGGAAAGCTTCGTGAAATTTTAGGAAACCAGTTTACGGAAGGTTTCTCGAATGGTTTCGACAACAATGCTGAAACCTTTCGACAAAAAATGCGCCAACCATTTGAGAAACCGTTCACGAAAGGTAGCTGCAAGATTTTTGGAAAGCTTCGGTAAATGTTACAAAACCAGTCCACAGAAGGTTTCTAGCGCGAACCATGGAACTAACCTTTCACGAAAGGTGGCTGCAAGATTTCTGAAAAGCTTCGTTAAATGTTACAAAACCAGTCTACAGAAGGTTTCTCGAATGGTTTCGGCTACAATGCTGAAACCTTTCGACGAAACATGCGCGAACCGTTTGAGAAATCTTTCACGAAAGATGGTTACAAGATTTATGGAAAGCTTCGTGAAATCTTACAAAACCAGTCTACAGAAGGTTTCTCGAATGTTTTCGACTACAATGCTGAAACCTTTCGACGAAACATGCGCGACCCATTTTAGAAACCTTTTACGAAAGGTGGCTACACGATTTCTAGATAGCTTCGTCAAATGTTACAAAACCAGTCTGCAGAAGGTTTCTGGAATGGTTTCGACAACAATGCTGAAACCTTTCGACGAAACATGCGCGAACCATTTGAGAAACTGTTCACGAAAGGTAGCTGCAAGATTTTTGGAAAGCTTCGGTAAATGTTACAAAACCAGTCTACAGAAGGTTTCTCGAATAGTTTCGACAACAATGCTAAAACCTTTCGACGAAACATGCGCGAACCATTTGAGAAACCGTTCACGAAAGGTGGCTACACGATTTCTAGCTAGTCTACAGAAGGTTTCTCGAATGGTTTCGACAACAATGCTGAAACCTTTCAACGAAACATGCGCGAACCATTTGAGCAACCGTTCACGAAAGGTAGCTGCAAGATTTTTGGAAAGCTTAGTTAAATGTTACAAAACCAGTCTACAGAAGGTTACTCCAATGGTTCTGCCAATATTGCTGAAACTTCAACAAAACTTGCGCGAACCATGTAACAAACCTTTCTGTAAAGGTGGCTACAAGATTTCTGAAAAGCTTCGTGAAATGTTACAGAAACAGTCTACAGAAGGTTTCTCCAATGGTTCTGACAACATTGCTGAAACCTTTCGACGAAACATGCGCGAACCATTTGAGAAACTGTTCACGAAAGGTAGCTGCAAGATTTTTGGAAAGCTTCGGTAAATGTTACAAAACCAGTCTACAGAAGGTTTCTCGAATAGTTTCGACAACAATGCTGAAACCTTTCGACGAAACATGCGCGTACCATTTGTGAAACCGTTCACGAAAGGTGGCTACACGATTTCTACATAGCTTCGTGAAATGTTACAAAACCAGTCTACAGAAGGTTTCTCGAATGGTTTCGACAACAATGCTGAAACCTTTCGACGAAACATGCGCGAACCATTTGAGAAACCTTTCACGAAAGATGGTTGCAAGATTTATGGAAAGCTTCGTGAAATGTTAGGAAACCAGTTTACGGAAGGTTTCTCGAATGGTTTCGACAACAATGCTGAAACCTTTCGACGAAACTTGCGCGAACCATTAGAGAAACCGTTCACGAAAGGTAGCTGCAAGATATTTTGAAAGCTTCGTTAAATGTTACAAAACCAGTCTACAGAAGGTTTCTCGAATAGTTTTGACAACAATGCTGAAACCTTTCGACGAAACATGCGCGTACCATTTGAGAAACCGTTAACGAAAGGTAGCTGCAAGATTTTTGGGAAGCTCCGTGAAATGTTAGAAAACCAGTCTACACAAGGTTTCTCGAATGTTTTCGACTACAATGTTGAAACCTTTCGACGAAACATGCGCGAACCATTTTAGAAACCTTTTACGAAAGGTGGCTACGCGATTTCTAGATAGCTTCGTCAAATGTTACAAAACCAGTCTACAGAAGGTTTCTCGAAGGGTTCGACAACAATGCTGAAACCTTTCGACGAAACATGCGCGAACCATTTGAGAAACCGTTCACGAAAGGTGGCTACACGATTTCTAGATAGCTTCGTCAAATGTTACAAAACCAGTCTACAGAAGGTTTCTCGAATGGTTTCGACAACAATGCTGAAACCTTTCGACGAAACATGCGCGAACCATTTGAGAAACTGTTCACGAAAGGTAGCTGCAAGATTTTTGGAAAGCTTCGGTAAATGTTACAAAACCAGTCTACAGAAGGTTTCTCGAATAGTTTCGACAACAATGCTGAAACCTTTCGACGAAACATGCGCGCACCATTTGAGAAACCGTTCACGAAAGGTGGCTACACGATTTCTAAAAAGCTTCGTCAAATGTTACAAAACCAGTCTACAGAAGGTTTCTCGAATGGTTTCGACAACAATACTGAAACCTTTCGACGAAACATGCTCGAACCATTTGAGAAACCTTTCACGAAAGATGGTTGCAAGATTTATGGAAAGCTTCGTGAAATTTTAGGAAACCAGTTTACGGAAGGTTTCTCGAATGGTTTCGACAACAATGCTGAAACCTTTCGACAAAAAATGCGCCAACCATTTGAGAAACCGTTCACGAAAGGTAGCTGCAAGATTTTTGGAAAGCTTCGGTAAATGTTACAAAACCAGTCCACAGAAGGTTTCTAGCGCGAACCATGGAACTAACCTTTCACGAAAGGTGGCTGCAAGATTTCTGAAAAGCTTCGTTAAATGTTACAAAACCAGTCTACAGAAGGTTTCTCGAATGGTTTCGACTACAATGCTGAAACCTTTCGACGAAACATGCGCGAACCGTTTGAGAAATCTTTCACGAAAGATGGTTACAAGATTTATGGAAAGCTTCGTGAAATCTTACAAAACCAGTCTACAGAAGGTTTCTCGAATGTTTTCGACTACAATGCTGAAACCTTTCGACGAAACATGCGCGACCCATTTTAGAAACCTTTTACGAAAGGTGGCTACACGATTTCTAGATAGCTTCGTCAAATGTTACAAAACCAGTCTGCAGAAGGTTTCTGGAATGGTTTCGACAACAATGCTGAAACCTTTCGACGAAACATGCGCGAACCATTTGAGAAACTGTTCACGAAAGGTAGCTGCAAGATTTTTGGAAAGCTTCGGTAAATGTTACAAAACCAGTCTACAGAAGGTTTCTCGAATAGTTTCGACAACAATGCTGAAACCTTTCGACGAAACATGCGCGTACCATTTGAGAAACCGTTAACGAAAGGTAGCTGCAAGATTTTTGGGAAGCTCCGTGAAATGTTAGAAAACCAGTCTACACAAGGTTTCTCGAATGTTTTCGACTACAATGTTGAAACCTTTCGACGAAACATGCGCGAACCATTTTAGAAACCTTTTACGAAAGGTGGCTACGCGATTTCTAGATAGCTTCGTCAAATGTTACAAAACCAGTCTACAGAAGGTTTCTCGAAGGGTTCGACAACAATGCTGAAACCTTTCGACGAAACATGCGCGAACCATTTGAGAAACCGTTCACGAAAGGTGGCTACACGATTTCTAGATAGCTTCGTCAAATGTTACAAAACCAGTCTACAGAAGGTTTCTCGAATGGTTTCGACAACAATGCTGAAACCTTTCGACGAAACATGCGCGAACCGTTTGAGAAACCTTTCACGAAAGATGGTTACAAGATTTATGGAAAGCTTCGTGAAATCTTACAAAACCAGTCTACAGAAGTTTTCTCGAATGTTTTCGACTACAATGCTGAAACCTTTCGACGAAACATGCGCGAACCATTTTAGAAACCGTTCACGAAAGGTGGCTACACGATTTCTAAAAAGCTTCGTGAAATGTTACAAAACCAGTCTACAGAAGGTTTCTCGAATGGTTTCGACCACAATGCTGAAACCTTCCGACGAAACATGCGCGAACCATTTGAGAAACCTTTCACGAAAGATGGTTGCAAGATTTATGGAAAGCTTCGTGAAATCTTACTAAACCAGTCTACAGAAGGTTTCTCGAATGTTTTCGACTACAATGCTGAAACCTTTCGACGAAACATGCGCGAACCATTTTAGAAACCTTTTACGAAAGGTGGCTACGCGATTTCTAGATAGCTTCGTCAAACGTTACAAAACCAGTCTACAGAAGGTTTCTCGAAGGGTTTCGACAACAATGCTGAAACCTTTCGACGAAACATGCGCGAACCATTTGAGAAACCGTTCACGAAAGGTGGCTACACGATTTCTAGATAGCTTCGTCAAATGTTACAAAACCAGTCTACAGAAGGTTTCTCGAATGGTTTCGACAACAATGCTGAAACCTTTCGACGAAACATGCGCGAACCATTTGAGAAACTGTTCACGAAAGGTAGCTGCAAGATTCTTGGAAAGCTTCGGTAAATGTTACAAAACGAGTCTACAGAAGGTTTCTCGAATAGTTTCGACAACAATGCTGAAACCTTTCGACGAAACATGCGCGAACCATTTGAGAAACCGTTAACGAAAGGTAGCTGTAAGATTTTTGGAAAGCTTCGGGAAATGTTAGGAAACCAGTTTACGGAAGGTTTCTCGAGTGGTTTCGACAACAATGCTGAAACCTTTCGACAAAAAATGCGCGAACCATTTGAGAAACCGTTCACGAAAGGTAGCTGCAAGATTGTTGGAAAGCTTCGGTAAATGTTACAAAACCAGTCCACAGAAGGTTTCTAGCGCGAACCATGTAACTAACCTTTCACGAAAGGTGGCTGCAAGATTTCTGAAAAGCTTCGTTAAATGTTACAAAACCAGACTACAGAAGGTTTCTCGAATGTTTTCGACTACAATGCTGAAACCTTTCGACGAAACATGCGCGAACCATTTTAGAAACCTTTTACGAAAGGTGGCTACGCGATTTCTAGATAGCCTCGTCAAATGTTACAAAACCAGTCTACAGAAGGTTTCTCGAAGGGTTCGACAACAATGCTGAAACCTTTCGACGAAACATGCGCGAACCGTTTGAGAAACCTTTCACGAAAGATGGTTGCAAGATTTATGGAAAGCTTCGTGAAATCTTACAAAACCAGTCTACAGAAGGTTTCTCGAATGTTTTCGACTACAATGCTGAAACCTTTCGACGAAACATGCGCGTTCCATTTTAGAAACCTTTTACGAAATGTGGCTACGCGATTTCTAGATAGCTTCGTCAAATGTTACAAAACCAGTCTACAGAAGGTTTCTCGAATGGTTTCGACAATAATGCTGAAACCTTTCGACGAAACATGCGCGAACCATTTGAGAAACCTTTCACGAAAGATGGTTGCAAGATTTATGGAAAGCTTCGTGAAATCTTACTAAACCAGTCTACAGAAGGTTTCTCGAATGTTTTCGACTACAATGCTGAAACCTTTCGACGAAACATGCGCGAACCATTTTAGAAACCTTTTACGAAAGGTGGCTACGCGATTTCTAGATAGCTTCGTCAAACGTTACAAAACCAGTCTACAGAAGGTTTCTCGAAGGGTTTCGACAACAATGCTGAAACCTTTCGACGAAACATGCGCGAACCATTTGAGAAACCGTTCACGAAAGGTGGCTACACGATTTCTAGATAGCTTCGTCAAATGTTACAAAACGAGTCTACAGAAGGTTTCTCGAATAGTTTCGACAACAATGCTGAAACCTTTCGACGAAACATGCGCGAACCATTTGAGAAACCGTTAACGAAAGGTAGCTGTAAGATTTTTGTAAAGCTTCGTGAAATGTTAGGAAACCAGTTTACGGAAGGTTTCTCGAATTGTTCTGACAACATAGCTGAAACCTTTCGACGAAACATGCGCGAACCATTTGAGAAACCGATCACGAAAGGTGGCTACACGATTTCTAGATAGCTTCGTGAAATGTTACAAAACCAGTCTACAGAAGGTTTCTCGAATTGTTTCGACAACAATGCTGAAACCTTTCGACGAAACATGCGCGAACCATTTGGGAAACCGTTCACGAAAGATAGCTGCAAGATTTTTGTAAAGCTTCGTGAAATGTTAGGAAACCAGTTTACGGAAGGTTTCTCGAATTGTTCTGACAACATAGCTGAAACCTTTCGACGAAACATGCGCGAACCGTTTGAGAATCCTTTCACGAAAGATGGTTGCAAGATTTATGGAAAGCTTCGTGAAATCTTACAAAACCAGTCTACAGAAGGTTTCTCGAATGTTTTCGACTACAATGCTGAAACCTTTCGACGAAACATGCGCGTTCCATTTTAGAAACCTTTTACGAAAGGTGGCTACGCGATTTCTAGATAGCTTCGTCAAATGTTACAAAACCAGTCTACAGAAGGTTTCTCGAATGGTTTCGACAACAATGCTGAAACCTTTCGACGAAACATGCGCGAACCATTTGAGAAACTGTTCACGAAAGGTACCTGCAAGATTTTTGGAAAGCTTCGGTAAATGTTACAAAACCAGTCTACAGAAGGTTTCTCGAATAGTTTCGACAACAATGCTGAAACCTTTCGACGAAACATGCACGCACCATTTGAGAAACCGTTCACGAAAGGTAGCTGCAAGATTTTTAGAAAGCTTCGGTAAATGTTACAAAACCAGTCTACAGAAGGTTTCTCGAATAGTTTCGACAACAATGCTGAAACCTTTCGACGAAACATGCGCGATTTTTATTACATTGTAAATATTAAACTTAAACTAAACCTTAAGCTTATACTTGAGCTTAAACCCAGTTAAACTTAATCACAATCCAAACCCACGCTGTGGGGGGAGGGGGGGGGGCGATGATGATATGCAACTTTGAATCCTTATATGCTGTTGAAGATGATGGATGTGGTGGTTAAAGCGTTATGACTGCGACTTTTCCGCCGGGGTTCAACTCCAATGCTCGGATTTTTTTTTATTTTTTTACAAACAAGGTTTTTAATACGTAAAAGTAATCACATTTTTCTAACCAATTTTGTTTTAATCTTTCAAAGATATTTTCGCAATTTATGCAAGATACCTTCCACGAAAAGTTGCTGCAAGATTTCGAAGAAGCTTCGTAAAATCTTATAGAACCAGTTAACGGAAGGTTTTTCAAAAGATTTCGACAACATTGATTCAACCTTTGGACGAAATTTGCGCTAATCTTTCATGAAACCTTTCACAAAAGATTATCGCAATAATTCGGAATCGATCCTGAAATCTTACGGAAGCAGTCAATGGAACGTTTCTAGAAACATTACTGCAACATTATTTTAAGCTTTCAACGAAACTTCGGCGATCCATTCAAGAAACGTTCAACGAAATGTTGCATCAAGATTTCTGAAATGCTTCGTCAAATCTTACAAAACGAGTCAACGGAAGATTTCTCGAATGGTTCCGACAACATTGCTGAAACCTTTCACCGAAACTTCCTCGAAACATTTAAGAAACCTTTCACGAAAGGTGGCTGTAAGATTTTTGGAGAGTTTTCAGTCAGCCGACCCTTTCTTTATGACCTTATACTCATACTTCACGCTGTCATTTATGACCGCATGCTCTCTTATTGGACTCTTCGATGCTTTACTGGATTTCTTCAATACATTGTATTAACAGTCATAATCGACCTATAAAGCTGAGTGCTAGTCTTATTAATCAAAGTGATTCTTGAACTCGTAACATATGACACTCCGATGTTGATGAAATAGTTGACGAGGCAGTGGCTTAGTGAGAAAATCACCCAGCTGTTCCTTTGTGTTGATGTACTCCAATTGAAAACTTTCTTCAAGATACCTTTCTCTTACATAATACAAGATATTCAAATTTACAATATTAGCATTTAAGATTACATTAATTGAACATTATCTAACATATATTATGCCTAATCATACCAAACTGTGTAAAACTATGTCGCCCTATTCCAATATGTACCATACTGTGCTAATCTGTGGCAGACTGTGTAGATGCGTGCTAAGCCATACCAATCTTAAAAAAACGGTAAACAAAGTATTTTCTTTCAAAATTTGTGACTATGCCACAAAGTGCCACAATGTGCGACACTATGCCAAAGTGTGCCGAACTATGCTAAACTGTACCAAACTGTGCGAAACGTCCGAAATGGCATAGGTTTAGCATGACTTGGCATAGGTTTAGCATGACTTGGCATAGGTTTAGCATCACTTGGCATAGGTTTAGCATCACTTGGCATAGGTTTAGCATGACTTGGCATAGGTTTAGCATGACTTGGCATAGTTTGGCACACTTTGGCACAATTTTCATTTCCACTAGGGCGAGTCACGAATTTTTGCCCTAGCTAACTTTTTCTTGGCAGCTAAACATCCCTTTTTGTAAATTATATGTATATATGTATATATATATATATATATATATATATATATAATTTACAAAAAGGGATGTTTAGCTGCCAAGAAAAAGTTAGCTAGGGCAAAAATTCGCGACTCGCCCTAGTGGAAATGAAAATTGTGCCAAAGTGTGCCAAACTATGCCAAGTCATGCTAAACCTATGCCAAGTCATGCTAAACCATATATATATATATATATATATATATATATATATATATATATATATATATATATATATATATATACATATATACATATAATTTACAAAAAGGGATGTTTATATATATATATATATATATATATATATATATATATATATATATATATATATATATATATATATATATATATATATATATATATATATATATATATATATATATATATACATATATACATATAATTTACAAAAAGGGATGTTTAATATATATATATATATATATATATATATATATATATATATATACACATGTTGTGTGTGAATATGTATGTATGTTTAACACACAATCTGCCTGCTGTATAGTCAAATTCCAGTCAATTTTGCTGTTACTGCGTACTTTATCTAAAATATTTAACATTTTTTTCAAATTTGTAGCCGAATATCTCCAGTAGTTAGCAGTTAGCCGACTATCCCCAGTAGTTAGTACTTACCGGTGCCTTATATTTCTACAAAGATCTCTCCTTGGAATAGAAGCTCTGCTGTAAGTAAACTAATATACTTTTACGGCCTTGAGTTTTTTAAATTGTTACTTCCACAATTTATCAAATTAGTTATACTTCCAATTTTCTCTCTTAAATCTTGCTCTATTATCTCTGCTAACGTTTATTCTCCTCCATGGTATTCAGAAAGTTTTCTTAGTCGTTTCTTCCTATTTATATTTCATATTGCTCTTATATGTTTCATTGAATGTCTTATTGCATGTGTATAAATTTCAAAGATGTAATGTTTCATTTTATTTTCAGCTTCCAGCTATAGAAGTAGTTATATATAATAGTATATACAGTAGCAGTTGTAAATATATAGTAGTACAGACAATTGGACTACATATAGTCCAGTATATATTCTCCAGTATATATCATTTGAATAGCTCTGCTGTAAGTATAACTGATTCTTTTACTTGTGTTTTTAAAATTTTACCCTTGTTTTCAATTTACTTTCTTAAAGTAGCTCTGGTAAAATTTAATGTAATAGTTGAGACATACAGGTTTTCCGATGAACTACTTCATCGAAAAGTACTGTTTGGTCAGAAAATGATCCCTGCGAATACTACATTTTTGGATTTTTATAAATTTTTCATATAGATATATCCTTAAAAACATTTTGAAACATTAGAAACTGTATTTAAAAAGTTATTTTTTTTTAAATTGAAATTCCAAAAACTGGTTCTTTGTAGGAACATAAAATTTTATGAGCTAGTCCTTAAGTTTATTCAGCTCAGTACCTATTATTCGGTACCAAGCCAAAGGTGTACCTTGCATGCAAATCACTATTTTGGTGCAAGGGTATTGGATTGATATACACCTTTGGCTTGGTGAAAAGTGACATAATAATAGATATACAACAGATTATACTCAAAGGCGTTGCACATAAAGTTTCATGTTCCTGCGATGAACCAATTTTTAAAGTCTCAACTTTTAAAACAGAATATTTAATAATAATGGAATTTCTCAAAACTGGTTCACCAAAGGGTCATGAAATTTTATGTGCAAGTCCCTTTGAGTATATTCTAGCATGTATCTGTTGTTTGGTCACATATCACCAAGCCAAAGGTGTACTTTGCTTGTGAATCATCATTTTGGCACAAGGGTTTGAGATTGATTTACATCTTTGGCTTGGTGAAAAGTGCCAGAACATTAGATATATAATAGAATAGACTCAAAAGACTAATTGCACATAAAATTTCATGTGTCTACGGTGAACCAGTTATGAGAATTTTAATTTTTTAAACTCAAAATCTGTGAATTATGGTATATTTTATAATTGGTTCACCGTAGTGACATGAAATTTTATGTGCAAGTCCTCTTAGTCTATTCTAGCATGAATCTATTGACTGGTCTCTTATCTCCAAGTAAAAGGTGTACCTTGTACTGAAATCTCAGTTTTGGCGCAAGGCTTTTCGACTAAAGTATACCTGTGGCTTAGTCATAAGTGATTAATCAATAGATTCATGCTAGAATAGACTAAGAGGACTTGCACATAAAATTTCATGTCAGTTCAGTGAACCAGTTTTGAAAAATTCCATAATTAACAAATTTTAAGTTTTAAATATTGAAATTCTTATAACTAGTTCACCGCATGGTGAAAATTTCATGTGTCTATGGTGAACCAGTTTTGAGAATTTTTGTGCATTTTTTGTATTTTATATTACTATATACAAATTTTTTGTATTTTATATTACTATATACAAATTTTTTGTATTTTATATTACTATATACAAATTTTTTGTATTTTATATTACTGTATACATGAACGTCGTCATAAGTCGAAAAAGCTAGGCGCAGTGTCTTAACGATCTTAGCATTTATCATCGAAAATCCACTCGGAGGGAGGGATTTTCGAAATTTCTATTTTTCACTTTGCGGGAACACCTTACATGAAAATACGCGATTTTTGCCAAAAAAAACGGCTAATTTGTTATTGTAAAATGAAAAATATAAACGAATGTTGAAAAAAAGCTTGAGCGTTACCTCATAAATTATATAAAGAAATAGTGTTTAAAATTTCGAAAGGATCGGTGCAATAGTTTTGAAGTTATGATGGGCACCGACTTTGAAAACTTGAGTTTTGGGAAAAACGCTTTAAAGTTTTGAACACTAAATAATTTGGAATAAAACGTTCATAAGCGAGATTTATCGGCTTACCTCACACTGAATCATCGATGCCAGGTCCATAGAGGATGTTACTGTCATCTATGATGTCTAAAGCATCTTTTTGCTCCTGTCTACGACGAATCCTGCCATCTCTAGTTTGATTTTCAGCTTCCTGCTCTGCTCGGTTTATACGAATGTGATCAGTTGATCGCGCCCATTCATGAGCTCTTGATCCACTACTGATTCCCATGTCTTGCATGAATATTTCTAGATCGATATTGTTCCGTCCTCACACGTCTGTAACGCGCGTGCGCATGAGCGGGTGGAATGTGTGGTGCGAGTATGAATGAAAACAGCGAGAGATGGCGGCACGGGTCGCCGAGCTCTCGCCCGCGATCGTGGACTTACGCGAATAGGGATGAAGGGCGCGCACTTTTCTCAACGACCACGGCAGCGGGCAGATCTGCGTCGCGACTAAAACCGTGCAGCTGAGCGAACAACGAACGGGAATCAACGATTCTCTGTCACAACGTGACTCGAACGCCTTCTTGGCATTAACATTAACATTAACGCCTTAGTGGTAATTAACGTCGAAATTATTTCCGTGCGTGTGTGTTCAGTGCTTTGTGTGTGCGTGCCGCGTCACTCGCTCTTACCGTTCTTTATAAATCTATAATTTGTTCAATGTAGTATTTTTTTTGTGAAGTAATAAATCAGGGTTTTTTATGCCGATACGGCTTTTTCCCACAACCACGTGTTTTATTCTTAATCTTTCCATTCTTAGTGCTTTATTCTTAATCTTTTAAATGTTAGTGTTAAAAAACATAAATATTAAATTCGATTAAAATAAACGTTAAAATCAATTGACACATTCTTTAATATTAATTTTTTTTTTTTTTTTTTATTATTATTTAACGTCGCCATGTTTGTGCTTCCATGTGGTGCTAATCGACGACGGGGGTCTGCGGTGTGTTTGTAAACAAAGCACATGTAATTTTTACAGAGGTGCTTGTATCAATCGGCAGAGACTAGGATTCGAACCCGGGTCACCGGCGTGGGAATCCGACACTCTACCGACTGAGCCGCCGCAGGCCCTAATATTAATATTAATTAATATTAATTAATATTTATTAAATTATAATAGCTTTAATATTAATTAAATTATAATAGCTTTCTTGCCACCTAGGGCAAGTTAGCCCGTCACGTCAAAACATGGTGCCTCCTGTGAGGTTTTTTCTCACAAAACATTGCGAGTGACGTCACGCGCACACAGGAATCGGCCTGCTGAGCATCGCGCGTGTCGCGGCGACGGCGAGCGCGCCTAAACATCACGCAAAATTCGACCGATCATCGTGTTGTCAATTGCATAATTCGACATCTTCAGCCTCGTGTCGTCGCTCCCACTCAAGGACACCTCACCACCCAGTTGCCAGCCACATCGAGGAGACTAGGACATCGTATTAAGATAAGTGTTGTTTGTGTCATATCTAGCAATTTCAAATCTTTGGTTTCGTTGTTTCGGGCCGACGCAGTGCGTCGATTCCAAGAATTGGGGGGAGACCGAAACAAAATCGTGCGAGTACTTGACGCTGCGCGCGGCCGTGTTTTCGCAACTTTAAGTCTAGCTACAGTTGAACTTTGCAGTGCGGTGTTTGCTGTTCGAGCACACTGACCCGCATTTATTTTGCGTTATTTGATTTTCATCATTGTTTCAAAACTTCACTTATCATTGTTAATTTTAAAATTTTATTTTTTCTCTTTTCTTAACAATTTAAATTTATAAATTTAGCGTTCAACTTTGCAATCTAGAGTAACGTAAATTTTTTAATTCAATAAGTAAGAATTCATTTTCAATTTGCATAACCTTTTCATTGGCATAGCATTAGTTTATTTTAATTAATTAAAGTCTATTAAAATCTATTGTATCGTCTCTATTTATAATTAAAATAGTTTAATTATTTATTTTTTTCTTTCTTTTTTTTTTTCTTTCTCAATTGGTTTAACCTTCGTTTTTCAAAATGGTTCTCACCGGAGAGCAAAAGGCTCGCCTTGCGTATATTCTGCAGAAGGGAAAATCTTTCGAATCGCAAGTGGCAAAACTAGAAGAGTATCTGAAAGGTTCTGATCCTGATCCTGTCAACGCAAAAATGTGGCATGATAGTATCGCAGTGTTGTATAAAGAGTACTTTAAGTACAACGACGAATTAGTTCAATTAGATCCCGAAAATCCTCAGTTAACAAAATTTCTAGATGTCGAGTCCCGCTATTTTGATGCTGCTAGTGCAGTAACTAAATTACAAAGAGTTGAACCCATTGCAAATTCTACATTCAACACTAGTAGCATTACGGTGACGGAACGCCAAACCTTGCCTCGACTTCCTGAAATAAAGCTACCTTTGTTCAGTGGCAAACGTGAGGAATGGGCGGTGTATAAAAATAAATTCATCACTCTTGTACACAATCGCACTGATCTCAGCGATGCAGTAAAATGTAGTCACTTATTTGCTTCCCTAACTGATAAGGCTCTAGAGACGGTGACCCATTATGATCCCAGCGAGAATGATTATAAAGCAGCTTGGCAATCTCTTCTCGAATTCTTCGATCAAAAGCGCATAGTCGCTGTTAAACACTTGAATGCCATACTTGACCTTCCAAAACTTTCCAAGGCAACCGCTGATGGTCTTGCATCTTTGCTTCATCAGACTCGT
Source organism: Gastracanthus pulcherrimus (assembly GCA_949152435.1). Lineage (NCBI taxonomy): Eukaryota > Metazoa > Arthropoda > Insecta > Hymenoptera > Pteromalidae > Gastracanthus > Gastracanthus pulcherrimus. The sequence goes on along the minus strand of OX424573.1, from coordinate 62,902,194 downwards.
CAACATCTTAAAATTTTAGACCGCCTTGGTATTAAGCCCAGTGACGAACTTGTCGTTCGAATCGTAGAGCGGTGTTTGCCTCCAGCAACGTCGAACAGATGGCAAGACAAATTGGACATGGACAAACTTCCAAAATTGGAGGATCTTTTCCAGTTTATTCAAAGTACGATTTTCAAATTACAAGCAATTGATTCTGAGTCGGATACTCGCACAGGCAATAACACCAGGAAGCGAGCTGGAGAAGCAATTTCTCAATCTCAAGCAAAAAATCCCAAAACAAACGCTCGATCTCTGGTGACAACTTCTACTTCTTCTTCGACGTTTTCTAATTCTTCCGCTTGTCCCAAATGCAAAGAAGAACACCGTTTGTTCAAATGTCCCGCATTTAACAAGCTCGCTATTCAAGAGAGATGGGATTTTGTAAAAACCAACAAGATCTGTCGTAATTGTCTTTGGACTCATCAACTCCCTTGCAAGAGCGATAAACGCTGCAAGAAGTGTAATAAGAATCATCACACTTTGCTCCACAATGAGAAGGGATCAGGTTCGCAAAAGAAGAAGATTCTTCGTCCACTGATTCAAAGACATGACTATCTCATTTTTCATACACTTCTATCGCATTTCCCTCAGAATCTCAATTGATGCCTACAGCAGTGGTTAAAATTCAAAACAAACGTGGAAATTTGGTCGTAGCACGTGCTTTATTAGATTCTTGTTCCACCGTCAATCTCATTACTGAAAAATTTGCAAAATTTTTAGATTTACCTAAACGAACATGTTCAGTTAACATTGGAGCAGTTGACGGTTTGTGCACTGTTTCGAGATATCAGATTCAAGCTACTTTTCATTCAGTTTATAATAATTTAAAAGGTCAGTTAAACTTTTTGCTTGTACCAAATATTGCCAACGCCGTGCCTAACGACACTTTTCCACGTGAGCATTTTAACATTCCTGAATATCTTCAATTAGCTGATCCACAATTTCACTTACCTAAATCTGTCGATCTATTATTAGCCTCTAACACCACATTATCTATTTTAGCTGTCGGTCAGATTAAACTTCGTCATGAGGAATCGGAAATCATTTTGCAGAAAACTCGTCTGGGATGGATAATTGCCGGGGGGGCTCGAACACTTATTCCTTCGAAAAAGGCCTCTTGTAATGTCGTTAAATTGGATAGACTTCTAGAACGTTTTTGGGCTATCAACGATTTCAATCACGAGCCGGTTAGATCTAAAGAGGACGTAGCTTGCGAAAAACATTACGTTGACAACACTCAGCGTGATGCAACTGGTAGGTACATCGTACGTCTCCCATTCCGTGATGGCAAATTCCTGTTAGGTAAATCTAGGGGAATAGCTTTGAAACGTTTCTATTCATTTGAAAGAAAGGCTAAATCACAGCCTAAGTCCGTGTTTGAGTACAAAAGGGTAATGGAAGAGTATATTTCGTTGGGTCACATGACATTATGTGACGACACTGAGGATGGTTATTATCTTCCGCATCACTCTGTCATGAAAGAATCTAGTGAAACCACTAAGTGTAGAGTAGTATATGACGCGTCAGCCAAAACGTCTACGGGCATATCTCTCAATGACGTACTTCTAGTTGGTCCCACTCTTCAGAATACACTCTTCGAGCAAATTCTCCGTTTTCGCATCCATCGCTATGTCATCACAGCTGACATTGAGAAAATGTACAGGCAGATCCTAATTCATCCAGATGATAGGAAATTTCAAAAAACGCTGTGGTATCATGAAGGCAAAATTAGGACATTCCAGTTGAATACGGTTACGTTCGGTACCGCATGCGCGTCTTTCCTGGCGATTCGTACCCTTCATCAGCTCGCTCGAGACGAGGCTGAGGATTTCCCACGTGCCAGCAAACTTCTTTTATGCGATTTTTATGTTGACGATTTCATTTCTGGAGCTGACTCGATTGAGGAGATCCTTAGTATTCGTGATGAGATGATCGAGTTGCTAAAACGTGGCGGATTCGTAATTAGACAATGGGCATCTAATCATAAATCTGCTTTGAATAACATAGACAAGAAAATTTTCAATCTTGACTGCGTGACTAAAGATGATCCCATTCAAAAGACGCTCGGAATCATTTGGGAGTCACAACAAGACTTTTTCACTTACAAGGTACAACCATTAGATCCTCTTGCCACTTAAACCAAAAGAATGCTATTGTCCGAAATTTCAAAAATTTTCGATCCTCTTGGTCTTTTGGGGCCAGTAATTCTCTACGCTAAGATCTTGATTCAAGATTGTTGGAAAGCGAAAATTTCTTGGGACGAATCTCTTCCACAGGATATCCATACCAAGTGGAGATCGTTCGCAACTCAGTTGCCACTCTTGGAAGGAGTGTCGTTTCCTCGTCAACTTCTGATTCCAAATTCAGTCAAAATCGATCTTCATGGGTTTTGCGATGCGTGTCTTCACGGATACGGAGCTTGTATTTTTATTCGATCAGTCGATTCGCATGGTCAAGTCTCAATTAAATTGATTTGTAGTAAATCTAGAGTCGCGCCATTGAGTGGAATCACCATTCCACGATTAGAACTTTGCGCCGCCTCTATTCTTAAAAAACTTTATGTAGAGGTTAGAACTCAGTTCGAGTTCTCGATAGATCAGGTAACATTGTGGTCAGATTCTACCATTGTTCTCTGTTGGTTAAAAAAGGCTCCTCATCTTTTGAGAACCTTTGAATCTAATAGAGTCGCAGACATCCAGTCCTTAGGAAACGAAGTCACATGGAAACACGTTCGATCTGAGGATAATCCAGCTGATGCTCTTTCTAGAGGACAGTTACCATCTGACTTCGTCAATAACACTCTTTGGACTTCCGGTCCTAAATGGTTAGCTCTCGCTGAAAACGAATGGCCTCAATCAATTGAAAATTCACTTTCTGAATTACCTGGTTTAAAGAAAGGTATTTGTCTTCTCACAACTCCGTCTTGTGACGAGATTTATTCACGTTTTTCGAACTTTGAGCGTTTCACTAGAGTAATCGCTTATATATTGCGTTGGAAAAATTCAAAGTCTAAAGAAAGTCGCTCAGAGGTCCTTCCAGAAGTCTTAAACGTCGAAGATAGGATAAAGCAACTAATTAATTTGATACCTCCATTGAAATGTTCAGAAGTTGTAAACGCAGAAAGTCAAATCTTGAATATGATCCAACGCGAAAGATTTCCTTTAGAACTTCGACGTTTGACTAAAACTTCTGGCGACGGCTCGGTTCGTTTTAGAAAAGGTACTCGTTTTGACGATCTGCATCCTTTTGTAGATGAAAAAGGGCTTATCCGTGTAGGGGGACGTTTAAAGAAATCCAGTCTTCTCTACGATCAGAAACATCCTCTTCTATTACAAAGCAAACACCCTGTCACTGATATGATCATTCGACAAATCCATCAATCGAATTTACATTCTGGAATTCAATCTACTCTTTATGCTATTCGAACTAGGTTTTGGATTTTAAATGGAAAGGATCAAATTAGAAATATCGTTCGCCATTGCGTGGAATTGCCATGGTGTGGATTTCTTCGGTCCGATTTCTATCAAGGAAAAATTACATCGAAACAAAGTCTTTCTCAAAACCTATGGTTGTGTTTTCGTGTGTATGGTCTCAAAGGCTGTTCACATTGAACTTGCTACTGATCTCTCTGCTGAAGGTTTCTTGGCCGCTTTTCGCAGGTTTGTCAGCCGTAGAGGAGTTCCCAAATATGTCTTCTCCAATAATGGTACAAATTTCGTAGGGGCAAACAAAGAACTTCAGGAACTTTATAATCTCTTCAACACACCAGAGTTAAAAAATTCGATAGGAAACTATGCTTTATCTAAAAGGATTGAATGGCATTTCAATCCACCCTTGTCCCCCCATTTCGGAGGTATTTGGGAAGTCGCAGTCAAAAGCTTTAAGCACCATTTAAAACGCGTTTCGAAAGGCAGAACTCTCACATATGAACAACTCAATACTTTTTTGATTGAAATCGAAGCGATTTTAAATTCTCGACCATTATATTCTGTTTCATCCGATCCTAACGACTCTTGAGCCATAACACCAGCTCATTTATTGATAGGACGTCCGTTTCATATTTTACCCGAAAAATCATTGCTTTCAGTTCCAGACAATCGACTATCGACTTCCAACTTCATTACTAAAGCCAGACAGGACTTTTGGAGTAAATGGCACAAAGAGTACCTTCACGAACTTCAAACGCGCCAAAAGTGGCATGAATCCACTGCAGAGCTGACACCTGGTTCAGTTGTGATTCTTATGGACGATATTACAACTTGTTCAAGATGGCCACTGGGTGTGATCCTCGAGGTGTTTCCTGGAAGCGACGGCATCGCACGAGTCGCATCAGTGAAGACAGCCAACGGCGTTTATAAACGCAACATTACGCGTCTTTGTATGCTTCCTAATACTTAGATTTAAAACAAAAACCTCTCTGTACATAGTTTGTTCTTATTCCAAGAGTTTAATTGTTTTAAGTCTAGGTCAATTTACTGTTTGTGATAAACCATGCTAATCAACGGAACAGTCCCTCCAAAGGAAACTGATTCCATTTATTTATCTGGTCTTCCTGATGTCAGATAAACCAAAGATTCTCGTTAACGTAAATTAAGGGATGTAAATAGGTTATTTTTCTAAAAAAAAAAAAAACGTCTAGCCAATCGTAGCTTTACTCTATTATTTGTTCTATTTCAATCATAATTCAGTTGTGTAAATTATATCGTTCATTTGTATTTAGTGATCATTTCATCTGCGCCATATCGTTACTATAAGTTACTCTAATCCGCAACTTGCGCCCGGAGTATGTTCCGTCCTCACACGTCTGTAACGCGCGTGCGCATGAGCGGGTGGAATGTGTGGTGCGAGTATGAATGAAAACAGCGAGAGATGGCGGCACGGGTCGCCGAGCTCTCGCCCGCGATCGTGGACTTACGCGAATAGGGATGAAGGGCGCGCACTTTTCTCAACGACCACGGCAGCGGGCAGATCTGCGTCGCGACTAAAACCGTGCAGCTGAGCGAACAACGAACGGGAATCAACGATTCTCTGTCACAACGTGACTCGAACGCCTTCTTGGCATTAACATTAACATTAACGCCTTAGTGGTAATTAACGTCGAAATTATTTCCGTGCGTGTGTGTTCAGTGCTTTGTGTGTGCGTGCCGCGTCACTCGCTCTTACCGTTCTTTATAAATCTATAATTTGTTCAATGTAGTATTTTTTTGTGAAGTAATAAATCAGGGTTTTTTATGCCGATACGGCTTTTTCCCACAACCACGTGTTTTATTCTTAATCTTTCCATTCTTAGTGCTTTATTCTTAATCTTTCAAATGTTAGTGTTAAAAAACATAAATATTAAATTCGATTAAAATAAACGTTAAAATCAATTGACACATTCTTTAATATTAATTAAATTATAATAGCTTTCTTGCCACCTAGGGCAAGTTAGTCCGTCACGTCAAAACAATATAACCTCGAATCACTTGATTTTCTATCACACCTTTTAACTTTTTTTGGCATTGTAGCAATAATTTTCCACAAAACTTCACGAAAACGATGCGAAAAATTGGAGCGCACGTGTACGTCTGTTCGATAGAAAGTTATACTGCTAAACTAAATTATATTCTCTACACTGACTAAATATACGGTACAGGTATGAGCATGTTTACACTTGTCTTCAAATTTCTATAAAAGAAAGTAGGAGGAACGGTTCGGTATAATATAAGGAACGTATCAGATAGGAAAGTATTCATAACACCTGCAATTTTGCTCCGATCGACTTGAAATTTTTACACAATATTCTCGAGATACAACGCATTTAGTTTCAAAAATAAAAAAAATACAAAAAAAAAAATTTAAGTACCTACCCCCTCCCCCTTAATATATTGTAAAAAAGTACCTATGGTATAAGTAAACAATTAATCAATTTCTCTTTCAGCAAAAGTACGAAGCGTAAAGTATTTACGCCACTCCAAATTAGATTAGATGAAGAAGATGAAGATGAATAGAAGATGAATTTAAAATGTTCATGTATGGGGGCGCCGTATTTAATAATTATTTATAAAACGTAAAATGTAAGAGAAAATGTTTATTTTTATAATTGAATAAAATATATAAATTGAATAAATAAAAAACCGCTGCCAATGCATTATAACACGTTGCTTCCTCAAAAATGATTCATAGTTACTATTTTTATATTATAAAATTACAATATACAATTTGTTAATTTATTTTCCTTTTTTTAAGAGAAATCTATTTGTGATTCAAACAATTATAATTTCCTATTCATTTATGTTTGCTAAATGTATATTCATGTCCATCCGTATGAATCATTATCTGTATACACACACATACATCATACGGACATTTTCTAAAATTATTATTACATAGATTCCTCTAAGAGGAAGTAAAATGCAACTTGATTTATGCGTTTTTACTTCTGTTATCACGTCCCATTAAAAAACAATTATTTCCAGTATTTGATTTTTTCTCCGGATCTATTTAATTAAATGAATTGAAATTTAAATGACAAATAGACCTATGAGGTTATAAACCTCGTAACACAATGAATTTTCTCAAAACATTCTAAGCTTTATTTAGCGAGTTATAAGGTTTAACAGAAATCATGATTTTCAGTTATACAGGGTATACAGGGTGAGAGAAAAAGAATTGGGACCTTAATATCTTTAAACTAATAATGAGTTTCATAAGCTGCAAAAAGAACTTAGCCGAAGTAATCAAAATATCTATATTTTACGTAGTTCCAGAAATATGACGGTATACGTACATACATACATAGACACACACACACACCCGTCCATACGGACATTTTCTAAAAACACATGATTCGAACTCCAAGCACCTCAAAATATGTTTTTATAAAGTTTAAGCGAAACTCAAAATTTTACTATTACAAACCTTCCTCTAGGAGGAAGCAAAAATTTAGCTCTATTAATGAATTAAAAAAGAGTTTACAATACGAAAAAAATATTTCAAAATTTAAGAATCAGTAAATATTTCTACACGAAATGTTACTGAAATTATTTAAAAGTATTACAAAATCGTTTAAAATATTGATACACATTTCAAGATATAAATTAAAAAATAAAATAAATATATTTTAAAACATTGTTAAAATATCTTAGAAATATTTATCAAATATTGAAAAACATTTTTCGACACTCCGAGCACAAACCTCGGTTTTGCACAGGCTCGACAAAATTAAAAAAATATAACAAATGTGAACAGACATTAAAATTTGAAAAACATAACATGTGTTCAAAACAATACCTTATTATGTATGGAAATATGTACCCACCAAAAATATAAATTTATGCAGCTAAAATAACATATTCATAAATATGTACTAACAAATATTTCCGAAATATTGTATTAAATATTTTGTAAGGGATTTTTCTGAAAATAGTTAAAGATTTCTGTAAGCTTGCAGAAAACTCCGCAATAAGTTTGCAGGAAATATTGTGGGAACGTTACTAAAAAGTGGCAGAAACCTTCCAATCAAAGCTTTCAGAAAACTGTTACGTAAGCTTGCAGGAAATATTGCGGAAACGTTACTAAAAACGTGGCAGAAACCTTCCAATCAAAGCGTTCAGAAAGGTTTCAGAAAACTGTCACGTAAGCTTGCAGTAAATATTACGGAAACGTTACTAAAACATTCCAGAAACCATCCAGTGAAAGGTTTTTGAAAGGTTTAAAAATATATTTTGGAAACCTTTTGCAAGGAAATTTTTAACGGACATAAAAACGTTACTGTAACCTTTTAGCGAAAGTTTTCACAAAGGTTTTTAGAAAACTCGGTGATATGCTTGCACGAAATATTGTATGAAGGTTATTAGAAACGTAGCGAAACGTTTCAGTGAAAGATTACTTAAAGCTTTCAAAAACCTTTTCTACAAGTTTGCATGAAATGTTCTTCAAAATTTTCAGAAAAACGTTTTGGAAACCTTCCCTGAAACCTTTCGCAAGGAAAGTTGTCGCGGACAGAAAAGCGTTACAGCAACCTTTTAGCGAAAGGTTTCTGAAAGGTGTCGGATAACTCGGTGATAAGCTTGCAGGAAATATTGTGGGACCTCTATGAAGAACATTGCAGAAAGCTCTCAGTAAAAGATTACTGAACGCTTTGGGAAAACTTTGCTGCAAGCTTACACGAAATATTTTTCAAAACTTTCAGAAAAACCTTTTGGAAACATTTCCTGAAACCTTTCGCAAGGAAAGTTGTCGCAGACAGAAAAGCGTTACAGCAACCTTTTAGCGAAAGGTTTCTGAAAGGTTTTGGATAACTCGGTGATAAGCTTGCCGGAAATATTGTGAGACCTCTACGAAGAACATTGCAGAAACCTTTCAGTAAAAGGTTACTGAACGCTTTGGGAAAACTTTGCTGCAAGCTTGCACGAAATATTTTTCAAAACTTTCAGAAAAACCTTTTTGAAGCATTTCTTGAAACCTTTCGCAAGGAAAGTTGTTGCGGACAAAAAAGCGTTACTGCAACCTTTCGTTAAAAGGTTGCTTGCAAGGTTGGAAACTTTCACTGAAATCTTGCAGGAGCCTTCCAGAAACCTTCCATGCCCTCTGGGATACAACATACATATGCTAAAATCTTTATACACTGTTTACATTTAGATTTAACAAAACAACATAGATTATAATTATTAGTTTGCTTTTATAAGACAAATACTCGTACACAAATACGACCACATATAGGTACATGTATGTTTAAAAATTTCAATAACAGCATTGAGATAAAACATTATTATAAGAAACTTGACAAACTACACCAAAGAAATAAGGATTGTACAGATTATTTATCTTGCCATCTTGGTTGATTATTTTACAAGAGGAGGATTGATTCAAGACTAGCAATTATCAATCACTTTTGAAGAATTGACGTGCTATCACTGAGTTTATTCTATCATCATTACGCTGGTTTGAATCTGTATAGTGTCTTTAAGTGTTAAATAATGAAACAAAGTGATTCTAAATCAAAATTAGTGTTTGTATAACTTTCTTAATAACTTAAAATCTATGTTACCATGTAATGTAAAATCTATAATAATAATATTTAAAATATCAATAGAAATCAAATACATGAAAATAAATAACCACCTAATATACAAGATAATTTCTAACAAACAATTTAGATTCAGAAAAGGAATAGGGACAACACATGCACTAGCTATTGTAACTGAATTTATATACAAAAACCTAGACATACGTAAGACTATTATAGCTACTTTCCTAGACCTAGCAAAAGCATTTGATACAGTTGATCATTTAATTTTTTTAGAAAAACTAGATAAGTATGGCATAAGGGGTATTGCACTAAAACTAATAAAAAGCTATCTTTATAACAGAAAACAAATTGTTAGAATAGAAGAATTAAAAAGTGATACTTTAACAGTAGTATCGGGTATTCCACAAGGAACAATGCTTGGTCCTTTGTTATTTATTATTTATATTAATGATATATTTAACCTAATGCCTAATGACTCTATCGTCTCATAAGCTGATGATACTGTAATGCTAAGTTCCGAAGAAAATTGGGAGAAACAACTACCTTAATGAACAAAATGCTAGACGAAGTAAATGATTGGTTACCATTCAATCAACTGGCATTAAATACTGATAAAACGGTATTCATAACTTTTGCAAGCTATAATGATAAAATACCAAATCACATTGAAATAAAAATACAAGAAAAATGTTTAAAAAATATACTTAATATAGTACAACGAACTAAGTACTTAGTTTATATATTTGCTAAATTGAATAAAATATTGGATAAAAAAAATCACTAGTTATTATATATTATGGGTTATTTAATAGTGTAGCTAGTTATGGTATAGTGGCGTGGGGCTCGGCCTACGTTAGTACCATTAAGCCACTTTACCAATTACAAAAATAGAATATTTAAGATAATATGTACTAATAATAATAACTGGCAGAAAGATTCCATGCCTCTAAATATCAAAGGAACTTATATACTCAAAACATTGGTTTATAACTACAATACCTAAAAAAATATATATTAAAATTTAAACAGCAAAACTAGAAATAAAAGCCTAGAGCTACCTAAAGTTCCTTTAGAAATAGGTAAAAAAAATACTATATATAACGCAACAAAATATTTAAATCAATTACCAAATGAGTTGAAAAACTTAAATTGTAGTATGGAAAATGTAAAGACCAAAATCAAAAAATGGGTGATATTTAATGTATAATAATATTATTTAATATATTAAGACAATAATTTATTGTTGATAGTTTTCAGATGTTAGTTTTTAATTATAGTTTTAGTTTGAAATTTAAAATAATATTAACTTATAATATTATTCTTAATTGCAATTAATTATTAAGGTTTAGTTATTGTTATTGTTTTGGATTTTAAACACGTATTTTAAAATCTATAAGCAAATATATAATATAATATTAAGATTAACTAGGATTGTGTACAGTTAGTTAAAACTACCTCCTACGATCCTTGATGCTTGCCGCAATATAAAGTATCAAGGTTCTCTGTACCTGATTGAATAATATTAATAATAATAATAATATATTTTAAATTCTCTGTATGTTAAAATCAAATAAATCTAAAAATGTTTTTTGAATATTAACTTCTTTTTACTTCTCTAAACTCTAAAACGAAGCTTTTAATAGTTTATGTAAATACTGGCCTCATTTAACGGAAGATGTTAATATCTTACTGTATTAACCAATTCTATGGATACAAATTAAATAAAATGTAAGTGTTTATGAACTTCTATTGTTAAAGTAAAATGGAAAAATAAATGGATGAAAATAATTATTGCGACTTAATTATTGTTATTTGTATCTTAAACGAGTGAGAAAATAATTTTTGTAAACTTTTGATTTCTGTGTTCAACTCGAGCAGTGTAAGAAATTGTTCTCATCTTTAATTTACCGCGCAAATTAATAATGGGACTGTGACGTCGTGAAATTTCCCATTTACGTATTCTGACCGAGAATATGTTTTTAACGCGAACGTGACACGCGGGTAATTTAATTTGTCAAGCGAGCATTAAAATGCTCTCTCAACACACGGAAAGATATAAGAAATAATAATAGTTGTTCAAGTTTAAATAAGATACCCAGGATAACCTCCTAAGATCTTATGTATATTTTAGTCTTTGAAATTGCAAGGTAAAAGAGTATATAAAAGTATAGGAATAGAAGAGTATCGTCATCGGCTGTCGAACTCTGACTGACTGATGGTGAGCTCTTGATGATGCTGCCTTGCTCTCCTCTCCTTAAAGGCGGTGACATTCGTGGCGTCATTGAGGGTGCAAAGGGAAGAAGGGGTATGAGTATCTCCACCCATGCTTCCTCTTGGCGAATGAAAGCGAGTTTCCACTGGATTTTCCCCGCATCGCCTACCAATCAGCGAAAGGCTGCAAACCCCGTACTGGCGTGGGAGAGAGTCAGAGTGGAGCCCTTTATTCCCTCTGATAACGCCACGCTGTAGACACATGTCTGAGAGTGCGGCGTTTTTCTCGCCTTTTTCGCAGTGTAGTAAACAAGTAGTGCATTGTTTCGGCTTGTTCGTTTCCGGGGGCCCTTAAAATGCGTCTCGAGTGAAAGTGCAGCCGGGCACGTACGCAGTTTTTGCTCGGTTCTTCGAGTTTCTTCGCTGAACACATTATTTATGGTTCTTCTCGGGTTTTCCGCTCACAGAGAAAAACAATCATACATAATACTGTATTAGGTTTCAGCTTCGAATTTTACAACCGTTTTTTCGCGTGACCGTTAAGATAATTTACACGCTTGTTTGCTACGTTTTAGGCACGTAACAAAATACATTAAAATATCCAACCGTTTCCGTGGGAAAACTAACGGAACGAAAGTGAACGACTATATCGTAATATCTGCATTTTAATATTAGCGCATAATATAATACATATATATACTATACGCGAGTTCGACAATCGCGGGAAGTCGCCGGACTTCACACCTTATCCTTTATGGAGAAGCTGTGTTGTAATGACCAGATTCTTACTAATATAAATTTCATAGTTCTATATTGTAGGAAAATCTTATAAATATTCTATTTAACACACATATAATCAATTCTAATTATTTTCTAAGTCACGCATACTCTTTATGACTATATTAACATATTGCTTTTTAAATATATACCTTTTATATACATACACATTAGGGCGGTCTTAATTTTTTTTTCTTGGGGAACTTTCTCCCCGGGTGAAAATGGGTTTTATATGATGCAAAAACTCTGCGCAAACAGGAATTAATTTTTTAAAATCGATTTAACACGTGCCTCAAAGCACTTCAAATTTCCCATATATTTTAAATGGGAAAAACTGGTTAAATCGTTTATCCTTCTTAATACCAGTGAAAATTTCAGAATTTCATTATTAAAACTATGTAGTCTTATGTATTTTGAGCCGCCGAATCGATTGGTACCATTAGTTTTAACCTAAATAGCGATAAAAAAGTTTTATCAGCAAAAAAAATTCTAAAATTTTGAAAAATGAGCTATAAAAAGCAATTATCCGTTTCGTAACGTCCATAATCAGTCAAATTTGTTTTGAAAAACATGTATTTTTATGTAATTTGAGCCGCTGAATCAGATAATGTTATTAGTTTTTGTCTATATAGCGATAAAAAAATCCTACAAGCAAAAAACATCTAAGATTCGAAAAATGAGTGAAAAAAGACAATTATTTGGCTCGTAACGACCATTATCAGTCAAATTTGTTTTCAATAACATATATTTTTGTGTATTTTGTGTATTCATGGCTTGGAAAATTATCGAGAATCTCAGAGTCGTGAATGATACAGCTGATAGAGGAGTAAAATTGATGACTGAGTTCAATAACCTTCTGAGCAAGGATTCCAAGCAATCGGAATACTTATTACCTGTGATCGAAGATTACCGTAGTATATTTCCAGATAGTAACAAGGACACATTGATGAAGTCATACTAATGAATAATTTAAATGAATATATAACCTGTAAATAGTTTTAGTTTATGATGTATGGAAGATAATTTGAAATTTTATTTTAAATCTGTATAATTGAATAGTTATTAAAAAAATCACGTGTAAACTTTCAAGATTAATTTTCTCCCTTTATTTCCCAGTCCTTCATAGTTTTTACCTACAAAACAATCATTTGAAAGATTTTTCTTCTTCTAACAGCTTATAATTATTTTAAATCAATAAAAGATTATAAATTCGATTTGCTGTAACAGTTTGAATTAAAGTAATAGAAACGTCGAAAGTAAGTTTTCTATCCTTTTTACATCAAGAAATTTGTGAGTTATTGGAGGGAATGTAATACTTATAAATGATAATGATCATTCAAAGGATATAATTCTTATTATTTGCCTTCGAATTCCTTTTTTTTTAACGCCAAAATGAAAAAAAGCTAATGACACTATTCATTTCAGCTCCCAAAATATATAATAGTGCAAGATAGTGAGAAAAAATGACTGATTTTTTAACTACCATCAACGTTGTAAGCAAATTATCTGCTCTTTTCCATTGATTATTCAAATTTCTTTAACGATTTTGCGTTATAAATTTAATTTATCGCTTAGCTAGCAAAAAACTAATAATACCATTCGATTCAGCGACTCAAAATACACAAAAATATATGTTATTGAAAACAAATTTCACTGATTATGGTCGTTACGAACCAAATAATTGTCTTTTTTTCACTCATTTTTCGAATTTTAGATGTTTTTTGCTTGTAGGATTTTTTTATCGCTATATAGACAAAAACTAATAACATTATCTGATTCAGTGGCTCAAATTACATAAAAATACATGTTTTTCAAAACAAATTTGACTGATTATGGACGTTACGAAACGGATAATTGATTTATTATAGCTCATTTTTCGAAATTTTAGACTTTCTTTGCTGATAGAACTTTCCTATCGCTATTTAGGTGAAAACTAATGGTACCAAGCGATTCAGCGGCTCAAAATACATAAGACTACATAGTTTTAATAATGAAATTCCGAAATTTTCACTGGTATTTAGAAGGATAAACGATTTAACCTGTTTTTCCCATTTAAAATACATGGGAAATTTGAAGTGCTTTGAGGCACGTGTTAAATCGATTTTAAAAAATTAATTCCTGTTTGCGCAGAGTTTTTGCATCATATAGAACCCATTTTTACCCGGGGAGAAAGTCCGCCAAGAAAAAAAAAATTAACGACCGCCCTAATACACATATACATATACGTATATCAGTTTAACCTGATCGTAGCATGTTATAATTTGTTTAAGTGTATTTCTTTGGTACCTTTATTGTTTTGAATCTCTGCATTAAAGCTATTTATTTTTGCTATAACATAAGGACCGATATAATCTTTGTCGAATTTGGAGCTACGCACTTCTTTTATTATATATACCGAATCGCCTATTTTAAATTCTTGTATATTAAGAAAACGATCATAATAAAATTTATATTTTTCTTTGCCCTGATTTAGTCTTTCAGCTACTGTTGCTTGGGTGTGAGAAAATTTACGGAATGAATCGTCTATAAATTCTGAATATGTTAAAGGTACCTTTTGATTAGCAAATTCAGAAGATATGCGGGCTTTACGATTGTAAAAGATCTCGAATGGAGTAAATTGATGGGCCTCATGGACGTGAGTGTTAAAAGAAAACATGCCGAATCGAATCCACTCGTCCCAAGTGTCTAATGATTGGGAACGAAATATTGTTGATTTTATCTGACGAATTTTAACTATTTGGCATACTTGTTTCATTATCCTGCTGAGAAATTTGGTACCCTGATCCGTTTGAATAGTTTAGAGGCATACATGTCACGTAATAAAATCCCTTGATAAAGCAAAAGCTACAGATACAGCATCCATTCTGGGAAGAGGAATGGCATCGGAATATTTGGATAAACAATCTTGCAAGGTTAATAAGTAACGATTTCCGTTCTTAGTGACTGGTAGTGGTCCTACTATATCCATTTGGACTTTCTCTAATACGGTTTGGGGGGTGTCCGTTATCTGTAAAGGTTGTCGAGTTCTAACTCTAGTTAATTTATTTTCTTGGCAACTTGGACAAGACCGGATATAATTTCGAACATCTTCTTTCATGTTTGTCCAATAAAAATCTTTACGAATTTCTCGATAAATCTTATTTATTCCTGCATGTCCACCTGGCACAGAGTCATGATATTCTTTAATTATGTCTAATTTTTCATTCTCATCTGGAAATTTTAAATCATTTGTTCAAATAAAAATAGTGTATCCGTATGTTCCAAATGTATCAACAAAAAGACTTTCAATTGCCTGCCATTGAAGTTTATCAAGTCCATTTCCCGTATTACTTACTCTTATAACATTTATTTTTTCGTTTTCCATAGAGGTTTTAAGACAGACAATGGCATTCTGTACATCTGTTAATGAAGGAATATTATCAAAAGAGTCTGCTACAACTAAATTAAAAACATATCGGTTTTCAACTTTAAAGGTTACACATTGACCTACTTCCAAAGTTATATCATTAAAATCTTCCTTAGAAAGCATATGGTTATTCAATATATCTTTACTCGTCATATTAGAAAATTGTACGTCTAAGGAAATGAAATGGACTATAGGATCATGTTTCATGAGCAAGTGGTCTTTCGTATATCTAATGCAGGCGTAATCAATAGAAAGGATAAGTTGCACACATTCAAAATTCGCTTCTGGAACAGGGTCAGAACCTGGTCTTTGATATTCTTTCAATACTCTTCCCGTACTGATTTCTGGCTCTATCATGTAATTTACCAGGCAATCTTGCCTCTTCAGTGCCGTACAGGTACTGGTCTCAATTTTGTCCAAACTGATGTCCACCGGACATTCCTGTCCCTTCAGTGCCGTACAGGTACTGGTCTTTGTATTATCAGAACGGACCTTCATATGGCATTTATGCCCTTTCATCACCTTGCCATTACTGGTCTCAAACTCAACCATTTTTCTCTTGCGACAGTTCTGACCCTTCCCATTGTCACACTGTGTATTTTCTATTTCTTTACAGTCAAACATAAATGAAGTGGAAACTAGAAAAACGTTAGCAATGAGAATTTCCATGTTAAGAGGGTCACTGTCCTCTTCAAAATCTGTAACCGGTGACGCGCCAGCGCTGGCAGTCATCTTTTCCAGATCTTTTGAAGACAATTCAATTGATGGTTCAATAGGATTTCGGGATACTGCGTCTGCATTAGAATTTACGCGACCTGGTTTATATAAAAGACTTTAAATTGATATTCGCGAAGTCGCATACGCCATCGGGCTAAACGAGAATGTGGATTTTTTAAATTGTACAATCACACAAGAGGTTTATGGTCAGTGACTAATGTGAACAGGCGGCCATACAGGTAAGGTCTGAAAATTTCCACCGCGAAAACCATGACTAATAATTCTTTTTCTGAGGTATTATATTTTTCTTTTGCTTTATTTAATGCTCTAGATGCAAAAGCGACGGGGAGATCCGCATTTATGATCCCTTGACTTAAAACGGCACCGAGAGCAAAATTTGATGCATCGATAGTAACTATGAAAGGTTGATCAAATTTAGGGTATTGTAATATTGGCTCTGTACATAAAATATTACGAAGAGTGTCAAAAGCTTTCTGTTGCATTTTTGTCCAATTAAACATAGTATCATTTTTTAACAATGAGGTTAATGGCTTAGCTATTTTTGATAAATGTTTTATAAAAAGCCTACAATAACCTAATAAACCTAAAAACTGTTTTATGTTTTTCCTAGTTTTGGGTCGCGGAAAATTTTTAACTGCTTCTATCTTTTTTGGGTCTGGTTTAACCCCTTCTCTTGATATTACGTGACTGAGATAATTGATTTCGCGGCGAAGGAAGTGACAGTTTTCATGTTGCAATACTAAACCAGCGTGTTTTAATCTGCTTAAGAGATTAGTCAATTTTCTATGATGTTCCTGCAAGGTTTTTGCATAAATAATTATGTCATCTATGTAAATAAATAAGTCAATTCCTTGAAGGCCAGATAGAATATTGTCCATCGCTCTTTGAAAAGTAGTGGGGGCTCCTTTTAATCCAAAAGGCATACGATTGAATTCGAATAACCCAAATGGAGTTTGAAAAGCAGTATAGGGAAATATCGGGCATGTCCGATTTGTTCGAGTATATCGGTTATATTAGGGAGCGGATAAGCATCTCCGACACTTGCTTCGTTGATTTTACGGTAATCTATAACCATACGATAACAAGGGTTTCCGTCAGCACCTGGTTTTTTATTAACAATCCAAATGGGAGAACAATAAGGAGTCGTAGAAGGTTGAACTATATTATCATTTAACAATTTCTGAACCTGTTTTTCAGCTTCTTTTTTGAAAACATGGGGCGAACGGTATTGTTTTGTACGAATCGGAGTATTATGAAGCATGTTAATTTTGTGTGTAACAGTTTTAGCACCTGGTAAAGAATCACCATCTAAATGAAATTGGTCACAAAACTTTTCTAATAATATTAACAAACTACCTGTTTCTTCTTCACTTAAACCATCAAGGTTTATTAATTTTAATAGCCTAGCAAATCTATCCGCACCTATTTTCTTAATTTCTATTTCATTATTGACCATTTAGGATGAGTTTAAGGGAATAGAATATTCCTCTATTTTGGGGGCTGGGAATGTGGCATCTATTGTTTCCATACTTAAGTTTATTGTAAAAACTTTTACTAAGCCTTCTTCCGGGAAAACAAGGGATTCTCCAAGGTAAACATCGGGGCCAATGTCAATCCGAGGAAGGTAACCATCTTTTAGATTAGTGGGTTGTATGGGTAAAGCAACTAAAACTTTACTTCGCGGTGGGAGATTAATACGACTAAGTTTGGTAAAGGGATAAGACTGAGAATCGACTATCATCTGCCCCTTTTCATGTAATTTAAAAATTAAATTGGCTTCCTTTTTCTCCAAAAAATTAATTCCTATAATCCCCTTTGCCATTACAGAAAAGTCCTCAGAGACGACTTGAAATATCACATCAGTGTTCTCTAATTTTATAATTACTTCACCAAGTGTTTTTACTAAACCTGACCCGATTCCGATAAGATTGTAAATTATTTTGTTGTTTACAATAACTTCGGATTTTATTGCGCTTTGTTTGATTATGTTAATAGGACAACCCGTATCTAATAAGAATAATGTACTATCATCTGTAAGCAAGGTGCTTTTTAAGATGACAGTAGGTGAAACATTACTATTTAATTTTTCGGAGCTATAGAACATACGAATGTTGCACGTCGCGGCTGATTGGCTTGACTCGCACTTGCGCCCTCGGAGCGAGTTACCTTTTCGTTTAAATTCTTTTGGTGTTCTGACTGTTGAGAATCATTCTGTTACTTATACGATTGTTGGTTTTTATTCGATGTAAATGGTTTAAAATTTTGATAACGATTTTGATACCCTTTCCCGCGCTGATCGAATCGTCTAGAAAAATTTCGACGTGCACTGTGACAATTTTTCATTATGTGGCCTGGTTGAAGCCATTTAAGACATTTCCGTATCGAATTTGATCGCGGCGCTGTTTCTTGCATTAACATAACTGGTACTGGCGAACGCGTATCTAAATTAAACCGGTCGTTTTTGTGTAAGGAATCGCGCCATTCCTGTGCTTTTTCTGCCTCTAGTGCTATGATTATTGCTTCTTCTAATGATGATGGAATTTTATTTCTAACTCTATCCGCGACCGAACTGTGGGATAGGCCCTCTATGAAATAACGCACCGCGTTATCCCGAGTGCCCTCCTCCATTCCGTGGGCTTTATCCGTGGAATAAGTCCTGTGAATTGAGTCTATTATCTTCGCTAAGAGTTCATTGACGCGAAGACCATAATCCCTTACTGTTTACCTTACCTTTTGAACGCATTTGGATAGCTCGATCATTAAAAAATTATAATTATCCCTGGGCCCAAATCCTCGTTTCAGGTCTGCAATTAGGGTTTCTAAATTATGATAGTACGGCCTACCGCGTAGAAACTTTTCTGATTCTCCTACACATTTGGGCCGAATAACTTTAAGCATAAAGGTTTTGTGTACAAGTGAGACTGAACTATACGCATCGCGACATGCTCTTATAAAAGTTTCAATGGATTCACTTGATCCGTTGAAATTTTGAATAATGGTGGCGGCTGTTTTAATGTCTACAGTCTGTTCTATGTTTTGTGTATTTAAAGTAACGTTTAATGTGGATACATCCACCTCAAAGCCTGAGCTATTCGACGGTATTTTATACTATTTTATACTATATTGTATACTAGGTCTGTCCCAAAAGTATCCGACCTACGTTCATATCTTCGCGCGGAGAGACTCAGGCGACCTCTGGAGGGTACGAACGTCACCAGCAACTCCTAACCTTCTCGTCAGTAGCCTGAGATACCGATGAAACGCCTTAGTTCCCGCGCAGCGTGTATTTGTTTACAACGACTTTTTTGCGTTCGTCGCAATTTGCTCATTGCTAAAAATGGCAGAACGAACCGAACAGCGAATTTGCATAAAATTTTGCTTTAATCTCGGTAAAAGTTGTGCGGAAACTATTGAAATGTTGCAAAAGGCCTTTAAAGATGAGTGTATGGGCAAAACACAAATAAAAGAGTGGTATAGGCGGTTCAAAAGTGGCCGCACATCTGTTGACAGTGATCCTCGTTCATCAAGTCAATGTTGATTCTTTTTTCGATTATGAGGGCGTTGTGCACCACGAATATGCCCCTACAGGCCAGACAATCAATAAAGAGTACTACGTTGAAGTTTGAGAAGATTACGTAATGCAATCAGGAGAAAACGACCGCAACTTTGGGAAACCGGTGACTGGCTTCTTCATCACGACAATGCTCCAGCGCACGCATCAATCCTTGTGCAGCAGTATTTATTGAAACACAGTGTTGCGCAGCTCCGCCAGCCTCCATATAGTCCTGATATAGCTCCCGGCGACTTTTGGCTGTTTCCTCGATTGAAAATGCCGATTAAAGGACATCGATTTGACAATAAACAGACTGTTGAAACTAATGCGACGAATGCACTAAAGGCGATTCCGAAGTCTGACTTTCAAGAGTGCTTTAATAAGTGGAAACATCGATATGAGCGTCTTGTTCAATCAAATGGGGACTACTTTGAAGGATGCCACCCCCCGGATGACGAAGAATAAATCAAGCACCGAGAAATCGAGGTAGGTCGGATACTTTTGGGACAGACCTCGTATTCCACCAATAATAATTATAATTTACTATTCTATTCGAAGTGAAAATAACTGTACTTATTAAAATTAACTTTAAACAGTTGTTATACCGTTAAATAAAAATATAATATAAAAGAATAAATAATAAGAAATGTTTATAATGATGTTAGTATTATTTACTATTATTGAGATAACAATAAATAAATAATGATCTGTTATTTATTTGGAACAGGATCTTTAGTAAAAAAAAATGTTTGAGTGAAATTTATTATATAAATTAAGAATAATAATTAAAATTATTAAATATTCCTAAATTTTTAAAATGATAATTAACAGTAATTACTTTTTATATTAATATTTAAGTCTATTACAATATATAACTGAAAGGAATTATCAACAGTCGAAAGAGAAATAAAAATATAAAAAAAAAAAAATAGTTTAAATAATAAAAGAGAATAAAAATAAAGAAAATAAAATAAGGATAATACTAAAGAGTGAGAAAAATTTTTAGGTTTTCTTGCAGCAAATTGTTATATAAGGTTATTTGTCCCTTGCAGAGATTCCAAAATAAAAGCACCTTATAATTTATTATTGAATAGAAATTATTCTACTTGTACGCAACGGATGTAGTATGACCTTAACGCAAATTATTCTACTTGTACGCAACGGATGTAGAATAATCTTAACGCAAATTATTGTAATTGTAGCCTGGCTATTTGTAGCCAAAATGGCGATTTAATACCAATGTTGGCGATATGATTTTCATAAATGGCATTGGCGATTTTTTCAGGCTAGGATCTCTTCACGCTGGCTATTTTTGGCTATTTATAGTTATGTACCATTTGCGAAAATATTATATTTACAAAATAATAAGAAAATAAATAAAGTATTTAAATTCTTCGTGAATATCGGACCAGAACGGTCACGCGCAGTATTTTGACGTCAAAAACATGCATGCGGAGAACGAAGCGTCATTGCTCGTGATTGCAATCCGGCAACATTGCTTTATTAAAGCTTGTATTTACATCCGGCTGATCGTGCTTGGTCTCGTTGATACGCGTTCATTCTCTCGTTTTCTTTATTGCATTTACCTTAAGTGCCCGGACTTTGTATGATCGTGTACCTTAGGTAGACTACTTAAGTACCCCATTAACCAGGCTTGCCGCGGCAAAATCGCGGCAATAGTTGCTGTGCAATGTTTGTTAGCAATTTGCTTCCAACTTCCGCTCAAGAAATGACGAATATCAAGGATTGATGTCAATGTGCCGTAAAATTGACTGCACATGCTAGCCACCAAATTGCTGCCATATACGGACGCAGATTTACTTACATTTGATGTGTAACTGTTGCTGCAAGTTTTGTACATCAAATTGCTTTCAACTTGTTTTCAATATTATTAATATATTATATTATTTTATTTTCAATATTATTCACGTAATATTTAATAAAATTATTCATATATGCGACAGTGCAAGAGAGAAAGGGAAGAAATTAATAACAGCATATTGATGGAAATTTGTGTAACACAAAAATCGAGAAATGTGACGACAATATGATGTCAATGTATGCTTATGATACGCCTGCACATCGTGAGCAATAGTTGCTGTAATTTTGCCTTCACTTTGCCCTCATAATTTACTTCAATACTTGATACGAAATTTCCAGCATATACGGACGCAGTTTTACGTCAAACTTACGGAAATCGATAGCAAAACGTGTATGTCAAAATGCTACCAATTTGCAATACATCTGGCTAATGGGGTACACACAAGACATACACTTTGAAGTCATTGTACTTGCCGACGTCTATTGTTCCCCAGTTTCCATTGCGTATTTACACGACAAATGTAAGCGGATACGGAGGTCCCGGTAAGTAAAAAAGAAATGTATTTTCGGATTGTGTAATTTACACAGTTTAAGAATCATAAAACCAATTTTGGATTTAGTATGAATCGCTTATTTATCATTCGTTATATACTTACATTATTCAACATGTCAAAGCAGTCGAAGTCTAAAACAGCACTAAGAATCTACTCGTACAATCCAACATGGGAAAAGGAATCCTGGGCTATGGGTAAGAATTCCTACGCCTATTCGTTCTGCAACATGTGCAAAGTTACATTTACTGCTTGACCGTATCGTTGAGTTTTACTTTAAGTATTTAAACTGTGATGGGATGGTCGTTTTCATGCCAGCACATGTATGCGGTATATAGTATGTATGTAGTAGAATTTAAATAGCCAGCGGGCCAGTGATTTAGTATACATAAATTTAGATAATGAGTGCGAGAGAGTATGAGTTTTGACGCGTTCGGCTAATTCGCGAAGCGAGCAATCGCTGGACAACACTTGCCCCTCACCGTGCGCGCGCAGCGCCTATACTTTTAGTATACACGCTATACCGGAGCAGCCGGGGATTCCCCCACTGCGCCGTCGGTGCTCCTACGTCAGCAATAGGTATAGATATACAGACTGTAGGCGCTCGAGCTGCTTATAAGCAGGCGTCCGAGCGTATTTGGTCAGTCTGCCCTGGGCGGTATACCGGGCTAGTTCCGGGGAACCTACGCTAGGCCATCTCCTCATGTACTCTCGGGCGCACCCGTGATTACACGATGAGACACGAGCCAGGTTAGCCGTGCAACTAGGGTTTTGACTCGCTGGAGATGCTCGCTCGGGCGCACCCGTGCTAGCATCGACAATTTACCGATGTACCTTCACTTCTCGGGCGCTCTCGTGAACTGAAGAAGGATAAAAGATCTACCGGAAATGCACTATAAT
This sequence comes from Gastracanthus pulcherrimus, assembly GCA_949152435.1. NCBI lineage: Eukaryota > Metazoa > Arthropoda > Insecta > Hymenoptera > Pteromalidae > Gastracanthus > Gastracanthus pulcherrimus. The sequence goes on along the minus strand of OX424573.1, from coordinate 62,879,185 downwards.
GCATCGGGCGCTCACGTTGCATTATAGATGATTCACTGTTTCCGTACTTGCGTTTAATCCGTTTTGCGTAGAAAATTAAGTTTGTGTTGTTCAATAGAAATTAAGTAAATGGTATGAGCGTTTTATGACTTAGTTTGTTTATTTATAACTTTGTTACAGCCGACAGACACGTTTGCAGAGCACTTCTTCGGCTAGTCGCAAAGTCTGTTATTAATACGACGGCGAAAACCGAAACCCGGTTATTATTATTAAAAGTTATTGTTATTAATTTTAATTCTTTTGTATATACTTTTATATTTTTACTTTAAATAAAATTGTTAATGTTAAAATGTTAATAAGAGAAGTGTCAAAAACCAGTATTTTTCATCTCCGTCCTTACCTTTCCCGCGAACCCTGGCTTAAACCGACTAGCTAGAGGGAGGTTTCGAACCCGTAAACTTAAGGTTCGCGTTTAAGAAAAGACCGTTTTGTTACAAAACTTTAAACACCTATTTGTGTATTTAGTTATAAAAACACGATTTTCCCCTGTCTGGAAAAATCGTGTTGTTGAATTTTAATCATAATTAGCAGCACCGGGACATCTCCCAAATTCCCGACGGCCAGTCCGGGAATGCGTGGGTGTTTTTGCACTATGCTCTTATTACGAAAACTACTTCTAACTTAAAAAATCTATAAATTATTTTTCATAATACGAGTTTAATCTATGCACGGATTTATCTATGACTTTTATTTTACATGTAGGTTGGCTAGTTAAAAACAGAAATTCTCATTCTGAGAAGAATGCATATTGCACATTATGCGCCAAACCTCTTCGCGCTCACGTTACGGACTTAAAGGCTCACAAAGATCGTGACACTCATAAAAAGAAAGCGGAGAGCATCCATGTTACAAAGCAGCCAAAAATATCGTCAATGTGCAGTGCTCAAGCAGAGAAAGACAAAATTAAGAAACAACGAGATTTACAGATAGCAACCTTCATAGCAGCTCACGCCAGTATCAAATGCGTCGATCACTTGACGGAAATTTTGCAGAATTTGGACTTAAAAGATCTACATTTACATAGAACTAAATGCTCAAATTTAATAAAAAATGTAATTGCTCCAAATATGTTACTAGAATTAATCGATGATATCGGCGAGAGCTATTACTCACTCATAATTGACGAGTCGACAGACGTGGCTACTCTAAAATACCTTTGCCTATGTATAAAGTATTTTAGTATAAAGCAAAATAGAACCGTAACCGATTATGTAGGTTTAATTCCAGTTGATAAAGCTACTGCTGACGTATTACATAAATCGCTGACTAATTATTGTAAAAAAGTTAATTTTAAAATTGAAAATCTTGTTGGGTTAGGTACGGATGGGGGCAGTAATCTTTGCGGTAAAAATCATTCCGTTTTTAGGTTGCTAAAAGATGAAAATCCCAAATTACAATTAGTTAGATGTATAAGTCATGCATTGAATAATGCTGCCTCAGCTGCTTCTTCTCATTTCCCGGCAAATGTCGAATTTCTTTGCCGGGAAATTTATAATTGGTTCGGCTCTAGTTCTCTCAGGAAATCGGAATATAAAAAGACTTGGGATCTAATTAACACTGATTTTGAGGGCAGTAGTAATCCAAACGAAGAATCAGCTGAAACAGCCAAAACGAAACCAGTGTTTCGTAAGTTTGTGCAATTGTCACCAACAAGATGGTTAGTTCGTTATAACGTTGTAAAAGGTATTATAGAATACCACTTGCCTTTAAAAACTCATTTTAGTCTAGTCGTCAGTACAGAGAAAGATTTTACAGCTATGCTGCTGAGTAGTATGTTACATGATGATACAAATTATTTATACTTACTAATTGTTAAACCAATTTTAGGTGAAATAAACTATGTAAATGCTTCATTTCAAAGTACAAATGTTGATTTAGGTGCTGCATACGATGAATGTTATTGTTAGCCAACAAAATTATAAAACCTAGTTTTGTAACTGATGGCTTACAGGTTATTTTAAAGAATTTAAACAATGAATTGGCATATTTACCTGTAGACAAAGCTGAGTATGGCATCGACTATATGCTGTTATTGTTAGCCAACAAAATTATAAAACCTAGTTTTGTAACTGATGGCTTACAGGTTATTTTAAAGAATTTAAACAATGAATTGGCATATTTACCTGTAGACAAAGCTGAGTATGGCATCGACTATAATAATGCTTTATCTAAATCGACTATTTCAAGCGAACAAAAAGTAGATATTGAAACAAGAGCCTTTTCATTTATCAAAAGTATGCTCACTGAAGCCTCAAAACGTTTACCGGACAATTTAAAATTTTATCATAAACTAAAGTTTTTATCGCCGGACGTGTGTCTTTCACATACATTAAGGCCTCAATTTTCCGAATTACCGTTTTTTGACGAATTTGTAGAGCCGAGTAAGCTCAGCATTATGGAAAACCAATGGAATAAAATGTTACTCGTGCAGTGGGCTAGTAAGTTTGGCAAAGACGTACTAAAAAACAGCCTCGCTTTTTGGCCTGCAGTATTTTCCTTTAAAAATGCAGGCGGAAAATTTGTTTTCCGAGAGCTAGCTTTTTATGCTCTTACGCTTTTGTCATTACCGTCAAGTAATGCGGTTGTCGAGAGAGTCTTCTCTATCATGAATGTCGTAAAAACAAAAATTTGAAGTAGAATGCTTTTGAAGATGTTAGATGCAATGTTACGAATCAGAATGCGTTTTCATGCTAATAATACATGTTGTAAGCACTTCATAGCATCCGACCAGATGCTAAAAGATTTTAATTATAAGGTCGTATATGAAAAGAATGACGAAACTGAAGAAACAGATAGCTTAACTGAGGACGAATTGCAAATTATCGACTTATTAGAGAATTTCGACACACCTTGTATTAACATACCTGAAGTTTAATAAAAAGTTAATAAAAGTTTCTAAATAAATCTTTATATAATCAAATTCATATTTGAATTTTGTTTGGCGCTTTGCTTTAAGCTTTAATTCAGCAGGTACTACGTTGCCAAGTTTTAGTGGCGATTTATGGCGATTTTTTGCCGCTAGATGGCGATGTTCGCTTCTGCCGTACTGGCAACTCTGACAGCTTATGGTTTTAGAAGTATCCACACAAACAACACTTGTATAGGTTAGGTTTTTTCAACTTGATATTCTGTTATATGATACTAAGGAATTATAACACTTTCGAAATCCAAAACAATTAAATGTTAAATGTGATAATGATGAGAAATGTGACAGATTGTTCAATTAACAATCAGATAAGTACAAAAAATTATTAAATGTTGACTTAATATTCAAATTTTTAAGAATGTGTACTCTGTGTATTATTTTTCTTTTAGTTATATGGATTTGGATTTAAACTATGTATGATCAATAAAGTAAATAATTTGGAATTAAAACAACATCAAAAGTACTTGTACAAAGAAAGAAGATATGACGAGCACAACAGGTTGACAGCACTGACCCAATTTTGATTTATAACTCTTTTATTCTGTACTCCATTATAAGAATTTTAAACAGCCGCTCTGCATCTTAAATATAAAGTTTAAGAATAACTCTATCACTCTACGCATACGGGTAATAATACGTGACTACTTATTTAATTGATTAAACAGTATTAAATAAAATATACGTATACAACATGCATACACTAAAATCTTTATACACTGTTTACATTTAGATTTAACAAAACAACATAGATTATAATTATTATTTCGCTTTTATAGGACAAATATTCATACACAAATATAACCCCATATACATACACGTTTCAGAATTGCTATAACAGCTTTGAGATAAAACGTTATAAAAGTTTGACAAACTATACCAAAGAATTAAAGGGTTACACTTAGATTATTTGTTTATCGTTCGTTGATGGATCACTTTACAAGAGGAGAAATGGTTCAAGATTAGCAGTTATCAATAACTTTAAAGGATTGACGTGAAATCTTTAAGATTGTTCGATCATCATGTATCCTGATTTGGTTGGGTATTGTATTGTCTAGTGTTAAATGATAAACCCGGTGTACAGCGTTATTATGTGATAAATAGTGAAACGAAGTGATTTTAAATCAAAAATAGTATTTCTAAAGCTTTCTTAATAACTGTAAACCTATGTTATCATATGGTATAAAATCTATAATAATAATATTTAAAATATCTCAATAGAAATCAAATATATGAAAATAAATAACAACCTAATATACAAGATAATTTCTAACAAACACTTTCTATTCAGAAAAGGAATAGGGGCTACACATGCACTAGCTATTGTAACTGAATTTATATACAAAAATCTAGACAATAGTAAGCCTATTATAGCTACTTTCATAGACCTCGCAAAAGCATTTGATACGGTTGATCATTTAATTTTATTAGAAAAACTAGAGAAGTATGGCATAAACAGTATTACACTAAAACTAATAAAACGCTATCTTTGTAACAGAAAACAAATTGTTAAATAAAATAATTTAAAAAAAGTGATACTTTAACAGTAGTATCGGGTATTCCACGAGGTCCTTTGTTATTTATTATTTATATTAATGATATATTTAACCTAATGCCTAATAACTCTATCATCTCATATGCTGATGATACTGTAATGCTAAATTCCCAAGAAAATTGGGAAAAACAACTACCTTAATGAACAAAATGATAGACAAAGTAAATAGTTGGTTAGAATTTAATCAACTGGCGTTAAACACTGATAAAACGATATTCATAACTTTTGCAAGCTATAATGATAAAATACCAAATCTTATTGAAATAAAAATACAAGAAAAAAGTTTAATAAGAGTTCAATGTTGTAAATACCTAGGAGTTACTATAGATATGAACATGAGATGGTCACTTCATATACTTAATATAGTACAACGAACTAAGTACTTAATAGTTTGGCTAGTTATGGTATAGTGGCGTGAGGCTCGGCCTACGATAGTGCCATTAAGCCACTTTACCGATTAAAATATAGAATATTTAAGATAATAGGTACTAATAATAATAACTGGCAGAAAGATTCAATGCCTCTAAATATCAAAGGAACTTATATACTCCAAACATTGGTTTATAACTACAATACCTAATATATATATAGAAATTTAAACAGCAAAACTAGAAATAAAAGCCTAGAGCTACCTAAAGTTCCTTTAGAAATAGGTAAAACCAAAAGTAATAATGTAACGTGGCAAAATATTTTAATCGATTACCGAGTTGGAAAACTTATATTATAGTATGGAAAATGTAAAGACCAAAATCAAAAAATGGGTGATATTTAATGTATAATAATATTATTTAATATATTAAGACAATCATCTATTGTTGATAGTTTTCAGATGTTAGTTTTTTAATTTTAGTTTTAGTTTACAATTTAAAATGATGTTAACTTATAATATTATTCTTAATTGCAAATAATTGTTAAGGTTTAGTTATTGTTATTGTTTTGGATTTTAAACGCGTATTTTAAAATCTATAAGCAAATATATAATATTAAAATTAACTAGGATTGTGTACGGTAGTTAAACTACCTCCTGCGATCCTTGATGCTTGCCGCAACGTCAAGTATGAAGGTACTCTGTACCTGATTATATAATATTAATAATAATAATAATAATATATTTTAAATTCTCTGTATGTTAAAATCAAATAAATCTATAATGTTCTTTGAATATTAACTTCTTTTAATGTCTAAATTTAAATGAACATTATTTCCTTCTTAGAACAAAATTAATTTAAAAAATAAGTAGATTAATTGTGATATATATTGACCTCAACGTGCATGTAAAGTTGTTAATTATTTGTACATAAATAGCTGTTATACGCACTCAATCATTTACTCATACTACGCAAGAAAATAAACTATTTGCCTATTTTTTAGTGATATTTCTCTTTTAGAATTAAGAGTAGATTTGATACAAATCAATTTGACTTAATCAATTTAAAAACTATATAAATATTTTCAATGTCTGTAATTTCTATCAACATAGTAATATTTAATAACACTTGTTAAAATAAAGTTGTTAATAATAATAATAATTACTAAATATTATATTTTATGGAATAATGTGATATGTAATAGATTTGAAGAAATTTTAAAAATAAAATGTTAAAAATCAATCGCGTCCAAAACGTCATCATGGCGTCGGGAGGAGGTGGACTACCTCCCGAACCTCCTGATATAAACTCAGAACCAACATATACATGCCATCCAAAAAATAAAGTTACAACAGTGATTTGTGTAGTGTGTGATAATATTTATCATAAAAGTGACTTTGACAAATATAAAGACAAAATATACGTAGGGAAAGCACTTGTGGTTTGTCCTGCACACGTGGAGCTTGTTCTAACCTTAAAAGAGAATAAAATAAAATTAGATGAAAATGCTAGAATTTTAATTGCTCAGATAAAAAGTGCTAAAGAAGAGAAAATAAAGCACAAAATCTTAAATGAATTGAATGTTATATCTGAAAATACACAAAAATCTGGAACGAATGAAAAACTAGATGCCACGTTACTGTCAGAAAATTCTGAACTAGAAAATCTTAATATCGAAAATCAATTACTTAAACAATTAAATAGTGAATTAATGGACAAGAATACTCTGTTAAAAAGATTATTGAAAAAAGAGAAGAATGAAGATGAATTTGAAAAAGTGCAAATAAACCAAAAAACATATGCTGAGGTATTAATTAATAAATCAGTAAATAAAAAGAAAAGAGTTCCAGCAATAATTGTAGAAAATAAAAAAAAAGACAAAAATCCTAAAGATTTTTCAAAAAAAGTGTGCAATTATTTAATAGATGATAAAAATATTCAAACTAAATATGTGAAATCAATTAATGATAATGAATTATTGATTAAAAGCTTGGACGAAAGAAGTGCTAAAACTACTTTTGATGTTTTAACAAAAAAGTTATCTAATAATTATAATGTTGTGTATGAAAAAATAGAATCGCCAAAGATGAAAATAGTTGGAGTGGATCCCACACAAATGAACCAAGATGAACTCGAAAATGATATAAATCGAAGAAATTTTAGTGAATATCAAGACAAATGTAAGATATTACACATAAATGAAATTACGACTACTAACAAGTTAAGCCTAATAATAGAAGTACCAAGAGATTTATACAAACGTATAAGAGACAACCAAAATAAAATTTTTATTGGTTATCAAAGTTGCAGAGTCTGGGATTTAATAAATATCAAGCCCTGCAATAAGTGTGGAAGATTTGGGCATAATCCTCGTAACTGTGAAAATGAGCTTTGTTGCATAAATTGTGCTGGAACACACATATCTTCACAATGTGATAACCTGTCCAATAAAGTATGTATCAATTGTTTTTATAGCAATACTAAATATAAAACAAATTTAGAGGTTAACCATGTAGTTAATGATACGGAAAAATGTATAATATTTAAGAAAAAACTTAATAGATACATAAGTATGACAGATTATCCTATGAATCCTACTATACCAAGATACATGGGTAATGTAGAAAATTACAAAAAAAACACTACGACAATGAACTCAACTAAACCAAGAATGAAGAGTGCAATACTCAGCAAAAATGCAACGCTTAGCAAGAATGCACCACTCAGCACTAGTATACTATCATTAACAAGCCCAAGCACAAGCAGAAATAAAAGTAAATAATGGAGCAACATCTAAATCTCATAGAAGAATTCCAAAAAGAAGTAATTCAAGAGGAAATATCATATCTTGATCTAAAAACTCTTAATAAAAATTTGAATATAAAAGACAGCCTTATACTGTATGTTAATATTAGAAGTCTAAATGCTAACTATACAAAATTAGAAATTTTTATTAAGAGCTTGAGGATCAAACCTTATATAATTGTATGCTCAGAAACATGGTGCTTACATAACTGTCAATATTTTGCTATACAAGGTTATAATTTATATTATAATAATAGCAAAATAAATCAAAATGATGGAGTAGTTGTATATATAAAAGATTGCGTAACAGAAATAACCGAAACAATTGAAATTGGTAAATTGAAAATATTAAATACAAGAATAACACTAAATAGAGGTATTTCTCTTGAAATATCAACATTATATAGATGTCATAATCTATCATGTACTGAACTCATTTCCAACTTAAAATCATATATGAACGGCAAAAAAAATATAAAAAATCATTTAATTATTGGTGATTTTAACATTGACATTATGAAAGAAGATCATAACAGTCAGGAACTTTTAAATAATATGCTTGAAAAAGGTTTTTACCCTGGGTTTATATATACAACTAGACCAAATGATAATAGTGGAGAAGGCACATGCATTGATAACATATATATAAAAACCAAATCTCTAGACACCAAATCCTTCAAACTTTTAATACCATTTACTGATCATTATCCATTATTTATAAAAATAAACAATTCACAAACATTAAATAAAGAAAATATTTGCTATAAGTATGATTACATTAAACTACGCAGAGTAGCTGCTATGAAAAATTGGAATATAATTGAATCAATGCATGATCCTGAAGAAGCTACAACAACTTTAATAACTGAAATACAAGACTGTTTAGAAAAATCTAAATATGTGTTAAAAAATGGAAAAAATAATAAGAATAAACCAAGAAAGGATTGGATTACTAAAGCTATTATGATCTCATGTGAAAGAAAAGGACAATTATATGTCAAAATGCGTAATGAACCTAATAACGAAAGAATAAAATTAGAATATAGGAATTACACAAAGAGTCTTGATAAAATTATTAAAGAAGCTAAAACTAAGCATGAAAGAAATTTAATAATAAAAAGTAGCAATAATTCCAAACAACTATGGAAACATATAAAAAGTAAACTGGGTACTAAATCGCAAAATAATAATACAATTAATAAAATAATAATGAATAACGATGAAATAATAGATGACCCTACAAAAATTGCCAATCAAATGAACTCATATTTTTGCAAAATAGGAATGAATTTAAGTAATAAAATTAATATTCCGCAGGGTAAGATATTAAAACTACCACCCATGAATTGCAACTCTATTTTTATAAAACCAACTAATAATTTTGAAATTTTACAAATAATTGAAAATATGAAAATAAAAAATGGCGGTGTTGATAAAATCCCAACAAAAGCTTTGAAAATACTATCAAATCTAATCGTAAATGCATTAACTCATATATTTAATATATGTCTAGAAAAATCAATATGGCCTGAATCATTGAAAACAGCTGAGGTAGTACCTATCTTTAAAGCTGGAAACAAAATGGAAATATCAAATTATAGGCCCATATCCTTAATCTCAAATATAGCAAAAGTTCTAGAAAAAATTGTTTTTGTAAGATTACAAGAATTTTTTGATAAATTTAAACTATTAACTCACAATCAATATGGATTTGTAAAAAATAAAGGTACTAAAGATGCTCTTAGTTATATAACGAAAGAAATATATAGCAATTTAGACAAAAGCAAACCAATAGCAATCACATTCCTAGACTTAGCTAAGGCGTTTGATACTGTAAACCATTCTATCTTATTAGATAAATTATATAATTATGGTATAAGAGGTAAAGCACATAAACTAATAATGAATTATCTAAGCAATAGGAGACAAAAAGTTAGAATTGGAATAACAGAAAGTCAATATGAAACAATAGACACAGGTGTTCCCCAGGGTACTATACTAGGACCACTTCTATTCATAATTTACGTTAATGATTTATTAATAAATAGAACTGACAGCACTATCTCATATGCTGATGATACAGCAATTATAGCATCTGATGATACCTGGGAAAAAGTTGAAAATAAAATGAATAAGTACTTGGATGATATAGCTAATTGGTTAGCTCTGAACAAACTATCTTTAAATATAAATAAAACAACCTACATAACATTTGGCAATTACTGTGATAGTGTTCCTAAAGATATGAACATAAAAATACAGGGTACTAAAATTTGTAGGGTAGAATATTGTAAATATCTAGGTATTGTATTTGATTACAATCTAAAATGGGACAGACATATTGAATATATAATAAAGAAAACAAAATATATATTATTTATACTTTACAAAATGTCAAAATACATGCAATCTGATACACTTAAGATAATATACTATGCATTTTTTCATAGTATAATTACTTATGGAAATATAGCTTGGGGTGGTGCATACAGAAACAATCTGGAGTTACTTCAAAAGACTCAGAATAGAATCCTAAAAATTGTTAATAAAAATAGTTTCAATCAGGACAACCCATTAAATTTAAAACAAATTTTTGCTTATGAATGTGTATCGTATCATTATAATGAACTCAAGAATTTATACTTAACGTCTAAAAGCAAAACCAGAAATAAACTTATTATACCACCAAAATGTTCAAAAGCTGTAAGTGATAAGAGTAATCACATTAGAGCAATACAAGTTTATAACTGCTTACCAACAATTAATATAAATCTTAAAATACTAGACATATCAAAGATTTATAATAAGAAAAAATTAAAAAAATGGATAAGTACGAATATATTATAAACATCAACAAGTCACTGTTACTTTATCCAAGACAAATATGTACTTGGACACTTAGGTTTTAAGTTAGTTTTTAGTTTTACTTAGATTGTAAGTTAATTATTAAGTTATTATACACACCGGACCTATGTACAGGTAGCTCTGACTACCTCTATAGGATGTGGGTTACTCCAGATATAATTAATATATCTGGAGATTAACTACAACATGTATTACGATGTATTACTCTGGTTAAATAAATAAATAAATAAATAAATAAATTTTGAATTGTAGTTTACGTTATATATTATAATCAAGAAATGTTTTTTTGAAAAGTTTGAGCAATATTTAAAAATATAACTTATCGGTTTCACTTAATCTTGTCTTAATAATAAAATTTATTTTATAACAACTAAATATATGGTCACTCGAAAATCTTATATTACTAAACTTACATTTATGTGGAGCGGAGAAGGAGTTGGTTTACACAATTTTTAACAATACACAAAATTCACTATTTCAAAACATAAATTAACACATCACATTTCACAAGTGTAATAAACTCCATGCAGTTCCAGTAGATTCCTGCCTGTGATTGAGAGCGATTTTTGTTCACGGGCTTTTCAATCACTTCATCCCTGGCATTTGCCCTATGCCTCCCGGAAAACCGTGAAAACCCTCGGAGAGGAGAAGCGGCAAGGCAACTGCTTCATAGTTGAACGATTATGGAACTTGATTTATGAAGTACTTCCTTCTTCCTGACTCCTAGACGTAGATGTAGGTATATCTAGTGCACCAGGTTTAAGCACCAGATGACTAAATGGACGGCCACAACCACGAATTGTACTTGTAAATGAACAAGTATCACAGCCAAATCTCTGTAACAAAATTTTCTGGGCCTTTGTCTTAGTTAATAATTTAAGACGAAGGTCCAAGAAAGTGTAAAAATTTTTCTGCATTCCCGCGGTTGAGTTGAAAAAGTACCCCACACACTTAGCACCAATGTGACGTCGCGAAATTTCCTATTTACGTATTCTGACCCAGAATATGTTTTTAACGCGAACATGAGACGCTGGTAATTTAATTTGTCAAGCGAGCATTAAAATGACTATTGTACTCAATGTGTATGTAAATGTGTCAATTTTTTGTACATAAATACCTGTTATACGCACCCAATCATCCACTCATACTACGCAAGAAAATAACTATTTGCCTATATTTTTATAGTGATATTTTTGTTTTAGAATAAGAGTAGATTTGATAAAATTTAATATGACTTAATCAATTTTAAAAACTATATAAATATTTTCAATTTCTGTAATTTCTATGAACATAGTAATATTTAATAACACTTGTTAAAATAAAGTTTTTAATAATAATAATTACTAAATATTATATTTTATGGATTAATGTGATATGTAATAAATTTGAAGAAATCTTAAAAATAAAATGTTAAAAATCAATTTTGAATTGTAGTTTACGTTATGTATTTTAATCAAGAAATGTTTTTTGAAAAGTTTGAGCAATATTTAAAAATATGACTTATTGGTTTTACTTAATTTTCTCTTAATAATAAAATTTATTTTATAACAACAGAATATATGATCACTCGAAAATCTTATATTACTAAACTTACATTTATGTGGAGCGGAGAAGGAGTTGGTTTACACAATTTTTAACAATACACAAAATTCACTATTTCAAAATATAAATTAACACATGACACTTCACAAGTTTAACCAACTCCATGCAGTTCCAGTAGATTCCTGCCTGTGATTGAGAGCGATTTTTGTTCACGGGCTTCACACTCATTTCATCCTTGGCATTTGCCCTATGCCTCCTGGAAAACCGTGAAAAACCTCGGAGAGGGGAAGCGGCAAGGAAACTGCTTCATAGTTAAACGATTATGGAGCTTGATTTTTGAAGTACTTCCTTCTTCCTGACTCCTGGACGTAGATGTAGGTATATCTAGTGTACCAGGTTTAAGCACCAGATGACTAAATGGACGGCCACGGCCACGAATTGTACTTGTAAATGAACAAGTATCACAGCCAAATCTCTGTAACAAAACTTTCTTGGCCTTTGTCTTAGTTAATTATTTAAGACTAATGTCCAAGATAGTGTAAAAATTTTTCTGCATTCCCGCGGTTGAGTTTAAAAAGTACCCCACACACTTAAATTAGCACCAATGTGACGTCGCGAATTTCTCTATTTACATATTCTGACCGAGAATATAGTTATTTCGCGAACGTGACACGCGGGTAATTTAAATTATAAAGCGAGCATTAAAATGCTCTCTCAACACGCGGAAGGATAAAAGAAATAATAAGATAAAAAAATTTAAGTTTAAAAGATACTTAGGATAACCTCCTAAGATCTTATGTATATTCTCTAATATAAATACAAGGAAATATACAAAGGTATCGCTATCGGCTGTCGAACTCGGACTGATTGTTGGCGAACTCTTGATAATGCTTCTCCGCTCTTTTCTCCCTGAGGACGGTAACATTGATAGCGTCGTCGAGGGTACAGAGGGAGGAAGGGGTATGAGAATCTCCACCCATGCCTCCTCTCGGCGAATGAGAGAGAGTTTCCACGGCTTTTACTTCTCGTCGTTGGCCAATCAGCGGGAGGCTGCAGGGCCTGTACTGGTATGGGTGAAAGTTCGTGTGGGACCTTTACCCTCTCTCTAGAATTTACACTCTGTAGATCTTCGGTGCTGAGAGTACGACGCAGCTCTCGTACTTTCTCGGCGTAGTAAAGCACAGGACACATTGTCTTTCTCTTCATTTCGAGGAACCCTTAAAATGCGTCTCGAGTGAAAGGAGACTCAAGCACGTACGGTTTCTTGCTCGGTACTTTAGGCGTCTTAGTTGAACATATTATTTATGACTCTTCTCGGGTTTTCCGTTCGCGAGGGAAAATAATCATAAATAATATTGACTGATGTGTCTGCTTTTACATTTTACAATCGTTTTTTATTTTCGAGTGACCATTAAATAACTTATTGTACACTTCGTTTTAGGCACGTACAGAATATATTAAAGTGTACAACCGTTTTCGGGAAAAGCTAACCGAACATGAGTGAATATATGTATATAGCATTCATTCGTATTTCCTATTGACACAGTAATGCGTAATATTGACTATACGCGAGTTCGAAACTCGCGGGAAGTCATCCGACTTCACACTGGATTTTTGCATTCATCTTACATTTTTACTTAATACTACTCTGAATGAAGTACTTTTGTTAGATTTTAGAACTTTTACTAGATTTTTGTAAATTTACATGTTTCTGTAACTTTACAATGACTATAAAATTGCTACACTCAGAGTAGGATTATTTTTTTCCAACTCGCAGACTAGTAATAGATTTACAATTGCCCTTGTGAATCTACGAACGACTTTTTACAGTGTACATTGTTTCCCATGGTGCGCGGCCATATTGGAATTCTAGTCACGCGGTTTCTTTATGGCGTTTGAATTCTAATACAGAATTTTTTTTTTTTGAAAAATTCTTACGCAGTAAATATAGACTTAAAATTTTTGATATTTATATTTTTATGCATAGTTCTAACTAAAGATTATTTAAAAAATAAAATAAAAATCTCTTCCCTATTTAGGTTTTTCTCGACAAACTTTATTTAATTGATATTTTCGTAAAAAATATGAAATACAAAAAAGTTGTATTTTTTCGAGATCTATGATTTTACTGTGGAATAGTTCTATGTTTAATGTGTTATATATCAATTCTGGTCTAAAAATTGATTTTTGAACGTTTTTTTGTGCTTCAATTGAGGATTTTCTCGACAAACTTTGTTTAATTGACGTTTACATAAAAAATGTTCAATACAAAAAAGTTGTATTTTCTCGAGATCTACAATTTTACTGTGAAAATTTTTTGTGTCTAATGTTTTATATTTCCATTTATGCGCTTCAATTTAGGTTTTACTTGACAAACTTTATTTAATTGACATTTTCGTAAAAAATATGAAATACAAAAAGTTGTATTCTTTCGAGATCTATGATTTTACCGTGGAAAGTTTTTGTGTCTAATGTGTTATATTTCCATTCTGGCCTAAAAATTGATTATTTTTGGTTTTTATGCGCTTCAATTTAGGTTTTTCTCGACAAACTTTATTTAATTAACATTTTCGTAAAAAATATGAAATACAAAAAAGTTTTTTTTTCGAGATCTATGATTTTACCGTGAAAATTTTTTTATTTTGTCCAGTGATGTCGGTTTTATTGATATTTTCGTTAAACGTGTTAAATTCAAAAGAGTTGTGTTTTTTCGAGATCTATAAATTTACCGTAGAGAAATTACCAGAAAAAAATAGTTAAGATACCGTTAAAATTCGATTTTTAAAATTGTAATAATATCATAAAAGTGGTTCTATTTGGAACATACCCATCGGATGTGGCTGAAAATAGGACCGACAGCTTTCAATGATAAAACAAGTATCTCCTATAAATTTCAGCCGAGATGGCTAAAATCGCGCTGAGATAATTGATAAACTTGATTGAATACATACAGACATCCATACATACCGACACATTTTGCGATGACGAAAATATAAGGCTCTCCCTTGAAGCGGTCGTGCCTAAAAATAATCGTTACGGGGACGTTAAAGTTTCGGTTTTGATTAATAATCTGTAGTACTGTTAGGAACACCATATTCTATTCACCATATGACTGATGATCAATAAAATAAAAAGTTGAACAAGAAAAATAAAAAATACGAATATGTCGATAAGTATAATACACATAAAAAACACATTAAACTTTATCAAGTTCTTACTATTTAAAACAAAATATTTTTACGTATAATAAATTGTTTTTATTGTAATTTTAAGGTGTATGTGACCTGTATATTAATAATAAATTATTTGATTTTACTAAGGAATCACATAAACCTTAAAATTGTAATTAAAAAGCATTTTATTATAAGCACAATAATCTTATTTAAAATAGTAACAACTTGGTAAATTATATTACGTTTTCTATGTGTATAATAAAGATTTTTCACTACGTATTAAGGTTTAAGCACGCGCATTTGTCTTACACCCCCTTAAGTCCATACAATGACTTTTGTTCTATAGCCAAATTCACTTACCGTAAGTATTTTGCGTAATTGTCAGTTAATTTGATTGAAATTCTACTCACATCTTCTATATATATATAGTTGTCAAGGCAAACACATTTTTAATGAATTGATTAGTTTAAAGCATACAAATAATCTTACATTCAATTTCACATCAGTTCGGACCATTAAAAACTTGATTTTTATCAATATTGACTTTAATGTTTATGCTTTTAGACGCATAAATCATTCGAAACTTGCTTGTCCTTGGAACGATATATACATAAAAGATATGTGTAAAATACTTAATCAATTACCTGACAATTACTCTAAATAAGCTTTACTCGATGATGAAAACTTTTCATTATATGCATAAAAAAACATATTAGAATTTATCAAGTTGTTACTGTTTAAGGAGGTATGATCCCTACGGAGCTTTAAATATGATTTTTAGCTGAAAAACGAGGAATACACAGTTAATAATTTTGTAAATAATATTTCTCACAAGTATATATACTATTTCAATACTTCTTACCTTAAAAAGGTTCCCTTGTATATAATAACTTTTAGATAATTGTCCAGCACCTTTATTTTTCTGCGTGTAGGCTCCTGGCCACTCAAAATTACAATATCAAGTTTTACATTTTTTGAATTACGTATAATATGCATCTTTATATGATGATGCTATGCAGACTTCATATTTTTAACTTGCATCATTATCTGAAGCAAATTAACATTTCTAAGAACAAAAAAAAATGAAAATTCACATTTTTTTCATTAATCTTATAATACATGTTAATCATATTTTAGTGTATTCCAAATAGCATCATCCTATAGAGGCATCAATTACAAGTAATTTAAGGCCAGCTTACTCCATACAATTTTGAAAAAATCGAAATTTTTTTTTTTCATAAATTGCTACTGTATACTCGTAGAAATAGTATAGAATTAGTCCCGAAGGTCAGCAAGACCGAGAAGCAGGTATAAAAGAGTGGGGAGCGGTGCGCGCCAAGCGGTAAATCCGGCCGCTCGAACGCCTTCGGTAGCACGAATAAAAACTTTAAACTGATTTTTCTCCGGGCCACGTTTTTTCGCATGGATGACACTCTCATTTCAAAACTATTGCACTTATCGACATGAACCAAACGGCATTTTACTCTTTAGATGTCTGGCTATATCCTCAAGCAGAACCAAAAAATATTATTTAAAAAAGTTATAAACAATTAAAAGTGAAAAAAAGGGTAAAAAGTTCAAAAGTCCGCCATTTTGTTTTTTTTTATTGAAAATGTTTCATTCTGCTTGAGGCCATAGCCAATTCGATACAGAACATGAAACCGTTTTGTTTTTTGCTTTCAGATAATTCGTTTCCAAGAAATGATGTCATCCACCTACTAATCAGACGAGTTTCAGCAGCCATTTTCAAAACCGCCATTTTGAACAAAAAAAAAATTTTCAAGTAATTTAATATATGTGCTTTTATATGTAAAAAAATTGATTACTCAACATGTATTGTACTATGAATAAAATTTATTGAAAAAAATCACGTTTTTTGGAGTAACCTGGCCTTAAGCCCTGAAAGACCTTATTTCATGCTCTTCGCTGAACAAGAGCCTGCATGCCGGATCGGAAAATACAAAGTTGAGTAAGCACGGGCTAAACTTACAGTTTGATAATATATGAATACATTTAAATAGCGCCATACCTCGTTCATATTTATAACATTCTTATTTACTCAAATAACTATTTTGACATAAAATATTTCATTCTACGCTTATATAACCTGAAAAAATTGATATCACGTAAGTATAATGTAAAAAAAGCAATATAAATAAAGAGTGAATAATTAACATAAATAACAATTTCAGATTAACCTTTCAGAGCTTTGTAATTTCCTTAGTAGAATATCCTTCTATGTAAAATTTGTCTAAGAAACAGGTATTATATACTCTTAGCATTTACCTTATTTATGCTGGTTTTTCTGAAAATAAAAGTAGACACAAAGAACTCAAATCTTTTAAATGCTTAGATTAGTAATTACACACTGATACTTATCTTATTTAATAAATTTGTATGTATATATATATATATATATATATATATATATATATATATATATATATATATATTTGTATATAACATACTGTTTGAACAAAACATTTTTTTTGTAAGGTTATTCCAGCGCCATCTTTTGACGAGGCGCGGGCGTACCCATTACCAATAGTAAAAGTTGAATTATTTTGCGGAGAGGGTCCGCAGTCCAAAGTAGCAAAAAGCGAGGGCCAGCCTTTATCCTCCAGGATCCAATCAGTTCTTCGAGGGTGAAGGCCGGGACTCATTACTGGTACTGCAGATCTTCTCTCTTGCTTCTTGGTAAATCTTGAGTTTCTGAAGAAATTTGTTTGTATATTATTTTAGGATTTCTATTAAGGAAATTAAGGTGAGGGGAAACGAAAAGTGCTTAAGTAGGATAAACAAAATAGGGAAAAATAGTAAGATTTTATATGTCAATGTTGCATTGTAGGAAAAAAGTTACTATATGAAAACCAACCTGACGACTAAATTCGTTGACTAAAGTGCACAGGGCACTGTCTATTTCAATTCCTTTAAAAACTAGAAATCTCACAAGTTCCAGCCTGGTTTGTTCATTTAAAGAACAGTCCCAAAGCAGGTGGTTTACTTCATGAAAACCTTCATTACGGTCACATGTGTCATCTTCCAGAATATTTTTAGAGAAAAGATGATATTTAGATTTGTTATGGTTTGATTTTAATCTGTTCAGCATTGTAATTCTTTTCCTTTTGTAGTGAGATATGAAAAACCAAGGGGTAAGAGAGAAATTTTGATTCAAATTTATATAAGCTCTGCCTTTATTTTGGCCACCGTATTCATCAATGTATACGTTAATTTCCGTGATAATCATGTCTTTAATATAGTGAAGGTTATCATCAAACCATGAAAGGTTTAGGAAAGTAAAATCTAAGCCAAGTTCTTGTAGGAAATCATATCTCCCGTCCTAGAATAAGAGTAGGAAACTTTGAGCCAATTCGCGACGTGGTATAAGTCTGCGAGACACACGTCGAGTTAGTAATGAATCGGCAATTTTGAAGGGTCCAGTAGCGCCCTCGAAATTTTCGCGAACGGCTCTAGGCAAATCGAGCCGCGTCGTCTCGTTTAATTGCCAGGAGGAGATGGCGCGAGGCGGATCGTCCTCTGTCTCTCACTCTCGATAGGAGCAATCATTTTCCTGAGAATAATATTCATTACGGAATTGCGGTAGACGGTTTTGAATTGTAAGCGGAACCCTTACTCGAAAGGGTGTCCGCGCTGGGGCTAAGGGATCACCAGAATCACGACGACCTGAATTCGTGTTCGTCATTTCTCGGCATTTTACACGCATTCCCAACTGCTTGGATCTTATAAAGTTGCGTATTATAGCATTGTAACATTACCACCGTACCGCGAGTGAGGGACTGACGGCATAATAATAATAACAATTATATCCGAAAAGACTGACTAACGCGTGGGTGCACGCGTATGTATATTTTGTGACTGGCGCATATTTGCGTTCTTCAGAATGTAATTCGTATTTGTAATATATATATATATATATATATATATATATATATATATATATAATATGTACAAATTATCGGGATGATTGTATGACCAGTGCAAGAATGAGTGATGACGCCTTCACTTTGTGATTTTATGCTCTTATTTACTGTATTTTATTAACAACGAACCCTAGTAAAATAGAATTTCTACAATTGGCGTCCAACTCGTTAATCATCATCAATATCTCTCTCTCTCTCTCTCTCTCTCTCTCTCTCTCTCTCTCTCTCTCTCT
The DNA here is from genome assembly GCA_949152435.1 of Gastracanthus pulcherrimus. Taxonomy (NCBI): domain Eukaryota; kingdom Metazoa; phylum Arthropoda; class Insecta; order Hymenoptera; family Pteromalidae; genus Gastracanthus; species Gastracanthus pulcherrimus. The sequence continues at coordinate 62,859,741 of OX424573.1, read as the reverse complement.
CTCTCTCTCTCTCTCTCTCTCTCTCTCTCTCTCTCTCTCTCTATCGCTCTCTTTCACAGAAGAAAATATACGGAATTGTATTAAACGCATACGCGTATAGAATAAATGTAACAATATGCCTACAATTGTACAAAATTGTACCATTCTATACGATAAAAAAATTGTTTTTCAATGTAATTAAGAAAATGTACGAAAGAATACGAAAATGTATGCAACTGTATAAAATTGTATATATTTGTATAAAATTATATAAAACGTTTCAATTTCAACAAAAACGTACAGTTTTATACACTTTCATACAATTGCCTACAGCGTTATACACTTTTGTACTTTTCATATTTTTTCATACATTTCCCATTTCCACTAGGGTAATATATTGTAAAACATGAAAAAGACAAAAAATATATACATACATACTTATACGACCATTTGAGGGATGAAAAATACCCTTACACTTTACCCTCAAAAATCATTTTTTTTTTAAATCTTGAAAACGAATTCAAATTTTCGAATGAAACCAACGCCAATTTATTTCTCATAAAAATGCGCTTCTGTGGTGATTGCTTTTACTCTCTAGGATTGCATCCCTTGTTATTTATAAGGGTAGAGATAACTATTTTTTTCTCCAGAAATTTTTTAATTTTTTCAATCTTATTAATAGTCTGTATACTATAAACGATATTGATGTTTAATATTGAAAAGTAGAGAATTGTAGAAGAAAAAAAGTCATAGGCATAACTACCGCTAAACGTGGCATCTAACATACACTATTAAAATTTTCTTAATTTTGTGATATATTGCAGTATAAATAAGTAATTAGAGATATTTTTACTTGCTCCTATGTTGATTTAAGAAAGGAAAAGCACCCTTACAGTTCATCCCCAGAAAACACTTTTTATTTAATTTCGTAAAAACAAAGTGCAATTTCTTATTAAACATCAATTTATTTTTTAAACAAAACTTATGTTGACATTGCTCATATTCCGATTGGTCGCTTTCATTTTTAGGAGTTTTAATAACATTGTATAGTTATAATTTCAATTTTGTATTATTTCAACTGCACCTTTATTTTTGTTCTTGACTCATGGTCACTCTGGCATTTTGTCTCTTAATTGTGAATAAAAATAACAATAAAAATAAAAATAAAATAAAATAATATTGTTAAGGATCTTTCTACTCTGTTGCAATGCCATTACCCTAAGCGGGTCCTGGGCATAGTCGTCCAGAGCGGACGGGTGGGTGCCTATCAGCACTACATATCGCGTCCTTAGGTTGCGGATAGAGGAACGACCCCTGAGAAAGAGGTTAGCTGCGAATAAAGTGAATAAGCAGTCGCGGACAGCCGATAGGCCTAGGCGTGGGTGTGATGAGCCCGCACTGGCGAACGCATTCCTCTAGAAACACTACGCAAGCACCACAACAACTATAAACACTATACAAAATCTCCTATCTTACTTTCTTCTTCTACCTTACTCTGTAATCTATCTCTTTTACCACACATTTCAAACAAAAAATGGGCCAAAAATCCCGCTGTCGTGGAGGATGCGGGAGCGATGACAACTGCCCTGTGAGAGGATGTGTAGAATGATTCGCCACCTGGTCTTACACGGCAACGAAGCCAGCGAAGGCGCGCTGCCTTGCAGGATTAGGATATGAGAATGAAACCGAGTGTGTCTGACGACGAGTTGACTATGTCCTCGCCAAAGTCGGAAAGCTCTCATACTTAGTTCTAGGGATGTATGAGGGTTATCACCCCTAGACGGATGGACTCACCTGCGATCGGAACAGGATCCAATTGCGCCGGTTTAACTTACTATCATGGCTTAAAGAAAACAAAACCAAACCAAAACCAAAAGGAACTTAAGGGTGGGAACCTGGAATGTACGCAGTCTACACAGAGAGGGCGCGTTCCGGGAAATCATAAATGAAACTAAGAGGTACAATTTAGATTTGGTAACAATACAAGAAACCCGATGGAAAGATAACGCGATGCTAGGATCCGGTAACCTCATCTTTTCATATGGGGCGCGAGCGGGCATTCTCAAGGCACCGGATATCTTGTTAACAAAAGCATCATACATTCCGTTAAAAGTTGCAATTTCGTGAATGACCGACTCTCGTATATCATCATCGAAGGAGCGTGGTATTATTACGTGTTTATTAACGTCCACTGTCCTACGGAGAACAGAGAGGAAGAAGTCAAAGATCTTTATTATAAAACTTTAGAGTAAGTAATCGATCAATTCGCGTCTTACGACACCAAAGTAGTAGTGGGGGATTTCAATGCTAAAATAGGGAGAGAGGAAATGTTTAGGCAAAGAAAGTCTGCACGAAACCAGCAACAATAATGGTATTAGGGTATTAAATTTCGCGGCCGCAAAAGATCTTATAGTCAAGACCACGTGCTTCAAGCACAAGGATATACACACGGCAACGTGGACATCGCCGGACGGGGCCACGCACAATCAAATCGATCATTTTCTTATTGATAAAAGGCGCCACACCAATGTACTCGACGTAAGGACCTATAGGGGGGCGGATGGCGACTCGGATCATTATCTAGTAGTGGCCAAATTAAAAGCCAGATTAGTAACCGGTCAAAATAGTAAGCGAGCGAACAAAGTAGAAACCTTTGATATTGGAAAACTACGAAGCGGGGTAGAGCGAATCAAGTACCAAGTAGAAGTTAGCAACCGATTTCAGGTGCTCGAGGAAACGGATGCACAAACGGGAGTAGATGACGATCCGTACAGGTTATGGGGGGCTATCGAAAAAACTATAAAAGGTGCCGCGAACAAAGTACTGGGTAAGAAAAAAAGGCCGAAGAGCAAACCGTGGTTTGACGAAGAGTGCGAACTCAGGTTTGAAAGGCGCAAGAAGGCTAAATTAGATAGCGTACACAATGAAAGCGGTAGAGCCGTAGAAGAATACCATGAAATAAGAAAATAAGTGGGTGTGATTTACAGAAACAAGAAGCGTGAGTATCAGAAAAATGAAATTAGAAAAATAGAAACTAACAGTAAGGAAAATAATCCGCGCAAGATGTACAAAGGAATAAACGCTATTAGGAAGGGTTTTCAGAGTAGATCGCAGTTAATGAAAGATAAGGACGGGAACCTCGTGACAAGCGAAAATGAACTATTGAAATTATGGAAAGACTATTTCGATAAGTTATTAAACGTGCATGAAAACTCCGAGGAAATGGGAGACGAAATCAACACTGCTGAACTCCATATGGACGAACCGACCTACAAAGAAGTAGAGGCCGCGATCAAAAAGCTAAAAAACAATAAGGCCGCAGGAAACGATTCTATATCAGCTGAACTATTTTAATATGGGGGCACCGCGCTTACATCTAAAATGTTTTATCTAGTATGTGCTATTTGGAGAAATGAAACAATACCAGAAAATTGGAAAGAATCCATCATCATACCGATCTTTAAAAAGGGAGATAAAACAGACTGCAATAACTACCGGGAAATCTCACTTTTCGCTACCTGCTACAAAGTTCTGTCAAACGTAATACAGGCCAGACTCACACCATTCGCGGAAGATATAATAGGAGATTATCAGTATGGATTCCGGCGCAACAGGTCGACGAGCGATCAAATGTTTACCATAAGACAATATTAGAGAAAAAGTGGGAATATTGTGAAACTATACACTAGCTATTTGTCGACTTTAAGAAAGCGTACGACTCTGTCAAACGAAGCAAAATGTATCAAATCCTAGTGCTCCTTGGCGTACCAAAAAAACTCGTAAAAGTAATTTAAATATGTCTGAACGGAAGCACTGGAAAGGTCCGAGTAGGCGGTAATGTATCCGAATCGTTCATGATACGCGATAGTTTGAAGCAAGGTGACGGGCTTTCAACGGTACTCTTTAATTTGACGCTAGAGTATGTTGTTAGCGAGCTAGGCGCAACACTCAACGGAACAATGCAGATTTTAGGCTATGCGGATGACTTGGATATAGTGGGAGATAATGGTGAAACGGTGGCGAGAAACACGGAAATCCTTATAAATGCGGCTAAAGACACGAAGTTAGAAGTGAGCGAATCGAGTACGCGTGGCATGCTTTTACTTCCACGGTGGAGGGTATATTTGTAGGAGCGCTTATATTGAATGCGCGGTTTGATTTTAGGTTAGAAATTTTGTAAATTTACAGGTACAATACCTTTCCGATGCTTTATGTATATTTTTTATCAAGAGTAAAATGCTCAATTACTGGAGTAAATAAAATCGATGTAACGTAAAATAAGACAAATTTATCTCGCGTGGTCCGATTAGAAAATACGACTTATCTTTTTTTAGGTTGTTTTGCCCCCTGTTTTTGGTATCAAAGAAATGTTGAAACTTGAATTAATATCTTACGTTTGATATCATAAAAATGTAAATTAATTAGTATTAAGGAGGTTCTATGCCTAGATATATGTCATAAAAAACAAACACTTTTTACTACAATTTAATCTCATATAATGATATTAAAGTCAATATATTATGAAATAAAGGGTTTTTGTCAGTGTGAAAATTTTTTTTATCCAAAATTCGTTATTGTAATATTAGATATCGTCAAATTTAGACTTTAAAAAAGAAAAAGTTCACAAAACAGTAGAGACTTTTTTATTTGTTATGCGATTTTAATCCTGAAGGTATTATTTTGTTCGTTGAACGATTTCAGGGAGACTTACCGATATAAAAATGAAATAATATCGAAGAACTTACAAAGTTACAGCCTATAATTTATACTTGTACACGTTCAACCTTACAAAAATACGTGTATTGACTGATAAACAATAGGCTACAACTTTGCAGGTTCTTCAACATTATTTAATTTTTATATAGGTAAGTCCCCCTCAAATCTTTCAAGGAACAAAATGAGACCGTCAAAATTAAAATCTGATAACAAATACATATGTCTACTGTTTAGTGAACTTTTTCTTTTTTAAAGTCTTAATTTGGCGATATCTAATTTTACAATAACGGAATATCGATATAAAAAATTTCTTTAGTTTGATAAAAATCCCACATTTCATAATGTATTGACTTTAATATCATTATGTGAAATTAAATTGTAGTAAAAAATGTTTGTTTTTATGACATATATCTACGTATACAACCTCCTTAATAATTTATAATAGTTTTATGACCTAAAAGTTAGTGTGAAAAATCATCCCGAAAAAGATATGTATATCTTATTAGGACCCATCGAAATAATTTTTTTCTAAAATAGAAACTTTTTAATGTTTACTTTACAAAAGTAGATAAATCAACCTTGCAATTTGAAAAGAGTATTTTTTAATACTAGTTAGTTAATTAACACAAAACAGTAAGTTATTACATTAAACATTCTATTAAACATTCTATAAATTCATGTTGCTAAAATTGAAGCAACAAATGATATGTGGCTCGAAAAAGACCCGATTATGAGTTAAATAAATATTTAATAAAAAAAGTTTTTTAATTAAACAAAATTGAAATAAGTTTTTTAAACGGTTATCATTTTTAAGTTATTTGGTGAAACGTTTACGCGTAAAAAACATTAAGAATTTTTTTTTAAATTATTGATATAAAAAAATATAGTTGAAAATAGTATGAAAAACAATTTCAAATATTTTATAAATTTATAGAATTTTAAAAGAAGCGAAAATATGCTCTATTATATTAACGAGCATCATTCAGACTTTATTTCTTCAGTCACCGTTGATAGTTAATATCTTTTCCCTACAGTTAACTACATTTGTTAATAATTATTGTTAATAATTATGTGAAGGGGTAAATAAAACATTTTTTTTAATTTTCATAGTTTTTTTTATGCGCGTGGGTGTATGAAAGGGTGGAGGCGCGAAAGTCAAATCTCGTGATTTTCAGAAGTTTTTATTCATAATCGGTACTCGGAGACATTTGAGGTCACTGATGATGAATCCGTAGATTATTTTTTATTATTTTTTATGCGCGTGGGTGTATGAAAGGGTGGAGGCGCAAAAGTCAAATCTCGTAATTTTCAAAATTTTTTATTCATAATCGGTACTCGGAGACATTTGATGTCACTGATGATGAATCCGTAGAGTATTTTTTATTATTTTTTATGCGCGTGGGTGTATTAAAAGGTGGAGGCGCAAAAGTTAAATCTCGTAATTTTCAGAATTATTTATTCATAATCGGTACTCGGAGACATTTGACGTCACTGATGACGAATCCGCGCATTTTTTTTTTTGTGCGTGGGTGTACGTAAGAGTGGAGGCGCGAAAGTCGAATCGCGTAATTTTCAGAATTTTTTATTCATAATCGGTACTTGGACACATTTCACTTCGCTGATGACGAATCCGCGGATCTTTTTTTATTTTATTTGTGCGCGTGGGTGTACGAAAATGGGGAGGTGTTAAGGTCAAATCTTGTAAATTTCATAAGTGATGCTCGGAGACATTTGACGTCGCTGAAGACGAATCCATAGATTATTTTTTGTTTTTCTTGAGCGCGTGGGTGTACGAAAGAGTGAGGCACAAAAGTCAAATCTCATAATTTTCAGAATTTTTTATTCATAATCGGCACTCGGACACATTTGAGTACGCTGATGACGAATCCGCGGTTCTTAATTTATTTTTTTTGTGCGCGTGGGTGTACGAAAGAGTGGAGGCGGGAAAGTTGAATCGCGTAAATTTCAGAATTTTTTATTCATAATCGGTACTCGGACACATTCCACTTCGCTGATAACGAATCCGCGGATCTTTTTTTATTTTTTTGACGTCACTGAAGACGTATCGGGCACATTTGAGTACGCTGATGACGATTCCGAGGATCTTTTTTTATTTTTTTTGTGCGCGTGGGTGTACGAAAACGTGGAGTTGCTAAGCTCAAATCTTGTAAATTTCATAATTTTTAATCATAAGTGATGTTTGAAGAGATTTGACGTCACTGAAGACGAATCCGTAGATTTTTTTTTCTTGAGTGTGTGGGTGTACGAAAGGGTGGAGGCGCAAAAGTCAAATCGCATAATTTTCAGATATTTTTTATGAAATACGGCACTCGGGGACATTTTTTTTTTCTTGAGCGTGTGGGTGTACGAAAGGGTGGAGGCGCAAAAGTCAATACGCGTGATTTTCAGAATTTTTTATTCATAATCGGCACTCGGGCACACTTGAGTACGCTGATGACGACTCCGCGGATCTTATTTTTTTGTGCGCGTGGGTGTACGAAAACGTGGAAGTGCGAAGGTCAAAGCTCGTAATTTTCAGAAGTTTTTATCCATAAGCGATGCTAGGAGACATTTGACGTCACTGAACACGAATCCGTAGATTATTTTTTATGTTTTATTGTGCGCGTGGGTGTACGAAAGAGTGGAGGTGCGAAGGCCAAATGTCGTTGTTTACAAAATTTTTTATTCATAAGTGATGCTCGGAGACATTTGACGTCACTGAAGACGAATCCGCGGATCTTTTTTTATTTTTGTTGTGCATGTGGGTGTACGAAAACGTGGAGGTGCGAAGGTCGAATCGCGCAATTTTCAGAATTTTTTATTCATATTCGGTCCTCGGACACATTTCACTTCGCTGATGACGAATCCGCGGATCATTTTTTATTTTTTTTGTGCGCGTGGGTGTACGGAAACGTGGAGGTGCTAAGGTCAAATCGCGTAATTTTCAGATATTTTTTATTCATAATCGTTACTCGGACTCATTTCACTTCGCTGATGACGTATCCGCGGATCTTTTTTTATTTTATCTTGAGCGCGTCGGTGTACGAAAGAGTGGAGGTGCAAAAGTCGAATAGCGGATTTTTCAGACTTTTTTATTCATAATCGGTACTCGGACACATTTCACTTCGCTTATGACGAATCCGCGGATCTTTTTTTATTTTTTTTGTACACGTGAGTCTACGAAAACGTGGAGGTGCGAAGGCCAAATGTCGTGGTTTTCAAAATTTTTTATTCATAAGTGATGCTCGAAGACATTTGACGTCACTGAAGACAAATCCGTAGATTATTTTTTACGTCTTATTGTGCACGTGGATGTACGAAAGAGTGGAGGCGCGAAAGTCGAATCTCGTAATTTTCCAGAATTATTTATTCATAATCGGTACTCGGACACATTTCACTTCGCTGATGACGAATCCGCGGATCTTTTTTTATTTTTTTTGTGCGCGTGGGTGTACGAAAACGTGGAGGTGCGAAAGTCGAATCGCGTAATTTTCAGAATTTTTTATTCATAATCGGTACTCGGCCTCATTTCAATTCGCTGATGACGAATCCGCGGATCTTTCTTTATTTTTTTGTGCGCGTGGGCGTACGAAAACGTGGAGCTGCTAAGGTCAAATCTTGTAATTTTCGTAATTTTTTATTCAACATTGATCTTCGGAGACATTTGACGTCACTGAAGACGAATCCGTATATTACTTTTTGTTTTTCTTGAGTGCGTGGGTGTACGAAAGAGTGAAGGCGCGAAAATCGAATCTCGTAATTTTCAGAATTTTTTATTCACAATCGGTACTCGGACACATTTCACTTCGCTGATGACGAATTCGCGGATCTTTTTTTATTTTTTTTGTGCGCGTGGGTGTATGAAAATGTGGAGGTGCTAAGGTCAAATCTTGTAATTTTCATAATTTTTTATTCATAAGTGATGTTCAGAGACATTTGACGTCACTGAAGACGAATCCTTATTTTTTTTTTTTTTTTCTTGAGCGTGTCGGTGTACGAAAGAGTGGAGGCGCAAAAGTCAAATCGCGTAATTTTCAGATATTTTTTATTCATAATCGTTATTCGGACTCATTTCACTTCGCTGATGACGAATCCGCGGATCTTTTTTTATTTTTTCTTGAGCGCGTGGGTGTACGAAAACGTGGATTTGGGAAGGCCAAATGTCGTAGTTTTAAGAATTTTTTATTCATAAGTGATGCTCGGAGACATTTCACTTCGCTGATGACGCATCCACGGATCTTTTTTTATTTTTTGTGTTCATGTGGGTGTACGAAAACGTGGAGGTGCGAAAGTCGAATCGCGTAATTTTCCAGAATTATTTATTCATAATCGGTACTCGGACACATTTCACTTCGCTGATGACGAATCCGCGGATCTTTTTTTATTTCTTTTGTGCGCGTGGGTGTACGAAAACGTGGAGGTGCGAAAGTCGAATCGCGTAATTTTCAGAATTTTTTATTCATAATCGGTACTCGGACTCTTTTCAATTCGCTGATGACGAATCCGCGGATCTTTCTTTATTTTTTTGTGCGCGTGGGCGTACGAAAACGTGGAGCTGCTAAGGTCAAATCTTGTAATTTTCGTAATTTTTTATTCAACATTGATCTTCGGAGACATTTGACGTCACTGAAGACGAATCCGTATATTACTTTTTGTTTTTCTTGTGCGCGTGGGTGTACGAAAGAGTGAAGGCGCGAAAATCGAATCTCGTAATTTTCAGAATTTTTTATTCACAATCGGTACTCGGACACATTTCACTTCGCTGATGACGAATTCGCGGATCTTTTTTTATTTTTTTTGTGCGCGTGGGTGTACGAAAATGTGGAGGTGCTAAGGTCAAATCTTGTAATTTTCATAATTTTTTATTCATAAGTGATGTTCAAAGACATTTGACGTCACTGAAGACGAATCCGTAAATTTTTTTTTGTTCTTGAGCGTGCGGGTGTACGAAAGGGTGGAGGCGCAAAAGTCAAATCGCGTAATTTTTAGATATTTTTTATTCAAAATCGTTACTCGGACTCATTTCACTTTGCTGATGACGAATCCGCGGATCTTTTTTTATTTTTTCTTGAGCGCGTTGGTGTACGAAAGAGTGGAGGTACGAAAGTGGAATAGCGGATTTTTCAGAATTTTTTATTCATAATGGGTACTCGGACACATTTCAATTCGCTGATGACGTATCTGCGGATCTTTTTTTATTTTTTTTTGTGCACGTGTGTCTACGAAAACGTGGACGTGCGAAGGCCAAATGTCGTAGTTTTCAGAATTTTTTATTCATAAGTGATGCTCGGGAGACATTTGACGTCACTGAAGACAAATTCGTAGATTATTTTTTACGTCTTATTGTGCACGTGGATGTACGAAAGAGTGGAGGCGCGAAAGTCGAATCTCGTAATTTTCAGAATTATTTATTCATAATCGGTACTCGGACACATTTCACTTCGCTGATTTCGAATCCATGGATCTTTTTTTATTTCTTTTGTGCGCGTGGGTGTACGAAAACGTGGAGGTGCGAAAGTCGAATCGCGTAATTTTCAGAATTATGTATTCATAATCGGTACTCGGACTCATTTCAATTCGCTGATGACAAATCCGCGGATCTTTTTTTATTTTTTTTTGTGCGCGTGGGTGTACGAAAATGTGGAGGTGCTAAGGTCAAATCTTGTTATTTTCATAATTTTTTATTCATAAGTGAGGTTCGGAGACATTTGACATCACTGAAGACGAATCCGTAGATTTTTTTTTCTTGAGCGTGTGGGTATACGAAAGGGTGGAGGCGCAAAAGTCAAATCGCGTAATTTTCAGATATTTTTTATTCATAATAGTTACTCGGACTCATTTCATTTCGCTGATGACGAATCCGCCGTCCTTTTTTTATTTTTTTTTGTGCGCGTGGGTGTACGAAAACGTGGAGGAGCGAAAGTCGAATTGCGTAATTTTCAGAATTTTTTATTCATAATCGGTACTCGGACTCATTTCACTTCGCTTATGACGAATCCGCGGATCTTTTTTTATTTTTTTTGTACACGTGAGTCTACGAAAACGTGGAGGTGCGAAGGCCAAATGTCGTGGTTTTCAAAATTTTTTATTCATAAGTGATGCTCGAAGACATTTGACGTCACTGAAGACAAATCCGTAGATTATTTTTTACGTCTTATTGTGCACGTGGATGTACGAAAGAGTGGAGGCGCGAAAGTCGAATCTCGTAATTTTCCAGAATTATTTATTCATAATCGGTACTCGGACACATTTCACTTCGCTGATGACGAATCCGCGGATCTTTTTTTATTTTTTTTGTGCGCGTGGGTGTACGAAAACGTGGAGGTGCGAAAGTCGAATCGCGTAATTTTCAGAATTTTTTATTCATAATCGGTACTCGGCCTCATTTCAATTCGCTGATGACGAATCCGCGGATCTTTCTTTATTTTTTTGTGCGCGTGGGCGTACGAAAACGTGGAGCTGCTAAGGTCAAATCTTGTAATTTTCGTAATTTTTTATTCAACATTGATCTTCGGAGACATTTGACGTCACTGAAGACGAATCCGTATATTACTTTTTGTTTTTCTTGAGTGCGTGGGTGTACGAAAGAGTGAAGGCGCGAAAATCGAATCTCGTAATTTTCAGAATTTTTTATTCACAATCGGTACTCGGACACATTTCACTTCGCTGATGACGAATTCGCGGATCTTTTTTTATTTTTTTTGTGCGCGTGGGTGTATGAAAATGTGGAGGTGCTAAGGTCAAATCTTGTAATTTTCATAATTTTTTATTCATAAGTGATGTTCAGAGACATTTGACGTCACTGAAGACGAATCCTTATTTTTTTTTTTTTTTTCTTGAGCGTGTCGGTGTACGAAAGAGTGGAGGCGCAAAAGTCAAATCGCGTAATTTTCAGATATTTTTTATTCATAATCGTTATTCGGACTCATTTCACTTCGCTGATGACGAATCCGCGGATCTTTTTTTATTTTTTCTTGAGCGCGTGGGTGTACGAAAACGTGGATTTGGGAAGGCCAAATGTCGTAGTTTTAAGAATTTTTTATTCATAAGTGATGCTCGGAGACATTTCACTTCGCTGATGACGCATCCACGGATCTTTTTTTATTTCTTTTGTGCGCGTGGGTGTACGAAAACGTGGAGGTGCGAAAGTCGAATCGCGTAATTTTCAGAATTATGTATTCATAATCGGTACTCGGACTCATTTCAATTCGCTGATGACAAATCCGCGGATCTTTTTTTATTTTTTTTTGTGCGCGTGGGTGTACGAAAATGTGGAGGTGCTAAGGTCAAATCTTGTTATTTTCATAATTTTTTATTCATAAGTGAGGTTCGGAGACATTTGACATCACTGAAGACGAATCCGTAGATTTTTTTTTCTTGAGCGTGTGGGTATACGAAAGGGTGGAGGCGCAAAAGTCAAATCGCGTAATTTTCAGATATTTTTTATTCATAATAGTTACTCGGACTCATTTCATTTCGCTGATGACGAATCCGCCGTCCTTTTTTTATTTTTTTTTGTGCGCGTGGGTGTACGAAAACGTGGAGGAGCGAAAGTCGAATTGCGTAATTTTCAGAATTTTTTATTCATAATCGGTACTCGGACTCATTTCACTTCGCTTATGACGAATCCGCGGATCTTTTTTTATTTTTTTTGTACACGTGAGTCTACGAAAACGTGGAGGTGCGAAGGCCAAATGTCGTGGTTTTCAAAATTTTTTATTCATAAGTGATGCTCGAAGACATTTGACGTCACTGAAGACAAATCCGTAGATTATTTTTTACGTCTTATTGTGCACGTGGATGTACGAAAGAGTGGAGGCGCGAAAGTCGAATCTCGTAATTTTCCAGAATTATTTATTCATAATCGGTACTCGGACACATTTCACTTCGCTGATGACGAATCCGCGGATCTTTTTTTATTTTTTTTGTGCGCGTGGGTGTACGAAAACGTGGAGGTGCGAAAGTCGAATCGCGTAATTTTCAGAATTTTTTATTCATAATCGGTACTCGGCCTCATTTCAATTCGCTGATGACGAATCCGCGGATCTTTCTTTATTTTTTTGTGCGCGTGGGCGTACGAAAACGTGGAGCTGCTAAGGTCAAATCTTGTAATTTTCGTAATTTTTTATTCAACATTGATCTTCGGAGACATTTGACGTCACTGAAGACGAATCCGTATATTACTTTTTGTTTTTCTTGAGTGCGTGGGTGTACGAAAGAGTGAAGGCGCGAAAATCGAATCTCGTAATTTTCAGAATTTTTTATTCACAATCGGTACTCGGACACATTTCACTTCGCTGATGACGAATTCGCGGATCTTTTTTTATTTTTTTTGTGCGCGTGGGTGTATGAAAATGTGGAGGTGCTAAGGTCAAATCTTGTAATTTTCATAATTTTTTATTCATAAGTGATGTTCAGAGACATTTGACGTCACTGAAGACGAATCCTTATTTTTTTTTTTTTTTTTCTTGAGCGTGTCGGTGTACGAAAGAGTGGAGGCGCAAAAGTCAAATCGCGTAATTTTCAGATATTTTTTATTCATAATCGTTATTCGGACTCATTTCACTTCGCTGATGACGAATCCGCGGATCTTTTTTTATTTTTTCTTGAGCGCGTGGGTGTACGAAAACGTGGATTTGGGAAGGCCAAATGTCGTAGTTTTAAGAATTTTTTATTCATAAGTGATGCTCGGAGACATTTCACTTCGCTGATGACGCATCCACGGATCTTTTTTTATTTTTTGTGTTCATGTGGGTGTACGAAAACGTGGAGGTGCGAAAGTCGAATCGCGTAATTTTCCAGAATTATTTATTCATAATCGGTACTCGGACACATTTCACTTCGCTGATGACGAATCCGCGGATCTTTTTTTATTTCTTTTGTGCGCGTGGGTGTACGAAAACGTGGAGGTGCGAAAGTCGAATCGCGTAATTTTCAGAATTTTTTATTCATAATCGGTACTCGGACTCTTTTCAATTCGCTGATGACGAATCCGCGGATCTTTCTTTATTTTTTTGTGCGCGTGGGCGTACGAAAACGTGGAGCTGCTAAGGTCAAATCTTGTAATTTTCGTAATTTTTTATTCAACATTGATCTTCGGAGACATTTGACGTCACTGAAGACGAAACCGTATATTACTTTTTGTTTTTCTTGTGCGCGTGGGTGTACGAAAGAGTGAAGGCGCGAAAATCGAATCTCGTAATTTTCAGAATTTTTTATTCACAATCGGTACTCGGACACATTTCACTTCGCTGATGACGAATTCGCGGATCTTTTTTTATTTTTTTTGTGCGCGTGGGCGTACGAAAACGTGGAGCTGCTAAGGTCAAATCTTGTAATTTTCATAATTTTTTATTCAACAGTGATCTTCGGAGACATTTGACGTCACTGAAGACGAATCCGTAAATTTTTTTTTGTTCTTGAGCGTGTGGGTGTACGAAAGGGTGGAGGCGCAAAAGTCAAATCGCGTAATTTTCAGATATTTTTTATTCAAAATCGTTACTCGGACTCATTTCATTTCGCTGATGACGAATCCGCCGTCCTTTTTTTATTTTTTTTTGTGCGCGTGGGTGTACGAAAACGTGGAGGAGCGAAAGTCGAATTGCGTAATTTTCAGAATTTTTTATTCAAAATCGTTACTCGGACTCATTTCACTTTGCTGATGACGAATCCGCGGATCTTTTTTTATTTTTTCTTGAGCGCGTTGGTGTACGAAAGAGTGGAGGTACGAAAGTGGAATAGCGGATTTTTCAGAATTTTTTATTCATAATGGGTACTCGGACACATTTCAATTCGCTGATGACGTATCTGCGGATCTTTTTTTATTTTTTTTTGTGCACGTGTGTCTACGAAAACGTGGACGTGCGAAGGCCAAATGTCGTAGTTTTCAGAATTTTTTATTCATAAGTGATGCTCGGGAGACATTTGACGTCACTGAAGACAAATTCGTAGATTATTTTTTACGTCTTATTGTGCACGTGGATGTACGAAAGAGTGGAGGCGCGAAAGTCGAATCTCGTAATTTTCAGAATTATTTATTCATAATCGGTACTCGGACACATTTCACTTCGCTGATTTCGAATCCATGGATCTTTTTTTATTTCTTTTGTGCGCGTGGGTGTACGAAAACGTGGAGGTGCGAAAGTCGAATCGCGTAATTTTCAGAATTATGTATTCATAATCGGTACTCGGACTCATTTCAATTCGCTGATGACGAATCCGCGGATCTTTCTTTATTTTTTTGTGCGCGTGGGCGTACGAAAACGTGGAGCTGCTAAGGTCAAATCTTGTAATTTTCGTAATTTTTTATTCAACAGTGATCTTCGGAGACATTTGATGTCACTGAAGACGAATCCGTATATTATTTTTTGTTTTTCTTGAGCGTGTGGGTATACGAAAGGGTGGAGGCGCAAAAGTCAAATCGCGTAATTTTCAGATATTTTTTATTCATAATCGTTACTCGGACTCATTTCATTTCGCTGATGACGAATCCGCCGTCCTTTTTTTATTTTTTTTTGTGCGCGTGGGTGTACGAAAACGTGGAGGAGCGAAAGTCGAATTGCGTAATTTTCAGAATTTTTTATTCATAATCGGTACTCGGACTCATTTCAATTCGCTGATGACGAATCCGCGGATCTTTCTTTATTTTTTTGTGCGCGTGGGCGTACGAAAACGTGGAGCTGCTAAGGTCAAATCTTGTAATTTTCATAATTTTTTATTCAACAGTGATCTTCGGAGACATTTGACGTCACTGAAGACGAATCCGTAAATTTTTTTTTGTTCTTGAGCGTGTGGGTGTACGAAAGGGTGGAGGCGCAAAAGTCAAATCGCGTAATTTTCAGATATTTTTTATTCAAAATCGTTACTCGGACTCATTTCACTTTGCTGATGATGAATCCGCGGATCTTTTTTTATTTTTTCTTGAGCGCGTTGGTGTACGAAAGAGTGGAGGTGCGAAAGTGGAATAGCGGATTTTTCAGAATTTTTTATTCATAATGGGTACTCGGACACATTTCAATTCGCTTATGACGAATCCGCGGATCTTTTTTTATTTTTTTTGTGCACGTGAGTCTACGAAAACGTGGAGGTGCGAAGGCCAAATGTCGTAGTTTTCAGAATTTTTTATTCATAAGTGATGCTCGTAGACATTTGACGTCACTGAAGACAAATTCGTAGATTATTTTTTACGTCTTATTGTGCACGTGGATGTACGAAAGAGTGGAGGCGCGAAAGTCGAATCTCGTAATTTTCAGAATTATTTATTCATAATCGGTACTCGGACAGATTTCACTTCGCTGATGACGAATCCGCGAATATTTTTTTTTTTTTTGTGCGCGTGGGTGTACGAAAACGTGGAGGTGCGAAAGTCGAATCGCGTAATTTTCAGAATTATGTATTCATAATCGGTACTCGGACTCATTTCAATTCGCTGATGACGAATCCGCGGATCTTTCTTTATTTTTTTGTGCACGTGGGTGTACGAAAACGTGGAGGTGCGATAGTCGAATCGCGTAATATTCAGAATTTTTTTTGATAATCGGTACTGGGACACATTTCACTTCGCTGATGACAAATCCGAGGATCTTTTTTTATTTTTTTTGTGCGCGTGGGTGTACGAAACCGGGGAGGTGCTAAGGTCAAATCTTGTAATTTTCATAATTTTTTATTCATAAGTGATGTTCGGAGACATTTGACATCACTGAAGACGAATCCGTAGATTTTTTTTTCTTGAGCGTGTGGGTGTACGAAAGGGTGGAGGCGCAAAAGTCAAATCGCGTAATTTTCAGATATTTTTTATTCAAAATCGTTACTCGGACACATTTCACTTCGCTGATGACGAATCCGCCGATCTTTTTTTATTTTTTTTGTGCGCGTGGGTGTACGAAAACGTGGAGGTGCGAAAGTCGAATTGCGTAATTTTCAGAATTTTTTATTCATAATCGGTACTCGGACTCATTTCAATTCGCTGATGACGAATCCGCGGATCTTTCTTTATTTTTTTGTGCGCGTGGGCGTACGAAAACGTGGAGCTGCTAAGGTCAAATCTTGTAATTTTCGTAATTTTTTATTCAACAGTGATCTTCGGAGACATTTGATGTCACTGAAGACGAATCCGTATATTATTTTTTGTTTTTCTTGAGCGCGTGGGTGTACGAAAGAGTGAAGGCGCGAAAATCGAATCTCGTAATTTTCAGAATTTTTTATTCACAATCGGTACTCGGACACATTTCACTTCGCTGATGACGAATCCGCCGATCTTTTTTTATTTTTTTTGTGCGCGTGGGTGTACGAAAACGTGGAGGCGCAAAAGTCAAATCGCGTAATTTTCAGATATTTTTTATTCATAATCGTTACTCGGACTCATTTCACTTCGATGATGACGAATCCGCGGATCTTTTTTTATGTTTTTTGTGCACGTGGGTGTACGAAAACGTGGATTTGGGAAGGCCAAATGTCGTAGTTTTAAGAATTTTTTATTCATAAGGGATGCTCGGAGACATTTGACGTCACTGAAGACGAATCCGTATATTATTTTTTGTTTATCTTGAGCGCGTGGGTGTACGAAAGACTGAAGGCGCGAAAATCGAATCTCGTAATTTTCAAAATTTTTTATTTATAATCGTTACACGGACTCATTTCACTTTGCTGATGACAAATCCGCTGATTTTTTTTTATTTTTTCTTGAGCGCGTTGGTGTACGAAAGAGTGAAGGCGCGAAAATCGAATCTCGTAATTTTCAGATTTTTTTATTCATAATCGGTACTCGGACACATTTCACTTCGCTGATGACGCATCCGCGGATCTTTTTTTATTTTTTTTGTGCACGTGAGTCTACGAAAACGTGGAGGTGCGAAGGCCAAATGTCGTAATTTTCAGATATTTTTTATTCATAATCGTTACTCGGACTCATTTCATTTCGCTGATGACGAATCCACGGATCTTTTTTTTTTTTTCTTGAGGGTGTGGGTGTACGAAAGGGTGGAGGCGCAAAAGTCAAATCGCGTAATTTTCAGATATTTTTTATTCAAAATCGTTACTTGGTCTCATTTCAGTTTGCTGATGACGAATCCGCGGATCTTTTTTTATTTTTTCTTGAGCGCGTTGGTGTACGAAATTGTGGAGGTGCGAAAGTCGAATAGCGGATTTTTCAGAATTTTTTATTCATAATGGGTACTCGGACACATTTCACTTCGCTGATGACGCATCCGCGGATCTTTTTTTATTTTTTCTTGAGCGCGTTGGTGTACGAAAGAGTGGAGGTGCGAAAGTCGAATAGCGGATTTTTCAGAATTTTTTATTCATAATCGGTACTCGGACACATTTCAATTCGCTTATGACGAATCCGTGGATCATTTTTTATTTTTTTGGTGCACGTGAGTCTACGAAAACGTAGAGGTGCGAAGGCCAAATGTCGTATTTTTCAGAATTTTTTATTCATAAGTGATGCTCGGAGACATTTGACGTCACTGAAGACAAATCCGTAGATTATTTTTTACGTCTTATTGTGCACGTGGATGTACGAAAGAGTGGAGGCGCGAAAGTCGAATCTCGTAATTTTCCAGAATTATTTATTCGTAATCGGTACTCGGACACATTTCACTTCGCTGATGACGAATCCGCCGATTTTTTTTTATTTTTTTTGTGCGCGTGGGTGTACGAAAACGTGGAGGTGCGAAAGTCGAATTGCATAATTTTCAGAATTTTTTATTCATAATCGTCACTTGGACTCATTTCACTTCCAATACGACGCTTAGGAACGGAGAAATTTAAATTAATCTTAAATTGTTTATGTATGGATTTATTAAGAATAAAATTTAGTTTATGTTTTATTTCGCGGAACTGATCTACGCTCACGAGCTTGAATAATATATAGACAGGTATACACAATTTAATTTAAACACGCTGTGTATATATATTACAGATTATAATATTATATATGTTACAGATAATATTTCTATCGATTCAGGGAAAGATAAAAGAAATATTAGAATGTTTTATAATAAAAATTATTCACACAATGCTCATACATCAGAATGTAAGTATTGATAAAAATGTTAATTAATACAACAAATATTAATACGCAGACACGACTGAATAGTCATACATGGACAGGTATACACAAATATGCTGTATCAAATTTGCTGTATCCAAATCAATAAGTTTTAACAGTGCTATTGTATTCGTCATATCTATGACTGTTGATAAATTTATTATCAAGGCAATATATGGCTGCCGCTATGATTCGCAGCGCTCTGTTTTAATAATATTTATTTAACCAAATCACTACGTTTTAACAGTTTTGCAACTGTTATTTCAATGGTGACTGATTAATGCAGTATCAAGGTAATATATGGCTGCAGCTATTATTAGCAGCACTCTGTTCGAATAATTTTTTTTTTTTTTTTTTTTTTTAACGTCGCTATGTTTGTGCTCCCGTCTTGTGCTAATCGACGACGGGGGTCTGCGGTGTGTTTGTAAACAAAGTACATGTAATTTTTACAGTGGTGCTTGTATCAATCGGCAGAGACTAGGATTCGAACCCGGGTCACCGGCGTGGGAATCCGACACTCTACCGACTGAGCCGCCGCAGGCCCTAATGTTCGAATAATATTTGGTATAACCAAATTAATAAGTTTTAATAGTATTATTGTAGTCATCATTTCTATAATTGTTGATTAATGTATTATCATGAAAATATATGGCTGCCGCTATGATTAGCAGCGCTCTGTTCGAATAATATTTGCTATAACAAAATCAATAATTGTTAACATTGTTATTGTAGTCATCATTTCTATGATTGTTCATGGAAGTATTATATTGAAAATATATGGCTGCTGCTATGATTAGCAGCGCTCTATTTTACTACTATTGATTTTAATCAATTATGGCTGCTGCTATGATTAACGGCGCTCTGTTTTAATAATATTTATTTAACTGAATCACTATGTTTTAACAGTTTTGCAACTGTCATTTCAATGGTGACTGATTAATGCAGTATCAAGATAATACATGGCTACCGCTATTATTAGCAGCGCTTTATTCGAATAATATTTGGTATAACCAAATTAATAAGTTTTAATAGTATTATTGTAGTCATCATTTCTATAATTGTTGATTAATGTATTATCATGAAAATATATGGCTGCCGCTATGATTAGCAGCTCTCTGTTCGAATAATATTTGCTATAACAAAATTAATAATTGTTAACATTGTTATTGTAGTCATCATTTCTATAATTGTTCATGGAAGTATTATAATGAAAATATATGGCTACTGCTATGATTAGCAGCGCTCTATTTTACTACTATTGATTTTAACCAAACTACTAAGTTTTAACAGTTTTGCTGCCGTCATTGAAATGGTGACTAATTAATGATTTATCAAGACAATATATGGCTGTCGCTATTATTAGCAGCGGTCTGTTCGAATAATATTTGCAGACATTATTTCTAGGAATGCTGATAATTGTATTATCAAAAAATATACGACTGCCCCTATGATTAGCAGCGCTCTGTTTTAATGATACCGCCGTCATTTCTATAATTTCTAATTAACCCTCCTGTGCATAACGACAAGATATCTCGTCAAAACAAAGTTGGTCAACTCGAGATATCTCGTCATGATATTTATAACTAATATCGGCCATAAATTTTGACTGGTACATTTTTAGAGTACCTACGACGACGCAAATTAAAATTGAAAACTTGCTCTTTATGATAAGCTTGGTTGGAATTCTGATTTTTACATATTTCTTCTTGAAAAAATAGAGCAACTATACATTTTGCGGAAATGTAAAAAAAATATATCTACTCGAGAACAACAAAGTCGGGTAAATGCTTACGCAGGAGGGTTAATTTATCATAAAAACAGTATATTGTTACCGCTATAATTAACAGCCGTCTGTTTTAATATCATTCGTTTTTATCAAAAAGTTTTAACAGCACTATTGCAACCATGATTTCAATTATTAATGATAATGTATTATTAAGATAATATACTACTGCTATAATTCATATCACCCTTATTAGGTTTTAAAGTAGTTATCCCCTGAAATCAAAATCCTTCAGAAACTTCTGAAATTTTCAGCAAAATCAATTTTTATCTCAAAGAATATCCTTGCAAAATTTTAGATCGCTGTACCGTATAGATTTTGAGTTATAATCATCCAAAGTTCACTCATTTTGGGTCTTTTTCAATCAATTGCAGCGACTTCAAAAGAAAAACAACGAATATGAGCTCATTTCAGCTCTAGTAATTGACAGAGTCTCGAGAAATGTCTGAAAACGCGGGAAAAATTATATGAAACCCTAATAAAGCATATATTTTAATTTCTAGAAGCTGGTCCATACAGTTATGAAATAATATTAATCCAAAGATCGTAAATCTTATTTTTGATCATAATTACGTGAGTCATAAAATGATGTTTCCTTTGTAATTTATATAATTTTAATTTTAATTGCATTAAATCAACATAAGCATAATTGTTTTGTGCTATTCTTATTTTACATGTAAAGAAATTCATGTACATTGAGATTTTTATTGTTCAGTTTTGTTTTAACTCACATAGTTGGGGGATAACTACCTTAAGTAAGCTGACGCTATTATATTGACTATTAATTAATATTTATAGTATTTCATGAAAAACAATATTTTTAGTGTAAATTTGACTTTTAATTTTATTATTATTTTTTTTCTCAGTCCGTAGTATTGCATCTTTATTTATTAAAACTTTTAAATATTTTTTATGTATCGCTCGGGATAAAACTACATATAATTGACCATGACTAAATACTGGAGATGGAAGATAAATCGCAAATTTTTTGAATGATTGTCCCTGAGCCTTATTAATTGTCATAGCGTGAGCAAGTCTAATAGGAAATTGCCTTCTTGTCATGAAAAATGGCACTTCTTCCACGGATGGAGATAGATTTATCCTTGGCAAAACGACATCAGAACCAGCCCTACTATCAGTTATTGTTTGTGCTAAAATTGAATAATCTTTCATTTCATTTATAATTAATCTTGTGCCATTGCAAAGCCCTTCGCTCAAATTTAAATTTCTTAATAACATCACAATAGCTCCTTTTATCAATTTAATTTTATGCTGTGGTAAACCATTAGGGGTTAATGAGTTTAAAAATTCAGTAGGTAAAATTATATCTAATTTTTCATTATTAGCATCTTCTGCTGAGTCATTGCTTAAATATACACGTTCTGGTTCATTTATTATTGAAAAAATTTTATTATTAATTTCTAAAACATCAGAATGTTTAGGCGCCAAAATAATGTTCTCATAATATTCATAAATATTTGGATCGATGTTGGTTCCATAAATTTCCTCGATTATATTTCTATTTGATAACATTTCTTCTGGAACGTTAATTACTTCATTTTCTTTTTCAAACGTGTTTGAAAATTTTCCATCACTATATGTAAAAGCCACTTTTTAAATTCTTTATCAGTTTCATTTACACGTTTATTTTCTTTCAAGTACATAGTTTTCAACTATTTGTGTTCTATTTCCATGTTTAACAATTGGCAATGTTTGTCGAAAATCTCCAGACACAATAACGATTTTCCCACCAAAAATATTGTTGTTTTCGCATATATCTTTAAACATACGATCTACTGCTTCAAAAGCATGTTTAGAAGTCATTGTTATTTCGTCCCAAATTATAACTTGAACAAGCTTCATCATCTGACCACTATTACTATTTGGAGTTATATTACACGTACTTTGTTCGTTAACATTAAGTGGCAATTTGAATGTTGTATGTACAGTTTTCCCATCTTCGAATAAATTAGCTGCTATTGCAGTCCAAGCCACTGTCAGATAATTTATTTGATTTAATTTAAAGTATGAAATAAGAGTATTTAGTAAATATCTTTTACCAGCTCCTCCTTGACCATCAATAAATATGTATGTATCATTTAATTTTTTATTTACAGCATTTATTACCATGTTATAAATAATTCTTTGTGCGTCCGTCAAAGTTGCAATTCTTTGATTTAAAATATCAGTTTTATTTAATTGCAATATATAATTGTTATCATTATTAATATTAAGTTCAGTATCATTATCGAATGTATATGTATTATTTAATTCTGGTAAATTATAATCTTTTATTAAAAAACCATGCGAAACTAAAATGTTATTTATTATATTTAGTGCGTATTGAACGCCTTCTTCGTCATCCATTGTTGGCGGATAAAACTGAGATTTGTATTTTTCAAATAATTCACGAGCATTAATTGGATTATGAACACGATTAGATTATCAATACACTTAAAATGTCCATGTTTGTTATGACCCGAAAAAAGAATCTGAATATACTCTGAATCAATCGGAATTGGTTGTATATTATTTGGTTTTTGAATATATAGTAATGATTGCATCGAAAATGATGTTTGACTTTTAAGTATTTGATTGAATTTAAATATATGTGTATCTAGTAACATACTTTTATCACATGAGTAGTTATTTTTACCAATAACAATAAGTTTTTCTAATTCAGTCAACATTTTATAATATAAAGATAAAATAATTGTTGAAGTAGTTTAAATCGAAAAATGTATTAATAATCGGTAATATGGGCCATAGAGGCCTCATTTTAAGACTTCAAAAGTTAAACGCATTTTTTTAGATCCAAAAATGATCGATGCCTGTTCTGGGAGTTATACAAGCACTTTTGTATTAAAAAGATTCTATATCCATGTCTTTTTTTATACTGATCCAGGTGATCAAACTCTTATTCTTTCTCATTTTAAGATTAGATTTTAAGATAAGTACACTTGACGAGGAAAACATCTGATTCGATCGAATTGAATTTGTTTTTGTAATCCTCCAATGCGGTTAGCTAAAACATGCATTCGATCAATTGAAATTGCAGTATTTAAAAAAAATTTAAATCGTTAGAATCAAATGTTTTCCACGTCAAGTGTACATATTATGAATATTTTATAAAATTTAAAATATTTCTATAAAATTTTCAATAAGAATACAAAATTTAATGTATTACATATTTTGTCATATATAGATCTCTCAAACGCTTACATATAATAAAAACATATAGATTAGTTATTATTAAATTTATGTTTATTTATACTAATACAATTCAAGGAAAAAATGCGCTATAGAATTTTCTACAAGAATAAATATACAAAAATAAATAAAAAAAAGAATAAATCGTCAAAATCTAAATTCAAGCTATGTCCCAAAAATTCCAGCGTGCAAAAGACTTCAAGCCATTTTGGAGCACTAAGGTCCTTATTGCATCCAACCCTTAAATTGCAACTTTTTAATTAAATATAAGATTTAATACATCTTATTCAACATAAATTTATATAAATATACTTCAATAAAAATAATGGAATAATTTTTTTAATGTTTAAATAAATTTATTATAAGCATGAGTGTTTGTTAAATAAATTAAATAAAATAAATTAAAATTATATTAAGTTTATTATAAATGAGTTATTACCTGTAAATTTAACAACTTAAAACGATGTAAGATTGATTAATAATGAAAGTAATACATAAGGAACGAGATGTAAAAATATATGTTTCCTCGTATAGAACTAAATCGACAGTGATTCTTGGAAACAGACTACCTCGACTATGCATGAAACTAAAAGGCACCCAGCATAATGTAAACACTATCAGAGTTGCTTTGATTTTTATTAGTTATCCTTTGTTATGTAGTTATCTATCAATTTAAAAAATTTAAAGTTTTTATTTCAATTTCTCACAGAATGGCATTTGAATAATATGATTTTTAAATATTTTTTAAATGCAATTAGGCGATATATTTACAAGTAAACTTCAAACTTTATAAAATGATTGATAATTACATTACGAAGGGGAATTATGTCGTGGTTTATCATAATTTTGTTTTTATTATTTATTACAACAAAATTATATAATTTCTTTGTCTGATATATTGTAGAGCAAACTTAAAATTTTGAAATGACTTTCGAACCGCCTTAAGTACACGCGGGATACCGACAATAGATTTCTAGTAAGCCTCGCGCGTATTATTTATTTTTTATAAAAAGTAATTAATGAAAGGTAAAAATGAAAGCTGTCCCATCTTCATCATACAATCCCAATAAGCACACTTTTCGAAAAAAGAATTATTTAAGAATCAATGAATGTTCGCAATTAATTAATACTTGTAGTATTCAAAAAGTATTATGAACGTATTCTTTGTAAACTAATCAATGTTAACAGTGACCGCGGCCGAAAATACTAAAGTATTTAAAAAGTATAACATAAATAATCAAAAAGTATGCATAAAGTATCCTTTCAAAAATATAAAGAATAATTTAAATACTCTTTAAGTAAATTATTATCAAGAATTTATCACAAATTCATAAATTATTGTATATTCACATTATTTGTTACATCTTACTATACATCCCGAGTAGAAATGAATCCGGTGTGTAACGGGGCACGAGTAAGACCCTGATAAGGCCTGATAAGGCTTTATCAAGGCCCGACTCGCGCTCCATTACATGCCTGAATTCATTTCTACTCAGGAACTCTAACTGATGAAATAGCAAAGTGGTTATATTACAGGACTGTTGAACCGAAGGTCATGAGTTCAAGTCCAACTGTCGACATTTATTTTAATTTTTTTTTGCGCTCAATTATATCAATTTATATATACATAAAAACAAAATATGTTTTAAATTAATTTATAAATCTACGCAAACCAATATTTTGAACTGCATATCCATTACCAAATTACACTTGCAACAAAAGAATTATTTATGAATTATTTAAGCTCCACACTAGAGCGTACATTCGGCACTTTAAGAACTCTTTTAGAATACTTTTAGTAAAAAAGTATTAAAAAAGAATTCTTATAGAATTAAATAAGGTTTTTACTTTTTGGGATTATTAGTATTTGTGTAACTGCTGATTTCTCTCAGTTATATACTATTTGCAAAAAGTTTGATTTACTGAAGTTTTAAGTTATAGAGTAATATATTTTACTATTTATGCTAATCAATAACTTAAAAGCTTCAGTTAATCAAACTTTTTGCAAAAAGTATACAACCAACGGAAACCACCTGATATATGAGTATATCTCTGAACTTTTAACTTTTTGCAGAATAGATATGGCACAAATTCTGATTGCTGGCACACGAGATCCTGATCAGGCACATCATCATACGAGGGATTATTCCATTTGTCTGATACCAAAGAAGAGATCATCAAATCGCTACAAATATCGAATCAATGCTACAGATGCAGTTCTTAAAATAGCATCAAAATTAATTACAATTTTTTTAAGAATTTAATGTGATTAAAAACGTAACTAATTTTGATGCTATTTTAAGGACTGCATCTGTAGCATTGATTCTATAATTGTAGCGATTTGATGATTTCTTCTTTGGCATCAGACAAATGGAATAATCCCCAGTAGGATGATGTGCCTGATCATGAACTCGTGTGCGAGCAATCAGAATTTGTGCCATATCTATTCCGCAAAAAGTTAAAAGTTCTAGAGATATACTCATATACAAATACTAGTAATTCTATAGCGAAGCAGGGACATCTTTTATTTTTACATTTCATTAATTAGTTTTTTAATAATAAATAAATAACACGCGCGAGGCATAGTAGAAATCTACTATCAGTATTAAACGTCCTATTAATATTAATTTTCTTCTCAATACGCTAACGAATTTGTATTTAACTTAACATTAGAATAACCGATAGTTGTCTTTTTCAGCAAATATTAAATTTAACTCTGATAAAGCAAGTAAAAGAATTAAAATCGTTGTCATTAATTATGGAATGTCAACAATTCACTTTTCCCAAAAATAATAAATTTAAATATAATAATAATAAAATCTATGATTATTTATATATATTAATTAAGAGCAATAGTAAAAACTATACATTTTTCTTTAGTTATTCAATAAATAAATATGTATAGGTCATGGACCGAACGAGCGTTAGCGAGTGAGGTTAAACTAGCTAGTTTTATATTGAGTAGAATCCCTGATAACGGATAACATTTTTCGAACATTTTTAAAACGTTAGAGTTCAAACCTTCAAACGTTGAAAAGCAAAGTTTTGAATACGTCTAAAAATCGTTGATAAAACGTCTCAATGTCCGCAGATTCGTTTCACTTAAGATGTTGTAAGACCGTTTTTAAAACGTTTGAAATAGGTTTGAAAATGGCTTGAAAAAATACTAGCATAGAATATATCGAAAAAAATCGTTTAAATAAAATTTGATGCTACAAATATTACCAATTTTGGAAGTACCATCTAGATGGTATCTTCCATATTTCCTCTTGAAAACAAAATATTATTATTTTAGGTTAGGTTAACTGAAATTGTCAGAAAAAACTACAAATTGTGACATTAAAAACCTATAATGCGCATACAAGCCGCAATGCAAGAGTATACCGCACCGTGCAAGTAAACAACGGTCACGCGTGGAGAGAAAACATCTGCTCAAAGGGCGGCGCTCCGTGCGCTTTGTCTCACGACACTGTGCCAACGTCGAGCGGCCACGTGTGCTCATAAACAGCGCTGCAGATTTTGTGGCCATTCACAGCTTGCATGAGTCTTTCAGTGTGACTGACTTATTCGTGGTCTACAAATTCGTTGTAGCCCTGTTGAGCTACTCTCCTCCTCCAGTCCCTTTTTTTGTATATGCATTCTAGAGGCTGTTGCCAGATATATTTTGTTGTCGTGCAAGCGACACGCTTTTCTTCCCGGAAAAGAACTTAAACTCGGACCCCCCAATATCGCGTAATACAGAGGTTCTTTGTTTTTTAGTGAGCGTGTTTTCTTTGCCTTTCAGACACAGTTTGTAAAATTGAATATCTTGTGTTTGAGTCTGTTCAAGAATTAATTGCTTATATATTTTTGAATATTTTCTAAATAAATGCGTATTATTTTATTTGAATATAAGTGGCGAATAACACGTGATGTATCATTACATTACAGTTTCAATGGCGTTTAAAATTGGTGAGAATATCTATTTGTTGCGACATGACAGAATCAGCTGTCGAGATTTTATGTTGGAAGCTCTGCCTAGATGACACACGTGCACGTTTGAACTTGCGTAATTAGCAGTGCATCGTAACTGTTACCGTTGCTGAACTCCCTACTATCGCGGTTCGCGTAATTATTATTATTAAATTTGGCTGCATAACCGTTATTATGTTTAAAGGGGTATCGAATTAGGTTTCTTCTTGCGTGATAAACCACGCTTCTACATTCCTCGATTGCATGCCCGTTACGCTCGCAGTACGTGCAGAATGCATCGTTATTGGACTGTTTCACTTTGGGGTTCTTGCCGTTATTATCACGACCCCTATATCCTCCATCGTTATCCCCATAACCATAGTTCGCTTTGCCCTTAGGATGCTGAGGTTCTAGTATTAGTGCCTCGTCCGCGGCTACACGCCGTACCTGCACCGGGGCTAGTTCTGCCGCCGTCAGAGGCTTGGCGGCGGCTCGGCGTGCGCTCTACCTGCCATCGAACTCGAGCGCGATCGTTATAGCTTCGCCCAGAGATCGCGGTCTTTCGCCGCGTATTTGGTGATCGAGCGGGGCTTCTAGGTCGAATAAAAATTGCTGCAGAATGTCATCGTCTGCTAGGCGCTCTCGCTTTCCTATCAAAGATCGAAAGACTCGGTGCCGACTCTATCACCGTCATATAGCGGTTATGCAGTTTCTGCATCCGCACAACGTAATCGCCCGCTGTTTCACCCGGACTTTGTTTCAATATCTTGACCTGTGCCATGATATCGTCGGCAATGCCTATGTTTCTGTACTGCATTATCAGGTCTTTTAGCAGCTGTTTGGTGAATAAGCTTAGCAGCAGTAAATGCTCCTTATCCCTACCAACGGCTCCAGTACCGCCCGCACCGACTGACAGAACAAATTTAGTCTATCAAAATTCGGTATTATATTCAATGCCTGGTTTACGGTCATTTTCCTGCTGCTTCGCTTATAACTTGTGCCATGATATCAATCCCCGGGTTCGACCCACGCGTCTTCGTCCAAATCTTTCTTGCTGTCCGATGGTTCACGGCTGCTGCGTCTCAGCCGTTCGTGATCGCTGTGTCCGCCGCAGCCGGGGGGAGCACCTCGAGTTTCCCCTACTCCGCTGAGTCCCCTACGGGGCTGGTCGTCCGCTGCCTGTGGCGCGCACTTCGTGGGGTACCGTTTTCACTACCTACTTTATCCCCGTCGCTGCCGTAGCCTGAGCGAACGTCGCGGTTCTCTTTTATTTCCAGTCGCGCCTTTCCCGGTTGTCTACTATATAATGGCGCCAGCATCTCGCAGATCCCTTCCAATATTAATTTCATTTGCCCCGAGCTTCCCCGGGAGCTCGCAGAGCTCCGCTCACTGCAGCGGCTCGTCGCGCGCGTATTCTCGCTCAGCGGCCCTTTGTTCGCTTTGGTAGAGTTGTACGCCGCTTCACGATTAAGATTTGCACGCTGGCTTGTTCCATCTCCTACAAGCCCCGCGGTGCTCATGGATAGTGATGCGTTATCGCCCGCTCCATACTATTTTTTTTATATTGAGGCAATTAGAGAGGCCGACGTTACATTTCTCAGTTATTGCCCAACGCTCCGGTGTGACTAACTGCGCACGCAAGGGGTCGTCTGTCCTTTCTACTTGAGGGGCCGTCGCCCCCTCGGAGTTAAGCTGTAAGCGTTCGAGCCTTTCTTGGAAACTCCACGCTTCTAGCATCTCCGCTTGCGCGTCTGTTCTTGCCTCAAAACCAGCTGCTTCCGATAGCGCGGGGCTGGCGTAATTGCATCTCTGTTCAGCATCGCCCCCCTTCGCGATTTCGTCGACACTCGCGTTTCTGCTGCGGTTCTGCATCAGGTTTTTCCGCGCCTGTTCCCGATTTGCCTGACTATCGCACTCGGACTTTTCGTTGCTCGAGCCGCTCCTGTCTAAGCTACGTACGCTCCGATACGCTAATTTCTGGTCGTTCGGGACTAGCTCCCTTAGTCCCGATACCACCTCTCTTAATTTTTTATTCGACCGCGGGTCGACGACTGAATCGCTCTCACCTTCACCGGCTTTACGTGATTTCCTACGCGCTCCAATCCCTAACGCGCTACTCGCTGCGTCGAATAATCCCGGAGGTGCCATGATCACGGTTACTTTAAATTCCAAACTTCGTGAAAATTTCGCAAATTTCAGACTTGTTGAGTCTTCTTACTTCCTTAAGATATCCGCATTATTTAAATTTTTTTACAAATTTCCCGGGTTTTCATGAATTGTCGGCTTTTTTAAGGTATTAGAAATTTTTCAAAATTTTCCGACTTTCGAGTTTTGCAATTTCCTCTACTAATTACCGCTACTATTTTGTGGCACACACGTGTTCGAGATCGTCGTTGTGTTTCGCTCGCGCACTTATTTTCGGCACTTCCGATTGACGGAATTACGCTGCGCTTGACGCGTATCGCGATACTACTCTCGACCTTTTTGAGTCTACAACTTCTCTTAATTCTTGAAAAAGGGGGATAGCCAAAGCTGCGCTTAGAAAATAGCAGAGACTTACGGTGTTACTACCACAATCTGCATCGTTTGTGCCCCCATTGCGATAGGTGCGCAACAGTGGCTGCTGCAAGACGTGCCGACAGTGATGCGGCTGCTCGCGCGTGTCGCCGGCTGGTCCATACCGACAGCTGGATTGCGCGTGTTGGTTGCTGGACGATACGCTGGTGTTAACGCTGTGTTCGGGCGTGTCGGCGGCTGGTCCGCGTCGACAGCTGAGTTGCGCGAGGTGGCTGCTGCTGCTGTTTCGTTGGCTGAGAACAGCTTTGGTGACTGAGATCAGCTTTGTAGCTATGTCGAGGGCTGCAGCTTCTCACTGGAAGCGACGGCGAGACTCCGAATGTTTCGAAACTACAGTTTTCGACCGTATTTGTGTGGCTCCGTTCGATGGTAGCGACTTTTTCTCTTTTTTTGGCTTACTCGCTGATTATATAGTTGCGAGAGCTCGTGTTTTGAGCGGCTTCCTGGATAAATCTGCCTCTGCTCGAACGCGCACTTGTCATATTTCTCTTTCACTGTCACCACCGTTTATATATGTCGATAAGAAATTAGGGTTTCGCTTGGGGTGCTGGCACGATATATCTCCAGCAGGACCCAAGCCCACGAGGGATGACAAATGTGACGGATGGGAGTGAGTGAAAGGGTGAACAGATGAGGCGCGAATGGGTGACTACTCTTTATTCCAACGAATAGTGCACTTTCCACTTCTGTGGTTGCCAGGAATCTGACTGCCCGCTTACAGTCGCATCGCAACGGCCGCGAGCGGTCCCACGCTCAAAGGTGCAAGCTCTGCATCTTTGCGCGCGGGAACGCTAAAGCAATTAGGAGCATTGCTGACTACGCGTCTGGCGCGCATCCGCTCTGCTCGTCGGAGTTGCCTCGGAGAGCCTTAAGCTCGTCCGTGACAATTGATTAGTTTAAGTTCCAAAGTATTGGAGAATGATGTCTAACGCAGTAGAAACTTCAGATGAAAATGTAACAATGGAGGAACAGTAAGTTTATTGATTTTATTCACATGAAATGATATATATATATATATATATATATATATATATATATATATATATATACACACACACACACACATATATATATATATATATATATATATATATATATATATACACACACACACACATATATATATATATATATATATATATATATATATATATACACACACACACACATATATATATATATATATATATAAACAACGAAGATAGATTTTTATAGAAGAACAGTTCGTATGCTGCGCCGGGAAACCAAATATTCGTTGATTTAAGTATCGCTCTGTACGCTAATAGTGTAATGTGTACCATAGGGGAGAAGTAAAATAAAGTTAAATTTCCCTTAAATTTATATTTCTCATGCTCCTAATGTTAGATTTTAATGTGCAAGACATTATTTTGCACTAGTAAAGTCAAAAAAGAGCATTTGTAAATGTTTCATTACCTGATGAAAATACACGATAATCTTAACCTTCTTTTGCGCTTCCCCTATTTAAATACACACTGATCGAAAAATGACCCTAATTTAATTACACAATTTCAAAATTTATTTAAAAATTAATAAATATCACTAAGTAAATACAAATTTTCGAATTTGAAATTTTAAATGTTTTATATTTTCTTGTCTCACAATTGAAACATCCAATAATAAATTAAATAATTCTAAAAATGGTTTTAACGAAAACTTTTCTTATAAGAAAAGTAGCTAAAACATATCGATGTGAATATCTTTATAGAAATCTTGATAGCTTTGACCCCGTCAGTCCCTATGTGTGTATAATATGCGTATATAATAACAAAAATTATGATTATAAGAGAGCATGAGATTCCGATGAAACATCCTTCTGAGACATGCGATAATACGAAAGTAAATTGTATGATTTTTCTATTAAAATATTATTACTTTGCTTTCTCTTAGTTATTGTCAATGTGGTACAATTTTGGGGTATAATACATTCTAATCAGTATCATATAAAATAAAATTAATAAAATAACGTATAGAAACAGATTATATACCAAATTTTAGCTTAAAGGTATGGATTGAAACAGATTAGATACCTAATTTCAGTTTGATGATATGAATTGTAATGAATTAGATACCCGAGTAAAAATGACTTATATATAATTATATATAATTTTATATAAATTTTATTTTCAATGTTCATTGTGAACAATTATATTTAAATAATAAATAATATAAATACAGATGTTTTATGAGAATAAGTCACATAATTTTATTCAGAAAATTTTGAAATTTATAAATGTATTTACCAACCCGAACTAACAAGTGCATATATTCTATGTTCTGAAAATTAATAACAATTGCTATACATTCCTCATTGATTGTTAAAATATTTGAGTCTTGCCATGGTTTCGCTATGAATAATAATCCGAGTTTGTTCAATCCCAAATGACTGAAGGTACATATATGTACTTTGATCTTCTATAAAATAAAATTTGATTTCGCCGTACAGAGTATTATGGTTTTTTACTACTACATGTAGAGTGTACGAATTAGTTTTTGTTTGTTTATATAATTCAGATGTATATGTTGTATAGCATTGAGATCGAATGCTAATTCTTCTAGCTTTTGTTTATCTAAATCGTGTAATTTATTTAACTTGATTTGTGCTCCTGTCAAATTAAAGTTATAATTTTTCTCATAAACAAAATTGTAACGTAACTATATACAACTATATATGAGTATATTTAACTTTATATAAGTTTACATCTGTGGGCTCCCGGGAAAACGACTTAAGTCCACTTTTTATATTATTGAGATATTAAGGTGTAAAGCTGATTTTTTCTATTTAAGCTAATGTTAAAAAAATCATTAGTAGTACATATAGTCATTTGTTTTCACACTTTTCCGATTATTTGCATTATTATCAGAAAAGATACTAATATCTAAGTATAGCAAACGAAACTAAGGGCAAATGGACAGCCGGGCTGATAGACCAACTGGCCCCTTGGATAAACAGAGACCACGGGGAAGTAGGATGCTACCTTACCAAATTTCTGAGTGATCATGGGTACTTCTGCGCTTACCTCAAACGTATGGGGAAGGTTCAGAGCCCGAATTGTATTTTTTGTTCCGCTGATTGCGACGATACGTTCCACACGTTTTTCGTCTGTGAGCAGTGGAACGAGAAAAGGAAAGCTCTTCTCCACTTGGTCGGATAACTCGCGCCCGAAACCATCGTGAGTGAAATGTTGTCCACTAAGGATAAGTGGGCCGCCGCGGCAGAAGGTATGAATGAAGCGCTGGGAGACGCTCCGACACACCAACATAACCCAGGGACATCAGACGACTGCATAGAAATGAACGAGGATGGAGAAAATGGGACCCTTTTTTAACCGGAAGACGCTCATTTTCTCTCATTTTATGAATGTCGCGGGGAGGGACAGGGATACTTCTCCATTCCATACGGAGATGAATGCGCTGGTTCGAATACGCGTATAAATGAGACGAGATCTGACGTCCCCTCTTTTAAATTTGGTTAAGATCAAGGCATCAGCGGTTGTCGAGACGATACAAGAATGGCACCACTCTGAGGTAATGTGATAAACGGTACCAGGATGGGTTCCGCCAGAAGAGGAAAGGGTGGTAGGTTTTAGTGGGTCGGTTTGTGATGCAACGGCTGTGTAATCTTTTCGCGTTTTTGTTTATTTTATTTTTCGTCCTATATTATACACACGGCGGATGCATCCCTAACCAGCCCCACACTATCTGGCTGTGCGCAACCAGTCGGGTGTGCCTTAGGTGGCATTTCCTACATACCCTCAAAAAAAAAAAAATCTAAAGATATCAAAATCGCTCGAAATTCAATTTTTAAAACTGGACATAAGTCGTTTTTCCAGGAATCCACAGATATACA
The DNA here is from genome assembly GCA_949152435.1 of Gastracanthus pulcherrimus. Taxonomy (NCBI): domain Eukaryota; kingdom Metazoa; phylum Arthropoda; class Insecta; order Hymenoptera; family Pteromalidae; genus Gastracanthus; species Gastracanthus pulcherrimus. Next base: position 62,825,607 of record OX424573.1, on the reverse strand, counting down.
TGTTTAAATAAAGCATTTTATATACGAGTAAATAAAACCAAATACTTATTACTATATCTAGCTTTTCATTATTTCACTGACTATATATATATATATATATATATATATATATATATATATATATTTTACTTTCCTTTGAAAAAATTTCTTATTCCATTTATATATCATTATATACAACTATATATAACTATATATAATTATATATAAGGTGACTATCGTTACACCTTATGATGTATTTTAGATACTACTCTTACAATAAGGCTGTTGGGTTAATGGTTAAGGTAATGGTTTGCCACCTACAGGTTTTATGTTCAAATCCACTTTAGGGCAAATTTTTTTTTTTTTTTTTTAATAATTTATTGTATTGCGATCTATAAAACATCAATAATTTAGAAAAACAACACTTATTTATTCTGTTAATTTTGCATTAATTTATTATTCGAGTAAACACGACTTATATATAATTATATATAATTTAATTTGTAACACATATTTTCTCGTTTACAATATCATTTTTTTTTTTTTTTTTTTTTATTTGGGGCCTGCGGCGGCTTAGTCGGTAGAGTGTCGGATTCCCACGCCGGTGACCCGGGTTCGAATCCTAGTCTCTGCCGATTGATACAAGCACCTCTGTAAAAATTACATGTGCTTTGTTTACAAACACACCGCAGACCCCCGTCGTCGATTAGCACCACATAGGAGCACACACATGGTGACGTTAAAAAAAAAAAAAAATCATTTTTGCGGCACATGTAACCGCTTTTGGTCGAGTTAGTGGTACAATTATTTTATTTTGTAAACGGATTGAAAAATGTGCTTCATGCTCAAAATATATAAATGCTTTATAAGAGCAAAAAAACTGCAAAACTGCGAAATAGCTTGAATTAGCTTTGTAGCTTTCAAACTACAAAATTTTCACACATTTTTTGGCGCGTTATTAAACTCTGTAACTCTCTAAAAATTCTTACTGGACAATAAAGATTATTATTATTACTATTATTATTATTATTATAATTATCATTACCATTATCATAATTATTATTATTATTATTATTATTATTATTTTTTTTTGGTTTTCTTTTTTTTTATGGATAAAAAACGGGTAAATTTGCTGTAACCAAACCATCAATCGGGATCACCCTGGAAGCAGCAACCTGCAGGATATTCCCAACTGGCGTGTCGGGTTCCCAGGCTTCGTATCTACTCGGGCTGGGAAAGGAGACAGGAGATTCTTGCTCAATTTCCACCCAGAGCATGTACGACTGGGGGACCGACAAAACCCGCCTTCCCCTGATCAAGAACTGTTGACATGTAGCCAGCAATGCCGGATCAGGGATAGGTAACCCATTCCGTTCACCTACAACGTGGAACTATGTTAGTAATACTTCACGTTTCAAGGTCTGTCCACTTTTCTGACGTCTCGTATGGTCTGTTCGTCTATTTCATTCTTGTCAGTTTATGTGTCCTCACATTCATTCTTCATTCGTTCTCAAAAAACATTCTTTCATGCATTCTTGCGTTTCTATTCTCTCTGTCATTTTCTTTCGCTCATTCCAAGCACCCATCGCCTTTCTTCCCTCTGAGTACTGTCTCGACGAACGTAGCTACTTCCGTCCAGCTGTCTGCGTCGCGTAGCATTATCGGTATAATGTTCTCGGGCGTTATGTTTTCTGGTCCTAGTTTGCGTCTGGCCATTATCCATCTTTGGCATATGAAAAATGTATGTTCTGCGTCATCCCTGTCATGTCCGCAGTACTTACAGTTCGGGGTTTGTACCTTGTCTCTCCTGAAAAGGTAGTATCTGAAGTAACCGTGTCCGGTGAGGAATTGGGTAAGGTAAAAATTCACTTCGCCGAATCCCCGCTCCGTCCACGGTCTCAGATCTCCTATCAGGCGTCGGGTCCATTTTGCTGTCTTGTCTTCCATCCATCGTTCGTACCATTCCGTCAATGTCCTGTTTCTTTCGGTTATCGCCGCGTCAGCCCGTCCTGTCACGGCGCTTAGTTCATAGATCCTCTTGCGTTCTTTTGCAAGAAGATCTATGGGGATCACGCCCGCCACGACCAAGATACCCTCCTGGGAGACCGTCCCCCATATTTGTACGTTCATTAGTCGCTTGCAGTAATTTTTTACCCCGAGCGTATCGGCCCAAATTTCCGCGCCGTATAGCAGGATCGAGTGGGTCGTTGACATGAGTAACCGTCTTTTTCCCTGCCTTGGTCCGTACGTGTTTGCCATTAGGCGGCTTAGGGAGGTGACTCTTTCAGCCGCCTTATTGGCAGTCTTTTCTATGTGTGTCCAGAAGGTCAGCTTTGTATCCAGGATTACCCCTAGAAACTTTACCGATTTCTTCGTCTCTGTCAGTTCGGTGCGGACGTTCATCGGAATAACTGTCGGTATTCGTCGTCCTGTGAGCAAAACCAGTTCTGTCTTGTGTATTGCCAGCTGTAGTCCGTGTTCTGTCATCCATCTGTGTATTCGTTTCATGACCTGGTTCAGCGTTAGTTGGGCTAGTTCTGGGTTTCGTTGTACAATAACCACCGCGATGTCGTCCGCGTAGGCTACCAGAAAGGCGCCTTCTGGTATTTCTAGTCTTAGCAGGCTGTCGTATATCACGTTCCAGAAGTCTGGTCCTAGTAGGATCCCTGAGCGACTCCCGCGGTTATGTTCCTGGTTGTCTATCCCTCGGTCGTTTCGTATGTTATTTTGCGGTCCCGTAGATAGTCTCTTATAACCCGCATCAGATAGGGAGGCACCCTGAAAGTTTCTAGGGCTCTCAAGATGTCCACCCACCTGACCGAGTTGAAAGCGTTTTTCACGTCTAGCAGTCCCGCGAGAACTAATGGTCTGGCCCCGTAGCAGGTTTGTCTTGTCTTTCGAGAGGCCTCGACTACCTCCCGAATTGCCCCTATCGTGGATCGGCCCCTGCGAAAGCCGTGATGGTTGTCGGAGAACCCTCCGGCGGCTTCAATCGCGTCTGTCAGTCGTGGTCTAAGTAGTAATTCGAAAACCTTGCCCACGGTGTCCAGTAGGCTCAGTGGTCTATAGGAGGACGGCGCATCCGGTTCTCCTTTTCAATTATACAGAAGAACCAACCTACCGGTCTTCCATCGCTTGCTGAAAGTCCCTGTACGTAAACTGTCGTTGTACATGTCCAGGAGCATCTCCGGCTTGTGGCAAGCCACTTGCCGAAGAATTTCTCCTGGGATGCCGTCTGGTCCTGGTGTCTTCCCAGGTTTCAACGATGAGGTGGCTCTCAAGAGCTCTTCCTCGCTGAACTCCGGGACAGTTAGTGTTTGATCGTCAATGTACTCCCCCCTTACCTTGTGGGTTGGGAAGAGCCCGGCCACGATCGCGTCCATTGTGGTTCTGTCCTTCAGTTCTGGTGAGCCAAAGGCCCCTAGTCTCTGCGTTACTATCTTGTAACCCAGACCCCAGGGGTCCCGCTCCACGTCGTCACATAACTGTTTCCAGCAGCGTATTTTTGAGTCTTTGATTGCGTTTACTAGTGCTTTCCGTGCTGTCTTGTATTCCGCCGAAAGGGCCTCCTCATTAGGGTTGCGTTTTTTTCTCGCGCGGCACATTTTCTTCGACTTTTTATGCACTTCCCTCGCAGGTGGCCGATTTTGTCTGTCCACCAGTATACTTCACGTCTGTTCCGTACTGTACCTTTTCGGGGCATGGTCACGTTGCATAGTTGTTCTATCTGTCGCAACGTCTCGTCCATGAGTCGGTCTGTCCTGTGTATGTCTGTGAGTTGGTGCGGAACGATCTTAGCGAGTGCTGGTAGTTCCCGCAGTAGTGTGAAGAATTGTTCCTTGTCCTCTTTGTTCAGGTTCCAACGCGGGGGTCGCTCAGGTGCGTTCCGTAGCGTCTCTGTATGGTTCGTCAGATCAAAGACAATGTACTGGTGATCGCTGGCTGTAAAATCCTCGATCACCCGCCATTACTTGATCTTTGGTAGGAGGCGGTCCGTTACAAAAGTGACGTCTGGTATCGAGTCTCCGAAGCCCGGTCTTCTGTATGTAGGTGTCTGTCCAAGGTTGGCTACAACTAGTCTCAGCCTTGCGGCCATTTCCAGCAGTCTTCCTCTTTTGTTCATCTTTGTCATTCCTCACTCGATCGCTCTGGAGTTAAAATCGCCCGCGACGACTAAGTCTCCCGGGAGATCTCTTAAGGCGTCCTCCAATTTCTCTACTTTACTGTCAAAAGCATTAGCCATGCAGTTTGGGGTAAGGTAGACGCTGACGTAAGTGACAGTGCCGACCCTGACCCAAACGTAGTCATCCCCCGCGCCAAAGTCAGTGACCCTCGTCCTCTGCTTACTCCGTATCCAGATGGCCGATGTGCCCGAGGTGTTTGAGTACCACGTTTTCTGTAAGTCCCTGTATTGTTCGCTAATTATTAGTATGTCAGCGTCTCGTTCTTTCAAGATTTGGGTCCGTAAAAGGTCTGCTGCCTCGCATCTGTGCATATTTCCTTGGAGAATAGTCGTCATGCCTGAAGCTGCCTCCTGCGCTCCTCCAACGCGGCTCTGTAAACCGCACACTTACCGGAGCCCGGTAGGTGAGCGGTCTCTTCGCACTCGTTTTCAGAGCACAGGAAACACGCCAGTGCTGAGATCGGGTAGCCTTTCCCGAGATGGCCGGTCAGGCCGCACTTCCAGCAACACTGACTTCTGTCCGTACCTTTACAGTCTGTCCGTCTGTGTCCGTATCCGAGGCACCTGTAGCACCTCGTTACTACCGTTTTCAGTCTGACGCGGCAATTCATCCATCCTATTTTTATGCGGTCTTTGCGAAGCAGCGTTTTAGCAACGCTATCCTCTACCTCGCAGACTGCCATGCACGTGTCATATTGATTCGGACCGAAAATGTGTACGCCCGGATCCGACCTGTCCTCCGTCTCTCTATACAGTGCATCTGTCACGTCCTTCGGTGTTGTTACACAGTCTATGTCAAGAATCTCCAGTCTTACCCTGGAGGTGAGTTCCTTGACTTCTCCATTCTCTCCTAGGGTTTCCTGGAGTTTCTTTTGGAAGTCGCGTCTGTTCTCCGCCTCACTGCGCAGACGTACAAGCAGTCCTCCGTCTTTAGTTTTGCGGTAGCTCTGTATCTGTACGTTTGCGGATTCGGGGTCCGCGTTCGTCTTAAGCTGTCTTCGTGTTTCGGCGTATGTCATCGTCCCCTTGGGCCTGATGAGGACAGCACCGCTGTTAGCCCTATGATGCCGCCTGCCCCTACCATGTCCGTCGTCCAGTCTAGTCCTGGTCTGTTGCGTGACTCTTCCCTCTTCTTTAGTCACGTCGCCAGTCTTGTCTTGTTTCGGGGTGTTCTGTGCTTTGTGTAGTGTCGTCTTTTTCTTCTGTTTTCGGTTCGCCACCTTCACGAAACCCGAGCCGTCTTCCACCCTTTGGAAGGCTTCCGCCTGCTCAGGGCTTGATCCGGTGGCCTCACGTCCCCTCTTGTTCTGTGGCGTTCCCGTGGCGTCATTCGTATCGTCGTCTTTCTTCGGAGCCTCCCAGAGGGCTGTCAGACTGTCGCATTCATACCATACGATCTCGGAACATTCTTGTATCACAGCCATTCCGTTCGCGATTTCCATGCTCAGTCCTTTCTGTTTCTTTTTTTGTGCGTACATCGTCTGTAGGGTCTTTCTATGCGCTTGAGTTGAGCTCTTATTGCCTGCTCAACTCCCCTTAGTTCGGTCTCCTGTCTTAAGTCAGTCCGCGTTTGTCTTGGGGTTATTGTCTCGTTGGTGGTTTCTTTGGAAATTATATTAAACATACCTTGTTTTTGATACTCCAGAATGCGTGACCGTCTCCGAACGCGGCTACCTCAGGATGCGAGGGGGAGATCACGCCCGCAGTTACCCTCATGATTGTAGGCGCTTTTGACTATGAGGCGGGATGGGCATCCGCATCAGCCATGCTCCTTTACCCATCATTGGCATTTCCCACACTCCCGCGGGAGCAGCGCGTAGACGCCGCGAGCCATCACGGAGACGTGCACTGCGACGATCATCCACACATCCCTTGCGAGCAGTGTCACGATACCCGTTGCGCCCCGTGACCCTTTGATTGCATGCGTGTAGTTTGTATATGTTTGTTTTTTGTATGTAAGGCTCCTCGATTGGCAGTGTCCACAAGAGTCGAGCTTCTTGACGTTCCGATCTACTTCTGAATTTAATGATCGACATCTTCCAGAGAAGTGCCCGTTTAATAGAGCCCTCGGGACGAAGTCGGTCTGCATCCCCCCCCCCCCCGGTCGATACTCGTTTATAGAGCCACCGGGCGAAAAAAGAAAAATTTCGTTTCGATTCGCTCGCGAGACTTGTCGGAAGATGCCTGTTTATAGAGCCTCCGACCAATCATACTCGGAAAATTGTGTCTTTCATCTTTGTCCTGCTCGTCTGGGTGGCACTGCCTATGGAAGGATTCTTTTTATACACGTAGTGTGTGTTAGCGTATTTCAGTGTCATGCTTGATTGTGTTTTTTTTTGTCTGCGTTTGTACTTGTGGAGTGTTGAGAGTTTTTTTCACGACCAGCCACCACTATTAACTGGCCGAGCGCGTTGGATTACTATTTAGTCACCTTACGATTGCTAGACGAAACGGCAAATCATCCAGCTACAAGCCCCGCCGGGAGGACCGCTGCGCTTCCTCATGCCAGGAAGGTCATGCAGGGGCCACACGTCAACCCAGGTAACCCTGGCGGGGATTATTATTATTATTATTATTATTATTGTTGTTGTTGTTGTTGTTGTTGTTGTTGTCGTTGTCGTTGTCGTTGTTGTCGTTGTCGTTGTCGTTGTCGTTGTTGTTGTTGTTGATAGAATTATAGGTATCAAGCCAGATATCTTATCTCATACACTTCGGAGTCATCTTTCTGAGCTCAGGGGTGTATTTTGAAAGTTTTATCATTAAAGAGTGTTATCATTGAATTTTTTTACACTTCATTATTATAATATGTACTTTAAATAACTAATATCCAAATTGAGCCATACAGCAACCAAACACAAACAGTATTTAGAATATTTAAGCAAAAAATTTTTTTTTTTTCAAACAAGTGAAATTTTATAAATTGTCAAAATATAGTTTTGGTTTAAAAATGTCTTTACTTCATGCCTGGAAAACATTTATATAGAATGTCTATATACTTCCATATGATGTCACTAATTGCTTTGGGTACCTTTGCTTTTTCTATCTTGTTCTGAGTTTCTACTATTAAATGTTCTATTTTTGATAGTTCCTATAAGTTAACCATCATTTTATCAGTATTTGAACGTTTTCTAGAATGACGTAACATCATCTTTGAAACTGTTAGTGGTACAATTAAATTCTAATGAATTTGATAATACCCACATATATATATATATATATATATAATTCTGCACTTCGTACTTGTCCCCACTCTTGGCGCTCTAAACACGCCGAAACTCAAGCTAATAGCTGAAAACGAAAAATGGGCAGAAATATTGTGAAGCTCCAAACGACAACACGCGAGACATAGTAACGAGTTGCGTCATTCTATTCTGTATAATTCTGCACTAGTTATCAGAAAATAAATGGTATGTGTTACAGTAATGAACTGTCTAATTATTTATAATAACCTTAACCCACGGATATTTGATCGCGAATCAATTCAAGCCACCGAAGTGTAATAAATTCGGCGCTCTAAACTCGCCGAAACTCAAGCTAATAGCTGAGAACGAAAAATTGGCAGAAATATTATGAAGCTCCGAGCGACAACATGCGAGACATAGCATCGAGTTGCGTCATTCTATTCTGTATAATTCTGCACTAGTTACCAGAAAATAAATGGTATGTGTTACAGTAATGAACTTACTGTCTAATTATTTATAATAACCTTAACCCACGGATATTTGATCGCAAATCAGCTGAAGCCACCGAAATGTAATAAATTTGCAACTCAAGACGCTAACAAATGGTCCTTCAAGAGCGTAATAAAAATCCGCGACATAAAATGAAAAACGTGCAAGGTGAAAGTGCTGTGATTAAACAAGTGAATTAATCTAAACATTATTTCACTCCACTAACTGTTCATACCCGGTTGCGTTGAAAGGTGGAAGCAAAATTAATAACTAAATTTAATTTATCGCAGTAGCAGCAAAATAGACAAATGAACTTTGTTTATAACATTATTATTCAATATTGAATAAATTTGGAGCTTCACGTAAATTGAATAATTACACGGAATTCTCATACACAAAAAATATAGAGAAAATTCTTCATACACATCATTAGCAGAGTAGTCACGCAGTTTACGAACAAGGACAATGTTGTCTACGTGCTCGAGTTAAGCTTTATTGCTGTAAGAAATATTAGCTACTCGACAATACCTTCTCCCAAGTTTTGGAATATATCTCAGTGACACTCAACCTCTATAATTTGTGATAATCAATGAAAATAAATATAAAATTATTCAAAAAAATTAATTGTTAAAATGAATATTCTACTAGCAGAACATGATACTAAATCAAGATTGATAAGAAATACTATTATAAATTATAATAAAATTGGAGCCGCTAAACGCACTATAAGAATAATTCAAAATCGGATCAACATCCTCCAAGGATATTGGGACGAATGCAAGAAACTAAATTCAAAGATCCTTTTGGAGGCCGATGAGGATGACAAGAAAACTTTACAGTACTTCAAGGGCAATCACTTTAACTTATGTAAATACGACTATCCCACCGCTATGGATCATTTACTAGAAGAATTAGAGAGTAAGATGCCAAATATTGTACGTAATGATAATTTAAATAATCAAAATCATAACGAAAATGATCAGACAGAGTTTGCACGTTTACCAAAAATTTATCTTCTAAAATTTTCTGATTGGAAATTATACTGATTGGTCTAATTTCAAAGATCTTTTCACTGCATTAGTAGGAAATAAACCAACAATTCCCAATGTTCATAAATTAGTTTATTTAAAAGCAAACTTAACGGGAGAAGCTAGTGATAAATTAAAAAATATAACGGTTAATGAAGCAAATTATAATACCCGGTGAAGAACTCTGACTGAACAATACGATAACGAGCGCGCTATAATCAATGCATTATTACATTCATTCTACGAAATATCATCTGTCGGTTCAAATGTTTTACGAGATATAAAAAATATACGCGACAAAGCAAATGAAGTCGTAACAGCGTTGCAAAACTTAAGTCGCACTACTCATAATTGGGATGATCTTATAGTTTTTCATCTAGTTAAAAAATTAGACAAACAATCGCGTTTATTGTGGGAAAATAAGCTTGGAGAAAATGTAAATTATCCTACTTATAATGAATTATAATCTTTTTAAATATTAAAATAGAAGAACCGTCACGAATTAGTCTGCTCACAGATAATAAAATAAAGTGCGAAGAACATTTTAAAGAAACTCATTGCAACTATTGCAGAATAGAGCAACGACTTTTAAAAAAACTTTCGTTGCATAAATCGTATATTGAGCAATTTTAAGGAGTACATTACTCTCGATAATATGCAAATAGTAGAAAAGGACAAACTCAAAAATAAACAATGTGTTTTTATTACACATCATCCGATAATCAAAGAAGAAAGTAGTACTACGAATCGTAGAATTGTATTTACTCCACCTAAGCCAATTTCGAATGGAACATCTCTCAACGATCATTTATTACCGGGTCCTAAATTACAAACCGATCTTGTAGTAGTTATCTTATTATGGTCAATTTTTCGTTATGTATGCGCTACGGATATTGCAGGTACTACTTTAAGTCCATTCATAGCCAATAGCGTTATTAAACAACTAAGAAATGATGAAGGAAAAAATTTTCCTCTAGCAGTACCTATGTTATTAGAAAATATTTATATTGATGATGTATTTTTCGGAGCTGAGGACGTTATTCTTCTTAAATAAATAAGAGCGCAGCTAATTAACTTATTAAGATTAGGCGGATTCCAACTAAGAAAATGGTCTAGTAATAATCCTAAAGTATTAGAAAATATTAATTCTCTAATTAAGAAGATGAACAATTAAAAATGTTAGGTATTTATTGGAATCCTAATCGTGATGAATTTCGATTTAAAATAAATATGCCGGAAACTAAATTTGTAACTAAAACGATTCTTTTATCAACCGTAGAAAAAATCTATTACCCTCTTGGCTGGATTTCTTTTTTTGTTATATGCGCAAAAATATTTATGCAAATTTTATGGGCTGCAAAACTTGATTGGAAGGACAATCTGCCTGACGATTTAAAAAATTATTGGAATGCATTATCCGCCTATGCGGACGTCGTTTACCTTAGGATAAGAAATGTTATTAATATTATTAATGTTAATATGATTATGGCTAACAAAAAAGTAGCGCTTTTAAGCCATTAAGTATACCGCGACTCGAATTATCAGCGGTAGATTTATTCGCAAAAATTATGTACAATGTTAACAAAATAATGAAACTGTATAACGTATCTATATATTGTTGGTCCGATTCTACAATAACATTAGATTGGATAAAAAAACATCCGTCGTATTGGAAAATGTTTGTTGCGCATAAAGTGTTAAAAATTCAAACTTTAATATCTAACGCGCAATGGAATCACGTTAATACTGCTGATAATCCCGGAGACTGTGCTTCACGCGAAATTTCAGTTAGCGATTTATTGAATCATAATATTTGGTGGTCAGATCCAAATTGGTTTAGAGAAAATAAGAGTGAACGGTCTAAGGCTACTTTAATTGACTCACAAGAAGTATAATTAGAAAGGAAAACAAAAACAAATTTAACAAACATTTATTTTCGAAACTCACCTGATGTATACGTGAACGCTGCACTTGTAACCACAGATTTATATGAATTACCGGAAAGAGTATCATCTTGGTCAAAATTAATTCGTATCACAGCATACGTGTTTCGTTTCGTAAATAACATTGACAAAAGGTCACTTATATAACACACATATAAAACATCCAAATTTCAAATTGACAAAAAATAAATTTATTGCACTTAATCATGTTTTTGACGAAAATAACATAATGCGTGTAGGCGGTCGGATTCGCAATACTCCTATAACATACAATCAGAAATACCCAATTATCTTACCCAAAGATAAAATTTCGAGTTTAATTATTTCGGACTGTCATAAAAATACAATTCATGGCGAAACTCATTTAATGTTAAGAGTTTTACGACAAAATTTATGGATACTGCGAGCACGCGATGTAGTGAAAAATCACATTCACAATTGATTAATATGCGTACGCGATAGAGCGCCAACATGTAGTCAAACAATGGACGACTTACCGTTATACGTACATTATAATTCTGGAAGGGGGTAAAAATGACATAAATATTATATCGTAGTATTTGTGTATTTAGTAACCCATCCGATTCACTTAGGAATTGTAAGCGATTATACAATACAAGAATTTTCAACAGCACCGCACCGTTGCGTGCCATCAATTATGTATAGTAACAACGGCATTAACTTTCGCGGCGTCCCATATCTGCGGAATATGGGAAGCTGGAGTTAAAAGTGTCAAACTTCATTTAAGGAAAATCGTTGGTAATCACACTCTTACTTTAGAAGAAATGAGCATGTTATTGTGCTAAATAGAAGTTTGTTTAAATTCGAGACCTATTTACGCGCTAAATGATGATATAGAGAATTTTGACGCTCTTACTCCGGCACATTTTCTTACAGGTACACTACTTAAAACGGTACCATTTCTTTCATTATTAAATGTAAATGAAAATAGATTAACTAGATGGCAATTAATAAAACCAAAATTAGAACAATTTTGGAAAATTTGGTCAACTGAATATTTACATTCACTGCAAAGACGTTTAAATGGTCTACTAAACAATTAAATGTAAATGTTGGCGATTTAGTCTTAATAAAAAATTCGGCGTTACCCCCTACTAAGTGGGACTTAGGTGGAATAATAGAATGCTATAAGGGACAAGATGATGTAAGAGTTGTACAAGTAAAAACTGCCAAGTCCGTTTATACTCGACCAATAACACAACTCTGTAAATTACCAATCGATCAACAAAATATAGTTAAGGATGATTAATAATAAACTTGTACATAATTAGTTTTAAGTTAAAACTAGCTAAATGGAAAAAAATCATTACATTTGTAAAACGATAATATTACTATGCATATAACAATAATTATTATTATTCATCCTTATCAAAGCCGATATTAAAAGTATGTTCAAAGAATGAATCCTCCAAGTTTTAGCTTGATTACTTTAGTTAATTTATGTGGTCAATCCGGATTCAGCGATAAAAAATCTACGAGATATAGTGTTTGAGGCAGTAAAAAAATATATCACGACGTTGTCGCAACAAAAACCGTATTTTTCCGAAAAATGAGCTTCATTTTAAGGTTAGGATGTCAATGTGGCGCTTCCCCTATAATTATCCCATGTTCTATGACCACTAATTTTGAAGATCAAAAAAGATTCAGGGGAATTAGTCGTTCCTATCTCATGTTCTATCACTTGGAATACAAAAAATGGTAATAATTAGAGTTTAATTGGCTTTTTACCTTTTAGGTTAGGTTTTTGGTTAATTTGACGGTGGATTCGAATTTAGCGGTACAAAATCTACAAGATATAGTGTTTCAGGCAGTAAAAAAATATATCACGACTTTGTCGCAGCAAAAACCGTAGTATTCCGAAAAATGAGCTTCATTTTGAGGTTAAGATGTCAGTCTGACGTATCTCATATAATTTTCCCATGTTCTATGACCATTATGTTTGAAGATCGAAAAGGATTCAGGAGAATTAGTCGATCCTATCTCATGTCATATCATTTGGAATACAAAAATGGTAATGAATAGCGTTTAATTGGATTTGTGACCTTTTAGGTTAGGTTTTTGGTTAATTTAGGTGGAGAATTCGAATTGAGCGGTAAAAAACCTACAACATACAGTGTTTGAGGCAGCAAAAACCGCAATTATCCGTAAAATGTGCACTTCTGTACTTCATTTTGAGGTTAGGATTTCAATCTAACGCTTCTCCTATAGATTTCCTATGTTCTATGACCATGAGGTTTGAAGATCAAAAAAGATTATGGGGAATTAGTCGTTCCTATCTCATGATCTATCACTTGGAATACAAAAAATGGTAATGAATAGCGTTTAATTGGATTTGTGACCTTTTAGGTTAGGTTTTTGGTTAATTTAGGTGGAGAATTCGAATTCGGCGGTAAAAAATCTACAAGATATAGTGTTTGAGGCAGCAAAAACCGTATTTATCCGTAAAATGTGCACCTCTGTACTTCAATTTGAGGTTAGGATTTCAATCTAACGCTTCTTCTATAATTTCCCATGTTCTGTGACCATCAACTTTGAAGATCAAAAAAGATTCAGGGGAAATAGTCGTTCCTATCTCATGCTCTATCACTTGGAATACAAAAAATGGTAATAATTAGAGTTTAATTGGCTTTTAACCTTTTAGGTTAGGTTTTTGGTTAATTTGACGGTGGATTCGAATTTAGCGGTACAAAATCTACAAGATATAGTGTTTCAGGCAGTAAAAAAATATATCACGACTTTGTCGCAGCAAAAACCGTAGTATTCCGAAAAATGAGCTTCATTTTGAGGTTAGGATGTCAGTCTGACGCATCTCATATAATTTTCCCATGTTCTATGACCATTATGTTTGAAGATCGAAAAGGATTCAGGAGAATTAGTCGATCCTATCTCATGTCATATCATTTGGAATACAAAAATGGTAATGAATAGCGTTTAATTGGATTTGTGACCTTTTAGGTTAGGTTTTTGGTTAATTTAGGTGGAGAATTCGAATTGAGCGGTAAAAAACCTACAACATACAGTGTTTGAGGCAGCAAAAACCGCAATTATCCGTAAAATGTGCACTTCTGTACTTCATTTTGAGGTTAGGATTTCAATCTAACGCTTCTCCTATAGATTTCCTATGTTCTATGACTATGAGGTTTGAAGATCAAAAAAGATTATGGGGAATTAGTCGTTCCTATCTCATGATCTATCACTTGGAATACAAAAAATGGTAATAATTAGAGCTTAATTGGCTTTTTACCTTTTAGGTTAGGTTTTTAGTTCATTTAGGTGATGGATTCGAATTCGGCGGTAAAAAATCTACAAGATATAGTGTTTGAGGCAGCAAAAACCGTATTTATCCGTAAAATGTGCACCTCTGTACTTCAATTTGAGGTTAGGATTTCAATCTAACGCTTCTTCTATAATTTCCCATGTTCTGTGACCATCAACTTTGAAGATCAAAAAAGATTCAGGGGAAATAGTCGTTCCTATCTCATGTTCTATCACTTGGAATACAAAAAATGGTAATAATTAGAGTTTAATTGGCTTTTAACCTTTTAGGTTAGGTTTTTGGTTAATTTGACGGTGGATTCGAATTTAGCGGTACAAAATCTACAAGATATAGTGTTTCAGGCAGTAAAAAAATATATCACGACTTTGTCGCAGCAAAAACCGTAGTATTCCGAAAAATTAGCTTCATTTTGAGGTTAGGATGTCAGTCTGACGCATCTCATATAATTTTCGCATGTTCTATGACCATTATGTTTGAAGATCGAAAAGGATTCAGGAGAATTAGTCGATCCTATCTCATGTCATATCATTTGGAATACAAAAATGGTAATGAATAGCGTTTAATTGGATTTTTGACCTTTTAGGTTAGGTTTTTGGTTAATTTAGGTGGAGAATTCGAATTGAGCGGTAAAAAACCTACAACATACAGTGTTTGAGGCAGCAAAAACCGCAATTATCCGTAAAATGTGCACCTCTGTACTTCATTTTGAGGTTAGGATTTCAATCTAACGCTTCTCAATAATTTTCCTATGTTCTATGACCATTAGGTTTGAAGATCAAAAAATTTCAGTTTGATTGGTGTTTTCTATCTGAAGTTCTACGGTTTTTAAAAAGAAAAAGTCGAGTTAGCCCATTGTGTGCCGGTTCGAAGGCCGCGGCCTTGGACCCGCCTTCCACGTCGTTACCTCTGATTGGTGACTTCTCGTCGTCACCAGGCTCTCTGATTTGAGAGCAACTCTCACGTTGGGTTGGAATCTCTGGTTCTCGCCTCTGGTCTTCTTCTCCCCGAAATCGCCTGATGCTGTAACAATCGTATTGCGTAAGGCATTGGAAATTTCCATGCTCGCTGGGGAAGAAGTTAGAAGACTCTGTATACAGAAATGTCTATAGTACATTGCCGGGCAATAGTCCGTGGACTGTTACGTAATTGCCGTACGCCCTTGGAAAGAAAAATAAGCTTCTACATTATGGAGTATTATGCCGTACCAGGCAGATGCTTAGAACTGAGAGAGACAGAGTAAGGAGAGAGTAGCTGTGTTTTTCAAAGATTTACTTAACTTGTAGCTAATGCTGGCGGCCGACGGTGATGCTCGTTGCGATGATATTATACGGCGAGCTGCGAGGTCTTATGGACGTTTCAGACGTGCCAGGGATCGTTACCTTTGAGAGGCAGCGGGACACAGTTCTTGATGGGCTGTTGATGATGACTGGTGCCAGAAAGTTAAGAATTTCGCGTCTAAACATATCAGATGTTAAAGACAGTTGGGGAATAATGAAATCATTATCCATCAGCGGAATTAATACTACATCTGTTTTGCTAAATACCGATTGAAAATGGTCCTAAAAATATTAACTATACTCTGCTTTGTGTTTGCATGTTTATCATGTAGTGTCCAAACGTATTCGAAGGAAAACACATTTTGTTCTTAAAATTATTTATAAATGACCAAAAAGATCGCATATTACACTTCATATTAAATTCGGTTGATTTTACATAATCATTATAGGCTGAGCGTGAAAAACGAACGTACTGGGCCCGGATTTTCTTATATTCAATATAATCAGATATGACGGAACTATATTTCTACGCCCAATACAGTCCTTTCTTAGTTATAATCAGTCTAATGAGGTCTTCATTGTACCATTTTGGATATTGACTGCTGGTGTATTTTTTAGTAGAATGTTACTATCAATAGATTTAACCAAAATTTCATAAAAATTAGAAACGTTAACATCAACATCTGCATCACCGGAAGACTTGCTCCAGTCTACATCCAAAAGGTAATTGTTATAGGCCAGCCAAATTAGGTTTTTTCGCTGCAAAAATTTCTGATAGCAATTTTATTGTTGGAAATGGTCAGGAACAGTATGTAGAAAAATAACATTTGCAAGAAAGCCACCAATAGAAAAGTATTGATTTTAGCGAGAAAAGTTTCAAGTAAAAGTTGTTCATTATTCAATTATCTACATAAAAGTCAGCGAGAGCACCCCTCTAAATCTATTATTAGTTTACTTGCAAATTGGAAAAAACCACAAAATTCGTCAAAATCGAAAATTGTTAATAACTTTTGAAAAAATTACTTTATTACATTGATACTTTAGGAAAATGTACTACTCTATAGTCCAAAATAGCATGCCAAATTTCGTGCTTCTATCAATTACAGTTTTTGTTTCATAAATTTCTATATTTCGAAATTTTTCTTTCTTCACATTACGATTTCGATGTGAAACAATTATTCAGATTAGGCGCCGTGGCTTGAGATTAAAGTAAAAGAGTTATATTTCAATAAACTTTTTAGAAAACTACGAAATTTTAATTAGCAGAGCCCCTGGATGCTAATGTTTATAAAGTGCCTAATTAACTTTTATCTCGAAGACAAGATTTAAGTCCAATCAAAATCGAATGAAGTCGATTGAAAAGTACTGATTTTTATATAATTTTTAAAAAAAAGACGTTTGTCTACAAGCATTAGGAGCCAAGTTACGTTTTTTTTATAGCAAACCATTGCTCCGTAAATAAACAAGATATCGTCATGTTTAAAATCGGAAAATGCAGTTAAAGACTTGTAGTTTATGCATAATTATCAGTTGTTGCTCTCATATGGATTTTCAATTGTGAAAACTATAACGTAAAAAAGTGATCGGACAGTTACGCGCGACGGCACCGTGGGAGACGGAGTGGGGGTGGGCTCACTCGATGACAGCTCTAAACTGAAAAGTAAGTTTCAAATCAAGACGTTCGGAAAAAAATGGCGTAATTTAGCCAAAAATGCTTCTTTCTTGCTCTTTCTTTTCTAATTTTGGCTAGCGTAACTAAAAAATAACTTTAGCCTCGTCAGATATTAGATTTGAATTTATTTAAACAATCAAAAATTAGTATTTTTCAATTTTTCATGTTTACGTGCATTTTTTTTATTTTAATATAGTTATTTCATTTAAATTAATTGGAGATAAGGAATTGAATAACTAACGTTTTATTTAAAAAATTTGCATTTATTTTAATATAAAAAAATAATTATATACAAAAACTTATTTATATATCTAACATAGTCGCTGTCTTTTTGAACATATTTCGTCGTCGTTCTCGCCATTCGCATCATTAGAATCGCCGTTTACATCGTCATTTAACATATATTCTAAAGTATCCGTCTCTATTAAAATTTGTTCGATATTTGAGCAAGACTGCCCATGACAGTTATGACAAATATCTGAACATCAAAGGCCATACTTCTTACAACTGCAATTCATTGTGTTGCGACAAGTTGTGCATTTGCATGAAATATATTGTAATAAATTTTGTGGAAGAAGATCAATGGTTGTGTCAACTGGTTGAAGGCCCATTGTTGTTGCTTTCCATCCCCATTTCGTAGGTTCTTTAGAATTACCCAGCCACTATTGAATTTTTAAATGTGTTCTATATGAATGTTGAGCACTTGTAGCTTCAGTCAAAGGTAATACTTCAAGTTTAAAAGATGCTTTTATCGATGATTTTTTAAACAATAAATACCTTAATGAATTTAATGACACTTCTTGATTTTTATTATTGTAAAGTAACCTAATTATTTTATTACTAGCCTCAGCAATACTATTATTATCAGCATTAAAATTATAAAAGATGTGCGCTATATTTACAAGATTCTCGCTTTTATCGAACAGCTTTGTTAATTTATTTTTCCTTTGCCTGTAAAATGCTGAGGTGGTATCACAGACACTAAATGCGTGTAAAAATGCAACTACATGATTTAAATTTGGATACTTGAAACTATGATTATTATATAGTTTTTCATGAATCTGACCTTTTTCAGGCTTCAAAAAATATATTGCCTTATCAACTTGAGCTAACTGGGTTAATATTACAAGTAAATCTACATATTCGCCAACAATCATCGCATTTGTATCAGTATCACCTACTTCGATTGCAGTTTCTACGATTAAAGTATCTGCACCTTCTAAAGCTTGCACCGTTCGAAATCCAGCTGCAGTAAAATCTCCACGAAGCATCGCAACAAGTCTATTTTTATTTTTTTCATTAGATAAAAATGATTTTTGAGAAAATGTAATATTCATACTTCGTTCAAACGCTACTTCTCGGCCAATTTGTCGTGTAATTCGACGTTCTCTTTCTGCGCTTTTGTTGTAAAAATTTTTGGAGACATCAGGGTATCCGTCAAAAACTAACGCTATTTTTTTAATAATGTTTTTTGACGTATGTAACGTATTGATTCAAAATAGAGTTAACACTTTGGTATTCTCGCCATAATACGCGATGCAATAAAAATCGACCGTGAATTATATGTACTACATTTTCTTTTGATAATCTTATAGATTCTTCTAATGGAGAAAAATTTTCATAAAATACAGATTTTTGAGTTTTGCGCATGCCAGTTTCATTGAAAATTGACAGAGGAAAGGGCGCAAGTTCAAATTTTAGAAAGTTTTCCATGTCGTCTTCTCTTCAATATGCAGCGAAATTCTTTGAAAAAGTAAAGTTGGATCTATAGATATGACTTCATTGTCGACTTTAATCGAAGAATTTACAGCTCGAAGTGACAAAACTCTATTTTTCCTTTGAAATTTTACATCGCCAAAAGTTTCGGATGCAAGTCCTGAACGACCGATTTCAAAAGATTTGTGACAATTAATATTTTCAGTTGCTTTTAAACCTGCACTAATCGACATTAAAAAGTCTGATTCTGGGAATGGATCGTGTGTCTCTATGAATCTTAGTAGTTTTACTCGATCATTATTATCTCGGTTTAGTCGAGAAGATCGTAAATCGACATGTTGTTCAGAAGTAGCTGAAAGAGTATTCCAGAAATTTTCCATGGCTTCGTAAACTTCAACAAGTACCAGCATAGATAGAATCCATTTGGTTAATACACTTTGCGTAATTCCTCGACCATGTGTTAATCCCCCAACAATTTTCATGGATCTCATAGCACTTGCTCTATTGTCACGTCTGACCAAATTCCAGACCAATACTTTTCAGATCTTCTAATAGTAAAATAGCCTAACTCATTGAATTTATAATACTCATGTATATCCATTTTTCGCTCAAGATCAAGCATATCTTGAAGGTATAAGTGTGCACTTTTAGCATATAAAAAATGTCCACTAGCATGAAAAATAGGCATTATTTGTTGTAAACTATGTAAATGTAACTTCCAATTTCCACTTCTTTCTGCTTCGATAAACTATTTTAAAATAATAATCATTTCTATATATTGAATCCACAATTTGGCTGCAGGTCCGTTATTTTTTAAAGCCTCAAGACGGATCGAAAATTGTTTTGAAATAATTTTAATCTCATCAATAATTTTTGCAGTTAAATCTTCACATCCATCATAATATTCAGTTAATAGATTATTTAAGCAATTTTTCTCGTCAGTAGTAAAATTTATAGATGATAAAATGTGTTCAATTAAAACAGATTGAATGAGAAAATGACCTCTGACGGCTCTTGAGTATGGATGTCCGGATACAATTTTTGGTACTGATGATTCTGCATAGATTTCTGAAAATAATTCTTGTAAGCCGCTGCCGTCCATGATATATCGTACGGCGCTAATATACGACAGCACAGTATGAAATCCTAATCTAGTAATAACAGAACTTAAATTATTATCACTATCATTTGAATTTGTACAAGCTAAAATTTCACGGGCTTTTAAATAAAGCGGTTGATCAAAGGTCACAAAAGAATGCTTTTGGCCTTTAGATTTACACTCGCGATCGGCTTGTAATAATACTGTAAAGATGGTATCATATTGACTTGGAGGGTTATTTACAAAAGGTAAAGGTACAATTTTTGATGTATCATAATTTCTACATTTTGTACACTGCTCCATAAATCCACTCCAACTTGGAATTATTTGTGAATTAATTTTTTTGGCATAATTCCAAATCAAATCTGTTTCTGTTATTTCAATATTATCTGAAACAGTATTTATAATATTTAAATCCTCAATGACAATATTTTTTGACCTGCGAGCTGCCTCGATCGAATGTTTTAACGTCGATGTATGCAAATCGTCCAATGTAATTTGTAGAAGGAATTTTCTGTAGTCGTTTAATTTTTTTATTACTGCTTATCGATGATTGTGGAGTCACACACATAATACCACCCATTGAATGAAAAGTATTCAATTCATCTATAGTATTAGTATTATGATCAGCATTGTCGTAAACGAATTGTACAAATGAATTCTCATAATTATATTCTTGCGGATCGTTTAAAATTGATGCCTCGAACAATAAGGTTTCTTGATATGAAGAACACAAGCCTAAATATGATAATGAATCGATAAGATCTTTACTAGCATATTTTTTATTGCATCATAGATGAGAGTCCGAGCAAAAGTGGCGATATAAAGGATCGCGGCCTGATGCTTGAAATTAAACTATGGCTATAGAAATTTACTCTGTTATCCCACTTTGCATTTTGTGATTGAGTCTTATTCTTTTTTATCATTGTATCTAAAAATATTTGTAGCGTCTTGGGAATATCATCGCTAACAGTTTCCAAAAAATAATTCGGTGCAGGGTAATGAATCATATCGTATACTTGAGAACGCATGTCTTCTAATATAATAAGAGCAGCAGTCTTGTAAATTCGTTTACATTCTTCATCTTCAGTTGTTGGACGATTTTTGTTTCAATAATCCGACAATATTTTTCCTCCCATGTCTCGAAAAGAAATAATAGTGTCTATTTTTGAATTATGAAAAAGTATATCGCTTTGAAAATAGTCTTATAAGTGTCTAAGTAAATATCTTTTATCTGGAACGGTGTGCTCATAACTACTTAAAATATCAGAAAGAGAAAATTGGTACTCGTCTTTATGTGCGAGGAAATAGTCAATAACAAATTGAACAGCTAAATATTGCTCTGAATCCACAGGGTGCCCTACGAAACTGCTTAAGCAGGAATTAATAAATGTTTTATAACAGATAGTATGATAACGAGCACCTTTTTCGATAATATTATCTACTCCAAGAAGATACTCATAAACAGTATTACCTAATTTATCATTTCTCTCTTTCGCATACTTAAGTATATTACCTTGAGTCTGTGGATTTGAAATAATCGAAATGCATTTGCGATACTCATCTCTTGACTTTAGTTGGCTCTTTATAAATTCATCTGAAGCATTTTCTTCACAGAAAACACACTATTGACGAAAATCGAATCCTTGATCTGATCCTGATGACTGTCTTGAGGTCGAAGGTGTAGATTGCATCTTTTTATTTACAGCGGAGATACTTCTTTCCCGATTGTAGGTGACATAGCAACTATTATGTAGAGTGATCGACGTCAAGTTTTTCATGCTCTTATGCTTTCCATCCTTTCTTCGTAAACTAGATTGCATGAGGGTTTTTATGCCTCCTGCTTTAAAAGTTTTTAAAGATTGATTCTCCAACAAATCCAAGTCACAAATTATGCACTTCAATGTGGCCATTGTGCTTCAAATTTATCTGTAAAACACAATCACAATAAAACGATTAATACACTGGGATAACTTATAATAGTCGTACAAATTGTAATACAATTTAAAACTAAATGTTGAATTAATTAAATTTTATAAATACGTAAAATGCAAATGAAAAATATAACTTCATAAAAAAATTAATGTAAAATAAAAATCTGAATTAACAAGTTTACTTTTAATATTGATTTGTACTTTGCTTGAAACTGATTTAACTATAAAAAATAAACATGCGAAATTAGTACATTAAATGAAATGTATAACAAGAAATTTGCTATTGTATATTAATAAAGGTAATATTATATTAATAATTATTACTTACGTTACTTGTTGAAAAATACAGCAAATAAAAGTGATGTATTGGTCTTTTGAAGAAATCTTCACAGCACACAAATTCACTTTATTTAAAAATATAGATATTAATACTTGAAATTGCCATATAGATATTTGAAGAAATATTCGCAACACGAAAATTCACTGCTCCTTGCTTCAATACTACGCTACAACTGACGAAAATCGTCTGTGCTATGCTGTTGACCCTGCAGAATTTGTATACCTGGGGTCCTTGTACTCCCACTATACAACCATATTGCTTTGTATACGGAGCATATGTTCACATATATTACTTCCAGGAAAGTAGTACATTCAGTCGGACCCCGGGACTGGGACTTTTGGCGCCATTGGTGGACCCGTCTGGAATTTCATAGCCCTTACGACGTTGACCCTATCATAAAAGTCCTGGCAGGAGCCTGTCTATGGTCATTAAGGTGACTGTGTACACTTACTGTCGTGTGGGCGTGTAATGATGGGTGGAGCACCTCTGTGCCAATTTATATACCTTCAATAAGTAAACTGTACAAATAATATTTAAGTAGTTGATATCAACACGATTGAATTTTGATTGTCTATTATCAAAATAATGCATATTTAAAAATCACAGAAGACTTTTTGATTATATTTATCAATTTTTAAAGATTAAAAATTATTATTTTGCGAATTTTGTAATACCTCATAACAACACTATTTTATATCATTTTCAGCGAATAACATAATAAAAATTGTCTATAGATGCATTAATATTGATAATAATTATTTTTCGTATAAAATGGAATATTGTGTAAACTAATAAAATTTAACAATTGCAATAAATAAAAAAATTGCACGCGAACATGAAAAATTGAAATACAAATTTTTGATTGTTGAAATAAATTCAAATCTAATATCTGACGATGCTAAAGTTATTTTTTAGTTACGCTACCCCAAATTAAAAAAGGAACGAGCAAGAAAGAAGCATTTTTGGCTAGATTACGCCACTTTTTTTTCTGAGCGTCCTGATTTGAAACTTACTTTTCAATCACTTTTTTCCGTTATAGTTTTCACAATTGAAAATCCATATGAGGGCAACAACTGATAATTATGCATAAACTACAAGTTTTTAACTGCATTTTCCGATTTTAAACATGACGATATCTTGTTTATTTACGGAGCAATGGCTTGCCATAAAAACAAACGTAACTTGGCTCGTAATGCTCGTAGACAAACGTCTTTTTTTTTAAATTATATAAAAATCAGTACTTTTCAATGGACTTTATTCGATTTTGATTGGACTTAAATCTTGTCTTCGAGAAAAAAGTTAATTAGGCACCTTATAAACATTAGCATCCAGGGGCTCTGCTAATTAAAATTTCGTAGTTTTCTAAAAAGTTTATTGAAATATAACTCTTTCACTTTAATTTCAAGCCACGGCGCCTAATCTGAATAATTGTTTCACATCGAAATCGTAATATGAAAAAAAAATTTCGAAATATAGAAATTTATGAAACAAAAACTGTAATTGATAGAAACTCGAAATTTGGCATGCTATTTTGGACTCTAGAGTAGTACATTTTTCTAAAGTATCAATGTAATAAAGTAATTTTTTCAAAAGTTATTAACAATTTTCGATTTTGACGAATTTTGTGGTTTTTTCCAATTTGCAAGTAAATTAATAATAGACTTAGAGGGGTGCTCTCGCTGACTTTTATGTAGATAATTGAATAACGAACAACTTTTACTTGAAACTTTTCCCGCTAAAATCAATACTTTTCAAACCGCAGAGGGAAATGTGAAAAAAAGTGCCGAAATCGAACTTTAATTGTTTATAAAAAAGTTAGCGTACAAAATTGGTGGCTTTCTTGCAAATATTATTGTTATACATACTGCTCCTGACCATTTCCAGCAATAAAATTGCTATCAGGAATTTTTGCAGAAAACGGGGTCTCCAGAGGCTAATTTGACTGGCCTATTAATACAATTACAATCAGCCTTTAAAATGTCGCAACGGTAAACACATTTAGGATTGTCTTCTGTATTTGGCGAGCACTCAATGTTGAAAAAGCCATTCTGATGACGTACGTCTAGAGGCAGTAGTAGGCCTCCATGACAAGCGGTGAGCGTACCAGGAGTGGCGAAGGTCAAGTCCAGAGTGTAGCCTTTTGCAAGATGTATGTTAAAATTTTGATGAAGTTTTAAGTAGGCAAACAAGTTGCAAATGTAGTTGGCACTTGTACAAAGATCCAGAGGCAGATAGTCTAGTACTTCAATGAATGCGGAGTGAATCATTTGATCATTTTATATGTGGCAAATTGAAGTTTTCAAAAAGTGCTAACCACAGCCTCAAGGAAGCTCAGGTATGATTTTTATGTGGCGGATGGTGGTGTGTATGTGGCACCCACAAGAAGCTTCATAGTAGGCAGGACAATACTTAAAAATAAACATTCACAATTACTTTTAGTTTTAATCAAGTTGACAGATAAATTCTTATTTGTGGCAATAAGAACGCCACCACCTTCGTATGTTGAAGTACTGATTGAGGCTCTTTCGCAGCGAAAAATTTTGTAGATAGATATGCCCAATTCGGCAGACAGAGTTTTTGGCTTCAGCCAAGTGTTAGAAAAAATAATTATATCTGACACAACGGTCAATTGGTAAAAATTACTCTTTACCTTATGATTTAATATTACATTTTCTAAATCTATAATCATCTTCTGAAGAAGGTTTGCTGCTGTTAGATACTCATCAAAGTCATCAGAAAGATATAATGTACAGTCCAATGCATTTAGTACTTCTTGTTTCAATTCAAATTTGGAATTACAATGTATACTAGTTTTTTTGTATGTTTGACCAGTTCCCATATATTATTACAATAGCATTTAAGTACCTAAAATTTAAATAAGATAACGTTACTCTTCATCAGTACATATTTGATTGCATGTAATATTCTTATTATTATCATACCTTTTCTTTTTCAATCAGATTTAGATTTTTGGAACCAAGATTATTACTTTCTGTGTTGTCCGTTAAATCATCATTTGCAGCCGTTTGATTAGGAGGCGCCATTTTGAGTGAGTTAAATGGTGAGCAATTTTCTTCTTTATCTTCTTTTACAAGTTCGAAAGTAATTTCTCGAAATTCCTTCTGAAAAAATTTCAAACATTAAAACCAAAATATTTATATCAAATAAAAATAGAAATAAATAATAATGGGACAAAATAGACGATATAAAGATGAATAGTTTGAAAGTACTGAAGAGTTTACCCAGTATTCCTTTGTTTTTACATATTTTTGTATTTTGTTTTGTACTCAAGAGTTTAATACGAATGAACTTTTTTCTTAAAAAATTTGAAATTATTAAATCTCTATAAAGCTATGCTTTGTAATCTGGAGAACGAGGGTCTGAAATATAATTGAACGATCTACCGAATTATCTGTGAAGTTTAATCGCAATTTTATGAAGAGCCTCATTCAAAGAGTGTACAACCTACATTTATTGTACAAGCAATTTTTATGCCAATCTCATACTTTGTTTGCATGCAATTTCTCTGATTTCTATGAGTTTAAATCAGGAAGCTTATCAAGAAATAAGCATGTTAAAATTCGATGAAGTTTTGTTTATTACTCTGTGTAATACTTCTATATTCTCAAAGAAAAGTAAATAAATGTATTATATATGTATATACTTACATTTAAACTATCCAGAGCGCTTTTAGAATCAAATTTGTTGTTATCAACCTTATAACCTAGTACTTTATTGAGAATACGTGTGGCGCTGTTTTTCTAATTTTTTTAGAAATTTTATCACCGTCATTATTATCAATTTTTCTTTTCCTACCCGTGCTAGACATATTTCTGGTTTCCGAAGATTTCTTTTACTAAAACAAGCAAGAAATATCTTGTATATTCAAACCTTAGTTTTCATTTCTTCCTGAATGCGTTATTAGCTCCAAGCCATATACTCGGAATATCTAATTTTAGTTATTAAGCAACGTTGCCGCCAGAAAGGCAGAAATACAGAATCAGAGATGAATGTCGGAAAGGCAACGAAGATTTACCTAATATAGCCAACATGTCTGGACCATAGAGATATTACAGATATTCTGTAATATCTCTATGGTCTGGATAGAGCGGAACTGAGAAACTGCGGACCGCCGATAAGGCTGGTACCGCACGTACTCAAAGCTGATCTCTCCTTCTCTCTTTCTCTCTCTCTCTCTCTCTCTCTCTCGCCCAATCGACCCGTTGCAGACTGGGTTTTGATAGCTTCACAGTACACAGATAGCACTACTAAAACTCACTGAGGACATACGAGCAGGTATTAATAGCAACAAAACACTTTTGACCATTTTGTTAATGTTTCATTTTAGCAAAGCATTCGACACCATCTCACATACTAAACTACTGTGTAAGCTTATACGCATGGGATTCTCCAGGAGTGTTCTCCTGTGGCTTAAGTCATATATAAAGGGGAGACGACAGAAAGTCGTTAGTAATACCAATGGGGAATCTGATTGGCTAAACACCAATCTTGGCGTGCCACAGGGCTCAGTCCTGGAACCCTTGCTCTTCAGCCTCTAAATAAACGACCTACAACACGCACTTGACTTAGATGGTGTTGAACACATACTCTACGCTGACGGCCTACAAACCTACACTTAAGTGACCCCGCAAAGTCTTCGTGCCGGTATCAGTCGCATGTCGGCAGTCGCAGTACGAAGACGTTCCGCACGGATAAAAGACAACAAACTATGGCAGGAGTGTCAATCTCTCGCGTCTAATGATGAACAACGCACAAAACCGTATTTTTGAAGCTCTTGATACAAAGAAAGACATATGGAAGGAACTCAAGAGCTTGGGGCTCTTGCCAAAGACAAGAAAGGAGCTTCATGGTTTTTCACCCGATGAGCTTAATGCCCACTTTGCTGGGGTGTCGGTCTCCCATAGTGAAAGTGACGAAGGTCTTGACAGCATCCTGGCCACAGCCAGTGATGACGGCTTTGTTTTCAGAGAAATTACTTTCTCTGACGTAGTCCTGGATGGCAGGAGGCTTGCCACAAAGTGTGGTGGCCAAGGCTCTTCCGTTAGTGTGTCACCATGTTGCGAAAACCGCTATTTCCCCCCTCTCAAAGGGCATTTTCCCGAGGACTTGTGAGGGAGATCACCTTGTACATTTGAAGAAGAAACCAGTTCCATCTTCGGTTTCTGATTTCCGACCCATTGCGCTGTTAAGCTTCCTTTCCAAGGTCCTAGAAAAAATTGTCCATGACCACATTTCTGACTTTTTGAGAACAAAAAATATTCTTGACCCGATGCAAACAAGTTTTCGACAACATCATAGCACTTAGACAGCACTGCTGAAACTCACCGAAGACATCAGAACAGAAATTAATAGTAAATAGAAACTGTTGACAATTTTATTATTATTCGATTCCAGCAAAGCATTCGACACCATTTCACATTCAAAGCTGCTGCGTAAGCTGTTGTGCATGGGTTTCTCCAGGAGCGTTCTCCTGTGGCTTAAGTCATACATTACAGGTCGTAGGCAAAAAGTCATTACTAATATAAACGGAGAATCAGATTGGCTAACCACCAATCTTGGCATGCCGCAGGGCTCGGTCCTGGGTCCCTTGCTTTTCAGCTTATTCATTAACGACCTAAAAGACGCACTTAACGTACGCAACGTCGAACATATACTATACGCTGACGACCTGCAAACCTACACGCAGGCAACCTTGCGGAATCTTCGTGAGGGTATCAAGCGCATGTCGACAGTAGCGCGGGCGGTGTCGAAATGAGCCTCGGCCGTTGATCTGCGACTCAATGTCAGCAAGACACAAGCGATCATTTTTGGTTCTGATCACAACGTCAAGCAGATTCAGAGCCTTGACTTGCAGGGCAATGATGTGCAGGACGGCGTATTCGCATCCTTTGTTGACATAGTCACTAACCTCGGTATGGCAATGGGCGGAAGACTTACGTGGAAGCCGCAAATAGATGGGGTTAGCAAGAAGGTAAACAGGACTTTATAGCCTGAAATTCTTTCGTTCATGCACTACTGAGGCACTTCGTAAGCAGTTGGTATGTGCATTGGTATTACCTTACCTAGATTACTGCTCAGTAGTTTATCTTGATGAGTCAGGCAAGCTTCGGACACGACTATAACTTTTACAAAATTCATGTGTGAGATATATATGTGGTGTTAGGTGGGATGAGCATATCACTCCTTACAGGAAGGGCCTGGGCCTGGGCTGGTTAGATTTCAAGGCTAGGAGAGAGTATTTCATGGGGTTGCTGCTTTATAAAGCGGTTGTTATGCGGCAACCAACGTATCTTACTGCTCTCTTCGAAAAAAATCAGTCAAGGACTTCAAGTAGGGGGGGGGGGGGGGGGTATGAAAGAGCTCTTAGTTCCGGGGTCGCGCACGGATAAGGGCCTATATTCGTTTAGGGCCCAAGGTGCACGCCTCTGGAACTTGTTGCCCTGCAGTGTAAGGTGTCTGCCATCACTATGTAAGTTTAAAACGACGTTAGATAGGCACCTTAAAGAAATTTTTGTGTAGTCTTAATTCATTCTAATGCGTATTATTTATTCTTGTGTAGTCTTTAATTTATGTTAAGTGTTAAGTGTGAAGTGTGAGTAAAATTCTTTGTCTTTTGTCAATATATAGTAACACATCAAACCAGTTTTGTAAGTCCTCATTAATGATA
The DNA here is from genome assembly GCA_949152435.1 of Gastracanthus pulcherrimus. Classification (NCBI taxonomy): domain Eukaryota; kingdom Metazoa; phylum Arthropoda; class Insecta; order Hymenoptera; family Pteromalidae; genus Gastracanthus; species Gastracanthus pulcherrimus. The sequence goes on along the minus strand of OX424573.1, from coordinate 62,796,779 downwards.
GTAAAATTTTCTATAGGAAACTGAAAAAAGGTTATAAAATCAATTTAAATAAATAGAATCAAAATAATAAATTAATGAATTCACAAAATGAAAATTATTCTTACACGAAAAAATAATTTTATGTAGTGTAGTATATATAATCCACAATCTGAGCTATTTGTTTGTTGAGGTATTTTCATATTAATAGTTTCTGTGTTGGTACTCGTAAAAAATTTCTTATTGTCAATCTTATCTTGGTATTCACAACATAAATATCGTTCCAAAGCCTTTGCTGTTCTCGGTTTTTCAATACATCCAAAAAAAGCATCCAAAATTAATATGTAAAGGCTATGAGAAACTAATTTTTCTCACTAACCAACATTTTCCTTTTGTCGTCCTGCTTCCTGAGCCCAATTGCCTTCTCCTCCTCCTGCCTGGTTTCGTCGCCAAGCCGAGTTCCTTACCTGAGCTTCCTCAGTACCATTCCTGAATATAATACATTTAGATTTAAGGGTCCTCGTGAGCATAGATATAGGTATAGAAAAATAGTCATAGCTTGGCTCCCAACTTTTGAATCAACCGCTGCACCGACAATGCGGAAAAAATTACATGGCATCATTTGATATACTATTTTCAGGAAGAAGCGAGCTTATATGCCTTCGTGTGCTCAATAAATTACAAAATAATTATTTAGTTTGTCACCGTTTCGGGGTTAGCAAAAAAGAACAAAAGAAATGTGTTGTTGTTTATACGCTTCGTCTCGCAGTTTTCGAAACGACGTATTTAAATAATTATTTTTAGTTATTGAGCTTATGGAGGCTTATAAGCTCGCTTTCGCGTGAAAAGGGTATATCAAATAATACCGTCTAATTTTTTCAGCATTGTATGTGCAGTGGTTGCTTCAAAAGTTGGGAGCGAATCTATGCTAATTTTTCTCGTTACTATATATATATATATATATATATATATATATATATATATATATATATATATATATATATATATATATATATATACAAATTCTACATATATCTATGCTCCCGTAGAACCTTAAGGGATCATTCTGGTTTATTACTTTCAAAAAATTGAATTTTTTTTTGTGCATTTTTCGAAAGTAGATGTGTGTAGAAGTATTCTTCAGGTGAAGATTTTCAAATATTTGGCTGTATGTACCTTGTACGAGAAGTTTTTGCTTCGCTTTTGAGCGATCAGTAGCAGTCTCGGCTTTGACTTTGAATGAGTAACAGCACGTGTTTGATATTTTACTATGGATCAAAAATCGTCTAAATTCAGTAACAAACGTCCCGGCAAACCCGGTAAAAAGCGTAAATTTCAAGGCAATAGACATACTGACGCAGTTGATTCGCAGTCAACCAGCAAATCAGCTGAAAAATTGAGAAAAACTGAAGACGCGACTTTCGATGTGCCTGTCGAGCAAATAGCTGGTTACTGTATTATACATTATTTTCTTGCGTTTTCCATGCTGTCAAGTTATTTGAAGTGTAAAGTTTGTGACGGAAACGTTTTGTTTAATAAATACAGTCAGCGAGGATTAGGTTTTAAACTGCTTATAACTTGTGGATGCGGAGAAAAATTTATTTACTCGTGCCGAATGATTGAGACGGGCTATGAAGTGAATCGTCGTTTAGTATTTGTTATGCGTTTGCTTGGAGTTGGTATTCACGGCATAAACATGTTTTGCAATCTCATGGATCTAGGCAAAGGTTTAAGTACATCTGCTTATTATGGAATTGTTGATACCATCTTGATTGCTGTCGAGGCAGTTTTCAACCTAGTGCAGCTCAGAGCTCTCGCTGAAGAAAAACTTGAAAATAAAAAGAGAGGAGAACCAGAAGATATTTTGAGTGTTTCCGGTTATGGCTCTTGGTCGAAAAGAGGTTTTTCTTCATTGATCGGAATAGTTTCTCTCATATTCAAGTACTCTGGAAAAGTTATAGACATTGCAGTAAGATCTAGCTACTGTAACGGTTGTGAAAAATGGAAAGGGAGAGAGCATGAAGTGGAGTATTTGGCTTGGTATGAAAAACATCGAGAAAACTGCAATGCAAACCACGAAGGTAGTGCCGGTAAGATGGAAGTTGATGGCATTGTGGAAATGTTTCTTCGATCGCTAGAAAAATTTGCCGTAAAGTACGGGTTTTACATTGGGGACGGTGACTCGAAGACGTTCAAGATGCTGCTTAGCGTTTTTCCGTATGGTGAGAATTTCACTGTAAAAAAGTTAGAGTTCGTTTTGCAGCGTGCATATCTGATGAATTATTCACAACGATTGGTTTGGCCTACTTTTCATCTAAGAAATATTTGCATTAAATAATTTTTACAATTTTATCATTTGAATATTTGAGTATTTTAGCACCGTGCATGAAAAATCAAGCATTTAAACTTCTAAATTCAAAAATTTTGATTTACCTAACGATATTCATACATTTTTTAAATAATTTTGAAATCGTAGGTCGAAATGGGATCCGTGTGATCAGTGTGTATTTAAATGAGAGAAACGCAAATAGAGGTTAGGTTCGCCGCATATTTTCATAATGTAATAAAACATTAATAAAAGCATTGTTTCCACGATGTTGCACCATAAAATAGATTCGCATACTTAAATTTAACTTTACAAATATAACTTATAAAGATTTAATAGGTATTTGACATTTTTTTTCTTGTTTTGCTATGTAATTATACCGACCCACCCTGGCGGGTCATTGTGATCAATACAACATTTCCCATATGGATTAAAAAGTACATGATTTTGTAATTTTAATGAATAATAAATGATCAAAGTAAGATAAGTATTTGAACTTGATCTTAAACACATAAACAATAACCAAATGCTAATATATTTTTTTATCTAGTAAGTTTTCCTTAAGTGATCACCACAACCCCACTCTCCCCTATATGCTGGGTTCGCTGCAACAGAAAAGAAGACACAAAGAAATCAATTCTTAAATCAATTTGTAATACGATAATATACTTCTTGATCCACTGTTTATACTGTCAAGACAAAATATTTTCCTCATAAAAGTAAGCATGCAATTATCGCTCCGTCGGTAAAATAGATATCGTCATATACAAGACATACCCACAGGGCATGGAAGGTTTCTGCAAGGTTCCTGCAAGGTTTCAGTGAAAGTTTCCAACCTTGCAGCAACCTTTTAATGAAAGGTTGCAGTAACGCTTTTTTGTCCGGGACAACTTTCCTTTCGAAAGGTTTCAGGAAATGTTTCCAAAAGTTTGTTCTGAAAATTTTTAAGTTTTCCCAAAGCTTTCAGTAATCTTTTACTGAAAGGTTTCTGCAATGTTCTTCATAGAAGTCCCACAATATTTCCTGCAAGCTTATTACCGAGTTATACAAAACCTTTCAGAAACCTTTCGCTAAAAGGTTGCTGTAACGCTTTTCTGTCCGCGATAACTTTCCTTGCAAAAGGTTTCAGGGAAGGTTTCCAAAACGTTTTTCGGAAAATTTTGAAGAACATTTCATGCAAACTTGTAGAAAAGTTTTTTGAAAGCTTTAAGTAATCTATCACTGAAAGGTTTCCGCTACGTTTCTAATAACCTTCATACAATATTTCGTGCAAGCTTATCACCGAGTTTTCTAAAAACCTTTAAAAAAACTTTCGCTAAAAGGTTACAGTAACGTTTTTATGTCCGTTAAAAATTTCCTTGCAAAAGGTTTCCAAAATATATAAACCTTTCAAAAACCTTTCACTGGATGGTTTCTGGAATGTTTTAGTAACGTTTCCGTAATATTTCCTGCAAGCTTACGTAACAGTTTTCTGAACGCTTCGATTGGAAGATTTCTGCCACGTTTTTAGTAACGTTTCCACAATATTTCCTGCAAATTTAGTGCGGAGTTCTCTTCAAGCTTACAGAACTCTTTAGTTATTTTCAGAAAAATCCCTTACAAAATATTTAATACAATATTTCGGAAATATTTGTTTGTACATATTTATGAATATGTTATTTTAGCTGCATAAAGTACCTATATTTTTGGTGGGTACATTTTTCCATACATAATAAGGTATTGTTTTGAACACGTGTTATATTTTTCAAATTTTAATGTCTGTTAACATTTGTTATATTTTTTTAATTTTGTCGATCCTGTGCAAAACCGAGGTTTGTGCACGGAGTATCGAAAAATGTTTTTCAATATTTGATAAATATTTCTAAGATATTTTAACAATGTTTTAAAATATATTTATTTTATTTTTTAATTTATATCTCGAAAAATGTGCATTAATATTTTAAACGATTTCGTAATACTTTTGAATAATTTCAGTAGTATTTCGTGTAGAAATATTTACTGATTCTTAAATTTTGAAATATTTTTCTCATATTGTAAACTCTTTTTTACTTCATTAATAGAGCTAAATTTTTGCTTCTTCCTAGAGGAAGGTTTGTAATAGTAAAATTTTGAGTTTCGCTAAAACTTTATAAAAACATATTTTGAGGTGTTTGGAGTTCGAATTATGTGTTTTTAGAAAATGTTCGTATGGATGGGTATGTGTGTGTGTGTATGTATGTATGTACGTATACCGTCATATTTCTGAAACTACGTAAAATATAGATATTTTGATTACTTTTTGCAGCTTATGAAATTCATTAGTTTAGAAGATATTAAGGTCCCAATTCTTTTTTTCTCACCATGTATACCCTGTATAACTGAAAATCATGATTCCTGTTAATCCTTATAACTCGCTAACTAAAGCTAAGACTGTTTTGAGAAAATTCATTGTGTTACGAAGTTCATAACTTGATAGGTTTATTTGTCATTTAAATTTCAATTCATTTAATTAAGTAGATCCGGAGAAAAAATCAAATACTGGAAATAATTTTTTTTTTAATGGGACGTGATAACAGAAGTAAAAACGCATAAATAAAGTTGCATTTTGCTTCCTCTTAGAGGAATCTTTGTAATAATAATTTTAGAAAATGTCCGTATGATGTATGTGTGTGTGTACAGATAATTATTCATACGAATGGAGATGAATATACATTTAGCAAACATAAATGAATAGGAAATTATAATTGTTTGAATCACAAATAGATTTCTCTTAAAAAAAGGAAAATAAATTAACAAATTGTATATTGTAATTTTATAATATAAAAATAGTAACTATGAATCATTTTTGAGGAAGCAACGTGTTATAATGCATTGGCAGCGGTTTTTTATTTATTCAATTTATATATTTTATTCAATTATAAAAATAAACATTTTCTCTTACATTTTACGTTTTATAAATAATTATTAAATACGGCACACCCGTACATGAACGTTTTAAATTCATCTTCTATTCATCTTCATCTTCTTCATCTAATCTAATTTGGAGTGGCGTAAATACTTTACGCTTCGTACTTTTACTGAAAGAAAAATTGATTAATTGGTTACTTAAACCATAGGTACTTTTTTTACAATATATTAAGAGAGACTACATTATTTCAAAGATATATGAAACCCTACGATTAATTAAGATTTTTATAATATATATTTTTATGTTTATAAAGATTTTAAATATATCCAATTAATTTAATTTATACATTAACATGCATTTTACATTGGCTTTGCAGAGCATAATTACTTGTAATACCGATCAAATCAAATATTCTAATCTTATAAGTTTGCCACTTTATCGGGTTATAATCTAGAAATCATTTCAATTTCTATATAAATTTTAGTTCACGAATCTAGTTCTACGTTATTCTGGTATATTTTTTTCTCGAAGGTTATGCAATTCTCACGGGAATTTTAAGCGAAAATCGTATGTATTTTACGTGAAATACGGATAGAATTTGCGTGACCATTTCGGATTCTACACTAAAACGTACACATATTTTACATTCAGTCACAGCAGTTACGTCAACTATTTTCTGAAGAGATTGTAATTCTGTATTTGTTAATGTGTGTGCTTTGCCGCGTCCTATTAGAATACATTCTTCGATTTTACAAATATTTTTTAGTTTAGCTTTATCCAATTTATTGCAATATGACTGGACTCTTTCAGATATTAATTGATTTTGTTGTAAAAGAGGCAATTGTTGATATATTAACATTTTAGAGACAATTTGAATAGCAATACGATAATTACATTTCTTCATTCGTAGTAATAATTTATTTTCATTTTCAAATGGAAAAGTACTTGCATTGTATAGCGGCCCCCAATTTTTAACAGTTTCAGTAAGATGATTTAATAAATACACATTGTAATGTATGTACTTCTTTCCGTATAAAAATTGAAAATTCACAATAAAATTTATTAACAATTTTCTAGCATTTTCTAACATTTTAGGTGTTATAAATTCTTCTAACAAAATATTCATAGCACAAACAAACGTAGCCAAGTTATTATAATATTTTTTTGGAAATATTTCATGCAGACAAATCAAGGAATAAAATATTAACCATGTTAGCCATTCTGACGCAGTCCAATTTGCTCTTTCCTTGATACTTCTTGAAATTTTTGCAATACAATTCGGAGACCTTATAGACAATAAACGCTAATTGATAATGTGCAATTTATTTGGAGAGCCAACATAATATTTCTCTTTAGCATTGTTTAATATAATCGTTGTATAAAGTTCCGTGACACCTAAAAGACACGCATGGATGAAGTCAACAATCATTCCATCAACTAGATCAAAATGTTTGAGATTCATTAGAGATGATGGGCCTTTAATTACAGTAATATCCTGTGAGTTACTCCTATGTGCGAAAAGCATTTTTTCTTTTATTGAATCATCAGTTCTTGGAACAGGAACTGGTAGTATCATAGGATACTTTCTTACGCCATCAACTGATACAGTTGGATGTTCACAGTATGTGCATCAGTTCCGTTAAATTTTTTCATTGACAGCATAGCACAATGAGCTACTGAATCGACGCAGCAACCAAGTGGAAATACTTTACTGATTATTTCTTCTTCATTCCAATGCCACTTAAATTCTTCTGATGATAAATGATTGGCCTGATCAACAAATGATTTTAAATATAGACTTTTTAATTGTTTACGAATGTCTAGTTCAATGAAAAAAGATGCAGCTTGTCCTGAATCCTGCTTAGCGCCACACTTGCATATAGAGTTTGGTGTTTTGTCAATACGTCTATTGCATGTAGTACATAACATATGATAAGTAACTAAATCGTTGTTAACACCCAATAACTTTTTTACCATATACTTTGTTACTGGTAGAACGTTTGAGTCATAAGCACAGTTGAGCATTTCAAAGATATCAAGTATTGTATTTCACGTCAATGCGTGTTTTCTTGCAATTTTTATAGTCATTAGAAGCAGTTCTGCAACATTAACATTTCCACAAGCACAAACAGGTTTACAAAGTTGGTCGTTGTGCTGTTTATTATGACTGGATACATCATTCACCTAATAGATAAGAAGTTTGCATAACTTATTAGTAGATTTTATAAAAATATTAAATAAAATTATAATAAATATATATACTATAATAATGTAGTTGTATAGTTACATATTCATTGGACATTGGACATAATCACATTTTATATAATATTTTAATAATAAACTTTACCTTGACAGGCTGGTCTTCAGTAGTTTTTTGAAAATCAATTGGTTCCGATATGTTCATACTATTATTAGAATTTGTGTACTTATCATAGTTTTCAACTTCGTCAGCAATTAATAACTTATGTCTCTACAATAATTATTTAAATATAAGTAAATGCAAGCTAGATCAATAAATTGAGTGTCCAAAAAATGTAAAATATTAAAATCTTACATGTACAAAATTTGGTAGATTTAATTCTACATCGTTTTAATAGTTTAATTTTACGGGAATTAATCGTAAAGCGAGGAACTGTTTTATTAGAAAACCTATTATAGTATGTTCGATATCTCATAGTGCTGAATATATATGTGAATACGACAAATTTTTTCATAAAAATCTTTTAATACAAAGGAACTTAAAGTACAATTCACTTATAAAAAATGTTAACTTACTTTGAAAATAGAATATATTAATAAATTTACTAGTTGGTCAACATAACCTTTTTTCAATAATAAGCTTTTTATATATACTTCTTTTTTCTTAATAATTTTTTATCAGACTTAGTCAGTTAAGTAGTCTTTGATTTAATCATACCAAAAACTCGACAAAAAGGATTTGAATACGTTTTTGTTGCACAAAATTATAGCACAAAAATAAACAGTATATATACATATATGTATCGTGTCAACCTCATACATGCATAGTACCTCAAACGGCTTTTCGATTGTTGAATTTTACAAAATTTCTTGGTCTATATAGTCTTGCTGTGATTAATACCATTAACGTTTTTTATATTATTATATTATACGTTTACACTATAGAGTTTACACAGTTAATGACAATTTACGATATCTTTTCAAGTCAAACAATAACGTTTGCGATGGCGCGTTCGTTTTTGGAAACATTGCGATCTGCGTGCCCGTATACCCGACGCTCGCATCGCGGGCGCGCAGTACGACCACCGCTGCCCAAGTGCTAAATGCAGCCGCAACGCCAGTCGGTGCCGCCACACGCCCAAAGAGAGAGAGAGATAGAGAGAGAGAGAGAGAGAGAGAGAGAGCGAGAGAGAGAAAGAGAGAGTGAGAGAGAAAGAGAGAGAGAGATAGATAGATAGATAGATATAATATTTATTTGTAAATATTTACAAAAAAGTTTTTACATATATAATTTACATTTTAATGTCACACGTTGTCAGTTTCTTAAAATTACATATCACGTCGTTACTTAACTAAAATTAATTGCACATATGTGAAGTCAGGTATATAAAGTATTGCACTTTGTTGTCAGTTATAAAATTTGTTTTTTCTAAATCGTACTTATTATACCTATCAGTCGCTTGAATAAAATTATATACATACATTAACAATCGTTTCCATTCATACTAATAAATACATGCATACTTTTTAAAAATTGTTTTGTCAAATTAATAATTAAATACATTCACACTTAATTAACACTAAAAATATTTAATAAATAAATAAATAAAATAATAAATAAATACGTCGAATACATAAATAAACAAGATAAATAATTAAATTAAATAAATAAATAAATAAATTTAAATAAATAAATAAATAAATTTAAATAAATAAATAAGTTAAATAAATAAATAAATAAGTTTTAATAAATAAATAAATTAAATAAATAAGTTTTAATAAATAAATAAATTAAATAAATAAGTTTTAATAAATAAATAAATTAAATAAATAAGTTTTAATAAATAAATAAATTAAATAAATAAGTTTTAATAAATAAATAAATTAAATAAATAAGTTTTAATAAATAAATAAAAAGCCTAAATATATAATCGACTCATTTTTTTCTCTAAACTTACTCCTCACCATGTAATTGTTTAAGGTGCCTGCTAAACGCCGTTTTAAATTTACAAAAAGATGGCAGGCACCTCACACTGCTCGGGAGCGAATTCCAGAGGTGCGCACCTTGAACTCTGAATGAAAAAAGGCCCTTATCGGTGCGCGACCCCGGAACCGAGAGCTCTTTCATACCACCCCTACTTGAAGTCCTGGCCTGGTTTTTTTCAAAGAGGGCAGTAAGATACGGTGGCTGCCGCATGACAACCGCTTTGTAAAGCAGCAGCCCCATAAAATACTCCCTCCTCACCTTCAATTCTAACCAGTCCAGTTTTTTCCTGTAGGCGGTGATATGCTCATCCCGCCTAACGCCACATATGTATCTCACACATGCATTCTGCAGACGTTGTAGTCGTGTCTGGAGCTCCCCTGACACATCAAGAAGAACCACCGAGCAATAATCTAAGTGAGGTAGTACCAGTGCACATGCCAGCTGCTTCCTCAGTATCTCTGTGGTGCTTGAACGGAAAAGTTTTAAGCTATACAGAGCCCTATTTACCTTTCTACTGACCGCATTCAGTTGCGGCTTCCATGTCAACCCTCCGTCCATCACCACGCCGAGGTTGGTGACTGTATCGACAAAGGGAACGTGTACGCCGGTCTGTATCTCAATGCCTTGCAAGTCGAGGCTCTGAACCTGTTTGATGTTGTGATCAGATCCAAAAATGATCGCCTTTGTCTTGCCGACATTGAGGCGCAGGCCAGCTGACGTTGCCCAGTTCGACACTGCTTGTGCTACAGCCGACATGCGACCGATACCATCACGAAGACCTTTCAGGGTCACTTGTGTGTAGGTTTGCAAGTCGTCAGCGTAAAGTATGTGTTCGACACCATCTAAGTCGAGTGCGTCTTGTAAGTCGTTTATGTACAGGCTGAAAAGCAGGGGTCCCAGGACTGAGCCCTGTGGAACGCCAAGATTGGTGGTTAGCCAACCTGAATCCCCGTTTGTGATTGTGACGACTTTCTGTCGTCTCCCCATGATATATGACTTAAGCCACAGGAGAACACTCCTGGAGAATCCCATGCGCATCAGCTTACGCAGCAGTTTAGTGTGTGAGATGGTGTCGAATGCTTTGCTAAAATCAAACATTAACAAAATAGTCAATAGTTTTTTGTTGTTGTCAATGCCTGATCTTATGTCCTCCGTCAGTTTCAGTAGTGCTGTCTGTGTACTGTGATTCTGTCGAAAACCAGTCTGCATCGGGTCCAAAGTATTATTTTCTCGTAAGAAGTTGGTTATTTGGTCGTGTACGATTTTTTCAAGGACCTTAGAAAGGAAACTCAGCAGGGCAATTGGTCGGAAATCTGACACCGTAGATGGGACAGGTTTCTTCTTCAAAGGCACCAACCGAGCTCCCCTCCAAGCTCCCGGAAAAATGCCACTGGACAGAGAGGAGTTAAAGATCTTAACAATATGATCTCCCACAAACGGAAGAGCCTCAGCCACTATACTTTGGGGAATGTCGTCTTCCCCTCTGGCTTGTGATGAGAAGTGGGCAACAGCCAGAACCACGTCCGAGAAGCTGACTTCTCGGAAAACAAAACCGTCATCACTGGCAGTGGTCAGGACGCTGTCAAGTTCTTCATCACCCTCATTTTGGGAGATCGACACCCCTGCAAAGTGGGCATTGAGCTCTTCCGGTGAGAAACCATGAAGCTCCTCTCTTGTCTTTGGCAGAAGGCCCAGAGCCTTGAGCTCTTTCCAGATATCTTTCTTATTATTAATCGCTTCAGAAATTTTATTTTGTAAAAATCTTTCCCTTGTTTCCTTCGTTCGTAATTCAGCTTCAGCTGCAAGGCCCTGATACTCCCGCCACAGTCTGTCGTCATTGGTCCTCGAATAGCGTCTTCGTACGGAGTCACGTTTTTTGTAAAGATGTATTAGCTCAGCATCAACCCATGGTGGATTTGTTTTCTTTTTCGGTATGAATTCTTTTAACGGTGCAATTTTATCTATCACAGCCATGAGGTTGACACTGAGGCACTCTAATTGACTGTCAACACTCGCCGCGGGACCATCGATCCGCGACCAATCACAGTCAGCTAGGCGAGACAGGAGGTCGTCTTGCTGGATCGACTTAAAATCCCTGTAGCTGAATGATTCAACCACAGGGGATGCAGCAGTTTCGACCCCAATCTCGACCTCTATGATGTTATGATGACTGGGAAAAGGCGCCGGCCGATTGTCCCTGCTCAGTACAACGTCATTATTATCTGTCAAGATCACATCAATCCACGTGTGAGAATCCGTGAGATGATGAGTCGCACCATGATCAATTATTTGAAGGTTAAGATCATCAGCCAACCGTCTAACAAATTTCGCATCGGCTGACGTTCCGAGTAGGTTCGCATTCAGATCTCCCATAATAATTTTGTGACTAAAGTCTTGAGTATGTATCGTCAGTTTGTCTATTAAGTCCGAGCCCTGTAAAAACGGTACGTGTGGTGGTCTGTATATTAAAGCAACAAAGACGGGGGGAAGGCTGCCCTGCTGAACACTGCACATTAAATATTCAGGTATAAATGGTCTGCCCTCCTGTGTTGTTGGAGAACTGCTTAGTAAATTTGCCTTGAAAGTGTTATGAATGTACAGGACTAGCCCGCCTCCTAGTTTGTTGCGATCAAGTCTAAGTAGTGAGTAGTCATCGATCTGAATGAGATCACTCCCAACATCAGGGTCAAGGTGCGACTCAGCAACCCCAAAGAGATGGTAGGTAGGACGAGCTGAAAGGTGTTGTTTAATCATGCCAATGTGCCCCTTCAGTGAGGTAACATTGACAAAACCTGCCCTCAGTCCCTTACAGTGAACCCCCCCAGCAGTGTCTGCGGATAGTCAATTTTTTGCAGCAGTTGACGGAATTACATTATTATCAATTTCGATTTCATTATCAACAGTTTTTTTTTCAGTATTTACAGTTTGAGATGGTTGATTAATGGCATATGATGCCACAATTGTCTGTAAATCAGCCGCAGATGAAAATTCATGAGAGACATCGCCATCGCGCCTCTTCACCAGGAAACGGCCCCCTCTATGCCAAACATATTTAAAATTAAGTCTCATCGCAAGGGCCTTGAGACTTCTATATTTAATAAAACATTCTTTTGTTAACAATTCATTTATAAAAATTTTCCCATTTATAATCCCATCCCTTGTGTCCTGGTCAAGAGCTGCAATGTCGACATCTCTAGCATGAAAGCCAGTGATAAGCTTTTTGGCTCGCATTATTCTCTCGCCTAACGCACTGCTGGAAAGGGTAACAACCCATGGTGACCTTCTACGTTCGCTGTTTGTATCTGCTAATGCCGCAGCTGTCGATTCTTCTGACCGAAGCAGGCGTGTGCCTATTATATCAATTTTTTGTGTTGATGGAAGGACACGGCACAGTATCGCATGTGCGACGTCAACACGCTTAGAGACATCACCGTCGAAAATGTTTGAAATAATGAGCTCCGTATTACCGCTTTTAATGTTTTTACTGTGCATTGTCCCCCCATCAATCGTTTGCACCCGCGTGCTTCGTGCAGGTGATGCCGCAGCGTTAGCATTGTCGTTATTATAATTGTTCAAACGCCTAGACATTTTATTTCTACTATTTACAATCTGGATAAACCCGTCATTATTGCTTTCACAATTGTCAATTGTTTCGCTTATATCACTATAATTGTCAAGTAAGGTACTATTCGTAGCAGACGCATTATTATTAGCAGTATTACATTTTTTTGTACTTATAAGAGAAACGGTATTGTTTTGTGTACTGGGTAGTACTGCGATTTTTTGGAATTCTATTTTATTTAGTATGAGTTTGTTATCTTTTTGGATGTTCTCAACATTTCTTTCAATTTTCTCAATAGTAGTAGTATATACAGAGGTAAAATCTTCTTTTGTTATTATTTTTTCTATTTTTGTTATTATTTCCTTGTTGTCAAGTTCAACTCTATTGATTTTGTTTGTTAAATTTAGGAAATCGTTTTCAAAAGTGTTTAATACAAGATTATCAATTTTAGTCTGTGACTCGAGATTTGTCTGCTCTAGATTATCGATTTTATCAATTAACATATTGTAATGTACCTCTGTATTGGTCAATAAAGTGTTCGTTTCTACGTTATTATCATGTAATTTTTTATTTTTAATTTTTAGGTTATCTATTTCTTGATAAAGCACTTGCTTCTCCTTTTTCATCTCCTCCAGCTGGGAGTGTTGTTTCGACAGTTTTTCCTCAATTTTTTGCAGCTTAGAGTCAATTGAAAGTGCTAAAGTATGTATTGCTGGTAACGTATTTAGCCTATTTACAATTGCCTCCAATCTGCCTTCAATAGAGGTGCAATGTCTAGCAAGTGCATTATCAATGTTTCTTGAAGTAGAATTCGCGTACTCCACTAGGCAGGAGACCGTTGTTCCCTTTTTTAACGCGGTACTATCTAGCATACGGATGACTGACGCATTTATATCATTAATACTGCTGTTATTTTTGGAGAAGGAGGACTGTGAAGTATTATTAGCTCGGTCCGCATTCTTGGCCGTGACGTCACTCGGGGATTCCCCACTGTGCTCTGCTCCTATACTGGAAATGGGCGGGCCTAGTGACGTCACAGGAGACTGTGAGGCCAACCGGAGTAGGCTGCTGGTGGGGGCGGGGCTTAGCCCCTGCAACGGAGAGAGTGAGGAGTTGGTGGGCGCGGCCTTGCTCGCCTGATTGGTGCGAGCAGCTGTTGCAGGCCTTTTATTGGCCGGAGTGGACGCGGCTAGTTCCTTCTCTTTCCCACTCATATTTTTGCTGGCGTTCGTCGCGCGCGCGACTGCCGACTCGAACATCGACCTCTTCGAGTCGATACATGCCTGGCACGCTACCGCTTTAGTATGTAGCTGCAATGCGTTCCTTTGTACGCGGGTAAGCACTGCAAGAGGCTTGCACGCCGGATGGTAAGTAATATCGCATATGCAGCACTTACGTAGCGAGTTGCTGCTCCTAGGAACCTCCCCGCAGATGGCGCAGTTGTCGACCATGGTGTTAGTGGCGACAAAGATGAGTCGTGGAAGGTACTGATGGTGTGTCTAGGATGCAGCAGGTGTCGCCTCGGTGGTCACGTAGTTGTAGTTCGAGTCGGCAGATGGCGCCTTGATAGTATGGCGCTGCGTGCTGTGTGTCCAGAATGAAGTGGTACCTCTGGATTATGCTTCGTGCTTGGCTCCCGCCACTCTGCCGTATTCACCTCTCTTAACCTCAAAAAACACCTGGCCGGGTGTTGTTGCTTGGATGTTGAAAACTGTGCCGATGGACCAGTGGAAGCTGTGATTTATTATCACAGCTATGGTTGGAATGTTCCACTGTGCAGGCACCACAACAGACCGGCTCACAGGCGCAGGAGGCAGCAGAGTGCGGTGTAAAAGCAGGAGCCAAAACACGAGCAGGTGCACCTAGCAGACGCGCGACACTCGAGCGAGAGAGTGAGAGAGAGAGAGAGAGATTCTTTTATCCAATTATTATAGTAACAAATTTTTGATAATAATTATTAAACCCCCTCATACACATTCAATTTACTGCACACAGAAATATCCATCAATTAATTAAATTAATGAAATTTACACATGCGAATTTGCAAAATTTTTGTATTTGCTTACGATATAAAAATATTTTCTTAATAATTCTATTATGTCTAATCATACCAAACTGTGTAAAACTATGTCGCCCTATGCCACAATATGTACCGTACTGTAGTAGATAGGCTGTATGCATACTGGTTCATGCGGGTTCTGTATAACACCCTGCCCTGCCAAAGTGATTCAGTATTCATCGTGTGTATAAGCCCTATTCCTGTTTGTCCCCTTCTCCAATTTTTGAGCATTCGTATTGTATGTTTTAAGCCCCTCCAATGGATTTACCCCCTCTCAAAGTGATACAGAATCTGCAGTGTGTATAAGGCCTATGCCTGGTCCCTTCTCCAATTTTTCCCGGATTCGTATTGTGTGTGATTTAAGCCCCGCCTCTGAACTGTCCCCTCTTAAAGTGATGTAGAATTCGTATCTGATTTTTTCTATCCCCACTCTGTAGGCCCGAATACGTAAGCGTTTTACTCCCACCCGAAAAGAGGGAAAAGAGCAGCCACTTTGCTCCTCTTTTCGAAGAAACAGATGGCATGCGTAGGAAATGGAAAGTAGCCGAAAATGAATGAAAAGAAAGGGTCAGCCTTTCTTTCCTCTGCTTTTAAAAATAGATAGAACGTTGCTCACTGACTTTGCTAGCAATAAACATTTTCATCGCAGGTATGCGCTGTAGATGCGCGCAGATAGCAGGAAGATTGCATCAGTAAACGGCCTTCGAGAACTTACTGTGCGCAGGCATTCGGAAATTTATTTTTCTTCAGGCTGATACGCTGCTATTTTTTTCCGCTAGAAACGAATTTATTACAGTAAGGCATGGCGTAAGTTTGAAGGTCCTCGCGCAGGTAGTAGTAAATTACTTTCCAGCAATAAATAACTTTTTGAGAAAGGCATACTGCGCGCATACATTCGAAAAGGATATTTTCGAGCCAAAACACTGTCAGTTTTTCTCCGCAATACACGCTATACTACGGTAAGGCATAGCGCGTGTTGAAGGTCCTTGTGCAGGTAGTAGTAAATTGTCCCCAACAATACACGACCCTTAGTGAAAGGCTTACTACGCGCACGCTTGCTTTTTTTAGGCCTATACGCTGCCAGTTTTTCGGCGAGAAACGATTTATTACAGCAAGGCTTGGTACACGTTGAAAGACTTCGCGCAGGTGGCACTTTTCCCATCAATTTTGACGCCAGCTTCTAGAGATACACTTTCTCGATGTGTAGGCGTGGATGTGACCGACAGGGAGGTAGTTCTTAAAAAAAAATTCTGGAAGGAAAATTTCTGCAAGGCAGGCGTTTTTCAAATTAAGGGAGGAGAATTTTTAACCAATCGCAGAATTTCTTGAAAAAGTGAAAGACGGGGTAAGCTCTTCTGACGATATAAATTCTAGGGCACAAACTAGGGTCAGTAAGTAAATTTTCAAATTTCAAAAAATATATCAACTTGAAATTTGAAAGAAAAATTCGAGATGGCTTCAAACAGCAAGACAAATTTGCAAATGATGCGGGATCGTATCCGGTGGCTCATTTCTAACGGGCCAACATTGCTCATGATCCTTGACCATGTGTCATGGGCAATGGATGCGATACATTCATGTAAGTAACATTTTATAGAATTTTAATAATAATAATTAAAATAATATTATGTTAAATGTTTATTTATTTTTCAGTACCACCACTACCCCCTGTTGCTGCTATGCAACAGTTGTACGAGGGAATAATACCTCAAGAGAGCGCACCGGCTGCTCGCTCGCCGAGATCCAGCTCGAGTTCCAGTTCGAGTTCCAGCTCGAGCTCTAGTTCCAGCTCTAGCTCGAGCTCAAGGGGCAGCTTAAAGGCGGCGAAAGGAAAAGTATACACGATGTTGGTCGTATACCAAAAATTTCATCGTCGAGCAGCAGCAGCGGCAACAGCAACAACGAGCGAAAGAGGAAAGCTGAAGGTAACTATTTTTTTATTCATTTTTTTATGTTAAAATTAAATAATAAATAATAATCTAATAATTTGTTTTTTTTCTTTTCTTTTATAGATGAAGCTGAAAACCAGCCGAGGCCGAAAACGTCTTCCACGCCACCCCATTTGCATACGATGAAGTCACCTTCCAGGTCGACAAAGATTGGTAAGAAATACAAAAATTTAAAATTTCATTATATTTTAATATTTATATTATATTATATTTTAAAACTTTTTTTTGCAATTTTTATTTTTTCAGATCAAGTGAAGGACGACAAAGCTACGCTTCAAAGTAAGCAAGCGAAACGAGATTGGCTGCGAATGCACAGCCGAGTGCAGGATAAAACTCAACCGAAGATAGCAGCAACAGTAGCACCACCACCACCATCACTACCATCACCTCCACCACCACCACCACCGCGACCATCAATAGTAAAACCTCGCATCGTAGAAGATGTGACATTCATCGATTAGTTATTATGTAATAATATATATATATATATATATATATATATATATATATATATATATATATATATATATATATATATATGTAAAAAATATTTATTTTATTATATATTAATTTTAATGTAATAAGTGTTTTTTGAATATAATGAAAAAATATTTTTTCAACTTGTTTTCATTTATTCCCCTTGTCATTTCCTCCATTTTCCTTCGTTTTCCTTATAAGTAAGTAAATTTCAAAGCAATGTAAATCTTATAAGTAAGTAAATTTCAAAGCAATGTAAATCTTTATAAATACAACAAATGTTCTTTTTTTCTTTTTTTAAATGAAATACGGCTGATATATATAATGAAAAACCGTATAAGAAAAAATAGTCTAAGAAAAATAGTGTTTTGCACATTGATATTGTCTATATGATGAACAATGCTTTATTCTAATTAATGTAAAATATCCGCAGTAATACCCACATGTACCCTATGTTTGCTATAGATTTTATCTATTATATTTTAATTTTATATATGTGAAAGAATAATATCGTACAATGATTTTTCTTTTAATTTTTTTTTATTCAATCATCAAGCTTCTCTTTTTTTACAGAATATTTAATAAAAATTTATTTCCAATATACACACGAGTATGTATTCCTTTTAGAAATGATATCTACTTCATCTTGGCCAAATTTAGCATCCAAATAATCCAGTAGCCATGCTCGTATTGAGATAACATTATGTACAGCGCATATAGGGTTCCTTCTAATGCAGAGAATGTGATTAAAATATACGTAATGCTTATCGCTCGATATCGTTTCTAGTGATGGACATCCAAAGTTTTCAACGTTTGAAATTAATCTGTAAATAAAAATAAAAACGTAAGAAATACGAGCATAGAAAAGTAAAAGGAAAAGTATGAAAAAGTATGAAAAAGTATAAAAAAGTAATGAAAAAGTATGAAAAAGTATGAAAAAAGTATGAAAAAGTATGATAAAAGTATGAAAAAGTATTAAAAGGTATTAAAAGTTTGTGTATAAATATGAAAAAATATTCGTCATTCAAGGGCAGTTCTTACATTCCTCTCCCAAAGTTTATAGAAAACAAAAAAGCATGTGTTAATGTTCATAACAATGACTATCAGTGTTTCAAATATGCTATTCTGTAAGCATTATATCCCAGCAAATATAATTCCAACAGAGTTAATCAATATCGTGTACACGAGAACGAGTTGATCTTTAGTGATATACAGTTCCCAGTAAAACTGAAAGATATTTCAAAATTCGAAAAATTGAATAATATTTCAGTAAATGTATACATGTTCAGAAAGTATGGTTAAAAATTTGAAGTATCGCCTTGTCACGTTACGTCAGAAAATAAGGCTGATCAAGAAAATCAAGCAGAAGAGGAAAATCAACATGTGAATCTACCAGAAGAGGAAGATCAATATGTAAATCTACCAGAAAATAATAATCAACCAGAAAAGAAGGGTAGACTTGTAAATCTACTTATCATTCAAGATTTTTACATTGATGAGCATAAAGAAAATAATTTTGCTGATTGTGATGAAAGCATGCCTAAATACCATTACGTTTGGATCAAAAGCATGTGTCGTCTTCTGGGTTCTCAACTGTCTAAAACTAATAGAAAATCATACCACTGTGAAAGGTGTTCACAAATTTTCTATAATGAAAAAAGATTGGAAATTCATGAAAATCATTGTAAAAATATGAATAATTGCCGTATCAATCTGCCAGACTCAAAGAACAACATTCTCAAATTCGAAGATTACAAAAAGAGAGAAAAAGTTCCTTTCGTTATTTATGCTGATGTTGAAATTTTATTGAAGCATACAGCATAGGTTACTACACAAAATGCAGCTTTGATGACAGATTATCTCTCTATAAATCTTACAGACAAAAATTTGGAGATCAAGAGACACCTGCAGAATGGTTTGTTCGAGAACTAAAATCAATAAGTGAGAAGATAGATCATCTCTACAAGAATCCTAAACCAATGAAACTCACAGCTCTAGAAAGAATTATCTTTCCAGAGGTCAACCGTTTGTCATATATGTCGAAAATCAATCCGTGATGAAGAACTTGCAGTGCGAGATCATTGTCATTTTACAGGACGGTATGTTATTAGTTTAGTTATATTTAAAATTAATTTTTGGTGATTCCCAAAAAAAAATGAATTTTTTTTTCTCTTCAGTTTCAGAGGTGCAGCTCACAATTCATGTAATTTGAATTATAAGAACTTAATATTCATTCCCGTTGTTTTTCATAACCTTAATTATGATACTCACTTCATTTTGAATGAGATCGCTACTTCTACATTGATGAAAGGACGAGTTAGTCTAATACAAAATAATAAGGAGAAATATATTTCGTTCACGAAATACATAGATGACTGCGACATCAGCTTTAAATTCATAGATTCTTGGCGTTTTCTACCATCATCATTGGAAAAGCTCGCATCATATCTACAAAACGTGCCTATAGCGGTGAAAGAGTTTCGATCAGATAGATTCACAGATGAAATGATAGATCTTCTCAGACGGAAAGGTATATTTCCATATGATTATGTAGACGCATTTGATAAGCTATCGTCTACAAAATTGCCAGAAAAGAATGAGTTTTATAATAAACTAACAGATTCCCATATTGCTGAAGAAGACTACAAGCATGCTGTTCGAGTCTGGGATAAGTTCAATATAAAAACATTGGGAGAGTATTCAGATCTTTACTTAAAAACAGATGTTCTACTATTGGCTGACGTTTTCGAAAGTTTTCGAGAGACATCTCTTAAAGCTTATGATTTATGTCCTGCTCACTTTTACACGACGTCAGGGTTAACATTTTCAGCAGCTCTTAAAATGACAAAGGTAGAATTAGAGCTTCTTACAGATATTGACATGCAAATGTTTATTGAAGCAGGCATTCGGGGAGGAATAAGCCAGTGTTGTAATCGATATGCTAAGGCAAACAATCCATACATGGGTTCTTCATACGATGAGAAACAGAAAACGAAGACATTCTTATATTTTGATATAAATAATCTGTATGGGTGGGCGATGGTACAGCATTTACCGATTGGAAAATTCAAATGGATTGACTTTGAGGCGAATCCAAGCTTCTTCAATACACCACCAGATTCAGATATAGGTTACATTGCTGAAGTAGACTTGGAGTATCCTGAGGAAATACATGATGAACATCGAGACTTCCCTTTCTGCGCAGAGCACCGTGCACCACCTGACTCAAAGCAGAACAAACTTCTCACTACTCTGAACGATAAGAAAAAGTATGTGATTCATTATCGAACACTTAAACAGGCGCTGGATAATGAACTTCGTTTGAAAAAGGTGCATAGAATTCTGAGTTTCAAGCAGAAGGCCTGGCTTAAACCTTATGTCGAATTAAATACTGAGAAGAGAAAGCAAGCGAAGAATGAGTTTGAAAAACTCTTCTATAAATTATTAATTAACGCTGTCTATGGAAAGTGTATCGAGCGAGAGCGGTCTCGTGTTGATGTACGATTAGTAAATAAATTCACAGGCAGATATGGGGCAGAAGCAAAAGCACGCATAGCTCAACCACATTTTCACAGCTGTGCAATCTTTGATGAAAATTTAGTTGCTATTCAGCTAAAGAGAACAAGTATCACAAAAAATATATCATAAAACCGATATACGTTGGTCTTTGTATCCTTGATTTGTCCAAGACATTACTTTATGATTTCCATTACTCGTATATGAAACAGCGAGTAGGAGAAAAATGTAAACTTCTTTATACAGATACTGATAGTTTGATATATGAAGTTGAGGACATTGATATGTATAAAATAATGAAAGAAGACATTTACAGGTTTGATACTTCTGATTATGATGAGAATAATCAGTTTAACATTCCACGTGTCAATAAAAAAGTCCCAGGATTAATGAAAGACGAATGCTGTGGCAAGATCATAATGGAATTTATAGGTTTACGAAGCAAAATGTACAGTATTTTAGTTGATGGAGGAGAGACAGTGAAAAAATCCAAAGGTATAAAATCCAGCATTGTGAAGAAGACAATAACTTTCGAGGATTATAGAAGATGTCTTCAGGATCTTCTTATTGTAAAACGTGATCAGTGCAACATTCGTTCAAAATTGCACATAGTGCATACTGAAAGACAGAATAAAATTGCTCTTAGTCCTCACGATGATAAGAGATTCTTATTGCCTAAGAGTACAGACACTTTACCTTGGGGTCATTTTCGAATCATGGATGAGCAGATGGCGCAAGCTGCACTTCGAATAGAGAAGGATGCTGAAAAACAAGAAATATTGGTAGGGATGGAAGTGGAGAGGGGGTATGAAGTATCCAATGAAAGTGGGGCAACGCGAGTGGGGATGGATGATGCAGAAGATGAAAGAGAGGGGGAAATACGAGGTGGGGGTGATGCAGCCAATGAAAATGGTGAAAGGCGAGAGGGGATGACACTTTATGACAATAAAGGTGAACAAATCAGAATTGAATATGATGTGTTAGAGGAGTTTATGCATGACTGGGATCCATCAATGGAGGGGATACGCTCTGAGGGAGGAAAGAGAAGGGATATATTACAGGAGGCAATGGAAGGGACAGAAATTGTGGTGGGGAATGGACTATATCAACAGACAGACCACGACGAGGAGCACATTCGAGCAATCGAAGAGTTCGAGAATTATCATCCTTGCAGGAAGAAACCAAGACTCAACTAAATTTCTAAGTAAGTTCACAGTTAATTCTCCCAAATTTTCTTTTTTTTTTTGCTCTAACAAATCTTTTCTCTATTAGAAGTTCTTATTTTTTTACTTTTTCCAGAATGGATCTATCTACACTTAATAAGATTGCTGAACGCGACTTCTTGCCGAGGAAGAAAGTAACAGACTTGGAAAAAGATCATCAGTACATGGTGACAGCACTTAAGGAGGTGAAGACGAGATTCGGTACGAAGGTCGTAGCCGAACTCGACGAAAGTTTTCAAATCTTTTTACCAGAGAAGATTTCATCAGCCATCCTAAGAGATCAAGAGTTTTTTGACAGACTCTCCAATACTGCAAATAAAATGAATTTATTTGTGACATATCAGATTGGATCTTCCTTTAAGTTTGAAAGAAATACGCAGCTTGCTTTGATTATAATACTTATTTTATTCAGATTTAAACTTGTACATAATAATACATAAATAAATACAATAACATAATATGATTGCTTTCTTATTTACTTGTACCTACATTATTGCGTTTACATTAATATTTTTGGTTAAATCTTGGCTAAATCAAATAATTTTTTTTTATCTATCCAACTATTATGCTCATTATTAAAGCCTAACCATTTAACATATGCACGATTTCCACTTTTCTTTAAAACTTTTTCTACTAGATAAATTTCTGGATACATAATTTTCTGAATTTCCGTTTCATAAAATCCGCCAGAGATGGGTTTATCATAATAATCTTTGACATGATAAGTTACCGGATTGGTCTTTAAAACTCGTGATATTGTGAAAATTTCAGTAGACGAATTTGGTGTATAACCTTTTTCAAAAACATGTTTTATCTTACTTATCCGCACTTTATCTCCTACTTTAAATTTCGGTTTTGTCACAGGTAACTTTTCATTTGGAAAATGCTTCTTGACCTCTCTTTCATTTGCCTGCGTAACATTTTTAGGTTCAATTCTTATTGTCCGATGTTTTCTTGAATTGTAAGCTTTCACCAACTCAGGCAGGATATCCCACCATTTATAGCTCACTTGTTTGCTGAACTCTATCCACATTGCATTTTTTAACGTTCTATTAAAACGCACACATATTCTTGCATGAAGATTACTATGTGAAGAGTATAGGTTTATCTTGTACTTCTTCATGAGTTTTTGAAAGTTTGAATTGTAAAATTCTTTTCCCTGGTCAGTTTGTAGATTTGTCGGTACGCGTTCTTGTTTCAGTATTGACTCCATAGCTAGAGTAACATCATTACCACTCTTTCACTTGATTGGTATGGCCCATGCATACTTTGAAAATGAAGTAAGTAGCGAACACCTTTGTTTTCGTTGGTGTATGGAATCATTTCTACAAGATCTGCTTGCCAAGTCTCATCTATTCCACGTATATTATATTTTCTTCGCTTGTAGATACGGCGAGCTGGTTTGTGCAACTCTTAAGCTATTTTTTATCGCTCCATTTTTTTTCGATAATATGTTTAAGGTTTAAGAAAAATTTGTGATTATAAAACTTTTATTGAGTCAGAATTTTTTTTTTCAAAGCATTCTTTCAATTTTGTCTCAAGATTATCTAATCGAATTTTAAGATGGAAAAGAACATTATTGATTGTATTTAATTCAGTGTTTATGGGAATCTCTAAGTCAACTATCGTTACAGCCATTATGTTAGTTAGATTTCTAACTTCTTTACTTATAGTTGTCAGAAGCCCTTCCAAGGTGACTGCATCATTAGGCTGACTTGGATAAGCAAGGTTACATAACCTTTTATTTTGTAAATCAAAATTACCATCTAATATAAGATTATAACCAATGCCTGGTGGACCGCGACTCACTTCTTGCGGGCTCTCAAGTTTTCTTCCGA
Organism: Gastracanthus pulcherrimus; assembly: GCA_949152435.1. Classification (NCBI taxonomy): domain Eukaryota; kingdom Metazoa; phylum Arthropoda; class Insecta; order Hymenoptera; family Pteromalidae; genus Gastracanthus; species Gastracanthus pulcherrimus. The sequence continues at coordinate 62,772,780 of OX424573.1, read as the reverse complement.
ACACGTCGAGACTCATGATGCTACTGATCTTATAAGAAAAGATGCATTTCAATATATATATGTCCAGCTTCACGTAGTTCCTCAATAATCGATTGTATTTCATTCTCGTGATTATTATTTCCTGCAGATCGTTCCGCAACGAATAATCGCAGTCGCTCGATAAGCTCTTTTGGATCATCCCAGTAGACTAGATCTATAGAAGAATTTTTCTTTGCTATTTTATATTTAGGTATGAGGCCTCTTCCGGTGGTGGATTTATTTTTACGATCGCTGCGGAACATGGGTCCTATGATATTCATATATTTTCTACTCTTCGAAGTGCGTATACTCTCATCTTTACTGTATCTTTTCCGATGAGCATTTGATGTTTCCAGGATACTGCGATAATTTTTTCGATCTGTTGAATTTTAAGATTGTCATCTGGTTGTTTCTTGAAGCGTAATTCCATTAGACCCCCACTTTTAGGATAACTTTTATCTCTCACTTTTACCATTTTATCATGAAATTGAATTTCTGAATCGCCAATCATATACACTCCATTGACGTTCCGTACTCCCTATATGTTATCGATTTTGCTGCGGCTTTCATTTAACAATGATAAAAAGTCACTTGATTCATTTCCTTCAAGCGCAGATTTGAATGTTGAATTCATCATTGTGCCATCCATCGAAGAAAAATCTGCCTCATCATCATCATCATCATATGCGGAACCCGACTCATTTATATCGCTTACTATATAAATTGATCGATCGAATCTCAATTTCTTCCTCGGTTTCCTGTTGCTGTCTATATTCAAAATGTGATTAGAAGGTGGCAAGCTTTCGACTTTCGAATCGACGAGCTTCTCGAGTGGTGTAATGACAGGTTTCAATGTATCACCAATAACCTTTTCAAAATCTTCTCTCTCCTTTTTCAATAAAGAGTATTTTTGTTTAATAGCCTCACGACCTCGCAAGAGCTCGCTGAGAATATTCTTTTATTTCTTGAAGTCTGACATGCTAACGAGATGCTGTCTACAATTGAACTGTAAGTTTCGGATTCATAACTTCTTTTTTATTGCAAAACAGTCAAATCCTTTTCTGTATCTACCATCATCCATCACTCTATCTTTATCGATAACAACAAATCCATACTTATCATTCTTCCAGCATTCAAAACAAAGATTTCGAAATTCATTGAAAGTTAAATCAGTATTGACATAATCTTCATAGATATGTTTTAGATTAACATCGTCTTGACGATAAATTACTCACATATTAATATTGTCCCTTACGAGGTGTTTCGGTATATGAGCGTACGACTGACATAGATACAAGCTGTCTACACTTTTATGTCTTCCCATACAGAAAAATGCTCTGACGTTGTCCTGCTTCTCACAAGCCACATCATCAAAAATCATAATTGAATTTGGTCGGGCTTCATCTGGAGATACTACAGATTCATGCTCACTAAAAGGTAGATATGATACACCTTTTATTGGTTCCAAAACTTTTTCGAGAAATTGATACTTTGGCTGATTCAAGGATTTAGAGTATACATACAAATTTTCAAATCTAAGACCATTGGGATGTGTAATTAGAGCCAATAAACTATTTGTTTTTCCACAGTTAGATGGCCCGCAAAATACTGCTCGTATAGTATCAGGTAGTAATTCTCCATGACGCTTCCTTCTCTTCTGTTTTCCGAAATCAAAGTTTGTGACGGGGAGTTTGACGTTCTGCTCGCTAAAATCCATGTTCACGTGTCAAAGTCTAGTTTGATAGTGAACTGTGGAAATATAAACGTATGTTTTATATTTTGATCTTTAGTTATAAAATAACACTAGAAGAGAGATGATCGTACATAAATCTCGGAAACAACCAAAAGGTTATGGATTGCTTAATAAAGTGATCAATAACTTGCCGATTGAAATGCATCTTCCTGGAAATCAATACTGTGGTCCCGGAACTAAATTAAAAAAACGATTGAAAAGAGGTGATCCTGGAGTTAATCCGCTTGATCAGGCATGCAAAGATCATGACATAGTGTACTCTGATAAAAATGGAAATCGTACAGCAGCTGACATGAAGCTCGCTAATAAAGCTTGGCAACGTATTAAAGCTAAGGATGCCAGTCTTGGTGAAAAAGCATATGCTTTTGCTGTTACAAATGCTATGAAATTAAAAGAAATAACTGGAATAGGTCTAAAATTTAGTAAGTTAGTGACGGCTGCTAAAAAATCAATGTCACCAAGTAAATGTTCCCGCAAGGTTATTCAATCCGCCTTGAAAGGTGCACGTCAAGCTGTTAAGAAAGTTGGTGGTAAGAGGAAAGTTATCATTCCACGTGTTCTTCCAATTCCATCAAAAATTGGTGGAGTTCTTCCGTGTCTGATACCGCTGTTCGCAGGACTAAGTGCGACCGGTGCTCTGGCAGGGGGAGCTGCAGGAATAGCTAAAGCAGTAAATGATGCTAAAGCTGCACAGAAAAACCATGAAGAAAGTAAGAGACATAATAAGGCAATGGAAGCTATTGCTTTAGGCGAAGGTCTCTATCTTAAACCATATAAAACTGGAATGGGATTATTTCTGAAAACTCATGTTGGTCATGGTCAAGTTACTAAAAAAAAAAAACTTCGATTTAAATTTGCCAAATCGTCCACTGACTGACTATAATCTTCTAAAATATGCTCGTATGTTGCAAATTCCACATTTCCGATGTGTTTTTATGAGAAATAATCTGCCTTCCGATGGTCCATGGAGTAATGAATCTGCTATTGTTAACTTGGATGACATGAAAAATAAAGGCACTCACTGGGTGTGTTATCGAAAACATGGTTCCAAAGTAATTTACTTTGACAGTTTTGGTGATCTGAAACCTCCCATAGAGCTCATGTTATATTTCAACGTTCAAGAAGTAAAATATAACTATAAAAGATATAAAAATTTTGACTCATTCATTTGTGGTCATCTTTGTCTTCAATTTTTAACCGGAAGACTATAAAAGAGAAGATTGCAAACGAATGGGAATCATTCTCTTCGAATCAGTCATGGAAGACAGTTTCACTTTGAGTCTTTCAGGAAAATCTTCTGTTCTAGAAGCACAATATTTTCCTTCAATTGAACTACCTCAGCATAAAAATTTTGTTTTGGGTTTAGTTGAACTTTTAACATTTAACTCGATTCCCAATGTGGACTATTCGAATAATAAACTTCATGTGAATGGAAATATTATCACTATCTCTACTGGCAGTTACGAGATTAATGCTATTAATAAATTTTTACAAGAAACTTTGAAATCTAAAGGAATAGTTAGATCTCACTCCTCACGATTCAATAGGTCGTCTTCTTGGCTTCACTCGTCGCATTCTCAAGGAAAAAACTCATCACAGTTCTGATTTACCGTGAAAATATTGAAAATCATCGCACTCAGAGTGGAGTGCAATATTACCACAGGTGCTTACATCAACAACAAAAAAGTTCATACAATCCATGAGTTCTTTCCCAGAGTTCCACCAGGATATAAAATCTTGGAAGTTCCATCTCATGTTATATATCTACCACTCAGTGCCAAGTGCATACATCATCTTCAAATTCAAATCGTAGATCAAGATGGAAATTTAGTGAATTTCCGTGGAGAAGAAATTACTATTAGACTCCACATCAAATCTGTATAATGGGCATCGTTTACAATTCTAGAGTGCATATAAGTCAACCAACATGTCAATCGGTCATCAGTCGACCGAAGAAACTCAAACTGTTAACACGGAAGAGCATTCAGTTCCTCAGAAGCCTAGGTCTAAAAGTTCGTGGAGAAAATTCACGTCTATAATTCTCTGCTGCTTCCAGAAAAATGGACGAAATTCTAAACATTCAATCAGGTGTCGTATTCGATGAGTCTATTGCTCATTACGAAGTTCACGCACATCAACCTTACTCGACACTAAGCTTTGATAATAGTGCTGAAATTCGTATTTCGATCCAACATCAAGATCTATGTCTCTTACCATCACGCAGTTCTATCCATGTATGTGGAAAACTGTAAAAACCAGATGGAACAGCACTAACTAAAACTAAATTCGTGAACAATGGCATTTGCCATCTGTTTGATGAAATTCGTTACGAAATTAATGCTGTGGAGATAGATAAAAGTAAAAATGTTCGTTTAAGCAGTCTCATGGAAGGATGGACATCATTCAATCCGAATCAGACTCTCATGTTAAAAAATGCAGGCTGGCTTGACGTTAGAGAAGAAAGCAAAACTTTGGTAGATGCACACGGCAACTTTGATGTTTCCATTCCTCTGAGTATGATCTTGGGCTTTGCAGAAGACTATAAAAAAATTATAGTTAATGTGAAGCATGAACTTATTCTCACAAGATCAAGAAATGACTTGAATGCAATAATTCAAGAAGGTACTGTAGCAAATAGTGTAACTACATATGAAGACTACCAGGTAAAAATAACGAAGATAGAATCTGAAAAACAAAAGATCCAGCTGCTGAATTTCATTGGCAAAGATATTCCTATCTCTATGTGCTATCGATCTTGGGAGTTATTTGGATATCCTCTACTTCCGAGCAGGAATAAACATGTCTGGACAGTGAAAACTTCAAATCAGTTAGAAAAACCTCGTTTTGTCATTCTCGGACTACAAACCAAGAAAAAAAATTTGAAAACTGAAAATGCCAGTCGATTTGACAATTGCGAGATTAGTAATGTGAGACTTTTCTTTAATTCTCACTATTATAGAAGAGACCCACAGCCACTGCTGACAAAGTCTGAATTTATCAACTTTGAACCACTCATAGTTATTGACTGTTCACGGCAAAACGAATCTATAAAGAGCGCTCCTGTCGATGTACGTCTAGAGTTTGAGTCTAAAGAAGACTTTCCAGCTAACACTTCAGCTTATTGCATGATCTTACACGATCGCATCGTTCAGTACAATCCCATCAGTGGGGATATCAAGAAGCTTGTCTAAACAGCATATTATCCGACACACTTTCGTTTCAACACTCATTCCAAGATGGAGTATGCAGTAGACGTGATTGGTTTCAAGCAAATGGGAGATGATTATGTTTTAAAAGAAATAGCTATCATTCCTCTCAATGAAAGTGGTGATCCTATCGTTCGTCTATTCAAGAAACCCTTTTCATGGAAAAGACTCTCTGACAAATTGCAAAGGGAAAACATTTGGCTGGAACATCATTATCATGGAATAGCCTGGAACACGGATGGGCTTGACTACTCACAAATTGGATCATTACTCCGTGACTCTTTACACGATGCTACTACAATTTTTGTCATGGGTGAATTTAAACAGAAATGGCTGCAACGATTCAATTTTTCTGCAGTTCATAACATTCAGCAATACGGCAATCCGTCAAAAACCTATATAGTCAAGTGCGTTACAGTATGTACAAACCATAATCCCATCTACAAGACTGCCTGCGCACTTCACACCGTCAAACTCATAAAATTATTCTATCACTCCTGTAAACATTTGCAAAGAAAATAAAGAAAAATAAAAGTAGAAAACACTATAGGCATTCTGGTTCACGTGAGAGAAAGGGAAGCTCTCCCACTCTCTCGATTTCTGATTCTGGATCATTCTGGGTGATTTAGAATCCGAACGGGTTCTGGATCACTTTGAGAGGGGAGGGGGTGATACAGAACCCGCATGAGCCAGTATGCCTATAGCCTATCTACTTACTGTGCTAATCTGTGCAAGACTGTGTAGATTCGTGCTAAGCCATGCCAATCTTAAAAAAACGGTAGACAAAGTATTTTTTTTCAAAATTTGTGACTATGCTACAAATTGCCACAATATGCGACACTATGCCAAAGTATGCCGAACTGTGCCAAACTGTGCCAAATTGTGCGAAACGTCTGAAATGGCACAGGTTTAGCGTGATTTGGCATAGTTTGGCACAGTTTGACACAATTGGGCACAGTTTGGCACAGTTTGGCACAATTTTCATTTCCACTAGGGTGCCGATAAAATTTTAGTTTAAAACTTTGCAGAATACAAGACGTGCGAATTCGCATAAGTCGTTAATTGTAATTCCTATGACAAATAATTAGTGTTCGGACTGTACAGTAAGTCGCATAATAATGATCGGTATGCGATATTTATTAAGATAGATAATGTACGTACCTTTGATTACGTTAAATCCGTGTTCTACACAAATCTAGCCTGGACGATATGCCGGTTTTGATGTCTTCGTCAATCACATTCTGATGATTCAATTTTATGGCATCTATTTTAAGAGAAATTAACTATTATTTAAATATTTTATTTGTAGTTTCAAAAAGTTGAATTGAAATTAGATTGATGATAATATTGTAATCATCAATAACGTAATTTCTGTTACTTTAGTCAGTTATACAAATTAATTATTTATTTGTAAAAATTATAATTTAAAAAATCTGTAAGTGAACCACAAGTTGAAACTACATTCTGTTACTAAATTTGTGTTGTTACGAATTTACGTTATAACTTTTAAAATGCAATATAAATACTTGATTAAAAGGGGATATCGGAGCTATAATTATTGATTCATACACAACATTTTACATTATTTAAATTCATTTTCAGCCTTTACTAATATTATCGCTGTGAACAGTTTATAATGACTTGAAGAACAGTGGATAACTTTTGGCATTGTTTAAATGAAAAATAAATAAGAACATTTAAAATACTAAAATTTTGGTAATTATATAATTCTACATAAGCGCCGACATCCCCTTATAAAATATTTATACTTCCATCAAAATAGATCTGTCCAATATTCGGTTGATAAATCAATGTATTTTACGTGAGGTATGTAAAGGGTTCAATTAAATTTAAATTGAATTATAAACAATGGAATTATAATGATATTTTATGCGGTTATATATATATATATCTCAAACCCACCAATGTACTCGACGTAAGGACCTATAGGGGGTCGGATTGCGACTTGGATCATTATCTAGTAGTGGCCAAATTAAGAGCCAGATTACTTGCCGGTCAAAATAGTAAGCGAGCGGACCAAGTAGAAATCATTGATATTCGAAAACTACGAAGTGGGGTAGAGCGAATCAAGTAACAAGTAGAAGTTAGCAACCGATTTCATGTGCTCGAGGAAACGGATGCACAGACGGGAGTAGATGACGATCCGAATAGGTTCTGGGTGGCTATCGAAAAAACTATAAAAGGGGCCGCGAACAAAGTACTGGGTAAGAATAAAAGGCCGAAGAGCAAACCATGGTTTGACGAAGAGTGCGAACTCTGGTTTGAAAGGCGCAAGAAGGCTAAATTAGATAGCGTACACAATGAAAGCGGTAGGGCCGTAGAAGAATACCATGAAATAAGAAAACAAGTGGGTGTGATTTACAGAAACAAGAAGCGCGAGTATCAGAAAAATGAAATTAGAAAAATAGAAACTAACAGTAAGGAAAATAATCCGAGCGAGATGTACAAAGGAATAAACGCTATTAGGAAGGGTCTTCAGAGTAGATCGAAATTAATGAAAGATAAGGACGGGAACCTCGTAACAATCGAAAATTAACTATTGAAATTATGGAAAGACTATTTCGATAAGTTATTAATTGTGCATGAAAACTCCGAGGAAATGGGAGACGAAATCCACACTGCTGAACTCCATATGGACGAATCGACCTACAAAGAAATAGAGGCCGCGATCAAAAAGCTAAAAAACAATAAGGCCGCAGGAAACGATTCTATACCAGCTGAACTACTTAAATATGGGGGCACCGCGCTTACATCTAAAATTTTGGATTTAGTATGTGCTATTTGGAGAAATGAAACAATACCAGAAAATTGGAAAGAATCCATCATCATACCGATCTTTAAAAAGGGAGATAAAATAGACTGCAATAACTACTGAGGAATCTCACTTTTAGGTACCTGCTACAAAGTTCTGTCAAACGTAATACAGGCCAGACTCACACCATTCGCGGAAGATATAATAGGAGATTATCAGTGTGGATTCCGGCGCAACAGGTCGACGAGCGATCAAATGTTTACCATAAGACAATTATTAGAGAAAAAGTGGGAATATTGCGAAACTATACACCAGCTATTTGTGGACTTTAAGAAAGCGTACGACTCTGTCAAACGAAGCAAAGTGTATCAAATCCTAGTGCTCCTTGGCGTACCAAAAAAACTCGTAAAATTAATTCAAATATGTCTGAACGGTAGTACTGGAAAGGTCCGAGTAGGCGGTAATGTATCCGAATCGTTCCTGATACGCGACGGTTTGACGCAAGGTGACGGGCTTTCAACGGTACTCTTTAACTTGACGCTAGAGTATGTTGTTAGAAAAATGGAGTCTAGCGAGCTAGGCGCAACACTCAACGGAACAACGCAGATTTTAGGCTATGCGGATGACTTGGATATAGTGGGAGATAATGGTGAAACGGTGGCGAGGAACGCGGAAATCCTTATAAATGCGGCTAAAGATACGGGGTTAGAAGTGAGCGAATCGAAAACGAAATATATGATCATGGAGAAACTGGGCATTCGCGAAGGAGAGGGGGATCTCAGAGTCGGAAATTTCACTTTTGAAAAAGTTAGCGAATTCAGATATTTAGGTACAACTATAAATGATCGGAACGAAATTAAAGCCGAGATTAATAAGAGACTTGATTCGGGTAATGTCTGCTTCTACGCTGTGAATAGATTACTTAAGTCAAAGCTACTGTCAAAAAATGTCAAAATAAGGATATATAGGACTATAATAATGTTGGTAATTTTTGTACGGGTGCGAAACCTGAGCGCTCACTAAAGCGGAAGAAAATCGTTTTAGCGTATTTGAAAATAAGGTACTGCGGAAAATATACGGGCCAAAGAAAAATGAGGAAACTGGGGAGTGGAGGAAACTGCACAATGACGAGCTACATAATTTGTACGCGTCACCAAATATTAACAGAATAATAAAATCACGGAGACTAAGATGGGCAGGGCACGTGGCAAGAATGGGCGATGATCGTACGGCAACTCGCATAATGAAAGGAAAACCGAAAGCAACGCGATCTCTAGGTAGACCTAGACGCAGATGGGAGGATAACGTAAAAGCTGACGTAACTGAAATTGTGCGGGAGGGTGCGAAATGAATGGGGTTGGCACAAAATAGGGAAACGTGGAAGGCTTGCGTAGATGAGGCAATGAACTTTCGAGTTCGAAATGCCACTTAAAAAAAAATATATATTTCTCAAACCTCCGAGTCTGATGCTGTACGCATATTTACTGAGTAAACAGAAGACAAATTAGGCCACTGCACACTCGAAAAAGAATATAAGTTCTCGAGTGTCGCACTCGAGAGAAAAAAGGTTGCCTTTTTTTCGGAAAATCGAGTGGATTTTCGATGATAAATGCCCAGATTGTTAAGACACTGCGCCTAGCTTTTTCGACTGATGACGACATTCATGTATATAGTCATATAAAATACAAAAAATTTATATATAGTAATATAAAATACAAAAAATTTGTATATATTAATATAAAATACAAATCATTTGTATATAGTAATATAAAATACAAAAAATTTGTATATAGTAATATAAAATACAAAAAATGCACAAAAATTTTCATGTCCCTCCGTTGAACTAGTTATGAAAAATTGACATATTTTCTAGTTTAAAAATTGAAATTCTTGTAACTAGTTCACCTCAGGGTGAAAATTTCATGTGTCTACGGTGAACCAGTTTTGAGAATTTCAATTTTTAAACTAGAAAATATGTCAATTTTTCATAACTAGTTCAACGGAGGGACATGAAAATTTTTGTGCATTTTTTGTATTTTATATTACTATATACAAATTTTTTGTATTTTATATTACTATATACAAATGATTTGTATTTTATATTAATATATACAAATTTTTTGTATTTTATATTACTATATATAAATTTTTTGTATTTTATATGACTATATACATGAATGTCGTCATCAGTCGAAAAAGCTAGGCGCAGTGTCTTAACAATCTGGGCATTTATCATCGAAAATCCACTCGATTTTCCGAAAAAAAGGCAACCTTTTTTCTCTCGAGTGCGACACTCGAGAACTTATATTCTTTTTCGAGTGTGCAGTGGCCTAATTTGTCTTCTGTTTACTCAGTAAATATGCGTACAGCATCAGACTCGGAGGTTTGAGAAATATATATTTTTTTTTAAGTGGCATTTCGAACTCGAAAGTTCATTGCCTCATCTACGCAAGCCTTCCACGTTTCCCTATTTTGTGCCAACCCCATTCATTTCGCACCCTCCCGCACAATTTCAGTTACGTCAGCTTTTACGTTATCCTCCCATCTGCGTCTAGGTCTACCTAGAGATCGCGTTGCTTTCGGTTTTCCTTTCATTATGCGAGTTGCCGTACGATCATCGCCCATTCTTGCCACGTGCCCTGCCCATCTTAGTCTCCGTGATTTTATTATTCTGTTAATATTTGGTGACGCGTACAAATTATGTAGCTCGTCATTGTGCAGTTTCCTCCACTCCCCAGTTTCCTCATTTTTCTTTGGCCCGTATATTTTCCGCAGTACCTTATTTTCAAATACGCTAAAACGATTTTCTTCCGCTTTAGTGAGCGCTCAGGTTTCGCACCCGTACAAAAATTACCAACATTATTTTAGTCCTATATATCCTTATTTTGACATTTTTTGACAGTAGCTTTGACTTAAGTAATCTATTCACAGCGTAGAAGCAGACATTACCCGAATCAAGTCTCTTATTAATCTCGGCTTTAATTTCGTTCCGATCATTTATAGTTGTACCTAAATATCTGAATTCGCTAACTTTTTCAAAAGTGAAATTTCCGACTCTGAGATCCCCCTCTCCTTCGCGAATGCCCAGTTTCTCCATGATCATATATTTCGTTTTCGATTCGCTCACTTCTAACCCCGTATCTTTAGCCGCATTTATAAGGATTTCCGCGTTCCTCGCCACCGTTTCACCATTATCTCCCACTATATCCAAGTCATCCGCATAGCCTAAAATCTGCGTTGTTCCGTTGAGTGTTGCGCCTAGCTCGCTAGACTCCATTTTTCTAACAACATACTCTAGCGTCAAGTTAAAGAGTACCGTTGAAAGCCCGTCACCTTGCGTCAAACCGTCGCGTATCAGGAACGATTCGGATACATTACCGCCTACTCGGACCTTTCCAGTACTACCGTTCAGACATATTTGAATTAATTTTACGAGTTTTTTTGGTACGCCAAGGAGCACTAGGATTTGATACACTTTGCTTCGTTTGACAGAGTCGTACGCTTTCTTAAAGTCCACAAATAGCTGGTGTATAGTTTCGCAATATTCCCACTTTTTCTCTAATAATTGTCTTATGGTAAACATTTGATCGCTCGTCGACCTGTTGCGCCGGAATCCACACTGATAATCTCCTATTATATCTTCCGCGAATGGTGTGAGTCTGGCCTGTATTACGTTTGACAGAACTTTGTAGCAGGTACCTAAAAGTGAGATTCCTCAGTAGTTATTGCAGTCTATTTTATCTCCCTTTTTAAAGATCGGTATGATGATGGATTCTTTCCAATTTTCTGGTATTGTTTCATTTCTCCAAATAGCACATACTAAATCCAAAATTTTAGATGTAAGCGCGGTGCCCCCATATTTAAGTAGTTCAGCTGGTATAGAATCGTTTCCTGCGGCCTTATTGTTTTTTAGCTTTTTGATCGCGGCCTCTATTTCTTTGTAGGTCGATTCGTCCATATGGAGTTCAGCAGTGTGGATTTCGTCTCCCATTTCCTCGGAGTTTTCATGCACAATTAATAACTTATCGAAATAGTCTTTCCATAATTTCAATAGTTAATTTTCGATTGTTACGAGGTTCCCGTCCTTATCTTTCATTAATTTCGATCTACTCTGAAGACCCTTCCTAATAGCGTTTATTCCTTTGTACATCTCGCTCGGATTATTTTCCTTACTGTTAGTTTCTATTTTTCTAATTTCATTTTTCTGATACTCGCGCTTCTTGTTTCTGTAAATCACACCCACTTGTTTTCTTATTTCATGGTATTCTTCTACGGCCCTACCGCTTTCATTGTGTACGCTATCTAATTTAGCCTTCTTGCGCCTTTCAAACCAGAGTTCGCACTCTTCGTCAAACCATGGTTTGCTCTTCGGCCTTTTATTCTTACCCAGTACTTTGTTCGCGGCCCCTTTTATAGTTTTTTCGATAGCCACCCAGAACCTATTCGGATCGTCATCTACTCCCGTCTGTGCATCCGTTTCCTCGAGCACATGAAATCGGTTGCTAACTTCTACTTGTTACTTGATTCGCTCTACCCCACTTCGTAGTTTTCGAATATCAATGATTTCTACTTGGTCCGCTCGCTTACTATTTTGACCGGCAAGTAATCTGGCTCTTAATTTGGCCACTACTAGATAATGATCCAAGTCGCAATCCGACCCCCTATAGGTCCTTACGTCGAGTACATTGGTGGGTTTGAGATATATATATATATAACCGCATAAAATATCATTATAATTCCATTGTTTATAATTCAATTTAAATTTAATTGAACCCTTTACATACCTCACGTAAAATACATTGATTTATCAACCGAATATTGGACAGATCTATTTTGATGGAAGTATAAATATTTTATAAGGGGATGTCGGCGCTTATGTAGAATTATATAATTACCAAAATTTTAGTATTTTAAATGTTCTTATTTATTTTTCATTTAAACAATGCCAAAAGTTATCCACTGTTCTTCAAGTCATTATAAACTGTTCACAGCGATAATATTAGTAAAGGCTGAAAATGAATTTAAATAATGTAAAATGTTGTGTATGAATCAATAATTATAGCTCCGATATCCCCTTTTAATCAAGTATTTATATTGCATTTTAAAAGTTATAACGTAAATTCGTAACAACACAAATTTAGTAACAGAATGTAGTTTCAACTTGTGGTTCACTTACAGATTTTTTAAATTATAATTTTTACAAATAAATAATTAATTTGTATAACTGACTAAAGTAACAGAAATTACGTTATTGATGATTACAATATTATCATCAATCTAATTTCAATTCAACTTTTTGAAACTACAAATAAAATATTTAAATAATAGTTAATTTCTCTTAAAATAGATGCCATAAAATTGAATCATCAGAATGTGATTGACGAAGACATCAAAACCGGCATATCGTCCAGGCTAGATTTGTGTAGAACACGGATTTAACGTAATCAAAGGTACGTACATTATCTATCTTAATAAATATCGCATACCGATCATTATTATGCGACTTACTGTACAGTCCGAACACTAATTATTTGTCATAGGAATTACAATTAACGACTTATGCGAATTCGCACGTCTTGTATTCTGCAAAGTTTTAAACTAAAATTTTATCGGCACCCTAGTGGAAATGAAAATTGTGCCAAACTGTGCCAAACTGTGCCCAATTGTGTCAAACTGTGCCAAACTATGCCAAATCACGCTAAACCTGTGCCATTTCAGACGTTTCGCACAATTTGGCACAGTTTGGCACAGTTCGGCATACTTTGGCATAGTGTCGCATATTGTGGCAATTTGTAGCATAGTCACAAATTTTGAAAAAAAATACTTTGTCTACCGTTTTTTTAAGATTGGCATGGCTTAGCACGAATCTACACAGTCTTGCACAGATTAGCACAGTAAGTAGATAGGCTATAGGCATACTGGCTCATGCGGGTTCTGTATCACCCCCTCCCCTCTCAAAGTGATCCAGAACCCGTTCGGATTCTAAATCACCCAGAATGATCCAGAATCAGAAATCGAGAGAGTGGGAGAGCTTCCCTTTCTCTCACGTGAACCAGAATGCCTATAGTGTTTTCTACTTTTATTTTTCTTTATTTTCTTTGCAAATGTTTACAGGAGTGATAGAATAATTTTATGAGTTTGACGGTGTGAAGTGCGCAGGCAGTCTTGTAGATGGGATTATGGTTTGTACATACTGTAACGCACTTGACTATATAGGTTTTTGACGGATTGCCGTATTGCTGAATGTTATGAACTGCAGAAAAATTGAATCGTTGCAGCCATTTCTGTTTAAATTCACCCATGACAAAAATTGTAGTAGCATCGTGTAAAGAGTCACGGAGTAATGATCCAATTTGTGAGTAGTCAAGCCCATCCGTGTTCCAGGCTATTCCATGATAATGATGTTCCAGCCAAATGTTTTCCCTTTGCAATTTGTCAGAGAGTCTTTTCCATGAAAAGGGTTTCTTGAATAGACGAACGATAGGATCACCACTTTCATTGAGAGGAATGATAGCTATTTCTTTTAAAACATAATCATCTCCCATTTGCTTGAAACCAATCACGTCTACTGCATACTCCATCTTGGAATGAGTGTTGAAACGAAAGTGTGTCGGATAATATGCTGTTTAGACAAGCTTCTTGATATCCCCACTGATGGGATTGTACTGAACGATGCGATCGTGTAAGATCATGCAATAAGCTGAAGTGTTAGCTGGAAAGTCTTCTTTAGACTCAAACTCTAGACGTACATCGACAGGAGCGCTCTTTATAGATTCGTTTTGCCGTGAACAGTCAATAACTATGAGTGGTTCAAAGTTGATAAATTCAGACTTTGTCAGCAGTGGCTGTGGGTCTCTTCTATAATAGTGAGAATTAAAGAAAAGTCTCACATTACTAATCTCGCAATTGTCAAATCGACTGGCATTTTCAGTTTTCAAATTTTTTTTCTTGGTTTGTAGTCCGAGAATGACAAAACGAGGTTTTTCTAACTGATTTGAAGTTTTCACTGTCCAGACATGTTTATTCCTGCTCGGAAGTAGAGGATATCCAAATAACTCCCAAGATCGATAGCACATAGAGATAGGAATATCTTTGCCAATGAAATTCAGCAGCTGGATCTTTTGTTTTTCAGATTCTATCTTCGTTATTTTTACCTGGTAGTCTTCATATGTAGTTACACTATTTGCTACAGTACCTTCTTGAATTATTGCATTCAAGTCATTTCTTGATCTTGTGAGAATAAGTTCATGCTTCACATTAACTATAATTTTTTTATAGTCTTCTGCAAAGCCCAAGATCATACTCAGAGGAATGGAAACATCAAAGTTGCCGTGTGCATCTACCAAAGTTTTGCTTTCTTCTCTAACGTCAAGCCAGCCTGCATTTTTTAACATGAGAGTCTGATTCGGATTGAATGATGTCCATCCTTCCATGAGACTGCTTAAACGAACATTTTTACTTTTATCTATCTCCACAGCATTAATTTCGTAACGAATTTCATCAAACAGATGGCAAATGCCATTGTTCACGAATTTAGTTTTAGTTAGTGCTGTTCCATCTGGTTTTTACAGTTTTCCACATACATGGATAGAACTGCGTGATGGTAAGAGACATAGATCTTGATGTTGGATCGAAATACGAATTTCAGCACTATTATCAAAGCTTAGTGTCGAGTAAGGTTGATGTGCGTGAACTTCGTAATGAGCAATAGACTCATCGAATACGACACCTGATTGAATGTTTAGAATTTCGTCCATTTTTCTGGAAGCAGCAGAGAATTATAGACGTGAATTTTCTCCACGAACTTTTAGACCTAGGCTTCTGAGGAACTGAATGCTCTTCCGTGTTAACAGTTTGAGTTTCTTCGGTCGACTGATGACCGATTGACATGTTGGTTGACTTATATGCACTCTAGAATTGTAAACGATGCCCATTATACAGATTTGATGTGGAGTCTAATAGTAATTTCTTCTCCACGGAAATTCACTAAATTTCCATCTTGATCTACGATTTGAATTTGAAGATGATGTATGCACTTGGCACTGAGTGGTAGATATATAACATGAGATGGAACTTCCAAGATTTTATATCCTGGTGGAACTCTGGGAAAGAACTCATGGATTGTATGAACTTTTTTGTTGTTGATGTAAGCACCTGTGGTAATATTGCACTCCACTCTGAGTGCGATGATTTTCAATATTTTCACGGTAAATCAGAACTGTGATGAGTTTTTTCCTTGAGAATGCGACGAGTGAAGCCAAGAAGACGACCTATTGAATCGTGAGGAGTGAGATCTAACTATTCCTTTAGATTTCAAAGTTTCTTGTAAAAATTTATTAATAGCATTAATCTCGTAACTGCCAGTAGAGATAGTGATAATATTTCCATTCACATGAAGTTTATTATTCGAATAGTCCACATTGGGAATCGAGTTAAATGTTAAAAGTTCAACTAAACCCAAAACAAAATTTTTATGCTGAGGTAGTTCAATTGAAGGAAAATATTGTGCTTCTAGAACAGAAGATTTTCCTGAAAGACTCAAAGTGAAACTGTCTTCCATGACTGATTCGAAGAGAATGATTCCCATTCGTGTGCAATCTTCTCTTTTATAGTCTTCCGGTTAAAAATTGAAGACAAAGATGACCACAAATGAATGAGTCAAAATTTTTATATCTTTTATAGTTATATTTTACTTCTTGCACGTTGAAATATAACATGAGCTCTATGGGAGGTTTCAGATCACCAAAACTGTCAAAGTAAATTACTTTGGAACCATGTTTTCGATAACACACCCAGTGAGTGCCTTTATTTTTCATGTCATCCAAGTTAACAATAGCAGATTCATTACTCCATGGACCATCGGAAGGCAGATTATTTCTCATAAAAACACATCGGAAATGTGGAATTTGCAACATACGAGCATATTTTAGAAGATTATAGTCAGTCAGTGGACGATTTGGCAAATTTAAATCGAAGTTTTTTTTTTTTAGTAACTTGACCATGACCAACATGAGTTTTCAGAAATAATCCCATTCCAGTTTTATATGGTTTAAGATAGAGACCTTCGCCTAAAGCAATAGCTTCCATTGCCTTATTATGTCTCTTACTTTCTTCATGGTTTTTCTGTGCAGCTTTAGCATCATTTACTGCTTTAGCTATTCCTGCAGCTCCCCCTGCCAGAGCACCGGTCGCACTTAGTCCTGCGAACAGCGGTATCAGACACGGAAGAACTCCACCAATTTTTGATGGAATTGGAAGAACACGTGGAATGATAACTTTCCTCTTACCACCAACTTTCTTAACAGCTTGACGTGCACCTTTCAAGGCGGATTGAATAACCTTGCGGGAACATTTACTTGGTGACATTGATTTTTTAGCAGCCGTCACTAACTTACTAAATTTTAGACCTATTCCAGTTATTTCTTTTAATTTCATAGCATTTGTAACAGCAAAAGCATATGCTTTTTCACCAAGACTGGCATCCTTAGCTTTAATACGTTGCCAAGCTTTATTAGCGAGCTTCATGTCAGCTGCTGTACGATTTCCATTTTTATCAGAGTACACTATGTCATGATCTTTGCATGCCTGATCAAGCGGATTAACTCCAGGATCACCTCTTTTCAATCGTTTTTTTAATTTAGTTCCGGGACCACAGTATTGATTTCCAGGAAGATGCATTTCAATCGGCAAGTTATTGATCACTTTATTAAGCAATCCATAACCTTTTGGTTGTTTCCGAGATTTATGTACGATCATCTCTCTTCTAGTGTTATTTTATAACTAAAGATCAAAATATAAAACATACGTTTATATTTCCACAGTTCACTATCAAACTAGACTTTGACACGTGAACATGGATTTTAGCGAGCAGAACGTCAAACTCCCCGTCACAAACTTTGATTTCGGAAAACAGAAGAGAAGGAAGCGTCATGGAGAATTACTACCTGATAATATACGAGCAGTATTTTGCGGGCCATCTAACTGTGGAAAAACAAATAGTTTATTGGCTCTAATTACACATCCCAATGGTCTTAGATTTGAAAATTTGTATGTATACTCTAAATCCTTGAATCAGCCAAAGTATCAATTTCTCGAAAAAGTTTTGGAACCAATAAAAGGTGTATCATATCTACCTTTTAGTGAGCATGAATCTGTAGTATCTCCAGATGAAGCCCGACCAAATTCAATTATGATTTTTGATGATGTGGCTTGTGAGAAGCAGGACAACGTCAGAGCATTTTTCTGTATGGGAAGACATAAAAGTGTAGACAGCTTGTATCTATGTCAGTCGTACGCTCATATACCGAAACACCTCGTAAGGGACAATATTAATATGTAATTTATCGTCAAGACGATGTTAATCTAAAACATATCTATGAAGATTATGTCAATACTGATTTAACTTTCAATGAATTTCGAAATCTTTGTTTTGAATGCTGGAAGAATGATAAGTATGGATTTGTTGTTATCGATAAAGATAGAGTGATGGATGATGGTAGATACAGAAAAGGATTTGACTGTTTTGCAATAAAAAAGAAGTTATGAATCCGAAACTTACAGTTCAATTGTAGACAGCATCTCGTTAGCATGTCAGACTTCAAGAAATAAAAGAATATTCTCAGCGAGCTCTTGCGAGGTCGTGAGGCTATTAAACAAAAATACTCTTTATTGAAAAAGGAGAGAGAAGATTTTGAAAAAGTTATTGGTGATACATTGAAACCAGTCATTACACCACTCGAGAAGCTCGTCGATTCGAAAGTCGAAAGCTTGCCACCTTCTAATCACATTTTGAATATAGACAGCAACAGGAAACCGAGGAAGAAATTGAGATTCGATCGATCAATTTATATAGTAAGCGATATAAATGAGTCGGGTTCCGCATATGATGATGATGATGATGAGGCAGATTTTTCTTCGATGGATGGCACAATTATGAATTCAACATTCAAATCTGCGCTTGAAGGAAATGAATCAAGTGACTTTTTATCATTGTTAAATGAAAGCCGCAGCAAAATCGATAACATATAGGGAGTACGGAACGTCAATGGAGTGTATATGATTGGCGATTCAGAAATTCAATTTCATGATAAAATGGTAAAAGTGAGAGATAAAAGTTATCCTAAAAGTGGGGGTCTAATGGAATTACGCTTCAAGAAACAACCAGATGACAATCTTAAAATTCAACAGATCGAAAAAATTATCGCAGCATCCTGGAAACATCAAATGCTCATCGGAAAAGATACAGTAAAGATGAGAGTATACGCACTTCGAAGAGTAGAAAATATATGAATATCATAGGACCCATGTTCCGCAGCGATCGTAAAAATAAATCCACCACCGGAAGAGGCCTCATACCTAAATATAAAATAGCAAAGAAAAATTCTTCTATAGATCTAGTCTACTGGGATGATCCAAAAGAGCTTATCGAGCGACTGCGATTATTCGTTGCGGAACGATCTGCAGGAAATAATAATCACGAGAATGAAATACAATCGATTATTGAGGAACTACGTGAAGCTGGACATATATATATATTGAAATGCATCTTTTCTTATAAGATCAGTAGCATCATGAGTCTCGACGTGTTCGAAAGAAAATTCGCGTCTCGTGAGTACGATATAGAAAGAAAGCTAGGTGTTTAGAGTAGACAATAAGCGCAACAATTTCAACAATATTTATATAATAAAACACCACAAAAGCTTCAAAATAAATTAAAAATATTCTTACCGTATTCACAGCACTCAGCTTTAGAGGTCGATGATGACTGTTAATACAATGTATTGAAGAAATCCAGTAAATCATCGAAGAGTCCAATAAGAGAGAATGCGGTCATAAATCACAGCGTGAAGTATGAGTATAAGGCCATAAAGAAAGGGTCGGCAGACTTGTCCGGCAGTTCGGCCACGGAAGCGGCGACTTTTACAGTTACACCATAGATAAAATTTCGCAAGTTTTAGCGCCACCGGGCGTCTCAGGTCGGCTCCAGACTTTAAAATTCGATGATTCGCGTCGCTTCGCATCTCTCAATTTTTACATTATTTGTTGTAAATAGTATTTCTTTACTAAGTTTAAAATACGTCTATATATTTAGTGGTATATCTATTCATATTTTACCATAGGAAATATCTTACGTGATGTGTATTTATACAGATCTTAAGATTTAATTGCTTACATAAAAAATCATTCCTATATTAATTTTACAAAGCTTTTTAGAAATCGTGCAGCCACCTTTCATGAAAGGTTTCTTAAGGGGGGGGGGTAAGGTTAATTTGTGCAAAAAAAGGCACATTTTTGTGATTTTTTTTTCGACTCAGTTAAAATTTATTTATTAAAACCAATGTTACATTATTGTAGTCCATTTAAATAATATTGTGGAATATTTTCATGAAAAAATATTGAAAAATACGGCAATGGCATCAATTATTCGGAAACGTCTCAGAAAAAAGTTGAATTGCGGTGCCCCTCATAACTCGGTGCTGGATCATCTGAAATCAAGAAACCAAAGTTCGTTCGTCAGATAATTGCTTTTCCCAGGTAACGCTGGGAGGGATTTTCGAAATTTCTATTTTTCACTTTGCGGGAAAACTTTACATGAAAAAACGCGATTTTTGCCAAAAAAGACGGCTAATTTGTTATTGTAAAATGAAAAATATAAACTAATTTGGAAAAAAGCTCTAGCGTTATCTCATAAATTATGTAAAGAAATAGTATTTAAAATTTCGAAAGGATCGGTGCAATAGTTTTGAAGTTATGATGGGTACCGACTTTGAAAACTTGAGTTTTGGGAAAAACGCTTTAAAGTTTTGAATACTAAATAATTTGGAATCAAACGTTCATAAGCGAGATTTATCGTCTTACCTCACACTGAATCATCGATGCCAGGTCCATAGAGAATGTTGCTATCATCTATGATGTCTAAACCATCTTTTTGCTCCTGTCTACGACGAATCCTGCCATCTCTAGTTTGATTTTCAGCTTCCTGCTCTGCTCGGTTTATACGAATGTGATCAGTTGATCGCGCCCATTCATGAGCGCTTGTTCTACTACTGATTCCCATGTCTTGCATGAAGGATAGTAGAGCAAAAGAACCTTCATTGAAGACACAGGCTGCCACATAAGCCGCAATCTCAACTATCACAGAGGTTCCGCTCAAGTGCTTTGGTGAGATTTGCCATATAAGTTGGTTCAAACTCTCATTGTTGTTTTGCGTGAAGCCTCCGACTCATCGCTCCAGGAGAGCATCTTTGCTTAGATCTTCATAGATAGGCTTGATGGTATCCAAAACATCATTTGGATGAGCACTGTACGTGTGTTTGAACGAAACCAATCCATTAGCAGCTGCAGCTTTTTGCCATTCGCACCAGGAGTCCGCGCCGCTCGGACATTTTTTATGCTGTGGATTCTCGTCTGTCGAACTGTAGTGAAAGAACGTTGCCCAGATAGCATTCTTCATATTTTCCACGGAATCAGAGTAACGTCTAATAGCCAAACCATAGTATACCGTCAGTTTGTCAATCATCTTAGCCGTAAGCCTCCCTTTACCAGACAGACTTTTTTTTATCTTCTTTCCAGCCTTAGTTTCAGTATCTACAACGGTCTTCTTGACTATTTCGCGGGGACGAGTGCCCATTCTTTTTGAACATGTCCTACACATTCTTTCTTCACTATTGAAAAATCATCACCATAAGGCTTAGAATTCACTAACCCGGAGTAAGCTTTAGAGTCACCGTCGCCGATATAGTTGCGATATCGCACACCATTCTGTACCGAACGTTGAAACATGGTTTTGATTGCTTCGATCTCCATATTTCCAGCTGCACCAGTATGATTTGACTTAAATTTTCCAGCATTTACATGGTTTTCATGCCATTCTTCGTATTCGTCAGAATTTAATTTACTTTCCCAAGCTTTACATTCGTGACAGTATGAACTTTTGACAAGAATGTCAAGAACTTTCCCTGAGAAGTAACCGATCAACGATGTGACGCCGAATAAAGATGAGTAGCCTCTTTTTTTCCATATTCCGTCTCCTGATACCGCGAGTTCATCAGTATCTTGAGTATTCTTCTCGTCCGTTGTAGCAGATTTTTCTTCTTTTGTAGCAGATAAAAAAAATCGATTCGCTACTTCTCGTACAATCGAGCACATATTTTTTATGTAATGATTGTACGTCGGTCTTAATAAAAAGCTATTACACAAATCCATCAAACCGCAAAACTTATCACAGCCAGATAATCCAAGGCATAATATCCTCATCACGAAAGCAAACCGATGATTAACTTTGTAAGCTCCGGAGTTTATTCTTTCACTAGACGGAACATTTGTAATCACGGAACAGCTTTCGCACGACACGTTGATATTAAATCCAAGGCCTTCTCGCTTAGTCGAATGGAAATTTACTTTTCCATCACATTTTACACACTTCTCTAGCGTAGAAATTGTTGAAAAGATTAATAGAAAATTTATTATCCTATAGTGTTTTTCAAGATCCTCCTTAATTTGATGTTCAACGGTCAATCTTATTTTTTTAGCTGACGCGCTACTTGTTGAAATGTCTTCTCTTTTACGTTTTTGCGGCGGTACAATCTTTCTAGATCTATATAACCTCGAACCACTTGATTTTCTATCACACCTTTTAACATTTTTTGGCATTGTAGCAATAATTTTCCACAAAACTTCACGAAAATCATGCGAAAAATTGGAGCGCACGTCTACGTCTGTTCGATAGAAAGTTTACTGCTAAACTAAATTATATTCTCTACACTGACTAAATATACGGTACAGGTATGAGCATGTTTATACTTGTCTTCAAATTTCTATAAAAAAAAGTAGGAGGAACGGTTCGGTATAATATAGGGAGCGTAGCAGCTGCCAGGTAACAATAGCGCGCTCGAACCGGGCAGGTATGAAAATCCAACAGGTAGGAGAATATTCATAACACCTGCAATTTTTCTCCGATCGACTTGAAATTTTTACACAATATTCTTGAGATACAACGCATTCAGTTTCAAAAATTAAAAAATAAACGAAAAAAAAAATTTAAGGGGGCAAACCACCTTTAAATTGTCAAAAAATCGTATTTTTTTATTTACCTTATTTATAGGAAATTTCCCGTAGAATAAGCTCCCGAAAACCGTTTTAAGACATCATAATTCCTTTTAAAGTTACAATATAAATACTGAGACAGCTTTTTTGCCGATTTTGCGTAAATTCGGTATTTTATCAATTATTATTTATTTTATTATTATTTATAACTAAATGTTTGATTGATTACACAGGTTTACAAAATAAAAAAAGTTGAGGACTATTTGACCGGACCACATCACTCTTATGTATTTCGATACGCTGAATACTAATCCGAGGTCCGTTAACCTCTATCACGTCAAGTTCAAGGTCATTTGAAGGTCGAATGTGTTTATTGCAACGAAAATGAAAATCTGACCACGGATTCGGGAAGGGCGGTAAATTTTACGTTCAAATACATATTTTTGATTTTTTTTCAACATGACGCTTGGAGGTCACCTGAAAGTCAAACAAGTGATAGATAGGCCAAATTTCCTTTCGATTCTTTTGAACCGGCATTTCAGATGTCCTATATGCTTCAATCATATACAATCATATATTTTTGTACCCCTAGTGCAAACATGGGATACATTTATACCCATCGAGTTATGGTCAAGGTCATTTCAAGGTCAATTCGTTCATTTTGCAAAAAAGAAATATAACCTTGAAACGTGAAACCTTATTTCCTCAACCTTCAAGCCCTGTAACACCTGCACGGCTATGAGTCCAGACCTTTACTTCCGAATTCCTTAGTCCTCGAGCACGTAACCTTTCTACGCTATAGTCCCGACCCTCTTAACCCCGAATTCCTGAACCCTCGAGCACGTAACCTTTCTACGCTGTAACCCCGACGCATTCATTCCAATTTTCTCAACCTTATAGCACATAATCCTGGCACAATGTCAACTCGATCCCCCATACCCTAATTTCCTTAACCCCCAAGAACAAAACCCTACCACGCTGTAAACCCGAACCACCGCACCCCACTTTCGTTATTCCTCGAGCCCTGTGAACTGCGAAACTGTAACCCCAGACTTTTAATCTGGATTTCCTTAACCCTCTAGTCCCGTCCAAGACTGTTGGATTGGACTCCTCAGTAAGGATCCAACAGTCCTGCTTAGACGCCTGGCTACTCGATGTGCAGTAGGTAGGCTAATGATTCTTTCCCTTGTGAAAAAGTAAGCCCTATACTGTCAATATTTTCAATCGTATCAGACGGTTTGTAACATTCTCAATGTCTTTGAATCACAATTCAAGATCATTAAACTTTCCAAAGTCATTTAGAGGTAAATTTGAGAAAAACATAGGAAAATTTCTGGTAATAAATGTATCACTCTTTAATGTATGCGCGCTTTTTTGTGCGGTCTGCATGTTTCATGAAATGTTCTTTTCAGCGCCTTTCTTTTGTGTTTGACTACGGTATCCCTCTTGAGATTCCAGCAGTAATCCGACATCATATTGACATCCCAAAATCCTTGGTAACGTCTTTCCATTTCTTTAATATCTTGGTGAAATCTTTCACCTTGCTCTTCACTATAATCTCCAAGATTTTCTGGAAATTTGTCCAAATGAGAATCTAAAAAGTGGAGCTTTAGACTCATCAGGCATCCAAGAGCTTTGTAGTTGACGACCAAGTCCCTAACTACTTGTTTATAATTTGGATCTTTGTTGTTGCCTAAAAATTTTGTGCAAACGTCGACAAAGCTTTGCCAAGCTTTCTGTTCAAACCACCGACATTTTCTTCGGGAATTCTAGATCTTTAATCAATTCTCTTATTTGAGGTCCATCAAAAACTCCTTCCTTAATTTTTGCTTCTGATAACTTTGGGAACCTCACAAGGAGATATTGAAAGGCTGTACTATTTGTATTCTTCAAAGCCTTCACTAGCTGTTTGATTAAGCCTAATTTTATATGAAGAGGAGGCAGTATTATATTAGCCGGATCTACCAACTTATCATTTATAATATTCTTCTGCCCTAGAACAAAGTTATTCCTTGCCGGCCACTCCTTTTTCCTGTAATGATCGTCACGAGCTCTGCTATCCCATTCACATAGAAAACATGGGAATTTTGTAAAACCACTTTGTTGTCCCAAAACGATTGTGACAACTTTCAAATCCGTGTAGATTTTCCATTGATATGTCCCGTAATTGATTTTATTAAGTAAAAGTTCCATATTTACATAATTTTCATCCATTGTTGTTGAGTGAGCCAATGGAACAGAGGCTAGTTTATTCCCATTGTTCAGTAACACAGCTTTGAGGCTTCTTTTAGAAGAATCGATGAATAACCGCTATTCTTTAGGATCATGTTCAACTCCGAATTCGCTAAACAAACCATCTATATCATCGCAATATACCAAAGAATCATCTTGAATGAAGTATTTTCGAAAAGGCTTATCTCTGTTTCTATAGAATGTTATATTTGTTTTCCTATGCACGCATCCTTTCTCTTTAAGTCGTGATGCTAGTAGTTCAGATTGCGCCTTAGATAGCCCTAAATCTCTTACCAAATCGTTGAGTTCACTCTGATCAAACTTTAAAGGGGTTTTAGAGTAACCTCTTGTACTGAAATCAGAATCAGTTTCGTCGTCATCTTCTTCGTTACTGTCTTCGCTATCTAATTCATCATCTTCTTCGACACCGTCCTCTTCTTTATCTCCTTTTTCATTTTCATCACCCGTGTTACTGTAGGATTCTGGAAGGATTTCGTCACATACATCGATTTCCATTGCTTCAACGTTATCATGACTGGTATCACTTACTAAAATTGGCATTGTAACGGACGAAGTTGTTTTGTAAACTAATGATTTACTGGTTTTTGAATTGATTCCGAATTTGATGTTTATACAGGAATAGCAATCACTGACGTGATTTTGAGGTGCACGCCAAATCATAGGCGAAGAGAAAACCATTCGTCGTGTTCCACTTTTCCAACGTCTTAAACGCGAATCACAAACTCGACAGATGAGTTTCGGGACCCATGATTGATTCAAAACAATATCAGTGATGTTAAAACACTCTACGTAAGTCTCTCGAATTTTTCCAGAAAAAGAAATAAGGTTTTTAGTGATATTATATTTTCCGCACATAACACAGAATTTTTTTGAGCATTGGTCCATTTTTATAATAGATGATAAATTAAGTTTTATTTTGGAAGAAACAACTCAGTAACCACTGAAATAAGAGCTGCTGCACCAGATATCCAACTATCCTAAGAAGGACTGTTGGAGAGAACCGATGCTGCACGGGATATCCAACTATCCTGAGAAGGACTGTTGGAGAGAACTGATGCTGCACGGGATATCCAACTATCCTGAGAAGGACTGTTGGAGAGAACCGATGCTGCACGGGATATCCAACTATCCTGAGAAGGACTGTTGGAGAGAACCGATGCTGCACGGGATATCCAACTATCCTGAGAAGGACTGTTGGAGAGAACCGATGCTGCACGGGATATCCAACTATCCTGAGAAGGACTGTTGGACAGAAGCGATGCAGCACGGGATATCCAACTATTTTTTTTCGGATCGGGGTTTTAGAGTATTAGGGATTTGAGATCGGGGATGTAGAGTAGCAGAGTTCCGGTATAGAGGCTTAAGGAATTTGGAGTGCAGGAGTTATAAAGTAGCAAGGTTCTGGACTCAAGGGTTAAGGAAACTGGGGTGTGGGGGATGGGGGTTATAGTGTGTTGAGGTTCCGGATAGGAGGTTTAAGCGATTTGGCATGTAGGGGTTACAGAATAGCAAAGTTTCAGGCATGAGGGTTACGGAAATTGAGGCGTGGGGGTCGTAGTTACAGCGTGGCAGGGTTTTTTGTTCGTGGGGGTTAAGGAAATTAGAGTGTGGGAGATCTGGGTGACATTGTGTCAGGATTATGTGCTATAAGGTTGAGAAAATTGGGGTGAATGGGTCGGGGTTACAGCGTAGAAAGGTTACGTGCTCGAGGACTAAGGAATTCGGAAGTAAAGGTCTGGACTCATAGCTGTGCAGGTGTTACAGGGCTTGAAGGTTGAGGAAATAAGGTTTCACGTTTCAAGGTTATATTTCTTTTTTGCAAAATGAACGAATTGACCTTGAAATGACATTGACCATAACTCGATGGGTATAAATGTATCCCATGTTTGCACTAGGGTTACAAAAATATATGATTGTATATGATTGAAGCATATAGGACATCTGAAATGCCGGTTCAAAAGAATCGAAAGGAAATTTGGCCTATCTATCACTTGTTTGACTTTCAGGTGACCTCCAAGCGTCATGTTGAAAAAAATCAAAAATATGTATTTGAACGTAAAATTTACCGCCCTTCCCGAATCCGTGGTCAGATTTTCATTTTCGTTGCAATAAACACATTCGAACTTCAAATGACCTTGAACTTGACGTGATAGAGGTTAACGGACCTCGGATTCGTATTCAGCATATCGAAATACATAAGAGTGATGTGGTCCGGTCAAATAGTCCTCAACTTTTTTTATTTTGTAAACCTGTGTTATTTTATTTAGTTATAAAGCAATAAAATATAATATAATTGGAACCAATTTGAAGGCTAGAATCCTTCAGCGCCACTACAGGTGAATAGTTGAACTTACATGCGTTTGAGATAAAGGTCGATAAATCAGATCGAATTTTTGACTAACCTTACCCGTACATTTTTGCTACTTTTGACAGTTGGCTTTTATGTTTACAAACCACCTGTTAGTAAACACAGCTAATATTTTTATTGTACTGAACTTATATAGTGTTTTAATTGCATTTGACAATTTGTGAATGTGTGTAAATCAGTGTAGTGAAAATGTATTCCAAAAGAGATAAAAAAGGAAGATTCACAAAAGAAGCCAAGACTATCCACCAGCTCAGCGAGGAAACTCCAAAACACAGCTAGTGCTAGAGACACCAGTGATACAACAAACAGAATCATTGACACTTCAATTTTATTTTCTAAACTTAGAAGTGTTCTGTGTTGTAATCGGTGCCATGGCAGTGTTCAATTAAGTGAATCTGGTGTGCAGGGTCTTCAAAATAGATATTTGTGCTCAAAGTGTGGTGAAATAGCAGCGATAAACTCCAGCAACAAAGTAGGAGCCAAAGGAAATGCATATGAAGTGAACAGAAGATCTGTGCTCTCTGCTCGTACACTTGGACATGGACATGCTGGCCTTTCAACTTTTTGTGGGATTATGGACCTATGCAAGCCAGTTGTCCAATCCGCTTTTGATGAAATAAATAAGCAGTTGAGTGAAGTGTGTGAAAGTGTCGCTCAAGAGTTTAGTATAATAAGTACGGTTTACTCAATTTATTCATTTTTGTGTTTTTTTTTCATTTCAGGTTATTCAAGGAGGAGGAAGACTCATGGGACTCCACGCACCAGAAAATATTGATGTACACTGCTGCAGATGTTTGTCTGCTACGTTGAAAAGAAGAAAAAAGTAGTTGCAATTGATAAGATGAGTATAAATTATATCTATTAGAACTTGTAACTTAATTGTTAAATAACTCTAAATGTTGTTTTTATCGATTTCAGCTTACTGTCCGTAAGATTCCAAGTGAACGCATGGACAGATTGGGCTAAAAATTTATGGAGATACTCATTATAGTAGTACTTTTCATATGAGCGTAGGGATTTTGATTTGAACGAGTAGAACATTTTTTACATCTATAAAAGTGATAATATTATTAAAAAATAAGTGTTATATTGACAATGTTCATATAAAAAATACTTCTACTCGATCAAATCAAAATCCCTACGCTCATATGAAAAGTACTATTATAATGAGTATCTCCATAAATTTTTAGCCCAATCCATCCATGCGTAGACTTTGAATCTTACGGACAGTGCTTAAAGTCTTCGAAAACAGTCTCGTTTGCCATGGAGGCATAGAAGGTCCAACGAAGGTAAAAAATATACAAATTGGTAGGTTTTTATGTATACTTTCAGAGAAAAAAACCCTTATTAATGAAAAGTTTCAACAATGTTGTCGGAACCATTCGCAAAACCTTCCATTGACTCGTTTTCTAACATTTCACGAAGCTTTTTTGAAATCTTTCAGCTGCCTTTCGTGAAACGTATCTTAAGGAGGCTCCTGCGTCTACCATAATAGTCAAAATGAATCGAAAATTTGATGATAAATTTTATGCATATATTTATACTTAAAAATCTTAAGTGTATTTATAATGTATATAAATGCAGAAAACTTTTAATAATATAAACATGAACTATTCAATAAATATTAATACAGATACTATTTTGGATTCGGCAGTGAATAACATATGCGAGAAGGACAGGTTCGTCTTCCGCGCATGCACGCCGATGGGTGGTATATAGCTATATCTATATATATTACTATAGCATCGTGTTGTGCATCGTGCGTGCTGCATGTCTCACTTCCCTACAGCTGCCGGATATAACCCGAATTTATTCAAGCTTTCGCTAATATCTCTTTTTTTAGTTCGATAACCGATATTTTAAATAATGTCATTTGAAAGAAGAGATTTTTTCCTACAAAACTGATATAATGACATTACTGGACAAATCAGATTTCATTCGTAATTAACCGATTCAACTTTGTCTGCCATAAGAGTCCATGTTAAAATTGCTAACATTGAGCTCAAATTTCTTGACTTTTTGGCGATAAGCGGTATAAATAAGGGCACCGTTAGATTGAGCGTATTCTAAACTTTAAAAAATGATATGTCCGAGTTCGAGACATTACGTGCAGGAGCCTTCTTAACCCGTTAGCGCAAGTTTCTTTGAAACGTTTCAGCAATGCTGTCGGAACTATTCGCCAAACCTTCCGTTGACTGGTTTTCTAACATTTCACGAAGCTTTTTTGAAATCTTGCAGCTACCTTTCGTGAAAGGTATCTTAACCGGTTCGCGTAAGTTTTGTTGAAAGATTTCAGCATGGTTGTCGGAACCATTCGCGAAACCTTCCGTTGACTGGTTTTGTAAGATTGCACGAAGCTTTCCAAAAATCTTGCAGCCACCGTTCTTGAAAGGTTTCTTAAATGGTTCGCGGAAGTTGTGTTGAAAGGATTCAGCAATGTTGTCGGAACCATTCGAGAAAACTTTTATATTTTGATTACTGAAATTTTCCTTGTAACTTTAAGGTAACCTTTCTGTATCCTTTCACGGAAACTTTTCACGCAACCTTTTAGAAAGTTTATGGAAGGTTTTTGCAAATTGGCAGCAAACTTCCACTGAAACATTTCACTAAATCTTTTATTGAAATTTGTCTTGACGTGTGGGATGTTATACCAGCTATACTGATATTTGAAACGGAACACGCGCAAAACTTTAAAATTGTAGTACTAGAAAAATAATAATTTAAGGTGTTTAACTTTTCTATTTTTGTTTATATAATGGTTCTTAAAATTATATTTTTAAGTACAAGATACCCTACAAATAAAAATGACATCACAACATTTATTTATAATTTATAGGTATAATATACAAAAAAATCATAAACATTGATAAGAATTTTGAATTTTGATAAGTGTACAAAAATTTACAGCTTCAAATACGTCGAAAAAGAATTTAAAACATCTAAATAAATTTTAAAAATTAAAATCTTTTACTTTTGAAAGAAAAAGGGTTAAAAAAGTGTTGTACCTTATAAAAAAATCAATTTTTTTACCAATAATCGGTAGCTTCTTCCCTTAATAAATGTAGAAAAATTTAATTTAAATGTATGTTTACGGTATTGATTGATTCAACAAATATTTCTTAAATTATTTTACGCCTAAAAAGGCTGTTATTACAAGTGGAAACATTTTTTTATTCGAAAACATAGCTAATTTGTTTATATATGTTTTGAAGGCATCAGAATAAAATCATGAGCAGAATAATGGAAGCTTTGAGCAAGCCATGCGTCAAGCTCTGTTAATGAGGAGGCTAAGAAGGCACAAACCGACGAGGAGGCTAAGAAGGCAACGACTTAAAAGAAAGACAGTTCAAAGAAAAACGAAGAATAATCTCATGAGAAGAATTCAAATGTATATATAAAATTGTACAAAAAATACCTTTCCAAACAGTAAAATTTTGGCAAGTATAAGTTTCATTATTACCCACAATATAAATTAAAAGAAATAGGTTATTACCAAAATAAGTCGTTCAATTGTGAATTTCACGAATAAGATCGAATTAAAATAGTAAAATAAAACTAATATTCTATTTAAAAAACATTATAGTTTAAAATATTTCTATTTTTTACTAATTTCGATAATGTCAAATTAACACTTAAGATATTAATGAAATCGATTACTAAATTGTCAAGTATTGTATTTTTATTTGTAAATCAATTTTCTTATTGTATTAATTAGAATAAAGTATACAAATTAATAATATCTCTCAAATATAATATTTTTAAACATTAAATTTGACATAAATAAGTGTTGATAAGCAATAGGTCATACAGTCGAACCTCGATCGAACACTGATCTATAATAGTCTCGCTACATTATACACGCGTTACATGTAGTGCACATATAGTAATTAATTTCTCTTGTAGGTAAGCTAACTGATATTTTTTGCAATCAAGCTAATATAATATTAGGGATACACAGTTTATACCTTATTTACGCCTCTGACTTGTTGCCGTCTTGTAAGGTTAATTCGGTGTAAAAAAGCATATTTTTAAGAATTTTTCAACTCGCTACAGTTAATGCAAATTTATTTAATTTAATATAATAAAACAACATTTGAACTATATTTTCTGAAATTGTCAATGTAAAATATGAATAAATATGCCATCGGCAGCAAATCTTTGCAGGCGCCTAAAAAAAAGTCAGTGACCCCTGTAACTCAAAATCTACTGTACCGATCCTTTTGAAATTTTGTACACTATTCCTACACATAAATTACGAGGTAAAGCTGTCGAGTTTTTTTTATAATTATTATTTATTTTATAATAATAAATTTGCCGACTTCTTTTTAGCAAAAATCGATGTTTTGACTTCCAAGTGTTACCAAAAATTAAAAAATCATTAGAAAAAAAATTCGACAGCGTTACTTCGAGAAACTTATTAACTAAAAAAATCATTTTTATTTTTGGATTTCAGATGATCCAGTGATGAGTTATAGAGATCACAGCAGGACATCTTTCATTGAGGCACCTGCATTGAAAATTTCAGAAAATATAGTTCAAATGTTGTTGTTTTATTATATTGAAATTAATTATTAAATTTGCGTTAACTGTAGCGTGTAGAAAAATTCTTAAAAATATACTTTTTATTTACAGAATTAGCCTCCCCCCCCCCCTTAAGGTAGCTTTCCGGTAATTTTTAACCTAAAGATTTTAAAAAAATTTATTGCAGAAAAGTGCTCTTTTCTCAAAAATGCTCGTAAATGAGAAAATATACAAGTAGTCCCAGCACTCTTGTTTTTACAAAAGCTCGATTTTCTCAGCTTCAAGTTTTCCAGTATGCTAAAGTTGATTTGCGTCAACAAATTCAGTGACTCATTTTGAATCTTTTTTTCAAATATTGTTTCATGTATTTCGAACAAAAATTAGCATCTTTTATTGTACTTTTATTAAATTACTAATGACATATAATGATATTAACTTTTAAAAAATCACGAACATATGACCTTTATTTATGATTTCAATAGATTATATTTCTAAAAGTAAATTAATAGACTTAAAAGTATAATAAATGCTAACTTTTCTTCTTTTTGATGTCTAGAATGATGATAAATTTTCCTAAATCTGTTCGATGAATATCTTGACGCAAACCAACTTTACAAAACCTACCTAATTCTGGTCTAAAAATGACTAATGTATGCATATTTTGAAATCTCGGAGGGTAAAAATTCTGAAAAATTCTGGAAAGCATACTTTTTATATTACGAATATTAGGTCATTTTTTCAGATTTTTATCGCGGACTAAACAAGAACTTTGGAAAATTACCAGAAAGCCACCTTAAGTTCAAGTAAAAATATCATTGTATATATAAATGGCATTTGATCGAAATTTTGGATCACTTTTCGTAGATCTCTGTTTCATCACCAAATTTCGTTCAAATGTCATTGGCACAAACCATACAATTTTTACTTGAAACTTTGCAGAATAGTAGTTAATTACAAAACGAAGGGCAATGATCTAGTTTTTCATAAATCTGTTTATTTTTTAATAATAGCCAATATTTTAGAATTCTCAGGTCGGTATAGTACGGAGGATAAAAGTTACTTTGATACCCCTGCAACTTTTTACTTAAATTTGTATAACTTGTAACGAGTCGCGAATAACTCACGAGTATCAGCGCGGAAAATGGGCCAAGTGTCGCCATCTAACAGCCGCGGGCTTCCACAGGTAGGCATGACAGAGCAGGCGGAGAGATGTCGCTGAGGCCGCGCAGAAAGGCCATTATCGCTAACGCTATCGTGCCGCGCTCTACGCTTTCTACTTGCTCGCCGCCATCTTGGCGATTCTTCTGCTTCGCAACTGCACATGTTCGCGCTTGTGCTGTGTACGGTGATTCTCGCGTGCGTGGATGGAAGGACGACGAGGCGAACGCTCGACCCCCTCCATCATCAACACAAGGAGAGTCGGCACGCGAGGCGAGTCGCCTCCAGCAGCAAGCGCCGAGGTGGCAATGAGAGGGAAAGATATAGAGCTAGCGGCCAGCAACGAGAGAGAGAGAGATATATACACAGAGAGAAATAGATGCTTCGTCAGCGGCGTTCCGTCTCCGATCCACACACTCTATCTTATAGAGGTAAGGGCTAGCCCGGGAGCAAAAGCGCGTACGTGCGTAAGGGCCATACTACGAATAATGTACTGTGTCCCCAGAATATAAGGGTTCCGAATAGCCCGCGGTAGGAGAGGTCCGCACGTGTTCGAAGACCTCTCTGATTCCGGCGGCGTGCTCAGCAACGGTCGTGCTGAACAAGCATGCAACGCTGGACCTGCGCGTAATTGTTAAATTCATCGTTAACATTTTATTGTCATCTTCGTTGTAATTTTCTTATTCAGTATTACTTCTGAATATAGTTTATTTGTTGTTATTGTTAAGTTTCAGTGTGGTTAATAAACCCGGACAGCGAAAGCTAAAGGACATCGAGGAAACTCCGCACAAAACCAAATTCTCGCGAATTCGATGTGTTCCTGGGGAAAACCTGCACAGCTGCACCGAGACCCGGCTACAGTGGCAAGTCGCCGCGAGCCGACCTAAAGGTAAGCCAGCGGTAAGTTGCGCACACGCGCTGTGTATGGTGTACGCCAGCAGGCTAAATTCAGTCGAAAAGTTACAAGGAAACTATAAAAACTTACGAGATCTTGCAAATAATTACGAAAAGTTACAAAGAATTACGAACATTTACAAAGAGTTGCAAAATGTTACAATGAATTTTAAAAATAAATATACAATCCTGGTTTGTTGCAACTTGTCATTAATAAGAAAATGAGTTTACACTGTGAAAGTGATTGTAATAATAAAACTGAAATAAACAACAATATACAGTAATCAGTGCATACAAAAAATATTGTGATTTAAAAGTGAAAATAAGCTATTGTAAACAAAAGTGTTCAGAAAACTTTATTTATAAATTATTCGCCGTAGATGAAAACATTTATTTATTATTTTTGTTATTTAATAATAAAGAAAAACCGTTATTTTAAATTGTAGTTATTGAACAATAGTCTAACAAATATTATACAATGTTTCATATACTAAACTGTCTTAGCATAACAATTTAAATATCTAATTTTAGTTTTTTTTTCATATTAAAATATACAAATAACAAAATTGGATTGTGCAAGTTCTGTATGAAGTTTAAAATAATATCAAAACATTATAAAGTAGTGAAATATATTTTTACAGATTTTGATTATATTTATGATAAGAATATAAATGTTAGAATGATGATTCGTCAACTAAACTTTTGATCAATATCTTGCAATATTTTACGGCTAATTCAAATATATTATGATATTGGTCAATGTGAGTATTCATTCTGATACATTCAAATATTGTACTATTTTTATTCTACAAACAATCAAAATTTACAAATAATTTATTTGAATCTACTTTTTAAACATTCAAGCTAACCATATTGATATTTATACCTCGATCGTCGTACTCAGTGTACCACTAAAATATTGTTTCGAACTTAATACAATAACTCGACATTGTATTCACGATCATGATAATCGAGATGTGAATATAAATATTGTCAGTTTCCATTCTCAGATTAAAAATTATTGTTAGTAAATTACAAAACATTTTAATTAGCAGAATAAAAAAGTGTACTTTATGTGAAAAGGTTTAAATGAATTATTATCAAATATCAGAATTAAACTTTTGTTAGAACGTTGTCCGTGTTGATCGAGAGCTTAGAAAACTAGAATAAGTTAATATGTTAAGTAAATTTGAGTCTTTTGATAACAGTTAAAGGTCAAAATTCTGACACGCTCCCCATTGTTCTTAGCCTAAAAACATTCAAAGTGTGTAAATGTATATTTCAATTTAGATTCTAGAAAAAAGCTAACAATGTTTATATTGCACTATTATGCAACGACAACAAATAAAAGGGACGAATTGATCAAGCTTATCAAGGTGGGCGGGTTTAGATCGCAAAAATTGGCATCAAACTTATCAATGATCTTTCAGACAGAGACCGCCTGCGCCCGGAGTGGCGCGACTTTGAGGACAAGGGTCCAATCAGAACCCTTGGGTTAGCGTGGGACCCGATTCAGGATGAATTTAGGTCAAAGGTTCCGATTCTTGAGCGTCACCAAGTGCTGACTAAACGAAAAATCGCTTCCACAATAGCCAAGTTATTTGATCCAATGGGTTGGCTGGGTCAAGTGGTCATTACGGCGAAAGTGTTAATGCTGGATCTGTGGCTTCTAAAACTTCATTGACATGCACCATTCCCTCAAAGTGTCAGTGAAATATGGAATTAATTTCATTCTCTTTTATCAGACGTCACTTCACAGTGAATCCCTCGATGGCTAACTACGACCAAGTCCAGTGTCATTGAACTTCATGGATTTTTGGATGCGAGCAAAAGTGCCTATGCCGCAGTGGTATATGTAAGGGTAAACAGTCAATATAAGGAATGGGTTTCAAAACTTTTGACCCCAAAAAATAAAGTGAGCCCAGTCAAGACCATGAGCATTCCTCGCTTGGAATTGTGTGCTGCTGCTTTACTAACACGTCTGTAGCGAAAAATCTTGGACAGCCTCAAAGAAAGGAATCCAAAATCCTATGCTTGGACGGACACAAAAACAGTCCTATCCTGGATCCTGGCTCATCCAACAAGATGGGAAAGTTAGTATCACGTACCAACAAACGAAAATCCAGCGGATTTTACATCACGGGAAGTGACCCCTAGTTATCCGATTGCCAGCTCTCTTCGGTGGATCGGACCCCAGGTGGTTGAGTAAACCTGTGTGCGAGTGGCCGCATGACACCAGAGAGTCAGCTGAACGTCAAGGGGAATACATCGAAAGGACCCTTCAGGCCCACTGTTACCAGGTTCAAGTTTAAAAGACCATCGAATTGAATTCACACGCAGAAATTGGAAACATCGTAGCTCAGTTCTCCAGTCTCACTCTTCTTCTAAGAGTGGTGGCTCGCTGTAAACGTGTGTGTTGGCTTCTAAAAAAAGGGAACGATCATCGCAACTCCAGTCCATTGGCACCTGATGAAATTAATCATGACTTTCAATGGTCTGCAGAACAGACTCAGAGACTTGATTTTCTTGAAGAAATTCAAACTCTCGAGA
This sequence comes from Gastracanthus pulcherrimus, assembly GCA_949152435.1. Taxonomy (NCBI): domain Eukaryota; kingdom Metazoa; phylum Arthropoda; class Insecta; order Hymenoptera; family Pteromalidae; genus Gastracanthus; species Gastracanthus pulcherrimus. The sequence continues at coordinate 62,736,241 of OX424573.1, read as the reverse complement.
CCGGAACTCAACTCAAGAAATCTAGCAAGTTATATGGTTTCAGACCTTTCTAGACGAAGGTAAACTCTTGAGGGTAGGAGGGCGGATACATGAGTCAAGGCTATCCTTCGATGAAAAATACCCCATCATCCTTTCTAGCGAATGTTATATAGCTACTTTAGTCATTAGCTGGGCCCATTTGCATACTCTCCATGAGGTATACCATACTCGTACTCAGTGCGGAGGACATGGATCGTCAGAAGGCGAATTCAGTGCGTAAAAACGAGAGTACGACCGATGACTCAATTAATGGGAAACCTTTCATCCGAACATATCATTCCCAGCCTACCATTCATAAAGGTAGGCCTAGATTATGCTGGACCGTTCGCCATGAAGGCCAATAAGGGACGAGGCTCCAAGTCTACCAAGAGTTATTATGCCATTATCATATGTCTAAGTACCAAAGCCATCCATTTGGAAGTGGTTGGAGAAATTACGACGGCTACATTTCTCGCCACTTTGCATCGCTTTGCCTGAAGAAGAGGTCGCCAGTCTGAGATTTGGAGCGACAACGCTACAACGTTTCATGGTACAGACGCTGAGTTACGTGCTGTGCTGAAAGAAGTAGAAAAAGCGGATACGCTAGTTAATCAAGAAATAATGTGGCGGTTCATACGTGCTTCTCACTTTGGAAGGTTATGGGAAGCCGCGGTTAAGTCTGTAAAAACGCACATGAAACGGGTCATCAGAAGTCAACTTCTCATGAGGAACTAAGCACCATAAATAGCCGACCGCTTAGTCCGATGTCGGGCGACCCAGGCGATCTCGAGACTCTGATCGGGGGACACTTTCTTATCGGTACTGCCTTAAATGCTATACCAGCTTCTCCTACAACAAAAGAGAGATTGTAGACCTTGACACATTGGCGTTTAATCCGTGCTTTGCAAATGACTTTATCTTGATTTTAGACCTCTGTCTACTGCACCAAAACCATTGGCTCCTTGGTCGTGTAAGCGACGTTTATTCTGGCCTAGATGGACACACGAGAGCTGCAACTGTAAAAACTGTTTACTGCCTGTCTCCTCATAAATTGTTACAACGGGCGAATCCTGAAGTTTGAAAATTTGTTAATTATATACCGGGCCGATATGCCCTTCCTTTGTTTCGTTTCCAAAATATACTAGAGGATATACTATGAATTAATTCAATAAAGTATTGTTTAATTTCAAGTGAAGTGGTAAGAATTCCTCATTTTCCCGATCGACGGCCCAGCGCTCCTTTGCATAAAAACAATGGTGATATATGGATGGTGTAATAGTTTAACCGCAAATCGACTTGAAATTGTTTTTACTCACCGGGAAGAGCTTTTTAGCTCATTTGGAAGAGCTTTTGGAAAGAGCGCACCAGAATTTACGAGGATTTATCATTCATTGACGCAGAAGCCTGTCATGCTAACACTTCCTTTCACTTTTTAAACGTGTGCTTAGTATACTTCTGTTCAGTTTCTCTTGAAAATCCAAAATCAAGAGGTATTCAGATACCGATTAGCACAGTAGCGATCTGTTGACCTAACAAATTGTCTCCAATACGTTAAACATTTTCGTACCCAGATTAGGGTGATTAAAGAAATGTATCTGTATTTTAAATTTCACATCCATGACAAAAAAAATGTTTAATATGTTGTTAAAAAAAACCTAACCGTATGGGCACCATTATGAATATAGCATTCTGGTTGCGAAAAAATAACTAAACATACTATTGCGACTGCACGAGCCGTGTGCTACACAGCACGCGCAAACAGCTCGTACGTGCAAGCTCAGCATATGTAATTCCTATTTGCTATTCATAAGCGTGGCGGAAGGCCGCGCTTTCTTCTTAGGTAGGGGCCCAACTAGCCCAGCTTCTTACGCAGAGTACATATCACGGAGGAGGTTGGGATCAAGATGAGAGAGAGAGAGAGAGAGAGAGAGAGAGAGAGTTTGGGTCACGAAATTAGAAGGTGATATTTACATAAAAGCAGTTAGCGATTTATTACGGTGATTGAAGTACATACGCGATACTACGGATCGAACACCGCGGAACGCCTGTGGAAGGGGGAAGGAGGCACCCGCGCGGATATGGCAAACAGGCAGAGAAGGTACTCACAGGACAATAGCCTGGTATTCTCCTGAAATCGTTCGTTGCTGTCAGGATGGCTGCAGTCCGGCTGTTTCAGTAGATCAGAATAAAGAATCGTCCACACGCAGTGCCCTCGGCCGGTTCGTCGTAGCCTCATATTATCGCACGCGTCGCGTAATCACGCAGTTGGACTGTCGATGCTGGTTCTCGGGCGAGAGCAAGTGCGAGACTGCTGGTCGCTCGCGCATGCTCTCTCGCTGGCCCTGACCTAGATCATGTTGCCTGCTTGCACGTGCGACGCGGGAGAGGGAGGGAGAGGAAGCGACAACAGTGTTAATTACTGTCGCATGACTCTAAGAGAGTTTTCTTGTCTCTGCCCGCTTGCTTACTACGCGAGCCTTCGAGATCTCTCCGTCGATTCCAACCCTCCTAATGTTGTCTCCGGCAGAGCAAGCTATGTATGTATTAGTAAAATCTATGTGCGTTTATGAGGCGTTACGACGTTGATTTAATAAATGCATGTTGCATGGATAAGAAACCGTCATAACCCCCCTCCCCAAACAGTGGGTTGCCAACCAGGCGTACCAGCTCTTCCTAAACTGCGTCTAACCGGGCGGGTTTAGCCATAAATGTAAACAGAATATAAAATTTTGATATCAAATTTGGAAATATATCAATTACATGAATAGTCAACAAATTTATTATGAGAAAAGAATAATCTATTCCTCCGTCTTCTTTCTAGGACGACGGAATTGATGGCCTGGACGGGCGGTACAGAATTTTGTACAATAAAACTATAACACTGGTACGTTGACGAGCAAACAAACATTAATATGTCTTAGTTGACGTACTGTTAATACCTCTGTCAGTGGGCACTCTTATGAAATAAAAAGAAGAAAGTTACCCGCTGTCCTGCTGAGTGGCGCTAATCCAATATCGGTCGGTGTTTCTATCTATCTCCTGCGGCCGTAGGTCAGATCAGACCCATGAACGTTGTAGTTAGAGCAGTCTTATAATCGGGTGACGCCTTTCTCTCCGCAAATAGGACATTTTGGCCTCGGTTCGGAGAATCTTTTACTGGCGGCCTTAGCGAAATACTTATTCTTCTGCCGTCGTGCGAATTCCGCGTTCACTTTAGCGTGGAGCGCGACGTCGGCTGTTTGGCCGGCCTCTCCTTCGGCTCTTGCTGCTTCGGCTGCAAACCATTTAGCCTCTGCGGCTCTCTTTCGTAGAGCTTTCACACACTGTTCCGATATTGCGGCCTCACACTCGGCCGCTTGGACCTTCCTCTGCTCTATGGCCTGTGTTGCGTGATGTTGTCGCTCTTCCTCGACTGCCTGACGTCGCTTTCATCGGTTGCTGATGTTGGTCGCTCGGTGGGTGCAGATGTGGCCGGTGTATTGGGCGCTCGAGCGATTGGAGCCTGTCTGTTTTGCACACCTGGGCTTGTGGTTGCGCGATCTACGGTCCTGCCCGGCGCGGGCTGCGCTTTGTTCGCGGACTCTCCGTCCAGAATACGCAGAAGCTCTAGCAGTCCCTGCTTTTGCTCTGGGCGGATTTTCACCCCTTCTCGGTCGCCGAACTTAAACTGTGCATTCGTCCGAGACTCGGATCTCCTCCCGAAGGCTCTCAGCAAACGCTCGCGGCAGTTGCTACACCTGTTTTTGAACCTTGCAGATCTTGATACAGGATTTGACGCACTATGCTTGTTGGAGTGATCTTATTTGCGCCTGTAGTTCTGCGATTTGTCGCGACTCGTCGTCGGCTTTCTTCTGGATGGGCGAGGTCTTGGTCGACTTGTCAATCGAGCCTGCTGGAGTTGTTCCCTTGGACGGCTTCTGTAGTGGTAGACCCCTGATCGCCCCTTCTTCCTTCGTGGAGCCTAGCGCTTGTGAGCTGATGAGAAGTCGTCCGAACGTGAGCAACGTCTCCACATCGACCTGGCGATCTCCCTCGTCCGGAGGCCAACTGTAGTCGGGCGTCGATCTACTGCCCATGATTTCTTAATGCACGGCGAAGTTCGTCTGCGAAAGGATGATGAATAATGTGGTGATTTATGTATAGTATGAACGGTAATGAAGCAGTAGCAAATAAAACAAAGAAAGAGGGGAAACCAAAACTTGGTAAGATATGAGTAGACGGTTTGAGAAAAAAAAAATTGTCACAGTGATTACTCGGCGCTAATATTCGATCGAGCAACAGCTCGTTGTGCACACGTCTTTCTCGGCAACACGCTCGGTGCGTCGGTTACAATAATATTTTTCAAGCTTTTCGGCCGCCCGCGTTTACGTTTCGGGATATTATCGCTCGACACCGGTAGGGTACATTGTGATCGAGTGTCGTTTGTCGTTGTACATTTTCTGTTTGACGCGCGGACAATTTTTGCATTTCTATTGCTTTTTACCTGTGTCTTTGTTGGTCTACCCCGCTTTCGCTTTTTTTCCTTGCGTTCGCAGCAATCGCTGGGACGATGCTCGAACGTTCGCCACTTTCGCACGCTGCTTCATGCGTTTCTTCATTACTCTCGTCGGGCGGCGGTTTTTGGAGTTCCCCTTCTACCGTGGAATCTATTGACTGCTCGCTGGTGTCTTTGAAGTGCGGCTTGAGGTCTTTCACACTGGCTCTTCCATACAGATGACCGTCCTCATCCGTCACTTCGTAAATGTTTGAAATCGGTCTGCCAGATACAAGAAAAGGACCAGCGAATCTTGGTGCGAGTTTCTTCGAGATGCCCTTGGCTGCAGATGACAGCACGTAGTTAGTCTTCCAAACCTTTTGGACGTCGGTGTATTGTACATATCGATGTTTCGCATTGTAATATTTAGCTTGGCGTACTGTAGATACTTTTGCGTTTGCGCTCCCTTCTTTGTGCAGCACGTCCAGCTGATGCATGTGTTCTTGCCAGTCGGCGGCGGCTTCTTCTTCGTAATTTTCGGGCACTTTCGTGTCTTCTTTGCAACGCAACGACTTTGGGTCGTTTGGCTGGCGGCCGTAATTAAGCACTGCCGGTGTGTTTTTCAGGAACTCCTGTTTGGACGTATTTATTGCATAAGCGAGCTCCGCTATATGCACGTCCCAGGATGCTATTGCAAGTCTTGCGGTCAATACGAGGCGTGGAGTTTCTTCTCTTACGTTCTTAACGAGTGCAGTTGATGTTATGTTATAATTAAAAACAGAATACAGATCGCTACTGTGCTAATCAGTATCTGGGTATCTCTGGATGATGGATTTTTGGTATGAACTGAACAGGAGTACATTGGCACACATCCACTGAGTGAAAATATGTATCTGCATGACAGGCTTCTGCGTCATTGGATGCAGAAGCCTCGTGAATTCTGGTGCGATCTTCCCGGAAGCTCTTTTCGATGAGCCCAAAGTTATTTCAATGCTGTTGCAAGCCTTGCGGGCAATACGAGGCATGGCATTATATCTAGTTATATAGGCCAATTGCCGGTAGGAGGAGGGCGAAAGGCTCTTGCGTTCTGAAAAAGGAGTGCAGTTAATGGTATGCTATGATCGATATACAAGTATAGTTCACTCCATCAAAATTGCATGGAAATTGCACATGCGTCTGACAGACAGATGAGAAGTTTGAGTAATTCTGTCTGGGTAGAATTGCGACACGGCTACGTACTCGTCTGCCATCAAAGTCCGTCTATTTGCAAGTGCACATCACTCCAGCAGAATTGCATGGAAATTGCACATGCATCGGACAGTCAGATGAGTGCAGAAGTTTGAGCAATTCTGTCTGGGTAAATCTGCGACAAAATCACGCACTATCAATACAATAAAGTCCATTAATTTTCAAGTTCAGATTAGTCCGCCAGAATTGAGTCACAATTACACACATGCCTGGCAGGCAGATTTGTACGTTAGCTAGTGCAGTTCTACCCAAACAGAATTGCGAAATGGTCGCGCACTCGTTTGCCATCAAAGTGCACAGAAATTGTAGGCATAATTGCTGTAATTACTTACATACTATGTACATGCACGCGTGCACAATAATTGCATCCGAATTGCGTAATGTTCACTCTAAAATTTTGAATCGGCGATAAAAGTAACTTTGTATGTAGCATCATTGCGACAGAATTACAAGTACGTATTTTGGGCAGACCAGTGTACCGTCTACCTCAATTTTGTCTTGGCATACATACGATAGAAGCGTGTTCTTGTCTACCTTCGTAACGCGCTGATTTTTCAGAGCAGATCGTTCCGCAAGACTAGGTCCTGAATTGCAAATGCTTACGCTTGGCATGCGACTTTACCATTGCCTCTCAAATCAAGCTTCAGCGACTTATTACGTTATAGTTTGCCTCAACAAGGCCTTATATTGTAGGCGCGAATCGTTGCTCAAGTTTTGTGGCAGGATTTCAAACGAGTAGGCTTGGCAACCAAGCTGAAATTTCGCTGACCAATCATAATTGTATAAAAAGTTACAGAGATTTTAAGCAACGAATCGTCGATATATCCGGTATTTTGCTACTAAGTCGCACTACTTTTTATTTATAACTTTTGTGTCACGACCTTGTCGATGCAGATGACTTCTTATATGCAAGATTTTAAGTAACGAAATATCAATATATCGGGTATTTTGCAACTTAGTCGCATCATTTTTTATTTATAACTTTCGTTACAATGCTTGAAAGATTCGCTGGGCAATCATAATTTTACAAAAAATTGCATAGATTTAAATCAGGTCTTGCAGAAATTTTCGGGATAATTTGCAATTGATAATATAATTTATGCTCATATATATATATATATATATATATATATATATATATATGAATATGACTGTCTGTTATATACACACATATATATATATATATATATATATATATATATAACAGACAGTCCTTGTTAGAAAATAAAAAATTGAAATAACTGAGAAATTGCTGGCTTTGGAAAGTAAGTTAGAAAATAAGTTGATTGTACATAAAGATGACTCTCCAGGCGCCTTGGGATTCTGTCACAGGAAGGATTTGAACGCAGGCTCACCGTCGCCGGACGCGCAACTATCGTCGTGATGATAACAATATTGAATCAGTTTTTGTTTTTGGAGGAAGCAGTGATAGCCATGATAGAAAAGGAGACAGTAGCGGTTCGGAGAATATGAAGCTCAGCACTGTTCTGCCTTCTCTTCAAAAAGATGACATTATTAATGTTAGGCAACTAGCTCTCCCTTCGATGAGGTGTTGTGCCTCCAGAGCTGAAGCTGAACCAGGTATGAATGATAGTGTATGTATGGGTGTCTATAAGACCGCCACCTTTACTTGTCCGCCTCACGAGCGCTAAATTAGTTAATGACATCATGCGTGCGAAACCTTAACAAACGCGGTTTAGTACAGCAGATACAGATCCCTCTCGCCTGGGAGATGAGCTATCAACAAGTTTGTTTCGCACGAAAATTTTTATTAATGAATCCTTGAGTGCTCCAGTTTACACCGAATTCAAAAGTCTCAAGGCAATTGCCAAGGAACTCGGTTTCAAGTTTGTGTGGCACAGACATGGCAAGTTTCTCATCAGATGGCGGGAGGGTCTACGAGCGCACACCTTCACCTGTGCTTCCGACTTATCAACAATACAATCATTTTATAGCAACAAAATAAATAGTATCGATACAGTACCGCAAACAATAAATATAAGTAAGAATATTAATACTAATAATAAACATTACAATAACAATAACAATTTTAAAACAATAATAATAATAATAATAATAATAACACAGATAACTTAACTCCGACTAGTCACATACTCTTCATTAACAGTAATAGTAATTGTAACTCTGACAATCAATGTACACCAACTACGAGGGTAGTTCAATAAGTCTTTAGAATAAAGTATAAAAACAATTTTTTTTGGGTAAATTTTTTTTTATTTTTCAACATAATCTCCTTGGAGCTCTATACACTTGGTCAATCGCTTTTTAAGTTTTTTTAATCCTTCAGAAAAGTGCTTTTTAGGAAGTTGCTCAAAATAAGCACTTACAGAGGCAATGACGTCTTCGTTGTCCGTAAATCTCTGTCCACCGAGCCATTTTTTCAAGTTTGGAAATAAGAAAAAGTCACTGGGGGCTAAATCTGGTGAATACGGTGGGTGTTCGACCAATTCGAATTTTAGTTCTTCAATTTTAGCCATTGAAACGAAGCATGTGTGAACTCGGGCGTTGTCGTGATGAAAGAGAATTTTTTTTCTCGCCAAATGTGGTCGTTTTTTTTTAATTTCTTCTTTCAGCTGCTCTAATAATGATGCATAATACTCACCAGTAATTGTTTTACCCTTTTCCAAGTAGTCAATAAGTATAATTCCACGTTCATCCCAAAAAATTCTTTGGAGCTGGTTCGCCTGTGGAAATCCACTGTTTGGATTGTTCCTTTGTCTCAGGAGTGTAGTGGTGTATCAATGTTTCCTCCACAGTCACAAATCGACGAAAAAATTCCTCAGGATTCCGACTTATGCGCGCCAAAAGAGCCTCAGAGGCGACCACTCTATTGCGTTTATTCTCAGCTGAGAGCAAACGCGGCACCCATCTTGCCGATAGCTTTTTCATGCCTAATTTTTCATGTAGAATTGAAACAACTGCACCTATAGATATCCTTGTGGCCTCAGCTAACTCACGCACTTTTAATCTTCTATCCTTCAACACCATATCGTGGATTTTATTGATGATTTCGGGAGTAGTTACTTCTACGGGCCTTCCTGAACGGGGTTCGTCACTTATTGATGTACGACCACGCTTAAATTCATTTACCCAGTTATAAACCGTTGCTAAGGCAGGGGCAGATGTGCCATGAACTGATTCCAATTCATTTTTTATCTCATATGGAGTTAAACCCTTTAAATGAAAATTTTTAATTACCGCTCTGAACTCGTTTTTTCCATTTTTCTTAACAAGCAATTTTTTTTTTTTTCAATTGGTTATAAAAACACGTAAACTCAGAATATGTGGACTGTGACTGCACCATATATCTAGTCGGGAGTGATGCTGACTGAAAACAGATGATTTGGAGCGATTCGCGCGCCATCTGTTGGTCATTCTAAAGACTTATTGAACTACCCTCGTATGAATAAACCAGATTGACTAGGTGTCAATGGTGCTCGTGAGCCGGCCGAGGGAGTGAATTTGAAAGCGTGTTTTTTCAATGCAAACTCCATCAGGCATTGCATTGAACAAATCCGTGAACTTCTAAACGGAAACCAATCCTATCATCTTCTCGGGGTAGCCGAAACGTGGCTGGATGGTGAGAAGTCCGATAATTGTATTCGTAACAAGGTGTATTCGTGACAGTTACAGAATTAAAGAACTAGCTACTTCAAACATTGATGGACCTGCCAAATCCAAAAAGTTAGAGTACATCATGTGTGAGATACAGCAAGGGAGCCAGGAGCCTGTTTTTATCGCGGTCGTTTACAGAGCCCCTGCCATTGCATTTCTCAAATATTCGGATCTTGTTGACAAGTTGAGAGAATAATGTTACGCTTACCATCATAAAATTATAATGGAAGATATGAATGCAGATTTATTGGTGGTCAGTGATGATGCGAAGTTTGTACGCAAACTAGCAGCCGAACTGTCACTTCAGATCGTCCAGCATGGAGCGACTCATCATACCAACACCTTGCACACATGGCTTGACATTATGTTAGTGGACATTAACGATACCGAAAATAATAATAAATTGAATAAAATATAATTATCTATTTATTTAAATAATAAATAATATACAAATCAAGAACTCTTACAACATATAGGGACTACAAAAACATTAATTCATTAGAACTACAGTCCCTGTTGTCAAGTTATGATTGGTCAGTTTTTTAAGGTGATAACATCGATCTAAATATAGCACTGAACTGACTTAATTCTAATATATTAGATGCAATTAACAACCTAGCACCATTAAAGAAAATCAATCCTCGTAACGGCAGTTCGCCGTGGATTGATGATAAAATTGATCAATTGAACAAAAAACGAGACACGACGTACAGAAGGTACAAAAGGACTGTTGATGAGAGATTTCATAGATAATTCTTAGAGTTTCGCAATAAATCTTTATTAAAAACAGAGCAGGCTCGGACATCCTATTATCAAGGGAAGCTGCTGGACAATAAACAATGTGATATCTGAAAAGAATTGCGCAATCTGGTCTTCTTCCCAAGACTAGGGGAGGGTTGTATGGGTTCACAGCGAAGGAACTTAATACTCATTTTGCAGGAATTTCAATATCAGCAGATGAGGATTCTAGCGCGATCGATAATTTAGTAGCCACTGCTAGTGATGAAGACTTCAAATTCAAACCTATTGGGATCAACGACGTTGTACTTGCGATCGCGCACTTCTCTTCGTAAGCGAAGGGGTAGTATGATATTCCTCAAAATGTAGTAGCAAAGGCATTGCACCCTTCTCCAGGGAAGAGTTAAATAGGTTCACCACGTGTTGCCCGGTCATCGGGTCCCGATACAGTCTGGCTACAAACGAAATAACTCGACTCAGACTGCTTTACTGAAACTTACTGTAAACATAAGAACAGGAATAAACAAGAAACTTGTGACTTTACTGTTACTGTTTGACTACAGAAAGGCTTTCGATATGATCTCGCCAGCTAAGCTTGTAGCAAAGCTGCGAACCTTAGGGTTCTCCAGGCATGCATTAATCTGGATAAAATCATATATATTAGGAAGAAAACAAACTGATAGAGCGCGTTGATACCAAGTCACCATGGTTGTCAATAAATCTTGGAGTAACCCAGGGGTCCGTGTTGGGACCCTTGCTGTCCTGTCTATATATTAATGACATAAAATAACTATTCGCCGAGTTAAATAAAGATTTATACAAGAAGGATCCGCGTGGCGTCAGACATTTACTGTGTACTGATGACCTACAGATTTATTTACAAATTGACCCAGATGACATCGACGAGGGTCTGGAGATCATGGGTCGTGCTGCGCAAGCAGTTGCTGATTGGGCAGAGGGCGCAGCCCTGAGATTAAACAAGACTAAGACTAAAGCTATTGATTTCGGCTTTTGTCGATATATAAATAGTCTTGAGTCCCAAGGTATGCCGAAAATCAGTCTAGGAGATGGTGTCTTCGTCCCTTTCTCGCAAACTGTCACGAGCCTGGGTGTCATACTTGACTCTAAACCTACGTGGAAGTCACACGTGAACATGGTTGCAAAGAAAGTTAATAGAGTACTGTATAACTTACGATTTTTCAGAAAGTATACCACCCAGGACATACGCAAGCACTTGGCAATGGCTCTTGTTTTTCCACACCCAACTTACTGCTCTGTAGGGTACCTGGACGCGACTCTTGAACTGCGTAGCAGACTGCAGAGATTTCAAAACTCATGTGTGCGATATGTTTTAGGTGCTTGGAAGGATAAGCACATCCTTCAAAAAATTCTTTGGATTAAAGAGCCAGTCTATCTCGAGTCACTTTTTACGAAGAACAAATCAAAGTGTCCTGTAAAGGGTGATGCAAAAGAACTCTCAAGGTGAAAAGAAGTTCAAGATGCGCATTTGTGGAACTCACTCCCTTTTGCCACTCGTACTCGACCATCATTGATGGTATTTAAGGTGGCGGTCAAAAAGTATTTCGCGGACTTAGATTGAATGTTGTGAATTTGTTTAATTTATTTATTTACTTATATTTATTTATTTGTTAATTTTTTGTGATGTACTAATTGGCGGAAATAGCTTCTAAAGGTATACGAGTATTTTTTAGTATGAGTGGAAGCGAGTAATTGTTTAAATGTCTGTATGTATGTAATTTTTACTGCCTGAGTGATAGATGTAACGACATAATTAGGTATTATGTTTACATTTCGACAACAAAGTGCAATACTTTATGTACCTGACTTCACATACGTGTAATTGTATTTTATGTAAATCTACGATGTGATACTTTTATTTTTAAGAACATATGTAAATTATATTTTTGCAATATTTACAAATAAATATTCTCTCTCTCTCTCTCTCTCTCTCTTTCTCTCTCTCTCTCTCTCTTTCTCTCTCTCTCTCTCTCTTTCTCTCACTCTCTCTCTCTGGGCCCGGGACGTTTAAGTAGGCAGAGACAGCTAATGCGAATCTGCTGATATCGAGCCGTGTCTTCGAACAGTCGACCTGGAGTTTCGGTCGTATGCGAGAAATCGTCGGTTCTCACTTCGGAGGAAACTGCAGTAGAGCATTCTTCATCGACTGTGAACAACTTCGAAGCTCAAAATAAAACTGCGTTAAACGAATCTCAGTCGAATCACCTTTCTACACTCAAAGGTTACAGAATCGCAGACGGAGTTACGGAAAATTTCCCAAGAACCTATAAGAAGTGATCGTAACTCGAATCGGACTAAACGTTTGAAAAATTCATCGAAAACTTTGAATAATGCCCGCAGGTCGGATTGTTGATCGTCGGAACAATCATATCGGTTTTCAAATAATAAGAACTCGAACATAGTAGAATCGAAATTAGCTGAAAGATCCGGAAATCGAAATAGCAACACACCCAACTGTTCACTTTCGGAACAGCGGGTTCGTAGTCCGAAAAATCATCGTATTGTTGATTCATTGACGAATGAATCACTCGAAACCACCAATCGTAAAACGTCGAACAGAACTCGTAAAATCCCGAATGAATCGCGAATATTAGATCGATTGACACGGAGTCAATCACATAGAACTTCGACAACTCGGGAAGCCTTTTCCTGGAAATCACCAGCAGAAGAATTAATTTCTTACCAAAATCGTAAGAATAAATCGAATTCGTCGAACTCATCGTATATAGGCAAACCAGCGTATAGCAAGTCGTTATATGCTTGCTGGGCCTGTCACCTTACCGGATACCAGACAAAGTTCTGCCCTAATAAATCTGGGATTTTATGCTACAAATGTGGCCACCTAGGAGTCATAATTCCCATCTGACCTTACTGCAACCCACCTCGAAATATAAAGATAGGACACCCCCGGTAAGAAATACCATTGCGGTACCGGTAAACATGAGTATACCGTCGAGAACTCAGCCTTCGCCTCGAAAGCTTGAGCGGGTGTCGGTTCGACGTTTACCGCCTTCGAAGCCTAAAAATAACACCGCTAAACGGAGAAATTCGAAGACAAGCGATCGGGAAAACTCTGCAGAGTCGTTGCGGAAATCAGAGCCCGCATCGGCAGTAACTCGCAAAAAAACTGACCGAGTATGTTGGAATTGTAAATGTTCGGGACATTGTTATCGTGATTGCAAAGAACCACGTAATAAGCGATTTTGTTATCGTTGTGGGAAGAAAGACGCGGACGTTAATACGTGTTCTTTTTGTAAGTTTCGCCATTCTTTTAAAATATTCGAAGGCGTCGCTACAAACTTCACAAAACCTCGTATTGCAACCGATAGCATGCAAATAATTGTCTCAGCCGCATTAGTAGACCCCGCATCGAAACTAACAGCAGCATCACGGCAATCAGTTATCGTAATTTTTCCGAACATTGACGCATACGTTAGAGGTGTGTAAAATACCGATATCGCTTACCCCTTCCATTATCGCATACCCTCATCTTGTCCATACCAAATACCCTCCATTCGCCAGTACCGCTATTACCTTACCGTAAATAATGTTAATCCCCCTACCGTCAACACCAAAAATATTTCTACTGCATATGCCACAAATTTCCCTACCGTAAATGGCAACTATTTTTCCTACAGAAACTACCCTTTAAAAACTGAGATAAATTAAATAAATGTAAGGCCCTCCTCTAAGCCGCGGGGTCGCGGCTTCGCTTCCCGGGGAGGGGGGTGACATCGCCGCCCGTGGTGATTGGCTTAAATATTATCCACCCCCTACCCTCCGATCCCCATCCAACCACCCCTCCTATCGTAGACCAGCAAAACCAAAAAAGTCCAAAACTCACCCCATCATTAATGTGGTAAACGACCCGAACGGGGGATGAGTACGCATTACAACGGGGGACTCAATTACCTTCATTAAGATGGCTACTACTCAGACGAAGTCGGAAAGGGTAGTGATAATAGGGAAGAATGGGTTTTTTATTTTAATTTTATTCGAAAGTTTATCGAAAAATAACAACTTTCCTAAGACAATTTTTTGTTTTAACGCAATATCCTAATTTTAATAATATTTTAAAGTTGTGCTTAATTTTTATAATGATTCAAACTCGCGTGACGTCAGCGTCCCTCCATTCAGCGCTCCCCTTTCGGCGAGTTTCGAAGCTTGATTTGAGAAAATTTTGCCCTCTTCAATTCCGGTCACGGCAGTCTAGCTGAAGTGCTGTGCATATCAAAATGTGTTATGCGACCATCACATTATTACTACAGCTGATGAGACTATAAACAAAGTTTAAATTTGTAAACACAAGCACGATGGATAACCGAAAATTACCTTTACATTCTAATTTAGATAATTACAAATACTGATTGTACCATCGTATAAAAATACCAGTGCTTCAACACCTGATAACGAATTTATACACGTCCCAAAGAACAATTTAAAACGAAAAGCATGATTTAGTGCAGTTGGAAATCCAAACGTTAAATCAAAGAAAACATGTTATTGTTGTGAAGATCATCTGAATGTAAGTAAAATCTATTTTTAAAATAATATACATAAATTTAAATAAAAATTATTTGTAGATTGAAGAAGATTTTGAAAATTATACTCGATATAAATTGATGGGAAGTCCAAAAATATTAAAACTTGATGTGCTACCGCGATTTCATTTAAATCTACCAACAGTATTTGAAGAAAATGTTGAAGATTTGTGTCAGGATGATAACAAGGGCCAATCAAATCAGTTTTGGAAAATTAGTAGATGTTCCTTTTGTGTAGCCTTTATTCATTCTTGATGATTACAATTATTATAAATTCAAACTAATAGCTTTTAAATAGAATATTTTCTGTCATTTACAGTCTATTCTCTTGTAGTAATAATGTGACGGTCGCATAACACTTTTTGATATGCACTGCACTTCAGCTAGACTGCCGTGACCGGAATTGACGAGGGCAAAATTTTCTCAAATCAAGCTTCGAAACTCGCCGACAGGGGAGCGCTGAACGGAGGGACACTGACGTCACGCGAGTTTGAATCATTATAAAAATTAAGCACAACTTTAAAATATTACTAAAATTCGGATATTGCGTTAAAAAAAACTGTCTTAGGAAAGTTATTATTTTTCGATAAACTTTCGAATAAAATTAGAGTTAGAATTTAATTCCGAACCATGTCACTTCCCTATTGAGAGAGGGCGAAGCCTCAGAGAACGAGTCGGGGTAGAGTCGGTACACCTTACATATGCGATGGGCCCGATTGATTTAGTGAAGGAAGAACGACCCAGCCCGATACGACTCGCAGCAACCACGTTCGTCGGGGAGAAGACCATCCCCAGCTTGATGGACTTAAAGATGCAGCATCCAGCTCCGTTCCGATCGGATGATACAGCCTCCGTCTCTTCGCAAGGGTCCTGCTGGAACTATAAGAAAGAAAGGCATCGATACACGAATTGTAAAAGCCGGAGGGACTATGAGTTCTGCTTCCGATGTGGCCAACCAAATGTCGACGTGCACACTTGCCCACGGTGCACAGGACCACCACAGTCGGACTATCGGAGGTCATCGGACCAACCACGCACGCCGACGGCTACTCCTCCCCCTTATGCCGTATCGGGATCGATGACAGCCCCAATCTCGACGTTACCCCCTGCACCGGCGCCCGTACCAACTCCAGCGACCATAGCATCGGGTATTTACGACTCTGCTAATCAGCCAGTGATCGTAGTGATACCCGGTGCTACGGTCTACTTCTCGCAACCCTAATAAAAAAATAAATAAACACCCTTTTCCTACTCCCCACCTACCGATACCGAATCTCCTATTGTGGACACACCATTCCCCTATCGCCAATGCCGTACCCCCCTCCGCCACCCGACAATACCGTAAATTTTCTATCGAAATCCATCCCGTCACTCCTATCGTCAATACCGAATACCCTCCTAATGGAAATTCCAGTCCATTCCTACCGAATGCGTAAGCTTCCACCTTGGTTACCGAAAACTCATAACAGTATCCCGTAATTTCCCTTATTGTAAATATTATTTCCCCTCCTCCTACCGTAAGTAGTACCCCGTTCGATAGTTTCTTTCACTTGTAGATATTAGAAACCACAGGGTTTCAGACCCATGACGATAACCCCATACGACTTCCGTAGACCAATAACAGTTTGTAAACGCGAGAAATTGTGCATACATAAAATAGAGTAGTATAAACTAAGTAAGTTATTTAAGAAAGAAAAAAACTCACGTGTATGATGGCAAAGACTGATTTCAACTACCTCGCTAAAGTATTTAAATCGTATATTTGGGCGTGGGTTCGTTAGGCGAACTCACCTAGTATCCACTCATTGGTAAAATCACTTGTAGTAAAATCAGCATGCGACCAAGTACCATCTACATGCACAAATTACTGTATCAACATTTTATATACGACTCTGTTTCCTTAGAATGTCATACATTAAGCACCATATTATGAAGTGTCCCTTACTAAATTAGGAAAAACTTTAACTTAAGAATTTAGTCTGTAAGAGTAACGCTGTATATAAAAATGTTCTTAGCTTCTTTTTTTATAGATACAACCGTACTGATCACGACTGATCAATTGTACAGCCATAATGTAAGTAGGCATTAGTACCTATAGATGCCTAGTAGCGCCAAATAAATATTCATAGTTCATCAAGAGAACAAGAAGAAATGACAATTAAATGAAGTATTTAAGTAAAACTGTACATATGCGTAGGATAAGTATTTAGATAGCTAGAGAGCGTTAAACACAAGCGATTAGCATAGCCTAGGTTAGAATATAAGTTAGTTAGTTGCGTACCGAGTGAGCACGTCCCAAGTAAACTGCGAACCGCGTAGCCGCGCTTCGATTTAGTAGGGGAGAGTTTGTAACATCACATTTTGCGTGGGTTACACAAATTCCAGTCTGTCGAACGAACTGCTCAGTGCAAGTCTGATGCTCGACAGAACTGGCCTATATAACCGATAGCATACTACTCACCCATTTCACTCACTATACACATAC
This sequence comes from Gastracanthus pulcherrimus, assembly GCA_949152435.1. Classification (NCBI taxonomy): domain Eukaryota; kingdom Metazoa; phylum Arthropoda; class Insecta; order Hymenoptera; family Pteromalidae; genus Gastracanthus; species Gastracanthus pulcherrimus. The sequence continues at coordinate 62,719,062 of OX424573.1, read as the reverse complement.
ACACACACACTATTTCTTGGGACAACACAGAGCAAGCGAGATCTCCAATGCCCTGAAGCAGCTGAAGAGGACGCACAGCTGCCATCCCATAGAGCCTCACATGTATATATATATATATATAACAGTTTTTACTTTTTCTATAAAAAATGTTACCTTTACTATAGTAAAATGTAAAAACCTAAAAACTTTTTGACTGTATACTACATACTTTTCTAAATATGGAAAACGATGTTTTCTTCATGAGGTATACTACCTACACAACACTATGTACAGTACAACACCTGCAATGTTCACTCATTTATTTTTATAAGTAATATAATTATGTATATGTTCGGTTTATAAGTAATCTAAGTACATACAAAAATATATTGTATTGTGTGTACTTATTTGATATTCATCTAAAGCAGAAAAATACCACTGCCAGTTCATTGGCAGATAGCTTCCTCCAATCTAGTCTACAGTTCGAATGCGAAATAAACATTGATAAAGCAAAATCTTGCCAGCATCAACTTGATGACTCATTGTATACCATGACAGAGTACATATGCAATTAAAATCCACTTAATGTAAGCTTAAAAAAAAAGCAAATTATTTCCCATAAAACTTTAAGGAAATCTTTAAAACATGTTTCTTCCTTGATTATATGCAACACTTTTTTGAAGAATTGAAAGATTTTAGTTTTTGGAAGTAAAAAGAGAATAGTTTATCTGTGTAGGTACAATGTAAAAGTATAAACACGTACTTATAATATGAAATGTAATAGGGCCGCTGCAAGTGCAAACGGCCCGAACATTACCGACCGCCTCGTTATGAGTAGAACACCGACGGTACAGTAGTTCAAAAAAGGAAGACGGAAGATAGAGAAAGAAGGAGATAGAGTGTACTCGTAGGTAGTAGGTGTGAAGACGGTGTTTGTCTTCTGCCGCTGAAGTCACGTCGCTGTATGCCAAGTTTGGCTGTCCACCGTGGAGCCCTGACTGCTGCTAGCTGAAGCAGCTTGGAGATCAGGGTGTCAGGCAACCAGCTGGCTGCTCTGAGTCCTTCGTCGTAAGGCAATGCAACTGAAGGGCAGTCCTTCAATGAAGGGACAGATGCAGTAGGTGACTTAACCCTTTCGTGCACATAAGAGTTACAGCTATGGTGCGGGGAAACTGTTTACATTTCATAGGGTCCCGAGCCGCGCTGAATCCGAATCCGAGGTCAGATTTTGAAAATTCAAGATGGCGGATCCAATATGGCGGACGGGAAAGTAAAAAAATCGAGATTTTGAGAAACAAAATTTTTTTTCGTATTCTACGTGAAAATTCAAATAGAAACTGTTCTTATTATTTTTTTCGATATCTCTCTTAGTTCTTGAGTAAAAAATTCATTTTCAAAATCTGACCTCGGATTAGGGTTCAGCGCGGCTCGAAGTTTATGAATCTTTTACCCAAAAACTAAGAGAGATATCGAAAAAACACTAAAAACAGTATCTATTTGTGTTTTCACGTAGAATACGAAAAAAATTTTTGTTTTTCAAAACCTCGATTTTTTTACTTTCCCGTCCGCCATATTGGATCCGCCATCTTGAATTTTCAAAATCTGACCTCGGATTCGGATTCAGCGCGGCTCGGGACCCTATAAAATGTAAACAGTTTCCCCGCACCATAGCTGTAACTCTTATGTGCACGAAAGGGTTAAGCGGCTCTTGATGGCTAAAATGTGTAGAAGAGAGAAAGTAAAGAAGAACAGAATGATTTTACTCTTAAAAAGATTTGCAGGTAGCAGAGAGAATAGAGAAAACAGAGGAGTTAAGTGGCTCTATATGTATGTAAGAGCGTGGTGATGTGTTTTTTCGTGAGTTCTTCATGAGCTCTTCGTGTAAAAGCTATGGTTTATGAAGACGAAAAATGCGCTGTGGACGGGAGCAGGGGCTGCTTGAAAGCAGCAGCTGGCTGGATGGGACCTCAGCCAGGTCGAGGGCAGCCACCGAGCCTAGGTGGACAGGTACGTTGCCGGCCGAGGACCTGTAGAAGGTAAAGCTTGACATGTGACGTTGTAACCTGTCCTACAGCCTGGCGATGAAGATGGCGGTGCTCGTCCCCTCGAGCGTCAACTCAGCGGCTAAGCGGAGGGGTGCCGCCCGCCGTGATGAATGCGGTCTCGCAGCTGAGGCGGTTTGACGCTGAGGCTGAGCTGGTGATGATGGTGGCGGCTGAGCGGAATGTTGCCGCCCGCCATGCATCGAAAGCCGCTGTAGAGAGCGACTTAAGCGGCTCTTGCTGTAACTGTAGAGTCTAGCGACAGCGCATGTGCGCACGGTTCGCTAGACGTACAGAGTGCCACTCTAGAGAGCAGCTGAAGCCCTTTGCTGGGTGAAGGGAGGCCAGCGACAGCACATTCCTTAGAAAACTTAAGATGGTCCTTCCCTATGTTAAATATATTACCCCGAAAATTAACCCTGTCTTAAAAAAGATTGATGTTATACCGATTAAAAAACGATGCACAAATTCAACGGCCCGATTAAATTAGGAAAGGACAGATTAAACAAGCTCGACAACTGTAATGTAGTTTATAAGATCGACTGTTAGCAATGCCCTGCGACTTACATCGGAATGACTAAATCACGGAATGACTAAATCACGGCTAGTAAAACGTCAATATGAACATAAGAGGGACGTAAAAAGAACAAAAATACTTCGGCAATTGTGAATCATGTTAATAAAACTAATCATTGTATTGATATTGATAATATTAAAATTCTGGATAGGGGAAAAAATTGGACTAAATGCGCATTCTCAGAAATGATTAACATTCATTATCAAAAAACAATACACTCAATAAAATGGAAGACACTAACTTTCTCAAAAATATCTACAAAAACTATATTAAATTAATTATAAAATATCTAAAACAAAAATCAGTAATTTCATCTTAATTCCATTCACTTTTTATACTACAGTCTTATACGTTTTGATTATTTTTCGCATTGGCCCCGATTACTATAACCACTTGGGAAGTATTGTTACACTCCTTAGCCGTCTCTTCATGGGCCTTTCAATATCCCGACAGAGGCTCCGAGAGAGTAGGGTATAATCAGGAGCATATGGTATATCCAGGTGGCTCGGACGACTTGCTTGTGTTGTCTCGCGTACCGGAAGACTCCTCGCCGCGAGGTGGTGACTGATCCCCGGCCACCTCCTTACTCTGACGTTTCTCCGGGGTTTTCTCAGCGCTTTGGGAGCATTCTCCAATAATATTTATTGGAGTCATATACATGTACACGTAATTACATTTAATTATAAACAAAAGAAAGAACATAGTAGTATCGCATCCAATAATATAGTTATATTTATTATAACCACTATATGAAAAATACTGAGAAATCCTACAAACAGAGTACGTGGAGAACTTTCACAAATCTATTTCCTTCATGGATATATATATATATATATAATATATATAGGTTTTCGGGAGGCATTGATCACGACTCTGACGTCAAATTATACTCAAATATTTATCTTTAGTAAGTACGGAGAGAAATTGGTAAAAAATGAAGAAAATGCCAACATCTAAGAATTATAGCATATATGTACCTATATATATATATATATATATATATATATAGGTACATATATGCTATAATTCTTAGATGTTGGCATTTTCTTCATTTTTTACCAATTTCTCTCCGTACTTACTAAAGATAAATATTTGAGTATAATTTGACGTCAGAGTCGTGATCAATGCCTCCCGAAAACCTATATATATTACTTGTTTTCAGCTTTAACGCTTTTGTGTGTCTCGATGTAAATCGAGGTATAAAAGCTTTCAGCAGTGGTGCCAACTGAAATTCGGATAAAAATTTTGGCTTGCTTCTGGTACCTATTCTAAGCGGACGTCGAGTTGGTACCTTTCCCAACCTGATTTCAAGTTGGTACCTTGTTACATGGACTCGATAAAACGTAGTTGTTCCGTCGAAGACGTAAGTGGTGCGCATGGCGCCACCATTTTCACGAACGCAACGTCGACGTGAGCAGCGAGCCACGATTATCCGCGACCGATAGAGGCGGGCGCGGTGGGGGGTTCGCAAACGCGCGGACTACCAGCGCGAACTCGCGCGTAAAATCAGTCGCTCTTGAGCATTCAAGCTAATACGAGCTTTGTCCGAGAGTCCGGCATCTTTTCTTTCTCTTTGTCTAACAAAGGTGAAAGGGTTTTTCTCATCGTACATCCGTGCCTTTCCTCGCGTCTATTATCGTTTTCCTTTCATGTTCGGTGCATTTTAAATACTAAAAAATTCATCGAGTCGTGTCCTTTTTGACGGGTCGGCGTGAGCACGTTTACCGCGAAGTCACGCTGTATATATAATAGGTGTTCTAAACTCCAACAACAATTGATCCGCGACCAGCGCGGATTCGTGTGGCCCTCGCCACTATTGACGCAATTCACCAGGTGAATTCGTGTGGTCCTTATCACAAACGCGATCAAAAGATCCGTAGGAGTGCGCACTCCTGGTTAATCGAGCGTGTACGCAGATATATATATATATATATATATATAAACACTTACACACACAGATCCATACCTCAATTTCTTCGCAGTTTGTACATCGACATCGAGGGGGTTTTATGCCGCAAAGCTTTCCCCTCTCAGAGCCTAATAAATTCTTCCTTTTGTGGCTCAAATTTCGAGTCTTTTATTTTACTCTCTCCCTTCTTTTCCCTTTTCACATAAATTCAAACATTGGGAATTTTCTCGCATGAAAATTCTTGACTCACAAATCAGTAGTACTTCTACACCAATCTATTTTAGTGCTTTTATCCGTTCCAACCTCACACTAACACCTGGAGCACTCGTCCCCAGGTAACTCGCGAGACGCGCTAGCACCCATATGTAACAATGTATAAGAAGTTTAATTTAAAGACTGATTTGGCAGTGTTGTTGAGGTAAAATGTACCTTTTATTGCTTTCTTAATGAGAAAGTTCTGTAACAATGATTTTTTCGAAAACCAAGATTTTGATGAATGTTTTTTGGGTCGCTGAATCAGAATATGTAGGTTTATCAAAATGTCTGTCTGTATGTATGCATGAATGAGTGTCTGTGTATGTGTGTGTATGCGTGTATGTGTGTGCGTATGCGTGTGCATTTGTGTAAATGTGTCTGTATGTTTATCTTAGCATGTGTGGGCATGCGTATGCTCGTGCGTGCGTGCGTGCGTGCGCGCGTGCGTGTGTGTATGTGTGTGTCTGCGCATGTGTGTGTGTATGCGTGAGTGCATGTGTGCGTGCGTGCATGCGTGTATGTGTGTGTGTTTGTATGTGTGTGTGTATGTGCATGTGTGTGTGTTTGTATGTGTGTGTGTATGTGCATGTGGGTGTGTTTGTATGTGTGTGTGTATGTGCATGTGTGTGTGCTTGTGTGTGTGTATGTGCATGTGTGTGCGTGTGTGTATAAATCAATGCATGTCTAGGTATACATATTTTCATTTCTTAATAGAAACAAGGTGGCAGTTGCACCGGGTCGAAAAACGGACACATTTTTTTCCGCTCGATATACACGAAATACCGCGAAAATCAATACATGTGTCACAAAGCTATGGCGTGCAATATGAGCGAGAAGCTTTTTCTCAAGATTTGTCAAGAAGATGCATATATCCGTCAATTTCGCGTGAATTCCTTTCGATTGGCGTATTTTACGATTACTTTTAAGCTGTCTTTGTTAAAGAGAAATGATTATTAATAAAGATACAGTACGTCGAAATGGTACGTGACGTCATAAACTTCCATTATATAGATATACTAGGAGGGGAGTTTGTGACGTCATTTCATTTCATTTTTTCATTTCACGGCATTTCAACCTGCTGTATTTTTGTTAATAATCATTTAATTGAAAAAAGAAAAAATACGTATGGATTATTTTTCAATGTTCTATCTGACGGACCCAATGGATTTTTTGATACAAGTTTCATATTGCGATTTTGAATTTTTAAATTTGTTAAAATTAGAAAACAATTATTTCTTATTTGAAATGTTTGATATGTCAAAAAAATGCATACATCCGTAAAACTGACGTAATTTTCTTTTAACTGGGGTATGTTACAGTTGCTTTAAGTTATTTTTTGGAACAAAATACGTTTTGTGGTCACAATAGGTTTGAAACGCATTTCTATTTTTTATTGAAATTTTGTAGGTTTATCGGAAATAACTCAGTATAGAACTGATTAAGTTTTTGAGCCAACAATGCACCATTTTAAACTAATATAACACTTTAGGCTATTGTCTTTATGGCTATTTTCTATAACATTTTCGTATATTCCTAAAATCACTTTTACCAATGTAAATATTAAATAAATGATTGCACATTAAATCTCTTTGAGGAAGCATTATGCTAAAACAGTTAGCAGAAGTTTTTTTTAAGGAAAATAAAGAGTTTTATTTTCGGAAACCGCCATTTTGTCTCAAATTAATTTTTTTTCAAAACCCTTCTTTTTCTCGCCGAGAATAATAATAATCATAATAATAATAATCATTTTTTTTTCGAGGGTATGTAGGAAATGCCATCTAAGGCGCACTTGACTGGGTCCGTACAGCCGGATAGCGTGGGGCTAGTCGGTGATACATCCACCGTGTGTATTATATGGGACGAAAAATAAAATAAACAAAAAGGTAAAAAATCTACACAGTCGTTGCATCGCAAACCGACCCACTAAAATTTACCACCCTTTCCTCTTCTGTCAGAACCAACCCTGGTACCGTTTATCACATTACCTGAGGGTGGTGCCATCCTAGTATTGTCTCGACAACCGCTGCTGCCTTGACTTGAAACAAATTTAAAAATTCATAATTTAAAATCCCCGGAGGGGACGTCAGATCTAACCCGTCTCATTTATACACGTATTCGAACCGGCACATTCACCTCCGTACGGAAAAGAGAAGTATCCCTGTCCCTCCCCGCGACATTCATAAAATTAGAGAAAATGAGCGTCTCCCGGTTAAGAAAGCGTCTCATCTTCTCTCTGCACGTCTATTTCCATGGAGTCGTACGACGTCCCTGGGTTATGTTGGGGTGTTGGAGCGTCTCCCAGCACTTCATTCATACCTTCGTCAGTTGCCTGTCTAGGTACCGTTTTTTTGTCGTAGGACCATGTCGGCCCACTTATTCTCGGCGGACAGCATTTCGCCCACGATGGTCTCAGGCGTGAATTGCCCGACCGAGCCGAGAAGAGCTGTCCATTCTTCGTTCCACTTTTCGAGGACGAAAAACACGCGAAACGCATCGTCGCAGTAGGCGGAACCGAAGTTGCAACTCAGGCTCTGAAACATCTTCATACGATTGAGCTAGAAGCAGAAGAACGCATGGTCTCTCAGGAATTGGGTCAGGTAGCAATTTACCTCCCCATGGTTTCTGTTAATCCAAGGGCCAGCTGGTCTATCAGCCTTGCTGTCCATTTACCCTCGTTTGCAGTTGTCCAGGATCGTTGCCACGTTTCCATGGTGCGTTCCCGTTCCTCTCTATGGACAGTTGTTTTGTCCTATCCTGTTTTCTTCGGTTCGTAGATTCGCTTGCGCTCCGTCGCGTGTAGGCCGATCGGGATGATTCCCGCAATTACGAGCACTGCGGGTCCGGAGACCGTGCGATAGGCGCTGGCGACTGAGAGCTCCTCTACGCTGAACGGAAGTTAGTCGAATCCGGTATAAGTCCTTTTACATTGCATCGGCCCATATTTCAGAACCGTACAATAAGATAGATGTAATGACTGATATGAGGAGTCGACGCCTGCTCGCTTTCGGTCGACTCGTGTTCGCCATGAGACGGCACACCTGTGCTGTCTTTTTCGCCGCTTTATCCGCTGCATACACTAGGTGACAAAAGAAAGTCAGCTTAGTGTCTAGTTTGAGTCCTAGATACATAGCCTCCCTCCTTGTCAAAACCTCCGCATCGTCCACATACATGGGGAAGATGGTCTCATCCGTTTGCCAATGAAGGACACGATCTCTGTCTTGGCGGCTGCCAAGTCGAGACCGTGTTCCCATATCCAATGCGAGATCCTGCGCATCGGCTGGTTAAGCAGATATTGTGCTTTTTCAAAGTCCCGCGCGATGATAACTAAAGCGACATCATCGGCATGGGTTATCATGTACACCCGTTCCGGTAGCCCGAGTCGTAACAGGGCAATGTACAGGATGTTCCAAAAATCAGGCCCAAAGATTGACCCCTACGACACACCGGCGCTGAGATATTTCTCCCGCTGGCCTTCTTCTGTTTCGTAGCGGAGGATACGGTCCTTTAGGTAGCCCCGTATCACACGCAGGAGGTACACTGGGACTGCGAACTCGTTCAACGCGTCCAAGATGCTGGCCATCTGGCCGAGTTGAAGGCGTTCTTAACGTCCAGCGTAACGAGAGGCGCGATGTTCTTGGAAAAATGATTTCCAGTCCATGCTCTTCTTCCCAGTTGAACTACCTCTCGTATAGCGTCCACCGTGGATCGCCTTTTCCTGAAGCGTTCTGGTTGTCAGCTAAATCGCCGGCAGGCTGCATAGCTCATAGAGCTTCCCTGCGTGGTCCAACATGCACAGTGGCCTGTTAGACGACGGAAGCCGGGGATCCCCTTCCTTGCCTTTGCTGATCAGCACGAGACGCGCAACCTTCCAGGGAGTGCCAAAGCGACCCACCTTCAGGCACGCGTTGTATATGTTCAGCAGCAGAGATGGTGCTCTCACCACGATGATATTCAATATCTGAGCTAGTATAGCGGGTGTATTAGGAATAGAGTGTCCACGATTCACGCCATAGTGTTCTCGTCGAAAGCGTGATTTGAAAGCGCGCAGTGTTTCTTGGTCACGATATTGTAGCCCAAGCCTCACACGTCCCGATTAACTTCCTCCGTCAGGTTCTTCCGGCACTGCACCTTTCCCCGGCGGATCTCGTGACGGAGCCGCTTGCGCGCAGCTTTGTGCTGCGTCGACAACAGTGCTACCTCTGTTTCGTCTCTCGTTCTTTACGCTCTTCTTCTGAGGCGTCTCGCTTCCGCTCTCAGTTGCGTTATTTCGTCCGACCACCGGTAAGCAGGGCGTATTCCATGTCGCGATCCCTTGCGCGGCATGAATGTGTTGCAGGCTCGGTAAATGGGACCCATAGTCTCCCTCGCAAGGGCCCCCGCTCCGTCCCTGTCTTCGGTGGAATTCGTCGTCGGTAAATTTCCCTGTCCTTCGAGCAGTACCTCGACTAATTTTGCGGTGTTCAGCCTGGCCAGATTCAATCGGGGTGGCTTTGTCGTGACTCTATGCGATTCGGATTTACGGTGCAGCTAAAACGTGATGCATTGGTGGTCGCTTCCGTTGTAATCCTGCATTACCCTCCCATCCGACGCTCTACGCGCTAGATTTTCGGATGCGAAAGATACGTCCGGAATCGTCCCAATATGCCCTACCCTTATAAATGTCGACGTGTTCCCAACGTTGAGAATTATCAGACCGAGTCTAGATACCATGTGCATGATGGACTTTCCTCCACTGTTCGGCACTGGTATGCCCCACTCAAATGCTCGCGCATTGAAGTCGCCGGCGGCTACGATCTCGCCTTTTATCTCGTGGATCGCGTCTTCGAGTTCGGGGTAAAGTACCAGCTCATGTAAGTTACGTATCTGCATCTGACCTACACAAAGCCGCTTCGAGCCCCGTGTTCGTCCATTCTGATGGTTCGTGGGTCCACGTAGATTACTGCTGTGACAAGTACGTCTTTGTACCACGCAGGTACATTCCAGTCGCAGTACTACTCGCTAATTAGCAGCACATCAGCCTTCGTCTCAGATATACTCTTAGTCAGAAGGCTGTTGGCTAATTCGGCTCTATGGAAGTTCGCTTGAAGGACCGTTATGCGGTCCATCATTAACGCTTGGCTTTGGTCTGCCTAAGCATTTCGCGAAACGCTCTAGACTGTCCTGGGCCCGGAGTGTGGCCCAGCTGGTCTTGGTCTACTTTCAAGTCAGTGCACAAGACGCACTTCGCCACGGTAACCTTGCAGGCTGCTCCTTTGTGACCTTCGGCGCCATATTTGTAGCAGGTCATACTTCTGTCTGGACCACGACAATCGCGCGCTTGATGTCCGTAACCCAGTTATCTGAAGCACCGCTGGACCCGCTGTCATCTTCTCAGTCGGCAGTTCATATAGCCGACTTTCAGGCGATTCTTCTCAACGAGGAACTCTGGCTTTTCCTGGTCCATCTCTACGATGGCTAGTCGCTGCTCTCTACTGTTGGGCTTGGTCAGCGAAACGCTAACCTCACCCATTCAGACTCCTGCTTCGTCAAAGATCCTCTTGATCGCCGTCTCCACTTCTTGTTTGGTGGTAAGGCCGTCAAGGTCTCTGATATCCACGTTTGTTTTAGGAGTTAGGGTCTTTACGGCCGCTGACGTGCGAATTATTTTCCTAATGGAGTCTGCTATAATCCCCATCTCCTGGTTGTTGCTTTTTGCGCCCAACTCTACCAGGACATCGCCAGTCCTGCTTTTTCTGATACACTTAATATCAGTCGTTGGACACTTTACTGTGACCTTTTCGCGGACATTCGAGAGAACGTCCGCGTAGGTGACTCCATCCCCTAGTCGGAAAAGGGCAGCCTCCGGACGCTTGCTAGTCATTCTTCTCCTCCTCTTCTTCTTCTTCTTCTTCTGAGCAGCCTCGCTCCTCTTGTTCGCCGATGTCCTGGCTGTTGGGTTCTTCTTTTATTGCGGCTGCTGCTGCAGTTGTTGTTGCGGCTGCTGTCGCTGTTGCTGATTTCGCTTCAGCTGTAGTTCTTGTGATTTCGCTTCACCTGATGTTCTTTTCTCGTGGGTTGGGAAGAGACCATCCACTACTTTTTCCATCAAATCCTTACCCAGTGGTGAACTCTTCGACGACGACGAAGACGACGACGACGACGACAACAACAACAACAACAGCAACAACAACAATGATGATAATAATAATAATAATAATAATAATAATAATAATGATAATGATAATGATAATGATAGTGATAGTGATAGTGATAGTGATAGTGATAGTGATAGTGATAGTGATAGTGATAGTGACAGTGACAGTGATAATGATAATGATAATGATAATGATAATGATAATGATAATAATAATAACGGATGATGGATGATGGATGATGGATGATGGATGATGGATGATGGATAGATAGATAGATAGATATACTTTCTATTTTGATAACAATCAAAAATATGGTACAGAATATATGTACATATAGTTTCATTTCTTATGATTAAATTAAATTTACGTATTGGTCACAGTAGTTTTTTTTTTTTTAATCACATATAGTCATGTTATCACATTTCGTCACATTTCGAGCAGGTACAGTCACTATAAAGTTTTGGTAATAGCATACGCACAATTTACAATATATAACTATCACGTCAATTTTATAAAAAAAAACAAAAATATTCACACACGTTACAGCTACATTCATGCACCCATTCATGCCTATAAATACATTCGAACTGGTTGCTAAAATTTTATTCTGTATGTAAAACCTTATAAATATAAATAAAATAAAAATAAAAATAAATAGGTGAAAATAAATAAATAAATAAGAAAGTTACACAATAAATAAAATAAAATAAAAAATAAATATATAAATAAATAAATGAATGAATGAATGAACGAACGAACGAACGAACGAACGAACGAACGAACGAACAAACGAACGAATGAATGAATGAATAAATAAATAAATACATAAATAAATGAATAAATAAATAAGTAATAAATAAATAAATAAATAAATAAGAAAGTTACACAATAAATACAAAAAAATAAATAAATAAAAATAAATAAGAATAAATAAATGAATAAGGCAACACATACACTCAACACATAATTTTAATTCTGTTGGTCACCGTTCTGCTGTCTGAGATATCTCATCAGCGCTGTTTTGTACTTACATAGGGACGGAAGATATCTCACATCGCAGGGGAGGGGAGGTTGTTCCAGAAACGCGAACCCTGAGCTCTGAACGAGTATAGGCCAGTGTCAGTGCGCGATCCCGAAACCGAGAGCTCTTTTACTCCATTCCTACTGGAAGTCCTGGCCTTGTTTTTTAAACAGAGAGCCGCAAGGTACGGAGGTTGTCTCATGTTTATTGCTTTATACAATAACAACCCCGCAAAATACGCTCGTCTTTCCTTTATAGTAAACCAGCCAAGATATTTCCTGTGAGGACTGATGTGCTCATCCCGCCTAACACCACATATGTATCTCACACATGAATTTTGCAACCTTTGTAACTTTGTCTCGAGCTCCTCTGACACATCAAGATATACCACGGAACAGTAATCTAAATGCGGGACTACCAGCGCACAAGCAAGCTGCTTTCTCAGAGCCTCGGTGGTGCATGGACAGAAGAATCTTAAGCTATAGAGGGCACGGTTAACTTTCTTTCCTATTGCTTCTATCTGCATTTTCCAAGTAAGTTTGGAGTCCATGACAACACCGAGGTTTGTGACAGTGTCAGAAAAGGGAACACGCACGCCATCCTGAAACTCAATGCCGGGCAAATCATATCATATCAATAATCGATGCAGATCCCGCCAGGCAACTTGAGTGTAGATTTGCAAGTCGTCTGCGTATAGCAAGTGTTCAACATCGCCACCAGTCAGTACGTCTTGTAGGTCATTAATGTACAAACTGAAAAGCAGAGGCCCCAGAACTGAGCCCTGTGGATGATGGATGATGGATGATGGATGATGGATGATGGATGATGGATGATGGATGATGGATGATGGATGATAATTTTTTTGGGGTTTTGTAGGGAGGGGGAAATCTTTTAGAGACCTCAGGGGTCCGACCCCCCGGTGTGTGAGACACACCATTGAAGGCATACCCACTAAAACCCACCCCCTCAGTGCAGACCCGCCGTCTGCTCTCTGTGATCTGCAGTCGCAGACCGGAGTCGGCCGGCGTCCACCGAGGGGACCTCCTCTCAGACTGGCCGTTGCATCCACCCCGGACCCGCCGTGAGGCATTACGTCGGGGTGGAACCAGTTTCTTGCCACGTGGCACTTTATTGTTGCTGGAGATCATCGCGCTTCGACATTAGGGTATTTTGTACGAAGTGGGCGATCTTCCTCCAGCTGTCGACGTCACTTAGCATGACGGCGACGATGTTGTCGGGAGTTATACGTCCCGTATCTTCTTCCAGAGCAATCCTGGTGTCCCTCCACCGCTCGCATTCGAAAAACGTGTGGAAGACATCGTCTTGTGGGGCTCTGCAGTACAGGCACTACGGGTTCGCCGCCTTTCCCATCCTGTGTAGGTATGTGCAGAAGTAGCCATGTCCAGTCAGTATCTGAGTTATGTAAAAATTTACCTCCCCGTGCTGCCGGCTGATCCACGGCGTATAAGCCTGGCCGTCCACCTTCCGTACGTTTCGTTCTCCCATTGTGTCTGCCAGAAGAGCAGTGATTGCTCCCTGGCTACCTCTCTGGATTTTCTCCTTCCCAGGGTTTCCTTCATCTGGTGGATGAATTGCCGCTCCCGGGCTAGTAGGTGGATGGGTATTACCCCGGCGACCACTAAGGCTGCAGATCCCGAGACCGTGCGATACGAACTCGCTACGCGGAGCGCACATTTCCGTTGCACAGCCGCTATACGTTTACGGTATTTATCGTAACGCATGGCATCAGCCCAGACCTCAGCAGCGTAGAGCATAATGGACTCTGTGGTCCGTAGTAGTAGCCGCCTGATACACGGGCGAGGACCGCCGATATTAGCCATCACCCTGCTCAGGGATGCCACTATCACAGCCGCCTTGTCCGCTCCTTTTCTAATCTGTTCCCAGAAGGTGAGCTTCGTATCTAGCATTATCCCCATGTATTTCACAACTGCCTTGGTCTATAGTGCCATTCCTTCGATCAGAAATGGCTGTGTTCTGGGGACGCGCTGCTTCGTCAGGAGCACGATCTCAGTTTTTGCCTCCGCCAGCTCCAGCCCGTGATCGCTCATCCATCGGCGAATTCGGCGCATTGCCTGTTCGAGTCGCATCCTCGCGATCATCATGCATCTGGCGATGATAATGAGCGCTATGTCATCTGCATACCCGATCAGGAAACAGCCCTCAGGCATCTCCATTCGAAGGATTCCGTCGTAGAAGATGTTCCATATATCGGACCCCAGAATGGAGCCCTGAGAGGCACCAGCCGTGAGCTCACGCCGTCGTGGGCTATCCTCTGTCTCGTACAAGATGTAGCGGTCCTTCAGATAGTTTCCAATGATCCGGAGGAGGTGCACGGGCACCTTGAAGTCCCACTCCATCGATTCCGCTTCCACCTCACCGAGATAAAGGCTCATTCTTTACATCAAGCGTGGCCATTAGACAGATTGGACGAGAAAAGTGGTTTCCGTGTTCCGTGCTTCTGGCAGCCTTTATTACCTCCTGAATAGCGGCTATGGTCGATCTTCCTGCCCGAAAGCCGTATTGCCTCTCAGAGAGATCGCCAGCTGCTCTTAACGCTGCATGTAGACGAGGTCTTATCAGCTTCTCCAGCAGTTTTCCGGCAGTGTCCAGCATGCAGAGAAATCTGTACGACGACGGCTCGTTCGTTGGTCCTTTACCCTTGCTTATCAGCACAAGTCTCGCCTCCTTCCGTCGGGATTAAAGACTCCCGCCTGAAGACATGAGATAACGCGACAAGCAAAAGTTCTGTGTGGCTCCGTGCCACTGCTTTCAGAACTTCCGCTGGAAGGGTGTCTGGCCCTGGTGCTTTCTTTTTTCTCAGACTCCGTACGGCCATATTCAGCTCTGTCCTTGTAAAGGGTGGAGCCTCAGGGCCTTCTGGTATGAAGGGGGCATCCGTGCATTTTGAATGTGCTGAGAATAGGACACTTACGATGTTGTCCATCCTCGCCGCGCTCATGAGAGTGTCATTTTTAAACATTCTCAATTTGCGGGCGACGATTTTGTACCCTAGCCCCCATGGACCGTTGTACAGATCATTCCTCAATTCCTTCCAACGGTTGTACTTACTAGCCTTAATGGCTCGGTTGAGAGCTCTTTTCGACGTTTGATGCTCTGCGATCTTGAGGGTAGCATGGCGGTCGCCTCTTTTGGCTCTTTGTGCTGCGCGTCTGAGTCGTATGCATTGTCGCCTTAGTTTCGCAATTTCATCCGTCCACCAGTAAACAGGACGTTTTTCATTTCTCGCTCGCTTCTTTGGAATAGCCACCTTGCAGGCATGATTGATAATGCGTATGGTCGTGTTTACCATTATCTCTGCCCGTTCTGCTGGCGTTGCATGGGCTGGAATTTCCATTAGGGTTTGCTGACCGCGTTCTAGGGCCAGAGACAGTTTCTCGGTGTCCATTCTTGCAACGTTCCACCTGGCAGGGCCACGCGCCAGCGGGGCTCCGATCGGTTTTTTATCACGCACGCGGAACGTGATATACTGATGGTCACTGGTTGTGTAGTTTTCAATGACCTGCCAGTCCTGTACTTGTGCAGCTAGGCGTTCCGTTGCCAGGGAGACATCGACGATGGTCCCCCTGTAACCGAGCCTCCTGAAGGTTGGCGTAGAGCCGGTGTTTAGGACCACCAGTTCCAATCTGGACGCCATGTCCATGATTTGCCTTCCTCTGGAGTTCGGCTGGTTTTCACCCCACTCGAGAGCTTTGGCATTAAAGTCTCCGGCCACTATCAGCTCCCCCTCCATTTCTCCGACAGCGTCCTCGAGGTCTTCCAATTTTTCATGAAAGCGCCCGATTGCAGCTGACGTAGTTAACATCGCCGCACCTAATCCACACATATCCACTGCCGGATCCATGGCATGTCACGTGGAAGCAGCATGGGTTTGGAACCCATATCGCCGCAGTTCCAAGAGCGTCGCGGTACCGGCCCCCATCTTCTCTATCCCGATATTGCTCGCTGACGAGTACCACGTCAATGCTGTTCTCGAGACAGATCAGAGGGAGCAAGTCATTTGCCGTCCTGCTTCGATTCAAGTTTCCCTGTAGAACTATCGCCATTTTTTCTTTTCTTTTTCAAGAGCCGCACGGAAGGCGGGACACGCTCCCGAGCCCGCTATGTGGTTGCGAGACTCGGGTTTTCCCTGCTGCTCAGGGCAGAGAAAGCACTTATGGGCAGCTGAGCAGTCCTTTGCTTTGTGCCCACTGTCCCCGCATCGGAAGCAGACTGCGCTACGATCCGGACCTTCGCATCTGGTGCCATGGTGACCATAGTGCAGGTATTTGTAACACCTGGGAACTATGGTCCTCCTCCGGATCCTGCAGTTTATCCATCCCACTTTTATACGGGCCGTCCTCATTAGCGTAGTGGCAGCGGATTCTTCTACCGTCACCGTGGCCATACATTGCTCTCTCTCGTTTGTCTGGGACAGCGAAGCCTTCATATACCCGTCGTAGCCTGTCAGGTCCTGCGGTAGGGCTTCCTGTATCTCTTTTTGGGTGGTGCATATATCAAGATCCCTTATCTCGAGGACTGCTCTGGGGACCAATTCTCCTACGGTACACTGTTCCCCTACTGCCGACTTAAGGGCTTGCGAGAAGGTTGCCCTAGAATCAGCCGAGCTCTTTTTTAATTCGAGAAGGACTTGGCCTGTTCTCGTTGACTGGATGCGTGCGACCTCCACTCCACTTGCTTCCGGGTTGACAGATTTCCGGATATCTTTCGGATCTTACTTTCCCGTTGATCTTTTGGCTGCTGTTGCTGTCCCTATCCTTGCTGCTGCTGCCACCGTTGTTGCTGTTGGGCTACGCGTCCATCGGTCGCTGATTCTCGCTGCTGCCTTCTTCTGCCTTTGTTGGATCGAACCTCGATCCATTTATCTTCTGCTGGTATCAGCTCCTCGTTCGCATGTGTCCTTCTTCTTCTTTTTTTGTCTGCCTCCCTCTCCTTGTATGTCCGATGGTGATACAGAGGGTTGTCTTTTTTGCTGTGACCCCGTCACTGGGCATTGGAGACATGCCAGTGTTGTTTCCGGGAGGGTCTCTCTAGATCTCTCCGCTAGCGTACGGCGTGCCTTCAAACAAGCTTGTCGGCCTTCTTCTAATGCATCTAGGTTCTCTTCTATAAAAATGAGGCCATCTTTTACAGTTTTGTTAATGTTCGGCTGTCTTTTGGCAGCCTCCATCATTTCATTTAGGACAATTCTTAATTCTTGAAAGATGCCCGATGCTTGCTCCTCCGTTTGCATTACACTGCGCCTGATGACCACTAGTTCTTCGTGACGATCGTTTGAGCCCCTAACTCTTATTTCTGACACATCTGCTGCGCTGCCATGGACCTCATTAGAAAATACCCTGCATAATGGCGTATGCGGAGGGGTCTTCTCCGAGTTCTTCTCTTCTTCTCCTACAATTCTTTGTATTTGTTTTGATTTTCTGCAACATAAAAGTAAATTAAGACAGTTCGCCCATGATGGGAGCCCCACCGCAGTGAAGCTACTATCCCCTCCTGAGATATTTTTTAGTTATGGATGACGAAACCGAGAAGCGGCTTGTCGGGAGGTCAGTCCTATCGCCATCAGTAATAATAGTAATAATAGTAATAATAGTAATAATAGTAATAATAGTAATAATAGTAATAATGGTAATAATGGTAATAATAGTAATAATAGTAATAATAGTAATAATAGTAATAATAGTAATAATAGTAATAATAGTAATAATAGTAATAATGGTAATAATGGTAATAATGGTAATAATGGTAATAATAGTAATAATAGTAATAATAGTAATAATAGTAATAATAGTAATAATAGTAATAATAGTAATAATAGTAATAATAGTAATAATATTAATAATAGTAATAATAGTAATAAGAATAATAAGAGTAATAATAGTAATAATAGTAATAATAGTAATAATAGTAATAATAGTAATAATAGTAATAATAGTAACAGTAGCAGTAGCAGTAGCAGTAGCAGTAGGAACTGCCATCTAATCCACATTTGACTGGGTCCATACAGTCCAATAGTGTGGGGCTGGTTGGGGATTCATCTGCCGTGAGTGTATTGTTGAGCGAAAAATAAAATAAACAAAAATACTAAAACCTACCACCCTTTCCGCTTCTGGCAAAACCCACCTAAAACTGTTGATCACAATGTCCCACGGTGGCGCCATTCTTTCGTCGAAAAGACGATCGCTTCTTCCTTGATGTTAAACAAATTTTGATCGTTTGATCTATCCCGCCACATTCACGCGCGTATACTAATCGGCGCTGTTCTTGTCTTTTCGGAAAGGAGAAGTTTTCTCGTCCCTCCCCGCGACATCCATAAAAGCGGGAGACGTACGTCATCCGGTTAGGAAGACGTTTCGTCATCTCCCACCCCATTCATTTCTACGGTATCGTCCGCCAACCCTGGATTATTATGGGAATGTGGAGCGATTTCCGGCGCTACGTTCATACCTTCTTCGATAGCTCGATCCAGGTAGTTCTTTCTTCGGATGATTCCGGGAATAACGAGTACTGCCGGTCCCGAGACCGTGCGATAGGCGCTAGATACTCGGAGAGCTCCTCTACGATGAACGGAAGCGATTCTAATCCGGTATGACTCCTTATCTATTGCATCAGCTCATATTTCAGTGCCGTACAATAGGATGGATGTGATGACTGACATGAGCAGCCGTCGCTTGCTCAACTTGGGGCCACTTGTGTTCGCCATGAGGCGGCTCAGTTGTGCCGTCTTTGTCGCCGCTTTGTCCGCTGCATAGGCCAGGTGACGAAAGAAGGTAAGCTCCGTATCTAGTTTGAGTCCCAGATACATGGCCTCACTTCTCGTCAAAACCTCCGTCTCTCCCACTTTCATGGTAAAGATGGGGTTTATACGCTTACCGTGTTCCCTCAGCCAGCGCGAGATCCTGCGCATCGCCTGGTTAAGCAGGATTTGTGCTCTTTCAAAGGTCCGCGTGATGATAACTGAAGCAACATCATCGGAGTAACGCTATCATGTACACCCCCTCTGACAGTCCGAGCCAGAGCATGCTGTCGTACAGAATGTTCCAAAAATGTGGGCCATAGATCGACCCCTGTGCCACGCCGGCACTGAGATATTTCTCGAGTTGGCCATATTCTGTATCATAGCGGAGGATACGATCCTTCAAGTAGTCTCGTATCATGCGCATGATGTACTCCGGGACTCTGAACACATACAACGCTTCCAAGCTGTCGGGCCACCTTGCCGAGTTGAAGGCGTTCTTAACGTCCAGCGTGATCAGGAGTGCAATGTTCCTGGAAAAATGATTTCTGGTCCACGGCTTTCTGCCACGCTGTACTACCTCCCGTATAGCGTCCACCATGGATCGCTGTTTTTTGAAGCCGTACTGGTTGCCAGCTAAATCGCCAGCAGCCCGCACAGCTCCCTGTAGCCGTGGCTTGCACGGCATGGATGTAACGCAGGCTCGGTGATGAGACCCATGGTCTCCCTCACGAGAGTCTCCGCTCTGTCTTTGCTTTCGGTGGCGCTCGTCGTAGTGAAGTTCTGCTATCCTTCGAGCAGTATCTCGACTAATTTGTCGGTGTTCAACTTGGCCAGGTTCCATCGGGGTGGCTTTGCCGCGACTCTTGCCTGCGATTGGGATGTATCGCGCAGCTGAAAGGTGATGTATTGGTGATCGCTTCCGTTCTGATCCTTCAGTACCCTCCAATGTGACGCTTTATGCGCAAGATTTTCGGAAACGAAAGACACGTCCGGAATCGTTGCAATATACCCTACCCGTCTGAATGTCGGCGTGTTCTCAACGTTGAGAACTATCACGCCGAGCGTAGATACCATCTCTATGATGGCGTTTCCTCTGCAGTCTGGCTATGGCATGCCCCACTCCAATGTTCGCGCATTGAAGTCACCGGCGACCACGATTTCGCCTTGCTCGCGCATCTTGCGAATCGTGTCTTCCAGCTCGTCCATGCTCCGCCTGAAGTCATCGATGGGAACGTTTGGAGTATAATAGCAGCTCACATAAGTCACGGCTTTGCTTCTCACCCAAACGAAACCTCTCCCGGCTCCGTGTTCGTCCACTCAGATCGCCTGTGGATTCATGAAGATTGCTGCTGTGCCAAGTGTATGTGAGTACCAGATAGGCTTGTCCCAGTTGCAGTACTGCTCGCTGATTAGTAGCACATGTATAATGAGTCAGAAGGCTGTTGGCTAACTCGGCTCTGTGGAGGTTTGCTTGAAGGACCGATATCCGGTCCATCATTAACGCTTGGCGTTGGTCTTATTAAGCGTTTCGCGAAATGCTCTACATTGCCTTGAGCCCGGCATGTGGTCTAGCTGTGCTTGGTCTACTTTCAGGTCAGTGCACAGGACGCACTTCGCCTCGGTAGCCTTGCAGGTTGCTCCTTTGTGGCCCTCCGCGCCACATTTGTAGCAGGCCTTGCTTCGGTCTGGTCCACGGCAATCGCGTGCTTGGTGTCCGTAGCCTAGACATCTGAAGCACCACTGAAGCCGCTGCCATCTCCTCAGTCGACAGTTCATGTACCCGACTTTTAGGTGGTTCTTCGCAAGGAGGAACTCTGCTTTTTCCTGGTCCATCTCTACGATGGCCATACGCTGCTCCCTGGTGTTCGGCTTTTTCAGAGAGACACTGACCTCACCCGTTGTGACTCCTGCTTCATCAAAGACCTTCTTGATCGCCGTCTCCACCTCTTCTTTAGTGGTGAGGCTGTCTAGGTCTCTGACTTCCACATTCGTCTTGGGTGTGAGGTTCTTTACGACCCCCGACTAGCCCATTGCCTTCCTGATGGAGTCTCCTACAGTCCCCAAATTCTGGTCATTGCTGTGTTTGTCCAGCTTCACAAGGACGTCGCCAGCCCTGGTTTTTCTGACATAAATGTCAGTGGTTGGGCACTCGGCGGTATCCTTTTTGCGGACATTTGTAAGGATCTCCGCGTAGGTGTTCTGGCTGTTAGGAGCTTCTGTTGTTGCGGTTTCTGCTGCAGTTCTTTTCGCAGGTGCTGGCGTTCTTCTTGTTGGAGCCGCAGTTGTTCTTTTGTCTGCTACTCCGGTTGTCCCTGCTGCTGCTCCGGTTGTCTCTGCTGCTGCGGCAGTTTCTTTGCTGCAGCTTTCTCCTTCTTTGACAGGACCGTCACAAAACCGGCGACCTCCGATGATCCGGTGGTCCTAGCCTTCTTGTCGATAACTGCTGCCTCTGCACTATCGGAGTCCCCGTCCTGTGGTCGTCCCCTCTTATTTTGAGGCCGCTGAGTGTAGATAGCCGCGGCTCCTAGAGTCTCTGTTGGGCCTTGCTCTTCGGTGTTGGTGAGCAGGCGGTCCCTCCACTTGTCGAAAACTTCGAGGAGCATTGGGATGGACTTCTTGATGTCGTTATTGACACCAGGCTGCCTCTTTAGTCCTTCTTCCATTTTTTTAAGGAGTTAGTCTACCACCTCGACGAAGTCCTTGACTGTTCTTATTCGGCGGCTTGGCTGTTGTGTGCCACCTGGCAGTGATTGTGGAGCAAGCTGCTTCACAACCATTTCGTCATCGCAGGTTTGGTGCTTACCTGCCGCCTCGTTGATCTCATGGTTTTGTAGGGACATTTTCTTTCTTGTTTGTTAACAGGCGCATGGTGTGTAGGGGGGCGGACCGCAATAGCTAGGAGCCGGTACATCCTCGGATACTTTAATCCTACCCCGGATCCCTGAGGCCCAGCCTTCATTTTCCCGGTCCCTGGAAACACGGACGGACCAGGGCTCGCCCGGAGCAACAGGGGTTCCGATCCCCTTGCCCAATACGCACTTTCTGATTAGGGTCCCAAGCGGCCAACTTCTGATCTTGCGCTAAGACTAACCGTCTCGGCAGAGCTAGGCTCACATCAGCCCTTCGCCCATGCCGATGGGAACAACCGACAGGGATCCGGGCACTCCCAGCGTGTCCCAGCGCGAGAACAATCGGTCCGGACGGTTTTCTGTGCATCAGCCTCACGCAAAACGTACCGCCCGAGAGGAAATGTTTGGGTAGTTGTCCAGTGCAGTGCGTGTTATGAGTGCAGTGTAAGGAATATAGAAGTAAATATCTGTGTGGTGGTGATTGTAGTTCTTGGTAGCGTGAATAGTATTATTCGTGGTAGTGGGCTGGTGTGTAAGTGTGAGTTTGGGTGAACTGCTTCTTGGTTTGAATCAGCCCCCTCACCTGCGACAGTCCTGTAAGATAAAAGGTACTGCGCTTCTACAAGGTCTTGCAGTTCCTAGAGGGGGAATAATAATAATGATAATGATAATGATAATGACAATGACAATGACAATGACAATGACAATGACAATGACAATTACAATGACAATGACAATTACAATGACAATGACAAAGACAATGACAATGACAATGACAATTATAATTATAATGATAATGATAATGATAATGATAATGATAATAATAACATATTTTCTAAGAGCCGACTTAAAGAGACATAAACTGAATTTTCTTTAGATGTTATGGAACAAAGAATTTCTTATTACAAAAGTTAATATAATGTTGTAGCTTGAAAAAAAAACGATACAAAAGTACTTAAATAGTTCTTAACTAAGGACATATCACGAAGATGACACATGTACATAAACGAAGACATAAAATCTAACACTTGCGTAGAAATCACCCCTATAATACTGAAATAAAAATATGATATATAACTACATATTAATGGTTTACATATTACAGTTTACATTCGTGTGCCTAATTATTAAGTACAAAAGCCAATTTTTAATTTACCTTAATAATACTTCTTTATACGCAGGCTATTTTAACCAAAAATTTATTTAAAATACTAGAATTGTTTTTCAATTTCAGCCTTAGATTTTCCTCGAGTTTCAGGTAGTGTTAATGTAACAAATAATGTACCGATTATCGACACACATGTATAAACATAAATCGTTGTTAGAATATCAAATTGAGCAAGAGTTGGATAGAGCTGAACTGATGCAAAATTGTAAAGACCGCACATGCACGTTGTCACCGGACCAAGGTAGTTAACGAACTTCGTCGGATAAATTTCACCAATCATAGCCCATGGTAGCGTTAGAAATCCAAATGATCCAGTAATCTGTAAAAATAATTTAAATAGTTTTAATAATAATTATTATCCATGTATAGAAAAGTGGTTTAAAATTCCCAAAATCTTTCAATTTTCGTAAGTAAACTTCTCAAAAGTTGATAATTGTCAAAAAATAAGTTTCTTGAAATTTGGGTGTGTGGTGTTTACATTTAAAGATGTCTAACTCGACTTAAAGTTTTTTAAAAGTGGATTTTGCGCTGTTTCCATATTTAATTAAACAAAAAAAATTTTGATAATTGATGATACCATTAAAATACGTCATAATCCAGTTCATCTATGCCATCGGACTTTCTTCTCTGTGGGAGAATAGTCATACATGTCAAATTTTTACTTAAAAACCAGCTGTGTTCAGACATTTTATATCAGATAAGTGTGTTAACGCTAAAGTTGCCCGTTGTAATAGAATTGAGTGGTGTGGAACACTCGTAGCTCGAGGTGTACGAGTTTAAGGCGGCCCGATAATGTCGTCAGCGTTGCAAGTTGCGGCTCGTGCCGCGGTGATATCTGTTGAGCAATATTTGCACACGGGGATTCTAACGAGTAATGTGCAGAAAGCACAGTTCGACTGCTCAGATGCCCGACAAGATCATGTTCTCTAGAGTGACGGTATTCTTATGAAAGGAGGATTTATGAATAAATGATACACGCGCAATTAAGCTAAAATGCTGTGGTTTATTAAAATATAAAAAGATAACAGGATTTGTTATAACATACAATTGCACGCAGCTATAAGCAATTCACGCGTGTATGGTGAAAGAGAATAGAAGGATCACTTTTCCGACCGATCTGGATACGAAAAGTTGGCACTGACGCTAAAAAGTAGACGTCTGCCTGTCCACCTGGCTGGGTCGCTTGCCGCAATCTTTTCTGGATCATCCCTTCAGTGCACAGAAGCAACGGCCCTGCATCTCGTGGTCGTAGATCATCAGTCGACACTTCTGGCTAACACACGCGGCGAGCGCTGACAGGCTCGGTATTGACGTGAGATGGGTGGTATGCGTGCTGATACCAAAAGTAGACAATGCCCTTTCGACTGCTTGAGCGAGACTGCGGTGCGGGAGAGCCTGCGGCGCGTGCGTGGTCTTCTCGTTGGTCAGTGGTACCAGATGTGTCATACTTTAACTACGATGCTCGCAGAGCTCTGTCTTTTTTCACGAGTTTCACGCGGTCCTTTTCTCTCTTACTCACCCTGTACTGTAGCCATTAGCTCAACGTCTTTCTTCTGCTGCGCTGTAACAGTTAAAGCTACACATATTACATATCTGTACTTGCAGCTACGAAAACAAGTTTGTTTTTTAATACTAATTATTATTGAATTATAAATAGGTAAAGAAGAGTAAACAAAGGCAAAATGAATATAAAAAGACTGTTATCAATATTAAGAAAAAAAAAGTAATTAGATTATTGCACTAATGTTTCGTTAATAAATTATTACATTATTAATTTACATTTCCTTTTATCTCTGTTTAATGCTTGAACGAATCGATGTTTTGCTGTACAGTAGAGAATGTTCAATTAACGAGTTAGAATTTTACGACGTAATTAACAATGTGCCAGTATAAGAGAAAGTAAAAGAAAATAAAAACAAGGTAGACAAAGTAAAAAGAAAACTAATTTTAGTGTATTGTACGCAGGTCGCTCTTCGATGCACGGCCATGCGCTGACTTTATTTATTCTTTCTGCCATAGTCCCGGCTGACACACATCCAGGTTAGAATACTGCTCGAATATTCTAGCTTAAAAAGTGTAAGGTTACATTGCGAACGAGGTTGGCGGCTTTGCGATACTGCGAATTAGGTTCTCGGCTGCAGATCTACACTGACTTGCTCACATTTAATGTTTTACTTGGCTTTTCTTAACTGTGATTGAGCTCGCTCCCACGTCTTATTGCATTCTTTGGAGCTCTTGGCTAGTTCTCTCTTCTTCTCTTCTCGCGCGCTCGACCTTAAGTCGCGCTTCGCGCAGTTTCAGGTCTTTCAGTTGCTTCACGTGCGCAATTCTCTTGCATCTTATTTGCTCTGCTTTGTCCTCCTCGGTATGCTGATTTTGAACCCAATCGACTAAGATTGCCAGTTCGATTGGGAACTGGATGAGGCGAGGCCTTTCTTTTTGCGCATCTGGTTTAGCTTGTACTAGGAGCTTCGCCGATAGAATAAGGCTCACATAGCTGTTTGCGTGTGCTTGAGGTGTCTTCTAACCCAGGGGCGGATTAAGAGTTTACGGGGCCCTGGGCTAAAATCGAAAAGGAGCCCACTCTAGGTCAGAAAAAAGTTCGTTTCATGAAAGTAGATAAAATCAAAATAAGGCAGACGATAATAGTATTTGATGACCAATGTGTATTTATAGCAATACAAATATCTAAATAAATTACTATTATTTTTACATAAATAACAACATTTTTCCTTTGGTTTCCAGCTATTTAGAAAAATCGTTTTCTCACTACAAACAGTTTTTGAGAATGGGATAAGAAACGTGAGAATAAAAGAGCAAAGGTGAGGGGTCTCTAAGGCCGGTTTTTGACTCAAATTAGATTTGGGCCAAAAAATTCGAACAAAATTCCTACACTGTCTATCAAAAATAAAAAGTCAATTCCACCCTAAATGTACCACCAGCCCCCCTATTCACCCCCACCAACCCTTCAAAAAATGAAATTTCACCGCTTGTATTCAGCGTTTTTGGAAAGATTCGACACTGTCAAACTTGTATTTGCTTAATGAAGTACACTATGACCTCTCTATGAACTAACTTCACTCCTACTCACCATTTTTTCCTTTTTACCCCCCCCCCCCCCCTAAAGGAGGGCGGAGAGAGAGGTTTTATTAATTATTTATGTGCAGGGTATGTAAATACAAAATATGTAAGCTTGATCGCCAGACTTGAGTAGGGTATCCTGGGGTTTTTGGGGTAGCTGAATCCGAATCCGTGGTCCGTTGACTCCTATAACCTCAGGTTCAAGGTCATTCGAAGGTCAAATCGTAAAAAAGCCGATAAATAAATCCTGAAAAATACATATATAAGTTTTTGGGAACGCTGAATCCGAATTTGGGGTTTATTTAACAGGTATTTCATAGAGAGTTCATAGTGTACTTTATTAAGCAAATACAAGTTTGACAGTGTCGAATCTTTCCAAAACCGCTGTATACAAGCGGTAAAGTTTTCATTTTTTGAAGAGGTGGGGGGGGGGGGGGGGGGTAGGGGGTCCGATAAGGGTCCGATTAATTTTTCAGGATAGTTATTACTTAGCAGATATGTTTTGGCTATGCATAAATTTTCATCGTGAAATTGTAACATAGGATTTTGTTACTCCGGTCTATTTAGCTTTAATCACTTATGCCAATATTCCCTCCAAGGGTTGGTTTTACACTTTACCGAATTTAGTTATAACAAAAAGGCGCCAGGTAAAATGCGGCTGGCCTAGCATGAACTCTATCTTCGAGGAGGTTCCGTGATATATGAAATCAGGATGAATTCCTTATACTGCAACATATAAAATACCACAAGAAAAGTCATAGAGAGAGTAATAAGGTTAGGTTAGAGTAGGTAGGTAGGGTTAGGCAATAGGGATTTAGCAGTGATATTATTATTATTAATTTGGGGATAAACAAAGAGACGGACGGAATCACGCACGCACCAAACCACCAAACGTACGCTATTATTATTATTAACTTTAATAAAACGTATTAATCGCGTACGATTTTGTGTTATGTTACACAGGGAAGATCGACGGCGCTACACACATACATACACCACCAGCAGAAACACACTCATAGCAGCAGCAGCCGACTTCGCATTCATAGCCCAGGATAGCTGAGCAGCACGAGGAAGCGGCAACGACGAAGAAGAGGTCGAGTCCCTCTCATGTTTACAGATAGCTTTGGCCTGAAAGAAAGAGAGAGAAAGCGAGAGACGATAAGAGCGGCCGGGACCATGGGGCCGTAGAAGCAGCAGCACTCACACACACATACACATACGCGTACGTGGACACCCGAGAGCGTGATCGGAGAGCGAGGAGCTTCAGCGGCGTCAGCCATAAGGACAAGGACGAGAGCAGCTGACGATTAGACGGGCGCTCGCCATGCGGCCTTAGCCCGATGTGGAGAGTAGGGGATACTCAAGCGGCGAGAGAGACGGAAGACTGTCGGCAAACGGAAGATGACGAGATAGACGTCTAAAAAGATAGGAAGATAAGCGCGTGGCAGGAGAAGGGAACAAGGCGCGATTACAACGAGCGCGTCGCGCTCTAGTAATTATTACACTTTATTTTATCGAGTAATGGGGGTATAGAGGGCGTTGTTTAATATTTTAAATTACGCGCGTCACAGGAGCGTAATGCATGCTGCGAAAAACTAGAGCAGTAACTAATATGCGGTTACTACTCTAGTGAAAATCGAGTTTAGGGCCTATGCCAACATGTGTTAGAAAAGGAGAGAAGATCGTGTAAGGTAAAATAGAGGGAGCTAGAGTGCAGGGACGCCACGAGGAGAGGACTGGAGTCCTTCCGCCCTGCCCATTCCGTCCGGAGCCCTCGCCGAGTACAGTCGCTTGTCAGAGTAGATGCATTATTTCATTTAGAGGTTAGCCGCACCACGTAGAGACTTTGCAAAGGAGTAACCGTTGCTTGTTAATTTGGATTTAATTCAACGTGAAGGAATATATTTTGGTCGGCGTATCTTTGCCCACAAAGCGCCCGGCCTAGGATTTATTCAAGAGAGTTTTAGTGATTTTGACTGTAAAAATTACTTGGTGAGAGCTTTTCTTTTTGTTTTAGTTTGTTTCAGTGCAGTCGAGGTTCGAGGCTTGGTGGAGAGTTGGAGCTGCTGTGTGTTCGCTATAGGTCATTATTTGTTTCAGATCGAGGGTTCCAGAGGTAGTGAAATTTGTATTACAGTTTACTGGTAATACCGGCAATGCGGTCGGCAAATGGTGCATGCGAATAGAGGCAGGGAGCGGCCATTCTACAACCAGCGTACGACCGTTAAATACGGAATTTAATTAGTAGAGTTCGAGGAATTATTATTGTCGTGGTGGTGTAGTTAACTTAATTCAGCTAAATTTCGGGGTTTATTAATTTATAATAAAAATCGCAATTAAATATATTTATCGAGATTAGTAAGAATAGTTAATAAATTGGATAAATTACCGTTTTTATATTACCTATCAAAGAATCAGTATAAAACTCATAGAATCAATTACAATTACGATTTATATGTTGAATTTTGTGTACTATATATATATATATATATATATATACTTATGAACTATGTACTATATATACTAATGTACTATATATATATATATATATATATATCTATATATACTTATGAAAAATCATTATGTAGTTAGAACCTGCATGCATAGTAATCATTAATTGGGTTATAATTAGTCATTGTAAATAACTCGAGGTTGGATCTCCGTGGGTTGCGCCGTCTGTCTAGGCGTTCGTTCAACGAACCTCCTCTCGAGATACGAGGAGTCGAATATAGGGAAAGTTTCGAGTAATAGAGATACAGTATTGTCTTATCAATAAAATAATAGTGAGTTGTATGGACAGATTCATTAGTTAAAATAGAACATCATGCTACTAAATAATGATACTATGCTTTAAGCAATTTAAGTACCTAGGCTTTATTCATATATATATATTATATATATATATATATATATATATATATATATATATATATATATATATATATATACATATATATATATATATATATATATATATATATATATATATATATATATATATATATATACTCAAAAGATCGCTAATAATTTCCAGATATAATTACAAAGTTAACGGCCGCTTTCCTAAATCACCCCGTTTTCCGCGAGCTAATAAAATTTCCTATAAACCCTTAATCCACCCGCTTTCGCGTCTTTCTCCCTTTCACACAGTTATCCCCTTTCTTGCCGTAATCGAACTATAACCTTTTATCTACGCAATACAGTTTCGCGCAACAAATTTTACGTATCACAATTCGCGCCGCTTACTGATTTTATCGACTTGGTGTCACACGACCAACTCACATCATATATGTTCCAAGAATTTTTATAATAATAATAAATAGTTATAAATAGTTTATTGACTCTGAATTAAATCCAAAAATTTATTATCATGCTATTTACTATAATTATTTTTAATTCTACTTAAAACCGGTTCATAAAAAGTTTTAAATTTATTGACAACTTCCAAAGATGTTATTTTTTTAGTTGTAAAGTGATATTTTCATTAGTTTTCTTTAAATAATTTATAACAGTATTCAAGTCGATAATTTCAAGGTTGAAAATCTTTTTTTGAATGGTTTAGAAAAATAGTTAAGTTTTTTGAACAAGAGTTACTATAAAACGACATATTTTTAATTATCTTATTAATATTCAAAATGTGCTTCAGAACAATAGCGCGCGTTCTGAACTTGATTAAAAATACTAGGTCAGAATTTGAAATAATTAATTTCTTTAGAATTTTCGAACAGTTAACAAACAACGACTTAACGTAAGGATTACAATAAAATCTAATACAACGTAACAGTCGCCAAATTCGCGCGTGTATGCGATAAGATAATAGAATTTAAAGGTGAGAAGTCAGTGTCATGCTTATCTGTGAGTGTCAAAATTCAAGAGTTGTTTGCCTGTGGCGGCAGACTTTAAGATTATTACTTTGATTAGTTTTAAGATTAATAAAAAACTAAGAAAATATAACGTCGTCCCTATCAATGAGACGACTGATAAATCTAACAATATGATTAAACTAGGCAAGGACAAAATGGATAAGTTGGACAACATTAGAGTTATATATAAAATTTTTTGTAAAGATTATCCGGCGACTTATATAGGAAAAACTATAGGACGTTAAAAAACGAAAAGACGAACACAAAAATGCTGTAAAAAAATATAAAAAGTACTAACCATAGTATCAATTTCACATATATAAAAATACCATGAAAACAATTAACTGTCTTTTTCTGAAATAATTAATATATATTCTTATAATAATATATTGAGTGAAATTTAAGACACCCAGTTCTTATAAAATATTTACAAATACTCTAAATTTAGTAAAAAAACAATTGAATTAAATTATTAAAACATTAATAATAATTTATCTAAATTTAATTTTTGTTAAAATAACTTAGGTTCACTGCAATATCACAAGCCTTATTAAATTTTATTCGTGTTTTTATGCTTAGTTGTTAGTTCTTTTTCACATTAAATGATCGGGAGGTACAGTACTAAGGTATCGGATCAGTATGAATACTAAGGAGGTAATATGAGATGATATATTCTTTTTGCGCGGCCGCATCAGTCTCTCGCGAGAGGCTCGGAGCTCGCAGTATGGGATCCAGAGCGCATGATGCATGAGGAAACGGGCGACTACTTGTTAGTTGAGAGATGCTCTGGGATTCTCTTAAGCGTGGCGAGACTCGCTGTCGCATGCCACCTCCTCACGTTCCATAGTGCTCGGTGGTCGGCCTCGGTCTGCTCTGCCAGCTCGGAACTTATTTATCCGTCTCCGCGTAAATCACAGATTGCGAGAGTGGTGGGCTCGATCAAAATTTATACTCAGTGGTCTCTAGATAGGCCGGTCGTTAACACCATGCGTCGACACAACATCTTCGACACTGGCCGGGCACCACTAACTAACGTCTGTGTGGTTGTATGGGTTATATTGCTTAAGTGAGTAAAATATTGGTTCCGTTATTATATTTAAAATTTTTAATTGTTGTATGCACTATGTGGTTGTTAGATTTTTATTCATATTTGTATTCAATTGTGAGTAATTTAAAAAAAAATTTATATGTGCCATTACACATTAGTTATAATGATGTTAGCTCGTTGGTATTTTCGAGATTACAAGTTATGTATCTAGGTGCGTTGTTAATTTGTAACCGTATTGTATATTTTGTAATTTATTGTTGACACTTTTTGAAAATTTTTTTTGTAATTTTGTAGCTATGAAGAGGGGAGTAAGTAATAAAACTCCTGAAACGTCGCTAACATATTAAATAAGGAGGTTATAGTAACATAATAAAATTTACTAAACCCTTCTAACACAAGCTGAGCAATTTGTAATAAATAGAGAACCAATCTTATGTCGCACATCATTCAAATTATTACTGATCTAATACCATAAACTTATAAGACATTATTATTAATTATTATTTCCTGATTTATACGTTTATACATTTAGAAATAATTAGTTAAAATTCGCCAAAATTTCATAAGTAATTGAACATGGAAAACAGCCGCCAAATAATGGTTGCCAAGTCGACGGCTAACTTAACCTATATTACGCAATATGAGTAGTATACTCGTATATACGCGCCGGGCACAATAACATTTTTATATTGTAATAAGAATTAATTAATTAATTATTTTTATTATTGTAAAAACTTAAAATTTATTACAAAAACTATTTTATATTAAAGTTTACATTTTATAAAAATACACTTTTTTAATGGCACGTTTTTATTGACACTTTTTTTAACCGCAACACTTTCATTAATAATTTATTCTTTAGTGATAAGTCAAGTGGTTCTTCTTCTTAATTAAACTCTTCTTCCTCGCCGATGGCTGATTTTCGCAGTTGCACGCGCATGTCCGGCAATCGAAAGCGAGTACACTTTCCACATCCTATTCACTTCACTGACAGTCGTGTGCCACGATGATGGCGTTTATTGCAAACGGCAAACTTTTCTCCTGCTTTGATGTAGTGGAGCACTTCGATACGAGCCGCACTGTCGTGCTCTCTTATATCAGCGATCTGATTGTAGTATTCGATAATACTATCAATCATTTGGTTCATGTAACTTGTCAGTCTCTTGATGCACTCTTTAATATTGTTATACAATTCTGTTTTTTTATACAATTTTTTCTTTATTTGATCACACTTTTTCTTTAAGTTCCAGTTTACTCTCAAGAGCAGCGATCGCTTTTGAACGCATGGTCAGATATAATAGAAATTTGGACACGTCTGTACTGTCGAACGTCTAAAATCAATCTGAGATGTCGCCGGCGACATCGACAACAACCCCACTACAAAATCACTGAGAGACAACATGAAATAGTAATATTTTGTGTTTAAAAATTACTCATATATATATATATATATATATATATATATATATATATATATATATATATATATATATATATATATATACCTATATGAGAGAATTCAATGAGGAAGTGTTTGAATTCGTGGTAGGTAATAAAAATCCGCCTCAAAATGAATTTTTTTCACGAGTATAGACAAGCGCTACTCAAATCTTGAGAACGTTTCTTTCCATATATGGTTTGTATTCTGTAAACAGAAAAATACTTTATACATCCGTTAGCGGTGGCGTCTGCAGTTTGCCCTCCTCCTCTAGGAAATTTAAATCGGTATGAGTGATATTTTTTTCGACTTTTTTCACTGTCGAGTTTCGTAAAACAAAACGTGTGCACGTGCTACGATCTGAATTTAATAGCTTTGTTAAGAAGTAAAGCACTCGCGTAAAAATGAATCAGTGGAACCGGAGCATAGTACGAGTTTAAGAGTTATATTCTCTTTTACACGGCAGCCGCCAAAGTTGCCACTGTCGCTGTCACAGCCCCTTTGTATATGAGATGACTCAAACATCAAAATTTGCGGCTGGTTCATTTTTTCCGACAGCACCCCACCACTTTTAAGTATAGCTCTACAGAGTCTTATAAAAGAATAACGCCTACCTGACTACCATTTTAGTAATAATGCGCACAGTAGCTAGGGTAGATCTAGCAAGCATGGAGAAGGCAAATCAGTGTGAATTACGCGACATAATTTTTAAAATTGAATCGTCATTAGTGATGACAGTGATATGACTTTTTATGAAGATAAATGGAGTGATAATGCGGTAATCGGAACGAGAAGCAACCCTTCCGATGCATCGGATAAAGTGGAAGGTAAGGGGGAGCTCGAGCAGTAGCTGCAGCAGCAGCATGTTGCGCGCAGTATTCCCGCATATCTTGAGTCAAGTGACTAATTGGTTGTGGGGGAAGGTGTACGTGTAGAGGAGGAAGGGCATGAGGAGGAGGAAGGGTATGAGGAGGAGGAAGGGTATGAGGAGGAGGAGGAGCAGCAGCAAGATCGGCTACCTTCTCAGCAAGATGAACAATAACAGCAACATCATATAATTCCTGACTCCGACAATGAAGGTGAAAATGGAGAAAATGTAGTATCTGCAGAAAATTTAAATTTAGAACAGGATGAAAATGTCAGCCACAGTAGCAGCAATGATATGATTTACGAAACATCATCAGACGAAGGCAATAATGAGGTATCGCGTCAGAGATTGCAATTTGGTCAAATAATTGCACAAAATTATCGAGAGCCTAGCAGTGGTGTGCTGCGGCTTTTAGCAAGTGAGACCTCTTCTACGAGCAACAGAAATGACAACGACGTAAGTGATAGCGAAGCTGCCCGACAGCTTTTTACATGCGTCGTCCTTATCCAAGCGAAAGAATGTTTCATCGTGTCAGTTAGGATGGACGGAGAATGACATATCATGCTTTCGAACAACGCAGTCCATTGGATCGTCAAGTAAATGAATGTAAGTTTAAAAATAAAAATAAATTTTTTATTTTATTCTTTCATTGATATATATATATATATATATATATATATATATATATATATATATATATATATATATATATATATATATATATATATATATATTAAAGTCATTCGAAGAAGATTAAATAATTCAGAGGAAATACCAGAAGCATTATCTAATCCGGAGTATTTGATGGTTTATATGCAACGAGTTATGGATGTGCCTCGCGCAATGGAGATTAGATGGTTTCACGATATGGCTGAAGACGAAAGTTCTACTATGTATACAGGGACTAATTTGACAGATCTTTTTGAACGCGCTCGCGAAAGTTTTAATGGCTCTTCAGAATAATGACTAATGAGAAAATAAATTTAATAAAGATTTGTATTTGTAAAAATTGATTATTTCAAATAAAAATTGCAGTCAATGATGCATCAAACGATATTTCTTCGAGTCCAGAAATACCTTCATCACCGTCTTCTTCGGGCTCTTTGTGGCCTTCTTTACCGCCATCGCCAGAGCCTGCATATTCACCACCGCATCAGCAGCAGCAGCAGCAGCCGCTGGCAGCAAGCGACGGGTTGTACAGCGATATATGTGTCATCGAACAGCAAACGAGCGAGCGAGAGAGCGAGCGAGAGAGAGATCCGATACAAGTAGGTGCCGGAGCTATTGCGGCGACGTTGGCTGCAGGGGTCCCAGATCAAGATGCGTAGGGTATATGTCCCCCTGGTAATATGTTCGTCATAGCTTAGGAGAGCGAGCAATATGTACGAAAGTTTAACGTGACAGGTAGACGATTTTTACGTCGTGTAAACGATCCACCGTCAGAACGTATAAATCCTGTTATTTTGTTAGAGGCGGTTATGCGCGACATTCATGCTTATTTATGCTCACTTGCTTCGTCCGAAAATGACTTGATAGAAGTAAGTGTGAGAAGTGAATATTTTGCACACGGTGCCGCTGGTCTATCACTCAGACCTATCGAGAATTTTATTTACGAAGACTTGTGGGAATTGATCAGTAATTTGACTCAAAGTAACGAGGATTTTCAAATTGATAATACTTTTATTTTACAAGCGCTTTTTATAGATATGCCGGTAGGATCCGGTGCACATAGAAAAAGAAATTTAAATATCGATAGTGTTAAAAGTCATCGATTGTAGTTATTCAAAATGACGATATTTTGTGTTTACCGCGTGCACTCCTAGTAGGTGAAGCTCACATCACGTTAAAGACTCACAATACGGAGGAAATAAAAAATGCTTGGCGCGTCATTCGTGATGGCCGTAGAAAAATACAAAAGGAGAGGGCGGAGCAACTCTTGCGCGATGCTAGTGTTATAATACCCGACGGAGGTTGCGGGATGCGCGAGATAAAAAAATTTTAAGATTTTTTTTACCCAACGGTATAGCAATTGTTGTTTACGATAAAAATAATTTTGGAAGCGGTGAGCCGGCTTTTTTGACGGGCGCGACGATTTGATGACGGCTGATATCGAGATTCATGAAAATATTAACTGTCTTTATGATTCGGAACGCCCGCCACTATGACACAATATTAAATTTAACTGGGATAGCAAAAACAAAATTTATCACGTTGATCAACACGTATGTAAGCAAATTTGTCCTTACTGTTTCGTTTCACCTGCATGTAAACCCGAAAGTATAAATACAATTAAATGCGATTCATGCAACCGAGATTTCATTGATGAGGCTTGTTATAAAAACCACAAAAGAGACGGTTCTTACAAAAAAAAATAATAAAAAATTATGTCATGTTTTGAAAATGTGTAGAAAATGTTGCAAGTTGACGCATTGTAATCGCGGAAAGCACGAATGCGGTGTTTTTTGGCGTAGATTTTGTGGAAAGCGTCACAGAGTTAACGATACGTGTTATATGCGACCGATGAATGGCGATGACAGTAGAAAAGAAACTCCGCAGAACCAGCCACCAGCTCTAAAAAAGTACCTGTTTATATTTTACGATTTCGAGACACGTCAGGATACTATTTATCGAAATCACAGAATGACAAATGTGCATAAACCTAATCTCTGCGTAGCGCAGCAAGTGTGTACCGATTGTTTAGATTCGGACGATATGACACAATGGTGCAATACTTGTGGGATTAGCGAATATATTTTTCGCAAGGAACCGGTAAAAGAATTAATAGAAATTTGCATTCGTGAAAAGTCGACATTTGAACAAATAATACGTATAGCGCACAACGCACGCGGGTTTGACGTGCAATTTATTTTAAAACAAATAACAGAGCAATCGAGCCAAGTTTTACCGAGTGTTATTCTTAACGGTCAAAATATCATTACGTTGCAACTCGGGCGAACAAAGTTTATAGATAGTTTAAACTATTTTCACATGAAGTTGAGCGCGCTACCGAGCACTTTTGATTTACCTGTTAGCATTAAAAAAGGTTATTTTCCGCATCTATTTAATAAGTTTGAAAATCAACATTACGTAGACCTACTACCTGCGGCCAAATTTTACGCACTAGATTCAATGTCAGATCGCGATAGAGATATATTTTACGCTTGGTACAATGAGAATGCACCTCATTATATTTTCGACTTTGAACGAGAAGTTCTTATGTATTGCCGCTCTGACGTTGAGATCTTGAGACGCGCATGTTTGGCTTTTCGAAAAATATTTTTCTCTGTCGGGGATGCAGATCCTTGTGTACATGCAACCATGATCGCATCAGCTTGTTCACACGTATTTAGAAACAAATATTTATTAGCCAATCGCATAGGTATAATTCCACCAAACGGCTATAGACGTGACGACAGGCACTCACAGAAATCCATTGTTACGGATGGAGTCCATTAGTAATAAGAAAATGTAACTCTGTAATACGTCCTATGCAAAAGGTCTCTAAGACTTTCTGTATAGTTCAAATGCGATGATATTCTCAAGTTTCTTATGTATGTTTTCGGCGGTCGTCGGCGGCGACTATCGGCGGCGCGCATAGCGGCTCTTTCTAGCTCGAAAAAGAATGACGCAGAGACCAGATGCACTCTGGCCTTTATACAGATCGGTAGTTACAAAGCGCGTTATACTAGTAAGGCGAATGTTGTATTTAATAAATAACAGACTTTATCATAAATGGTGTATAAATTAGTTTAACAAAATCCTTAGTTTATTCTCGTCCCGAACAATTTGGTGCCAGAAACCCGGGAATAAACATCGGGATTAATTGTGTTTTGTGGGACATGTGTAAAAGGATTTTTGGAAAAAGTGTTTTTAGTGAAATAACTTAATTGAAAAGAAGTATGCCGTCAATGAAGGGAAGAAAGCTTGTGAAAAATAAAGCTAATCAGGATGACTTAATTTGAAAATAAGTACGAGGCAAAATCAGTGAAGCTGGCATATACGTGGATTCGAAACCGACGCCGCTGCCCAGAGAAGAAAGAAGTCAAGTCAAGACAAAGGCGTTCCGATAACAACGACGATGCCAGAGCGGCCTCTTAATTTTGATTTTTACGATGGCTAACCTCGTCGACGATGGTGTAGGAGAACAGAAGCTGATTAACCATAGTTTTTAGGAATTCTTCGTTAATGAACAAAACAGAGACAAAAACATCAAGATAAGTACATTATTATCTAAAAAGCCAGAATGATTCTGTATTTATTTATTTTTGTTAAATTAAATTGCACGGTGTATTTTAATACTTTGTGGTAATTTAATATTATATTGAAATTACGCGTGTAATAGGATTCAGTCTAATTTGTTTATATTTGGTTATTGATTTAGTTGTTGAATATATTTTTATTTATTATTTGACATTTGGTTGAAATTTAAGGACATGGGCAATGTGGGAAATAAAGTAATTTTATAAAGTACCTATTGTTTAGTTGTGAGAGCGTTTTAATTAGAACGATTAATAAAGAATTTAGTAAAGCTAGACATGTTTAACAAAATCGGTTTATCGATTAGTTTGTAATAATTAAGTTACAGTTGCAAAATAAAGTGATTTTAAGCTTAGAACTTTTGACAAGTATACCCTGTAGTGTGTTCCATGATCATTTTTCTTTAATTGGGAATTTGTTTTAATTATGATACCATTGAATACGGAAATATTACTACAGTGAAAGTATTATGAATAAATATAATGAGTTTTGAGTGCGAGAAAAATAGATGTTCATGATTTTAAAAAAGAAAAATGTGTAACGTACAGTCGCATAAAGTAACACAAGTAATATAAATTATCGTAACAGAACGTTTGCATGAAACGTCGTATCTAATTTCAAACTGACAAAATCAGTAGATAGAATTCTATTTAATTGACTCTTTATAGAATAAAAGTTTTGAGAACAATGTACATATTATTTGAAAGATTGTAAGAATATTGCGCATTTTACAAACTGGCTGCTAATCTAATGTATTTTATGAATTAATACATAGAGTTAGTACTTAATACACAATAATAGATTTTCGCAAATAATAATTGATATTAAAAGGTTTTAAAATAAATGAAATTTACTCGTGCGGCAACATGTTAATTTAGCTAAATTTAGAAGTGTTTTGAATGTATTGCAAGTATATTTCTGTCAGTTAGTCCTCATGACTTGTTTGTACATGTTTTTGTGTCCAGCTTGTTTTCAGTTAACAGTTGAATAACGCGAGAAAAGTTTTGTCGTATTTGCCTTTTCTTAATATTGATTAAGATTTAAAATAAAAGTAGCTTGGGGAAATTCGTGTTATGCACCATGGTGCACTGTATTAGTGCGTGAAAGAAATGCGTTGCGACGGGGAGCAGCCGCATAAGTGAGACTATTGGGATTCCTTGAAGAATCATTTGGAGTGTGACACAATGTGCTGTGTAATATTATAATGTAGCGTTGTAGTATATTTTTTTTATATATAAAGAATTTTGGAAAGTCAGTAACTTTTAATATTATGAGTCTGTTGAGCGCGACGTAATTAGCTTATGTTATTCTGTTTAATACTATTATTGTAAAATTAATTTTATTTAATGTGAAATTCTTATTGCTGGTAAACTTTGTTTTAGAGAGGATTTATCAGTAACCAAGCTGCAATTGAAAAGATCACCTTCAATGTCTAATGTAATGACTACAACGGCAGGCGAAGTTACGTGAGCGGAAGCAACGACGGCGAGGAGGCATGCTGCTGTCAAAGAGACCAGAGCGCTTATGCGCGCCTTTTTCAAGAAGAAAATATGTCATATATTAGAACGGGCTGAGAATTATTAAAATTTTACAGGTGAACCAATTGGGTTTTAGAGTAATTAAATAGTACAAAAAAAATGAAGAAAAGAACGAAAATTTGATTAACTTGCATGGGGAGAAGTATTGTAGGCAAAACGTAATATTCATGTATAAACGTTCTAGAGATTTTTTCCTAGTGTGCGGTACATTTTTTAGCTTGGAACAAAGTCGAATTTAAGATATACGTTGAAATATTAAAAATTCTGTAAATTTTCGAATTATTATGAACTATTTGTTAGAAGTGTATAGTAGGCTTTAGAGGTGCTATACGCAAATGTTCGCTAAATAGGTGCATGCATAGTAGGCTTTAGAGGCGCTATGCAAAAATAGAAATAAAAACATTTGTTAACTGATAATTTATCACAGTAGGCTTTTGAGGTGCTGCGACTCGTCATATTTTGATATGGTTTATATGGTATATAATTTGATGAAATTATTAAAAGCGAAATTCAATTAACGGGATATTCGAACATGCTAATCATCGTTTGAAAACTATTGATTAAACGAAAGAATAGTAAAAGTAAAAGTCATCCTTAAATTTGAAGTAAATTATATATTTTACGTTTGGAAAAATGTTGTCGTTCACAGGAAGTATTATGGTTACTTTGTCTTTGCTAGCTGTTTCTTCCAATTGGCCCAGGGCGCAGGTGAATTGGTTTAAACTCTGTGCGAAATGAAGTAATTTTTATCTTGGAAATTAGGAAAAATAGAAAGTCTCTGCAATAGTTATAGCATAACCTCTCTTATGAGAAATAGTCCCACCGCGCAAGCACGCACAGGGATGAGCTGTAGGAGTAGGCTCACTAGAAAAGCCAAGTGTTTTTCTATAAGCAAAATGACCGTCGCTCAAAGAAGCATAGGGCTGAGCTGTAGGAATCGCTAGGAAGTGAGACTATAACTGGGGACGCCAAAGTTTTGTATCCATGACGCTCTTAAAGTGTGAAGCTCTTGCTGTGCGTGAAAATTGGCAGTGCAATTCCACGGCTGTAGTGTTACTAGTTCGGGAAGATTCGCGGTCGTCCTGAGACTATCATGGAACCTCAAATGGGAGTTCGCTCTGCGCTGAAGGTCATCGAATGCATAAGGCTAAGAGTCTGAACAGGGGAGAGCATCATTGTTGTACATGAATTTGGCAACTCGCTATAGTTTATTTTATATTTCTTGATTGAGACTAGCATTGCCGGCAGTTCTCTGCGGTTTAGCTTTTGCTTGCGCGAATCGGCAATGCGACTCGCGGCTACCGGTCAGAAGGCGAAACCGTGGGAGACGTCGCGTGGATACGCAGATGCGTATAATGACTTTGCAATAGTCTAATTATATTCGGATATGTAATTAATGTTATAATTTACAAGTAGTTGTTAGAGCCATACGCGTGTAACGTGATTATTCCTCCTGAAATAGTAATAACAGTTAACCGTTTATACATTTGAGAGAAAAACGGATGTGAGTTTTGCCTACAATACATGAATAATTATCCAAAGGTAGTGGTTACAGAATTGAAAGAGTTGTAACGTGGTTTTTCGTTACTTATTTATTTATTTATTTATTGAAAACCAGAAAAAGATACAGTTTATATATTAACTGCAAAACCCTGCAGAGGTAAACTTAGTTACCTATACGCAGGTCTGATATTAAGACATAACACAAAAAAAAATTATACAAAATATTAAATAAAAAAAAAATATATATATACTTAATACTAACTTAAAACTAAAACTGACTTAAAAACTAAGCATATAAAATTTTAGTTTCTTAACAATTTTCGTATTTTTATATAAAGCGATAAATTATATGCAAAACAGTAAAATTGTATCACAGCGCTTCTTAATTAGATCTTATCCAATCTTTTAGCAACTTTTTATGAGAATTTTTAGTTATATTTAAAGTTTTAAACTCATTTTGTAAATTGTTAAAAGTTGTAATTGCTTTTTTAAAACTATTTTTGTCGCTAATCCTTTTGCTATTTTTAGGTATAGTTAAGTTTTTTCTCCTAGTTAGACTAGTTGATGCAAGATATTGGCTTTTTAGGTCTGTATAATGATATTTTAACGCCTCAAAAGTAAATAGTTGTTCCAAGTTCATAGGATTATCTTCAACAAAATCGTTCTTATTAATAACTTTCAAAATTTTTTTCTGTTATTTTTGCAATAAGTCTCTATTATTTCTATAAGTTCCACCCCAAGCTAATATTCCATAACTTATTATACTATGAAAAAATGCATAATATATCATTCTTAATATTTCTGTTAGCATTGATTTGGCAATTTTATAGAAAATATAGACTAGATATTTCGTTTTTTGTATTATATATTGAACGTGTTTATCCTACTTCAGATTGTAGTCAAATACTATTCGCAAATATTTGCAATTTTCTACTCTAGTTATATTTCTATCCTTAATCTTAATATCTATTTGAGGTGGAACACTATCAATGTAGTTACCATAGGTCATAACAACAGTCTTCTCAACATTTAAAGATAATTTGTTAAATGCTAACCACTTATCAATTTTTATTAAATACTTATTCATATTTGTTTGCGCTTCACTCCAAGTATTACCATTTGCTATTATTAGATTATATTAGATTAGATGTTTATTTTGTGCAAGACAAAAACAAAAACTACATTCAATAATAATACATATTTACAGAGATCATTAGTATAGTCAATCATATCACAGCTCGACATTGCTCGTCATTAACTTACATATATTGCACAATATTATATCTGTCGTACATCAATCACGTCATTACACTTATCACATATTCTTATCATTACGAATAATACACTTTTTTTGAGACTATCAAACTTCAATTTCTATTATAGTCAACATTCGTATGATTAGCGTCATTCTACATAAGATATACATGGTCCATGTCCCTGGACTTACATAGCAAATAGTCGCGAATTGTCGCTTTAAATCTGCGTAGTGAGGGCAAGTGCTTAATACGTCGAGGGATCGTATTCCATTGGCGCGCACCTTGAGATTGAAAAGATTTCAACCCTGTATCGGTACGCGACGATGGAATCGAGAGCTCCCTAGAATCAGTCCTACTAGAGGTACGAGCCTGGTTTTTTTGAAAAAGGGCTGCAAGATACGTGGGTTGACCCATGTTAATAACTTTGTATAGTTGTACCGCCGCAAAATACGCCCTTCTTCCCTCAAGATCAAGCCAGCCAAGTTTACTCCTGTAGGGACTGATAGGCTCATACCTTCTAACACCACATATATACCTCACACATGAATTCTGCAATCTTTACAGTCTCATCCGGAGCTCACCTGACACATCAAGATACACTAAAGAGCAATAATCTAAATGAGACAGGACAAGAGCACTTGCAAGCCGTATGCGTAACGCCTCGGTGGTACTGGATTGAAATGATTTAAGCCCATGTAGGGCCTTATTAACCTTTCGGCTAACTGCATCCACTTGCGGTCTCCATGTTAACTTCGAATCCATGACTATACCGAGGTTAGTAACTGTGTTAAGAAAGGGAACAAAGACGTTACCCTGAATCTCTATGCCAGGCAAATCCATACTCTGTACTTTTTTAATGTTAGATTCTGATCCAAAATTAATTGCCTTCGTTTTCCCGACATTGAGACACAGAGCGTTCTCAGAAGCCCACACCGACACTGCTTTGGCCACAGCCGACAAGCGTCTTATCCCCTGATGAAGGTTATCGCAAGTAGCTTGAGTGTAGGTTTGCAAATAATAATAAAAGTCCGCGTATAATAAATGCGATACACTATCCGTAGGAATATCCCCCGTACTATTAAAGCCCGATAAAACTTCCTGAAGGTCATTAATATAAAGGCTGAACAAAAGGGGCCCCAAGACAGAGCCCTGTGGTACGCCGACATTGGTTGTGAGCCAATCTGAACTACCATTAGATGCCGCAACAACTTTTTGGTTACGCCCAGTAATATATGATTTTATCCACATGACTACTCCCCTGGAGAACCCCATTCTGATCAGCTTGCGTAACAACTTGGATGGCGAAATAGTGTCGAACGCCTTACTAAAATGAAATAGTAAAAGGATGGTAATTAGCCGCTTATTATTATCTATACCGGATCGTATGTCTTCAGTCAATTTCAATAGTGCTGTCTGCGTACTATGATGCGGACGGAAACCTGTCTGAAGGGGATCGAGGATTTCTTTCGAAAACAAATAAGCTGACATTTGTTCATGCACGATCTTTTCCAGAACCTTGGAGAGAAAGCTAAGAAGGGCAATAGGACGAAAGTCCGTG
Organism: Gastracanthus pulcherrimus; assembly: GCA_949152435.1. Classification (NCBI taxonomy): domain Eukaryota; kingdom Metazoa; phylum Arthropoda; class Insecta; order Hymenoptera; family Pteromalidae; genus Gastracanthus; species Gastracanthus pulcherrimus. The sequence goes on along the minus strand of OX424573.1, from coordinate 62,675,940 downwards.
ACTGTAGATGGAATGGCCTTCTTTTTTAACGGTACCAAATGAGCTTTCTTTCAGGTACCGTGAAAGATCCCACTCGAGAGGAAGGTATTAAAAATGTCAGCAAGAAAAGGACCGATGACTGGATGTGCTTTAGCAATAACACTTTGGGGAATTCCATCTTCACCCTTTGCTTGAGAAGAAAAATGCGTGACAGCTAGGACCACATCCGAATAAGTTATCTTACTCAAAGTAAAACCTTCATCACTAGCTGACGACATTATATCATTTAAATCGTACTCGCGCTCACAATCAGAAATGGATACTCCCGCAAAATGAGAATTAAGTTCACCCGGAGAGAAACCATGGAGTTCCTCCCGAGCTCTCCGTAAGAGTCCAAGACTCCTAAGCTCTCTCCAGATGTCCTTCCCGCTTTCAAGGGCCTCAAAAATCTTGCTTTGAATGAAGTTATCTCGTGCTTTCATCGTCCGATCCTCCGCTAGAGTCACCAGAGTCTGACATTCCTGCCAAATTTCTTGATTCGTCGTGCGGAGAAATCGACGGCGCAAGGCCGTCTTGGTGTGAGAATGAGACTAGTAAAATTCAATATTTGCAAGAGTACGAGCGAGACGAGGGAATCAAGTTAGAGCGCAAAAAGATAGAAAAAAATGCAGGCTTGCGTGCCGTTGCAAAACTCTGCTTACACTCTTTTTGGGGTAAATTTGGCCAGTGTAGTAATTTGAAACTAACTAAAATAATAAATACGCGAAAAGATCTTCTTAAACTCCTAGTAGACCCTGAAAAAGAAGTATTCGATGTATTGTCCGTAAGCGATGAAGTTTTGTATGTTAATTGACAGTTTAGAGAGGAGGCTGCAGCACGCACCCCGCACACAAACGTCGTTATTGCCGCGTATACTACCGCACAGGCTCGTCTAAAATTATATAGTTTTTTGGAACCCCTATCGGCGAGAATTCTTTACTATGACACTGATTCGTGTGTGTTCGTGTGTAATGAGGATGCTGCAAACGAATACAGACCCCCTCTCGACTATTTATTAGGTGATATGATGGATGAGTTAAAAAGTTACGGGGAAGGAACCTACATTCATACGTTTCTATCCGGCGGCCCAAAATTTTACGCATTTCGAGCACTCACCCCCTCTACAGGTGCTACTATAGAGTGTTGCAAAATCAAGGGATATGTTTAAATTTTAATCATATCGTGCAATGACGAGGCTGAAGAAGAGAAAGAAGAAAGTGCAAACAATATTAAAATAAAATTTAAAGCTATAAGACGTATGTCTACTCATGACGTTGTAACGCGCGATGAAACGAAAACGTGTTGCATTGTTTTGAAAGAAAGACGATACGTTTCGCAAAGTTTGTCTTTACCTTTTGGCTACAAGCACTAAATAATTGAGTTGCTATTATGTAAAATGTTTAATAAAATTATGAAAATAAATTTATTCTAATCAAATATAGGCTTTTAATAATAAAGTTGTTCAAACTAATTTCAAATCAAAATACACACTTTTATTCGAAATACGTAGAAAAATATTCTCTTAAATTTTATGCCGGATTTATTAATTTAGTGCGCGCCAGGATAAAATTAAAGTTTAAAAAACAAATTAGTGAGCAAACAGTGCTTTTATCAAAATAGTGGCTTCATTGAATAAACTCACCATAATATTAGAAAACTATTAATTATATATATATATAGTATTTAACCTCCAAAACTTGAAGACAAAAATTATTATTCCCTTCCTGAAAAACGTAAATTAATGCTTAAAAGTGACAAAATGACGTTAAATTACAAAAGATATTTTCGTAAAGGGATTGTTTTTCATTGAAAAAAATTTAATACTATCATAAAAATATTTTTACGTGATAATTCAATAGTTCAACTGACTTTTTAAACAAAACAAAATGATTTCGAATTTTTGGTTGAAATCTGATTCGGTAACTTGGTTTTCAAAGCTGAGGTTTCACTATTTAAATATTTATTAGTTGAGTTATTTATAACATAATAAGGGGGTGCAGGTAATGGGGCCTCTTCAAGGTAATTCCGATTCCCAGCAGATATATATCGGGTTTTGGGGCTTCGGAAACTATTGAGACATGTTACTTGAACCTTCAACTCTAATACCTCATGAGTTTTTTTACGAAAAAATGTACGCTCTGCATTTTAACTAAAGAAGTTCTAAGTAGTTAGAAATTGTCCTCTTTACCAACATCATATTATGAGTGATAACCGCTCTTTGTCAGGGGTGATCGAAAATTTTAAGTGTACCAGGGAAGAGTTAAATTTCACTAGTCATCCAGGCGCGCAAAAGCGCCACGTTTGCATGTCACATTTCGGCCTGACGATTACAATAATTTCTTTTAGTGGAAAGATGAATTGTGTTACTAGTTGCTCGTAGATGATCATCATGGATTTAATTACTAATTATTGATTAAATATTAATGTATTATCAATTTTTCAGCTTGGATTAGTTTAGGGATTAGGATTTAAGATTTGTAAAAAGTGTTAGTATTTACAGTCCGACTCGCACCGAAAATCTAAAAAAAAAAGGTTTTACACGTATGAGTGGGTCCTCAAAGAACTAGCTGTTTTTCAGAAATCTGAAATGTTCTAATCTTTGGATGGATTGCCGACATGTACTTGTAGGGGAAACTGGGGTATAACGGACTATTAGCCATAATTGGTATATTATAAATGGGAGGACATTCTTTGTTTCGTGTCGTAATCCACCTATGGTCATAGTGTAAGTTAATTTTCTTTGTATGGATATCCTTATTCAAGAAGAAATTTTTTTTCAACGCTGTGAAGATTTAAATTGAGAAAAACAGATAATGTGAAAAACGAGACAAACTTTTCAAATGGCCTACCTTGTATGTTTTTGATTGATTTTAATAATCAAACAATGCTCCTTTTTTCGGATTTGATTCAAGCATTATTTTGCTTTTTGGAACTTTTTATTTCGTTTATATTATATAAAGTTATAATACGAAACGTTAATTATTGCAAATGGAGCATAACGGACCAGTTTTGTTGGGGTATAATGGGCCACTATTTTTAGTACATAAAAACATATTATTTGATTATAGAAGAGTAAACATATCGTTGAGAGCTCCAAAAGAAAGATGTTGGCATAATTATTAATAAAAAGACATGATTTGAAGGATTTAAATGGTAAAACAGGAATTTTAAGTAATTTTAGAACCGTAAAAATGACAAATATTTTCATACATAGCGAATGTCAAGTTTATCTTTATTTATGAGTCGTAGTAAAGTATCTCGATCTATTATCGAGATTCATTAGGTATTAACAAACATTGTACTTCTCTCTCAAGATATTTTCATACCCATAATTTAACAGCAAGAGTGTGCAATTACGCTGACCTGTTATACCCCTTTGGGGGGCCGTTATACCCCAACTATTTTTTAAATTGCTATTTTCGGAGTAATTTACAAGTGCACTTTACTAATAGAAAGAAACATTAAATACTGATATAAATATAGGATAGCATTCTTCAATTTGGTGCGTGAATAAATACTATTTTAATTTTTGTTTTAGTTATACTGTTTATTTTTATGGGTCATTGCATTTTAGTGGCCCGTTATATCTCAGTCTCCCCTACTGTTGTGAAATGTAAATTAAACAATCTCTCGAAAACTATTTTTCGTAATTACTCAAAAACTTTTTGAGGTATTTAAAAAAAATTATTTTTCGAGAGGGTGGGGCCCGGGACTGTGGGGCCCGGGATGTAGGCCCCACCCTCTAAACCCCCGTTTAATCCGCCTCTGTTCTCAGCCATAGCACGGATCATAGCCATTACCATAAATTAGCATAAAATTATCTATCTTTTCCCACTCGAAATTTTGAAAAAGATATTTCCCTTGTTTCTTTATATACGAAAACATCATTTTTTTCAAACGGTTATATCTGTGAAGTATAACATGGAAAAATTTTGAACAAAATTGAGATAATAATAAATATTTAGAATAAGATCCTGTACAATTTTTAAAGCTTCATATTTTTCTTTCGTAGAGAAAAAAATAATTTTGTTAAAAAAATTGCTTTTTTTCCTGACGCGATAACTTTAGTCAATCAACAGAATTTTATCTGAAACTTTACAAAAAGGTAGTTTTTTACTATCGCATAACCTGTACGTTTTTTCAGATCATGAGATCTTTTACTTTCTGAGATATTGAGGTTATGTTTTTTTCTAATTTTCTTTTGATCGCATATATCTCGAGAACGACGTGGTCATTTTCTATCAAAAAGGGCTAATTTTTTCCGTTTTAAATGATGATTCAATATTGCAAAGAAATTTCAAGATTCATCGACCTGTTTTTGTTTTATAGTGATAATTTTATTTTTGATTTTTGAGTTTTAGTTTTTCGGGTTTTTTGGAATGTTAAAAATTTTATGATCAATTTAGTGTAAATGCATTTAAAAAAGTATAAAAAACCTATCTTCTACAACTGAAAAATTTAGTTAAAAAAATTTTAAAACGTTAAATGTTAAGAAAATAGTAATATTTTATTTATTAATTTATATACTGAGGGTTGACGAGTGATGCAAGCAGGAGCATTTCTGTCTTTTTATAATTTTTCCATTGATATTTTTAAATATTGATTAAGAAAGTATTTTAAGATAAAGAAATAATGTATATCAATATTTTTTGTTTTATTTTTTATAAATATAGGTAACAATCATACGTATGAACGATATGATTATGTGATTTTAGATGTCGTTGAATTCAAATTCAATGTGAAGATTATTCATTTAAAAAAAATAATGTTATCGAAAACTGCTTAAAACAGATTTAATTTATATATAAATGTAAATAAAAATATGAATATAAAATAAAAATGCGATTATGGTTATAGTTAGTTTAACCCATTTCTTCCCAAACGACCATTTTACAGTCGATTGGTTTTTGGCCTAAAAAAATTGTCGAAAAAAAATCGTAATAACCAATAGTACTTTTCTGAAGTAAAATTGTCCGCTCTTTCCGATTCTGAAGTCAGAATTTTGAAATTTCTGTCGGAAAATTTAAAAATGGCGGTTTTAGCCAAAAAACCAATCGACTATAAAATGGCCGCTTTGGAAGAAATGGGTTAATTAAATGTTCTGACTTATACCATCAATGATAAATCAGCACTCATTTTTGAGAACCGAATTAAAAAGAGATATAGCAATTTAAAATTAATTTATTAGAACAAAAATTTTCATATTAGAACAATAAATTTAGTTTGAAGAAGCTAAGTGCCAATGAATTGGCAGCGATTTTTTTTTATGGGCCCAATTTCCTAAGGGGTGAAACGCACCCCTGAAATTCACCCCCAAAACGGTTTTTTTTTCTAGATATCCCAAATTCAGGTTAAAATTTGAAATGGAACGAAATGAAAAATATTTCTCGTTGAAATGTGAAATTAGCAATGGTAGTTTGATCCCGAGGGGTAGCAACCGTTATATTTTATTTCAGAAAAACGTTATTTTTTTTAAATTATTTTTGTAGAATCTGTCCCGTCATCTGAATTTTCCGTCGTCCAGCTTTCGGTACTTGTCCAGCAGTCCTGTTTGTCCGGAAGGTGTAACACCACATTTTGTGTGGGTTACACAAACTTCCAGTCTGTCGAATGAACTGCTCAGTGCAAATCCGATGCTCGACAGAACTGACCTATATAACTAATAGCACACTACTCACTCATTACACTCACTATACACATACACACACACACACACACACACACACACACACACACACACACTATTTCCTTCGACGACACAGAGCAAGCGAGCTCTCCAATACCCTGAAGCAGCTGAAGAGGACTCACAGTTGCCATCCATACAGCCTAGCATAGGTTGGAGCTGGCTAGTCTCGGCTGGGGTGCGCTGAGCGTGTCCTGGTGTCTCCTCTCCCTGCTCCCGTCCCTCCGAACCAACCTAAGAACACACGCATAGAGATTAGAGTTGAAGAAAATAAGCAAAATAGTATTAGAATAATACCCACCTGATTTTATGCCTTGAAAGGCATGAATGGGTCCACCTTGGGCGGAGCGGCTGCTTCTCTAGGTACTTTGGAGGCCTGCAGCATACACCCTAGAAAACATAAAGCTGAGTTAGTCTACAGCAGATACGCACATCAATCTGGAACTCTCTTATCTGGTTTGGAGGGTTTTCAGAGGCAGTGTGGTCTCTTAAGTGCAGCAACGTAGCTCAACTCATAGCCCGCTCCTCCATAACAGCAGCAGCAGCAGCCTCCGAAGCACTCGCTAGTCACCTAGAAGCAACCTAGCATTAGCAAGGGGAGATTACAGTGATATACAAAACACTAATTTCACCTGATAACAGTGGCAGTTGAAGAATGCAGTGTAGAAAGCTGCATGTAAATATAACCTCTTCGAGGTTAGCCGTGCCCACTGCTCCGGCTGCAAGTACGCAGTCCTGGGCCTTGCAGCTCTCGTCTTCGTGTCCCTTCGTCGGCACAGTTGTACAGATGTACCTCCTGCTGCATCCCTCGTCGAACTTCCTCGTCCTGGTCACTCGTTTTTCCTCGTCCTCCTCAACATCGTCTGCAAGCCGTCAACTGCGTGCCACATAGCGTGACGACACCGCGAGCACACGCTTCCCTTTCCTCCTTCTTACTTCTCTTTCTTCCTCACCAGGCACATGCGCTGCGCCCTCAACCGGGCTTGGTCCGCACTACCGAAATCCGAGTGTAGCGCCGCTGGCGCTTAACACCTTGAATATAAATTGAATAAAACACAAGTGTTCATACTTTAATAATGTTAAAGCCTGAATGTGCTGCGCAATAATCTTGGCTAGTATAGCTAAAATTATTGGAATAAAGGTTAGAACTGGCGTCTCCATTCACACACGCCCACATACACACACATACACACGCACACACACACATACACAAATGCACGCACGCGCGCACGCACGCACGCACGCACGCACGCACGCACGCACACACACACACACACACACACATATCCATACAGGCATTTTATAAAAATAGAGTATTTTGATTGTTAATGGTCCAAAACATGTTTCTAACATGTTATTAAAAAGCTTTTCTTTTCTATTACAAAGGTTCTTCTAGGAGGAAGCAAAATACTAATGTACATTATTTCATTAATCTTCAAATACATTTTAAAGAAATATCATTGTGTTTTCTTCTCCGATTTGAGATTTCTTACATATTTACGTAGAATATAGGTGTCATACGTATGAAACGTAGAATGGAAGTATCATACATCAAATTGTAAACAAATATTTTTTACTACACGTGCTAGTGAAAAATAATGTTCTTTTACTATTTGATTTGATTTAAACATAATAATTTCTTATTTTATTGATTTCGACCTTTTTTCGACGGTTATTCGACTCCTTTTGACATGTATTACAAAAAGAGCAAAGCACTTATTCGATAAAATAATTTTTATTATTTTTTTTGGAGATCAAATCGATTTTTAAAAAAATTTTTTGTAATATTTTCTTAAAAGTTATTGGATGCACGGAAAAGAAAAATTAAAAAAATTTAATAAAAAATTAGTCCACTCTTTTTGTAATACATGTCAGAAAGAGTCGAATAACCGTCGAAAAATAAATTTTCGTTCATCATGTCACCTCGAATCGTGTGAGGATCAAAGTTCTTTTAATAAATATGGTATTGAAAATAATCATTTATTGTGACGTGTGGGATCAAGATTTTGAGGTTTTACAACGGTAAAATTTAAGATAATATTGTGTTTTGATAGGATGAAATTTTTCAGAGTGATTGCTTTTAAACATAAAAAGTTTTGTTGACTCTTGAAAAAGAAGTCTTTTTTGGGTTTATCCCAAGCCTGCCCCCTTATGTAGGTCGCGGGCAGTGGCTTGCCCTCGAGTCCAAAAACTCTCGCGTACTCTTACATTATTTCCCTTATGTAACCAATTTGCTCTTCATTGCAGTCTTCTAAGTTCGCCAACTCTATAATTTTGTTGGACTTTTCTTCTCTGGCTGGGAGGTTGTATTTTTCCGCCTCCTTATTTGTGTCGCACAAACGTCTTAAGCATGCCGAGAATTCTGCAGCCTTCTCAACTGAGCCGACCCCATCGGTATGATAGCGGGTTCTCGGCAATCATCTCACATAGTTGTAGGTCAACTACTGCACTGACAATTGTTACTTCCATTTCGCTTAAATTTATGCATTCTACATAAATTCGGCCGTTGGTATTTTCGGCAACGAAATTTCCAAAAATCAGCTAAAGATGTAGATCCATTAGTGGGACCCATCGTACTTTTACGTCGTTATCCGTAATACGCACACTAATCACCATATTTACTCCCGGCGGCACTGTCACTTTCTCATCCGATAGGAACGGTACGAATGAGACATTGAGCTTTACGCTCTGGGTTGCTGCATCGACACAGCTTTGATGTTGGTCGATAATGTCCCAGTCGATTATTTCCGCATTTTTTATGGGCAACTCATTCGGTACTACTGGGATATTACCTTACAGCCCCTGCAGTCTGATTGCTGCTTGGCCTAAATTGAACGAAGTGCCGAGAGTTACTCATTAGATTTAAAATATTTTTTGCGTGTCGATCGGGTAACCGGGCGCGAGGTACCGATTTTTATGACGGATACATCTACTCCAGAATTGGCGTAAAATTTACCTCGCCTCTCTCTTAACTGAGAGCAGTCCAATAAAATGATTGGTAGTTGTGTCCCGCGGTAAGAAATCTGATGTTCGCTGAGTTATGGTGTTTCTCGATTCCCGGCTTTACTTCTTGACGCTCAGTGTTCAGGGTTTGCGACGAGCGTCTTTAGTTTTATTGCTGTTTATCGTTATCGCGCTCGTCGGAGGGGTTATCACCATCTTGGTTATCACCGCGACCATCCCGGCAATTCTTGTTGTTGCCCCGGGCGTTTTTACGTTTTTTATCGTAATTGTTGTCGCGATCGCCATTACTATTCTTATTGTTCGTGTTGTTGCTATTATTTTTGTATGGATTTTGAATTAAATTTCTCTTATGTGGTCGATCACTCTTCTACATTCCTTGGTCGCGTGCTCGTCGAGTTCGCAGTACATGCAATATGAATCGCGTTGTGATTGATTGAGTTGGAGATTTTCATTGTTACTATTATAATTATTATTGTTTTTATTGTTGTTGATACTGTAACTATTATGTGGTTTAAAATTTGGACGCTGTGGTTCTGGTTCCGGCGCTTCTTCCACGACTACGCATCGCACCTGCGCTGGGACTGGCTCTGCTGCCGTCGGGGTCTTGGCAGCGGCTAGGCACGTGCACTGCCTACCTACGAACTCGAGCGTGATTCTTATCGCTTTGCTGAGGGAGCGCGGTCTTTCGCCGCGTACCTGATGGTCGAGCGGGGCCTCCAACCCAATCAAAAATTACTGTAGCACATTGTTGCCTGCGAGGCGCCTTCTGGTATTTCTGTCAAAGCTTGAGAGACTAGGCGCCGACTCGATCACTGTTAGGTATCGATTGTGCAATTTTGGCATTCGCACGCAGTAGTTGCCCGCAGTTTCGCTCGGATTTTGCTTCAATACTTTGACCTGTGCCATAATGTCATCCACGATGCCTATATTTCCGTACCGCAGCGTAAAATCTTCTAACAGCTGTTCGGCGCAAGCGCATCTGGTTAATCTCGGCGTGTACCCGTAGGCGGCCTTAACGGTCAATTTAGTCAATAGACCTATGTCTAATAGGTATTCCTCACCCTATCCGATATCGCGTAGCACCATGCGCACTGATTGACAGAATAAATTCAATCTGTTAGGATTACCGTCGAAATTTGGTATTATATTTAACCCCTGATTTTCTGTCATTTTGATACTGCTCCACCTACCGTACCTAAAGCTCGTGCTGCTATTCCGATACTCGGGCTCGACCCACTAGTCTTTGTCCGAGTTGCCTTCAGTATCCAACGGCTCGCGGTCGCTGCGACTCGGGCGTGTACGCCTTCGCAGCTAGCCACCACTTCGTCTAGGAGGCTCGCGGTCATTGTTTCTGCTACGAAAGCCTAGAATGTAAGATTACCAGCGTTTGAAATACGATTTTGAATATTATTATAAAATTATTATAGTCTGAAAAATAAGAAAATTTCTGTTTTTTATACTTATTGTATGCAATTGTAAAATATTTCGTAAATGGCTTAAAGTAGCTAAAAAAACTTGAAAACCCTTTCTTGGGGGTTTTCAAGGTCGCTTATCACGATTCTGCAGTTATAATTTCAAAATTCAAAATGACGGATCCAACATGTCAGCTGTAGAAATTATTCCCGAGAATTATAAGAATATTTTCTAAAAAGATGAACGTAACTAGACTTTCAACATTATCAATATTATATCTATTACTAAAATTTAAAAATTCAAAATGGTGGCGAATTTAATATGGTTGTCACATATTGATTTTGGAAAAATTACAAAAGCAAATATTCTTCCAAATCGGCTCGTAAAAAATATGGTTGGACACCTGTTGAACATGATGAAATGTGAATATTCTTCGCAATACATATAAATCAAACGGTAATAATAAAACCAAAACAACGCTGGTATTGGTAAAAAAATAAAATGGTTGAGACTCTATCTGTAAAACAATTAATGTATTTAGAAAGATTTGAGAAAATCATAAATTTCTTACATTTTTCATATTTATTATACTATATATATACATGTGACAATATGATCAGATTTACCTTTTTAAAGATATGGGTTTAAAAAAATCTGTAAAAATTTACAAGCATTCTACATATCAAAAGAAACATTTTTACCGAAATAAACAGAAATTTTTTTTTGTTTTCGATTTGCCAATATTACCCATATTTATACATATACATTCTTGGTTTCTCAGAGAATGACCCATGTATATATACATATATATGGGTATTCTTATACTTTGTTAAAAAAGCGTGCGCAGGGGGCCTTCGAAATTTGCCGCCGATTTTTTATATGAAATTACTCATCAAAATAAGCTGACGAAAAGAGTTTTAGCCCGTCAGGTCCCTCGTATGATCTAGTAAAATGTTCTGAATTTTCAAAAGTGGCTAAAAAACGGCGATTTTTAAGGAATTTGAGGGAGCTCGACGGAGTACGGCGACGTAGACTGCGCATACATCTTTGCACGCGAATTTGTTTAGAGCATCGGCATACATTGCTACTCTCACTCTAGGGATGTAGATTACCGCCACATCTCTGTAATCGGTTTGAAAGATTACATTCACCTGCACCTAACATGAGTACATTTTACGCCCTACATTCCGCTCTCAACAGCGCCGATCGCGGCGCGTACGAACGGCGTCATGGACCTAGGGAACACTGACGCATCAAGTTACCTCCAATCCAGCCTTAACCTAGGAGAACACAAGCACGAAGGCAACACGGCTGATGCAGGCATTGCTGTAAAACCGGTAGTTGATGACGCTCCCAGCGGTAACCAATGAGACTTCGACGCAGATCACTCATTGGACGGCAGAATCGTAGCCGGCGCCTCAACTGCAGCCTGTGAGACATAATCAAACGAGCCAAATGCATACTCAGCACCGCCGGCTGCACGCGCGCTACCGATGCTCTTGAGCGTTACCTCGTCATGAACGCAAGTCTGCTGGGCAAGAAGCTGCCATGGGCTTTGACCGATGACGAACGGTCGGCACTATTCACACGACTACACGAGCTCAGGGAGCACCCTTTCAAGTACAAGGAAACCTGGTTTACCTGATGACAACAGATCATTGCTTGGACACCGAAATATTGGAGGCCTTGATCAAACGCCACTGTATCAACCCCGAGGAAATCATAAGCATGAAACATGATATAGGCAGCATACACCTGTCAAGCTGCAGAGGCTCCAATATGCTCGGCCTTTTTATCAAAAGGCACATCGATGACAAGCCCTTGAAGTCGGATATGGACAAATGTATAAGAGGATTGTAAAAGAAAATCCTAGAAGAAAATATAAGATCTTTAGGTGTCGCTGGAGACCTGGCCATGCTCACCTTGACAGAATGGTTCACCTTTATTGATCTGTTCAATAACATTTTTGAAGGCGTACTTGTAGTCGCCGTCGTTTTTCAATACAATCTTCCGGTCCCGCCAGTATAAGACCGATACAAACTAATCAAATAATATCACGAGGCTATGATAGGAAGCCATCGTGGTATAAACAAAACTTACAGCAAAATCTCCAACGATTGTTACTGGAGAAATGTGCGTCCTGACGTGCGAGAGTCCATTTTAAGATACGTAACCTGCCGAGCAAAGAATCTAGTCCCCGCGAAAACGCGACTTCCGCTCATCATAACAGATACGCCCTCAAAGCCCTTCGACAAAATCTCGATGGATTTTTACGGGCCTTTCGATGAGTTAGAAGGGGGCTACCGTTACATACTCACGGCACAAAACTGTCTGATAAAATACTCCAATTTGACTCCAGTTAAGCACGGCAACGCACAAGAAGTAGTACAGGTACTGACGGAGAAAATCACCTTTTACTTCGGCCCTCCAGTGGCCCTTCTCACGAACCAAGGCACTCATTTCCAAATCCGCCTACTCGAAAAATTTGCTGAGGTGTTCCGCATCGACAAATATTACACGACAGCCTATCACCCTCAGTCCAACAGGGGCATAGAGCATCTAAAAAGCTACATCGAAGGTCGCACATTTGTACCGCGAACACCTTCCACCTCTCTCTCTCTCTCTCTCTCTCTCTCTCTCTCTCTCTCTCTCTCTCTCTCTCTCTCTCTCTCTCTGGCACGCGATAAACAGCAATCACCCGCAACCATTGTCTGGTTCTTTCTCTCAATCCTCTTGTTATGTTCGGAAGCAACTTTGTTGCCGTCGAATATCCCGAAAGTGCGAACAACCTCACCCCACCCAAATCTGCTTTTGTTCAAATTTGACGCATGTATATCTTCACTACGAAAAAGATTGGTTTAATGGCACTGATGTGGTTGACTTTCTATTCTAGTGATATAATAACTTATTAAAAGTATTTTTCCTCGATTTATGAAGTTTTAATCATTTTTATACTAAATTTATAAAAAAAAGTGCATAAATGTACTTAAGGTGGTCGTATAGTAAAATTTGACGAAAAAAATCGATTTTTTTCTATTGTATTTCATTTTCTGATACTTTGTACATTTTTAGAATAGAAAATAATTTTGTATTGGCAATATTGTCCATAAAAATCATTTTAATGAACTTAATAGTTTTTTATACGTATTTTTCTTACGACCTTTATTGCACGCAAATCAGCGTGTTCCTAATGTTAAGTTTTTACTTAACACTAATATTTAATTTTCGGGTTTTTCTAGCTAACGTCCCATACGGGCACGTCTATATGAAATAATTATAAAAATATTTCTCTACAATTAAAACTGGGAAAAATCCTCTGTTTAAAATCTGTTACTTACCTTTTCTTATTCTCAGATGCTCCTTTTTTTCTCTGTTGTAGGTTTAGTCCTTTTATTAAAGTAGTCCCTCAATTGTTGGATGTGTGTACTTTGATGATTTTGGTTCCGTAATTAAGTTCACTAATGGATTGGTTTTTATTCACAAATATACTCGCTTTTTAATTTTATATTTTATCAGTTCTAACTGTCTCCAGGCACGGCCGGTCCGATCCAGATGCATTTCTGTTCTGCTAGACTCTTTATAGACTTATTAAAATTATTATTATACAATATTAGGACCTCTTTGGGTTTTTCCATTATTTTGATAGGATAATAATTATTATCATCGACACTTTTACACTTAAATAGATAGTTGACCCGAATATCCAAGACTATGCTTGAACCTGCTGATTTCGTCGGCTGACCTTACTCGGGTGCCTAGTTCTGCTAGACTAATCTATCAACGCCACCGAGCGACGCTCATCGGCTCGGGCCGCCGAAACTACCTCCCCTGCCAATCGTGCGACGCTAATTGTCGCGCCGTGTCGCACTCATTAGCTGGGCCCGTGCCTAACAACTGCGTCGCGCAAGTTGCTAACTAAGCTTTTCGTGTAGCTGGTCATTTGATATCTTTGTGACTCTGAAAGTTCTGTCTCTTTCTAGCTAATATATTAAGTGAGGAACGTTCTTTAATATGCTAACAATTTAAAAACGTATTATTTTACGTAATCTAATTATAATTTTACTTTTACACCATACTAGTAGATTTTCTTTGAGCTGTAAGCTCGGTGTTTGCGCTTTAGTTATCTTGAGTTCTTGGGTAACAGAACGGTGGTGTAAGGTAGTGAACTTCGTCTCTTCCATGATGAGTTTCTTTTCATTTTACTGCTGTATTCGTATTGTTGGCAATGAACTTTTTGAGTTGTACTTCCGGAAATCTTTTGTCCATTTTCTAAGATGACTACTAGTAATATATTCGATATCAGTATTCCTAACAAGTGAATGTTATATTGTAATGTTTTGCCTTTGGATCTCCTTAACTGACCATTGTTCGTGTCTGAATGCTAGTTGCACATGCATCTGAGTTTCTACATTGAAATCCACTATCGCTGGGTTTAAGGATGGTGTTGTATTGAAAATATAAAGTTAACTTCATGTTGGTTTCGCTTTTGGATTAGTTTCAGGTTATGAAATTGAACAAAAGTAACTTAGAATAGGATTATATACAGAATTTTATAAGTATGTTAGGATTTTGGTTTGGGATGATATGTAAATGTCCTGCGATCTTACCTTGGTACTAAAGATAATTTAATGACTGTGAATACTTAATAGAGAACTCCACTGGTTTTTAAAACATCTCTCCCCTATGGCCAATAATATTAAAAGTTCGGTAACTTTTTTGTCATAATTTACAACCTTCTTTAATTTAAAGAAATTTTGAGATTATTCACTAAAATTTTTTTACTAGTTATTGGAGAAAATACATATATTTTTTAATAAAAACAAGGGTTTTTAGAAAAGTTCCTTGCGCATACAAATTTGATGAATTCTATTTTAAAAAATTCTAGAATATTTTTCTATTTACAAAGATCAAAAATTAATTATTTTTAAATTGTTTAAACTCAATGAATGGTTTGAAATAAATGAAACGTTTTTTGATCTTAAAAGAATATAAAAAACTACATGTTTCAACACTTACAATTGACAAATAAAACATTTAACATCAAAATACCTCAAAACAAAATATTGTCTTCTTTTCACAATACTTTAACCTACATTTTCTGGAAGTATCAAACATATCCATGGTCATGGGTTGCGTAAGAAACGTTTTGAAGTTAGGAAAGTAAGTTTCGAGTAAAATGCGTTTGAAGTTTCAATTTAGCATGCTACGCAATGTAAATTGTTTCACTCAATAGGCTATAAATTTGGTATAACAAGGAGCTTTGACCTCCAGCTGGTCTCAAAATGTTCATAAATCTATTAATATAAAAAATATGCAATACAAATTTTTCGATGTTTTGGTAAAAAATCAATGGTGTTTCCTCTTAAGGGATTATTCTGGTTTATACACTCGAAAAAAAAGGCTTTTTTGTGAATTCTTTATGACTTTATTATCAAAAATATTAATATAAAACTTGTTCGGCTTATCAAATACATTCTTAAAGTACAAAAAAATTTTTTTTTTTTATTTTTAACAGTTTTTGTGATATAATCAGAGCCCAACGTAACGCCTCAAAAAGTAGGTAGGTCGTTGGCGAGTGTGATATCTTCATGTCAGTTCACCTAAAAAAATTCAAAGAGTTTTAGATTAAGTGTAATAGTGGTTATCCAGCATACTAGAATTATAAATATTTATTGAAAAAAAAAACAAAATGGCGTCGAAAATAATAATAATAAAAAAAACGTGTTTATTTTCACTGTTTTTTGCAAAAAAACATAGTAAAAATCAATATTTCAAGGAGATCCTAGTACATTGGAGTTATATGTATGTAGAATATGTGGTTAAAATTTCATAAGGATCGGTGCAGTGGTTTCTGAGAAATCACACCCGCCAACCGAAAAAACATTGTTTCGAGAAAATCGCGTTTAAAGTTTTTTTTAAATAAAAATCGTGAAAAAATCTTGCTTACATTTAATCAGCTATGCCTGCATAATACAAAACGCCTTCTTCTTGTTCAAAGTTCTCATTTTCTTCTAATCTGGCCTGTCTCGGCTTGGTCCTTGTCTCTTTAGACGATTCAGAGCTACGACGCTTCGCTAAACATTTACGTCCATCGTCGCGGTTTCTGGCGAAGTCGACGGCTGTCTGTCCGAGTTTGATGCCCATAACGCCCATTATTTTTAATACTGGCTCGAATCCCTCGTTAAAAATGCAGGCGGCTGTTTTGCTTGCAATCTCAACGACTTTTTACTATTGAAAATATGTTTGGGGGCCATACTCCAAACGCATTTGTTAAAACTTTCGTTATTATTCTGGGTATGGCCACCCAAACATCTTTCGAGCAACTCGGTCGAGTACGAGTGCTGTGCATTTTCGTCAGTCGAAATTTTGTGATAGTAACCAGCCCAAATTTCAGTCTTCATATTCTCGATTGAATCTTTGTTTCTTTGAACAGCTAAACTATAGTTAGTTGATAGTTCTTTCATCACCTTTATAGTTAGCCCTTGAGTTTTTTCAATGGGGACTTTTTTTGCAGGAGTGGTTTTAGCAGACTTTTTCGCTACAGTTTTTTTTGTAGGTTTTTTCACTGGAGTTTTTTTTTGTTTTCAGCGTGTTTTAGAGACTTCTTCTTTTGAATGAGTGATTTCCTTGCCTCATTAGAACGTTTAAAAATTCGTTTTGCAACGTGCAAAACGCACTCTAACTTTTTTACAGTGAAATTCTCACCATACGGATAAACGCTAAGCAGCATCTTGAACGTCTTCGAGTCGCCGTCCCCAATGTAAAACCCGTACTTTACGGCAAACTTTTATAACGATCGAAGAAACATTTCCACAATGACATCAACTTCCATCTTACCGGCACTACCATCGTGGTTTGCATTGCAGTTTTCTCGATGTTTTTCATACCAAGCCAAATACTCCACTTCATGCTCTCTCCCTTTCCACTTTTCACAACCTTTACAATAACTAGATCTTACTGCAATGTCTATAACTTTTCCAGAGTACTTGAATATGAGAGAAACTATTCCCATCAATGAAGAAAAACCTCTTTTCGACCAAGAGCCATCATCGGAGACACTCAAAATATCTTCTGGTTCTCCTCTCTTTTTATTTTCAAGTTTCTCTTCAGCGAGAGCTCTGAGCTGCACTAGGTTGAAAACTGCCTCGACAGCAATCAAGATGGTATCAACAATTCCATAATAAGCAGATGTACTTAAACCTTTGCCTAGATCCATGAGATGGCAAAACATGTTTATCCCGTAAACACCAACTCCAAGCAAACGCACAACAAATACTAAACGACGATTCACTGCATAGCCCGTCCCAATCATTGGGCACTTGTCAATAAATTTTTCTCCGCGTCCACAAGTTATAAGCAGTTTAAAACCTAATCCTCGCTGACTGTATTTATTTAAAAAAACGTTTCCGTCACAAACTTTACACTTCAAATAACTTGACAGCATGGAAAACACAAGAAAAAAAATGTATAATGCAGTAACCAGCCTTTTGCTCGACAGGCACATCGAAAGTAGCGTCTTCAGTTTTTCTCAATTTTTCAGCTGATTTGCTGGTTAACTGCGAATCAACTGCGTCAGTATGTCTATTGCCTTGAAATTTACGCTTTTTACCGGGTTTGCCGGGACATTTGTTACTGAATTTAGACGATTTTTGATCCATAGTAAAATATCAAACACGTGCTGTTACTCGTTCAAAGTCAAAGACGAGACTGCTACTGACGTTCAAAAGCGAAGCAAAAACTTCTCGTACAAGGTACATGCAGCCAAACATTTGAAAATCTTTACCTAAAGAATACTTCTACACATGCTCCATTCTAAGAAAAACATCAAAGCCTAGGATACATGACTCCCAAGCAGCTGCTTGAAGGTACAAACGGGGATTAGTCGAAAGGTGGGTCGAGCGCGCGCGCTCAGGTAGTAAAGGTAATGGTGCACAAGTGTAAAAATAACATAGTTAGAGTGCTCGGATCGTTCTAAAATTTTTTCACAATACTTCTACATACATCTACTTTCGAAAAATGCACAAAAAAAATTCGATTTTTTGAAAGTGATAAACCAGAATGATCCCTTAAGATCTGGCGTGATTTTTACCTTGCTGATTTTGCCATGATATTGCGCATTCCGAAATTATTCTACTCTAAAATGAACATGCAATCAAGTTGAAGATCCTTAAGGTTGTCTAAGTAGCTTGGTGGTGGTGTTGGGATCCTTGATTTACCTAACTGGAGAAGATTAGTCTAGTTCTGTGTTTGGGGTGTCATTTGAATTAGTCGTTCCACTCTTACATAGCTTGGTGTAATTGATCGATCAAGGTCCTCTATCTGTGTCTCGGAGTGGTTTACTGTTGTATTAATGCTCTGGTGCAGACTTGGGGTCCTTATTAATGACGTATCCTGATTACTTTCAGGTAAAGATGGTGCTTCCTCATCTGGATGCTCATCCATGAGTCCTTGTGTGGTGTTTATGACTGGGATATTTCTTTCTCTTCCAGGCTTTCCGTAGTCAATCAGACTATATCTGCTCTCTTCTAGATGCCGGTCCCAAAACCTCCTTTGTACTGATCTTCCGCAAAAAGGATATTTTTTGTATAAGTGACCCTCTTGTTTCAAGCAAATGATTTTATGTGCATCGAGTTCTCTTTCTCTACATGTCTACCGCACAATGGATGATGTACTTATAAATTATATTGATTGCGAAGCAGAATTCTTGGTGGACCAATCTTGCCTTGTAATTTTGGTCACAGTTGTCTATTGACCGTATGACATCTTCCAGGTTAAAATATTGTATAAACCACATGTGGGGAATTCGTCCATTATGGAATTCTAGGTTTTTCATGGGTCACTTATAAAGTCGGTATGATACTCATCTTCTGGTTTGACAATGGGAATTTGGACGCAAAGTCGTAGAAATGCTGTGTTATCTAACCTTCTTCCTCTTTGGAGTTTCATCTTATTGTCTCTGTATTCTGTTTCGGAGTATTCTTCATCATCTTATTTCGTGCTGTGCTACATTACGAAGGGCTGTACTCTTGTAGCATAAGCTAATAACGTGTCTTGCATCGATTTATTTTCCTCATACTCTATTATGGCTGATAACGGCAGTCCTATCTCTGGGTCTACTTCATACTCGATACTGATTATATTGACCATTCGATTAAATAAGTAAACTAATTCGCATTTGAACCACATACGGAACCGATGTATAACTAAAGCATCCCGTCTGGAACGCCATTCCAGAGATGGACCGGAAATATTCCTGATATATCGTATATGCACACGTTTGGCATCAAGGCTTTCAATTGGATAAGTCATCCAATACCGAGAAATTCGACCGAAAAGGAGTCGAGGGAATTTTCCTGGGTTATGCCGATAACTCCAAGGCGTACCATGTGTGGGTACAAGAACAGAAGAAAGTCATTTCAAGGGACATAAACTTTCTCAACTATTTCGGGTCTGAAAATTGCTATGAAGATTTCTCTCCATTGGGTTTTGGAGGAGACCAAGGCCATAAGGACTATAGATATTGAAATGTTCAGTCAGAAGGCAAGCATGCATAAAGTAGACGATGTAAATCGAACGATGTCAGACGATGACGAGCCCCCATTTCGCGGTTTTGAAGGTCCTGTAAAACCTACCACGAACGTCAGTACTATGAATCCGTTGAATATACACATCGAACAAGATCTCACGGACGATGATGAACCTCCGTTCCGCGGGTTCGAACTGTCGGAAAAGTCAACAAATATACGTAACCAATCGGGGGTAATCGAATCAAGTCTTGAAGACGGCGAATTTTACGACGCAAATCTTGCGATGAGTGCTTCAGAGATACCGTTACGAGAGGCTACAAATGGTCCTGACCGCGATGAATGGCTAGACGCCATTCGTCAGGAAATCAAATGGTTAATTACTAACGACACCTGGGAGCTGGTAGAGAGGCCCGCTGGTTCAAAGTTGATTGGATCAAGGAATGTTTTCCGAAAAAAGTACAACCCAGATGAGACCTTGAGCCGATAAAGCCAGGGTTGTGGCGTAGGGGTTTTCTCAATAACCGGGAGTCGACTTTATCGATACGTTCGCTCCTGTTGCCAGACTGAAGTCGTTACGTCTGTTGATGGCTTTTTCCGTCAAATTCGGCGTACGCGTTCATCAGATGGATATTAACACTGCTTACCTCAATGGAGACGTGGATACTACGATATACATGAAAATACCAGAGATGTTGCCTGAGGTCTTAGAAGACATTGTCAAGAATGAGTGAAATGAGATCATCCGAAATAAGGCGAGAGACATGCTTGACGCACTTAAGTCTGGAGACAAAGTGTGCAAGCTCCGCAAAGCTCTATAAGGACTCCGACAGATGGACAGGCAGTGGCACGAGAAGCTGAATAAAACGCTTGAATTGGTCCGGCTTTAAGCTACAAATGCTGACCCATATCTGTACGTCGACATAAAAGGAGAATATCCTATGTACGTATTGGTCTACGTGGACGATTTTTTGGTCACATCCAAAGATTTGAAGAGAACCAAAGAAATCACACGAAGACTCGCCGAATGCTTCGATGTAAATGACCTGGGGGCAGTGAATTATTGTCTCGGAATGGAGATAAACCAGACCGAAGATAAAATCAGTGTGTGTCAAAGCGGGTATAGCTCTGCAAGGTTTTGATCCGTGACAAAAGTATTAAATTCTATTGTTTAATTGTTGTATACAAAAGTGGATAGAAAGTAGTGAAACTATATATCATTAACCTACTGAAGGTCCTAAGAATATGTATATAAAGTTTTTAAAACCTTTAATTGCTAGTGTGACTTATAAACTTGATATCAATTAGTACTACCTCGCTCACCAGTACATATGTCAGATGAGTGTTTATTTTATTTAATAATATAAGAGTTCTCGCTTTGTGGTAAAATTTATTCTTCTTTTTCAGAATATGGCAAAATATAATATACCTGGGACTTAGCTAGTAGCGTGATGTCGACCCATCAGCCCGATAACGTTTCCTTTTAGAATTCTCTGGGATCGCTTCTATTCAGGTAATAATGATTATTTGTTTATATAATTTAATGAGCGAGTAACCATGTTACTTATTCTACCTTATTGAAACATGTATCTACCAAAATATGTATTTTTTTCTTCTGATTATTCATGGATCAAGGGGACAAAAGGCGTGGTGTTAGGACGGTTTTCACGTTTGAATGACAGTGTAATGTGTTCTTCAACGTTCATATTTATCCGCTGAGAGACCTGTCAATTGTCTGTCGTCTTTTTGTATCAAGATGGTTTAATTTTATGGAGAAATCCTAGCGCCAAAGTATCTTAAATAAGAATCTTAAAAGTACCTGAATCTACTAGCCCGCTATTTAGTAATAAGTGTGTGTGAGTGAAAATCCAGTATCTAGAATAAAAGGTGTTTTTACTAGCTATATTCAAAATGTGTTAAGTGATTTTGTAGTGTATTTAATAATTTAATTAGTATGATAGTGTTGTGGCAATTTGTTACATGGAAAATTATATAAATATAAAGCAAAAATGAATAAAATAATGAACCAGCGACATCAAATATCGGACTAGAATAAAAATAAATTGATTCTAATTTTCTAATAAATAAGTGCGTAACAATTATAACATTAATTTTCAACCAATTTACTCACCTAATAAAATCCACAAAGAAAAATATATAGACGTAGATGTGATTTTATTGTTCCTAGGTGATGATATTTAAATAAAGACTCGATTGATCTCGTGGAACGTATCATATTAATATTTAAATAATTTAAATCAAATGACTTTTTACTAAATTTAGAGAGTTTTTATAAATATTTTGTAGGAATTGTGTGTCTTCAATTTTACTCAGTTTATTATTACAAAAATATATATTAATTATTTCAGAAAAAGATAGTTTATTAAAATTGTTTTCACGGTCCAGGATTTTTATATCTGTAAAATGTATGATATGGTTAGTGCTACTTACATTGTTCACCAATGCCAAAGTATCTTCCTTCTATTTTGTATCATTTTTGTGTTCGTCTTGTCGATTTTTTTAAACGTCTTATAGTTCTTCCTATATTAGTGCCGGACAATGTTTGCAATAAATTTTATATATAACTATATTGTTGTCTAACTTATCCATTTTGCTCTTGCCTAGTTTAATCATATTATTAGATTTATGAATCGTCTTATTAGTAGGAATGACGATATATTTTCTTAGTTTTTTATTAATCTTAAAAGTAATATTTTTTACAAACGGGAGAATCATCTTAGTTTTCCTCAAAAGAGTGCGTTTGTTATCATTAATAAATTTTATTAAAATTTTGTATGTGATTTAATATCTTTTTATGTGTTTGTCGATGAATTTTTCAGGATAGTTATTACTTAGCAGATATGTTTTGGCTATGCGTAAATTTTCATCATGAAATATAGTATCAGAAAAGCTTATACATTTGTCGACTAGATTATAAATAATTGCAACTTTCTGTGATATCGGCAGAGATAAACAATTGATATAGCGACCCGAAGCTGTTGGTTTCCTATACCAATTCGTTATCGCATGGTCGCTATTCCTTCTAATGATTTCCATATCAAGAAAGCTTATTTTTTCTATCCTTTTCTACCTCTACCGTAAATTACAATTCATTATTATAACTCTTAAATTTTTTTTAAATTTTATCAAAGTCTACCTATTTATTAATTACGAAGCCATCGCCAACATATCTCTTAAATAATAAAACACTATTTTTTAATTTATTTAAACAATTGTTTTCTAAAACTTTGAGTGTAATGTCTATTATTTGTATTGTAATATTTATTATTAAACTGCAAGTAAGTTGAGCCTGATAACAACTTAATATCTTCCAAAAATTCCTTACCCACTCCGTGAAAATCGGAGATTCCGAGAGAGTGGTGGGTTTGATAAAAATTTATACTTAGTGGTCTTTCGACACGCAGGTCGTTAACATCATGCGTCGTCATAACATCTTCGACGCTGGCTTGCCACCACTGACAAAGCACTGGGTGGTTTATGGGTTTTATTGTTTAAGTGAGGAAAATATTAGTTTATACCATTTGAAATAGTTGATTTTAATTATTATATGCACAATGTGGTTGTTAGTTGTTTATTTATATTTTTATTCAATTGTAATTTAATTTAAGAATTATTTTAAGAGATGCCATTACACGTTAGTAATTATGATGTTAGCTCGTTGGTCTTTTTGAGACTATACGTTATGTATCTAGGTACATTGTTAATTTGTAATCGTATATTTATGTTGTAATTTATTGTTGATACTCATTGTAAAAAATTTTTTTTAATTTTGTATCTATGAAGAGAGGAGTAAGCTAAAAACTCCCGAAACGTCGCTAGTACAGCAAATAAAAAGGTTATAGCTCCACGAGATCAATAGAATCTTCACTACTTAAAATAAAAGATATAGATATTAACCAAAGTAACTAGTGTATAGATTAAGAGCAAAATTTTATATCATAAAAAAATAAAACATAACCCAAAATTTACTTTGAATTTAAAGTGTATTGAAGCCAGTCAATTTAATATAGTACGAGGTCTGTCCCAAAAGTATCCAACCTACGTTCATATCTTCGCGCGGAGAGACTCAGGCGACCTCTGGAGGGTACGAACGTCACCAGCAACTCCTAACCTTCTCGTCAGTAGCCTGAGATACCGATGAAACTCCTTAGTTCCCGCGCAGCGTGTATTTGTTTACAACGACTTTTTTGCGTTCGTCGCAATTTGCTTATTGCTAAAAATGGCAGAACGAACCGAACAGCGAATTTGCATAAAATTTTGCTTTAATCTCGGTAAAAGTTGTGCGGAAACTATTGAAATGTTGGCCTTTAAAGATGAGTGTATGGGCAAAACACAAATAAAAGAGTGGTATAGGCGGTTCAAAAGTGGCCACACATCTGTTGACAGTGATCCTCGTTCATCAAGTCAATGTTGATTGTTTTTTTCAATTATGAGGGCGTTGTGCACCACGAATATGCCCCTATAGGCCAGATAATCAATAAAGAGTACTACGTTGGAGTTTTGAAAAGATTACGTAATGCAATCGGGAGAAAACGACCGCAACTTTGGGAAACCGGTGACTGGCTTCTTCATCACGACAATGCTCCAGCGCACGCATCAAACCTTGTGCAGCAGTATTTATTGAAACACAGTGTTGCGCAGCTCCGCCAGCCTCCATACAGCCCTGATATAGCTCCCTGCGACTTTTGGCTGTTTCCTCGACTGAAAATGCCGCTTAAAGGACATCGATTCGACAATAAACAGACTGTTGAAATTAATGCGACGAATGCACTAAAGGCGATTCCGAAGTCTGACTTTCAAGAGTGCTTTAATAAGTGGAAACATCGATATGAGCGTCTTGTTCAATCAAATGGGGACTACTTTGAAGGATGCCACCCTCCGGATGACGAAGAATAAATCTAGCGCCGAGAAATCGAGGTAGGTCGGATACTTTTGGGACAGACCTCGTATACCTCATTTCAATCAAATTTTTAAACTTATACAGTAAAACTAAACCTTGATATAATAAAATTATAAAGATTAATCAGACTACCTTAATCAATTCACTTTGAAAGAATATAGATTATAGGACCCAAACTTGAGTCGTAAGTAGACTATAAAAAGACAAATCTGGGTGGTGTAATGGTTTCGCCAATAGTATTGCTATATAAGTTAGCGTGTAGGTATACAGTTGTCTCGACGAGCCGTACAGTCGCTTTTTTTAGATTGAGCGATTGATCCTGATTAATCCCTCAAACTAATACTACGGGGAAAGAAGTTCGGATCCGTACTTAAAATACGGTCTGTAATTTAAATAAAATAATAAAAAATAAAATAAAATGTAAAAAGAATGAAAAGGTGCGAAGACCAACTTTTATGCACAAATATATATATACACGATTTCTATATTCATCTCCCTCGCATATACGTTTTATAATAATATACTTTCTATGTATCTATTGCAAAAATTGATGATAGCTACTTACATATCTTTCTGTATATATTTTTTTATATACTTTCATATAGAATATACAAGTGCTGTGTTATAACATGTATATAAAATGAAATACATACGCAAGAGCGTTATTTAACATAAATCACACTATTAAAGAAAAATTGTCAAGTGCAGCATATAGGTATGAAAATTCATAATTTCTTTTGTTTTATAGTGTAGATACAGACGTATACATAAATCTGTTTAAAAAAATTTCAATTTATAGACATAATTATTTGATTAAATAATATAATTCTATTCAAAACTTCTTTTGACAAAATTAAGAGACCCAGTCGCGTGGGAAATATATATATATTTTTTTTCTCCTGTCCCTCTTGAGAGACTTGCATTTGTGTAAGGCATGCTTATCGCACCCAAGGAATTTGACTGTTTAGGCTATACATGCACGGCAATTATTCATTAATGCTAAGTTTAAAAATTAAATGGATGTCCTTGTAGCAAACACTTTTATAATAGAGTAAAAATAATTTCCCGGCTGAGCCCACAATTTTTGTTAAGTTTTTACGTAACACCAATATTTAATTTTCGAGTTTTTGTCTCTAACGTCCCGTACGGGCCCCTCTATATGAAATAATTGTAAAAATATTTCTCTAGAAGAACAACCGAGAAAAATCAAGTGTTTCAAATCTGTTACTTACTTTTTTTTCTATTATCAGATGCTCCTTTTTTTCTCTGTTGCAGGTATAGTCATTTTATTAAAGTAGTCTCTCAATTGTTGGATGTGTATACTTTGATGATTTTGATCCCGTAATTAATTTCACTAATTTATTTTGCTAATTGATTGGTTTTTGTTCACAAATATACTCGCTTTATAATTTTATATTTTATGACTTCGAACTTTCTCCAGGCACGGCCGGTCCGATCCAGATGCTTAGTTCATCTAAAGTCTTTATAGATTTTATTTTTAATTATAAATATACAATATGATGACCTCTTCGGGTGTTTCAATTATTTTAATAGGAGAATAATTATTAACCTCGACACTTTTACACTTAACTTGATAGTTGACTCGAATCTCCAAGACTATGCTTGAACCTGCCGATTCCATCAGCTGACCTTACTCGGATACCTAGTTCTGCTATCCACGCCACTGAGCGACGCTCATCGGCTCGGGACACCGAAACTACCTTCCCTGCCAATCGTGCGACGCTAATCGTCGCGCCGTATCGCACTCATTACTCTAAGCTTTTCGGACACGTGCAGCTGGTCATTTGATATCTTCGTGACTCTAAAAGTTCTCTCTTTTTCTGGCTAATATATTAAGTGAGAAAAGTTCTTCAACATGCTAACAATTTAAAAACGTATTATTTTATGTAATCTAAAAATAATTATAGGCAACGATAAAATCTTATTTTTCTTAAAAAAAATGAAAAATTGGATTAGAACATTCGTAATTAATACCTACATTAACCGAATCCTAATCCATGCTCAAATCTATACTATACGGTCCAAGAAAATTTTAGAAAACAAAAAATATTTTAAAAAATTTTGATCGATATTCTGAGATAGAAAAAACTGTTTTTAAAGCAGCAGAAAATTATTTCTTATTTTTACAAAACTGCGGTTTTCTACATTTATTGTTTTCCAATGTGTAGTAAGTCTTATGCGCATAGGATTAGAATGAGTCAATCTGAAACGTTCAGGATATCTTATTCAACTTATTCGCATCACAACCATGATATCCGATTTATCAAAAAATATTTATTAAGAAAGTTTTTCCTATGAATAGAGTTAAAAATGTTTTTTAGGTTATTTTTACAATAAAAATTCAATATAATTTTATTTTTCTTTATAATTGCTTTTTTTTTTAAATTTGGAGTTCATAGTTCGGTGTGGTACAGGTGTTAGATATTACATAATTGCTTTCAAATACTATACTTGCATTCCCATGCATAAGGACAGGTTTGAAAAAACATCAATTTTTATTGAAAATGGCTAGTTTTCCTACATAACTATGCGTATGCTATCTAAAAATCTATGAAAATGTTGTGACGTAGTAATTCGTCACTTGAAATGGGGCAATATTAAAATAATTATTAGGTAGCAGCATATGCCAAAGAAAGTAAGAGGACGAGGAATGTAAATATATAGCACGTGGAAAAAGGCCAGTCGAAAAGTCCTACGCGAGCCTAACTACACCCGAGCTCGAAAAACCATTTATTATTTATTTATTTACGGGCAAAATTCACGCATCTGTTGAGGTATACCGAAAGAACGGGCGGAGTATACAAATATTCCCCACGGAGGCATCCGACGGCAACAACACGAGGGCACAATACACTGTGCATAGACGGTGCATTTCGCACTGCACCGTACACCACTATACATTGCTCTTTGACAGTGTATGGTATACTGCACTGAACACCACTACACATACATACCACAGTACGAGGAAGTCATCAGAAGCAGAAGAGACAGCCAGAAGATCCTGTCGAAGAAGGCAGAACACAGCCGCTGCCTCAATAATCCGCTACACAGCTGACCAGTGCGAGCTAGGTAAGGGGTAGTCGACACACACGCAGAAGTGGTTGTACTCACCCGTGCCTGTACACGTAACACGTACACGTACTCACATTAACTTCGCCCGACCTCGTGCATGCACGTAGAAACAGATGGCATAGGAGAGCCGTCGCCACACGACACTTCCGCTGCCTAGCCAACATCAAATCAGATGTCTTCCGGCAGTTCAGCATGACTAAATTTTGGAGTTTTTAACACAATCTCGCGTTCTATTCAATCTCAATTGATGATAAGCGCAGTCGTGCGAGTGAGGAAAGCTGACGGAAGTTTCATTGAAGTACGTGTCTATCTCGATACGTGCGCGACAGCATACTTCATCACCAGTAAAATTACGGATGAAAATCCCGATCAAGTTTTCTCTCGCGAATTGATTCTTATACCTAACAATCTATGTTTAGCAGGTCCACTATTTCACATTCCGAGGCTGGTTGACGTATTCATCTGATTACGTGCAACCTTATTTCTTTTATCGATCGGACAGATTCATCTCTCTCGCGAAAATTGCGATTTGTATCTACAAAAAACTAAAATCGGGTGGGTTGTCGTCGGCGGTGTAAATCAGGTTAAGAATTCTGCAGCGTCTTGTAATTTGTCTGAGTAGGCTGATCAGTTGGAACGCTTCTGGCTAGTAGAAGACGTCTCGGGCAGTTGAACAGAATTGGATGAGGTTGCACCTTACGAGTCGTACTACCAGAAGACGACTGCATGGAATCCGAATGCGCGATACGTGGTTCGATTGCCTTTTCACGAGGAAGAATCGGAATTCGGTGACTCGCGTACACAGGCACTGCGTCGATTTCACTCACTCGAGAGGAAGTTCCGTGCTGGTCTCGATTAGAAAATTGAATATTCCAAGGTCATGCCAGAATATCTCGATTTGAATCACATGACTCTGGTGCATGAAGAATCTTTGGGGGGTATTATTTGCCACATCACGCGATAGTTAAATTGTCGAGTGCTACAACCAAGGTTAAAGTGATCTTTGATGCGTCGTCCAAATCAAGTATAGCCATTTCTCTCAATGGGAGTGTTGTATATAGGCGCGACAATTCAAGCCAAGCTGTTCGCTCACCTAATTAGATTTCGTTCATACACTTTCGTTTTAACGGCTTAGATCGAGAAGATGTACCGACAGATTCTAATCCACCCTGATGATCGTCGATGTCGACGAGTGTTCTGGTATCGCGAAGGGGACATTCGAATATACGAATTGAACACCGTAACTTTCGACATATCCGCCGCGCCTTATCTCGCGATTCGTACTCTGCATCAACTCGTAGACAACGAGAATGCAGATTTCCCCAATCCGCCGCGATTTTGAATCGCGATCTCTACGTAGACGATCTTTTGACAAGAGCAAAATCCTTGGAGAAGATCTTGCGTATTCACGACGATGTGATTGCGCTTTTAAATGAGGGGGTTTTCACATCCGGCAATGAGTGTCAAATCACAATCATGCCTTCGACAATGTCGACGAACGAGTCATAAATTTGAACTGTACACCGAAGGAAATTCGGTTTACAGGACTCTTGGAGTGGTGTGGAATTCGAAACTTAACGAGTTAATTTATTCGGGCGAAGCAAACGACATCCCGGTATCGTGTACCAATCGTACGATTCTTTCGGAAATCGCTAAAATTTTCAATCCGTTAGGATTACTAGGACCGGTTATACTGCTTGGAAAGACTATCATGGAAGAGTGTTGGAAGTCACAAGTACATTGGAATGAATCGATACCGCAAGAACTTCCCACGTGTTGTGTCACTTTCGCGTGACAATTGCAACTTCTCCATGATGTAACTTTAGACCGTCATCTTATCGTCAGAAACGCCGTGAATGTGAAAATTCATGGATTTTGCGATGCCAATCATAGGGGTTAAGGTGCGTGTATCTACGTCCGCTCAAACAACAGTAATCGCGACATCATCGTCAGCTCGCATGCTCGTAGTCAAGTTTGGCTCCGCTCAAGATACTCACTATTCCCAAGCTAGAATTATGTGGAGCTCTGACACTATCCAGACTTTACTCGGAAATTCGTCCTGGACTTGACTTTCGCGTTGATCACGTTATCTTCTCATCAGATTCGACCATCGTTTTACATTGGCTTAAGAAATCACTCCAGGATTTGAAAACGTTCGAATCAAATCGCGTACGAGAAGTTTAAACTCTAGTCAAAGAAGTAGTGTGGCGTAATCTCGCTACATCAAACAACCCTGCCGACGCGCTGTCTAGAGGACAACTTCCATCTGAATTTCTAAAGAACGATGCCTGGTTTCATGGTCTAGCATGGCTTCAGAGACCCGTTGAACTTTGGCCGAAGAGTCAAGAAATTCGTATTACTGAAATTTGCGGATTAAAAATGCAAACATGTGTTCTCGCTAATCCCACTAACGACTAATTTTCATCACGATTTTCATCTTATCAAATCTTACTCAAAGCTCTCGTGTTTTACCTACATTGGCTTGTACCTAAGCATACCTATAATACAACTAGTCTTAGTGTCGAGGAAAAGGCTAGGGCATAACAACGGGTGATCAGATTCATTCAAGGCGAGGAATTCTCTGACACCATAAAAAAACTTTCCTAGAACAAAGACGTCAGGGATTCTAGACTCAGTGGATTTAATGCATTCCTCGATGAACACGGGATCCTTCGCGTTGGCGGGCGTTTGAAGGGGCAATTATTTCCTTTTCACAAAAACATCCGATCTTGCTACCGTCGCGTTATAACATCACAGATTTGATAATTTGGGAATTTCATATACATAATCATCACGCTGTACTTCAAACGACCTTATTTGCTCTGCGGCAACGTTTCTGGCTATTGGACGGTAAAAATCAGGTGCGTAAGATCGTGCGCAAATGTATAACTTGCATACGACATAAACCAGCGTTGCTGCACACTAAAATGGCAGATTTACCTCCATCCCGTGTCGTAGAATCAGCGGCTTTTTCTCATGTCGGTGTAGATTATTTCGGTCTTGTTCTTATCAAGAAGAAAAAATTCCGGAATCGTACAGATCTCAAGGCATACGTATGCCTTTACGTTTGTATGATGACTATCGCGGTCTATACCGAGATAGTCAGTGATTTGACTACGGGAGGATTTTTGGCAGCTTTTCGCCGATGAATGGGACGCAGGGGAATTCCCGTACATGTCTATTCAGATAATGGCACCAATTTCGTCGGGGCGAACAACTAACTTCGTGAACTATTTGCCCTATTCAATTCAGACGCGTTCAACGATAAAGTAGCTTCAGTCGCGGTTCAGAAAAACATCGAATGGCATTTCAATCCCACATTGTCCTCTCATTTCGGAGGTCTGTGGGAGGCCGCAGTCAAATATTTCAAACATCATCTCCTTCGCGTCGTCCGCGGTTAACTTCTTACATTCGAAGAAATTAACGCACTCGTTATCGAAATCGAAGCGATATTAAATTCCCGACCGCTCTCTTCTATCTCCACTAACCCTAACGATCCAATGGCTTTGAACTCCGCACATATTCTCTGGACGTCCTCTCACTATCCTACCTGAAATCGATCTGAATTCTGTTCCAGCCAATCGTACTCCGTGTGGAAATTCATCTACAAGGCGCGACATGACTTTTCGAAAAGATGGAATCTCGAATATCTGAACGAACTGCAAAGACGCCAAAAATGGCACAATTCCAATGGCCAATTGATACCTGGCAAGGTCATTATCATCCTAGATAAGACCCTGTATGCAGTGGTGACTGGGAGTCGTCGTCGAGGTTCATCCGTAGAGTGATGGAATTTTTCGAGTAGCAACATTGAAAACGGAGCGAAGCGACTTCAAGCAAAACATCACGCAACTATGTCTATTGCCCACAGCATTATGAAGAATATATTTGTATTAATTATGATTCTAATACACAACACATGACACATAATACCTCGGAACATTATTGACGCGTTAAGTGACTTTGCGAAATTAAAAAACACGAAAATATTAAGTGAAATTTTTGTTTTCTATCTGGAACATGAGGAACTAAACCTAACCTCAAAAGGGAAGAAAAATGTCCTAACTAATGAGGCAAGAGTGATCATTGCTCAAATTAAATCGATGAAAACAGTGAAGGTTAAACAGCAATTAATAAGTGAGTTAAATGAAATAAATGAGGAAGAAAGTAATGATACTAATGATACCGAAGCCGATGACGGCAATGAAAATAATGATACCCGAGATTATGACTGCGACGAAAAGGAATTTTTAAGACTAGAAAATACACTACTAAAATAGTTGAACAAGGAGTTTAAAGAAAAAAAAATTGTTAAGAAATCTAAAGGATAAGGAGAATAACCAATTTTGTAACTTCAAAAAAGCATACTTTTGTAGATGTAGTAACTGATAACAAAATCAAGACAAAACGAGTACCTAAAATTATAATAAAAAAAATAATAAAACACAGGATAGCATTGACAAAATTAACCAAAATGTATCAATTATTTAATTAAAGACAAATCAATACAAACACAAAAATTAATTAAGAAAAATGACAGAGAACTAATTATAAATTGTTATAAATATAATTATAAATGAAGAGAGTGTAAATAAGGGACACAGGCTATTAAATACAAAGCTAGCAAATATTTGTGCAATAAATACGGAAAAAATCAAAAATCCTAAAGTGAAGATAGTAGGAATCAACAATTTTGAAACAATGGATGATTCGAGTCTAGAAAACGACATTAATGAAAGAAATTTTAAAGATTTTGGCAAGAAACGTATGATACTACATTCGTACAAAAATCAAAAAAATAAAATGCCGTCTATAATAATGAAATTGCCAGCTGACCTTTATCTAAACGTCAGAGAGAATAACTACAAAATTTTTGTTGGCTATCAAAACTGTACAGTTGATTATATTAATGTTAAACCTTGTCGAAATTGCTGATGATTTGGACATAATGTTAAAAAGTGCAGTAATAACCCTATGTGTTTCAAGTGTGCAGGAGAACATAAGACACAGGAGTGTAATAAAACAACCATAAGGTGTGTAAATTGTGTTTTTAATAACACAAACTTCAATACAAAATATAAGTGTGAACAGGTGGCTACATACAGTCACGAGTGCGAAGTTCTATAAGATAAAATTAAAAGGTTTATAGACTTCACCGACTACGCTTTACCGAGACACTTCGATAAGGTAGAAAATTTTAACAAACAGCCAGTAACACCAAAGATATCTAATATATCCACGGAAGTGCTCCACGCAATAAACTCAAACATTGTAACTAAGCAAGGATTAACACAAAGAAGTACGTCTACAAAACAAAGATCTAAACAAGGAAAATTAACATAAATATGAATCATGATTTAAATTTCGAAGACATTAATACTAGTAACTGTGATATACACGGACAGAAAAACTCGGCTACATCTACCCGAGACCACGGTACTTACAGCCTTAGTGGCTCAATCAGTAGAATGACATGCTCACCAAGCAGTGTCGGCTGTGGAACAAAGCAGTTATACCTTTGCGATTCAGAAACGGGTTAATATACTAAGTTTTGCAAATATCTCATAGACTCTTATGATGAAAATCAATAATTTACGTTGGAAATACATTTTTCAGACATATTAACCATTAATCTTTGCAAAATATAAGTTAACAGGCACGGAATCCGAATATTCGAAAAGCTAACCTCAAATATCTGTCATTTTGGCTACTCGTGTTTGGGGAGCGAGTCAAGCTAAAACTGCTTTGTTCTACAGCAGCGCTGGCGGTGTGATCCTACCACTGATTTGACTTACCACAACAACGCTAATACGGCGGAGTTTTTCTCTTCATGTAGAAGATACGGAAAAGCTCAATAAAAGTCTTAAAAATAAAAAAAATTTGATTATATGTGTAAATATAAGAAGTCTTAATACGAACTTCGAGAAATTGGAATCTTTTATTGAGTGTCTACACAGAAAACCTTGTGTTATAATATGTACTGAAACTTGGAACTTACAATAACCACGATACTATCGTTTAACTGGTTACAAAAACTATTACAATGATAGAAGAATTAACAAAGCAGATGGTGTAATGATGTCTATTAAAGATAATATATTTGAAACTACTAAAATTGGGGTTTATGATAGATTGAGTATTGTAAGTACTGATGTTAAATTGATGGATGGAGAGTCACTAAAATTCCGTCAATTTATAGATGTCACGATATTACAAAAACATAATTCGTTCTAAATATAAAAACTTTTTTAACTGATCCGCTGAACACAAACCACCATTGTACAGTCGGAGTTTTTAACATTGATATCATGGAAGAGAATTTTAGTAGAAAGGATTTAAGTGACAGAAGTATTACTCAAGAGTTTATAAATAACTTTTCTGAATATAAATATACTCCCTGTTTTATAGGTAGAACGAGGCCCTCATTAGACAATGAAGGAGGCACCTGCATCGACAACATTTTTATTAAAAATAGTAATATGAACATTGATTATTTGAAGTTGCAAAATCCATTTACTGATCATTATCCATTGATTCTAAACGTGAATCACTTTGAAATGAAACAATTAAATAAGAAAATATTTAAAATCATAAATTACAGTAAACTAAAGAATATTTCCAGAAAAGAAGACTGGAACGTAATATTGTCCATGCAGGACCCAAACTGTGCAGTAAGCACACTAGTACAGATGATAAATAATATTACTGAAAAGGTCATTATGTACAAAAAATGAAAGGAAAAAAACAAAGACCTAATACCGAGGAAATATTGGATTACCAGAAGAAAATTTATATAGATTATGGAAAAAGAAATTGTCAATTACTAAAAAATGAATATAACAATTATAATCAAATACTATGTAAACTTATGAAAGATGCGAAATACAAATTTGGAAGGAAAGAAGTAAAATTGAATAGTAGTAATCGAAGACAGTTATGGAATATAATTAACTCTAAATTAGGTAAAATTAACATTCAGGGCAAATCGATTGAATGTATATATGAAAGTACTCAAAAAATCGAAAATAAAACCAATATTGCAAATTCAATGAATAGCTATTTTTGTGAATTAGAAGCTAAATTGAGTGCACAAATTTTGCACACAAATACCGATAAAATAAAATTCCCTACAAGGAAACACGATTCAATTTTTCTCAGTCATACAGATTTCAATGAGATATATAAAATTATACTTCCTATCAAAAAAAGTCCGGAGGGATAGATAATATTAATGTTAAAACGATAAAATCAATTTCTGAATACATAGTACTGCAACTTGAATATATTTTTAATATGTGTATTGAAAAATCTGTGGCCTAATGTACTTAAAAAAGCTGAAGTAGTCCCCATTTACAAAGCAGGGAATAGATCGTGTATTTCAAATTACAAATCAATATCACTTATATCTAACATGGCAAATTTGTTGGTTTTGTTAGAAATAGAGGTACGACTGATGCTTTAAACTATATAACGTACATAATATACAAAAACTTGGACAAAAGCCAACCTATAATTACTGCCTTTTTAGACCTAACTAAAGCCCTTGATACTGTGAATCACAAAATACTGCTAGAAATGATAGAGAGATATGGTATACGAGGTAGTGTCTTAAAACTGTTTACGAATTATCTCTCTGATAGACAATAAAAAGTTAAAATTCAAGATTGTAAGAGTGAATACAAATTAATCACCACAGGTGTTCCACAAGGAACTATATTGGGTCCTTTGTTATTTATACTCTATGTCAATGATCCATTGAGAAATGTGCAACAGGATACAATCATGTATTATGCTGACGACACTATCATCATCGCGAGTGACGATACGTGGTCGTTGACACAGGACAAAATGAATGTATATCTAAATCAAGTGTCAACATGGCTTACTCTAAATAAGTTAGCATTGAATGTAAGTAAAACTGCTTATATAACGTATGGAAATTACTGTGATGGTGTTCCTGATACACTAAATGTTAATACAGGTATCCAATGAATATAAAGAGTAGAAAATCATAAATATTTAGAAGTGTTCTTCGATTTCAATATGAAATGGGACAGACATATCGAATATATTATCAAAAATAGTAGATACTTCATATTTATTTTTTCCAAAATTAGAAATATAATGGAAACCAAAACATTAATGATAATTTATTATGCAGTTTTCCAAAGCTTAATAAATTATGGAATAATTGCATGTGGAGGAGCATATAGCAATACTTTAAACTTAATACAAACAATTCAAAACAATATATTAAAAATCATAAATAATAATCGATTCCCCGAGCAATATTCGCCTCTTACTGTAAGCCGACTATTTCTTTTAGAATCTGTATCATTTAATTATGAAACACAGAGGGAATGTTAATACAGGTATCCAATAAATATAAAGAGTAGAAAATCATAAATATTTAGAAGTGTTCTTCGATTTCAATATGAAATGGGACAGACATATCGAATATATTATATACGTCTAAAAAGAGTATTACTAAAACAGTATACAAACAGTAGATACAAAGAAAAAGCTAAAATGATTTATATTGATGTTATAAGTAGGCATAGTTATACCAGCTTAAATTACTTTTTCGCGATGTATATTGATGTAACAACATTTTTTTGTCTTTGTTTCTTTATTATTAAGTTAGTTTATTATTTTCTCTTTCTTTTTTATTGGTTTTTTAAGTTAGTTTTTAAGTGTTTAGTTTCTAGTTTATATGTGCCAGCCTATGAACTCACTTGTAAGCTACCATTGTAAGGTAACTTCTGTTACCTCCACTGGAATATACATGTAAAATAATTTTCTGGTCTAATAAATTCAATTCAATTCAATAAGAAGCAAGCCGCTCAAGGAATCTAATCTTTATGTTACTTTCCCTTAATCCCTAGTTAATCCGCTTACTCAGAGAAAAGGGGTTGCACAATTTCATAATGTCAATAATTTTCTAATTCTTTGATTTCCTTTTTATCTCTTCATCGCTATTGTGTATGCCGTGTCCTCTCTCTCTCTCTCTCGTTCTCTCTCTCTCTCTCTCTCTCTCTCTCTCTTTCTCGTTCTCTCTCTCTCTCTCTCTCTCTCTCACTCTCTCTCGCAGACGATACGCAAATTTATCTGCACTGCCGGCCATGCGATATTCTCGAGGGTATAGCTGCCATTACTAAAGATGCTGAAGCTGTGGCGAATTGGGCTGCCGAAAACGGTCTAAAATTGAACTCAGCAAAAACTAAGGTCATGATCCTCGGTAGCTTGCAGTATACTACTGAGGAGGCACTCAGTCTAGAGGTGCGTTTGACATCCACGCTAGACTGGGAAAACCAGACAAAACTAATATCTCAACGAGTTCACCGAGCGCTGCGTTCTTTAAGATATTATCGGCAAGCCCTTTCGAAAAACCTACGCAAAAACTTAATAGAAAGCCTCGTTTTTCCATATTTTGACTACGCGTGTGTAGTCTATCATGATCTTGATGCTACGCGGAACTTAAAAATACAAAGACTCTTAAACGCCTGCGTACGTTTTGTATACGGCAACATAGCGAGAAGAAGTCACGTTACCCCGTATCGTCTTGAATTGGGCTGGCTTTCTGCGAAAAGACGCAGAGAGTATTTTATCGCTTCTCTTGCCTTTACGTCCATCGTCAATGACAAACCGAATTATCTTGTACATCGTTTCAGACGCATAGGGGTTGACATCATTGTAAGGAGATCGACTCGGGTTGCCCCTCAAACTCTGCTCTATACCACCCCCCG
The DNA here is from genome assembly GCA_949152435.1 of Gastracanthus pulcherrimus. Lineage (NCBI taxonomy): Eukaryota > Metazoa > Arthropoda > Insecta > Hymenoptera > Pteromalidae > Gastracanthus > Gastracanthus pulcherrimus. The sequence continues at coordinate 62,638,578 of OX424573.1, read as the reverse complement.
TACAGAGGCTATGAAAAATTCATTCCTTGTTATTGCTTCGACATTAATAAATTCACTTTCACCACCTGAGTTCAACATAGACAACATAACTAGCTATAAACGGGAATTATTCAATGTACTTATTTTGCGAGATAAGTATGACTGGGATAGACGTGTTCTGTGCGAAGGCATACAGTGCACATAGATAGATAGAAAGATAAAGATAAAAAGATAATTACTTAAATGTATGTATTAAAATGTATTAAAAAATGTATATATTTAATTCAAATACTTCTACGTAATTCATAATGAATGTTTTGATGTATTACACTATATCATGTACTTCGAAATTTACTCATTCTAATTATAACTCAAATATTATTAAAAATGTTATTTAGTTTTAAGTGAAATTATTGTATACTACTCTGTACTATAAGATAGAGCCAGATAGGGTTATACCCCAAGGTTCAAATAAATACAAATATCAATCAATCAATCAATCTCTCTCTCTCTCTCTATATATATATATATATATATATATATATATAAAGAGAGAGAGAAAAAAACAGGAATATTTATTGCAATACTTTTTTTTTACTTTTAAAAAAAATTTTAATTAAATAAACACATAAAGATTGTATAAAATATATATATATATATATATTTAAATTAAACAAACAAATAAAGATTGTATAAAAGATATATACATATATACATGGTGTCCCATTTTAAAACCAACAGGCAAATATCTCTAAAACTAAGGGAGATGGGAAAAAAATTTAAACACAAAAGTTGTAGGGTTCAGAAGGGCCCAACTGATAGTCGCCTTGGTCATGACCTTGAGGTCAAGGATCAAGGTTATTTGCAGGTCAAATCTATTATTTCAAATAGGAACCACCCATTTTGACCTCGTAAACGGAAATAGCGGAAAATTTTACGTTCAGATATGTCCTTGGGTCAAGATCATGATCAAGGTCGTGGTCATGGTCAAATCCAAATCAATCAACGCATCAGAACTTTTCGATAATCACGCGAAAGAAAAAAGGTGTAAAATACAGTTATAGAGTTCGGAGGGGTAAACTGATTGTGACCTTGACCATGACCTTGAAGTCAAGAATGATGTCCTTTCAAGGTTAAATCGATTTTTTTAAACGGGAAGCCCCACTTTTGATGTCAATAGAAAATTTGGAAAATTTTACATTCTGATATGACCTCGGGTCAAGGTCACGGTCAAGGTCATGGTCATGGTGAAACATTTCGATAATTACGCATACGATAAAAAGTGTTAAATGCAGAAGTTATAGGGTTCGGAGAGGCAAACTGTGACTTCGATCATGACCTTGAGTACAAGGATGATTTCATTTGAAGGTTCAATCGATTTTTTGAAAATGGTAGCCCCACTTTTGACATCGTAAACAGAGAAACTGGAAGATTTTACATTCTGACATGACTGAATCAAGGTCATGGTCAAATTTATGGTCAATTTCCGGCAAGTTAAGGCAATATAAAGGGCATTTTAAGTGATTCAGTATAATTAGTTATTTTAAGTAATTGAGAGATATTGACGTATAGCACTAGTCATTGAGGTAATTGAAGGTTACGCCAAGTTGGTGCTGGTCATGTTATGTAACTAACCCTCAGACCTACATGACACTGTTAGAATTGTTACCTGCTTTTCATATTCTTGATTAAAAATCTGAATTTTTATGAAAAAATACTAGTTCACCTTGAAATGACCTTACTGTTTGCCTTTGGGATCAAAATTCTCGGGGAAGTTACCATCCTCTGTATCCCACATTGATGTCGGAGAAATTCGCATACGGATTCTTTCTTTCTATCGATTTGTTTGTATGCATTGATTGATTTGGATTTTGACCATGAGTTTGTCACAAGCTCATATTAGACCGAAAAATTTTCGTATGACAGGAGTTTTTCATGAATGACCCCTTCTAACGAAAAATGATCAGTCTTAAGTAGGATTGACAACACTAAGCAACTATTATCAGTACTTACCCCAGTTAACCACTTATATCAGATAATACGAGGGTAGTTCAATAAGTCTTTAGAATGACCAACAGATGGCGCGCGAATCGCTCCAAATCATCTGTTTTCAGTCAGCACAACTCCCCACTAGATATATGGTGCAGTCACAGTCCACATCTTCTGAGTTTACGTGTTTTTATAACCAATTGAAAAAAAAAATTGCTTGTTAAGAAAGATGGAAAAAACGCGTTCAGAGCGGTAATTAAACATTTTCATTTAAAGGGTTTAACTCCATATGAGATAAAAAATGAATTGGACTCAGTTCATGGCACATCTGCCCCTGCCTTAGCAACGGTTTATAACTGGGTAAATGAATTTAAGCGTGGTCGTACATCAATAAGTGACGAACCACGTTCAGGAAGGCCCGTAGAAGCAACTACTCCCGAAATCATCAATAAAATCCACGATATGGTGTTGAAGGATAGAAGATTAAAAGTGCGTGAGTTAGCTGAGGCCACAAGGATATCTATAGGTGCAGTTGTTTCAATTCTACATGAAAAATTAGGCATGAAAAAGCTATCGGCAAGATGGGTGCCGCGTTTGCTCTCAGCTGAGAATAAACGCAATAGAGTGGTCGCCTCTGAGGCTCTTTTGGCGCGCATAAGTCGGAATACTGAGGAATTTTTTCGTCGATTTGTGACTGTGGATGAAACATGGATACACCACTACACTCCTGAGACAAAGGAACAATCCAAACAGTGGATTTCCACAGGCGAACCAGCTCCAAAGAAGGCAAAGACCGTAAAGTCAGCTGGTAAGGTTATGGCTACAGTTTTTTTGGATGCACGTGGAATTATACTTATTGACTACTTGGAAAAGGGTAAAACAATTACTGGTGAGTATTATGCATCATTATTAGAGCAGCTGAAAGAAGAAATTAAAAAAAAAACGACCACATTTGGCGAGAAAAAAAATTCTCTTTCATCACGACAACGCCCGAGTTTACACATGCTTCGTTTCAATGGCTAAAATTGAAGAACTAAAATTCGAATTGGTCGAACACCCACCGTATTCACCAGATTTAGCCCCCAGTGACTTTTTCTTATTTCCAAACTTGAAAAAATGGCTAGATGGACAGAGATTTACGGACAACGAAGACGTCATTGCCTCTGTAAGTGCTTATTTTGAGGAACTTCCGAAAACGCACTTTTCTGAAGGATTAAAAAAACTTAAAAAGCGATTGACCAAGTGTATAGAGCTCCAAGGAGATTATGTTGAAAAATAAAAAAAAATTTACCCAAAAAAAATTGTTTTTATACTTTATTCTAAAGACTTATTGAACTACCCTCGTAACACGAGTTAATAAGTACTGACCATAAAATTTTTCTTCTTAAAAAATTGTATAGTATAATAACATTTAATTTCTTTTCTGGTCCGCTGCAAATGTGCTTATCCATCTAAACTTATTTTGCGATCGTTTCTTGTACATATTTCTGTCGGAAATAACGGTTTCGATAAACAATTGCATTTACAACTCAAAAAGAATTCCTGACTATACTGCTAATGAAATAGTTGACATTCTTCTTATTTTAGGAGAATGTCGACGAAACTATCGAGAGGCAAGCCGATTGTATCGTGTTCGATTCCCTCAACGACAACATCCTGATCGTACGGTAATACGTGATATTTAACTGCGCGGTCGACAAGGAAACTTGCTTCGAAGAAGGAGAACACTGAATGAACACGATTATGAAAATAATCCTCGCTTTCTTGCTATACTAGCTATGGTACATTTAAATGTTCATGTCAGTTTACGCGAAACCGAGTTAACAATGGGTATTCCAAGATCTACGGCCAGTAGATACTTACGATATACGCATTACCATCCTTAGCACATTACTCTAAATTAAGCTTTAACTGAGGAAGATCAACGACGGAGAATAATATTTTGCCAATGGGCAATACAACAAATTACTGATGATGAAAATTTCTTCATCAATGTTCTGTTTAGCGACGACGCTACATTTGAGAGTACTGGTATGTTGAATCGACATAATAGTCACTACTGGTCCCCTAATAATCCTCATTGGATGCAAGAAGTTGATCATCAGCATCGCTGGAGTGTAACGGTATGGTGTGGTATTGTTAACGGATCTCTAATTGGACCCTATTTTTTTAAGGTAACGTAACTCAACATACTTATTTACAGTTGCTCAGAGAGGAACTGCCGCTTTTTCTAGAAAACGTTGATCTCCATACAAGGGCCAGAATGTGGTTACAACAAGATGGCGCTCCTCCACATTATGCCAGAATTGTAAGAGATTTTCTTAATGAAAGGTTCAACAATCGATGGATTGGTCGAGGAGGTTCCGTAGAATGACCTCCAAGATCTCCAGATCTGACATCTCCAGATTTTTATTTATGGGGCTACCTAAAAAATCAAATCTACAGTAACAGACCAACTACAAGAGCTGACATGATTCAAAGGATTACACAAATCTGCTTAAATATTCCACGTCAAGTATTATTAAATACTATTAGAAACTTTGAAAGAAGAATAGAATACTGTCAACAAGTGAATGGTGCAACTTTTGAGCATGTTCTTCAGTAAATCGTGACTGAAACACTTGGATGATATGATTGAATACACATATGAACGTGAAATTTTTCTCAGTATTTTTAACTGGCCGTGTAACCTCCAACCTTTCCTTTCACTGGCCGGGTAACCTCCGACCTTGCCTTCACTGGCCGGGTCACCTCTGATCTTGCCTTCACTGTCCGGGTCACCTCCAACCTTGCCTTAACTGGCCGGGTTACCTTTGGCCTTGCCTTCACTGACTGGGTCACATTTGACCTTGCTTAACTGCCCGGTTTACCACTGACATTGTACTTAACTGGCCATAACTTTGACAATGTCCTTGACCCAGGGCAAATTCTGAAAGATACAATTTTCGGATTTTTCTATTGACGACGCCAGTGGGGCTTCCCGTTTGAAAAAATTGATTTGATCTTGAAATGACATTCTTGACCTCAAGATCATGGTCAAGGTCAGAATCAGTTTGCCCCTCCGAACTCTAAAACTTCTGTATTTTACACCTTTTTTCTTTCGCGTGATTATCGAAATGTTCTGACGCGTTGATTGATTTGGATTTGACCATGACCACTACCTTGATCACGATCTTGACCCAAGGACATATCTGAACGTAAAATTTTCCGCTCTTTCCATTTACGAGGTTAAAATTGGTGATTCCTATTTGAATTAATAGATTTGACCTTCAAAAGCCCTTGATCCTTCACCTCAACGTCATGACCAAGGCTACTATCAGTTGGGCCCTTCTGAACCCTATAACTTTTGTCTCTAAAGTTTTTTCCAATCTCCCTTAGTTTTAGAGATATTTGCCTGGTGGTTTTAAAATGGGACACCCTTATATATATATTTGTTTATTTAATTTAAAATTTTTTTTAAAAGTAAAAAAAAAATATTGCAAAAAATATTTCTGTTTTTTTATTCACTTCGCTTACATCAATCCTCTCGCTTTTTCGTTACATGTCCTAGCATAGGGGTACTATTATGTAGTGGGTCTATTGACATAGATTGTCATAAATAATATATTAAACAACTAAAATATTTTTTATTTAATTAATATATCTAATTGATCTTTCATATTTCTGTTATAGTAAATAATAATTATCATAGAAAAACTATCGTTAAATCGTATATAAATATGTCTGATAATTTATAATAAGTGGTGTGTGCGAGTAGGATTTGGAATGTCTCAGAGTAAATAAATACTAGATAATAATTTGCAGTAGACAATTTTTTGTGGGTTAAGGAAAGTGGTAGTTCACCGTTATTCCTTTATTTTTGTGTATACTCATTATTCAACATAGTTATACACGTATGTTAAATAATACAAAATTTTTTATTATCATTCATCAAAATATATTTTACATTTTGTCCAGGAATTGACATTCATTTATTAGTTGTGTGATTTGAAATTGCAATAACAAAAGTTTATAATTTACTTATAGTTTATAAATATTATAATATTTTTCTAAAAACATATCATACGTTAATGACTATAGTACTATCTGCTTGTGAGAGAGAGTTGAAGTGGAAGGTATTCAACGTTCGATCCAGAAACAAAACAAAACAAACAAAATATATTATTAATAAATATACATATTATTTTAGATTATGGAACAGAAATATTTATAATGTAAGGCTCTATATTTTAATAGGTTGTTAGATTTTTTTTCTTTTTGTTTTCGAGGGACACCCGACTGTGCCCGCATAGTATGGGGCTGGTTGGCGAGCATTCGCCGTGTGGATAATATAGAGCGAAAAATATCTTCTGGCGGAACCCACCCTGGCACCGTTTATCCGTCAGATCTAACCCGTCTCATTTATACATAGAGAAGTATCCCTGTCCCACCCCGCGACATTTATAAAATGTGAGTAAATGAGCATCTCTGGTTAAGAAAGCGTCTCATATTTTCCCTGCACGTCTATTTCTATGGAGTCGGCCGACGTCCCTGGGTTATGTTGGGGTGTCGGAGCGTCTCCCAGCGCTTCATTCATACCTTCTTCGGTTGCCTGTCTAGGTACCGTTTTGTTGGTCGTAGGACCGTCTCGGCGAATTTTGCCGTATCGGCCCACTTATTCTCGGCGGACAGCATTTCCCCCAGGATGGTCTCAGGCGTGAATTGCCCAACCGAGCCGAGAGGCGCTGTCCATTCTTCGTTCCACTTTTCGAGGACGAAAAATATGTGAATGCATCATCGCGGTCAGCGGAACCAAAGATGCAACTCGGGCTCTGAATCTTCCCCATACGATTGAAGTAGAAGCAGAAGAGTCCATGGTCTCTCAGGAATTGGGTCAGATAGTAATTTACCTCCCCATGATCTCTGTTAATCCAAGGGGCCAGCTGGTCTATCAGCCTTGCTGTCCATTTACCCTTGGTTGTGGTTGTCCAGGATCGTTGCCACGTTTCCATGGTGCGTTCCGGTTCCTCTCTATGGATTGTTGTTCTGTCCTATTCTGTTTTCTTCCGTTTTAGATTCGCTTGCGCTCCGTCACGTGTAGGTCTATCGGGATGATTCCCGCAATAATGAGCACTGCGGGTCCTAAGACCGTGCGATAGACGCTGGTGACTCTGAGAGCTCCTCTACGCTGACCGGACGTGAGTCAAATCCGGTTAGAGTCCTTCTCCATTGCATTGGCCCATATTTCAGAGTCGTACAATAAGATGGATGTAATGACTGACACGAGGAGAAGACGCTTGCTCGCTTTCGGTTCACTCGTGTTCGCCATGTGATGGCATAATTGTGCCGTCTTAATTCACCTTCATCTCGATAAGAATAAACTACAATATATACTGTGGCTTGATTATTATTATAGTGAAAAGCTTTAGCTGCTTTTTGAACAACGAAAGCTAAATTCTCTGAATAATCTGGTAGCACAAGAATTTCTCCTGGCTTTAAGCTTCCCTTCAATTGCTTAAAATATTCTGATTGTTATTTGTTAATATAATCATGAGGTTTTAATCGATGATTTTAACCGATGACCAAGAAGTTCGAGGAAATTTTCAGTAGTTGTGTTTGATGTAATCATAGTTGTTCTATCTGTCGAATGCCAAGAGCTAAAAGTTATATCCTTTACGTCTGCTTTTTCCAAACCTGATTCAAGCTGGGATCTGGCTTATCGTAATTATGGCAGTTTTTGCATTCGTTAAGAAAACATTCTCTATTTGAGTTACGACATACCATGAGATTAAGACAATCGGTATAGTTTTTTAATAGGAATTCCGATTTAGCCATCAGGTCAGATAAATTGATGGCATCGAACAAAAGCTTGACATTCTAATGAATCATACATACGCAAACAAGATGAGTACCATTACTTCCGGGTAAAGCACAATTTTGAGGTCGTAATTGGCAAATCTTTGAAAGACCTATAGTAGTATCTGGATGCTCTCCACATAATTTGAAATATAATTCTTTTAAGCTAAACAATGTCAGTCTCTTCTGTTTGAGGACTTTTTCTCCATCAATCTCAACAGATTTTTTATTTCTATATCCTGGGAGAATTCTGCTGTCAGAATCACATTCATAGTATTGTTTCACTCTATTAATCGTAGTTTGTGGCAGCGATTTACCCATTTTTGGGGGTGGTCTAGAAATAGAGCCTTTCGTGGCTTTTAATTCTTTAGCTTTTCTAATGGAGTAAGTCGTAGTATTGAATAGAAACGAAATCTTCTCTATTGACCATTTTGATGGCAGTATGGTTAGAATAGCCATCCTGTCGGGATCGTGCTCTGACAACGATGAAAATTTTTCTCTTAAACCTTCGATGATTTCATGGAGGTTTTCCTCAGCATTTGACGAAGTCGAACTGTTAAGATCTAATTGCACATTCTTCTCTAGGCTATCTTCATTTGCACTGTTAGATACAGAAGTATTGTTCAAATTATCATTCACGTTTTCATCATGAGTATCATCATTGTTGGAATTGTGGTTCACGTCTTCATTATGAGTATCATTACTAGTATATGATATTTTCCTACATCCACTGCAAATCATATTCTCTGCAGAAGCAAGCCCCAAATGTCTGCAAAGCCTAGCTGGTAGTGGTCGTAATGATTTGCCTATGTGAGCTACCAATTTGAACGGATTGCAACAGCGATCTGTTCGAAAAGAAACGGACCTTAGACTTAAAATCAGTGATCTCGAAAACGTATAAATTTATGGTCACGATCCTTAATCTGGCCGTAACCATGCCTATTTGAGCGTTTTTGAAAAATATTTTGAGGTTAGGGGCAAATTTTGGACTGAACGAGCTGAACGGACCTTGGATTTGAAATACGCGACCCTTGAAACGAACAAATGCATGGTCACGAACCTTTATCTAGCCATAATCATGCCTGTTTGAGCGTTTTTGAGGTATTTTTTGAGGTTAGAGCAAATCCTGGAGTGATAAGGTTAAACGGTCAGCGGATTCGGATTCAGCGTACCCGAAAACATATAAAATGACCTTTACTCACAATTTTCGTCTTTTATCTATATCTTTATGAACGATTAATCGGAAAATTTTCGGAAAACTGGTCAGAAAATCGGGCTTTTGGGACTGCCATTTTGAAAATTTTGAAAAACGCCACATAGCTATTGATTCTACATAAAAAAACCCTAAATTTTGACCCTATACAAGTTTTTCTAAGTCTTTACCATTTTTGGGCAGAGCCGTGTGCGTTTTGGCATGGATTGACCCATATATATAATATATATACTCATTATATATATAATATATATATTGGTATATATGTATATATTTCTTTCACAATGTCCCTGTAGAAGGACCGATGCCCTCGTGTCCCCTTTGCGACGAGTGACTCTCCTATAGAAGGCGATACACGATGTATCGTCGCACTTACGCGGCGAAATATGCGAGGTCCTTGTCCTTAATGAGAGTCGCTGAACTTCAAAACTAGCGGAAAATTATAGTGATCTGCTCTGAATGGAGATAAGTTATTTCGAGTAGTTATTAATTGGCAGGTAAAAATAAGAGTAAAATTTCCGCTCGTGCTGGGATAGTCATCACCTGGTTTTCCAGTGGTCCGTCTTGGGTGGCTCGAACTCTGATTGCGCGCCGCTATCGATTTTCATATATCACCCTTTGTTTTTACGTCGCTCCTTCCAAGAAGCACCCCCCTTTTGAAGGCCACCTTTATCTCTGTCCTTGCCTTTCTTACGTCCCAGCATGAATTTATTAACTAATGTTTCGTAGGGAAAGAGGTTTTATTCTGATAAATTGTTATAAAAAATATACTGATCTGAATTATGCCTTTTTGTAAATAAATCAACAAATATTTGTTTAATTGTTTTATACTGAAAAGCATTAAATTTTCTTACCGCAGGATTCCCCCACATGCTTGCTACCCGTGTATTACGTAATCCTGATATACTATTTTGCTCGCGTAGTTATGACTTAAAATTAGTCAATTATGCCAAAGAAACATATGTTTTAGATGTAAAAATATTTGTGTATTTTAAATATGTGCTATTTTCAGGATCACATTACGTATTTTATTTATAACCGTTGTCAGAAACAGCCTGTATAAAAGCGTGGTGTGATCATGTGATTTTTTTTCTTTTTTATTTAAAGCAATTTGAATCTTTATTTTAGATTATATTGCTACACTGTGTACTGTACATGTGTATATACGCAATTTAGTGTGTTTTACATGTAGATACAGTGAGAGATTATATAATTATGTCGCAGTCTTCACAAAATGAGTACAATATTTTACAGATTTCTTCGGTTGGAGAAGATAGAAGTATTTCGCATGTAAGGGGAAGATGAAGACCAAGCTTTCGTAATTTTTCTATAAACTTTTTACGTTGTTTGTCGTAAATGGAGCATTACCAGATAATATGATTGAGGTCTTGATATTCATCTCCACATTGGCAGTGAGTGTTAATAGCAAGACCAATTTTGTACAGCGATGAGGCCAGATTGAAGTGACCGGATCTACATCTATTTATTAGAGAAATTATTTTTCTTGTAGGTTTCATATACGCAAACCACGGCTCTTTTACCTTAGTATAGTAATGAGGGATACAGTGTACTCCTTTTAATTGGCCTTGGTTTTCTATGTGAGCAAATGTATTTTTATAGGCGTCTGCTTTGAAGTATTCTTTGAAATCGGTGAACGGGATTTTAATGAACAGGTTAGGTAAAAGATTTGTTGAATTTTTAGCTGTTAGGTCTGCAAGTTCGTTGCCAGTTATTCCTCTGTGCGCTGGGATTCATCAGAGTTTTGTTTTACGGCTAATACATTTTTGATAGATAACAAAGACATAAGTATCTTGCTCGTTCTTCAATAAGTAGAAGTTTGGACTCAGCTAGCAATACATTGGTCGGTGTGCTTATACGAAGGCCCAGTGCGTTTCGAATTGCATTATATTGAATTTTTTCTAGTTTATTTTTTAATTCACAGAGATTCGGGTAATACACGAAGCAGCCATAATTTACGAGGTCTGTCCCAAAAGTATCCGACCTACGTTCATATCTTCGCGCGGAGAGACTCAGGCGACCTCTGGAGGGTACGAACGTCACCAGCAACTCCTAACCTTCTCGTCAGTAGCCTGAGATACCGATAAAACGCCTTAGTTCCCGCGCAGCGTGTATTTGTTTACATCGACTTTTTTGCGTTCGTCGCAATTTGCTTATTGCTAAAAATGACAGAACGAACCGAACAGCGAATTTGCATAAAATTTTGCTTTAATCTCGGTAAAAGTTGTGCGGAAACGATTGAAATGTTGCAAAAGGCCTTTAAAGATGAGTGTATGGGCAAAACACAAATAAAAGTGTGGTATAGGCGGTTCAAAAGTGGCCTTACATCTGTTGACAGTGATCCTCGTTCTGGTCGACCATCGACGGGAACATCGTCGGATAATGTCGAGCGTGTGCGTGTCGCAGTTGAACAAGATCGTCGTTTGACTGTGAGAGAACTGGAAGATGAACTTGGAATACCAAAAAGTACTGTTTGGCGAATTTTAACCGAGAATTTAGGAATGACTCGTGTGTGTGCAAAATTCATCCCGAAACTGCTCTCAGACCAGCAAAAAAACCTTCGATTAGAAATCGCTCAGGACAATTTGGAAATGATTAATAGTGATGAAAACTTTCTTAAAAAGGTTATTACTGGTGATGAGTCATGGGTATATGGTTATGATCCTGAAACAAAACAACAATCTTCGCAGTAGAAGCTTCCATCTGAGCATCGTCCGAAAAAAGCTCGTCAAAGTCGAAGCAACATTAAGTCCATGTTGATGGTTTTTTTCCATTATGAGGGCATTGTGCATCACGAATATGCCCCTACAGGCCAGACAATCAATAAAGAGTACTACGTTGAAGTTTTGAAAAGATTACGTAATGCAATCAGGAGAAAACGACCACAACTTTGGGAAACCGGTGACAGGCTTCTTCATCATGACAATGCTCCAGCGCACGCATCAAACCTTGTGCAGCAGTATTTATTGAAACACAGTGTTGCGCAGCTCCGCCAGCCTCCATACAGTCCTGATATAGCTCCCTGCGACTTTTGGCTGTTTCCTCGATTGAAAATGCCGCTTAAAGGACATCGATTCGACAATAAATAGACTGTTGAAACTAATGCGACGAATGCACTAAAGGCGATTCCGAAGTCTGACTTTCAAGAGTGCTTTAATAAGTGGAAATATCGATATGAGCATCTTGTTCAATCAAATGGGGACTACTTTGAAGGATGCCACCCCCCGGATGACGAAGAATAAATCAAGCGCCGAGAAATCGAGGTAGGTCGGATACTTTTGGGACAGTCCTCGTATTATTGAACGCACATAGCTTTTGTATAGAATTAATAAGGTATTGGGGTTGGCCTTCCACCACGTCCCCCTTAAATATTTTATTATATTGTTCGCTAGAAGATATTTTTTATAAACCTGATTGACGTGATTTTTAAATGAGTGTCGGTAGTCATATGTGATTCCCAAAAATCGAACAGTCTCACTGGATTTGATGACTGTATCGTTTACTTTTAGTTCAGAACTACCCGGTTTATTGTTTCTTTGATTCAAATGAATAAAAACAGTCTTGTGGGGAGCTAAATTTAACCCTAATTTTTGCAAGTTATTATTAATTAAGACGATTGATTTTTCAAGAAGAGCAGAAGCTTTTTCGTAGTTGGCTCGGTTGCAGTAAATTGCGATATCGTCGGCAAACTGTGAGACTTTTTTAGGTAAATCACTACATATGGTGGATACGTAGAGTATGTATAGGAGAGGACTTAGTACTCCACCATGTGTACCCTTGTACACTTTTCTTTCTTGGTCTCTTAGCGAGCTGGTGTATATAAGCCTTTTAAACGTCAAAAACTTTATAAAGTGGATGATCTTTGGAGAGCACCCTACGGCAGCCAATCTTTCCAATAACAAATTTATAATAACATTGTCATATACTCCTTCTATATCTAGAAAAGCGGCCAGGAGGTCACTCTTTTTACTGAAAGATTCTTCGATTTTAATTAAAAGATTGGTAAGATTGTCAGTAGTAGACTGCCCTTTACGAAAGCCAGGTTGGCTTGCAGGTAAAAAATTATTTACTTCAAGATACCACTGCAATTTGTTCTTAAGCATTGTTTCAAAAAGCTTACATGTAAATGAGGTAAGACTGATTGGGCGAAAGCTTTTACCATCAGCTTTCTTGATGAAATGTAAGTATGATTTTCTCCAGTCCTCAGGATATGAATGAGAGTTGAACATTTCATTGAATATATTAACTAAAATAAGTTTATATTTTATTGGAAGAAATTTAATTGTTTCATAATCAATTTCACCCAATCCGCAGGACGATCTATTATTTTTACTTTCAAGGGCAACGTTAAATTCAAGAAAGCTGAATGGCGAATCAAGGAAGGCATTTTCATTGCATTCTGGTATCCAACTTGGATCAGTAGAAACCCAAGGTGGACTAATTTTGTTAAGGGCAATAGTGATATTATTGTCTTCTTGGTGGTTTTAAGATGTGTGAGAGGAATTAACTTTTATCCATTTGTTTTTAAATATTTTGCAAGTTTTCCAAACATATTTAGGAATTGAGTAAATATTAAGCTGTTCAGCGAATTCAACAAAATTTAATTTCTTTTTTTTTATAAAAGTTCTTTTTTCTGTGGCAATATGTTTTTTTAAATTGACGGCATCTATTTCAGAGCGAGAGTATCTCCATTTTTTAAAAACCGCAGTTCTTTGTCTTTTTACCCTATTGCACTCTGCATACCACCAAGAGACGGGGTTTCTATGTTGAGAGTTATTTACAATTTTCTTTTTTGGCGTGTTTTCGATTATTGAGTTAGTTATAATATTTGTAAAAGTTTTGTATTTTTCGTCAGTGGTTAGATTCTCAAATTCGGAGGTTAGTAATTTATAATAATTATCGTTGAGTTGATCAAAAACTTTATCCCAATCAGTTTGTTTCGATTTGAGATTAAGGGATTTTTTATGGTATATACTTTTTTGTGTAAGTAAGTTAATAAAAATGGGTAAATGATCCGAGCCCCAAGTGTCTTCATTTGCACTAATATGTAGAGCGTCCGTGATGTTAATAGTGGAAAAGATAAGATCAAGGTTTGAAGTTTTGCCATTAGAAGTATTTATATGCGTAACAGTATGTGCATTATGAAGGAATAGATCTGATTTATTTATACTTTCAAGGAGTCGGTCTCCGTTAGTGTCATTTTATCGCAATTCCAACTAGTGTGGTGAGAATTAAAGTCACCAACGAGGATTGTGTTTTTATTACCATTTGCAAAATTAACAATTTCGTCCCAAGAGGATTGTGAAAGAATTCCACCTGGGGCTCTATAACAGACTAGAAAGTTTATATTGGGATAAAAGTTTGTGATACAAATACCTGATAATTCAACGCTCGGTTCCGAACCGCTGAGATTAGCGAGTTCTGTGTAAGCTATGTTGTTGCGTATGACGAGAAGTATTCCCCCACCATCACCGACGGAATGGTCCTTCCTAAATGTCTTGAAGCCGGGAAAGTTAAAATTTTTCACTTTTTCTTTGAGCCAAGATTCAACGCAGATCACAATGTCGAAGTCGAGTATTATTTTTGCAAATTCGTCTTTTTTATTTACTATGCTTCGTGAATTCCAGAACATTATTCTAATATTTTTTTCCTAGGTGTCCATTATTATTTTTATTTAATTTCATTACTATTTAATAGTTTGAGCTGTGGCTAGTTTAAGAGTCGGGGATAGATTCGGTTTCGCTCTCCGTTTCAGAAGAGCTATTATTAAGTAGCATCTTTTTGAGCCTTGAACACCTACTGTTTAGATTTCTGTCATCAAGGTGTTTGCGCATGAGAGTGAGCATTTTGATGAGTTCTTCCGTATTGTCCGTAAATTTCAGTGCAATTTCATTTGAGTTAGACTTGCTTAGAGTTTCGACGAGGTAGGACTTGAAGTTGTTGAAATCAAGAACACAGCCGTTCGAAGGATTTTCGATAATGTCTTTAACAGGCTGTAGAGCTGTATCAATTGAGTAGGTGTTAGCTTCTTGTTCGTCCCAGCTTGACTTATCCTTTAGTTTTTGCTTTTTATTTTCTGTGGGTATTTTGAAGCTTTTGATGTTACTGCGTGAGGAGAGTAAAGGAGCTTGTGAGTTCTCATTAAATTTGCCTGTAAAATCGACAGGTCTTTTGCTTAAAGAATCGTCGGAAACAGTAGAGGGAGACGGAGGCTTCTTAGTAGCTTTGGTAGTCATGTTGGTCGTGATTGGAGAAAGAGAAGCATTGGCAATTATTTGATTTTCCATTTGATTAGCAGCGAGTTGAGCAGCGCTGCTTTCATTTATATTGGGTTTGAAGATATTCCTTGGGCAAATTTTGGCCGTATGTCCACTTTGTTTACAAACAAAGCAGCTAGTTGAGTCGGTACTTAGATAAATCCAGTAAGGAGTGTCTTCGTAGGAAATTTGCAAAGACTCTGGTAATAAGGCCACATCTGCTTCTTGAATGTACGCTTGACGACGAAATGAATATCACTAATGGCCGATATTAAAGTGATACCTTTGCTTTTCAGTTCGTTGATTAAAATCTGATTTTCAATAATTGGAGAGACATTTGAAATCACAACTCTTTTATTTCTAGAGATAAGCGGTCTAATGCTTAGAGAGTGATCTTTGATTTTAATTGTTTTATTTTCTAAGTTGAGCGCTATGGTCTTATTGGAGAGAAAGAAACATACTCGTCCTCCAGAAATCTTTGACATATGTATAATTTCCTTAATGTCAATTAACTGTTCAAGACCATCGATATAATCATCGAACGTTTGAGTTAACGGTGACTGAGAAGAGCCGGGGGCTGCTGGTGTGCCATGACTCCTGCTGTCAGAGGTCATGGCTAATTTTCCGTTTTTTTACTTTTGCTAATCAAACTGCAAATGCAGTTCGAAAGCTATAACTCAATGGCACTTTGTCACTGCATTATAGACTTACTGAAAAACTATGTGAACACGTGTGAGCGTAAATATTTGCTTGGTCTGTAAACACCGATGACGAAACACGTCTGCTCGGGGCGGTGTCTTGAACCGAACTCATCACGTGATTTGATAGTCAGGCCAAAATATTGTACCGCAGTTGCGGGCAGCCGTATCTCGTAGTGCGTACTAAAAACGCTGTGGGTAATGCAAAATTAATAATTCTTCCCCATTTGATGTAAATAAAAATTAATTATATTTTTTATCGTTATGTTAGCCGTCAAATGAATTACTAATCCCTTTATTTAACAAATGTATTACCATTTCTCACGAATGTAGAAACACCCTGCTGCAATCACCTCGATTAGAACGCCACCCACGCTTGTTCGCGCCGTGTGCGCAAGCGCATGAGCATCAGCGCCTCCTGAGGGTGTGCAGGCTTTCCGTTCAAATTCGAAATTAGCATTATAATAGCTATTATTGTTTATCATATTTTGACGTTGTTAATACTAATATATAAGAAAATGAACATAATCCTATAATTTATATTAAAATATTATATATAAAGTTATATCTTTATTAATGAAATAGGAGACCCATTGCAGGGTAAGCATGTGAATAGACCTAGTATAAATAATATATGATAATGTTACATACGTGGTTATATCAAAGTTTTAATACTACTAGTGTGAATCTCGAGTTCTTTATTAAGTAATCAAAACATGCATAATTATCTCATAAATAGGTTTGTAAGGTATACAGTCTGTTCAACTGTAGTCGGCTAAAAGATGTGCGGTACCATCCCCGCATCACTCTACTTGTCTATTTCGCGCGCGATACGCGAATCAAGACAGGGTCAGCTGGTATTAGCCTATAACCTAAGCCATACAGGTCAGCATCGTTGCTTGTATTGTCTCTGCGACGCGCGAATATGCGACGCACTAAGATGAACCTTGAACGTTGAGATACCTAAACCAGGACTTCAAGTACAGACGTTGTTGGCTGACTAGAATGCTAAAAAGAATGCTAATGAGACAAGCTGCATCTTTTATGATAGTGATAATAGAGCCGACAACTATAATCAAGTTAATGTTTAAGTATAGTATGGTATCGTTGTATTATGTGTTAATATCATATGAGGTTAACGTGCGTGGTTGTATATTAAAGTAAATAAATAAACATTCTCATTTGATGAAGCGTGAATCAATCACCTGCTATAAATAAAGTTGATATTTTTTGTAATAAATAAACGCAAGAATCTTGGTAGTATTGCACACAAAATGCAATCTAACAAAATTATTAAAATGTTTTAAAAAGTATAAAATTATGATTTACAATAAAAAATCTTTAAATTTGTTCTAATTCATGATAAACATATCAAAAACTATTCAAAACAGTTTCAAAGAATTAATAAAATAATATTTTACATTAATGTAAATAGTAAGAAAATGTTAAAATATGTAGAAGAAAATTAATATTTCAAATATAATTACTTTATTTTGCAAACTTGATTAAATGCAAATTTATATTGTTGTATAAAACTGCAAATAATACCGGTGAATTATTGTATTCAATTTACGAATGTGTTTAAAATTGTTTAGATTTGTGATGAGTTGACTGAATTACATAGTTCAGTAGTGCGAAATCAAAAGTGTTCAAAGCAACCTAAAAAGAACCATTAACAAATTTTAATCATTTTACTAAATATATACAAATTTTCACGTACTTCAATAGAATTTGACTGTTCCGTAAATATGCGATACAAGCATATATAAGTTAGAATCAAAAGCTGATAAATTAAAAATAAATTAGATGTCATATTATCCTATACATGTAGAGTTTACTGTCTGTTTTTATTTTTATAGATCCAACTAGAGTTATAGCGTATACTGCATTATATGATTTCTACGTAAATGCGGATCAGCTGATACCATGAAAATTAATTCTCAGATTATACATTACTTTCGTGATCAAGCTATTTTAATAACAGATACGTATCAGTACAAAAGTTTTTACTTCCGCATAGAGGAAGCTTTGTGATGGTAAAAAGAAACTTTGGCTAAAAACATGTTAGAAACATGTTTTGAGACAATATGAGTTAAAATACACTATTTTTAGAAAATGTCTGTATAGATGTGTGTGTGTGTGCGTGCGTGCATGCGAGCTAGCGTGCGTGTGTGTATGTGTATGTGTGTTTGTGTGTGTGTACGAGGTCTGTCCCAAAAGTATCCGACCTACGTTCATATCTTCGCGCGGAGAGACTCAGGCGACCTCTGGAGGGTACGAACGTCACCAGCAACTCCTAACCTTCTCGTCAGTAGCCTGAAATACCGATGAAACGCCTTAGTTCCCGCGCAGCGTGTATTTGTTTACAACGACTTTTTGCGTTCGTCGCAATTTGCTTATTGCTAAAAATGGCAGAACGAACCGAACAGCAAATTTGCATAAAATTTTGCTTTAATCTCGGTAAAAGTTGTGCGGAAACTATTGAAATGTTGCAAAAGGCCTTTAAAGATGAGTGTATGGGCAAAACACAAATAAAAGAGTGGTATAGGCGGTTCAAAAGTGGCCGCACATCTGTTGACAGTGATCCTCGTTCATCAAGTCAATGTTGATTGTTTTTTTCGATTATGAGGGCGTTGTGCACCACGAATATGCCCCTACAGGCCAGACAATCAATAAAGAGTACTACGTTGAAGTTTTGAAAAGATTACGTAATGCAATCAGGAGAAAACGACCGCAACTTTGGGATTCGACAATAAACAGACTGTTGAAACTAATGCGACGAATGCACTAAAGGCGATTCCGAAGTCTGACTTTCAAGAGTGCTTTAATAAGTGGAAACATCGATATGAGCGTCTTGTTCAATCAAATGGGGACTACTTTGAAGGATGCCACCCCCCGGATGACGAAGAGTAAATCAAGCGCCGAGAAATCGAGGTAGGTATGATACTTTTGGAACAGACCTCGTATGTATGCGCACGTTCGTGCATATATATGTGTTTGCATATACAGAAGGTTGGTTCAAAATTATCTTTCTTAATTTTCTCAATGACATCGTTTAAAATAGTGGAAAATATAAAAAAAAAAATCAAAATCCCGTTGCCGTTTTCTTCTTAAGCAATTTTAGCAGATATTTATGTATATCTTATGCTGCTAAAATTCGTTTTTTAAATTCAAATTAGTCTCTTTTTAACGATGTCAAAATGCATTTGTCGAAATTGAAAAATGATTATTTTATATAGAATAAGAAGTTTTTATTTAACTGTAGTATATTTTTTCACCTGCCAAATTATGCTAAAGTATGCAAAAGTCAAATAAAAATGCAGATTCCTTTTATATTCCTTCGTGTAACTCCATTGAAACATTGAAAATAAAAAAAACAATTTTAGCCGATAAATGCTTTTTAACATCATTTAAAGTTGACTACGTGAATTTGAAAAAGCAAATTTAATAACTTCAGGACTAAATCATAATCTGTTAAAACTACACAAAAAAACAGCAATGATATATTTTTCTTTATATTTTCGACTACTTTAAGTTATTTGGCGGAGCCTGATGAGCAAAGTGAATCTATCCTCCACAGAGTGAAATTTCTTGGCATAATACCCCTCCGAAACTGTCCAACCGATTTTAATGAAAATTTATATACGTGTATGTCAAATCTCCACATACACGTTGCAAATTGTAGGGTTCATTGTGTATGTTTTCATTACTTTTAAAGCAAAATTCATCTAACTACTATTAAAGCTGCATGCATTTTTTAACGTTGTAACATACAAAAATTTCAGTCAGTAAATTATGTTTATTGGTCAACAAAATACATTTTCTCATAGAATTTAGTGGACATAAGAATTATCAAAGCGGAACAAATCTAATAATAAATATACGAGTCGTTACCAACATTTTTAACTTGGACTGGTAAGTCATGTCTCTGTAAGTTCCATCCCCTGCTAACATCATATAATATTGTGAACATTTTTAAAGGAATTCTTTTTAATGTATCCCATTAAAGTGTTTTGTTTTAAATAATATTACGAGTAATACTGCACAAAATCCTGAATCTCTAAGAAATAGTTAATTATGGAGAAAAAAGAATTTTCGGTCTAATAAATATTCGGATACTTTTAAAGCTAAACTGGGACATTCACCCATATATAAGTACAGTCCGAAAATCGCATAGGATACATATTTATACATACATCCATCCATACATACATGCACATATATTTATGTATATGTACATATGTTTTTTTATTTTTTTTTTAAGGACAAACAGGCAGGGGATTCGAAATCACGCGTGCTTTTGTTGTGTTGCGCTCCCGTGTGTGAGGTTGGCCCGGGTAACCACCCAGCCGTCCGAGCTTTTCGTGCTTACGTACGAGACTCGAAAGGTTTACCGGTGGTTTAATGGTGTATACCGGGGTACCCCCATATATACACCATTCGATTATTTTCGGTCAGACTCACTAAAAAAAAAACCCTGATGGTAATGCCTGTGTCCATTGGACGCTTGATGTTACGGGCCGTGGTCCCGCCGTTCATTATATTACATTCCCACACCTATCCCACACCCTCTCGTGCTGCCGAGCGACCGTTGAAAACATACGTCATTTGGCTCCAGTGGATCCAATTCATGAAGCTTCCTTGGAGAACTCTCGTCGTTATGCCCGCTAAGAGTCTCTTCGTCAGCCCAAGCAGAAAGTCAACGGACTTCGCTGACCAGACGCCCCTCCACGAAAGAGTGCACGACGAGAATTTGACAGTCTCATAGGACTTGCCACGCCAAGATTTTACGGCGGTGACGAGATCTCGGTTGCCCCTGTACTTCGCCACTTTATTCTCATGTGCGGCATCTAGCGACTGTAAGCCGATAACAACCTGCGAGTCTATCACTCACACGCGATCATTCTTTGTAGCAACCAGATCAGGCTTCGGCAATCCTTCAGATGTTTGGATGCGGGGCTCTTCCGTTACTACCGGAGACGATGGCCTCGTGACTTACACTGTCGTATGCCCCGGCAAAGTCGAGAGAAGAAATGTGAATCTCTCTCAAGTTGCGCCTTGCGTCATCCAACAATGTAGCCAACGCCGTGATGTTCTCGGCGCAGCCGTCATCCATGCACCGCTGTCGAAGATCGACAAGATTCGCTTCAAGCACTCGCTCCACGAGGATCTTATGCAAGTGCCGGACGACCACCGAGACTATGCTAATCGGACGAAACTCAGCTGGTCTTTCACTCGTCTCCTTTTTGGGTATAAAAACTGTCCTGCTAGTCAGCAGTTCTGGGGGGGAATCCACCTCTTGCAAGGATTACGTTGAAAAACAGGGCCTTTACGCTCGCCGGAACAGATCTCCATTGCCTTGCTGTTATCCCGTCTAACCCTGGTGCCGATTTGTATGGTAACTTGACAGCTTGCGTTTCTTCGCACGTCACCGCATGCCATATGTACTGAAGGTCAACTCGATGCTCAGGTCTCGATTCCCGAGGAACAGCGGTCGACTTCTGTGTCAACACCGGCCCCCAATACTCTGCCATAGCCTACATATCGGGGGGAGTGGACTCATTTTTTCCATCGAGTATTTCCTTGGCAGCTCTTGACATATTCTTTTTAAAGAGTTGCTGTACTCTGGAAAACTCGGGGCAACGTTGCTGCCTTCGTGGCACGGGCCGCTCAACTGGTATGTCCATTCGTGGTTTCCGCGGCCTCGGTGGAGGAGGTGGCGGGAAAACAGTCCTAAGCCACTTACTGCAGGCGTCCGACACATCTCTCCCCACCAGCATATCCGCGGATATTGCCAGCAAACGATCAACACGCCATCCGTCTACCTTCTCAACAACCACCCGAAGGTGATCGATTGCTGAGGGAATACTGCCATACATGTCACTCCACCGCGGAGAACTTGACGCACTGGATCCTTGGGAAGACTCAAATTGGTGGAGTTGCACATTCTACTTCCTCCCATGAACCTAATGAGGTGCACGTTGATCTTGTGCACTCCTCCATTCACTACCGTTATCGCTTCCTCCCTTGACATTGTTCTCAGCTCTTCATTAGACCAGCGCGCCTTTGTTCTATCCACGTTGACCTCTTCGTTGGCTCTATCCAGTTGGGCACTACGTCGGTGTACTCCTAACCCTTTCTTGGTGGGAAAGGAGCGATCGCAATCCGGGCACGGGAAACCCAGATCCGCCTTCACAGATGGTGATGGTACTTGCACGGGCGGTGTGCGTTCATGATTATTGGAATTCGTTGGAGTAGGAAAAGCCTGTTAAGTTAGTTGCTCCTCCTGACGGTCACTATGTACGCTAGGTTGCGCTAATTGTTGCCGAGGATCTGTGGATGGTGTGGTTGACTGCGCAGTGTCGACGCTCCAAGGCAAACGCCGACGGCTTTCTCTTATCTTAGTCAGATCCATGAAATTGACTGCGCTTGGCGCCCGCGTAGGCAACTAGCCACGCAGGCCTTCGGGTTCGCCACCCGGTGCCTCTCCCAATCGTCACTGGTGTTCGTGACTTCACATCTACCGCACCCTCGGGCTGGGAGCAGGTCTCACGGCAGTATGTGGGCTCGGGAAGCCCCGGGACCGCCAATCCCGCAGTGAGTGTTACTCCGACACCACTCACCCCCTGTGGCGCATACATACATACATTGTAACAGGTGGGACCATTGTTAATAACAATTGTCCGTGGCTAATAAGCCGTCGGCCGAGCTGCTGTCGTGCATTAGCTTGCGCAGCACGCGACGCGTGCTGGCGTCCACTATTGCTCCTACCTGGAGTAAGCCAGCGGCGCAACGCCGCTGAGCTTCTGCCTTGCTGCCGCTGCTCTGGCCGTCCTGCTGCAAAGTTCACTGAACCCCGGTGGATTCAGCTCCGTGCGGAGTCACCTCGACGCACGGGTTTTCGCGATCTGCAAGGAGCGCGAAAGCGCGGAAAGCTAATTGTCGCAACGCGCCAATGTAACGGCTTTTCGCGTTTGCCTAACTCGTTCGTGGAGCAGGCGGGTCGTGGGGAAAATTGACTCACGCGAGTTTAACTTTTAATAACAAAATAAATTATATTCAACAATAAATAAATTAACAATAATAGATTAACAAATCGTAATAACGAGTTTAACAATAATGGAATAACAAATAGTGACGACGAATTTAACAATAATTATTATTGATTAACAATTTATGATTAACAATAATTATTATTGATTAACAATTTATGATTAACAATAATTATTATTGATTAACAATTTATGATTAACAATAATTATTATTGATTAACAATTTATGATTAACAATAATTATTATTGATTAACAATTTATGATTAACAATAATTATTATTGATTAACAATTTATGATTAACAATAATTATTATTGATTAACAATTTATGATTAACAATAATTATTATTGATTAACAATTTATGATTAACAATAATTATTATTGATTAACAATTTATGATTAACAATAATTATTATTGATTAACAATTTATGATTAACAATAATTATTATTGATTAACAATTTATGATTAACAATAATTATTATTGATTAACAATTTATGATTAACAATAATTATTATTGATTAACAATTTATGATTAACAATAATTATTATTGATTAACAATTTATGATTAACAATAATTATTATTGATTAACAATTTATGATTAACAATAATTATTATTGATTAACAATTTATGATTAACAATAATTATTATTGATTAACAATTTATGATTAACAATAATTATTATTGATTAACAATTTATGATTAACAATAATTATTATTGATTAACAATTTATGATTAACAATAATTATTATTGATTAACAATTTATGATTAACAATAATTATTATTGATTAACAATTTATGATTAACAATAATTATTATTGATTAACAATTTATGATTAACAATAATTATTATTGATTAACAATTTATGATTAACAATAATTATTATTGATTAACAATTTATGATTAACAATAATTATTATTGATTAACAATTTATGATTAACAATAATTATTATTGATTAACAATTTATGATTAACAATAATTATTATTGATTAACAATTTATGATTAACAATAATTATTATTGATTAACAATTTATGATTAACAATAATTATTATTGATTAACAATTTATGATTAACAATTTATGATTAACAATAATTATTATTGATTAACAATTTATGATTAACAATAATTATTAATGATTAACGAATTTAACAATAATTATAATTGATTAACAATCGCGCAGACCAAGCGACGGTGCGCGTCCAGCTCGTTCGCCGCTGGACGCGTTGCCCTCACGATGGGCCGTGCGCGCGCCTGGTGTCACGGCACCTCTGTGTACTCTAGGGCGCGGTGCCCACGGTGAGCAGCCCTGTACACCGCTCGCGGTTTATATTATATCTAAACGCGCGGGCTAGCCTTTACCTTAATTATATGTGCCTCGAGGACGATCACTCTATCTCCGTCTCTCTCTCTCTCTCTCTCTCTCTCTCTCTCTCTCTCTCTCTCTCTCTCTCACTCTCTCTATCTCCTTCTCCGCTTCGCTTCTCTTTCTCCTCCACTCTATTCTGACTGCTCGTGGGACGCGCCTCCACACTCACAGCACAGTGGGGAGATATCTGCGTACGCACTCCACTCCAAATGCGGCGTCGCGGCAACAGGTCGCTCCGCGTGCACTCCTTTCTACGCGGGAAAATGCCGGCGAGACTGAAACGGTGTTCATGTGCGCGGATCGAACTCCGAATCGATAGTGACGCGTTCGAGGCGTTAGCGCGACCAGCGTCGCGCCCCCAGTCGCGTTCTCTTTGGGTAACTACCCTGCTGCGCACGCGCGTTGCCTATAGTGCCGACCTACGCTGGTACATGACACTCATTTCGTTACCAAATACATACATATATATATATATAAAAAGTTTTAACTATGATTTTAATCATTTTTAGCATGAATTGATGATTATCTTAATTTTTAGACTAAGATACAGGCTCCCCTCCATTCTGGGACCTATACTGGAACTTTTGCACTATAAAAAGGTATCTCCATGAATTTTTTGGTGGTCGAGGCTTTGATCGAACTCTCAGAATCAGCATTTTAAGGTTTAATTGGCATATAAGATAGTTATAACATATATATATGACTTTGCAAGTATTTTTAATGCAAATTACAGAAAATTTTACAAAAAAAGTATTTATACGTTTTTTGTGAAAAATGCTTCCCTGATGAGTTATAAATTAATTTGTATGGCCAAAAAATGCAAAAAATGCTTAGATGGCCAAGTTTGACCCTCTGTAACTCGGAAAATAATGATGGAAAAAATCTGAAAAAATTCAGGGATACTCATACATACTATAGGAACATAAAAAAAATATTTTTGGAAAATCCATTTTTTTTCGCGCACGATTTGTCAGAGAACCACCCATATATATATATATATATATATATATATATATATATATATATATATATATATATATATATATATATATATAGGAACACCTGTTTTGTAGTGCTACTGCTGTACTAACTGTTACATGTAGATCATCGCCTAGCATACGCCTTCTCGTCGTCAAGCTATATGTATCTTACCATACTGAATCCTACTTATCGACCTACGCTATATAACGAGTATCCTACCTTATCTACCTCATACTCCACGATGACACACTCACCCACCCTATCGTAAACTCGCCCTTCCTATTTTTACCACTATCATATTAAATGTTATTTTCGCTATCCTACTCCGGGATATTTTAATAGCAATTAGCGCGGATAGCAATTTTTTTCGAAATTCAAAACTGGCCAAGGCAGAGTCAGAAAAGAAATTAAGAAATAAAGCGGCCACCGATATCATTAAAAAATATGTAACGGCAACTAATCCAAATTTTGAAGCGGGCAATCGCGAAGCAAATTTAGGAGAATTATTAGCATTTTTACAACAACGATATCAAATCGCGAGCAAACAGATTCCGGAACGCGCCGATGACGTTAATAAAATTTGCGAATTTTTACAAGATATCATTGATATATCAAAAGTGCAGGTCGCGTGTAAGGATGAATTAATGATAGACATACTTCTAGAGTTAATTCACAACAATATTAGTTGAAAATAAATTATAGAAACTATTATAGATAGTAAGTCAATTAAGAAATTTGAGCGCAAAATACACACACTTTTAAACAAAAACGCCGAAATGACGGAACTAACTGCCTATTAATCTATTATTCACTCAACAAATACGACAAACTCGCCCAAAATGGATCCTAAATTTCCGCTACAAAATAATGACAACACTCAAAAAACTGAAATTATAAAAACCTCTCCACTTTTTGCTACTCCAAATATACACAGCACATTTTATTATACAAACCCAGCAAATAATTATCGTAGAAAACCTTGCAACACTTTACAATCTTTTCAAAACAACACTCTCACTCCGGTGCGCAATTTATCAATTAAAGATGCAGTCGAAATGATTCCAAAATATAACGGTTACCACATCCCACTTAAATTTTTATTGGATGGATGTAGAGAAGCGCGGAGCATGATACCGCCGTGTAATGAGCCTGATTTAGCGAGATTAATAAAAATGCGCTTGTCCGGACAGGCATTAAAAAGTGCACAAAAAAGAATTTTTCTTAATATGGAGGAAATTATAATGTATTTTGATCGCACATACGGGTCCGCATAGCGTTTTCACAAATTACTGGACGAATTAGCAGTAATGAAACAAAAATACGACGAAAACGTCATTTCATTTTCAAATAGATTAAAATCTGCTGCATAAGAAGCATACTAGGCCGCGAAGCGTGAAAAAAGGCACAGACCAGATCTTAAAGCCGAATTAGAAAAAGATAGTGTAGCATATTTCATTCTCGGTTTGCAATGGGTTATAGAAGGATGAATGGGCAAACCCGAGTCTCTAGACGCCGCGATTGACCAAGCAATCAACATAGAGCGCGATTATGCACGCCAAAATACAGACGAACAAATGAGAATACCACAGTCTCCTACACAAACAAAAATTAACGAAGAGGAATCTGCACAAATTAATTTAGTCGATAGCAAAAAGGCAGAAGCTCGTCAAATATGCCATAAATCAGGTCACACAGCACCTAATTGCTGGTACCGTATTAATAGCGCCGACTTAGAAGGCGCCGGCCACTCCCCAAATAAAAAACACCTGGGCCACGCCTGATCGTGAATAATCAATACCGACTAACTCACAGGGGTGGCCGCAACGTGTCACGTAACCGTGGAAATCAGCAAAAATAAAAATCAATACTCGAACTATGTTTTTGCTGTCAATGTACATCAGCCAAATCAAGCCCAAAATGGCGCCACTAAAGCATGTAATTATTGCAAAAAGGCCGGTCATTGGAACAGCGAATGTAGAAAGCTTGCATATAATAACAAAAAAGCGAGAAATACATCAGGGAAACGAAAACGGGTTACCGGAGAACGACGCAACCAGGGAAATCCCACAACCACAGCGTCAAAATTATACGAGAAACAATCAGCAATACAATTAATAAAACCGCTGCCAATTCATTGGCACTTAGCTTCCTCGAACTAAATTAATTGTTCTAGTATGAAAATTTTTGATCCAATAAATTAATTTTAAATTCGGTTCTCAAAAATGTGTGCTGATTTATCATTGATGGTTTAATTCTGAACATTTAATTTGATCATAAAATTTCTAATATTACAAAAAACCCGAAAAACTAAACCTCAAACATCAAAAAATAAAATAATCACTATAAAACAAAAACAAGTCGATGAGTCTTGAACTATCTTTGCAATTTTTAACCTTCATTTAAAAAGAAAAAAATTAGCCATTTTTATAAAAAATGACGACGCCGTTCTCGAGATATAAGCAATCAAAAAAAAAATTTTTAAAAAACATAACCTCAATATCTCAGAAAGTAAAAGATCTCATGATCTTAAAAAACACACTGGTCATGAGATAGTAAAAAAATACGTTTCTATAAAGTTTCAGATAAAATGCTGTCGATTTACTTCAGTTATCGCGTCAGGAAAAAAAGCAATTTTTTTAACAAAAATTTTACAGAATATTACTCTAAATAATCCTTATCATCTCAATTTTTTTCAAAAATTTCCCATCTTATATTTCACAGATATATCTGTGTGAAAAAAAATGACTTTTTCGTGTATAAAAAAACAAGGGAAACCTTTTTCAAAATTTCGGGTCGGAAAAAAAAGGGTAATTTTATGCTCTTTCAAATGCATCTTCATGAGATCGATGATGTTATTTCTAAGGTATTAAAAAACCCGAAACACTAAAACTCAAAAGTCGAAAAACCGGTAAAAAAACAAAAAAGTGTAAAAAAAACAAAAAAAAATGTATTGTGCTGCCTTCCTTTAAGAAAAACAAAAATAATGATCTGTGAAACATTAAGTTTCACCGTATGTATGCAGAGTTATGCTGGTAAACATTCACACACGCACGCACGCACTCACGCGCGCACGCGCACGCACACGCACACGCACACACACACACACACACACACACACACATACATACAGACATTTTTTTAAAATAGTGTATTTTGATTTCTTAAATCTCAAAACGTATTTCTCAAAACATATTTCTCAAAACATGTTTTTAGCAAAACTTTTTTCTTTTACTATCACAAAGCTTCCTCACAGAGGAAGCTTATTTTCACTTAGTACTAGATGATTTTCCTATGGGGGAAGACGATCTGCACGGCAGTGAAATATTTATTAATTATGATGCAGACATGAATTATAGAGAACAATATTTTATAATTGATAATTATAAATTGCCTGTAAAATTGCCGTCAATTAAAAATGTACATAAGATTTTAACTGCTACTTTTACTGAAAACGCAGAACAGCGCGTGCTATCAAAATCCAAAAATTTACCAAATTCAAGCTTAGAACATCGAAATTCGCAAAGTCCAAAATCATATACGAAATTCGAAAACCGAGATCTTGGTCGAAGCAGAAACCGGTCATTCCTAGCAAACTACCGCAAAAAACTTCCAAAATTCGAATTCCGAAATTAGGAAATAAAAAAGCATATGAAAAATCGCTTCAAAAAGCTGATACAAAATCGCTGTTAGAAGCAAATACAAAATCGAATTCAGAAATTAATGACAACGTATTTTTGGAAAGAAGTAAACTTGCATATGATGAAATTAAAAATTGCGATAAGAGAGAGCTTGAAAATGAAATTTTAGAAAAATTGAATTATTTATTGAAAGTTATTAAAGAAAGTCAACAAATAAATAAATTCTTACCTGAACAATTTGAGAATATTCAAATCATTTGTAAGCATATACTAGTAATACTAAATATGCTAAAATATGAGAAAGTCAATGAAATCCACAAATTAATTATGCAACTGAAAAAACTAGTTCAGTACACAGTACACGCAAAGTCTAAAAATAACAGCTGCGATTACTCATTTCTCCTTTTAAGCAATGCATTTAATGCAGCTTCAAGTCACATTAAAGGACAGAAAATCATAAAAAATGCAAATGAAATGAAGAAAAGTAAGATAATGACCATTTCTGATAAGAATGCGAAGGGTAACGACAGCAGAGCACACAAGGTGAAAGCGCTCTTGCGCCTCGACCATCTGACCGGCAAACAGAGAGTTTCGGTAGAGCGGCTCACAGACCAATATGCGGATAGATTTTATCTAATGGGAGATAAGTTGCCGGCAACAACTGTGCTCGAGCACGAAATCCCCCTCACTAGTTATGTACCCATTCATATTAAACAATTCCGCCACCCTCCTGTACTAAATGAAGAAATCAATAGGCAAGTACAAGAATTGCTAGACAACGATATAATCGAGCCCTCGATCAGCTCTTAGTCAGCACCGGTATTTTGCGTCGATAAAAATCCCGATTCAAGCGGCAACAAATGTTATAGAATGGTGGTAGATTTTAGAAAGCTTAACGCAATCATATCTGATTATAATAACCCTGTACCCAATATAATTGATATTTTAGAGAAATTGGGGCGCGAAAAATTTTTTTTGGTATTCGATTTAGCTTTCGGTTACCATCAAATTTTTATAAAAAAGAAGATAGACACAAAACAGCCTTTCATTGTAATTTGGGCACTTTTCATTTCCGTAGGAGCCCGTTTGGACTTAAAACAAGTGCATCAGTTTTTCTCGCTCTTATCACGACACTAATCGTAGGTATGAAAGGTGTAGTAGCATTTTTTGGTGATATTTGTATTTTTTCTGAAACTATCGAAGAACATTGGGAAATAATAGCTAAGCTATTAAAAAGATTAATAAAAACTAACCTGACATTGTAACCTGAAAAATGCAAATTTTCAAAGCAAGAAATTAATTACCTTGGACACATTATAAGCAGTAATGGCTTGAATCCCAATCAAAAAAAATAGAAGCAGTAAAAATAATTCCAGTTCCCAAAACAGCAAAAAATATTAAACAATTTCTGGGACTGGACAATTATTATAGACGTTTTATACCTGGTTTTGCAAAAAAAGCCAGACCTTCAAACCTTCTACTAATGAAAGATCAGCCTTTTATCTGAGAGAAATTCTCAGGAAGCTTTCGAAAATTTGAGAGATCGATTATGTGAGCCGCCAATCTTAATACATCCTAATTTTTATAAACAATTTACTGTTTCGACCGATACTAGTGGATACGCGATTGATGGAGTGATTTCGCAACAAGAACTCCCCATAGCTTTTGTATCACGAGTCCTTACCCCCGCTAAAGTAAATTATTCCTTTTTTTCGTAAGAAGCTTTAGTTATAGTATTTTGTATAACTTAATTCAGATCATACTTATATGGCAGAAAATTCACTCTTATTACAGACCATCGACTATTAGTTTGGCTAAATTCGCACAAAGATCCAAGCTCAAGAGTAACGAGATGGAGATTAAAATTGGCAGATTACAATTTGGTATTAAATATAAGCCGGGCGTAATAAATACTAATGCCGATGCACTTTCGCGAAATCCAGTAGTCACAAATATTAAACTTCAACGATACCAAAAATAGCAATTTGTTAGCAAGTGAGCATGAGCAAGCTAACAACCAGACAGATCTCGACAGAGAAATGAATGATCAAGCGTTAGAAAGGTAGGTAGAGCCAGCCGCCGCGCCGCTGAGTCACCCGGCAGGCCCTCGCACCACGCAAGAAAACAGCCGGTTTCACATGACATGGCCACTGCAGCTACAGAGATAGTATAAATGCCCTCACTCGCAGCCGCGCCGCGCGGAAATTTTCAAGGAGGGGGACGGTGAAAGCACGCACCCCGAAGAAAGGCAGGAAAGTCGCACACGCAGCTCCGTCACTACAGCTATCGATAATACTGCGGAATTTGATATAGATCTTAATATAACTACTCTTTTAAATGAAAATTCAAGCAACTCTAATGAGCTACTTAATTCTGAGCTCACAGATCTTGACTCGTACGCAAACGAACTCCCTAGTAAAAATACTATTCATTGTAGAGAGAAATTATTTATGCGAAAAGATAATTATTTATATTTCGTCAATTCCATAGGCCAAGCACTAGATGAAGGAGCAATGTAATTATATGAAATCAATAAACTACCACGTCTTGATAATTTAACTGTTGGTGAACTTAAATTAATTAAAGTTAATACTAGATTCCATATAGTAATGTCACTTAGAAGCGAGCAACGAGAAAGTTTAATAAATATCATGAATATTTTGCAAATTTTACTTAATAAGTTGAGTTTCATTATAATTGAAAAAGAGATTAATACATTTAGCGTAGAAAAAAAGTAAAAATATTGGAAACGTTGAATTCAATTTGATATTAAACAGTATTAAAAAAGAATTATATTCAACAAACATCAAAATCATTATATGTCTCGGTCATATACAACATCCTCCTTTTTCTGCACGTGCAAAACTTATCGACGAAAAGCATTGTTCTACGATTGGTGGACACAAAGGCGTCAATAAAACTTATAATAGAATTAAACATAAATAGAATTGGGAATTTCTTAAGCAGGAAATACAGAAGTTCATTAAAAAATGCAAGCAATGTCAATTAAAAAAATTAGTTAGAGACAAAACTAAGTAAAATTTAATTATTACTGATTATCCAGCAATACCGTATGCTAACGTAGCTCTTGATATAGTCAGACGATTGCCTAAAACTAAAATGGGTAATGAATACATACTTAGCATGCAAGATCAATTTTCGAAATTCATAATTTTTGTTTCCCTTCCCGATCAGACCGTAATCTCAGTAGCTGTCGGATTTATAAAAAGATTAGTTTGTATTTTTGGAGCTCCCAAAAAGGTCCCAAGCCCCATAAATTCGGTGATCCTTATTCCGGTCCCTATCTAGTGTTACATATTTGGGAAAATGAAAATGTAAAAATACAATTGAAAGAGAATAAAACAAAGGCAGTGCATATCAACCGCCTAAGCTTTTCGCAGAATCAATCAAAATAATATGATCAAATAGTAATATATAATTCACAAATTTCAGATAAAATCTACACGCGACCTTCAGAAACAAGCAGTTGATCTCAAAATTTATTTAACTAATTATAATATGTAAATATTTGTGTTAGATACTAGACCAGCAGCAATAGTAATATACGAGCTTCTTTTTACCATAAAATCTTAAAATATACGAAAATTGTTAATAATTAAAGCATAGCAAAATCAACGGATAAAGAAATCTCGAAAACAAATAAAGAACATTTAATATTACCTAACTCTTTTCAGTGGACAATCTTATGCTTGATCATATAAAAATACAAAAGGAGAAAATACAAACGAAATAACTTAGTTAAGCAAAAAAGGTAGTGTTATAAATACGTATATAAAAAAAAGAAAAAACAACAAACAGCTATATGATCATCAAAATCAATCTATTTTTGCGTATGTAGAAATAAATAAAAAATTAATTAATTTGTAAATGTTAATTTCACTTTATAACTTCAGATCAACATCTTTTATAACGTGTTTATGACTTAAGTTATGTTGTTAATGATATGACCAATTTAAAAAAGAAAAATGAAATTCATATGTTATGTATTATAATGTTTAGAATAACCGTCTCATCGCAATATAACAAATGAGTCAGTTTTGCAGATATATATCAGTCAATATAACGTAGTATAACAGGCGAAAGTGTCAGTTGTATTAAAATACCACTAGCATTTTGCAATGCAAAATATCTAGTCAGTAATTGACAACCAAAACGAATGTAAAGATATACTGTAAGTAAACGTAATCGGTTATTGTGATTGGCAATCACTATTACCATACAAACGATTAAAAGAAATACTGCGGATTAAATATATTAGCATATCGATTTATATTCGCAAAAATTTTGTACGTAAGGTACGAACACAGCTTTAGAATACTTACAGTACTTATAGCATTCTATTATATCATAGTATACTATAATAGTATTATAGCTATCAATCAATAAATAGACTAGTACCATAAATGTAATCGGTGCAATGAAAGCATTTTTCGTACTAACGATAAATGAAAATTTTAAACGTTGAAGATTTTTAAGTAAATTTTTTAACACATCGAGTACAAATAAGTTATAATAATCTCTGTTATAGAATTTTGTATCTCAAGGAACTTTGACAAACTATTGTAACACCTCGAATGTATAATAAAATATGTAATGTACGAATGAAGTTGTAATAAAGTATTCCAGCAATATCGGTATTGTTAATTTTTTAAAACTTCATTGGTTATTCAAAAATACACATATGTATTAATATTTAAATAAGCGTGTTTAAAGGTAGTAAACAAATTAAAATCATGTAATTAATTATATAAAATCAAATCTTCGTTAATTTAGCCATAGGTAACCGAGTGATATACCCTTATTATTCGTACTAAACTATGAACAACCTTGTAAAAATACGAACAAGTAAATTAATTTAAATATATGACATATAAATGTGGACAATTTATACAACTTACACTATACATATAAAGGTTAACAAAATTATGTGATAAGTATGCAAATAAGGCTACTTTTTCGTATTTTATTAATGTAAAGGAACGCAAATCCCATGTAATGGATTGTGTAATTCAAAAGAGAATTATTGTAGAACTAGAAATAATGCGAGGTACAGCAACACAACAGAGGTACTACCGAGACGCCACGAGAGAGCGACTATGGAAGACGATTCACTCCAACTAAAAGCACCGTTCACAGAGGCTATCTATCGAACCGATCTTTAAGGGGTACACCAGACTGACTCCACTAACTCGATTAGAAATATTTTAATAAATTATAATCAATCAATGTGTAATGTACTAAAGGAGCCAAATCAAACGCGTACTTTGACCAATCACTCCCTTGATACAAATGGTTTATTAATGAATCTATATTTAAATTAAGCATAATGTTATGTAGCAAACTGGGTCTACTCATAGAAAAATTGTAATGACTATGATCCTCAATTTAATAACCGCATATTTAACCTATAATTAAACATATCCTTCGAACTACTCCTAATCTTTTCCTTGAAATAAAAATTCCTCCTAGAAGAACACTAACTACATGTCCACTACATACGATCAGTCTGAATGTTACTGGAGTTCATAAGAAAATGTATGAAAAATACGTAACTGCGAATATCCAATTGTAAAGGCAAAAAAGAAAGAGAATGTCATATCTATATACATATGTAGCAATTTTATGATATAATGTCGATCAAATGTTATATATATCGTAACGAGACAAAATTGCATGAAGAAAGCTGGGTACGCAGCTGATTTTCGCAACGCAAAGATTCAAGCAGGCTAAAAAGGTATCTCAACAGCCGGCACGCATTGACCACTCACTGGCAGAACAGCTGGAGTTAAGAAAGATCATGAAATCTGCACTCGCAGGAGCGAGTAGGCTGTGATTCGAATTGCATCGCACTGGCGACGCGCGTCTACAGGGGCGGGCCTGTTACGCCTAGATCATCGCCTAGCATATACCTTCTCGTCGTCAAGCTATATGTATCTTACCATACTGAATCCTACTTATCAACCTACGCTATATAATGAGTATCCTACCGTGTCTACCTCATACTCCACGATCACACTCACCCACCCCAATATTTTCCGAATTCCCTTCTGCGTCTCTACACCATTGTCGCCCCCTCCTCGAGTACGCATAATTAATTCCTAGTTTAGGCTAAGCATGCGACCCCCGCGAGGTTATAAAAGGCATAGCTTTTCATGGCTCCTGGCCATTTGCCCTCACACTTTTGCCTTCAGCATAGAGTCTTCTGCATTTGAACGTTGAGCCGTAAGTACGTACGCACCAGTTTGTGATTTGACTCCTCGCTTGTAAAAGGGACACGCCCTTATACTTAACTTTGTACTTCTTATACAATAAACTTGCTCTTAAACTTATTTGATCGCGCTTATTTATTCGCTGTACTTACGCGCCTATTCATATATCCCGCCACCATCTCGAGCACGAGACTGCCCGCAGCGCAGCGCAGCTCAGTCGAGCTGACTACAAGGAACCAAGACCGACACACACACACAACGTAAGTCCCCAAATACTTCGCTGGTCTTTCTGATCCTTTCATAAACTCGCACTTCCTATTTTTACCACTATAATATTAAATGTCATTTTCGCTATCCTGCTTTTGCTAATGCCTCGACTCCCAGGTAAATTACGCAAGTATTGACCAAAACTAGAGGCGAACGCGATTTAATTTCATATTAACTTCGCGCCATTTATTGCTTACGCACGACGTAACATAACCATCAAATCCTTAGAGATTACTTTTAACCTAGAAAAAATTATGACACTCGCTGATCACCCCAGTCGAAGTAATTCCACCAAAAAGTCATATCTAAAAATCTAAAAGACCTAGACACTTGAAATTTAGTGTCATAGTTTATTAGACTCAAATAAGAAGGAGAAAAATATTTCCAAGGCCTTAGATAATCTTATTTCAATTTTATAAAAAAAAAGTTTTATACACAAAATAGCATATATGTATACCTATATATGTATACCTATATATATCAAATGGTTCAATCAGCTCTAAACTTAAAAGAGAGTGATTAATTAATTGAAACATTTAATTTTTCACTTTAATGAACTTAAATAAACCGTATTAACTCAATAGTTTTAATGAAGACTGTAGAAATTTGTTTAACCCAAAAAATAATTGTTGAATTGAGGTAACAGAAATTTAAAATTTTCTTTAAAGTAGCATTTCCCAAGTTGATTAAAGTGAAAAGTTAAATGTTTCAATTGATTAATTACTCCCTTTTAAGTTTAGAGGTGATTGAACCATTTGACATATATAGGTATACATATATAGATATACATATATGCTATTTTGTGTATGAGACTTTTTGTAAATAATTTCTTCTTCTTTAAGCGTAATAAACTATGTAAAAAAATTTGGAGTGTCAAGGTCTTTTAGTTTTTCAGATATGATTTTTTGGCGGAATTACTCCGACTGAGGTGATCAACGACTGGTATCATTTCTTTTGGATGAACAAGTTTCTATAGTTTTCATTAGAGCTGTTAATTAAATAAGGCTTATATTATATGTTTAAAGTACAGTATTAAATGATTTAATTAAACAATCACTCTGCTGAAAGTATTACAACAGATTTAACTGTTTCACATATAGATACCTATGTGTTATTTGTTGAATAAGATTTTTTTTGACAAAATGGAAAAAAGATTATCTAAGACTTTGGAAGTATTTTTTTTTCTTCTTCTTTAGGCCTAATAAACTATTACACTAAATTTTAAGTGTTTAGGTCTTTTAGTTTTTTAGATATGACTTTTTGGTGGAATTACTCTGACTGAGGAATCAGTGTTACGTCCCGGTTGTCGTACACCGCTTAAAAATAAAAGGTAACGAGCCCAATTTTAGGTACTTGACGGCCACTCTACCTACGGACGGGCGGCGAACAAGCATAGACGCGTGATGACAGTCACGAAACAATCAGCGGGGATAGACGAAAGCGTAAGCAAACAGTTATAAAAACATAATGGCATCCTGTGGCTTACCTTTATGACGGTACCCGTAGGGTTAACCTGCGGTCAGTGAGCGGTGGCGCTAGGCTCAGTGTGACACTTCCTCTGCTTGGGCCTCTCTTCTGACTCGAGCTCAAGGGGATTAGGGCGTTGCGGGAAATTTGAATGACGTTGCCGATAATGAATATTATAATGTACTGATACTTTTATTGATTTGAACTAATTACTATTTTACACAATGCAAGTCTCAATCTGAGTTACGGATACAGTTTCGATGTTCTTCAGTCGGATTTACAGCTTGGTCTTCCGACGGGCAGAGGTTCGTCCTCTGGCGGAGACTAGATCAGGACAGATGCCCGCTTGGTTGCCTGGTCAGCTTATATAGGCTGATTTCTGGGCTGGATGACGCGGCAAGGAAGCTTCTAGAAGGTCCTGAGGGAGTGGTTAAGGGATGATATTTTAGAGGACGGTCTAAGTGAGATTACTTCTGTAATGTGTATGTTCGGTATTCGTGTAAGCTTTGGTTAGGATATGTACGTGGAGGTGGAGGAAATTAGTGCTGTTTGTACGGAGGGTGTGTGGTTTATTCTTTTTCCGGGAAATCGTAGGTTGAGTTTACTGCCTTTATCGTCCTTTTTGTGGCAGTTGGTCCAGTAATGGTTTTCCATCATCATGGCTGCGGGTCCCCGGGGGGTGCGCGGAGAGAGTCGATGTTCATCCGTGTCGTGTATTGGCACTGATGGTCGCGGTGACTTGAATGACTTGGTAGGGTGCGTGAATGGTCGATCAGTTGTCTGGTTAGCCGGTGTGTTCTTGATGGTCGGTATAGTAGGGTGCGTGTTTAGCGGCAGATAGTATCTGTGCGAGTGATAACACTGTACTGCTGTGTAGGGTAATATATAATATTGTGGCGTGCTGCACGTTTATTCGTGGCGTTGCAGCTTGCCGACGGACAGGTGGCAGGATGCAACATCAGCGAGTGTCATAATTTTTTAGTCTCTATGGATTTGATGGTTAGTACATCAGTAGAACTACAAAATAGGTGTTCCTATATATATATATATATATATATATATATATATATATATATATATATATATATATATATATATATATATATTTATATATCTTAAATAAAGAATAATATCTTCTGTTTATTCTTTTCGTAAACAATAAAATCCGTTATTTATTCTTTCAAAATAGCCGGGTGATATTTTATTCTTTTCTAAAGAATAAAATTCATCATTCACTCTTTAAAAAGAATGAAAGCTGAACTTTATTCTTTACAAAAAAATAAATTATACAATTTAATCTTTTAAAGTCATTGTCAAATTCTCTAAAGAATAAAATCACACTTTTATACTTTTCTAAAAGAATAAAATGCTACTTTTATTCTTCCTAACGTCAATTCTTATTCTTTTAGATTTAGAGTATACGTTTACGTTATACGTTTTAGTTAGTATATGTTTTATATATATATGTGATGGATTCTCTGGGAAATCAAGATAAATTTTTTTTAATTTCTTAGGTAAAAATGTTTCTCTTGGTGTATAGAATGTATATGAATTTTTTCAGCTTTTTCAAAAACTTAAGTTTAAAGTTGATCGAGGCTAAATATGAGCATATAGCCATTTTTTTTCATAATTTAACAAATATTTACCTACATTTATTCAACAAAATTAAATTTCTTAAAAAAATATCAACAAAGGATTATGTAGCAAATTTTCAGAATGTTTCATAAAAAATGGTTCCAAAACGTTTTAAGGCCCCTTTAGATTAATTAAATTCATTTTAAAACTAAAAATCCAGATAAAAGTGCATCCTTAAACTAAATTAATAGTTCTAATATAACATTTTTTATTCTAATATTATTAATTTTTAATTGCTATATCTCTTTTTAATTAGAATCTCAAAAAAATGTGTGCTGATTTATCATTGATGGTTCAGCAAAAGATTATTCTTTATTCATACACATTTGTTTAAATTACATTTTTTTACGTCTCCTTAGAGATACTATTGTAGACGCGTTGGGTTTAAAATTATTAAAAATTTCCTTGTTTAAAGCGGAAGCATTCTGACGTTTTTTTCATCATTATTTAAATTTACTTTTACATTAAATTTTTTAAATTTCTTATATTTTCAATTTTTCATAAATATACGAATTAAAAAAAATATTTATATAAACTTAAATATCTTGAAAATTAAAGAACCTCATGGTCTAAACGCACAATAAAAAACTTTTACAAGTAATTCACCTGGCTTTATGTAACCTAACGACGTTCACGTTTCGGAGGGAGTTGCATTTCTGAAACCCATGAACCAAAGAGTCGTAGTTTACGACGTTCTCGGCGTTAAAAACCTATTGATGGGTCGACAAATACAACTCTCTTTGAAACGTGAAGCTCGTTAGGGTAGCCAGCGCCAGATGATACTAGATTCCTTCACGGCACATTCGAAAAGTTGTGAGTGAGATTTCACTTTAGTTAAAAGTGAAAAATTTTCACTGTATTTTTAGATTTAAGAATCCACTCTAATTAGAGAGATTCATTTCACTACAATGGGATTAGCGTGTAATTAAATCGTTCATACGTATCATGTATCCCCAGATTTATAAGAATTAAACATAAAAAATACTAAAATAAATTATTTCATTAAACTTCAAATACCTTTTCAATTAATATTTCAAAACATAAATGGAAAAGTTCTAAAAAAAACAGAAATATCACCATTTATAAGTAATTTTATACTCTTTCAAATGTAAAACGAAGCGATCATAGAGCTTAGCGGAAAAGGTGCTTGCCTACCGATACAAGACACTGAAACAGTCGAGGTTCGATTCCGGGCGAAAATTCTTCAGAATTTTTTCTACGAGTTTATCGACGGGAAAATACAAAGTGTCTATACATATGCCTTCCGTGTAAAATTCCGTGTAAAATACTTCAAAGATACTCCAAAAATGCACTTTTCCTGCAAAATGGACATCCGTATTAATCACTAAAGGACTCTGTACAAGACCGTAAGAATTCTGTAATGACCCCATAAAAGTCCGTCAGGCTTTCGTAAGGCTTCCGTAAGAGTTCGTAAAGATTCCATACGAGTTGGTATGGCTTTCGTAAGAGTCCGTAAAGAGTTCGTAAGAGTCTGTAAGAGCTCGTATGGGTTCCGTAAGAGTCCGTAAAGAGTCCATAAGAGTCCGTAAGAACTCGTATGTGATCCGTAAGAATCCGTAGTAGTCCGTAAAGCTTCCGTGAGAGTCCGTAATGAGCTAGTAAGAGTTCGTATGACTTCCGTAAGAGTTCGTAAAGAGTCCGTAAGAACCAGTAAGAGATCGCATGGATACCGTAAGAGTCCGTAAAGAGTCCGGAAGTGTCCGTAAGGGTTTCGTAAGAATTCGTATGGCTTCCGTAAGAGCTAGTATGGTTTCCGTAGGAATCCGTAAAGAGTTCATAAGAGTTCGTAAGAAGTCGCATGGCTTGCGTTTAAGTTTCTTTCCTATTAAATATTATGCATTTTAAACAAACCATCATTTTATTTATATGTTTAGGTATATCAGGAATTCCATTTTCTGGGTTACAAATCCCTAAAATATGCACCCTTGTGCTTTTTACTAAATTACGATTAAAATTCGCTATCATTACTATTCCAACTATTGAATGTTTTTTATAAAATTTAGCGGTACATTTATTTATATTTTTTGAGATAGACAATCTAAATTAATAGTTACGAAGCACAAGAAGAGTCAGGTTTCTTGTTATTAATAATAATTGATGACGTAAATGGCTATTTTTACATTAACTACATAAAGAGTAAATAATAAAAATTCCAATTTAATTTTGTTTACATATCCGAAGGCGTAAGTACTAAAAATAACATTCTGGAGACTGTGTTGATATAGTTATATTGTAGAATGATACAGTTCGTAGTTAAATCTTCGGTTTTGTAAACAAAATTAACTCCACAGAACGGAACAAATTCGATACACCCCGGGTGAATAGAATGTGACAGAACGGGTCGGGTCAGTACGTTATTAACAATTAATAACGGTATTAAAAATAAATCGTGACTATATTTCGATATAATTTGGTCCTTCTGACGAACCTTCGAGATCTTCGAATGATTATTTACTTCCTGTCTGAAACTTGACTATGTGTATTAAGGTAGTAAATACGCTCGGAACAGAAGTAGTCAAAATGTGTAAACTTTATTTGACAATCAATTTCTTATTTATTAAAAGGAAATTCGATTCTGATGCGTATGAAATTTTCGAATGCATTTCTTAGCGGATAATCTTACGAACTTTATACGTACTATTACGGAAGCCATGCGAACTCTTACGGAAGCCATACGAACTCTTACGGACGTTTACGGAAGCCATACGATCTCTTACGAACTCTTTAAGGACTCTTACGGAAGCCTTACGGACTCTTACGTGGTCTTCAGAGGCTATCCGAGCTGTTACGGACTCTTACGGACTTTTAAGGAGTCATACGAACTCTTACGAACTCTTT
Organism: Gastracanthus pulcherrimus; assembly: GCA_949152435.1. Lineage (NCBI taxonomy): Eukaryota > Metazoa > Arthropoda > Insecta > Hymenoptera > Pteromalidae > Gastracanthus > Gastracanthus pulcherrimus. The sequence goes on along the minus strand of OX424573.1, from coordinate 62,597,082 downwards.
ACGGACTCTTACGGAAGATTAATGTTTTCATTCTGAAGCCATTCGAACTCTTACGTCAGCCTTACGGACTCTTACGGACTCTTACCGAAGCCTTATGGACTCCTGCGGATTCTTACGCAAGCCATACGAGTTCTTACGGACTTTTATGGACCCTTTACGGACTCCTAGGGAAACCATACCAGCTCTTACGGATAACATACGATTTCTTACGAAACCCTTACAGACTCTTGCGAAAGCTTTACGGAGTCTTACGGAAGTTTAATGTTCTCATACTAAAGCCATTCGCGAACTCTTACAAACTCTACGCACTCTGACGGAAGCCATATGAATTCTTACGAAAACCTTACGGACTCTTACGGAAGATTTACGGACTCTTACGAAAGCTTTACGGACTCTTACGGAAGCTTAATGTTCTCATTCTGCAGCCATTCGAACTCTTACATAAGCCTTACGGACTCTTATCGACTCTTTACGGACTCTTTCGGAAGCCATACGAACTCTTACGAACACTTTACGGACTCTTGCGGAAGCTTTACGGACTCCTACGTATTCTTACAGAAGCCATACGAGCTCTCACGGACTCTTACGGACTTTTAAGAAGCCATACGAACTCTTACAAACTCTTTACGGACTCTTACGGAAGCTTTGCGGACTCTTACGAACTCTTTATGGACTCTTACGGAAGCCTTACGGACTCTTGCGGACTCTTACGGACTCTTACGGAAGCCATACAAACTCTTACGAACCATTTACGGGCTCTTACGGAAGTCTTACGGACTCCTACGGATTCTTACAGAAGCCATACGAGCTCTTACCAAAGCTTTACGGAGTCTTACGGAAGTTTAATGTTCTCATAGTAAATCCATTCGAACTCTTACGAACTCTTTACGCACTCTGACGGAAGCCGTATGAAGTCTTACGGAAGCCTTACGGAAGCCTTACGGAAACCTTACGGACTTTTACGGAGTAATTACAGAATTCTTACGGACTTTTACGGAGTAATTACAGAATTCTTACGGACTTGTACGGATTCCTTTACGGATTAATACGGATGGCAATTTCTATACCGTCACGGACGGAAGTTATCGGAAAGTACTATTTTGCTTACGGTTCGTACGCAAGACAACGGAAAAGTGCACTTTTGGAGTATCTTTTAAGTTTTTTAGACGGAATTTTACGTGGAAGGCGTGCATATAGATACTTTCGGAAAAATATCTCCGACTACGTATTGTGCTTTGGTGTAGGACGTATGCAATAGTATCTGAGACGCTAATAAGCAGATTATGGATTTCCCTCAACCGATATCGCACAATACAACAGACAACTATATAAAATACGGATGTAAAGTACAAAATAACATATGCATTGTCCAACATATCGGAATCTCGTAAAAGAGGGGCCATATAACCATTAAATACAAATAATGAAATAACTAAACAATCATATTATTTCTAAGATACAAAAATAATTTACCTTATCAATAACCTCAAATATGTCTAAATGTAATGGTCGTTATAATCTAGGTTTCTAATAGTCACAAAATTATTTTTTTGTAAAAGGAAAATGATAATGGCTTGAAAATTTTAGAAAATATTTCTTTACATTTTCCTAATAACCTCAAATTTTTTCAAACATTTTCCACGGTATATTTCCCAGTTATCAACGTTTAACCAAAACACGAAGTTTTCGTGCATAACAGAAAAAAGAAAGTAGCTTATTTAAAATGACGGTTCGGAAAAAATTAGTAATTTTAATCTCTTTCAAATGCTTAAAAAATGAATTGGTGATATTATTTCAAACATACCAAAATGCGCGAAAAACTAAAACTCAGAAATCGAAGAACCGCGAAAAAACATCGAAAAACAATGAATATTTTTTACAGCCTCCTTCCTTAAAAAAAATCATTGAGCCCTGAAACATTAATTGTAACCGTGAATGTTCAAAGTAATCTTCATCCACATCCGACCAAACACGCACACACATATACACACACACGCATGCACACACGCATGCACGCACACACAACCACGCACACACTCACACATACACACACACATACATATCCATACAGACTTTTTCTACATATATTGTATTTTGACTCCTAATGTCTCAAAACATTTTTTAACATGTTTTGAACAAAACTTTTTTTTTATCACTAAGCTTCCTTTATGAGGAAACAAAAATATTGTCAATATATACATTAGATAAGTTAAAAATGTGCAATTGTTCTGGAAGAATACGTAACGCTACAACACTTTTTTCTTTTGGATACTGTTTGTGTATTTCTTTTAGACTATTTTTAAGCTAATTAACCGCTTCCCATATATTTTTTTTCGATCGACTAATAACCTTGGGACTTGAAGGGTTAGTACAAGAACAATGCACCATTTTAATCGAAGTTGATAATGTAGCATTGCCTATTACATTGTCCTAGGTATATTCATAAAGTTAATTTTCCAGTATAAATTTTCAGTAAAAAATTGTGCACTAAATGTCTAGATATAACATTATGCTAAATCAATTAGCAGAGCAGCGCTTTTTGCTTCCTCATAGAGAAACCTTTGTTATGGTAAAGGAAAGTTTTGTGCAACATATGATAGAAACATGTTTTGAGACAGTAGGAATCAAAATGCAGTATTTTTGATTGTGCGTGTACGCGGGTGTGCTGATGCGTGTGCGTGTGTATGTATGGATGTGTAGTGGCAATAATCTGGATATACACGGTGAAAATTAATTTATCAGGGCTAATTTTAAGAAGTGAATCAAATACTCATGGTCATGGTTTTCCTAGGTATAAAGCTACCAAGTTCAACACTGCATACTCAACATAGACACCACCATCACACAGTATCTGACGAACATTGCTGCCACGTGGTCATCCGTACAATGAATTGGCAGCGGTTTTCGTTCTTACCTTCTTTTTAAGCTTTTAAATGGATATAATGTTATCTTTTATTTGCCAATGTCGTTACTTTTGAGGATACTAAGTACACATATACATTCATTAAAATCCAATATTTTAATAATTCTATTTATCTATAGTTACAATAATTTAATCGATAGATCTTAAATATATACTTGAATACGAAAAATCTTGCATCTTATTTTTGTTGGAATTATGGTAAAATACGCTAGCCCTTGGTGCACCTCATCATGTGGCCCCGTATCAAGTGACCCCGCCACTCTCTTTTAGACTGGCACGACGCCAGCGCTCTGCGCACATGTTCCCGAGTGCGGCGTGCCCACGCTCGCGCGCTCAGACTTCTTCTGGCGTTCACGCCGTCCAGACTTGCGTTTTACTATAACCTCACGTGTACTTAAGTACCCAATAAACCACGTTCTTGTTTCTTCAAAGTAAACCGTTGTTCTTGTACATTTCCTTACCTATACCTACCCAACGCGCGGTGCAGATATTCAGTAATAATAAAAATTTTTACTGTCTTTCCGCAATCCTATTAATTTATTACTGTTAACACTCATTAAGAGAAGGTGAAAGGGTGTACTTTTCTAAACCATTTTCTAATAATTGTAAATTACAATCGAATCTCTTGGAAACGTATCAAGATAATATTTATACAAATTCAAAGGGTATTTCAAAGTGAGCCGTTTTATCAAAAATAGATTTTCTTACAGGGTTCTATATTATCGTCTGTTCTATATTAAACAATTATTCGAGATATGAAAAAATGTGTGTCTAATGAACGCAAGGTAGAAGTGAAACTTCAAGGTTTTTGTGCGTGAATTCTGTTTATATGGAAAATTAATTTAATTTAAAATTAATAAATTATTTTTAGCATTAATTCTAAATTTGTTATTTTAAATGTTATTGAGTCTATCTTCTGTATGAATCTTGAATGATTCATTTATAATTGAAGTTTATTTCTGAGGAATGTTATGAATGGTTGCGCAATCTCATCATCAAAGTTAACATTGAAATCTCTGGTTAAAATTAGTGGCTTATTATGATAATCTGTCTCAGTGTAAAACTTTATATTATAGTGAATTATTTAAGTTACGTTGAGTTTAAGATAAATTGTAATATTTAAATATTTATACATTGTATTGTGGTGCAATACAAATATTGTTATTTTTATAGAATACAGATTGGAATAAGTTGTGACTGTTAATTGATTGAATATTGTTACTATTCTTAGGGTAAGCAAAGTAAATTACTTCTTATAGTTTACCATATTGTAAATCAACATGTGCAATATTCTAAATAAAAGTCAGATATTCAAAATAAGATTTTAGTAAATAAGCTATACGGCTTCTGGCACAGTCGGAACTGCGCTAGAACCCATATAGGGTTTGTTGGTGCGCTAGAACCCGTATAGGGTTTGTTGGTGCGCTAGAACCCGTATAGGCTATCTGGGTCACCTGTTCTAGAACCCGTATAGGGTGCGCTAGGACTCCCAGGGTGTTTCGAACTCACCTGCTCCAACCTGCGCCAGAACCCGAATAGGGTTTATGATTCACCTCCTCGGCCGCGGAGACGCCACCCAACAGCGGAGGCGCTACCTGGCCATATGTACGTGAGTAAGTGTGTGTGTGTATATATGTAAGCGTGTGTGTATGTGTGTGTGTGTGTATATGTAATTGTGCGTGTGTGTATGTGTGTGTGCGTGTGTGTTTGAGTGTATATGTGTGTGTATGTGTGTGTTGGACTCCACCTCACCGACCGATAACCTTAGTTGTCTGACGTCGGTAAGGTTATGCAAGATCGATCTAACACGTGCGCGGGACTGTCTACCCTAATTAAAAAAACTTATGATATCGAATAAGACCTGATAAATCCGGGTTCAAATTCCGGACAAGACAGGATTGACTTTTTGATCTCATCCTGTTTTATCCGCACGTATCCGGAAATAACCAAGTTTGTATTGATTTGGATATGACCATATGAAATAGGTTTCAAAATCCGAATAAAATCGGATAAGATCATATAGGTTTAATTTACAATCCGGTCTTATAAGTTTTTTTAACCAGGGTAGACTTGTACAGCTAAGAGAGGCCGCTCCTGCCACTGCATTTCCCCGCACTCCTCCGCTGAGAGCAAGCGAAGCTCGTGAGAATCCAGTCGAATGCAGAAACGAGGACTAGTGCTGTTGTTATGAATATCTCGTTGTTGGAAATTACAGTGGATCGTCTAGAGTACATGCATAGTCAAGAAAGACTAATGTGTAGATTATTCATGCTTACTTTTAAGAGGAAAGGAGATGACCCCGACCAACGCCTCACCTGTGAGGTTCTCCGCTTAGCATAACCTCTTCAAAGACTGCCTTTTTATGGTTTCTTATAAAGGAGACCCCTAGTGAACACACTTAATAGATTTTTCTCACGAAAAAAAAGTCAGAGTATTGACCGAGATTTGAACCCGGATCGCCAGCGTGGAAGTCTGAGCCCTAATCCACCAAGCCACTGGGGGCTCTGTCTTTCTCTCTATGTGTGAATATTGGTATATGCAAAACTTTCTTTCGATGGTCAAGAAACTCGATGGTAACCATACAATCTACCTTACCGACCATTGGCTAGATTGGTATTATAAATCATCAAACGGCGGTAAATTCATATTACCGACACCTACAGAGGACGCTGCAAAATGGCGGTAAATTCAATTTACCGACACCTAGAGAGGACGCTGCAAAACGGCGGCAAATTAAAAAAAAAATCATAATGAAGTAAAAAATTCAAGCTTAGATTTATCGACCGATAACATCAGTTGTGCGATGAAAACATGAGAAGATGTTGGAAAGTTTTTTAAATCAATGAGTACATCAGTATATATACCCTGCATCACGTTATTCATTGATTATAAAGTTAATCTCATGAGTATTAATTCCATATGGATCTTCAGTCACAATTACTCGGAGACGATTGACTAACACATTAGGGTCATTGCAATCATTAAATTCGTATTTTCGATCGCTCTTTTTTTTCCAATTCTCATATGAATCATCGATATACGATTGTCCTAGGAATCTAGAACTAAAATTCGATTGTAATATTGTGTGCTGTGCTCCAGTGGCTCATGGAGAATTGCTATCGAGAGATTCTTTATTAAAATTTTTATTATAAGAGAATCTTCTCTTTTGTAGTCTCTTGGGACTTCATATATGAGGATTCATTTTGTCGCTTACGTCTTTTCATCTTAATCATATAAAGATTACGACCGTTCTGTATATCATCTGACATTACTGTATTACTATGTTGAAATCCATTACTACTTTTGCATGATGGAATGGGGTCAGTCGTAGACTAATCAGCAGATTGGAACATTGGAGCTATAAACCTATTGAATTTATTACTCTTTAAACTACGTATCGACTCATCTGTGTGGTAACGTTTCTTATGAGCACTCGTAGCTTTGACTGTACTATGATAGTGTGTAATATGTGCAGAACTAATAAGACTTTCATTAGGGACTTCTTTGAATAGTAATTAAACCAACCCCTCAGTTATAGGATATCTTATACCGTTTACTTTGACATGAGAATATTCAAACTCAATAGATGAATTAATCAACATAAGCTTATTTCCTTGCTTATTCTTGAACTGAATTGTCAATATCTTGAGTTTTATCATTAATGTCCTCACACATCATATACTTGATTCCTCTATCGGTATCGAGATTTTCATGCAGATCAGTGATTGATTCCAAAGAATTCGCTTATACACTTGCACTTCTCTGTCTTAGAGGTTTACATTTCCTCATGATACCCTCTCGCGATTTACGAAGAATATCCTCTCGTAGGTTTTCCATGTTGTCGCTTGAACAGCTCACAGTAGAATGATGTTTATTTTAAATGAAAGCACTGTATTTATAGCAAAATCAACATGTTAACATAAATACAGTGGCATAAATTCGTCACTCGATGACATACAAATGTCGTAGAGTGACAAATTTATGACGGATTTAATGATTGCAATGATCCTAATGTGTTAGTCGATCGTCCCCGAGCAATTGTGACTAAAAATCCATATGGAATGAATACTTATGAGATTAACTTTATAATCAATGAATTACGTGATGCTGGGTATGTATACTAATGTAGTAATTGATTTAAAAAACTTTCCAACATCTTCTCATATTTTCATCGCACAATTGATGTTATCGGTCGATAAATCCAAAATTGAATTTTTCACTTCAATATGAATTTTTTTTAATTTACCGCCATTTTGCAGCGTTCTCTCTAGGTGTCGGTAATTTAAATTTATTGCTATTTTGCAGCGTCCTCTGTAGGTGTCGGTAATTTGAATTTACCGCCATTTTGCAGCGTCCTCTGTAAGTGTCGGTAATTTGAATTTACCGCCATTTTGCTGCGTCCTCTGTATGTGTCAATTTTTACTCTATTAATAAATGGTCGGTAATGTGAAAAAATTCGATTTTACCGCCCATTATTGATTGATATTAGCAATGGTGGGTAAGGTAGATTATATAGTTACCATCGAGTTCCTTGATCATCGAAGAAAATTTTTGAGGTTAGGATTCCTTTTATGTTTTCACATATAGAGAGAAAGACAGAGCCCCCAGTGGCTTATTGGATTAGGGCTCAGACTTCCACGCTGGCGAACCGGGTTCAAATATCGGCCAATCCTCTGACTTTTTTTTTCGTGAGAAGAATTTGTCAAGGGTGTTCATTGGAGGTCTCCTTTATAAGAAACCATAAAGAGGAAGTCTATGTAGAGGTTATGCTAAGCGGAGAACCTCACAGATCAGGCGTTGGTCGGGGCTTTCGCCCTTTCTCTTTAAAGGGATGCATGAATAATCTAAACATTATTCTTTCAGGACTATACATGTACTCTAGATGATCGAGTGGAATTTCCATCAACGAGATCTTCACATCAACAACACTATTCCTCGTCTCTGCGTCGACTGGATTCTCATGAACCTCGCTTGTTCTAGCGGCCTCTCTCAGCTGTGAAAGTCTAGACAGACCCGCGCACTTATTAGTGCCATCTTGCATAACCTTACCGACGGCAGACAACTGAAGTTATCGGTCGGTGAGGTTGAGTCCAATACACCCACACACACACCCACATACACACACACTCACACACACACACACACACACTGACATATAAACACGCACACTTTCACATACGTACATATAGACAGACTCTCTTTCTCTCTCTCTCTCTCACTTGCGGGAAAGATGCCTACTGCTCGGCCGCGCGAGCAGGTCCGGACACGCGGTGCGGACTCGCGGCCGGTCGATATCTCCGCGGCCAGGTGACGCCTCGACGATGGGGGGCGTCTTCGCGACCAGGGAGGAGAGTCAGAAACCCCCAGAGAGTTCTAGCGCAGGTGACCCAGAACCCGTATAGTTTATCTATTAGCTTTTGATTGTGATTATATTTAACATAATAATACCAAAATAATTATCCTGAATTTAACTTAGAATATTGTTTACGTTGATGGGATATTGGAAAACTGCAATAAATCCTGCCTTCTGCTCAAACATTATTATTATATCAAGTAAAATTTCAAATTTCTTAAATATCACTCTATATAATGTATTCAATTAGGTTATGTTTCTTGATTTTGTAAAGTAAAAACCAACAGGATAATTTGTTAGCAACATTTCAATGGTTCTTCACCATCTTCATCGGGCGATACTTTTATTTATAATAATATTATCAATTGGAATATACATAATTAGTATTTAATATTTACAATATTTATTACTTACTATTCGTTACGTATTAATTACAATTACTATCTAGGATCACTAATTTTTCGCTCTATATACAAAGAAACATAAAAACAAAGGTTTGCAAACAAACTTATTGCATATTTATAGGTTATGTTAGCTTAGTTTACCTACCATTTACTTTTTCTTTTATATTCCAATATAGTTCACTTGATTTTAAATACTATAAATATATAACTAAAGAACGGACCATACATAGTAAGTTTTCAATAAAAATGTTTCTTTTGGTATGTAGAATGTATGTACATTTTTTCATTTTTTTTTAAACTCTTAGTTTTAATGTTGATCAATGCTAAATATACGCATCTAATCATTTTTTACATTATTAAGCAAATTTTAACCTCCATTTATTCAACAAAATTAAATCTGTTTAAAAAATAGCAGCATAGGAATTTTTAGCAAAATTTCTGAATTTTTCATAAGAAATGGTTTTACAACCATTTAATACCCCTATCGATGTTAAACTTATTTTAAAACTTAAAATCATGAAAAAAGTGGCTTTGATCAGACTCGAACCATTACACCAAAAATTATGAAGATAGATTTTTTAGTACAAAAGTGGCCACAGTCGCAAAATAGCAGAAGTGCAATATTTATATAAAAAAATCAAAATATCATGAAATATTGTTAAAAAAATTACACAGCCCCGCAAAAAAAATAATTGTAAGTCCCAAAAACTTGACCACGGTACTTATATGTTTTTGGGATCGCTGAATCCGAATCCAGGGTTAGTTTAACCCCATCAGATCTTTCTCAAGGTCAGTTGAAGGTCAAATTATCGAAATACATGAAAAATACACTAAAACCATGGTATTTTGGGGTTTTTGGGGTCGCTGAATCCGAATCCAGGGTCAGTATAGTCCCATAAGGTTATATTTATGGTCAGTTCAAGGTTAGTTCAAGGTCATGGACGTAAAGAGAGTGAAAAAATTAGTTATAAACTGAAACAATACAAAAGGTAATGTAAACCATAAAGCAAAGAACAATGTATATGCAAGTACAATCGTATCCTTTAAAACTATATCATAGTTTGCTGCTCCTTCATTTACTTTAAATTTGTTAGAAGTATATGCAATTCAATAAAATACCCGTAAAAATATTAAGCCCATTACTCTTTTTTATGGTAACGAACTATTTTATTGTCAAATGATCTACGAAGTGGATTACGCTTCCGCTTCTCCGATGTTGATGGTAGATCTCTTTTTAACGACCAACAGTAATCTGCTAACATATTTACGTCCCATCTTCCTTGGTACCTGCGCTCCATTTCCTTGATATCTTGGTGAAATCTCTCTCCCTGCTCTTCGCTGTAATCACCTAGGTTTTCTGGAAATTCATCAACATGCGAATATAAAAAGTGTAATTTTAGATTCATTAGGCAGCCTTGATTTTTGTAACTATTTACTAAATTTAAAACTATTTGTTGGTAATTTGGGCTCTTATGATTTCCAAGAAAGTTTTTAATTACGTCCTTGAAACATAACCATGCTTCTCTCTCTGTATGATTCATTTTCGTAACAAAAATTTCATCATTTATCATCTTACGAATCTGAGGGCCATCGAAAATTCCTTCATTTACTTTAGCATCACTTAATTTGGGAAACTGATTTCGCAGATACTTAAAGCAGCTACCATCTTTGTCTAAAGATTTTACCCATTGTTTCATAAGTCCCAATTTAATGTGCAGAGGTGGTATAAGAATTTTTGATGGATCAACAAGTGGCTTATCTTTTATTTTCTTAGAACCCGGTTCGAACTTTTGTCTAAGGGGCCAAACACTCTTTATGTAATGATTCTTTCTATCCCTACTGTTCGGGTTATTTAGGCCTTTGGGGGGGATTTGAATTGCGCGCCGTAGCTCGCCAATCACCGCGTATTACAATCGGCCGAGTAGTTGCGCGCACTGCCGCTTATCGGCCAAGCGGATGCGAGCGCCGCGAGAGCAGAGGTTCTCGCGCGCCTTATGCACGTGAGGGGTCAGTTCCGTTCTCTCTCCCGCAGAGACCGGTCGAGAAGCTCGGCACGTACGTCCTTATCAGGACGGTCGACTTCTCCCTTCGTAAATTGTCTGCGTCGCGTGAGTGTGTGTGTGTGTTCGGTGTGACGGAGGATCGGGAAGGTCCGGCCACGTGCGAGCCCCCTCGACGTGCCGACTTCCACACGGCGATCACCTACGCGGCAGGGCCAAAGGGTCTGCCCGTGGTCCAGGTACGGTTCCCTCGAGACGTCGAGGCGCCCTGCGACCAGGAAGGTGCATCCCATACACGTGCAGCCAGGACATTACGTCGCGCTGTCCACGTTTCTACCGTCTAGCCTGTAAGGTAAGAGAGCTCTCGAGCGCGCGTAACTGGTACCTCGCGGCGTTAGGATATTTGCGTTATCACCTTCTCTCTCTCTCTCCCTTCTTTTGTTCCTATCTTAGAATCTCTTTTGGTATGTGTAATTTCCTCTTTAGTAAATAAATCATTCGCTTGCCCCGGCTTTTCTCCCTGCCTCGTGGGAGTTTTTACGCCGAGGCAAGTTGTCTTATTTCCCGCGAAAAATTGTGTCTTTATTGATCTACCCGGCCTTCCCGCACTCATTCATTCATATATATATATATATATATATATATATATATATATATATATATATATATATATATATATATATATATATATATATATATATATATATATATATATATATATATATATATATATATATATATATATATACATTTATTTTTATAATTATCAGCATTTTCTTCACCTACTATCCCATTCACATAAATAGCAAGGATATTTTGTGAATTCCGATTGTTGCCCCAGAAGTATTGTTATGATTTTAAGATCCCCACATATTTGCCATTTATGATCATTGTATTTTATTCGGTCTAATATTACTTTCATGTTACAGTACTCTTCATTCAGTATTACCGAATATCCTATGGGAATGGCTGCATAAACATTTGTATTGTGTAACAGAACGGCTTTTAAACTTCTCGTTGACGAATCGAAAATATGAGGTTGACCTCGAAACAACCTTGAAAATGAGGTTCAAGGTCAAATCCAAGGTCACCATCGGGTACTCCGTAAAGATTTACCTAGGGTATGACCTTTGTTTGTTTTGTTTTACCACTGAACTCGCGAGATTTTTAAGAAGTCATTATTTGACCTCTATTTGACCTCTAGGGGTTACCTGAACCCCATACCTCAATACATATCCGGAAGTAAAATTTTCCGCTCTTTCCGATTCCGCTATAAAAAATAGGGGTTCCCGTTTGAAAAAATGAGGTTGACCTCAAATTAACCTTGAAAATGAGGTTCAAGGTCAAATCCAAGGTCACCGTTGGGTTCCTTGTTCAAAGTTACTTAAGGAATGACCTTGACCTCTTCCAGAAAAGCAGTACTTTAGAAAATATTCAGTCGTCCCGGGACTTAATTGACACCCTGTATATATATATATATATATATATATATATATGTATGTGGGTGATTGTCAAAAAAATGTATTTTTACTGTCGCCAATACACTGAGTTATGCATTTTTAACATCTTAAACACAAAACTAATACAACTATGCTATTGTTTTAACACAAGTGATATATATATATATATATATATATATATATATATATATATATATATATATATATATAGCTTAAAAGTAATTACCGTGACCAGTCGCCGTCAAACAATTTGCCTAATTCTGAATTTGTTACACAATAACTTTAGGATTTAATTATATCTAATGAATGAGACTTTAAAGTGCATCATACGTACAATATGTTCTAATTCTTTAAAAAAAATTTTATTGAGTTTACCTGTCTACAGGAGTGTTACGACTGCTGTCGCCAAATTTTTGAGTTTTAAAATCGCAGCTCAATTTATCGTATTGTAATGAGTACATCAGCTTAGTAGCGTCATCTAACCTATGAGAATATTTATTTTGAACTTCATACAACTATGTAAGCGAGCGATCCGGTTTTTATTTGCAGAGTTTATAGTTAATTTTAACGTTTTTCGTTTTAAAATTCCAATAGCTAAAAAGATACGTAATTACCGTGGTCATAAAAATTATTAGTAAGTTACTTATAAAAAAAAAATTATGCGGTATTCTGGTGTAATAACGTGTGTAAATATATATACTATGCAGAAAAATATTTTTTTAAACTATAATGAACGTATCATGCATTTTTCTAGCAAAAAGTAATTACCGTGGCCGTAATTACCGACCGTGGCCGACATGATAAAATCCCCATAAGAGATACACGAAATAACTTTTTTATCAACTATAGCTGTTTCCAAGAAAAGTTTATCTCATTTTACCACCTCACCTCATTTAGAGCACCTCTAAATCACTGAAATTCGAAACGAATTTCAACGACCAAAAGTCTTTGTGTTTTCACCTAAGCTCGACGCCTCGAGCCGAGCCGCGCTGCCTAAACATTCGGCACCCGGCCGAAGCAACGCTTTCGCTTCCCTCTACTCTCTCCGCTTACGTGGCAGTCTATCTACCGTTCTCTCTCTCTCTATCTCTCTCACCCCTTTTCTTTCCTCTCACTAAGCAGTGCAAGTAGCTAGCCGCGCGTCGTTCTCACGCAGGTAGTAAGCTTGCGAAAAATCTTCTCTCTCGCTCTCCCGATCGCGGAGCAGCTGATCATTCGGTGCCTTTAGCATCTTTTCAATCGCTCGCCCATACGAGGAGCAACATAGATATTAGCATATTTACGCATTTTCTCTCTCGCTCTCCCGTAGAGCAGCATATCAAGCCGTACATTCTTGTACTACCGTTTCACCGCTCTTGTTGCAACGTGTAATCACCGCCATGTATCAACTTGTCGAAAAACAAGTGAAGGACGCGGACTTAATGTCTCGTGCATTTGTTAACCTAGAAAAGAAAGGTCAACAAATATCTAAAGGATCCATCCGTGCCAGATTGGAAGCCCTTGAGGCAAAATGGACTACCATTCAAAAAAGGCATAACGTCATCTTGGAGACAGCGACTTTTGACGATGAAAGTAAGAATTATTTCAAGGAGGGACTCATGGAAAGCGCTGAGGAAACCTTTTTAGAACAAAAGGGACAATTGTTAGACGCCTTCGATGCATTCGAAGTCAAAGCACCTAGTGCCACTATCTCTGCTGCACCTGCTGAATCAGAGCCTGCGTTCCGTAAGATGCCCCCCATCAGTCTACCTCAATTTTCAGGCAATCATTCTGATTGGCCGTCGTTCAAAGATATGTTCACGGCATTTATGAAACGCGCCTCAAATATTGAAGACGTTGAGCGTCTTTACTATATAAAAAGCAGTCTATCTGGCGAAGCTGCCAACCTGATTAAAAAAATTCCTGTGACAGGTGAAAATTATAGTCGTGCCTGGACGCGATTAAAAACGCATTAGACAACAAGCGTACGTTAATCCACCTGTGTCTTGAGTCATTGTTTCAGCTTAGCCCGGTAACATCAGAATCCGCTAGTGCCTTAAAAGTCCTTAGAGACGGAACAATACAAGTGGTTGAAACAATGCAAGAACTACAAAGGTAAGTTGACAAGATGGACGACATCCTAGTCCACATTACCGTCAGACGTCTTGATACCAGAATACGCAGAGACTGGGAGCTTTCTCTGGGCGACACCACCACACTAACGACATGGAACGAGTTGGATGCCTTCTTCAAGTCGCGCATTCAAGTGCTAGAAATGACGACATGTCAGAAACCTGACTTACCGTCCGGTGGTCAATCGCAAGCGAAGAAAGCGGCACCTGTCAACAAGAAGTCGAATTATATTGGACTTACTGTGCATAATGCTACGAAGTCTCACGTTCGCATTTGCTCTTATTGCAATGGAAATCACTACATTAGTGCATGTGACAAATTTAAAGCCTGCTCTCTCGATAACCGTCACACATTTGTTTCAGAAAAACTGCTCTGTTTCAATTGCCTTGCAGTGCATCACCTTCACGACTGTAAGTCAAAGGGAACCTGTGCCTCTTGTCACAGTCGACATCACACACTGCTTTGTCGAAGCTTTCGAAACTCCACTCCAGACACCACTCAATCTCAAGGTTTTCAACAAATCACTCAATCACGGGCGGCGCTGACTCCAGGCGCCCCACCTCAACATGGTTTTCACCAACCTGCAGCCGCCGAACCCTCTGTCAGTGGAAATGTGCCGCTAGCTACAAAAACTGGCGTCACGTCACTCGCAACGCAAACTCCTCCAAATCGATAATCTCTCTTGCTCGTCACGGCACGAGTTTCTGTAATTTCAGAGCATAGCCGCAGCTCTTATGCTCGAGCGCTCATCGATCCCTGTTCAGAGGCATCCTTCATGGCAGAATCACTCGCCCAGCATCTGAAGACACCTCGTCAATCTGCATTCGTGCCTGTCTCAGGCGTGGGAGCGATACCCAGCCAGATCAAAGGCAACAGTTGTAATTTCACCTTATTTCAAAAGTGATCGTTTTAGGTTAACGGCACTAATTCTGCCTCGTCTTACGGATTACGTGCCTTCTCCTAGGCCGATGTCAAACACAGAAGCCTTTCTGGAAGGATTGACTCTCGCCGATCCTCAAATAAACTCGACTGATCCAGTTGAACTGTTTATTGGGTCAGATCAATATCCCCAGCTAATGGAAGTAGGTCTTCGTAAAGGCCCTGACGGTAACCTCATCGCACAGGCAACTGGATTAGGCTGGATTCTCACCGGCTCTTGTTCCGCTTCAATCAGCGACTCACTCACCGTCTCCAGTTTGCCTTGCTACATTAATCTGGATCTAGCAGCCCTTCTTACTCGCTTTTGGCAACAAGAAGAAGTCGAGTCGGAAAAGCCTGTGCCTCTTACCAAGGATGAGCGCGATTGTGAAGATCACTTCGTTAGAACTCACAAAAGAAATGCCGATGGCAGGTATATACTTCCTCTGCCTTTCAACTCCAACCTGCCTGATCTCGGCGATTCTAGAGAAGCCGCAATCCACGCCTTACACCGAACCGAGCAATGGTTCAAGAAACAGCCTGAATTCTGCGAGAAATATAACAATTTTATGCAATATTATATCTCTCTTGGCCACATGAAGGAGCTCTCAACACTCAATTCAGTCCCAAAGGGTTCGTTATCATTCCTCTTACCTCATCATAGCGTATTTAAGACACATGGGGACACTAATAAGCTGCGCGTCGTTTTCAACGGGTCAGTCAAACTGCCTTCCAGGCACTCAGTCAACGAGAGCCTTCATATAGGCCCTAAACTCCAGCTCGACCCATTTGATGTGATGCTGCGCTGGGGAATTTTTCGTTACGTCTTCTCAGCCGATATTGAGAAGATGTTTAGGCAAATTCTGATCGCAGAGGAAGATAGAGTGTTTCAAGAAATTTTGTGGATCGCCAACTCAGTCATCACAATCTTCAACTTGTGCACGTTTACATATGGTCTTGGCTCTTCTCCATATCAAGCCATTAGAAGTCTTCAACAACTGGCTGCAGATGAGGGTGCTAGATTTCTTCATGCAGCTCAAATGTTATTAAAACAGTCGTACGTAGACGACATCCTTGCTGGAGCAGATACTCTGAAAGAAGCCATAAAAACTAGGCATGAACTAGTGGAACTTCTCAAGGCAGGCGGGTTCCCCCTTAGCAAATGGACCGATAATCACCCAAGCTTATTGACTGATGTGCCTAAGGATCAGCAAGCCACTACTCAGCACATTTCGTGGCCTCAAGCTCAAAGAATTCCAATGCTAGGTATAGCATGGCAACCTCTCCTCGATGTCTTTTGCTTGGAAATTAATTTATCTGTGTCCGAGAAGGTCACCAAAAGTAATGCCTTATCGGTTATCGCCCAGCTATACGATCCACTGGGATGGATTACACCAGTGACAACATCATTAAAAATATTTATGCAGTCTCTGTGGCTTGATGAAGTGACGTGGGACGACTCCTTGCCGCCGCCCTTGCAGAAACGTTGGAGCCTGCTTATAGAAGATTAACACTATCTTCAAAGCTTCGCAGTGCCTCGCTGGATCGCATCCTCTGGTGGCCTTGAGCTTGCTGAGTTGCATGGGTTTTCGGATGCTTCAGAATGTGCCTTCGCAGCTTGTCTGTATTTACGCACCGTAGATAAAGAGGGCAATGTAAAATGTATTCTCTTAACCTCAAAATCAAAAGTTGATCCACTCAAGCAGGTCTCGTTACCTCGTCTGGAACTCTGTAGCGCTGTAACGCTCGTACGTCTGGCTCATAGAGTCTGCCGCACCTTGTCCCTTGAACATGCACGGTGTTACTGCTGGTCGGATTTCACTACTATTCTTACCTGGATAAAGGAGCCGCGCACTAATTGGAAGACGTACGTAGCGAACACAGTTTCTGAAATTCAAACGACGCTTCTCAGTGCCGCATGGCATCATGTCTCCGGTACTGACAATCCAACTGACTTGCCTTCAAGAGGCATGTCCGCATCAGATTTGACAAAATCATCACTATATGGACCATCATTCTTAGCCAGCACTGCTTCACGCTGGAAATTATCAAGCGATTGCAACATTCACGACCTTCAAGAAGAGGCCCTCGAGCGACGACCTGCTGCGTGCCTTGTAACAGGTGCACCACCATCAAACCCTGCTTTCATTGCAAGATTCAGCTCATTATTTCGACTCGTTCGTCAAGTTGCTCAGTGGCTACAGCCCTTACTACGGGCAAGAGCTCGTAGCGCAACTCGTCTTACAAACCGTGACATTACTGACGAGGATCTCACGCAACTTAGGGGGGGAGTCTGCTTTACCGGCTTCAAAAAATCGATTTATTTTGTCTTAAATCTATTCCAAAATTATCCAAGAATATGTCTTCAATATTTTAGAGGCCAATTCTATTCGTATATGCCTGAAAAGGTCCAACCGTCCTTTGAAACATTATTTGGAGTTTCTAGAAAGTCTGTGTTGAGTAGTAGTAGGGAGAACGGTATACAATATAACGGTATACTATAGCTCTCGGCATCGGCTTCTACACTGCTGCTTGTAGTGTCAGCTTTCTGTTCCACTTTTGATTTTGCCGAGTACACATCGAAAAGTCAAGCTACCCGAAAGGTGATTGATCTAAAAGACAGCGTGCTGCGGAACCGCGAAAGCGGAAATTTCACGGCAATCATTTTATAAGTGCTTCATCGGACGACGGAGACTTACACACGAGCCGCAGTGAGCAGAAGTTAACAACAGTAAGCAGCGATGATGTCATTATTCATTTTGCGCACTGCTACCGCATTATTGAATTTATATCTGTGTTTCTCGACATTTCGGAAATCGCAATTTGCAGATCATGCAAGCAAAAATTAACGTTTGCAGAAAGCGGTCATCGAGGCCTAGGATTTAAAATTATTGTCCAGTGTATGTGTGGTCGACGCGAAATCCAGTCAGGACCATTGATAAATACCGGCTACGAAATCAACAGACGAATTGTTTTTGTTATGAGGCTTCTTGGTATCGGACGAGAAGGGATAAACGTATTCTACGGCCTTATGGATATGTCTGCAGGTTTTGCAAAATCTACTTACCAACAAATCGTTGAGTATTTACACGCAGCGTCGAAGACAATGTTCAAGAGCACCTGCGAAAAAGCCGTCAAGGAAGAAAAAGAAAAAAACGTTGAACATGAAAGACCTGCGAATCATTTGAAGGTTTCGGGCGATGGATCGTGGAAAAAGCGCGGTTATACTTCCTTGTACGGTGTAACAACGCTCATCGGATACTACAGTGGCAAAGTAATCGATCTCATTGTAAAAAGTGGATATTGTCATTCGTGTGCCATAAGTAAAAATACTTTGGACGAAGACGCATTTTAGGAGTGGTATGAGAATCATAAAGACTCATGCTCCTCAAATCATGCAGGTTAGGCAGGTAAGATGGAGGTGGATTCCATAATGGAGATGTTTTCGAGATCCGTCGAGAAATTCGGAGTTTTGTACACTAATTATATCGGCGATGGCGACTCCAAAACTTTTACTTGAATCTTAAATAGCAATCCTTACGGGGAGGAGTGCACAGTGACGAAAAATGAGTGTGTTGGACACGTGTAAAAGCGTATGGGTACTCGTTTACGTAATAAAAGAAAAACCGAGAAACTCGGAGGAAAGACGCGGCTAATGGAGAGTGTAATCAAGAAATTGACGATATACTACGGTCTGGCAATTCGTCGAAATATTGATTCAGTGAAAGGTATGAAGAAAGCTTTTATAGCAGCATTAGACCACTACTGTTCCACGGATGAAAATTGTAGGCATGAAAATTGTCCAGAAGGCGCCGAGAGTTGGTGCGAATGACGCAAGGTTGAAGCGGTGAATAATCTTGCATCTTACAAACATCCGGCGAGATTAATCGATGAAACCGTGGAGAAGCACATTCGTCCAATTTATGAAGAGCTCTCTAATGACGATTTAATGAGGCGGTGCTTAGGCGGCCACACTCAAAATCCCAACGAATCGTTCAATTCGATTGTGTGGCGCCTAAGTCCGAAACATTTGAATTCCGGCTATAAAATCGTCCAAATTGCAGCATATATGGCTGCAGGCATTTTTAACGAGGGCTACTCTGCTGTACTTTCCACTATGCAGCTCCTCAATATCATCATCGGGCAGCAGTGCAAAAATTTTGCTGACGCCGTCGATGCTGAGCCCATAACGCGGGAGAACCGGCGCGCATCGTTTTCTAGCAAGAAGGCTCGTACAGCCCGAAGATTGAAAACCCTCAGCCAAAACGAGTTTTTTGAAGAAGAGGAAGGACTAATGTATGGCCCAGGGATAGCTGATTAACCTCTAATTACTGTAAGTACCAAAAAACTTTTATTTTTTTGGACCGAAAACTTTAAAGCACGTTTTCTCGAGTTTTCATTTTTACGATTTTTAGAAAACGGTGTCGGTGATAGCAAAAAGAATATACGTCCGATCGAAAAAAATCAATGTGATCTAGCTTCAGTATTAAATTATTTGAACTAAAAAAGTTGGACAAAAGTATTATTTAAACTACTTTTTTTGCAACTTAAAGTGAATTTTTTTTTCAACCTTCGAAAAAATTTGGAATTTGACAACTTCTTTGGTATTTTTTGAGTTCATTTAGAAAAGTTACTTATAAAAATTAAAAAAAAATTTGTCTCGACTGTTTCAGACGCACCGCACGACCTCCATCACCGGCATTGATTAGAAAGTGCAGACTCCAGGCGCTCCGGCAAAATGGTCATAACTTTCAGAAATTTTAATATTTTTTAATAACAAAAATTGTTTTTTAAAGCTAAAATATAGTACATTATGTTCTCAAAATTTCGTTTACTACAATCATTTCCTTCCCTTTCAAAAAAATTGCTGAAAAAACGCTTTTTTTTCGGCTCCTAAAGCAGACTCCCCCTTAACATATTGAAACCAGCTCGATTATTGCAAGCCCTCAAGGCGTTAATTCACTGGGTGCAACACATTTACTTTACCAATTAAATCAATTGTTTAGTAAAGCTTGAACTCTTGCCTCGTCCAAGTACTTCAATTCGCCTTTATCCTATTTTAGATGAACATGGCCATCTTCGAGTCCGCGGAAGATTGAGGCATTCATTAATACACACAGATGAGAAACACCCTTTAATCTTGTCTCAACAGTCGAATCTCACAAAACTGTTGGTTCTAGATGCTCACATGAAGACGCTGCATGGAGGTACGCAACTCACCATCAACTATCTTAGACAACAGTTCTGGATTCTTCGAGGACGACAACTCGTCAAATCGACCATTTTCAAGTGCCTTATCTGTTAGCGACAGCAAGCTCAACCTACCACGCAACTCATGGAAGACCTCCCTCTCAACCGAGTTCGACAATTCAGGCCTTTCCTTCACGCAGGAGTCGACTATGCAGGACCAATCTATCTGTGCTTCTCAAAAGGTAGAGGAGCTAAAGCCTACAAAGGTTATATTTGCGTTTTCGTGTGCCTTTCAACACGTGCAGTTCACTTGGAAGCCGTTTCAGGTTACTCAACAACTGATTTCTTGAGTGCCTATAAGCGCTTTACTGTCAGAAGAGGAATCTGCGCCTCTCTTCCTGGCTACTGATGGGACTAAGTGGCACTTTAACCCGCCAGGCGCTCCACACTTTGGTGGCATCTGGGAAGCAGCCGTCGAGTCTGTCAAGTACCACCTTAAAAGAGTTATTGGGGAAGCTCTTTTGACCATCGAGGAAATGACAACGCTGCTCGCCCAGATTGAAGCGTGCCTAAACTCACGCCCGCTTCAACCCATTTCTGACGACCCAGAAGATCTAAATGCCTTGACTTCCGGACATTTCTTAATCGGTGGGCCTATTCTTAATGTCCCTGAGCCAGCTGTACTTGACTATGCAATATCATGCCTAGACAAATGGCAAATGATTCGTCACATGTATGAAGATTTTTGGAGTCGATGGTCCGAAGAATATCTTCAGAGCCTACAACCATGACCAAAGTGGCGTAGCAAACAATATCAGGTAAAAATTGGTGACCTTTGCCTGCTGCTCTCAGAGTTGTGCCCACCTTGCAAGTGGCCACTAGCTTGAGTCACTGCAGTTCACCCAGGCCTGGACGGCTTAGTTCGAGTCGTGAAGGTGAAAACTGCGACATCCAGCTACACTTGACCGATTTCTAAAATCTGCATCATTCCTCAAGAGGATGACTGTTCGCCTGTATTTGGCGAAGACGGGCGGGATGTTCCGAAAACTGCCTAGTTGCCTCTACTGCCGTTGGAGTCAGACATATACAAACACACACACCCACACACACTCTCACACCTTCCAACGACACATTTTCTTTCCGATTACAGATCGACCGCGACAGTAATTAGCGAGACCCGAACGCGACCACACCTAATACATACTCGACACTATACTTTTATTTGCCTACTTAGACCTTTGTATATTTGTAAGGTTAGAATATAATTTAAAGAGAAAATCTGTGCCTTATGATTTATTTAAACCTCCCTCCACAAGACAGCAAAAAACTCGCTCATTGTTATAATGTTGACTGAGGTTGTTAGTATTTTTCTTGATATTTATAGGTTAGTTATTCTGAATTTCTATATGTACCATATCAGAAACCAGTCTTTTCCTTCGGTTACTCTCCTTGTCTAAAATCCCGACCTTATAAAAGTCAAATTTATGATTATATTGCTTCATATGTTCATTAATAAAAATTGTTTGTCGATTTTTTTGGTCTTACTTAAAGACACGTTCTCAGGAAAGTTTCTGCATTATAAATCTAGTCATCCTATTGAATAAAAAAGAGCAATTATCTTTACTCTAGTTGACAAAGGCATAACTTTAACAAATAAGAAATTTCATGATGATAGTCTCAGAATAGTTAAACAATTTTTAATAGATAATGAATATTCTAGTCGATTTATAGATATAAATGTTTAGCAAAAAAGGAGAAAAATTAAATATAAAGAATGTGATAACGAGTCTAACAAAAATAACAATTATTATAATGACATAAATTACAGGCTTCCTCTTATTAGTATTCCACATGTACCGGGTTTTTACAATCAAATTAAGAATACGTTAAAATATCAATATGTTCGTACCGTTCCTAACATAAAGAACAATTGCATTTTTGATATATGTAACCTTTGACCCTCACAAACATTTGTGTAAAATTGCAGAAACGGTTTTCCATGTGGTTAGCAAGAAACTAGTTAAACAATATTTGTCGCTTTTAAGCCTGTACAAGCCTTTTGCGCGCATTGTACATAAGCAAGCGGTGCAGACGTCGCGCTTATGCGAGCAGCAGCGCTATAGTTTTTACTTTGAGTTCGCTCTTGCTTCCAAACAAACTATAGCGTCGCGCCGCGCGGCGTCTAGCCTCTTGCTCGAACAAGGCTCGTACAGGCCTATAAGCGACCTATATTGTTATGATCGGATTCGGGTAATGAGAATGACAACACGTATTTATAGAAAAGCACACTTGAACTCGGACTCTTTATTCGAACGTAAACACAACTGTTCTCAACAGCTGTCAGAATCAGACTGAACATAAACAATAACATCCGCGACGTCGTTGATCTCGTTGCTAGGGGTTGCTATGCGCGATTCTCGGTGTTCAAATCGCGCAACGTTCGAGCTCGGTCACAACATTGCCCTCTACTTTTCAGATTGTCGTCCCGACAATCATAACCATCCATCCTTCAAGCGGGTTGATCCTCTTACAATCCAATGATGACTTACAGGAACCGATACCAACATCCTCTACCTTGACCCATCCTTGGCATCAAGTTACCGAGCAATGCTTACAGATGCGATACCAATCATCACTTAACAGGACTAAGACGGATCCGTCTCTTGAACAATCTACTTCAAGCATTCTTCTTATTTGGTCGAAATCAGTCTTCAGACAAGAGGGTGTGACACATGCTGTGGAACATCACCTCAAGTCCCTGCTCCGGTATGTACCTTCACGCCCACGAGAAAAACCACAGCTCAAAAGAACCGTGAGCAGAGCAGTCTTCATTATCGGGTGTCTCTCTCAGTGTAAGTCCCAAGACGATTGATGTTGACAATCTTGGATTTATGTCTTGGTGAACGACGAATACAATAAATGACGTCATTAATTTTCCTCACAACGTCGCAAGGTCCTAACTAATTTGACTGGAGTTTTGGTGTTTTTCCTTTGGTTCTTTGAGGGTTGAAGAACCAAACTTTTTGGACTTGGGAATATTCACTGTTGAGAGCTTGTTTGTCGTACGAAGACTTCGTTCTTTCCGATTGTAAGTTAATCCGGTCTCGTGCCATTTTGTGGATCTCGCTGAGTTTCCTCCGAAGCTTGTGTACGTAATCCCCGTCTCCTTCAATCTCGACCTCCTCTAGTAGACATCCTCGAATCAAGTCCAAAGGAAGCCTCAGATCGAAATCGGTGTACATCTCAGCCGGAGTAGTTCCAGTAGTCGCATGTTTGGAGGATCTGTAAGCTAATAAAAATAGTGAAACCCAGCGATCCCAGTCTTTTTGATTTTCATGTATGTATTTTGTCAGATATTGTAGAAGTGGTTGGTGTTATCTTTCTACTTGTCCATTTGATTGTGGGTGTTATGGTGTCGTTCTTGTCTTCTTGATTCCTAACAACTCAGATAAATTTTTAACCAATTTCGAATCAAAATTCGTTCCTTGATCAGTATTTACCTCTAAAGGTACCCCATACCTACAAACAATCTGATCAACAAAAATCTAAGCAATGGTTTTTGTACTCATATTTGAGAGAGGAAAAGCTTCAACCCATTTTGGAAAACAGTCTGTCACAACTAAGAGGTATTTATTGCCCAAAGAAGAAAGTGGAAATGGGCCTAAGATATCCATTTGAAGTCTTTCAAATGGAACTCTTGAATTATAAATTTTCATCTCACCATGACCATTATCTGGAAGACCTTTCTTTGAAACACATGTTGAGGAACAACTAATTGACGGATTTTGTAATCTAAATTCATTGAAACCCATTCTCTATACAAAATCCCATCAATTAGTACCAACGAATCCCCTTGAGAACAAAAGATTTTGGTGAATTCGTCCATCGATGAAATCTCTTGCCATTCTGGTTTCTTCTGTAATTCTTTCGTTTGACAAATGAAAGAAATAGCTTCATCTTCTGCCTGACTATTCTTCCATTCTTCCGATGTGTTTTCTTCAAAAATTATACGGCAAATTGTTTCTACATTATTGAATTTTTCTTCTACTCTGGAACAATATTTGCAGGAGAAATCTTCACAATGCCGTCTTGAAAGTCCATCAGCATTTCCATGTAAATTGCCTTTCCTGTGAATAATTTTGTAGTTGTACTGATCCAATTTCCCTAACCAACGAGCCAAGTGTCCATCCAATTCCTTAAACGACAATAACCAAGTTAAAGAAGAATGATCAGTCCTAATAATGAAAGGTTTACCGAAAAGGTAATGATGAAATTTTTTTAACGATTCTATAATAGCAAGGAGTTTACGTCGAGTGACACAATAATTTATCTCTGACTTTGAAAGGACTCTACTATAATAACCTATGACACGTTCGATTCCATCTTGTTTCTGAGAAAGAACCGACCCAATTCCATGGTCAGAAGCGTCAGTATCTAAAATAAATTCAGAAGAAAGAGAACAAAATGCCAAAATTGGAGGTGTTGTAAGAACCTCTTTCAATCTTGAAAAAGCTTTTTGACATTTCTCTGACCATATGAACTTAGCCGATTTTTCAGTTAACCTATATAAAGGTTTAGCTATGTCAGCAAAACCTTTAATAAGTCGCCTATAATAATCACAGAAATTCACGAAACTCAACACAGCCTTTTTGTTCTGAGGAATTGGCCAGTTTACAACAGATTTAATCTTCTTTGGATAAGCTGTTTTTCCTTCTTCTGAAACGATGTATCCTAAATATTCAACTTGCCTGCTGAAGAAAACACATTTCGTCTTATTAAGACGTAATCCTGCTTCTTGAAAACGAACAAACACTTTCTTCAGGTTAATTATTATCTCATCAAATGACTTTCCCAATACCATAACGTCATCCAAACAGACTAAACAGAATTTTGAAAGATAGTCTCTGAGTAATTTTTCCATTAAACTTTGAAAAGTGGCAGGTGCATTGCATAAACCAAATGGCATAACTGTAAATTGCCAAAGTCCTTTTCCGATTGAGAAAGCCGCGATTTCCCTATGCTCTTCTCGAATCTTGATTTGCCAGTATCCACTCTTCAAGTCCAAAGTACAAAACCACGAATATCCTGCAAATTTTTCAAGAGTATCGTCAACTCTTGGTAATGGGTACGAATCCTTAATTGTAATTGCATTAATTTCTTGGGAACTACAGGTGACCAATACGAGCTGTCTGATTCTTCAATAACTCCTTGAGAATGCATCTCAGCAATACATTCATCCAATTCCTTAACTTGATGAATAGGGAGTTTTCGAATAGGTTGTTTAATTGGTTGATTATGGAGTAATTGAATTCTATGTTCAACCAAATTACATTTTCCAGTAACGTCATCATCTTGAAAAATCTCTTCAAATTCATGAAGAAGATCCGAAAACTTCCGTCGTTGATCTTGATCGAAGTTCCCTGAGTTCTTGTCAAAAATTTCTTGTAATGTCTCTGGTACATCCTCACTAGAATCAACTATTCTCGAAATCTGCTTAATGATGATTGAACTTGGAGTATTTAAAATAATTTTAGTTATCGAATCTGTAATACCAGTTGTATCAAGGAAATGACTACCAAGTATACAATCATCAATAATATTTCCAACAAAAACATCTAAATTAGCTGAATGGTCACCCAATTTTATCGAAACTGAAATCAAAAATTCAACTGGTACCTTTTCTCCAGTCGGATACTTAAGAGTTGTAAAATTAATAGGAATTCTTTTATCTTTTGAATCTACAAATTTCTGTTTTATAATAGTCACACCAGAACCAGAATCTACTTTAAAAATACAAGTTTTGTCACTAATTAAACCATCAAAATAAAATTTATTTGAGTTCCTATTAATTCATCCAACATTATAATCAATTAGACAAGAGTGTGTGTTTGTTGGAGTCTTGTCAAGTTCTGTTGAACTCGCTCCAGAAAGTTCAACATAACCTAGTTTCCCTGGCCGCTCATCTGATTTGGACAATTTGATCTAAAATGTCCTTTTTTACCACACGTCCAACATTCAATATCCTTAAAGAAATCTTGAGATCTCTGTTTGTCCGAAGATTGAGGACCTTTAGACTGTGAATTCGAAGAGTTGATTCCAGTCTTATATGTGTCATTCGTTCTCCTTGAAGTCTGAGATCTCTTATCTAAATCACGAATAACCTTCACTGCCATAGCGCGAGCAAGAGCAACTTTCAGAGAAGTTATCCTTTCTTAATGAAGGATCTCCCTGATCGATGAATCAAAAATAGCAACTATAAATTGGGCACAAGCGATTTTATCTTAGCTTGCAAATGGACATTCCGGATAAACCAAAGCAGAAAGTCTCTCAAGATCGGCAGCCAATGTTGGGAAATCTTCACCAAAACGTTGACGTCTGTTCTGAAATTGTGCGTAATAAGTGGGTGCTAAGTGTTTATCGCCAAAACGATGTTCAAGACGGGAAACTAAATCATCAAAATTTGACGTAGTCGAATCAGAGTCAACGAGAATTGATTTTGCTCTTCCTTTCAAACAAGAAATAAGAGCTGCTGATTTATTTGCAGGCGTCCAATTGTTTGCTCTAGCGATGACTTGAAATTGAACCAAAAATTCAGGAAGAGGTGATGATCCATCATAATCATCAGCTTTCAATTTAAAAAACAAATCCGTTCTCGAGTGGATAAGTCTAGTGTTCGGTAAAACAGAATTACCTACATTTGAACCTAAACCACGAGTATCAGTAATCAAAGGATCAATAACAGAAGTTCCTAACCCAAGTCTATTCTGATTTAAAGATAACCCAGTGTCATTGATTCTAGCGTTCTCTGTTTCTGTTGTATGTGAATGTATATCTCTATTCTGTAAACGATTTAGCTGCTTAATTTGGTGTTGCTGTTCTCGCTGTTCTGCCAGTAGTGTGTTATTCAGGGTCCGAAGTCTCGATATCTCTTCGTTCAAGTCAGTCCTCTCCCTCTGCTGTCGGTCACCGAATAGTTCTCTTCGAACTTGTTGATCCCTCAGTAGCCTAATCTGTGCTTCAAGTTCCTCATTGTTATGACGAGCATCCAACAATTCCAAATCTCGAACATGGAGTTTCCTTTGTAAATTCAATGCATCCTCGTTGCATTGAAGGTGTTCTTGAGTAATTTCCTCTACACGAATCTTCAAGCTTGTTATCTCCAAATTCGCTGCAGTGAGGGACGGTTGAGGCTGCTCAGTTGAAATAGTTCTTGGGGATGGAACTGGTGTTCTTGATACCACTGATATCTTGCCGGAACGTAAAAGCATAGACTTTCCGCTAAATCACTTTTTCGAAAACACTATCCCGTCGAGCCCCAAAAATGTTATGATCGGGTTCGGGCAATGAGAATGACAACACGTATTTATAGAAAAGCACACTTGAACTCGGACTCTTTATTCGAACGTAAACACAACTGCTCTCAACAGCTGTCAGAATCAGACTGAACATAAACAATAACGTCCGCGACGTCGTTGATCTCGTTGCTAGGGGTTACTATGCGCGATTCTCGGTGTTCGAATCGCGCAACGTTCGAGCTCGGTCACAACAATATTGTTTAACTGATTTCTCGTTAACTACATTGAAAACCAATTTTGCAATTTTATACAAAGGTTTGTGAGGATCGAAGGTTCAATATATAGAAATTGCAGTCACTCTAACTGCAGAGTCAAATTTCAGCTTTTTATTGACTGGACTATAAAAGAAGTAAAGATAAATACGATGAGATGGAAAACACGAGTGTAGTGTATAAAATTAATTGTAATGATTGTGATGCGTTATAGATAGCTGAGACAAAAAGACAATTAAAAACTAAAATGAAGGAGCATTCAAGTAACACCAAGAATATCGACGAACAATTTGTTATTAATGAACATATGAAGCGACATAACCATAAATTTAATTTTGACAAGGTCAGGATATTAGATAAAGAGAGCAATTGGAGGAAAAACTCGTTTCTGAGATGTAAATGTAAATATCGAGGAAGATACTAACAATCTCAGTTAACATTATGACAAGTATTATTTATAAATTGAAAACCAAAAATGAATAGTTTGTAGGATAGTTTTCATTTCAAAACATCTTTCATAATTACGGTAAATTCTAGTCATATTACCTATATAAGCTAATACGCATGCTCCATAAGAGGCAATGATTTGCGGGAAAATTCAATTCTTGTCAATCAGTATTATACAGCATATAAATGTGTACATATATATATATATATATATATATATATATATATATATATATATATATATATATATATGGAAGTTTTACGACAATGTGCACAATGGGCTGTCCAGAATAAAATGTCATCAATATTAATGTTCGACGTGTCAAATCTTCATATTTAAAAACTCTATCGAAAAAAGTCTGGTGATTTAAAAAAAACATCATGGCGGTACTAATATGGCGACCGCAATCATGGACAATTCTGTTTGATGATCAATATTGATAGATTAGAAACATAAAAATACTATTTTGTAGACTGAATCACCATATCTATACGTTTTTGGCGTTGCTGAATTCTAATTCAATGTTCGTTAAACCCCATCAGGTCACTACTAGTCCCTAACCTTAAAAATACTTCAAATCATTGAAATAACACTTTTCTACGATGAGTCATAGAGTTTAACCACCACAACGTTATGTTTTCTGGATCGCTGAAACCGATTCTAATATCCGGATAACTTAAACTAGTCACAGTTCGTCCCTAACCTTAAAAGATACACCAAATTGCTAACATTACACTTTTCTACGCTTAGGAATGAAGTCTAACACGTATCTTCATGTTTTCGGGGTCGCTGAATCGAGTTTCGACATCCGTTTGGACCCAAGTAGTCACTGGTCGTCCCTAACCTCAAAAAATATAATAGTTATCACGTCTGACCACCATATCTTTCTTTTTGGGATGGCTGAGTCCAATTTCGATATCCGTATAACATTAACTGGTCAGAATTTGTCCTAAACATAAAAATACCCCAAAATCGTTTAAATAATCTATTGCAGCTAAAGATATTAAACTATTCAATAAGCTCTCTGTATTTAACAGGGTTGAGACTGCCATTATGTTAAGTATATAATGCCCAAGTTACTTTTTTCTTCTTTTATTTTTATATTATTTTTTTTTCTATAGTGTTACTTAGTAGCCTACAGTCATTATTGGATGTTTATAACTCGAATATCTGAATATATTTAATTTTTATCTGTTACTAAAAGCGCGTGCCCACTCTGAATAATAGATATTTGTAGAGCTTCCGAAAATATCTTCTTAAAATGACGCTGAGTCTTATTATGATACTTCTCGCTATAATAGTGAATCTTGAGATTCTGGAATTTTTTAGAATCATTCGTAAGCCTTTGCCAACGTGTTCATTATGACCGAATGGATTACTACATCTGTCTGATCGAATTGGATCGATACATATCGGTGTATTCTTAATTGTACACATGATGGAACTCACTTAGAGAATTTTAACTTTAATTGTAATAAAAATAAATAATTTACCATTAGCCTGCCACTCAAACGTGATCTCTAACGCGGCAATATTTGTAACACGAAGAAGTTCCGCAACATTTTAAGGATTAGCGCATTTATCAGAGCTACGATTTTGGTACGCTGATTCCAAATATGACTTTTGTTTTGCTGTTAATTGAGCCGTTTTAAAGATAAAGAGAAAAAATTGTTGTAACCCACCCACAGGCTCTCTCATACAAACCCCTAAACGCGCAACTCACTAGCGGAGTAGCGATCCGAAAGGCATATAATAATGCACTACAAATGTTACAAATGTTGCCGTATTAGAGATCACGTTTGAGTGGCAGGTTAATGGTAAACTATTTATTTTTATTACAATTAAAGTTAAAATTCTCTGAGTGAGTTCCATCATCTCTACTATTAAGAATATACCGACATGTACCGATTCAATTAGATCAGACAGATGCAGCAATCCTTTCGGTCATAATGGACACGTTGGAAAAGACTTATGACTGATTACTAAAAATATTCTCGATAAATTCCCGAATTTTCCGTTACTTGCAAAAATTTGACCCAAATGTAGAAAGGAATTAAATTTTACACAGTCCCATAATATTGAGAATGAGATTCAGTCACAGGACTCTCATAGCAATTGTGATCCTTCTCCTCCCAAAATAAAATGCGCATCCAGGGGATCAACTGAAAGAACTGTTAAATGGATTGAAGAATAAATGTGCTTCTTTAGATAAGACTGATCCCTTAAGACTTACTATTCTTACAACTTCTCCTGAATGCTGAAATATTCGTCAACTAGCTTCAGAATTTAACACTTATGAAAAAATGGCCAGATCAGCTAAGGCGATAAGAAAACTAGAGGGTGTATTTGCAATGTCAATTTAAAAACCTGAGAAAACGTTACCAGAAGATACTGTGACAAAAGTAGAACAATTTTATGAAGATGATATTGATAATACACTGATGCGTCATAAACATAAGGCTATCAGTGTAAACATTGATGGAGAGAAACAAAAAGTTCAAAAGCGGCTCTTATTATCTGATATAAAATCATTACATATGGAATTTAAAAAATTAAATCCGGAGAATCCTATTGGACTTACTAAATTTTCACAACTCCGACCAAAGCGGTGTATCTTGGCAGGCGCAAAAGGTACACACACTTTGTGCGTTTGTACGATACACGAGAATTTTAAAAATATGTTTGATGCTGCTAATATAAATAGGAACACGAGTGATTTAGATAAACCACTAACAGATTACAAGGATTGCTTACATAGTTGATGTTTTAGAAAGAAGAGGTATAGCACAGGTTATCTTCAGCGTGTGGCAATCTACATATAGGTGTACTCTTATTAATCAGTGCCTTTCATCAAAACTTTCATTTCTAAAAACCAATCAAAACTATTTAATTATATCAGATGGCAAGACTAATCTACAGCGTCATGAAGTTCTTGTTCAAACAGACTTTTCAGAAAAGTTTTCGTATGTTGTGCAAAATGCCGCGCAACAATTTTATTATAATGACAATAAAGCCGTTCATCTAGCCATTCACCTAGTCGTATTTTATTACGGAAATGACAAAGAAATAATCTGCTGTAGTCATGTTCTGTTATCAGATAGCACGACTCATGATACTGCAGCCGTGTATGTTATGCAAGGAATTCTGATTCCTGAAATAATAAAGTTGTTCCCAAAAATTGAGAGAAATATTTACGTGAGCGATGGTGCGAAACAGCACTATAAAAATAGATACCAAATGTGCAACCTTGTAAACCATAAGAATGACTTTGGTATCGAAGCCGAATGGCATTACTATGCAACTGCTCACGGCAAGGAGGCATATGATGGTATTGGAGCGATGTTTAAAAGAGAAGCGACGTGCGCAAGTCTTCAAGCCAATCCAAACGAAGCCATACTGGATTCAACAGCTTTATTGAACTGGGCGACAAAAAAGTTCCAGAATCTCAAGATTCACTATTATAGCAAGAAGGATCAATATAAGATTCAGCGTCATCTTAAGAAGAGATTTTCGGAAGCTCCATAAGTACCTACCATCCAGAGTGCGCATGCGTTTTTAGCAGCAGGTAAAAAATTAAAAATATTCAGATATTCGGGTGATAAACACCCAATAATGACTGTAGAATACTAAGTCACACTATAGAAAAAAATAATAATAAAAAATAAAAGAAAAGAAAAGTAATTTAGGCATTATGTACTTAACATAATGGCAGTCTCAACCCTGTTAAATTCAGAGAGCTTATTGACGAGTTTAATTTCTTTAGGTGTAATATTAAGCGATTTTGGGGTATTTTTAGGTTAGGGCCAAATGCTGACCAGTTAATGTTATACGGATATCAGAAATGGACTCAGCCATCCCAAAAAGAAAGATATGGTGGTCAGACTTTATAAGTATTATATTTTTTTAGGTTAAGGACGACTAGTGACTACTTGAGTTCAAACGGATGTTGAAACTCGATTCAGCGACCCCGAAAATATAAAGGTACATTGGTTATACTTCATTCCTAAACATAGAAAAGTGTAGTCTTAGCAATTTGGGGTATTTTTTAAGGTTAGGGACGAACTTTGACCAGTTGAAGTTATTCCGATATCAAAATCGGTTTCAACGATCCTGAAAACACAAAGTTGTGGTGGTTAAACTTTATTACATATCGTAGAAAAGTGTTATTTCAACGATTTAAAGTATTTTTAAGGTTAGAGCCGAATAGTAACCAGATGGGGTTTAACGAACATTGAATTCGAATTCAGCAACGTCAAAAACGTATAAATACGGTGATTCAGTCTACAATACAGTATTTTTATGTTTCTAATCTATCAATATTGATCATCAAACGGAATTGTCCATGATTGCGGCCGCCATATTGAAACCGCCATGATGTTTTTTTTAAATCACCAGAAGGTTTTCGATACAGTTTATAAATATGAATATTTTGATACGTCGTCCATTAATATTGATGACTTTTTATTCTGGGCAGCCCACTGTGCCCGTTAACGTGAAACGTCGCATTACATATATGGGTGGTTCCATGTCAAGTGAGCATGTTCAAAAATAAAAATGTCTGGAACTCTACAAAAATGTTGATATGCGTACTCAGAGTATGTAAAAGATGTCATCTCCAAGGTATTATATGTCAAGGACAATTATAGGTTGAGAAATGCGTTTCTTTTTAATATTTTGGATTTTGCCAATACTGTTTGATTTTTAACTGAGAAATTAGGGACTTTTGAGAAAAAAGTGTAAAAACATTTTCTGTTCAAAATAAGGTAAAAAATCTAAAAAAAATGTTATTAGACCCTATTGTGATATTTTGTTATCTCATGCATTGTGATATATTGTGATATTAAGATTCTAGAAAATCGCCACAATTTTCTTCACAAAATCTTTTAAACGGAACAATGAAGGATTCAGTATCATAGCTGGATACGGCCTCCAAATGGACAGCTTTGGTGCAAAGACAAACGAAAACTACGAAATATCCTTTGTAGGATTTATGACCCCGGTGACGCGATGTACGCAGTAAATATGGATCTGTATAATCGACTCCCGCTCGAGAGAATGGACGAGCTGGCTGGACATGATCGGCAGGTAAATCACCCATCTTTTGTTGCGACCTTATCGCATTAAAACGTCTGCAAATGACGCAATTTTCGTACAAAGGCTCTTTCTTACCTTGAGATTTTCGTTGACGATCAAGAACATTGTACGAGTATAAGCTAACGTGAATTGGATACCACCATGAAGTGTCAAATAATGACAGTATGCGATGAACCAGCTGCGCAAAACGACTGTCAGCGGGCAATATGACCGGAAACTTCTCATCTTCTATGAACATGGAGTTTTTCAAACGACCGCCCACCCTGATTAATCCACCTACCAAAACATGGTTCAAACCTTTCATGCAATGAGATTTAGTAAGCTCCTGATCATTCTGAAGAACGTCAATTTCCACATTAAAATGTTGAAGCTGAGTAAGCCTGCTCCAAGTCAGCTTGGCCTGCTTCACTTCCTCTCCTCGTATAGGAATCGCAATAGGTACTGGAAAATCTCTTAAAATGGGAGACATTTTCCCAGAAAATGAAGTTTTAATCAGAGAGTTACGGATGAACCGCAAGATGTATATAGTAATTCTAATCAATTTACTTAGAGACGAGTATTTCTCAATCAACCGCCATAATTCATAGGATTGTCTGTCTGAAGGAGCTATCAGTACTGATCGAATTTTCAATTATACGCTCTCGCTTGGCAATCTAATGAATGCTCGACTAGACGCTTAAAACCCTTCCACTACAGATCATTTTAAATTAGCTCGCTGGCAAGGCAATCACGCAAAGCTATATCAGTTGGATTGTCAGCTGAGTTTATATGATGCCAGTAAACATCAGGAACTAATAACAGAACGTCAGAATACTTATTCGCGATGAACGTCGGTCATCTTGAAGGAATGTCACCAAACCAATAAAGCACATCCTTGGAATCAGACCGAAGATGCACTTCGATTGGAGCTAAACGTAAAATATCAACAAGCCGTCGTGCTAGCCTATAATTCAGCTGTGTTGCACGCAACTCTAGTCTAGGGATCGATGAAGTTTTAATAGGAGCTACTTTGGTTTTGGAACCTAATAAATAAACCTTAGCATTCTCGCCTAGAATCGGTAGATACACAACACCTGCATATGGCAATTTCGAGGCATCGGCAATACCATGCAACTCATAAGAACGAACTGATGGCTGTATTCCTGCCCAACGTGGAGTACTATAGACGGAATAAAATACAGCGAACTATATATGCTCCTCCAGTACTCGGCTTGCTCATTCGGTCAACGCCCATAGTGACTGCATTAAAATTTTCAAAGAGACAATAATCGGAGAAATCCAACCTAAGGGATCGAAAAGCTTTGCGACTTTTGAGAGAATTGTCCTTCTGGTGACTGCACCGCTCAGCGACTCGAGAGTGATATTGTAATAGAAACAATCTCGTTCAGGATTCCAGGTGATTCCTAGAACCGAAAAACCGAGCCCGACTTTATGGTTAGCTTCTGAACTCCTAAGATCTGCAGGCAGCCAGTCGACCAACGAAGAGCTGTTGGATATCTACTTTCGCAGAATAAACCCACCTGCGTGCAGCAAATTAATAATCTGTTCCTGCTTGGACCTAGCCTTATGCAAAGTAAAATCACCGGACACAACATCATCCATGTATACCTCATCTCTGATGATCTCACCAGCCAAGGTAAATGCTTTTCCTTCATCCTGAGCGAACTGCTGAAACGTTCTACTCGCTAGAAATGACGATGAGTCAAAGTCAAATGTTACCGTGGTGAGTAGAAAGGTGGCTAACTCCCTTTTTACATCCTCCCTCCAAACGATTGTCTGCACGTGCTGGTCCTGCTCATCTACCCGGATCCGAAGATACATGCGAGCAATATCTGCTACGAAAACGTACGTATAGCGCCTACAGCGCGTAACCAGATCAAACATGTTCGGCAACAGATTGGGTCCTACGAAGAGAAAATCATTCAGTGAGAATCCATCTTTATTTTTAGCCGAAGCGTTAAACACCGTGCGCAGTTTCGTCGTCGTACTGCTTTTCTTTATCACACCGTGGTGAGGCAGGAAGAAATACTTTTCTAAATCAATCTCATCAGCTGATACGCGACGCATGTAATCGGCTTCCTCATATTCCCGCATCGACTCCACGTAGGATTTATGCAAATCCGGATTTTTCTAAACCGATTTTCTAGATTATGCATCACACGCACCGTATGACTGTACGAACCTCCCCATTCGGTCAGAGTATTAATTTTTAAGGGTAATCTTACCACATAGCGACCATCAACATTACGCGACACCGTTGCTTGATAGTTTTCTGCGCACATCTTCTCATCCTCCGTGAGAAACTTCTCCTTTTGCGGCAGCTCCTCAATCTCCCAGAATTTACGGTAAAGGGCGTCCAGGTCGCCGTCGGCCGTGGATACGTGTGCTGCAAGACGAAATTGTTGCATCCCGCTCAATGGCGTCGGACCAGAAACGATCCAGCCTAGCAGAATCTTCATGGCAATCGGCGCCTCAACGTCATCCTTCTTTTGAAAGCCTTCTTCGATGATGCGAGCATGGACCTTGGCACTCAACAGTGAATCAATGCGTCCCGATTGATCAAATTGAGGGTCATCCAGCGTCAATCCTTGCAGATGGCAGAATATGCTTCATAACATAGGCGGTGACGCCACAAATGAATGTTGAGACAAAATCAGGCTTTTTCGTGAAGTGGACTTTACTCCTCCAATGCACAATCTTATTGTCCCCAACGCTAGTGACTGACATCCTGACAGGCGCTCTACTAAGCTTCAAACTTTGACACAATTCTTCTGTGATGAATGATGATTGGGCCCCTTGGTCGATCAAAGCTCGAGCCTGGCATTCCCTCCCATTTTCAGCTTGAACTGATAATCGAGCTGTAGCTAACAAAATCTCTTCTAACTCTATAGATTCGATACTATTATTAATCGATGCGGACGGAGCTACTATATACAAATGATTAGTCCTAGTTTGTGTTTACCCAGCTGCAGAAGCCGCTTGTGGTTTATTCTCTGAACTTGTCTTTGAAGCGCTATTAGAAAAGTGAAGCATAGTATGATGCTTCGCCGAGCAATGCTGACAACGTTTCGATGACTTACAATCTTGAACTATATGATCTGAGAAACAATTGAAGCATAAATGCTACCTCATGGACAGCTGCTCCCTCTCAAAAGAGGTTTTTGATTGAAATATTTCATAATCAAGAATATAATGTGCTCCTTTGCACAAAGGACACGAAGGACTTTTAGCCTTGCTCTCTTGAACCAAGTGAACCGAGTTGACATATCTACTTTTGGAATGCGCATTTTTTTCCTTAGAAAAATCAAAACGAGTATCTTTGGAAATTTTTTTTCCCTTTTAGCGGAATCCGAACGCGAATCTTTGCCTTTTGGTGCTTCTCCAAAACAATTTCCTTCTTTGGCACTCTCTAACTGAATCAATGCTAACCTTTCTGTATCCAAAAAGCTATCGAACGTGTCAAATTCAGGCGGCTGTTCGGATTTGCAGACCTAGCTACCGATTCCTCCCACTTCCTTTGAATGTGCGGAGATAACTGGACTACCTAGAGCTTTCAAAGCTTGCAAAATATGTTTCGTCCCTGTCTGAATCCTACAAACTTCATGTGTAGCATCATCGGACATTGCTTTCAATGCCAAAAATTTTGTTACTTGCAACCTGTAGTTATCATAATGGTCTTTCACCCCTTTCAAAGCACTAACAAAATTATCTCCTCCCACTGGAGTCTCCTCTACTAACTCAGCAGCATCGCCTTTCAAAGAAGAACGCAAATAGTGCATTTTATACACTGATGGAATAGTTACGTCCTTGACAATCATCGCAGTAAACAAATCCCTGAACCTAACCCATTCTTGAATATCACCAGAGAAAGTAGGCAGTTCGATAGGAGGAAGCTTGGCAGGAATTCGATTGGGAGCATTTTCTAGGATTCCAATAGGCTGTGGGAACGTAGCTGCATTAGCTGCTTTTAGCCGGAGCGTATAATCTCTTAAGAAACCTAGGTTGACTGCGTATTATTCCTCTGTCTTATCGTAGACTTTGGATTTATTCACCCAGAAGAAGTTCATGATTATCACCAAATTTATGCCATAAACTTTACAATAATTCAATGCGAGTCGTACAAGCCCCTTCCGTCATGAAATCCGTACCTAATTTCTTAAAATTCTCGTATATCATGGATATTCTGTGAAACAATCTTATCTGCTTATCAATGGTAGCCATGATGCTTGAAAAAAATCAGAACTATCAATTCTAATCAAAGCCCAATCAAAAACAACAATACAGCACCAACACAACCCACCTGTCAACAATTGTAGGTTAGGATTGCCTGTTTGCCATAGAAGTGAAGTAAAATTGTATGAAATTCAAAATACTAATTTGATCAAAGAGAATTCTACATAACAGTTGTTAACACCAACGAAGCCCAATCAAACCTAGAAAGGCCATAAGGTTGTTAGTACAAGCCTATATCTGTAGAGTACGATGCGAATCCTTTGACAAAATTACCAGTATTTTATTAAAAAAAAAATACTATTCTGCTTATAGGAATGTTGAACGGCTGTATAAATACCTATGAGTAGCAGCGCCCGCCAGCCTGCGTCCTGGTTGTCCACCCCGATGATTGCACCTCAACCACGACTTGCTTTGCAATGCTAAGCAGCGCCAAAAAAATTCATGCACTCAAGCCAAAGCGAAAATACAATTGATGTGTAGCAGGATCTCCTTTATTCCCTATCCAAAAGGACGGTACCCAGCCACTAGCTGATCTATAGGTTACAACGATGTAGGCCATGCATAAAAAGACTTCAGTTTCTCATCCTCAGCAATATGCAACACTCAAGGCCTCTGTGTATGTATACATCTCAATCATAGACGCCAAAAAACCTGCCTAAAAATTGGAAATGTCAGCAACTGCACCATCTCCCTGAAATAGCGATGATATTCAGCACCACTATCCAGCTTCAACGACATAAGAGCTTTTAAATCTCTTTCCATTTGCCGAAGTCAGCGACACAAGACCCAGCTAAATTACAATAGACATGTTTTGCAACTATATACTATGCAAATCTGCCTAAAAACATAATGGGATGGAACCGCAGCTCAGCGTCAAGTCTATGGTTGTCATATTAATAAGGTGTGACACGCTTCATGTGGTGTACCATGCCTATGTTGAACAAATACGTGGACTGAGTAGACTCTCGCAACTCCAAGTTTGTCAAGCTGCGACACAGGAGCCCCATAGATAACTACACTTACCCCTCGTACTCAACGCCTCGCACTGCACGGACTTTTAGAACCGGATCAGCTGCTTCGTATTTGATTGTACATAAATATATTTAATATACAAAGCATACAAATCAATGAAATCGAAGCTTCGTACATTATGCTACAGAATACAGTCTATAAGCAAAGCGTATGGAGAGGGTAGGGTAAAGAATAAGCCAAAGATTATATTTTCTTTATTGTTAAAAAAAGAAAAAAAAGGAGAAAGAAAAACGAAAATGATACGATTATAAAAAGAGAACAGCAGTATAAAGGTGTCAACATAAACAGCATTATAACTAACAAGCAGACCAGAAATATAAAGCCTTATAATCAGCAAGCAGATCAGAAATATAAATCATTATAATCAATAAGCAGATCAGAGATATAAAGCATTATAATCAACAAGCAGATCAGAGAAGCAAATATGTATAATGAACGACTCAACCTTATAGTGAAAAGCTGAAATTGCCTGCCAGTGCTCCCTTCTGTTTGACGCACGTCGCTGCTGTCGCAACTGCCCCGTCATAGCTGTGTCTGCCTGGCCGCATATAGCTGCCACCTCGCTCGGCTATCGTAGACCCGTGCGCCTCTTCTGTGGCCTCTGATTCACTGTTCCTTCCAATGCGAGGCTCGGTGTGGTATTACAGGTTATGTAGGCATGGCCACCCGGACGCTGCTTCCTTGCGATGCTGCCGTAGGCGTCACCATGAGGCACCTAACCTCTCGCTGACTCCGCTGCCGTTGTGTGCTGCGTGCATGCCACGCCTCTTCAAGCGCAAGCGTTGCCTTCGCCGCCTCGATTGTAGCTGTTGCCGTTGCTGCCTCGCGCCTCGACTCGACGCTGCTACCGATACCTCGCGTCTCGACACGCCGCTACTGCCGCTGCCTCGCGCCTCGACATGCTGCTGCTGCCGCCACCTCACGCCTCGACACGCCGCTACTACTTCCGCAACCTGGCGCCTTGATTCGCCGTTGTCGTCTGCATTGCCTCTCGTCTCGACGTCTTGTTGCTGTCGCCGGTGCCTCTTCGCGCCTCGACCCGTATCCTTCGCTGGGACTCTAACACCCTCGCCCGCCCTGCTTGAGCTGCAGCCGCAGCTTGTGTACCTTGATCCGCGCTTGACTCGTAGCCGTCACCGATGCTTCTACGCGCTCTCGCACGCAATGTTCGAGCCGCTGCTGCAGCTTGTGTACCTAGATCCGCGATTGGCGCACGCACTTGGACCCGCGCACTCGTTAGTACGTCTTCCCTGCAGCGTAGTTTTTACGCTTTCGCGGTACGTGTACCCGGGCAGCTTCGCCCTGTTTAGCGGTCTGTGGCACTCGCGCGATGTATAGACTGCCGCCACCTGACGGCTAGCCCTGGTACTATACCTCTGCTTGGTTTCGACGGCCGCTGGGAGGCCCACATTTTCTGCCACCCCTCTTGCCCAACATGGACTCGTCCGCCGCGGGCCGGGAATTTGAAATGCCTCTTCCTCTTTTCACCGCCCAGTGTACTCGGAATTGTTCGTTTTTACTCTACAAAATCAAGAAACATAACCTAATTTAATAAAATTTTAATGTTGAATAATAGTAATTCGACTGTCATTGTTGCATATATTCCATACTACTATAATTCTAAAAGCAATCAAAGACGGTGAAATGACATTTCATTCTTAAAAGTAAATTTAATCATATGTTACATTATGTTATTTAATCATAAGTGCATGGCGCTGGCGCTATTTGATTATAAAATATCTGAATTTTACTTAGAATATTATTTACTTCGATTGACAATATAGTATAATATGGTAACCTTGAATAAATCCAAAGTAAAGTCAGCGCACACAATATTTCTGAGTAAAGTACAGATGTTTGATAATAGTCAACAGATTATTATTTTAGCACTCACATATTCTACACTTTTCTTATATTAAAGACAATCTAAAAACTTTGTTGATTTTTAACTTTTATTTTAATCTGCATTCTATAAAATAAACGTAAAAATATTTATGTTGCAATGTTTCATTCATTTTAATCAAGCTAATACATTTTTGCCATCGCAAGTCACAACATTATGAAAAGTTATAGCAGGCGGTTATATGGCATAGCGGCCAGAGTGATCGACCGTTGTTCCTCTGTTCGTCTGTTTGTACAAATCTGTTGTTATCTGACGATTCAGACGTGATGCTTCTCATCAATTCATACCCCATCCAAATTACCGAGGCACGGCATAAGTTTCACTTCAACAGATTCGATTATCATTTCCATTATCAATGCATATATAGACATATGAAGTATAGCTGAACTTAGAACGCATTAGATTTAAAAACTGATTGGATAATAAAAAGTACATAAAAAAATAGTAACACAAAGAAAATTTCAAAAATTGAAAAAAAAAATTCTTTCCTTTTTATACTGTACCGTCATGTGACGTATCTTTTGATTGTCCACTTAAGAAATAAACAAATTCGAGTCACACCGCGGCAGCAAAGAATACACTTGTAAAATATCCACGCATCAGTTATTAATCAAATGAATCAAGAATGCTCGCGAAATTTTGTAAGATTTTGGACCTGACACAATTACGTTGTTAAGTGCGTTTAAAAAAATTATATTTATGGAAATTTGGTAAATCTTGTATAATTTGTGAAATTCGGCAAGCGTATATATTCAGACTGCACATCTCAAGAATCAGTTCGAATATAGTATCTTTTAGAATAGTTCGTTAGTAAGACCCACAGTAGGCCGTCTTGCGGCTCAAGCAAAAAGAGAATATATATCTACTATAAAATATATAAAATATCCATTAAAATTTATATCTATGTTTTATCCATATTTCTATTAATACAGACAATCGATTTTGCAAACAGACAAACTTATATTAGCAAGTATACCACGAGTCAATTACTGCACGTTTCCATTATTACAAGTTGTAATAAATTGTGTAAATTAATAAATAAATAAAAGTATTATTTGTGAATACAAGAATTCATAAAGGTCATTTATTCAATCAACCATCAATTTAACTACCCACCAGGGAGTCGTTCACAGATCCAGCAGTAAATCAAAGTAAAATACATTTTCAAAAAATCTATAAAAACATAAGCAGGTATCTGGTTGTGAGAGAACCAGATTACACGGTAGAGTCTGCCACTAGATTCAGTCCTACATGTTCGGAATTCTCATATTTTTGGGAGTTCTGGACATAATAATATGTAAAATATGTTGAAAATGTGTATGTTTTCATGAAGCACGCGTGATTTACTGTTGATTGATATATCTAGCAATTATTTTACATTCTTTTTAAGAGAAATATAGAAAAATATTTTTTTTTAAATTTGTAAAAATAAAGAAAAATTTTTTTTTTAAATTTGTAAAAATAAAGAAAAAATTTTTTTTTTCTACATAAGTCAAACATATTAAAAATATGTACATTGTCTTGAGATAGACGTAATTTTCTTCCAATTTATATATATATATATATATATATATATATATATATATATACCATGCCAAAACGCACACGGCTCTGCCCAAAAATAGTAAAGACTTAGAAAAACTTGTATAGGGTCAAAATTTAGCGTTTTTTATGCAGAATCAATTGCTATGTTGCGCTTTTCAAAATTTTCAAAATGAAGGTTCCAAAAACCTGATTTTATGAGCAGTTTTCCGAAAATTTTCCGATTAATCGTTCATAAAAATATAGATAAAGGCGAAAATTGTGAGTGAAGGTCATTTTACATGTTTTCGGGTACGCTTAATCCGAATCCGCTGACCGTTTAACCTTATCACTCCAGGATTTGCTAACCTAAAAAAATACCTCAAAAACGCTCAAACAGGCATGGTTATGGCTAGATAAAGGTTCGTGGCGATGCATTTGTTCGTTTCAAGGGTCGCGTATTTCAAATCCAAGGTCCATTCTGCTCGTTCAGTCCAAAATTTGCCCCTAGCCTCAAAATATTTTTCAAAAACGCTCAAATAGGCATGATTACGGCCACATTAAGGATCGTGACCATAAATTTATACGTTTTCGAGATCGCTGATTTTAAGTCCAATGTCCATTTAGCCATGAATCACACATACGTAAACAATATGAGTACCATTACTTCCGGGTAAAACACAATTTTGAGGTCGTAATTGGCAAAAATTTGAAAGACCTATAGTAGTATCTGGATGCTCTCCACAGAATTTGAAATATAATTCTTTTAAGCTAAACAATGTCAGTCTCTTCTGTTTGAGGACTTTTTCTCAATCAATCTCAACAGATTTTTTATTTCTATATCCTGGGAGAATTCTGCTGTTATAATCACATTCATAGAATTGTTTCACTCTATTAACCGTAGTTTGTGGCAGCGATTTACCTATTTTTGGGGGTAGTCTAGAAAAAGAGCCATTCGTGGCTTTTAATTTTTTAGCTTTTCTAATGGAGTAAGTCGTAGTATTGAATAGAGAAGAAATCTTTTCTATTGACCATTTTGATGGCAGTATGATTAGAATAGCTATCCTGTCGGGATCGTGCTCTGACAACGATGAAAATTTTTCTCTTAACCCTTCGATGATTTCATGGAGGTTTTCCTCAGCATTTGAAGAAGTCGAACTGTCAAGATCTAATTGCACATTATTCTCTAGGCTATCTTCATTTGCACTGTTAGATACAGAAGTATTGTTCCAATTGTCATTCACGTTTTCATCATGAGTATCATCATTGTTGGAATTGTGGTACACGTCTTCATTATGAGTATCATTACTAGTATATGATATTTTCCTACATCCACTGCAAATCATATTCTCTGCAGAAGCAAGCCCGAAATTTGAACGGATTGCAACAGCGATTTGTTCGAAAAGACTTCTTCCTTTTTGAAGTCATGATCATGGAAAGCTAGCTCAAAGTCAATGCAAATACTGTGTTTATATGCGTGTGAGAACTATACGTCTATATGTACGAGTGCGTATTTATAGCCTTCAAAATAATCTCTGGTAAAATTTTACGATCATCAATGCTATATTGATTATATTTATCCGTTAGCCTGCAACTCAAACGTGATCTCTAACACGGAAAATATGACAACTCAAAATGCAAGCAAACCACGAAGCAGTAAAAAACGCTACCAGCCGCTTCCTTTGAAAGATTCCTTGACAATTTACCAATTATCACTGCTTCACTGATTATATTTTTTCGTTAACCCACTATACTCAAACGTGATTTCTGTCTGTCAATTCTTATGACTCATCAGCGGTGAGTCATAAGGACAACATTTTCTGAATAATCTGGTGGCACAAATATTCCTCTAAGCTTTAAGCTTACCTTTAATTGCTTGAAATATTCTGATTGTTGTTCGTTAATATAATCTTGAGGTTTTAATGATTTTAACCAATGACCAAGAAGTTATAAAATTTTTAGTTAGAAAGTATAAAATTTTTAGTAGTTGTGTTCGATGTAATCATGGTTGTCCTATTCGTCAGATGGACAGTATACGACAGACAGAAATCACGTGAATGACAATTTGAACAATATTTCTGTATCTAACAATGCAAATGAAGATAGCCTAGAGAAGAATGTGCAATTAGATCTTGACAGTTCGACTTCTTCAAATGCTGAGGAAAACCTCCATGAAATCATCGAAGGTTTAAGAGAAAAATTTTCATCGTTGTCAGAGCACGATCCCGACAGGATAGCTATTCTAACCATACTGACATCAAAATGGTGAATAGAGAAGATTTCTTCTCTATTCAATACTACGACTTACTCCATTAGAAAAGCTACAGAATTAAAAGCTACGAATGGCTCTTTTTCTAGACCACCCCCAAAAATAGGTTAATCGGTGCCACAAACTACGGTTAA
Organism: Gastracanthus pulcherrimus; assembly: GCA_949152435.1. Lineage (NCBI taxonomy): Eukaryota > Metazoa > Arthropoda > Insecta > Hymenoptera > Pteromalidae > Gastracanthus > Gastracanthus pulcherrimus. Next base: position 62,552,521 of record OX424573.1, on the reverse strand, counting down.
TAGAGTGAAACAATTCTATGAATGTGATTCTAACAGCAGAATTCTCCCAGGCTATAAAAATAAAAAATCTGTTGAGATTGATTGAGAAAAAGTCCTCAAACAGAAGAGACTGACATTGTTTAGCTTAAAAGAATTATATTTCAAATTCTGTGGAGAGCATCCAGATACTACTATAGGTCTTTCAAAGTTTTGCAATTATGACCTCAAAATTGTGTTTTACCCGGAAGTAATGGTACTCATATTGTTTACGTATGTGTGATTCATGAGAATGTCAAGCTTTTGCTCGATGCCATCAATTTATCTGACCTAATGGCTAAATCGGAATTCCCATTAAAAAACTATACCGATTGTCTTAATCTCATGGTATGTCGTAACTCAAATAGAGAATGTTTTCTTTACGAATGTAAAAACTGTCCTAATTACGGTAAGCTCAGATCCCAGCTTGAATCAGGTTTGGAAAAAGCAGACGTAAAGGATATAACTTTTAGCTCTTGGCATTCGACAGATAGAACAACTATGATTACATCAAACACAACTACTGAAAATTTCCTCAAACTTCTTGGTCATCGGTTAAAATCATTAAAACCTCATGATTATATTAACAAACAACAATCAGAATATTTTAAGCAATTGAAGGGAAGCTTAAAGCCAGGAGAATTTTGCTTTCGTTGTTCAAAAAGCAGCTCAAGCTTTTCACTATAATAATAATCAAGCCACAGTATGTACTGTAGTTTATTATTATCGAGATGAAGGTGAATTAAAACATGGAAATATAATCGTGATTTCTGAATCAAATACTCATGACTCTGCAGCGGTGTATGTGTGTAATTCGATGATAATTGATCACCTAAAGAAACAACACAAAGTTACAAAGATTATCTACTTTTCTGATGGACCAAAACAACATTTTAAAAATCGATTTAATATCCAAAATTTAGGGCCTGCGGCGGCTCAGTCGGTAGAGTGTCGGATTCCCACGCCGGTGACCCGGGTTCGAATCCTAGTCTCTGCCGATTGATACAAGCACCTCTGTAAAAATTACATGTGCTTTGTTTACAAACACACCGCAGACCCCCGTCGTCGATTAGCACCACATGGAAGCACAAACATGGTGACGTTAAATAATAATAAAAAAAAAAAAAAAAAAAAAAAATATCCAAAATTTATGTAATCATGAAAATGATTTTGGTATCAAAGCAGACTGGAATTTTTGCGCGACGGCTCACGGAAAAGGCCCAGATGATGGCCTTGGTGCAACTCTTAAAATAGAAGCTAGGATCGCAAGCCTCCAAGCATCAGCAATCAACAGCATTTTAACAGATAAGCAGCTTTATGAGTGGGCATGCCATTCAATAAAAAATATAAAGTTCTTTTATTATTCAAAAGTAACACATAGCAACACTCAAAGAAGATTAAAAAGACGATTTGACGAGGCTTCTTCTGTCCCACAAATTTCAAGCAATCACTGTGTTATTCCACTACGAAACAAGAGTATTATTATCAGAAAATTTTCAAGTGATAAAAAGGAAGTTGTTGTAGAGATTTAAAGTATAACCGTCCATTTCTGGCCATGAACCTGCCCATTTGAGCGTTTGTCAGGTAGTTTTTGAGGTTAAAAACAAATTTTTATTTGATGGAACTAAACGGACTTCGGATTTGATATCAGTGACCCCAAAAACGTATAAATATATGGTCACGATTCTTCATCTGGCCGTCATCATACCCGCTGAGCATTGTTGAAGTACTTTTTGAGGTCAGCGACAAATTTTGGGCGTGTCGGGCTAAACGGACATTAGACTTAAAATCAGCGATCTCGAAAATGTATAAATTTATGGTCACGATCCTTAATCTGGCCGTAATCATGCCTATTTGAGCGTTTTTGAAAAATATTTAGAGGCTAGGGGCAAATTTTGAACTGAACGAGCTGAACGGACCTTGGATTTGAAATACGCGACCCTTGAAACGAACAAATGCATCGTCATGAACCTTTATCTAACAATAATCATGCCTGTTTCAGCGTTTTTGAGGTATTTTTTTAGGTTAGAGCAAATCCTGGAGTGATAAGGTTAAACGGTCGCGGGTTCGCATTCAGCGTACCCGAAAACATATAAAATGACCTTTACTCACAATTTTCGTCTTTTATCTATATTTTTATGAACGATTAATCGGAAAATTTTCGGAAAACTGGTCAGAAAATCGGGTTTTTGGGTCCGCCATTTTGAAAATTTTGAAAAGCGCCACATAGCTATTGATTCTGCATAAAAAACGCTAAATTTTTACCCTATACAAGTTTTTCTAAGTCTTTACTATTTTTGGGCAGAGCCGTGTGCGATTTGGCATGGATTGACCTACATATATACTGGGGGGGCTGCGCCCCCTGCTCGCTCCTGTCACCAACCCCCACATCTTACAACAATAGTTAAAATTATTTGTTTGCTTGTCATTATTAATTCTTATAAGGAAATAATATAATTATTTCTTCTATTTTTTCCACACTACCTATGAGGTAAATAGAAAGGTGCGTTGATTTTTTTGTTTTGTTTAATTTACTAATAATCATATTTAATAATGTGCTGATAAATAAATGTGATTTATTGACATGATAAACTCACATATATTTTTTGTGATTATCATTCAATTATCAGAATCTCTTTCCCACCTCTATTGCAAACGATTAACTTAAAAATCATCACGATAACCTGTATAATAATTAACGTAGATAATTCTATATTATATTTATCATTCAAGTATTTGTTATAATTTTTAATTTATTAATTTGCAATAGAGATTACCCATCTGTATCCTTCCTATCTCCGGTATGTATACCCAATAAAATAAAATTTTATAGAACACTACTTAACTTTTAAAATACATCTATATATACCACTTGTGTATATTTAGATCTATTTATCAATTTAAAATTAATATGTTCTACTTAATTTTTTTCTAATGGGTATAAAAAAGTAATCATATAAATATACTCTTAAGAGGAAAAAAACTTGTTGAATTGAAAAATATTACGATTGCAAAAACATTTTTAATTAAATAAAATGAAATGCTTTCTTACCTAATAACGTTGTGCTTATAAAATATTACTACACCATGTCTTGAAGTAATATTAAATAATCACGTTATTAATTATATGATTACTTTTATGATTGGCTAATGTGCTTTGAATATTTTATTAATTTTTCTTTATTTTAATAATTAGTTATAATATGTGAATATATGAAACATTAAAAATTTGAAGTGGAAATATGGCGTATTCGAAATAAATAAATGATTAACCAAATTTTATAACCCATACTATACACGCAATATTTGTAACGTATTTATAATACTTTTCCAAACTTTCTGAAATATAATAATTTAAAATTGGATCATTGTTTTCTACCTTTAACATTAAAATTTCAGAGACCTGCAACCTATATAACATGGTACGTTTTCCCAATTTTTGAAAATTTCTAAATCACCATCTTTCCCAACAAAATTGTCTATTTCATTATTAAATTTAGTGTAATATAAATTTTTATCTACAGAATGTAAATAATTTTCATATTCTTCTTCCTGTCCTAAATAGTCATCAATTTGTTCGTTTAAATCTTGTAAATTTTGCAAATCTTCGGCATTTTGTAAGTCCTCTAACTTAACGTAACAATTTTGAATTGGATCCCATTCCATACTATCGTCAATTTGTTCATCTAAAGCCTCTAAAGATTCTAAGTTTCGTAAATTTTCCATTCCTTCGTTATGATCTTGATTTAATTTCCGTTCCATGTTATCCATCTTTATAATTTTCGAATATATATTAAAAATGTAATGAGAACTATTTTTATAATAGTTTATTTTATTTTTATTTATTTATAGATATATTTTAATTATATTTTAAAGATGATGTTAATTTTCAAAAATTTCTTGCCATATTACATTAGCAATTTCTGTTAAATTTTCAGACTCATTTTGAATACATACTTTTTCTGGGTCTTTACATCTATATAAAAGAACATATAATTGACCATGAGAAAACAAAGGTCTTTTTATAAATATTCCTATCTCATCAAAACTTTGACCTTGGTATTTATTTATAGTCATTGCGAATGCTAATACAATAGGAAATTGTTTTTTATAAAGAATAAACGGTAATGATGATGATTCTCCAGTATTTAAGGTTATTCGTGGAATGAATACCGTATCTCCAATTTTTTCTCCTGTTATTATTTCTGCTTCAATATTAAATTTAAATAATTTTATTATGTTTAATCTTGTACCGTTACATAAACCATCAGTAATACTTAAATTTCTAATCAACATATTAAATTAAACAAAACAAAAAAATCAACGCACACATCAATTTACCTCCTGGGTTGTGTGGAAAAAATAGAAGAAACTTTTATTTAAATGTTATTTTACAAAAAAATTGGATTGATAATTGAAAACTATATCAATAAAAAATTGTCTTGAAATCCTAAAACAATTTAACTGAATTTAATTTAAGTTTTTAAATGTTTTTCAAATAATGTAACCACTCCATATAACACAAAAAACGCAGCTATCTATTTATCAATTTTTTTATTTACCTGACAGATCGTTTCTATCTATTTATAAGTCTGGATATTTTCCTTTTAATCATTATGAGAGATTTTTTAAAAACATTATATAAAACTAAATACAATGAGGGGGGCTGAGGAGGGGAAGAGAGGGGTGGAGGGGGAAAGAGGGAGAGGAGGAGGGGTGAGGGAGTATCAAATGAGGGGTTGAGGGGTGGATGAGGGGGGTCGATGTGGAAGTCTACAAAAGTGAAAAATAACGTAAAAAAAGTAAAATTTAACGCTATTTTGAGGAGATGTCGTAAGGAGGGGCTCAGGGGAGGCTATGGGGGTGGTGAGGAGGGATGAGGAGTGCTGGGTGGTAGAGTTAGCAAATTAACTATATATAGGTAGATATATATATATATATATATAATATATATAAAAAAAACTCCCACAAATTTTTTGAAAATAGCTATTTTTGCCACTTTTGAAAATCCAGAACACCTGTTGGTCGCACAGAGGACCTTGGGTGCAAAACATTTTTTTGATAACTAATATTGATGAGTACTTTTATATAGAACATCACGGCAAAATCCCTGATATGATTGCGCAAGGTTTGTTCGAAAAGTATTGGAATGACGCATATATAAAAATTACCTTAATACTACTTTAGAGGAAGAAATATGATTAAATGCTGAATACGCATTTTTCTAAAATCGTCAAATTTAGAAAATTCCTATAATAATGCGCAGTACTCTTCTAATATCGATCTAATCTTCTAATATCAGAATGGATGATGATAGCAGAGCATGACGTCCTAGCGCATCAGTTGTTCGTAGAGCAAGTGTACGCCTACACATAGAACAGCAAGCGCAGCGGGTGCAGCCAGCAAGGAAATCGACAAAAAGGGCGGAGAGCAGAAGACGTCTTGGACTGCTTGACTCTGCTGTATAGTCGCGTCTCTTTTCGTATATTATACGTTTTACAGCGTGCCTGATGTCAAAATATAGATGTATATTTCCGACACTAACTAAAAAAATACTTTTAAAACAATTAGGTTTTTTTATTTTTCATTCACTTTTAATATTTCAAATCTCTTTTTATCCTTTATGAATTATCAATAAATCAATCAACAAAAATTCCTTAGTTAGAAATCTATTTTAAGAAAACTGTAATTGTTTATGTAAGTTTATATAAATCATTTAGCTCCTTTTCCTTATAAATTAATTATTTCATAATTTACTTTCAGTCAATTTATAGTATAATAGTGAAAGAGAAAACTGAGATTCGAAGTGCTAAAACAAATGGAAAATCCAACCTTACTCATTCAAGTTGTACTTTATTTAGAGGAAAAGTACTTAAGATCTTTTTCTCAAGTATTTTTTTACATTAGAGAAGCGTGGGTTTGACCTTCAAATGTCGTTCAAATGACCTCTAAGGGTCACTTTGACGAAAAGGTCGATGCGAATCTGGACGTAGAATTTTCCGTTCTTTCAGAATCCGGAGTCAAAAAAATCATATCGATCGATTTAAGGAGTTTGACCTTCAATTGACCTTGAACCAGAAGTTGTGGGGTCATATGGGCACCGGCATCGTGATCAGCGACCCCAAAAACATAAAGATCAACTGTTCCGATATCTATTTCATGCCTTAACATCAGCCTAGAAGTTAGAAACAAGGATTTGACCTCCAAATGTCGTTCAAATGACCTCTAAGGGTCACTTTGATGAAAAGGTAGAAGCGTATCTTGACGTAGAGTTTTCCGTTCTTTCAGAATCCGGAGTCGATATAATCATATCGATCTTTATGTGCGGTATGATCTCCAGTTTAGCATGAACCAAACGCGCTTGAGGCATATGGGCACCGGTATCGTGATCAGCGACCCCAAAAACATAAAGATCAACTGTTCCGACATCTATATCTTGTCTTAATATCATCCTAGAAGTTCGAAACTAGGATTTGACATCCGATTGTCCTTCGAATGACGAAAAGGTTGAAACACATCTCGACGTAAAATTTTCTGTTCCTTCGGAATCCGGTGTCAAAAAAATCATATCGATCGATTTAAGGAGTTTGACCTTCATTTGACCTTGAACCAGACGTGCTGAGGTCATATGAACACCGGCATCGTGATCAGCGACCACAAAAAGATAAAGATCAGCTGTTCCGTCACGTATTTCTTGCCTTAATATCATCCTTGAAGTTCGAACCGGGATTTGATCTCCAAATGTCCTTCAAATGACCAGCAAAGGTCACTTTGATGAAAAGGTCGACGAGTATCGGAACGTCAAATTTTCTGTTGTTTCGGAATCTGAGGTCGAAAAAATCATATCTGGCGAGTTTAGGCGTTTGAACTTCATTTCACCTTGAACCAGACGTGCTGGGGTCATATGAACACCGGCATCGTGATCAGCGACCACAAAAACATAAAGATCAGCCATTCCGACACCTATTTCTTGCCTAAATAACATGATAGAAGTTCGAAACAAGGATTTGACCTCCAAATCTCCTTCAAAGACCTTTAAGGTTCACTTTGACGAAAAGGTCGAATCGTATCTGGACGTCAAATTTTACGTTCTTTCGGAATCCGGGGTCGAAAAAATCATATCGATCGTGTTAAGTGGTTTCACCAGCATTTGACCTTGAACCAGACGTAGTGCGGTCATATGGGCACCGGCATCGTCATCAGCGACCACAAAAACATAAGGATCGACCGTTCCGACACCTATTTCCTGCCTTAATATGATCCTAGAATTTCGAAACAAGGATTCGACCTACAAATGTCCTTCAAATGACCCCTAAGGGTCAGTTTGACGAAAAGGCGGAAGCGTATCTGAGTGTAAAATTTGCCGTTCTTTCGGAATCCGGAGTCGATAAAATCATATCGATAAATTTATGGGGTTTGAACTTCATTTGACCATGAACCAGACTTGCTTGGGGCATATGGGCACCGGCATCGTTATCAGCGACCCCAATTAACATTAAGATCAGCAGTTTCGAAACATATTACATGCCTTAATTTGAGCCTAGAAGTTCGAAACAAGGATTTGACCTCCAAATGTCCTTCAAATGACCTCTAACGGTCACTGGACGTCAAATTTTCCGTTCTTTTAGAATCCGTGGTCGAAATAATCATATCGCTCGAGTTAAGGGGCCTCACCTTCATTTGGTCTTGAACCTGACGTGCTGGGATTCTATTGATACCAGCATCGTGATCAGCGACTCCAAACATATAAAGATCAACTGTTCCGACACGAACCTCTTGCCTTAATATCAGCCTAGAAGTTCGAAACAAGGATTTGACCTTCAAATGTCCTTCGAATAACCTCTAAAGGTCACTTTGATGAATAGGTCGAAACGTATCTGCACGTCAAATTTTCTGTTCTTTCGGAATCCTGGGTCAAAAAAGTCATATCGATCGCGTTATGGGTTTCACCTTAATTTGACCTTGAACCGGACGTGCTGGGCTTATATGGGCACCGGCATCGTGATCAGCGACCCCAATAATATAAAGCTCAACTGTTCCGATACCTATTTCTTGCCTTAATATCAGCCTACAATTTCAAAACCAGGAATTAACCTCCAAATGTCCTTTAAATGACCTCTAAGGGTTGCTTTGACGAAATGGTCAAAGTGTATGTGGACATAAAATTTTCCGTTCTTTCAGAATCCTGAGTCCAAACAAATCCTATCGATTTATATAAGGGATTTGACCTTCATTTGACCTTGAACCAGACGTGCTGGGGTCATATGAACACCGGCATCGTGATCAGCGACCACAAAAACATAAAGATCAGCCATTCCGACACCTATTTCTTGCCTAAATAACATGATAGAAGTTCGAAACAAGGATTTGACCTCCAAATCTCCTTCAAAGACCTTTAAGGTTCACTTTAACGAAAAGGTCGAATCGTATCTGGACATCAAATTTTACGTTCTTTCGGAATCCGGGGTCGAAAAAATCATATCGATCGTGTTAAGTGGTTTCACCAGCATTTGACCTTGAACCAGACGTAGTGCGGTCATATGGGCACCGGCATCGTCATCAGCGACCACAAAAACATAAGGATCAACCGTTCCGACATCTATTTCCTGCCTTAATATGATCCTAGAATTTCGAAAGAAGGATTTGACCTCCAAATGTCCTTCAAATGACCTCTAAGGGCCACTTTGACGAAAAGATCAAAGCATATTTGGACGTAGAATTTTCCGTTCTTTCGGAATCGGGTGTTGAAAAAATCATATCGATAGATTTAAATAGTTTGACGTTCATTTGACCTTGAACCAGACGTGGTGGTGTCACATGTAATTTTAAGAGTCATACAGGCCACCTTAAACTTCATTAATCGATAAGGGTAGACATTTTACATTAAAAACCTTCAATTATAAAAACAACGGCTATAAATCGCAGTACAGTAATTCCAATGGTGATTCCTAAAGACAACGATTTCAATGTTTAGTAGTATTTCAAACTAATAATGCAAAGAAATGAAAATGTATATGTATAAAATAGCATATATCACTCATAAAAAACGATATAGCGAGCACTAAAATTTTTTTAAAAATCTGAAAAAATGCATATTGTTAGTTTTTATTTAAATAAACCTAAGTTCACTTTAAGGTTTTGAAATGAAGAATAAAATTGTTTTTATTGCACATCCTAGTGTACATAGCGTTATTATAATTTATAATTATAGGTAAATTTATTATACTTTACATTGTTTACAATAATTTTATTACCTCATAAATGATGATACATGTTAATGGAAGCCAGTTGAAAGAATCGTTCTTCAAAAATTGCTTATGGATTCCTAGTATAAGAAAGGAAACTGACATTCCTGTTCCAGAAATTATTGCTATTGATCTTCTGCCAATTCTGAATTTATAAATTTATTTATTTATTTATTTATTTAGAATTCCAGAGTTACAAATAACAATTACGGTCGATTTCAAAGTACTGTTATTTTAAAATAATATACCAGAACGTCGTAATCCTGCAGAGGAAAATAGTATTTCCTGTTCGCAGGTCCGGATTGACAAAATAATACTGGTTGGTTATACTGTGTTCATTAGTCCGGACGTTAATATTTTTTTATTTTTATTTTGACTCTGGCCGGGCAAAAATTGCTTCTAGAGACCTCAAAAACCATGCGCGCATAGGTTTTAAATCCATAGCCTCGACTTTTCCCGTGCCTCAAAGCACCTGAAGTTTCTTATGGATTTTGCATGTAAAAAAACGGGCCGAAACGTTTATCCTATGGAAACCCAGTGAAAATTGTGGAATTTGAACTTGAGAAGTATATTTTCCCATGTATCTTGAGTCTCTGAATCGAATAATGCTATTATTTTTTGCCAGGATAGTGAAATAATAAAGTTATAATCCATAATAGACGGAAATCTCGAAAAATCACATAAAAAATTGACTTCTAACACTTATAATCAGTAAATTTTTTTTCTATTACACATATTTCCATGTATTTTGAGCTGGTAAATTTATCGGTGCTATTGGAATTTTCCAGTTCAATTGAGAAAAAAAGTTATAAGGCCGATATCGTCGAAAAACTTGAAAAAATCGCGGTAAGAAGGACAAAAAGCTGATTTGTAATATTTTCGTATAATTTGGACGACTGAATTGAATAGAATTACATACACTTATTAGTATGAAAAAATAGAAGAAAATTTATAAGCTGAGATTCGGAAAAACCATCTTTTAAAGCAAGATTTCGAAGGTAAAAATTAAATAAACAACGCAAAAGTGAGAGAAACACAAACAAAAAGCTTTAAAGTTTTTTGTTTCTTTTTTATTTTATTAGCTGTATATCATAGTTTAAAAAATGTCCAATTTTTTGTTTTAAAAGTAACGCTTGCTCACATATTTAGTCAATCAAATGTTCTAATCACATATTCAAACAAAATATTTATTCATATTGCTGCATCAACGTTTCCTTATTGTTATCTGGAAACAAGATTCGGTAATCTTTTATCACAGGTAGTAGGTACTGCGATTGCTCGTCATGTTTAGTCACAAGTTTGTTGAATTCATTCACCAATTTTACTTCTCTTTCGGCTGTATCATTCATGACTTTAAGGTTTTTAACAACTTCCAAGCCATGAATGTAGTTTCTTTAGACAAAAAAGTTGTGTCAATTTTAAAACATTCAAAAAATTCATAAGAGTCTTTGCATATAAAATCACTAATACTTGAATTTATTATTTCATTCAAATTTTTTTCATTAGCCATAATTTGTTTTCCATAAACAAAACCACTAGAATTTGACTGCAGAGCTTCGCACATTTTCAACTTTTCTTCATTTGAAATAGTAGACTCTAAAAATATTAGTGCTGCTAGTTGCGGAGTTAAATACCACAAGTGATTAATAAATTTTCTAACAGCACAGTCAGATATACTTCCATCAATTCTTTTGTATTCGTACAAACGTGTCAAAAACTTTAAATCTTGATTTGGTGCTTGAGCAGCAAACGGAGCACAAAATAAGGCTTAAACGTAGACTCTTACTATAAAAATGCAAGCGTCTCTACATTTTATTTCAACATCGTTTTTGTCTAGCAAATATTGTTTCCGAAAGATGAATATTTTCAAACAATATGTTGCTTTTGCCATCCATTTAGCATGGTGTATACCTCCAGGTGGATGAAAAGTTATACTGCTAGGTAATTTTCCGCCTAGAAAAATCATTACTAGTTCCAAAAATTCTTTGAAATCACTTCTGATTAAATCCTTTTTTAAATACTCCGAACAAAATTCTAAAATTTCTTCTTTTGCATCTTGCAGAGATTCATTTACAAAACTATCACTAATTCCTGGTTCGCATTTTTTTTATCAACAGATTCCCAAAAATCTCCAAAATTTTTAAACAATTGTATCTCCGGGCCAGTAGTCTTACCAAATTTTATTTCAAAAGTCCATATCAGTACAAGTTCGTAAATATGATGCCTGCAGATAAAATAGAGAAAATCTTAATCGATTAATTTTTCTAATATCACACAAGGTCCGTTCATTCGACCAGTATGGCTAGCTGTTGCATCACAACAAAGAGCTACAATGTTTTCTAATAAAGACCAGTCATTCAAAGTATTGAATACTGCTTGAGCTTGAATTATTCCACTACTAGAAGAGATCTTTGGAACACCCAAGAGTTGTTCCATTCCATCACTTGTAATAACAATAGCTAGTCTATCTCTAATTTCTCTTCGTAAATATCCTGGGAGCAACTTTCCATCCCAGTGGATGGTGCTCGGTAAACCAGAAAAAATGGATGCAGCAAGTTTTTAATCGCCTCATATCGTTCTTTGCGAAATTTTTGACGAGCCTCGTGAATAGATGTAGTATTTAATACTAAATTGCGTGTATCAATGCCAAATGCTTAGGCAGTGGCCATCAATAAATACATTATGTCTCTTTTACTAATTTTACATTTATCTAATACTGTTGCCAATTTCGCAGTCTTAATTGGTTCAGTAGCTCGCCTTTTCAGAGGAGGTATACTTTCAAAATATGGAGAATCAGATTCAGATCCAACCAATTCATGTAATTGTTTTGTAAATAAAAATAAGGAAGATTTTAAATTAAAGGTTAATAAAATAAAATTATGCTATCAATACATTATATCTTCATTAGTAAAAACTGATACCAATTGGCTATTAAAAAATGCAGACCTTTTGTCGTCATTTTAAGAGGATCGTTCTTTTTCAATTTTGATGAAGCATCGACTACCTTGTCCTGCTCGATGGTAACCGAAAATTTTCTTTTCAATATTGAAATTTTCACAGTCCACTTCCATTGACGATGGCTTACTTGTGTCTGTAAAAGTTGTTAAGGTACTGGATCTAATAGTTTCAGTTCTTTGCAGCGCTAAAAAAATAAATTCAGTAACTTAAAGAAACAATATTTTATTATCTATAAAAGAGTTATAATTAAAGGTATGTTCTGGTAGCCCGTGATTTTGAGATTTTCGTGCGATAAAATACTGTGAAACAGTTATGCGAGATAAAAAACCACCTCCTAAGCATCAGTGTCATAATTAAGTATTCAAAAACCAAACAAAATTACCTCTCTGATCAAGTAAAAACTGTTTATCAGATTCGTCTTCCATCTTGTTCAGTGCATCTACGCCAGCATTATCAGATAATTTGTTTATGATTTCTTCATAGGCTTATTCATTTTTTTTGAGTGTCTGATCTGCGTGAAGCATTTTTTGTATTTTTCTCCATCTTTCATATTCAGCTTTTAGTTTAATATTACATTTTGTATCTTCTTGCGTAGGAATTCGAGCTTTTTTCCAAATAATGAGACACTCTTCAATGGTTAAGTTTGCACTTTCACCTAAAGACTTTGAAACTCTTCGTAGGTTGTAGAATAAAACAGCTAGTACTTGTTTTATCGTTGGTAGATTATTAGTTGCAAATATTTGATTAGTGCAATATCCAATGTGATTAACTCTTTCACGTAAATTATAAGCCATTATTGAAAAACTAAATAAAATTATTTATGGACAGATATCTTGAAGATGAAAACTAGCATATTGTATTGTCACATTATTTCGTATCAGCTGATCCGAGAATACATTAAAGTCGTTTATACTATATTAGCGCCATCTATCGGAGTTTTCGAATAGTCAAAGAGCACACAGCATTGGCTATGAAGACTACACGGAAAGACCCGCGGGAGCGTCGCTGCGCCAACTGGCGCTGCTGCTGCGCTAAACATTGTAAGCGAAGCGTAACCTCTAAGGTGGAAGCTCTGCTCGCTCTCTTTGGGCGCCCGGCGGCCCACAGCAGTGCGGTCGCAGTCCCAAGGGCTACACGAGTCACACGCTCGCGCGTGTTTGGATGCACTCTACACCCAAAATAATACGGCCGTGCATCTAAAGCGCGGTGGCGCAGCGATACTACCGTTGACACTACTGCGCATTCGAGGGTTTTTCCGTGTAGAGTAAAGGAGTACGGCCGAGACAGAAATAATCTAATATTCCTAGATTTATAAGATTAAAATTTGTATGAATCGTTTGGTACTTTACACTGTAGAGTGCGCTATCGTAGGTAGTGTTTGACTGAGATATTAGGCTATGATGATTTGTTTACTTTTTTGAATTAGCTATTTATGAATAATACGAGTTAACTATTTAATATTACTAACGCAACAATAATTTTATAAATAAAGTTATTTTGGTGTGGGACGAAAATGTACTGTTAAAACGTGTGAAATGTTAGTTATGCAGACAAAAAAGCAAAGATGAAAGCTGGTGGACTGCGAAAAATGACAAATATGTAGAAAATTTATAATGTTAATTTTTTCATACATGTTATAACGTTTATTAAGGTATTAACATATATCAAAGATTCCTATTGAATCTATATGCACTTACAATAATATTTGACAAAAATGGTCAACAAAACATTTATAATAAAATGTTTTTAAACAAAAAACCAATGCTAATATCGATACAGAGCCAAGTAAATTTATAATTTTTCATAATATACTATGCATTAAAGTCAACATATTTCTTTTTTCTTAAATTATATGATATTTTTTGCGTTTAATACTAGATATTTGTATTTTCAAACATACTTGTATCAGTATTCAATTAGTACATCTATATTTATAGGAAACCGGCGATTTCAGCGCTCCCTGCTGCTTAAAGTTCTACTTAGGCGTATTAAAAAATAGAACATTCCTTGAACATTACGTTCGTACTCCTTAACTCTAGTCTTCATGGTGTTGGCGTTGAAATATCACTCCCCGTCACGAATCCAACTTCAGAGCGAATAGAGCGAATATATTTGCGTGTTGAGTAGGGATAGGCGATAACTAAAAAAATTCTCGATACCAAAGTATTGATACCGATATCGATGAAAATTATAATTATTTTGTTATTATCAAAGATTTCTTCGATTGCCTGTAATCAAGTAATTTTTCAAAATGAGAATTAATTTTATTAAGATTAAAAACAAATTGTTAAAATTTAATTGTTAAAAATGTAAGTCACTATTATCAGATAAAAGTACAAATAATTTTAAAATCGGAAATACTTTTATATACATTAAAAATAATAAATACATTGAATTTGTTCAACCAGAAAAAATAATCAACTTTTAATAATCTTTAGTGGATTAAAAAATTACCTAGGAAATGAAATGTGACAATTTTTTTCTCGGTCCCTGAATAATTATCATTATTTAGACATCAACCGTTATAAAATGGATTTTGTTTGTTTTAAAATGAAGATACTCATCTAAAACAGAAAATAACTATACAACTATACTTTTTATGTTAAAAAAATTGACTCAGTATCAGTAACATTGTAACAAACTCGTTGTTTGGCCTTTTTATCGAGATTTTCGAGTTTTTCGACAATTTTGGTTTATAACTTTTTTATTTCTCTATCCTGGGAAAGACTAATAGCACCATTCGATTCACTGACTCAAAGTACATGGAAAAGTATACTTTTCAAGTTAAAATTCCACAATTTCCACTGGTTTTCCAAAGGGTAAAGGTTTTGACCCGTTTTTTACATGTAAAACCCATCAGAAACTTCGGGTGTTTTGAGGTACGGGAAAAGTCGATGGTATGTGTTTAAAAACTATGCGCGCATGATTTTTTAGGTTTCTAGAAGCAATTTTTGCCCGGCCCAAGTGAAAATAAAAATAAAAAAATTAACGTTTGGACTAGTGTTCATACACAGTGATAACTTCCAGCCATACATCTTCACCTATACATACAGTCAGCATGCATCCATGTTGGACTTCACAACATGAATTCATGCATTCATACTGACGTTCACAGTTATGTATAAACATTTTGGTATAATCGACTTTCTATATTGTATGTGAAACATGCATAAAATATTCTTACATAGTTAACGGGAAATATAATCTTTGTTAATTATTACTGTATAATAAAATTTCTAGATTGATAATTTTTGTATTTAATTATAGATCTGTACACCTTTCATTCACCAATATCTAACTAGTATCGATCTTGCCGATGTGAATCTCTCAGTAGTCGCATTTTTGTCTGTTGCGTAAATTATTTTCTCAAAACTGTTAAGTCTAGCAGGGCACGTAAGTCCCACTGCGCACGTAACTCTGTAGTGAGGGAACTATTCCTTGTGTTGATTGGCTGAATCACATTTACATGGTGATGTAAAAACTATATCATCATTAACAACAAGGTCTTTGTATGGAGACTGTTGTTTCAGGAATACATGGAGTTTGTAAAGATTTGTTTGTCTCTATATCCTCTGTCAAAGTAGAATATAGCCTGTTTTCTCCTAAGTCGTTAAGATCACCGTAGAACATTCGATAGATGTGTGGTTGCAGTATCTACTTCCTCGGTACATCCACCACTCCCTTCAATTTGGCTATCATACTATTCTCTTCTGCCATTTTATCGATCTTGGTAAAAATGGTTTCCATTGACTTATATTTTTCTACATTTAGTTCATTTTCTGTTTTCTATGATTCAGTTGTCACTTTTACAAAATGTATAAACTTAAAATTAGAGGGTTTAGGATTATGATAATCCTCCGCGAATCTTTGTTGTTCTATATCCTTTTTTTCTTTTGGTTTTGGTGTTGTTTTTAGATCCCGACTAGTAGTTACTTCATTCATAAAAACGTGGTTGTTTCGTGCCTCGAGTATCCACTTGTTGCTTATTTCACTTGTAATTTTAATAATATGTTTATTAATGTTTGTATATAAGTTTATCATGTTATGCAAGTTATAGTTAGACATACGGCGATAAGAGCGATTATAGTGTAGCTTGCACCTACCGCTAGTACATATGTATGTACGTATATCCAGTATTATTTTATCAAATACTACAAAATCCTCATGGACTTCCGATGTAGGATGAGTATTCTTGATAATATTACATCTTTTTTGTTGTAACAGGTCCCGGTTATACACTGACAAAATGTCCTGATGTGTAAACTGTTCCTAACAATATAAAGAGTGAAACAAATGTCTTATCTGTTCACGATTAATTTGTACATTAGTAGTCATATTTGGTAGTATCAGAAGTGTAGTTTTTTGTTATAAATATATATTTTCGTAGATCCATTTTTTAAATTTTTAACTAGAGGATTTTTTTAATATATCAAGATTTTTTAGTTCATTTGGCAATTGATTAAATATAATATAATTTTAATTGCTTTGATATAGATATTCTTGTCACTTATGTTTTACATATTTTTGGTAGTGGTATAATTGTATGCCTTGTTCTACTAACTGAGTTTAAATAGATATTTTTCAGATCGTTATAGTTGTATTTAATACTTTCCAGAGCAAATAATTGCTGTAAAGTCATAGGTATTTTTTGTTCAAAAGCGTTTTTTAAAACTAATTTTAGCAATATTTTCTGTATTTTCGGTAGTAAATCTATATTAATTTTATAGGCTTCTCCCCATGCAATTATGCCATAACTTATAATGCTGTGAAAAAAAGCATAATACGAGTATATCATATTCAAAGTTTTTGTTACCATAAATTTGGAAATCTTATAAAAAATGAATATTAAATATTTGGTTCTCTTTATTATGTAATTTATGTGTTCATTCCAGTTTAAATTGTAATAAAAAATTATATCTAGATATTTACTACTATCAACTCTCTTTAACGTTTTATTATTTATAAATAAATCAAAATTTTTTGGCACGCTATCACAATAATCACCAAAAGTTATATATACTATTTTATCAACATTTAGAATTAGTTTGTTTAGTGCTAGCCAGTCTGACACTTCTTCGAGGTATTTATTCATCTTTATTTCTTCTTCTTTCTAGGTTTTGCCTGTAGAGATTATTGCTGTGTCATCAGCATAGGACATAATTGCTTACTCTACTTAATCTATTCTTTAAATCTAATGCACGCGATCGAAGAGCACCTCAAATCGTGGCCGGACCTCTTTTAAGACAGTAACCCGGGTACACCTGGTTTACTGTCTATTCGCACTGCAGGTATCTAAGATACCGGCCGAGGAGTGCCTCGGGACGGTCACCAGATACACAGTGGTTCCTGAAGACGACGGGAAACCCACAAGTCAGGCAGGCTGGCAAGATCGCCTCCATAATCTGACTCGGCCGTAGTACACGTGGACCAGGTAACGCTAAATGCGCAGGTTTTGTATATGTGCATTCATACACAGTCGGACCTCGTGTGACGGGGTGCGCCTCGCACGATATCCTTTTGGATATGTATGCGCATTAACATCGGCAACGTTAGCCGTCCGGTATAGCCGTCGTGAGTCGAGAGCACGGCTGCAGACTCATCTGTCAGCGGGAGCGATCGAACGTAGTGGAGCGCCACGAGTCCGCTCAGTGCCTGCGGATAGATATAGTCCGCGCAACTGCAGCGATGCGATTTGATTGCGCGCTGCGAGAGGCGCTGGCCAGTGCCCGGCTGCACCGACACAAAAAAATTTTGGTGGTTGAGAACGGTGCAGCGTGTACTATATTATGATTGTTCTCAAAGAAAATAACTATACATGGGTTTTCGGGGTCACCGATTACGAATCTGTGACAGAATTTCGTAATTTGAAATGACGGATAGAATATGACTGCCGCATACGAAATATCTGTACATTAAAAGTTAATTCTTTGAAGAAAATAACCTTACATAAATTTTTGTGGTCGCTAACTACAAATTTGCAGTCAGAATTTTAGAATTCAAAATGGTGGATTTAATATGTCGGATACAGAGCGAATTTTCGGGATTTGTGCAATTATTCTCAAGAAAAAACGAACGTGAATAGATTTTTTACATTATAAATATTAAATTTACCATCAAAACTACAAATTTTCTGGATATTACGTGTTATATTAAATGAAAATCACCATAATTAAGTTTTTGGGGACGCTCATTACTGATTGCTAGAATTGTAACATTCAAAATGACGTATTGAATATGGCGGTTTTAAAAGGAATTCCAGTATTTTGGCTGCAGATAGATGTGCGTATGTATATATATATACACACACAAAAAATTTCTTTTTTATTTCAGAGAAAATGTTCCTGATATATATATATATATATATATATATATATATATATATATATATATATATATATACTCGTATTATGCTTTTTATATATATATATATATATATATATATATATATATATATATATATATATATATATATATATATATATATAACAGGAACATTTTCTCTGAAATAAAAAATAAATTTTTTGTGTGTGTATATATATATATACATACGCACATCTATCTGCAGCCAAAATACTGGAATTCTTTTTAAAACCGCCATATTCAATACGTCATTTTGAATGTTACAATTCTGGCAATCAGTAATGAGCGTCCCCAAAAACTTAATTATGGTGATTTTCATTTAATATAACACGTAATATCCAGAAAATTTGTAGTTTTGATGGTAAATTTAATATTTATAATGTCAAAAATCTATTAACGTTCGTTTTTTCTTGAGAATAATTGCACAAATCCCGAAAATTTGCTCTGTATATATATAGGGGTTGCATCAAATCAAAAATCGAGTTCCAGTATATATATATATATATATATATATATATATATATATATATATATATATATATATATATATATATATATATATATATATATATATACTCCGCAACAAAATTAACGCAACACCTAATTCCGACTAAAAAAGGGCGCAAATTCGAAGATCGATATCGCAGGTAAAAAATGTCGTATGAGGGTCAATTTTTTTTAAATTAAAGGTTGAAGTTTCTACTTTAAGATACTGGAACTCGATTTTTGATTTGATGCAACCCCTACTTACGTGACCTTGACATTCAAGGTCATTTTTTAAAGCTCAAAAATCGTAAACTTTCGCAGTGCGCCCGCGCGTGGGTGATTTTGTTTCGATAATTATGATTATTGCGTCTTAAAGTACAACTCTTTCCCTTTAATTTAAAATTGACCCGTTACGATTTTTTTTGACGATTTTACAGCGTTTAAAAAATTGTATTAAAAAAACGCATTTTTTCGTGAAAAATTTGATAATTTCGATCCACCCTACGATTGAATCAGCGGTGTAGAATGACTCGACTTCGTAAATCGATATCTCAGGTTGAAAATTCCATATGCACGGGTTCGAATGTTATTTCTTGGTTGATTCTGATCAAATCGAAATGGAAAACTCGTATCCAAGCGAAACGAATATTACCGGCGACTTTAGCGTTATCCAATAAGCACCACGAGGAGGTAGTCAATCGGGTTTAGCTTATCATATGTGTGTGTATTTGTGTGTGTGCGTGTGCGCGTGTGTGGGGGGAGGGGGCTTAAAGGGCATATTACTAATTGTACAGAAAGCTCTTAATATCTTGTGTTGCCACCTCGGCGTCGAATAATCTCAGCTTATCTCATTTAGAGCTAGCCCCAGTTCCTCAAGATTCCTTGGCTGTCTCTGCCTACTGCGCAATCGTCTACCCATCATGTCCCATACATGTTCAATTGGATTAAGATCCGGACTATTCGATGGATGCGGCAGTATCTCCAAGTGGTGTTCTCGGATGTGAGCCTGCGTAATTCTTGCGGAATGGGGAGGTGCATTAAATTGCATGAAAATGAAATTTGGACCTATGCGGCGACTTATTGGAAGCACGTGAGGCTCCAAAATTTCATCGATGTAGCGTCTAGCTGTTAACCCGGAAGTTGGAACCACAATAGTGGTAACATTTGAGTTTGGCTAAAAACGCCTCCTCCTACGACGCCAAATTTGTATCGAGCATCATTACCATACAGTCAAAATCGTGACTCGTCTGTAAACAAGACGTTCCTCCACTGTCTAACCGTCCATTGTCCATAAGTTCTAGCATAGTGCAGACGAGATCTACGATGTCTTGCTGTGAGAAAGGGTACTCTAGCACGAATTCGCGATCGTAAACCTGCTTCGTGAAGACGTCTCCTTACTGTTTGCAAACTGATTTGCCTGTGTAGCAAGGCGTCGTTATGAATTTGTTGCGCATTTCTTACCGGTTCACCTAAGGTTGCTCGTATTATATGACGGTCCACGCGAGTATTTGTTACGCGTCTCCTACCTTGCCCCGTCCTTCTGCGATAAGCACCTATTTCATTGTATCGAGATAGAACTCGAGAACCAGTCTAAAAATGAACCCCCATTCGTCTTGCTACCTCACGTTGACTAAGTCCAGCTTTAGAAAGTGCAAAAATTTGGGCGGATTGAATTTCTTTCAACGAAGGCATTTTTATTTTGCCAAGAAATCGATTTGAACAGTTTTAAAATACTGCCGTAAGAATCAAAACCCGTAGCCCTTAACTGAAAAAGTTTTACAATTTCGCCAAACGGTATTTTTTAAAGACTGATAGATTTGTAAAAGAACCGTATTCGTTAAAATTTGGACACGGTCAGAGATGGACTTGAAAAATTTTTTTTACATTACTGATTTCAGGAAAGAATTTGCAACGGATGACAAATTAGATAAATTTGTACACTTCCTATTTTTTATTTTTTGAATTTGTTTTTTACATTTAGCTTGAGTGAAATCTGATCGACTACATCCTCGTGGTGCTTATTGAATAACGCTAAAGTCGACGGTAATATTCGTTTCGCTTGGATACGAGTTTTCCATTTCGATTTGATCAGAATCAACCAAGAAATAACATTCGAACCCGTGCATATGGCATTTTCAACCTGAGATATCAATTTACAAAGTCGAGTCATTCTACACCGCTGATTCAATCGTAGGGTGGGTCGAAATTATCAAATTTTTCACGAAAAAACGCGTTTTTTTAATACAATTTTTAAAACGCTGTAAAATCGTCAAAAAAAATCGTAGCAGGTCATTTTTTTTTAAATTAAAGGGAAAGAGTTGTACTTTAAGACGCAATAATCAGAATTATCGAAACAAAATCACCCACGCGCGGGTGCACTGCGAAAGTTTACGATTTTTGAACTTTAAAAAATGACCTTGAAAAATGAATTTCAAGGTCACGTAAGTAGGGGTTGCATCAAATCGAAAATCGAGTTCCACTATCTTAAAGTAGAAACTTCAACCTTTAATTTAAAAAAAAAATTGACCCTCTTACGACATTTTTTATCTGAGATATCGATCTTTGAATTTGCGCCCTTTTTTAGTCGGAATTAGGTGTTGCGTTAATTTTGTTGCGGAGTGTGTATGTATATATATATATGGATCTCCGGGAAATCGAGATAAGAAAAAAAAATTTATTTCAGAAAAAATGTTCCTTTTAGTATGTAAAATAGTCGTAAATTTTTTCAATTTTTTTTTAACTCATATATTTAAAGTTGTTTGAATTTTTGCGGAATCTGCCTATTTAAGGGGACATCGTAGTGGACCAGACTGACTAGTGGAGCTTCAGAGAAGCTTATCCGACCAAGCTCGAAGTGCTGAAATTTCAGCGATCAACTACATAGAAGTCTGCGACAGCTTGAATCTAGCGTCGAGACTTCAACCCATGCTACAGCAGCTTTCGCGACACTTTCTCATTTAATTATTTATTTATGTTTTTTTTTGCTTTTAAAATTTTTATGCTGCAATTCATGCAGCTCTACGATCTTACATAGCATTGCAACAGAATGCTAATGCACTTGGCTTCTTTCAGCAAACCTTTTCCTCGAATGTGCTTAAAAAGACTGAATCTGAAATGCCCTCGCCATGTACCACGAAGGACATCGACCTTGGCAGCTTTAGCCTAGCACCTGGCTCACCTGGAAGCCAGCGGGGGCACTAATTGTCTGTTTATGAGGCCCACCACAACAGGACTACCGACCAGCTGCAAGGTCCTTCGAGATGACATCTGCCATGCACTTTGGTCCAGCTACCGCCAACACCCTCATCGCCTGCTTTCGAGGGAACTAACAGATATATCAACGCCATGCTGCGGATCTGCATCTTGGCAACCTTGCCAAACTATCCTGCCTCATCTGGCATCCAGCAAAGATAGTCTTTTTACGATATGCGCTTTCACTGTGTGTCTCTCTCGTGCAAGATTTAAAGAGCTCGCTCGCATAATTTCTTACTAGAAAGGATACAGGTGCGCTCTTTCTCCCACTTTCTTCCTTCCTGATTTCGGCGAAGAGAGATCAAAACTAATTGTTCTCGCTGAGCTCGCTCTCTTCTGGTCTGACATCGACTATCGGCACCTCGGAGCCTTCATGCGCATCGCAACGCCTGTTCTCGCGATCGCGTGTTAAGGTTTTTCATACACACTAACAATCATACTAAGACAACATCTAAATAGTTACTTTTAAGAGCAATACATGCTCACTTTTATTCTGTGATATTCTACATTCAAAACAGTGTATAAATGCTATATTTACTTTCCTTCAAACTCCGCATCCTTTCAACCACCACACGTGTTCCGGGATATCGTTAAGTGCCCTTAACTACACTTTCGCACGACGCTATTACTGTGTTTTGACCGGCTAGTGCGCGAACAATTGTGATAAGTATATAACAATTATATGTAGGGGCATTTTAGAATTATAGTAGTGAGACTATGTAGTGTAACCGTTGATTGTTTTATTTATAGTATAAATATTTCGAATAGATCATTATACTAACTATTAGAATAAGTCAATCTAAACGCTTATTAACATAAGCGTATAACACACACAACTTTATCGGTTAGCCTGCCACTCAAACGTGATCTCTAACACGGAAAGAATAGTGAAAACGGTCCACACTAAACGTAGACTGCCGAGTGTTGCGAACGAGCCTGCTTATATACCACACGTCTCGCTGTTCCCTTACAGGGAAGCGCACTGCGTGAGTCTCGCCGCCTAGTGGCAAGAAGCGGCGTTGTGTTCAAGTGGGCCCCGCACCGCTCGCTTCGCCTCCGTATCTTCATGTATAAATTCATTTCTATTATAGGTAAGCTAACTGATACTTTTTGAAATCAAGCCAATATAATATTACGGACAAACAGTTTATACCTTATCTAGGGCTCTGACTTGCTGCCATCGTTAATTGCTACGAACCTTAGGTAACTCGAGCACTGTTCGAGGTTATTTTTCCCAAACTCGAGCAATGTTCCAGGTTTAACTGTAGTTCAATATAAAATATAGTGCATTGACGGTCTCTTTAATTTCGACATATAACTATGTACATACTTGACGGAGCCGTCGTCTCGAAGTTTACGGTGTTCGTAGAATAGAAGGTAATATTTCTAAGTAAAAGAAGTTAGCAAAATCATAGACTTTTTTTTTTGAGGGCAAAGCAATCTAAGGCACACCCGACTGGGCACAGACGAATAGTGTGGGGTTAGTTGGGGATGCACCCACCGCGTGTATAATATAAGACGAAAAATAACATAAACAAAAGCGAGAAAACTACACGGCCATTGCATCGCAAACCTACCCACTAAAATCTACCCCCCTTTCCTCTTCTGGCGGAACCCACCTTCAAAAAAGTCTATGATTTTGCTAACTTCTTTTACTTAGAAATATTACCTTCTATTCTACGAACACCGTAAACTTCGAGACGACGGCTCCGTCAAGTATGTACATAGTTATATGTCGAAATTAAAGAGACCGTCAATGCACTATATTTTATATTGAACTACAGTTAAACCTGGAACATTGCTCGAGTTTGGGAAAAATAACCTCGAACAGTGCTCGAGTTACCTAAGGTTCGTAGCAATTAACGATGGCAGCAAGTCAGAGCCCTAGATAAGGTATAAACTGTTTGTCCGTAATATTATATTGGCTTGATTTCAAAAAGTATCAGTTAGCTTACCTATAATAGAAATGATTTTCCATATGCGCACTACATGTAATGCGAGTATAATGTAGCAAGAGTATTATAGATCAGTGTTTGAATTCGACTTTTTGACCTATTTCTTATCAACATGTATTTATGTCAAATTTAATGTCTTACAATATTAAATTTGAAAGGTATTATTAATTTGTATACTTTATACTAATTCATAAAAAAATGACATTGAGTTACAAATAAAAATATAATACTTGCCAATTTATTAATCGATTTAATTAATTTCTTTAGCGTTTATTTCAGATTGTCGGAATTAGTAAAAAATAGAAATATTTTAAACTATAATATTTTTTAAATAATTTGTATACTTCATACTAATTAATAAAAGAAGGAAATTGATATACAAATAAAAATACAATACTTGCCAATTTATTAATCGATTTCATTAATTTCTTTAGCGTTCATTTGAGATTATCAGAATTAGTAAAAATTGGAAATATTTTAAACTATATTATTTTTTAAATAGAATATTAGTTTAAGTTTACTATTTTAATTGTAGCGTATTCATGAAATTCATAATTGAACGTCTTATTTTGGGAATAACATATTTCTTTTAATTTATATTGTGGGTAATAATGAAACTTATACTTGCCAAGATTTTACTTTTTAGAAAGGTATTTTTTATCGATTTCACAACTTTTTCAGAGACGGAAATGTATTCTTACTATTCTCGAAAAAATAGAAATATTTTAAAAATAGAATATTAGTTTATGTTTACTATTTAATTGTAGCGTATTTCTTTTAATTTATATTGTGGGTAATAACGAAACTTATACTTGCCAAGATTTTACTGTTTAGAAAGTTATATGTTACTTTCAAATAAATAAATGTTTGTGTATGGATAACTTGAAAGTTTCATTGACTCCATTTTCTTTTAAACTACTTGAAGTAATCTTTTGCAATTTTACCTAAACCATTATGTAGCCCTATTGATTATGAAAATTCACTTAAAATAAATTTAAATAAAATTCTTTCGAAAAAACCTTATAGTATTCTCATGTTTTATTCAGATATCAAGTTAACGCTGGGTGAAAATAGTCTTTTTAATGTAATAAAAACGTGAGCTTGCAAACATTTGATTAATTATAGTTTTATAATTTCATTAAAATGACCCTTCTGAGCCAGCGTTGACTTTAGATCTGGATAAAACATGAGTATATTATGTGTTACTTTCAAATAAATAAATATTTGTGTATGGATAATTTGAAAGTTTGATAGACTCCATATTCTTTTAAATTACTTGCAATAATCTTTTGCAATTTTACCTAAACCATTACATAGCACTATTTTATTATGAAAATTCACTTAAAATCAATTTTAAAAAAATTCCTTTGAAAGAACCTTATAATATTCTCATGTTTTATTCAGATATCAAGTCAACGCTGACTAAAAAGAGTCTTTTTAATGTAATTATAAACATGAGCTTGCAAACATTTGATTAATTATAGTTTTATAATTTCATTAAAATGACCCTTCTGAGACAGCGTTGACTTTATATCTGGATAGAACATGAGTATATTATGTGTTACTTTCAAATAAATAAATGTTTGTGTATGGGTAACTTGAAAGTTTCATTGACTCCATTTTCTTTTAAACTACTTGAAGTAATCTTTTGCAATTTTACTTAAACCATTATGTAGCCCTATTGATTATGAAAATTCACTTAAAATAAATTTAAATAAAATTCTTTCGAAAAAACCTTATAGTATTCTCATGTTTTATTCAGATATCAAGTTAACGCTGGGTGAAAATAATCTTTTTAATGTAATAAAAACATGAGCTTGCAAACATTTGATTAATTATAGTTTTATGATTTCATTAAAATGACCCTTCTGAGCCAGCGTTGACTTTAGATCTGGATAAAACATGAGTATATTATGTGTTACTTTCAAATAAATAAATATTTGTGTATGGGTAATTTGAAAGTTTGATTGACTCCATATTCTTTTAAATTACTTGCAATAATCTTTTGCAATTTTACCTAAACCATTACATAGCCCTATTCGATTATGAAAATTCACTTAAAATAAATTTTAAAAAAATTCCTTTGAAAGAACCTTATAATACTCTCATGTTTTATTCAGATATCAAGTCAACGCTGAGTGAAAAGAGTCTTTTTAATGTAATTATAAACCTGAGCTTGCAAACATTTGATTAATTATAGTGTTATAATTTCATTAAAATGACCCTTCTGAGCCAGCGTTGACTTTACATCTGGATAGAACATGAGTATATTGTGTATTACTTTCAAATAAATATATGGTTGTGTATGGGTAACTTGAAAGTTTCACTGACTCCATTTTCTTTTAAACTACTTGAAATAATCTTTTGCAATTTTACCTAAACCATTATGTAGCCCTATTTGATTATGAAAATTCACTTAAGATAAATTTTAAAAAAATTTTTTCGAAAGAACCTTATAATATTTTCATGTTTTATTCAGATATCAAGTCAACGCTGAGTGAAAAGAGTATTTTTAATATAATTATAAACCTGAGCTTGCAAACATTTGATTAATTATAGTTTTATAATTTCATTAAAATGACCCTTCTGAGCCAGCGTTGACTTTACATCTGGATAGAACATGAGTATATTATGTATTACTTTCAAATAAATATATGGTTGTGTATGGGTAACTTGAAAGTTTCACTGACTCCATTTTCTTTTAAACTACTTGAAATAATCTTTTGCAATTTTACCTAAACCATTATGTAGCCCTATTTGATAATGAAAATTCACTTAAAATAAATTTTAAAAAAATTCCTTTGAAAGAACCTTATAATATTCTCATGTTTTATTCAGATATCAAGTTAACGCTGGGTGAAAAGAATCTTTTTAATGTAATTATAAACCTGAGCTTGCAAACATTTGATTAATTATAGTTTTGTAATTTCATTAAAATGACCCTTCTGAGCCAGCGTTGACTTTATATCTGGATAGAACATGAGTATGTTATATGTTACTTTCAAATAATCCTTTAAACACAAGAAGCACTTACACGAGTACAAAGATTCACAAAGACCCTCAACAATAACAAAAATTTGGGTTAAAAAACAGTACATCTATTGGAGTATTT
Organism: Gastracanthus pulcherrimus; assembly: GCA_949152435.1. Lineage (NCBI taxonomy): Eukaryota > Metazoa > Arthropoda > Insecta > Hymenoptera > Pteromalidae > Gastracanthus > Gastracanthus pulcherrimus. The sequence goes on along the minus strand of OX424573.1, from coordinate 62,525,138 downwards.
AATATTTAACAGATGCTTTTGTGACGCAGCAACTTGATTAGAGAACTTGATTTGTATTCGAACTTCACTGGCTGTTTATTTTACGCTCAGAGTATAATTGCTTGAGATATCAAGAAAAGACAGAATCTTAGCATTTGGCCTTATACTTCGCTATAACAAGCAGTTTACAGTAAAATTGAGTAATATCTTTTAAACACAAGAAGCACTTACACTAGTACAAAGATTCACAAACACCCTTGTCAATAACAAAAATTTGTGTTAAAAACAGTACATCTATTGGAGTATTAAATATTTAACAGATGCTTCTGCGATACACCAACTTGATTGGAGAACTTGATTTGTATTATATTTACATCATGACAACATCAGAGCGGATATTCAATTACTGCATCCCCATGATTGTGTGGTATTTTTCTGGTGCATAGTGGCGTATGCACTGTATGTTTATGATCAATCAGCAGATGACTTTGTATATCCCCGATGATGATTACACACAAGCACATAAATACTTGTTACTAAGAAGTGGCACACCACAAGTATAACAAAAATTTTATCTAATAATTCTTTGTTGAATGCAATTATCACAGCTACAGGCACCAAAGAAATTCCAACCACATTTCTGAGCAAAACAACTTTACTTGATGACTTCATTATTTCAGTAATGCTCGTTTCATCTTGTTTATTCCTTGTGAGTTTCAAGGGGGCAACATACTCAAAGGCAGAGAAGACGTCCTTAATTGTTCCTTTTTGTGTACTATACTATTCTACCTCTTCTTTTACTAGTCTTCTTTACTTGCAATGCTAGACATTCCCTGCTCTTTCTTTCCAAGTTCCTGACCCTCTTTAAATCCATACTTTGCCACGATTTTTGCTGCAACAGAAGACGTTGTGTATCCTTGATGATTTAGATTCTGTCAAGGAAATAGTCTCGGTACAACTTCTGGTGTAGCCTCCTGCAGAAATGGAGCGATGGTAATACCTTATCCAGTACTCTTTCGACAGAATTCACTGTTAGTCTTTTTCTTTATCTTCTCTCTTACCATGTAAAACTGCAGCTTTTTCCAACGAAACTTGGGATTTTCTTTATCTTCTCTCTTACCATGTAAAACTGCAGCTTTTTCCAACTACACTTGGGATTGCAATAATTTTATTCCACATGACCGTCTTGCCACTTTTTCGGACGTACGATATTTTTCGAAATCGTTGTACAGAGATTTCATCACGTAATAAAAACAAATCACGTAAAAACAACCCGTTTTATTTTAATAATACAAATGACACAAACGCGTCCTTCAACCTTCAACATTTGATTTTGATAATAGGTTAGAAGATTTTGTGGTTGTCGTCTGCACTGTCTGCAGGCACTATATATATATATATATATATATATATATATATGGTCTGTATGTGTGTATATGTGTATTATACATCTGATATGTGTATATTATATACATATGAGTAGAGAAAACGGAAGTCACATATATATGATTAGAGAAAACGGAAATGCGGAGAACAAAATGAAAAGAAAAAATTTGAGCAAATATATTATGCTTTATATCTTTAATTAGATGAATCTTTTTTAACAGAAACTTTTTTTACGTGATAGACTAAATTATTATCTCTTAAAACAGTGTCAATAGACTGCACATAAGTCAATCAGTGTTTAGATATTGATATTTAAAGATTTTGAAGAGGTTAAAAAAACACAAATAGTCGTATAAAAGGCGACGGTGCGCCCTTCGGCTTCGTATCATACCGTGGGTACTTATACGTGCCAGCGGGCGCTGCCGCGCCCCTTGATATAAATTGTAGAAATCTAGCGATTTTCTATCGTTTAAAAAATTAAACTCCCCATGGCTTTTTTGTTAATATATTTAACAAATAAATCGATTATTATTCGGACAAAATATACGTAAAAACAAAACTACTCACCAACAAAATGGTTCTGGTTTCGTTTGATAAAAGTTATTAGTGCAATTATAATAATAGCTGAATGGGAAAACATTCCGATTTATCACCGATTTTTGTCAAGCCGAACTTGGGTACTCGCCGTTTTGTAAATACGTTTAAAGTTTAAATCGAAAAACCAGCTAATGTGCTTAAGTAACTGATCGTAATTTTGCCTTATGACTTCAAAACTACTGATAACGAGAGTCGGCAATACTGAAATTTGTGCCTTTTTCCAAAGGCATCTATTGGACGCTGAACCCCGGTTCCAAAATATTTCAGATATATTATCTTTGATATATATATATATATATATATATATATATATATATATATATATATATATATATATATGCCAAAACGCACACGGCTCACATAAAAAAAAGCACGGAAACGTTAATTTTCACCATGTATATTCAGAGTAATGTTTATCTACACATCCACATACATATATACTAGGGTTCTTGGGTTCGCTGATAACGAATCTGAACTCAGATTTTGAAAATTCAAATTGGCGGATCCAAGATGGCGGCTAAAAATTGAAATATTACTGGATTTTAAATTATTTACGTTTTGTGTACAGTTTATCAATCAATAACTTGAAGATCTTCCAGTCGTCACAAATAAAGCGTATACATTTTAGCTGTTTGTACTATGAAAAAATATTAATAGCAAAAACGTTAATAATTCGTCTTTGATTATTGGTATATCTTTACTTTTATTTTATAGTGAATAAAGGTTCATTTGCTAAACAATTAAATCTAATAGATAATTTGGAAACAAACATAAAAACATATCCAAATGTGTGGTTACATTGTCCGGAATATTTGGACCGAAAGATTCGGTGAATGGAAAATCATCACTGGTTTTTGCACTCTTCGTCCACTTATCAATATCAATAAACTCTCTAGAATCATTCAAGAGAAAACATTCTGAAGACAGAACATTCCCAATCGGAATAACCTTCACCTTCTAAAAATGTTTTTGTGCTACACGTATTATTTTTTGTTTAATTACATTTTTAGATAATTTATTTCATTCCAATCTGCGTAATGTATAATAATAAAGCAATAAAATCTTCGGAAAATCCCAGTTTGTAGTACTTTACAAGTCTGTACCAAATTTGTGAAAATTTTTGAAATTGTGGAAAATTTTTGAAATTTTTGAAAATTTTTGTAATTTTGGAAAATTTTTGAAATTTTCGTAAGGGCAGTACAATCACCCAAGGAAAAAATCTACTTTTGCTACGTGTTGCATATAGTATTTTATTTCACTCTCCACTGGAAGGCCACTTTTTGTTCTTAAAATTGTAAATTTGTTGAAAATTTTGGAAAATTTTTGAAATTTTGGAAAATTTTTGAAATTTCGGAAAATTTTTGAAATTTTGGAAAATTTTTGAAATTGTGGAACATTTTTGAAATTTTGGAAAACTTTTGAAATTTTGGAAAATTTTTGTAATTTTGGAGAATTTTTGAAATTTTGGAAAATTTTTTAAATTTTGGAAAATTTTTTAAATTTTGGAAAATTTTTTAAATTTTGGAAAATGTTTGAAATTTTATAAATTTTTGGAAAATGTTTGAAATTTTATAAATTTTTGAAATTTTGGAAAGTTTTGGAAAATTTTTGAAATTTTGGAGAATTTTTGAAATTTTGGAAAATTTTTGAAATTTTGGAAAATGTTTGAAATTTTGGAAAATTTTTGAAATTTTGGAAAATTTCAAAAATTGTGGAAAATGTTTGAAAGTTTAGAAATTAGTTTAAAAATTTTGAAATTTTTGAAAATTTTTGAAATTTTGGAAAATTTTTGAAATTTTGGAAAATTTTTGAAATTTTGGAAAATTTTTGAAATTTTGGAAAATTTTTGAAATTTTGGAAAATTTTTAAAATTTTTTGTAATTTTTGAGAATTTTTTAAATTTTGGAGAATTTTTGAAATTTTGGAAAATTTTTGAAATTTTGGAAAATGTTTGAAATTTTATAAATTTTTGAAATTTTGGAAAATTTTTGTAATTTTGGAAAACTTTAGAAATTTTGGAAAATTTTTGAAAATGTGGAAAATTTTTGAAATTTTGTAAAATTTTTGAAATTTTGGAAAATTTTTGAAATTTTGGAAAATTTTTACAATTTTGGAAAATTTTTGAAATTTTGGAAAATTTTTGAAATTTTGGAAAATTTTGGAAATTTTCAAAAACTTTGGAAAATGTTTGAAATTTTATAAAATTTTTGAAATTTTGGAAAATTTTATAAATTTTGGAAAATGTTTGAAATTTTATAAATTTTTGAAATTTTTGAAAGTTTTTGAAATTTTGGAAAATTTTTGAAACTTTGGAAAATGTTTAAAATTTTATAAATTTTTGAAATTTTGGAAAGTTTTGGAAAATGTTTGAAAATTTTTAAATTTTTGAAATTTTGGAAAATTTTTGTAATTTTGGAAAATTTTTGAAATTTTGGAAAATTTTTGAAATTTTGGAAAATTTTGGAAATTTTGGAAAATTTTGGAAATTTTGGAAAATTTTATAAATTTTTGAAATTTTGGAAAATTTTTGAAATTTTGGAAAATGTTTGAAATTTTATAAATTTTGGAAAGTTTTGGTAAATGTTTGAAATTTTATAAATTTTTTAAAATTTTGGAAAATGTTTTAAATTTTAAAAATTTTTGAAATTTTGGAAAATTTTTGTAATTTTGGAAAACTTTTGAAATTTTGGAAAATTTTTGAAATTTTGGAAAATTTTGGATTTTTTCAAAAACTTTGGAAAATGTTTGAAATTTTATAAAATTTTTTGAAATTTTGGAAAATGTTTGAAATTTTATAAATTTTTGAAATTTAGGAAAGTTTTTGAAATTTTGGATAATTTTTGAAATTTTGGAAAATGTTTGAAATTTTATAAATTTTTGAAATTTTGGAAAATTTTTGAAATTTTGGAAAATTTTTGAAATTTTGGAAAATTTCAAAAATTGTGGAAAATGTTTGAAATTTTAGAAATTAGTTTAAAAATTTTGAAATTTTTGAAAATTTTTGAAATTTTGGAAAATTTTCGAAATTTTGGAAAATTTTTGAAATTTTGGAAAATTTTTGAAATTTTGGAAAATTTTTGAAATTTTGGAAAATTTTTAAAATTTTTTGTAATTTTTGAGAATTTTTGAAATTTTGGAGAATTTTTGAAATTTTGGAAAATTTTTGAAATTTTGGAAAATGTTTGAAATTTTATAAATTTTTGAAATTTTGGAAAATTTTTGTAATTTTGGAAAACTTTAGAAATTTTGGAAAATTTTTGAAAATGTGGAAAATTTTTGAAATTTTGTAAAATTTTTGAAATTTTGGAAAATTTTTGAAATTTTGGAAAATTTTTACAATTTTGGAAAATTTTTGAAATTTTGGAAAATTTTTGAAATTTTGGAAAATTTTGGAAATTTTCAAAAACTTTGGAAAATGTTTGAAATTTTATAAAATTTTTGAAATTTTGGAAAATTTTATAAATTTTGGAAAATGTTTGAAATTTTATAAATTTTTGAAATTTTTGAAAGTTTTTGAAATTTTGGAAAATTTTTGAAACTTTGGAAAATGTTTAAAATTTTATAAATTTTTGAAATTTTGGAAAGTTTTGGAAAATGTTTGAAAATTTATAAATTTTTGAAATTTTGGAAAATTTTTGTAATTTTGGAAAATTTTTGAAATTTTGGAAAATTTTGGAAATTTTGGAAAATTTTGGAAATTTTGGAAAATTTTATAAATTTTTGAAATTTTGGAAAATTTTTGAAATTTTGGAAAATGTTTGAAATTTTATAAATTTTGGAAAGTTTTGGTAAATGTTTGAAATTTTATAAATTTTTTAAAATTTTGGAAAATGTTTTAAATTTTAAAAATTTTTGAAATTTTGGAAAATTTTTGTAATTTTGGAAAACTTTTGAAATTTTGGAAAATTTTTGAAATTTTGGAAAATTTTGGATTTTTTCAAAAACTTTGGAAAATGTTTGAAATTGTATACAATTTTTTGAAATTTTGGAAAATGTTTGAAATTTTATAAATTTTTGAAATTTAGGAAAGTTTTTGAAATTTTGGATAATTTTTGAAATTTTGGAAAATGTTTGAAATTTTATAAATTTTTGAAATTTTGGAAAATTTTTGAAATTTTGGAAAATTTTTGAAATTTTGGAGAATTTTTGAAATTGTGGAAAATTTTTGAAATTATGGAAAATTTTTGAAATTTTGGAAAATTTTTGAAATTTTGGAAAATTTTTGAAATTTTGGAGAATTTTTGAAATTTTGGAAAATTTTTGAAATTTTGGAAAATTTTTGAAATTTTGGAAAATTTTTGAAATTTTGGAAAATTTTTGAATATTTTAGAAATTTTGGAAAATTTTTGAATTTTTCGTAAGGGCAGTACAATCACCCAAGGGAAAAATCTACTTTTGCTACGTGTTGCATATAGTATTTTATTTCACTCTCCACTGGAAGGCCACTTTTTGTTCTTAAAATTGTACATTTGTTGAAAATTTTAGAAATTTTTTGAAATTTTTGAAAATTTTTGAAATTTTTGAAAATTTTTGAAATTTTGGAAAGTTTTTGAAATTTTTGAAATTTTGTAAAATTTTTGAAATTTTGGAAAATTTTTGAAATTTTGGAAAATGTTTGAAATTTTGGAAATGTTTTGAAATTTTGGAGAATTTTTGAAATTTTGGAAAATTTTTGAAATTTATGAATATTTTAGAAATTTTGGAAAATTTTTGAAATTTTCGTAAGGGCAGTACAATCACCCAAGGGAAAAATCTACTTTTGCTACGTGTTGCATATAGTATTTTATTTCACTCTCCACTGGAAGGCCACTTTTTGTTCTTAAAATTGTACGTTTGTTGAAAATTTTAGAAATTTTTTGAAATTTTTGAAAATTTTTGAAATTTTTGAAAATTTTTGAAATTTTTGAAATTTTTGACAGTTTTTGAAATTTTTGAAAATTTTTGAAATTTTTTGAAATTTTGGAAAATTTTTGAAATTTTGGAGAATTTTTGAAATTTTGGAAAATGTTTGAAATTTTGGAAAATGTTTGAAATTTTTGAAATTTTTGAAATTTTGGAAATTTTGGAAAGTTTTGGAAATTTTTTGACGTTTTGGAAAGTGTTTGAAATTTTATAAATTTTTGAAATATGGAAAATTTTTGAAATTTCGGAAAACTTTTGAAATTTTGGAACATTATCGAAATTTTGGAAAATTTTTGAAATTTTGGAAAATTTTTGAAATTTTGGAAAATTTTTGAAATTTTGGAAAATTTTTGAAATTTTGGAAAATTTTTGAAATTTTGGAAAATTTTTGAAATTTTCGTAAGAGCAGTACAATCACCCAAGGGAAAAATCTACTTTTGCTACGTGTTGCATATAGTATTTTATTTCACTCTCCACTGGAAGGCCACTTTTTGTTCTTAAAATTGTACGTTTGTTGAAAATTTTAGAAATTTTTTGAAATTTTTGAAAATTTTTGAAATTTTTGAAAATTTTTGAAATTTTTGAAAATTTTTGAAATTTTGGAAAGTTTTTGAAATTTTGGAAAATTTTTGACAGTTTTTGAAATTTTTGAAAATTTTTGAAATTTTGAAAAATTTTTGAAATTTTGGAGAATTTTTGAAATTTTGGAAAATTTTTGAAATTTTGGAAAATGTTTGAAACTTTGGAAAATGTTTGAAATTTTTGAAATTTTGGAAATTTTTTGAAATTTTTTGACGTTTTGGAAAGTGTTTGAAATTTTATAAATTTTTGAAATATGGAAAATTTTTGAAATTTCGGTAAACTTTTGAAATTTTGGAACATTTTCGAAATTTTGGAAAATTTTTGAAATTTTGGAAAATTTTTGAAATTTTGGAAAATTTTTGAAATTTTGGAAAATTTTTGAAATTTTGGAAAATTTTTGAAATTTTGGAAAATTTTTGAAATTTTGGAAAATTTTTGAAATTTTGGAAAATTTTTGAAATTTTGGAAAATTTTTGAAATTTTGGAAAATTTTGGAAAGTTTTGGAAAATTTTTGACGTTTTGGAAAATTTTTTAAAATTTTGGAAAATGTTTGAAATTTTTGAAATATGGAAAATTTTTGAAATTTTGGAAAACTTTTGAAATTTTAGAACATTTTTGAAATTTTGGAAAATTTTTGTAATTTTGGAAAACTTTTGAAATTTTGGAAAATTTTTGAAATTGTGGAAAATTTTTGAAATTTTGGAAAGTTTTTGAAATTTTGGAAAATTTTTGAAATTTTGGAAAATTTTTGAAATTTTGGAGAATTTTTGAAATTTTGGAAAATTTTTGAAATTTTTGAATATTTTAGAAATTTTGGAAAATTTTTGAAATTTTTGTAAGGGCAGTACAATCACCCAAGGGAAAAATCTACTTTTGCTACGTGTTGCATATAGTATTTTATTTCACTCTCCACTGGAAGGCCACTTTTTGTTCTTAAAATTGTACATTTGTTGAAAATTTTAGAAATTTGTTTAAAAATTTTGAAATTTTTGAAATTTCTGAAAATTTTTGAAAATTTTTGAAATTTTGGAAAATTTTTGAAATTTTTGAAAATTTTTGAAATTTTTGACAGTTTTTGAAATTTTTGAAAATTTTTGAAATTTTTGAAAATTTTTGAAATTTTGGAAAATTTTTGAAATTTTGGAAAATTTTTGAAATTTTTTAGAATTTTTGAAATTTAGGAAAATTTTTGAAATTTTGGAAAATGTTTGAAATTTTGGAAAATGTTTGAAATTTTTGAAATTTTGGAAATTTTGGAAAGTTTTGGAAATTTTTTGACGTTTTGGAAAATTTTTTAAAATTTTGGAAAGTGTTTGAAATTTTATAAATTTTTGAAATATGGAAAATTTTTGAAATTTCGGAAAACTTTTGAAATTTTGGAACATTTTCGAAATTTTGGAAAATTTTTGTTATTTTGGAAAACTTTTAAAATTTTGGAAAATTTTTGAAATTTTGGAAAATTTTTGAAATTTTGGAAAATTTTTGAAATTTTGAATAATTTTTAGAAAAAATTTACTTTTGTCCCGTTAATTTTACTTTTGCCCCGCTAATATTACTTTTGCCCCGCTAATTTTACTTTTGAAGCTGTACTTCACGTGATAGACAAGATCGCCCGTTCCAGATCCCAAACGAATGTCATACCTTCGCGAACGACACGAGCTCGCCTCGTCCACCACGATGCTCACCGCGCCGAATCCAAAATGACTGTCGCCAACGATGCGAGTTTACTTCGTCCACCGCGATGCGCGCCGCGTCTCGTGTTGAACGCCACTCGCATGCTTTGGAACATCGCTCGTCTGTGCTCGTCTATCATGCTGCGTTTCGCCATGTTCAGAAAGGGTATCGCGTTCTTCCGTAGGGCATAAGCGTGCAGCGGGCCTGAGCTCGACACGCTACACCGTTCTCAACTATCATAACTTTTTTCCGTGTGGCTACCGCGAGAGCTGTTTTTCCTGTGCATTGCACAGTACAGGCCTGCCTATTCCGTTCTCTTTCTCTCTCTCATTTCACATCGTTCGCTTCACACTCGCAAAGAGTTTTGGAACTGCGAAGCAAACCTTTATATTCGTGCATATATGCTTTTTATGAAATGTACTTCATACCATCGGGCGGGAGGTAGACCCATTCAGCTCGTCGTTTGAGTAAGGAACCAGACATATCTTGATTTGAATGAAATTTTAAGATTAATATTTATTGAGTGATAAATTGAATGTAATTACATTTAAGGCAGGTTTACGGTGGATTTGCCCTATTTATTCAATAATTTTTATTTCATACAAAAAATAATCTTTATTGTTCAAACTTTTTACATATTAAAATACACATTTTGAAGATATAAAATTTTTTTTTTTTACGGATTTTTCTTGACAAAATGGCCGCCTCAAAATTGTTCTTTTGTTTCACTGTCGACACGATATCTCACCAACGGATCATCTGAAATCAAAAAACTAAAAAAATTCTTAAAACTTATAGTTTTGGCTATTGCATAGTCTAGGATATTTCATTTTTACCGGAAAAAAACAAAATGGCGGACTTTTGAATTTTTTGGCTCTTTTTTTGCAACATAAATTGTTTATAACTTTTTGAAAAATTTATTGATCGTTATAATCCTAGATCATACCAAAAGAACATATTTCAGGAGTAAGCTGTTTAAATTTCAACTGAATCGGTGCAGTAGTTTTTTTTAAATCGCGTCGATAGAGTTGAAAAGCGTTGTTTCGAGAAAAACGCGTTCAAAGTTTTTTTTTATGAAAATTTGAGAAAAAAATGGTCTTACACTCAATCAGCGATGCCAGCTCCATATATAACTCCTTCAGCTTCCCCGTAAGCATCATTTTCTCGTATTCTAGCGTTTCTGCGGGACACCCTGGTTTCTTTTGAAGCCTGAGAAGCAATCCGTTCGGCTTTCCGCACGCGCGTTGCATTGACTTTCTCAGCCTATTTTAGAGCCTCACTGCCTATTGTTGCGCCCATAACACTCATTATTTTTAATACTGTACTTAAGCCTTCATTAAAAGTGCATGCTGCTGTATAAGCTGCTATTTCAACGATTTTTTTCCAACAAAAAGTGTGTTTTGGAGCCATGGCCCAAACACAAGAATTAAATTAAAACTTTCATTATTGTTCTGAGTGTTTGCGCCAGTGCATCTTTCTAATAAATCTTCACTAGTTAAGTCTTCATAAATTGGTTTAAGTACTGCTTGAGTATCGTTGTCAAAAGCGGGGGGATGCTTAAAAGTACTCAATTTATTCTGTGCTGCTGCTAAACGATACTTACACCAAGAATCGTCTGGGCAGTATTGGTGCTGTGGATTGTCGTCGGTCGAGCTTCTATGGTAGAATGTGGCCCAAATAGCTTTTTTCATTTCTTCGGGTGAGTCAGGATGATTCAGAACAGCAATGCCATAAAAAGCGGATAATTCGGACATAACTTTACCAGTTAAAGCCAAAGTTTTCGGAGTATCGGCTTTTTTTTGGATATCGATTTTTTCGCGCCTGATTTTTTCGCGCCTGATTTTTTCAAGGCAGCTTCTTCTATAGCTTTTTTAGCTTTTTTTAACTGAGTTAACAGCTTCTTAGCCTCTTTGGCTCTCCGAAACATCCTTTTTTTCACGTGTAAAACGCATTCTTTCTTCTTTACAATTACTTCGTCTCCATAAGGTTTTTCATCGATTACATTTTTGAAGGTTTTGGTGTCACTGCCACCTATATAATATTCATAAATAGCTTTATAAAGTTCAATGGATCTTTTGAACATGTCCAGAATTCCATTCGATTCCATCATTCCAGAACTACCTTCATGATTAGCTGTGCAATCTTGTTCATGATCTTCAAACCAAGCTTCAAATTCAGGAGTATTATGGTCACCATCGTAGGTTTCACACGCTCTGCAAAACTTTGACTTCACTTCGAGATCTAAAACTTTATTTGTATATTTGCCTATCAAACTGACTAAGCCAAGTAACGACGAAAAACCTCTTTTTGGCCATGAACCATCTCCGGAGACTGTGAGCCGATTTTCAATCTTGCCAGCTGTCGCGTTTGCTTTTTTCTCCTCATTTACAGCTTTTTTAAAAGCTAATAATGCTACTGATTTGGCTGCTATGTGAATGTGATTAACAATATCATAATATCTATTTTCACTAAACCCAGTACACAAGTCCATCAATCCACAAAAATGATTCAGACCCTGAATACTTATGCCAAGAAGCCTCATTACGAAAGCAAATCTTCTGTTTATTTTGTAACCAGAGCTAATTTTTGGACTCGATGGAATGCGAACGTCATTTTCACATTTACACGCCACATTTAAACCAAAGCCTAAACCTTTCTGATTCAATTTCGAAAAACGCACTTCACTTTTGCATATTTTACAAATCACAATGTTCTGTAAGGCCAAGAATACACTATAAGAGACTATACAGTATAGCATAGTTGGATCGACTGCAACTTGAAAATCAGGATCACCATTATGATTTTTTTTTGCAGAAGTACTAGTTAAACGTGAATCAGCATCAGAAGTATGCCGATTCCCGTGAAACGAGCGTTTTCTTGATCGGCCTGGCTTATTTTCGTTTTCTCTGCTGCCCTTTCGATCACACATAGTAAAAATACTACTTTTTCACAACGGTTCAATTTCACAACGACGCGACGCTTGGGATGACAGAGCGGGCACTGAATTAGGTAAATGGCCGCCAAAACTGCTATTTACGAAGGGGGATAGGAGCAGGACTAGGATTAAAGATGGAGAGGGGGGCAGCGGCAGCGCAACGCCGGCCGCTGCAAGAGCAGCCGAGCGTGCGCGCTCAAACGCGGTAGGTGCTGCCTCTTTTCTGCCTGTTCCCGGCCGTAGGAACTAATTGTATGAGTTTTAAAATATTTCTAGATAGTATTGCTATCGAATAATGAAATAAAAAAAAAATGATTTTTCCAAAAAAATTCACCGCAAACCTGCCTTAAAATAGCATAAAATTTTCTATATTTTATAACAACAAATTCTGAATAAACTGTTTCTTTTCTTTTGTTATAAACGAAAATGTCATATTTGGTTTAAACGGTTAAATGTCGGAAATGTATGATATAGCAAAACAGCAGCATTATATCTAAAACTTTCCGAAAACGTAACTTTTTCGCTATCGCTAAATGATTTCTGTTTTTAGATCATGAGCTTCTTTAATTTTCAAGATATTTAAGTTTATATAATTTTTTTTTAATTTTAATACTTTTATGAAAACATGAAAAAAAAAAGAATTTTAAAAATTAGTAGAACAAGTAAATTTAAATGACAATGAAAAAGAGAACAGAAAGCTTTCTCTTTTTAAAAAGGAAATTTTTAATAATTATAAACCCAATGCGCTTACAACCGTAATTTAAACTAAATGTGTACTTTTAATAAAAAATTATCTTTGAATAAATCATCAATGATAAATCAGCACACATTTTTTGAGATTCTAATTAAAAAGAAATATAACAATTAAAAACTAATTTATTAGAACAAAAAATTTCATATTAGAACAATTAATTTTGTTTGAGGAAGCTAAGTGCCAATGAATTGGCAGCGGTTTGTAATTTGTGGAAGCTAAGTGACAATGAATTTGCAGCGGATTTTAATATTCGTATCTTTTGAGAAATCTTGTATGATTTAAGGTGGTATCCTGCTTCAGAAGGCCTAATAAGACTTTCTTTCGCGAATTTTTTTGGACGGGAAAAAACAACTGAGCCCAGCGAACTTTTTGGGATGTTTTCATGTGTATTTTAACTTTACAAACCAATTTTATTAATACGAAACACTGAATTACAGCTGATTTATAAACACATTCGTAGAGCGTCTCGCCACTGAAGTCTCCAATTGGCGGGAAAGGTGCAGCTTGTAATTCTTGTCTGCAACAGAAACATCAAAAAGAATTATAATTTTCATATATCTTTCTTCTGGCTGAACTAAGGAAAACCGGAAGAAATTATGAAATTCTAACTTTTTCCAGGTTTAAAAAAAAGTGCTTTTTGAAAAGAAAGAATCACTTCAACTTGCTATAGATATCGTTTAAAAAGATTTTTTCAACAATCTTTTCAGATCAAATAGAAGAAGATACAATACTGAAGATAACAAGTTTTGAATGGTTCCAATAGGTTGTTTAGTATTTTGGCAATCACGCCCTACAATTTAGAGAAATCGTAAAAATGAAAACTGGTGAAAACGCGCTTCAAAGTTTTCGATAAGAAAAAGTATCAATTTTCGATTACTTACACTAATAATCCGTTAATCAGCAATTCCTGGTCCATACAATAAACTTTTAGCTTCGCCAAAAAACTCATTTTGATGCAATTTCTCGAGTCGATAAGCCGTACGAGTTTCCTTGCTGGAAAATGAGTGACGCCTGTTTTCCCTGTCGAGCCGTTGCGCATTAGCGTTATTATCAAATATTTTGCACTGCTGGCCAATACTCAAATTCAGTAACTACAAGGTACTCAAACCACAGAATACCCTTCATTGCAGATACCTGCAGCCATGTAAGCGGCAATTTCAATGCTTTTTTGACCAGAATGCAGATGTTTCGGATTCATGCGCTAGAGTTCGAGCTTCACTTGCTTCTTTTTATTTCGGAGTCGCGTACTCATACGTTTTTGTACGAGTCCCACATACTCATTTTTTTCAACAGGGCAATCGTCACCATATGGATTTATCTTCAGAATACCTACAAAAGTTGTAGAGTCGCCATCGCCGATGTAATTTGTATACTTCACGCCAAATATGTCTTCGGATTTCGAAAACATTTCTGCGATAGAATCCACCTCCATCTTTCCTGTTGAACCTTCGTGATTTGAGGAGCATGCTTCTTTGTGTTCTTCATACCATTCTTCAAAGTCGTCGTTGTCTAATGTTTTCTTTTTTAGGGTACAAGAGTGACAGTATGCACTTTTCACGATGAGGTCGACTACTTTCTCATAGTAGTACGGAATGAGAGTTGTTACACCGTACAATGAAGTAAAGCCACGGTTTTTTCCATGATCCATCACCGGACACTTTCAAATGAGTTTCGGCTCTCCCATTTTCTACATTCTTTTCTCGCTCCTCTTTGACAGCTTTCTTGCTGACAATTTTGAACATCGATTCCGACACTGAGTGAAGATGATTTCGACAAACCTTGACACAGATCCATAAGGACGCAAAACTTATTGATGCCTTCTCGTCCAACACCAAGAAGCCTCATAACGAATACGATCCGTCTATTTATTTTGCAACTAGTATATATCAGCGGTCCTGAATTGTTTTCTCTTCGGCGGCACATACACGATAGAACAATTTTAAAACCTAAGCCTCGGTATCCACTCTCTGCAGATGTTACGTTTTGTTTGCATGATCTGCAGATTACAATATCAGTAATCGCATGAAAAACTGTGGAAAATTCAATAACTCTATAACAATGAAGTGGATTCACAATTATATCTTCGGTGCTCGCAGTTGACAATTTCCTCGCACTACTGCTTGTATCCAACTCTTCATCATCTGATAGAGTTGTGAATCGATTACCGGATTCGTCTGATCGAGGTGTGGATTACAAGATTAGTTTAACCAAAAGTAATGCTGTGTCGAAAAATTTAAATTGTAGAATCAGGTTCACAATTATTGATATCTTTCATACGTACCAATCTGAGATAATTTTTACTGAGAAAAGTATCTGAAATCTGTATCAACTAAATTTTTCTAGTAATATACAGAGAAAATGTTGTAATAAAAATTACCGTATATATTATAGTAATCGCAAAACATCCCGACTTTATGGGAGAAATTAGCGTAAATGAAAGTGGAATAAATTTTACTGTTTAGTCAAGTAAAACGTACCGTGAATGTCGGCGATTGTTTTCATTCATTGCGACAATTTTTTCTGTGAAGTCTGGATACCTGTGCCAAATTTACTATAATTTTAATGGTTATTTTTACGAGAAAATCTTTTAGAGCAATTGTTAAGTAAATTTAAACAACGTATACTCAAAGAAAGAAGTATCACCTGCTGTTAATTAATTGCCTTGAACGATTCAGCATTTGGCAACAATAAAGGGTATAAATAAGAAAAATTTAATTTACTTTGAAATATTGTAGATTTTGGATGCGGTTTACTCAATAACACTCAAAAAGTAGATTTTTTATCGGGTTCTGTTGTAGATAATAATTAAATTAAAAATTTTAATATCTTCGTTATCTCAGATATAACCCCTCAAAATCTTCTACCCCAAGAACATTTTGAAATGAAAGAGTAAAATTGTAAATCCTAAGCTCAAAACGCAACTGCTCCAAGATGAGCGTAGAGCAATTAAAAAAGTAAAATCTGTAACGAGTGGCAGGATTGCTGCTCGGTATAAGAGCTGCCCCCTCGGGAGAATAATTGGAATGGCCGAATTTTTAGTGGCGGGCGAGACCTCCAAGGTATTGGGTAGAAGACTTACGGTTATTACGCTGGATGTAGATATGCGCTTGCGTTAGCCTGCGCTCGAGATTGAGAAAGAGCGGTAATGTGTGTGTGAGGAGTATAAGTACTTGAGGAGGGTTACGCTTAGATGGCCGAGCAACTACGTCTACATTAAGACGAGTAAATCTGAACGCAAGATAATGCGGAATTGCGAAGGAAATCATTACGAAAGCCAGAGTACCGAGAAGGATTTCCGCCTGTTCTCCACAGATGTCTAGCCTAACTCAAGACGATAAGGCGTAATGTGTGCGTATGTTATTTACCACGAATTTAACACATGCATTTTGCCCGCGCTGTAATTTTAGGTTGCGAGTGGTGTTGAAATCGTGATAAATCGCACTAGCATAATCGAACCTAGGAAAGACCAAGCTCTCGACAAGGTCGCACCTAAGGTTTTTCGATAGTGCATGTTTCTAAAATTTAAGGGAGACCGTTCATCGAGAGACCGATAAACTTTCCCTGGAACGTGCTTAGCATGGAAGCTCCAATCAATAGTTGGAGTGATTCACATCTCAAGGCAACATAATTCCTTGACAAATGAGAAAGAAACATCGTAAATGAAAATTTTACAATTTTCCGTAATGTTTGGCTAACGTAAGCTTGACTGTTAAGAATCAGAATCTTACACTTTAACAATTTGAGAGATAGCCCATTCTCCCGCGTCTAGACAACTACGGCTTGTGCATCGGCCTGTGCAGCGGCCAGCCCCAGAAGAAGGTTATTAGGGTAGCAGTGATAGTAAATTTGGTGTCGTCAGCGAAAATTATATGCTTAGAGAACCGCAGGACCTGTCCGAGGACGTTGATGTAAACTGTAAAGAGAAGGGGGCCAAGTACACTCCCCTATGGAACACCAGAGGCAGCTATGAGCCACTCGGAGATCAAACTACCGCCATCTATAACAACCTGTAGCCAGTGAGCCGAATAGTTGTAAAACCATCTAAATATTCTGTCAGCAAATTTCAGAGCTCATGATTGCGCAAGTAAGTTTTCCTCTCATTAATTGCGAACCTCACATCGTCAAGAACATCTAAAAGAGCAGTTTGGGTGCTATGACAGCTTTGAGAGTTAGGCGATTGACCGCGTATCCGATGGCGAGTTTAGCGTGTTGCTCTTCGCGAGAGGCACTACAAGCGCTTTCTTCAAACGTACAGGGAATGAGGCTGTTGCAAGGCAGGCATTGTGAGGCCTTGTAAGCGGTCCAATGGTATCGAGAAGTACCGCTTTCAGCATCGGGGTGGATATTCCATCAATACCAGGACATTTTGAAGGGGTAGCGGATATGTCATCTCTCACTTCAGCCTCGGATACTGGTCGAAATTTACAATATCTTTGGGAAGTTGTGAGCGGCTGATCACGGACGGCCTGAAAATCGGATTCCGAGAGTGGCAAGTAGCGGATTACCACCGTTGCATAATATGTATTTAACAAATTCACGTGGAAGTATAGCAACGGCTAGGGTAGGTGAGCAGCAGAAATGTGCATATGTCGCAATTCGCGCGACTTTGACTCAGCATCTTGAGCCATCCCAAGCTTTCACGATAAAAACTGATTTTTTGCAGCATATCAGTATATGCTGGACAAGGACAGAACGTGGACAGGGAAGGGTGGACGATTCAGGTTCGAGAGATTTGTGGGTTTAAGCGCTTTAGGCAGCCAGAACGAATTTGTTTCTTATAGACAGGAGATTTGGTACACCTCAAGCTGATTTCAATAAGATCGTGTCCCACGATGAAAAGCAATTCAGATTTACTGAACATCAGTACAGTGACCGCGTCCTTTACGATAAACAGATCAAGTCACGAATGAGTGGCTGGACGATCCCTCCATAAAATATGGTGGGTTGGCTCAGAAGGCACTAAAAAACTGAATGCGACTCGATGAGCTCTCGTAGATGAACCGAAGCGGCATTTTGAACACATATATTAATGTAAAATCTCCCGTTAATTACGTTTGAATTGAGACAAGAAAGGAGATAGATAATTCAAAAATCCGCTACCAGTTCATTGGAACTTAGCTTCCTCAAACTAAATTACTTGTTTCAATATGACATTATTTGTTCTAATAAATTAATTTTAAATTGCTATATCTCTTTCTAAATAATACCTCAAAGAGGGTGTGCTTTTTTATCATTGACGGTTTGACAAAAGATAATTTTTTAATAAAATTACAGAACGATAGGTAATATCATTATCACAGCAATTTATTCTCTGTCCGTAATTTATTAAAATTATTTAAATATTTAAATTATATATAATCAATAAGTACGTACTGTAACACCACATTTTGTGCGTGTTTACACAATTTGAATGAGATCACATGACTTATCAACTTCACTCACTATACACATTCACATACACAAACACTATCCCCTCGGACGACACAGAGCAAGCGAGCTCTCATGCCTTGGAGCAGCTGAAGAAGACGTGTAGCGGCCTCCCCATTAAGCCTCGCATAGGTAGAAGCTGGCTGACCTCGGCTGAGGTACGCTGAGCACGCTCTGGCGCCTCCTCTCCTTACTCCTGTCCCCTCAAACCAACCTAAAAAGACACACAAAAGATTAGAAACTAGGAAGAGAAGTAGAAAGTATTGGAAGGATACCCATCTGATTGTATACCTTGAAGAGCATAGAGAGATCCACCTTGGACGGAGCGGCAGCTTCTTTAGACGTAAAGGAGGCCTGCAGCATACATCCTAAAAATATAAACGAGGATTAGTCTACAGCATACATGTACATCAAAAAAGAACTCGCTTACCTGGTCTGGAGGGTTTGCAGAGGCAGGATGGTCCCACGGATACAGTAAAGCAGCTCAACTCGTGGGCCGCTCCCCCATAACAGCAGCAGCAACAGCCTCCGAAGCACTCAATTTAGACACCTGGAAACAACACCTCATTAGGAAATGGAGATCACAGTTATACTCGAACAATACTAAACACTGATCTCACCTGGTAATAATAGCAGTGGGTGAATGCAGTGGAAGCTGCATATAAACATAACCTCTTCGAGGTTAATCGTGCACACTGCTCCTGCTGCAAATACGCCGTCCGGGGTCCTGAAGCTATCGCCATCGTGCCCTTCGTCGGCACTATCGTCTTGATGTCCTTCCTGCTGCATCCCTCGTCGCACTTCCACGCCGTAGCCACTCGTCCCTCCTCGTCCTCTCCAACTCCGTCCGCAAGTCGTCGGCCGTATGCCGCATAGCATGACGCCACCGCGAGCAGACGCTTCCCTTTCCTCCTTCGCACTTCTCTTTCTCCCTCGCCAAAGCGCGCACTGCGCCCCCAGGCGGGCTCTGTCCGCACCACCGCAACTTGAGCGCCGCGGTGATGAAGGACGACGCGGCCACTTCGTACTGAGTTACGCACACCGACGCTTCGCTTTTCCGAATAGCTCCGTACGAACTCTCTCTAGTTAAGAACGCCTCGTGGTGATTACAATATTGTATCCTGCGTCCATCGTGTGAGCCTACACATCTGCGATATCGAAGGAGGCCACACTCGATTAGAAAGAGTAAATTGCACAGATTACTTTCGTGCTTAGTGCGGGTACAGAATCATATATATATATATATATATATACTCCGATAGTAATTTCATCAAGCTTGCGCCGCGTGCGTGTCGAGCGTCGCGTCGCCGCCTTTTCCTCGTGTGTTTCGTTGCCGGAAATTATTTGAATTCGCGTCCCTAAGGAGTAGCTCCTTCCCATTCCACCCTTTTATCGTTCCCACCGTACCGCGTACTCACCGTAGCTAGTTTATCGTATAAGTAACTTTATTGCATCGGTTGAATAATATTCATCGCTCAACCTTTGTAAAACTAATAGAATAAACCACAAGTGTTCACAGTTTTATCCTAAATCCCGTGTATCATTTCTTTTAACCCTCGAATAAAAATAATGTTAAAGCCTGCATGTGCGGCGCAATAATATTGGTTAAACTATCCAAAATTATTGTCATAAAATTGACGCCCAACGTGTTATAAAATTAACGCAGTAACGTGGGGTCGAAAAAAAAAATTCCGGTGAAATTTGAATTAAATTATTAAACTAAATTAAAATTTAAAGGAAATTAATTCTTGATTAATAATTCGTAGAATACGACAGTGCCGGTGAATTTAAACATATAGTGGCACCTGTAATATATAGTTGGAATTTTCGCGAGTGATATACACGCGGCCGCGACGAGACGCTTGACAACGCCGCGACGGATTTTTCGTTGGCGTCAGGCGGTAGGCCACGCTAGCATTACTTGGCATTAATAATTTATGCTGATTATTTTGCATTTTGCACATTGACATAAATACAATAAAAAATATCCCCAAAAATTTATACGTATATCCTAAATAATTAGGATTGTATAAATACAAAATTTAGTGTATTAAACAGTGAGTGAGTGCGTGGTGAAAGTTCGAAAAATTTTTTTCGAGTATTAATTTTGAAAAATATTTAAATAAAATTCGTGATAATTATCAACACTTTCGAAATTTTTTGTGTAATATCAAAACGAGAATTTTAGAAGATAGATGAAAATAAGTTTTGGCAACACGTGTTCATAAAATACAGTATAGACTCTACAATCTACTTCAACATTTAAAAAAAAAAAATCAGTTTATTTAAAATCTTTTTGTGACTCAATTGTTATTCTATATGTTTAACGATTTTAAATAATAGTATAACAAATAAAATTTTGTTTTGATGAAAAATATTTACAGAAATTAGTAAATGTAATTAGCAATGGTACATAACTGGAGCAATTATATTCGGATTTAAACACATTTTTCTTATAAATACACGCAGTGGAAATTATTTTCAATTAAATAGACGTTGAATAGATACTTTTACCTTTATTTTTATTTTAAATTAGAATATTCACAACATAAATTTAATAAATTAATATTAATCATCATTACTATAATAATAGTATATTCACATAATACTAGTATATTCATATAATAATAGTATATTCACACAATACTAGTATATTCACATAATAATAGTATATTCGTATAATGATAGTATATTCGTAAATTGCCACGACGTTACAAAAATTTTTCTGGAACTTGAATAAAAGCATAAAGTTTAGAAACCTCACTCACTCGAAAATAAAAGGTAACATTTTTATTACTATTATATGTTCATAATTTTATATTTTACGCACATGTACCCTATTTTATGTATTTTATGCACAATTTCGTAATATATAATATTTATTTTCTCCGCCTATCGCTACAATAAACTCCCACCTTCCGATCAATAACATTTTTCACCTATTTCCCATGAACCCTATAATCACTATAGTGATTTAATCGTTGCAAAGTGGATTTATCAAAAATAAGTGAATAGTTTTCCCCTTCGATAAATTTTGTTCGTTTTGTTACGAATAGATAATACCCAATCTAGTTCGTACACTTTGTATAAAATTTCGTATAAAACTTTTTTCTAATATTCAGTTCAAAACCTTGGAAATTGAAATTTGTATAGTATATTATTTGTAGTAAATATTCGTATTAAAATTCGAAATAAATATTTACTATAAATATTTTCTTGTTACCTCGTATAGTCGAATAAATATTTAGTATAAATATTTTCTATTTACCTCGTATACTTGAATAAATATTTCGTATAAAAGTTTAATTTACTATTTGGACCTGACTAAAGGAATTATAAAATTTTCTGCTTTCATGGTAATTAATTGTAAATTTAAATTAAAACTTTGATCATTTTGTTTTTTTTTGTTATTACATACAATTTTTTTTATTATTTCGTAATTAGTTAGAAACCCTTTATTTCATTTGAAATATTCTTTAATTTTGCAATACATTTTTATTTTTTTTGTAAACAACGCTAGCTTACAATAATCCACCTTCGTTAAAATAAGTGTACAATATTATTTTGAATTAGTAATATTCCACCTATCGAACACACATTCCTCAGCCCATATCGAACGTAAACAACATCACGAGACCCTATCGATCCCCACCCGACTACAAATTGCCAGTAGTTGAGTTTTACCTTGTGTATCCCTACCACATGCACGCAGAAATACTTGTATGGAATTTCCGCTTAGCGACCTTGCTTTTGCTTGTTAATTATATTTTTTTTGTTTGCTCGCATCCTCAATACCATTTTAAAATTTTTTCGTTTGTTCGCATCTTCAATCCCATTTAACAAAAAGTTCCAGATTTCTTAAATAATATTAAGTTGAAAATTTTTACGAACAAAAAGATTATCATTGTGGTTGTTGTTAAATATCTTAAATTAATAAAGTTCGTCTGGATTTATTTTTGTCTATTTAAAGAAAAAACTCCTAGTAATATTTATTGTGTTTTTTATTTATATCAAAATCATAAGAAAGTAACAATTTTTTATTTTTCCCTCGTAAGAGAATTTTTTTTAGTAAAACAACTCGAATTTTCTTCTTAGTATTAGTCTTTTTGAACCCCTTCACCCAATATTGTATTTGATCGAAACCCACCATCTACCTTTCTACCCAATATATTCCTGCTTGCATACCTCATACCCGCTTACGCTTAGACAATCGTAATACTTCGCTTCAACTTTTGTTAGCTTTAAACACTGCTTATTAAAAATTTATTTTTCCTATTGTTGCTTGCTTTCGCTTATTTTTTTGTACTCTCTGCAACATTTCATCTGTGATTTTCTCTCTGAGAACTCCACTGTTTTTCATTTTTTTTCTTGATCTAAATTAAGTATTTTTTTAGTATTTTATTTTTCTTTTTCTCTTATATACCTTTTGTAATACCAAATCGCCCTTTCTAGTGAGCAAGCAAAAGTGAGCTAAAGTCAGTCATGCTAACTTCGAATTAAAGAAACGTAACATCCCTTTACCTTAAAATGTCGACGACTGACCAATTGAAAGTTCTCGAGGAAGCGATAGTGGCTAGAAAAGCAAATGTCGAACTCCTTTACTCAATTCGTGGATTACATTATGTATTGCGTCATGCCAATATAAACAAAATTAGTACATTAGGAACCAATATCGAGATACTGGATCGAGTAGTTAGATATCACCTTAAATTGATTTTTGGATCTAATGTTGTGCCATGGGTTCCGTGCAAGGATGATCAAATCGCATGTAAAGAAAAACCTTGTTTATGTCTTAATTCTAACTCGATGCAAGGATATTTGTCTAATGTCGCGAACAAACAAGAGGTTGTACGATCTGTATTCGCAATATATGATATAAATACTCTTTCGAATAGCGCGAAATATTTTCAGATTAGTACAGAAGGGACTTACGACGAGATACTTAATCGATTAGTTGAAATCTCGATAAAAGCTCAAAATAACGTCGTTGATACGAGTTGTGAGATTAAAGCAATTGAAAATCATATCGGAGAGACAATTGAACAAAAATCTGCTGTACAATCTGATAATGTCTCGCAAATATCGATCCACCTAATAGAACCGTATAGATGTTTCGACCCACAACCTACACTTACCCCACAATTACCAACCTACCCTACAGTACAAACCTCACAACCTTTACAAGTACAACACGCCCCTATCGCACAATCCACACACCCCATATCAATACAATCCTATACTACTACACAAAATCTTCATACACAAAACCCTAACATACAAACCCCTTCTTGCCCACAACAATGTAACTATTATACACCACAATACAACACAATACCCGAAATCCCAACATACAGTATCGCATCAAATACCTACCGCACCGCTGCACCATTCCCTAATATCCACCCATACCAGTATTATTCCCCCATATCGCAAATTACCGGACAACAGAACCCCATCGAATTGCAAAAACGTCTCGAATCGTATCCCGCACAAGGACCATTGTCGTCGCTAGTCATCGAACCACCTCCGCTGGATCTAACGGTATCTCCTAACGCAGTTGATAAGACGGAGAATGAAAATTCATCGCTATCTTGCGCGACTTTCGCAACTGATTCTTCTGTGGAATTAGCGACAACAATTGTATCGGCATTTACCCCCGAAAATTCGAATTCATTAGGAAAGAGTGAAGAGAAATCGTCGGTTCTCACTTCGGAGGAAACTGCAGTAGAGCATTGTTCATCGGCTGTGAACAACATCGAAGCTCAAAATACAACTGCGTTAAACGAATCTCAGTCGAATCACCTTTCCACACTCCCAGGTTACGGAATCGCAAACGGAGGTACGGAAAATTTCCCAATCGTAGCTACCGCGAGTAAATCTGCAACAAACCGTTCGAAAGAACCTGTAAGGAGTGATCGTAACTCGAATCGGACTAAACGTTTAAAAAATTCATCGAAAACTTTGAATAGTGCCCGCAGGTCGGATTGTTCATCGTCGGAACAATCATATCGACCTTCGAATAATAAAAACTCGAACATAGTAGAATCGAAATTAGCTGAAAGATCCGAAAATCGAAATAGCAACACACCCAACTGATCACTTTCGGAACAGCAGGTTCGTAGCCCGAAAAATCATCGGATTGTTGATTCATTGACGAATGAATCACTCGAAACCACCAATCGTAAATCGTCGAACAGAACTCGTAAAATCCCGAATGAATCGCGAATGTTAGATCGATTGACATGGAGTCAATCGAATAGAACTTCGAAAACTCGGGAAGTCAAATCCTTTTCCTGGAAATCACCAGTAGAAAAATTAATTTCTTACCAAAATCGTAAGAATAATTCGAATTCGTCGAACTCATTGTATATAGACAAACCGGCGTATAGCAAATCTTTATATGCTTGCTGGGCCTGTCACCTTACCGGACACCAGGCAAAGTTCTGCCCTAATAAATCTGGGATTTTATGCTACAAATGTGGCCACCTAGGAGTCATAATTCCCAACTGTCCTAACTGCAACCCACCTCGAAATAAAAAGATAGGACACTCCCCGGTAAGAAAGACCATTGCGGTACCGGTAAACATGAGTACACCGTCGGGAACTCAGCCTTCGCCTCGGAAGCCTGAGCGGGTGTCGGTTCAATGTTTACCGCCGTCGAAGCCTAAAAATAACACCGCTAAGCGGAGAAATTCGAAGACAAGCGATCGGGAAAACTCTGCAGATTCGTCGCGTAAATCAGAGCCCGCATCGGCCGTCACTCGCAATAAAACTGACCGAGTATGTTGGAATGGTAAATGTTCGGGACATTGTTATCGTGATTGCAAAGAACCACGTGATAAACGATTTTGTTATCGTTGTGGGAAGAAAGACGCGGACGTTAATTCGTGTTCTTTTTGTAAGTTTCGCCATTCTTTTAAAAGATTCCAAGGCATCGCTACAAACTTCGCAAAATCTCGTATTGCAACCGATAACTCGCAAATGGTTGTCTCAGCCGCATTAGTAGAACCTCCTCTAGACCGCGGGGTCGCGGCTTCGCTTCCGGGGGGGGGGGGGGTGACATTCCCGCCCGCGGTGATTGGCTTAAATATTATCCAGTCCCCTACCGTCCGATTAACATTAATGTGGTAAGCGACCCGAGCGGGGAACAAGTACGCATTACAACGGGGGACTCAATTACCTTAACTAAGACGGCTACGACCCAGACATAGTCGGATAGGGAAATGCTAATTGAGAGAGGGCGGAGCCTCAGAGAACGAGTCGGGGTAGAGTCGGTACACCCTATATATGCGATGGGCCCGATTAATTTCGTTAGGGGAGAGCGATGCAGCCCGATACCACTCGCACCGACCTCGTTCATCGGGGGGAAGACCATTCCCAGCTTGATGGACTTAAAGATCCAGCCTCCAGCTCCGTACCGATCGGATGGTACTGCCTCCGTCTCTTCGCAAGGGTCCTGCTGGAATTGTAAGAAGGAAGGTCATAGATATTCGCATTGTAAAAGCCGGAGGGACTATAAGTTCTGCTTCCGATCTGGCCAATCAAATGTCGACGTGCACACTTGCCTACGGTGCACGGGACCACCACCGTCGGACTATCGGAGGTCGTCGGACCGAACTATCGCCAATACCGAACACTTTTATCGAAATATCAACTTCCCCCCTTCCGCAATACGGATCCCCTCCTATCGCCAATACCGAGCACCTTTTATCGAAATACCAACCCCCTCCCTTCTGCAATACGGATTCCCTCCCATCGTAATACCGAACCTTCTTTGTAAATATTGCAATCATACTTCGTAACCTAGAAATGTAAGGGATTGTGCATACGTGAAATGGAGTACATAGTATAAAATGGTATAAAGTGGTATAAGGTAAATTAAGGTATATATGAAAAAAAAAACTCACAGATGTGATCGCCAAGACGGATTCTAACTGTCTTGCGAAGGGACTTCAATCGTACATTAGGGTGTGGGTTCGTTACGCGAACGCACCGAGCATCCACTCACTGGATACAAGTAACTAGTAGTAAAATCGGCATGTACCTTAGTGCCAGCTACATGCACAAAAATTTGGTATTAACGATTATATAGAATATTATTCTACTAAGCACAAGTATGAAGTGTCTCTTACTAAGTTAGGAAACCTAGACTTTAAGAATTTAGTTGATAAGAATAACTTTGTATATACCTATGTATTAGTTTTTTTAGACTCAAACGTACTACCCACAATTTAACCACGTGTACAGCATAATGTAAGTAATTATCGGTATTTAAATGTATCATCGCGCCTAAGGAATACTTACAGATCGTGTTCAACAAGAGAACGAGAAGAAACGAGACTAAATGAAGCATTTAAGCTAAATTATACATTTTGCGTAGGCTAAGTATTTAACTAGTTAGAAGCGTAAAGCACGAATGGTTAGCATAGATTAGGTTAGCACATAAGTTAATTAGTTGTGTACCGAGTGAGCACGCCCATAGTAAACCGCGAACCGCGTAACCGCGCTTTGTTTTAGTAGGGGGGAGTTTGTAACACCACATTTTGTGCGTGTTACACAATGTGAATGAGATCACATGACTTATCAACTTCACTCACTATACGCATTCACATACACAAACACTATCCTCTCGGACGACACAGAGCAAGCGAGCTCTCATGCCCTGGAGCAGCTGAAGAAGACGTGTAGCGGCCTCCCCATTAAGCCTCGCATAGGTAGAAGCTGGCTGACCTCGGCTGGGGTACGCTGAGCACGCTCTGGCGCCTCCTCTCCTTACTCCTGTCCCCTCGAACCAATCTAAAAAGACACACAAAAGATTAGAAACTAGGAAGAGAAGTAGAAAGTATTGGAAGGATACCCACCTGATTGTATACCTTGAAGAGCATAGAGAGATCCACCTTGGACGGAGCGGCAGCTTCTTTAGGCGTAAAGGAGGCCTGCAGCATACATCCTAAAAATATAAACGAGGATTAGTCTACAGCATACATGTACATCAAAAAAGAACTCGCTTACCTGGTCTGGAGGGTTTGCAGAGGCAGGGTGATCCCACGGATACAGTAAATCAGCTCAACTCGTGGGCCGCTCCCCCATAACAGCAGCAGCAACAGCCTCCGAAGCACTCAATTTAGACACCTGGAAACAACACCTCATTATGAAAGGGAGATCACAGTTATATTCGAAAAATACTAAACACTGATCTCACCTGGTAATAATAGCAGTGGGTGAATGCAGTGGAAGCTGCATATAAACATAACCTACAATATTGTATCCTGCGTCCATCGTGTGGGCCTACACATCTGCGATATCGAAGGAGGCCACACTCGATTAGAAAGAGTAAGTTGCACAGATTACTTTCGTGCTTAGTACGGGTACAGAATCATATATATATATACTCCGATAGTAATTTCATCAAGCTTGCGCCGCGTGCGTGTCGAGTGACGCGTCGCCGCCTTTTCCTCGTGTGTTTCGTCGCCGGAAATTATTTGAATTTGCATCCCTGAGGAGTAGCTCCTTCCCATTCCACCCTTTTATCGTTCCCACCGTACCGCGTGCACACCGTAGCTAGTTTATCGTATAAGTAACTTTATTGCATCGGTCGAATAATAATTGTAAGATCGTGCTGCGAATTCGAGCAGCTGGCGCTCAACCTTTGTAAAACTAATAGAATAAATCACAAGTGTTCACAGTTTTATCCTAAATCCCGTGTATCATTTCTTTTAACCCTCGAATAAAAATAATGTTAAAGCCTGCATGTGCGGCGCAATAATATTGGTTAAACTAGCCAAAATTATTGTCATAGTACATTCTCTAATTCCTAATCATCTAAAATTTTGTGAACGATTTGCAATCGTAGATTTCCGAGTGTCGGGACTATACATATATATGCTTCGACAATACTCACGGCGTCAGCCGTATACGAGGTCTGTCCCAAAAGTATCCGACCTACTTCGATTTCTCGGCGCTTGATTTATTCTTCGTCATCCGGGGGGTGGCATCCTTCAAAATAGTCCCCATTTGATTGAATAAGATGCTCATATCGATGTTTCCACTTATTAAAGCACTCTTGAAAGTCAGACTTCGGAATCGCCTTTAGTGCATTCGTCGCATTAGTTTCAACAGTCTGTTTATTGTCGAATCGATGTCCTTTAAGCGGCATTTTCAATCGAGGAAACAGCCAAAAGTCGCAGTGAGCTATATCAGGACTGTATGGAGGCTGGCGGAGCTGCGCAACACTGTGTTTCAATAAATACTGCTGCACAAGGTTTGATGCGTGCGCTGGAGCATTCTCGTGATGAAGAAGCCAGTCACGGGTTTCCCAAATTCTCGGTTAAAATTCGCCACACAGTACTTTTTGGTATTCCAAGTTCATCTTCCAGTTCTCTCACAGTAAAACGACGATCTTGTTCAACTGCGACACGCACACGCTCGACATTATCCGACAATGTTCCCGTCGAAGGTCGACCAGAACGAGGATCACTGTCAACAGATGTGCGGCCACTTTTGAACCGCCTATACCACTCTTTTATTTGTGTTTTGCCCATACACTCATCTTTAAAGGCCTTTTGCAACATTTCAATCGTTTCCGCACAACTTTTACCGAGATTAAAGCAAAATTTTATGCAAATTCGCTGTTCGGTTCGTTCTGCCATTTTTAGCAATAAGCAAATTGCGACGAACGCAAAAAAGTCGTTGTAAACAAATACACGCTGCGTGGGAACTAAGGCGTTACATCGGTATCTCAGGCTACTGACGAGAAGGTTAGGAGTTGCTGGTGACGTTCGTACCCTACAGAGGTCGCCTGAATCTCTCCGCGCGAAGATATGAAGGTAGGTCGGATACTTTTGGGACAGACCTCGTAATATAAGAAAAAGGCGCGCCACTGTACTGCGGAGTCATGCGGCCCAGAGTATCTTCTATTCTTCCCCACCTTTTATCGATTTTTTTGTTGCTGCGCCTACTGAGCTACCGCTCGTCATGCAGGTACTCACTGGCTATCCTGACTGCTGACCCGCAAGGACGCTTCACCCGAATACCAACTACGCTGCACAACTAGAAGTCTAGACAGTATATTAGAAGAGCAATTTGTATTATTAGAGGTTCTATTCAATAAAGAATATCTACAAAATATCCAAGTATCACAGATTATCGGCCCAGTACGAATTTGTGGGTGGAGCTTGGATTTTTGGTGAGTAGAAGAACGGGCAATCTGGTAATTGGAGGTATCATGCTTCAGATGAAGCGAGAGCTTAAATGAAAAACACCGCAAAAATAGAAACGGCCTTTTAGAAGCATAATAGAAGCGGTCTTTTAGAAGTATGGTAGAAGCGTTCTTTTGAAAGTATCATAGAGGCGTTATTCTAGTACTTTAATAAAAACGTAACTTTAGAAGTATACGGAAAGCGTTTATTTGGAAGTACAATTGTTTTAGAGGGTTGTTTTTTTATCGATTGGAAGTGTTCTTTAGAAAGTGAAAGCAGGAAGTCTAAAACACACAAAATATTCTTAGTCGAGTGCGGGACGCCAAAACTTTTAGAATTATTGTGGCGGCGTGCTGCAGACATATCGCCGAATTCTTTTTAGACTGTATATGGCGGCGCGACGCGAGCGTCTTGAAAACGCGGAAGCCTAATTTTTGAGATTGCACATAGCGGCGAGGCGCGGGCATCTCGAGAGCGCAGAAACCGAATTTTTTTTAGATTGCATATGGCGGCGTAGCGCGAACGTCTCGAGAGCGCGGAAACCAATTTTTTTAGATTGCACATGGTAGCTAGACGTGGGCATCTCGAGAGCGCGGAAGCCGATTTTTAGATTACGCATGGCGGCACGACGCTAGTGTCTCGCGAGCACGGACGACAAACTTTAGATTGAATATGGCAATGCGGGACGCACAATTTTTTTCATTTATAATGGCAAAGCGATGCAAGCATCTCGCGAATATAAGCCGCCAATTTTTTTTTAGACTGAAAATAGCAGTATAGACATGAATAAACGTGAGATTTTTATTATTTAGAAGCAATGTGCAATAAAATGATTAAATAGCAAGGCAAATCATGAAGTGAAGATGAAACTGCCGTGCAGAGAATTGCCAACGTCACGTTGAGAGGGAGCACGAGTGTAGTGTCAAAATCTGCGAGAGTGACAGCAGGTTTCGCACTAATTTCACTTGCTGTGCGATGCACTTCAGGGAGAAACATCAACAAAGTATTTAAATAAATAATAATTAGAATAAATGTTTGGTATTATAGATATTAGAAGAAATCTATTAGAGGAAATTGATTTGAAATGGAGGAAGCTGGAAACATAACACCTAGAAGCACTCCAGCGAATCAACAAGCCCAAGGTAAGGATGTAATTCATATTCCATGCCTTTCACTTAGTTAATGCGCTTTAAATAGAAGAACATTACGATGTATAAATTAGACTTGCAAACAATTCAACTAAATATGAATAGAATACAGATCTGTGATTTATTTTATATATTAAATATAGAATATTAGATGAAAATCCAAACATTTACTAGAATAATTGTTTACATTATTTGATTAATTAGAAGAGCCGTCTTACACAACGCCTCGTTTGCCTCCGTTTTGCACAATACATTCCTCCATCAGAAAGACTGTCACAAGATTGGGAACGTCTGATGGAACGTTCAGAGGGCACCATAACTCAACAAAATGACGCAATGAACAGATTGTCAACAATGTTGGAGCATCATCAAAATCTAGCTGACACACTGTTGAGATTAGATAATGCACACATTAGATTAGAGGTAAATAGACCACTCCTTAACTCCACTATTAGGGAAGCGAGTTAACATATGAATAATAATATTGACACATCTAACACTCAATCACTCTAATCAGATATCTTAAGTATATTAAACGAAACATTTAGTAGTTCAAAACACACATTAGAGTCAAATACAAAAGCATTAAAAATTAACATAAAAGAGAATACAAACTTACACAGAAAATAACAATAAATGCTTGGTTAGATTATTCAAAATCAGAATTGAGATCAAATGGTTTATTAGACGTTATAGACAAAAACATTCCAACACTATGTCGCCATCATGTTGGACGCATCCAGCACTACATGAAAACGTAAATTCAAATAGAAAAGAGATGGCAATGACAAGATTTTAATTATGGAGTCTTGTCGCCGTGTAATTCTCTAAGGTGCCTACGCCGTTTTAAACTTACATAGTGATGGCAGACACCTTACACTGCAGGGGAACAAGTTCCAGAGGCGTGCATCTTGGGCCTTGAAAGAATATAGGCCCTTATCCGTGCGCGACCCCGGAACTGAGAGCTCTTTCATACCCTCCCTACTTGATGTCCTTGCCTGATTGTTTTCGAAGAGAGCAGTAGGATACGTTGGTTGCCGCATAACAACCGCTTTATAAAGCAGCAACCTCATACAATATTCTCTCCTCGCCTTGATATCTAACCAGCCCAGGCCCTTCCTGTAAGAAGTGATATGCTCATCCCACCTAACACCACATATATATCTCACACATGAATTTTGTAAACGTTGCAGTCGTGTCTGAAGCTCGCCTGACACATTAGGATAAACTACTGAACAGTAATCTAGGTGAGGTAATACCAATGCACATGCCAACTGCTTACGAAGTGTCTCAGTAGTGTATGAACGAAAGAATTTCAGGCTATAAAGAGTCCTGTTTACCTTCTTGCTAACCGCATGTATTTGCGGTTTCCACGTAAGTCTTCCATCCATTCCCACACCGAGGTTAATGACTGTATCAACAAAGGGTACGAATACGCCGTCCTGCATCTCAATGCCCTGCAAGTCAAGGCTTGACAGAGAGCTTGTTTTTTCGCTCTTCAACTCCTCCAGCTGGGAGTGTTGAAGTGACAGTGCTTCTTCTATGTTCTGCAACTTGGATTCAATTGAAAGCGTTAAGTTGTGTATTACTGGTAATGAGCTTAACGCATTAACAATTGCATCAAATTTGTTTTCAAGAGAAGCATTGTGCATAGCAAGCGCACTGTCAATATTTTTAACACGCTGTTGTTCTGCGTCCCGAATGACTGCGATGCATCCTGTCCTCGCGTTAAAGTCTCCGCCCCCATGGACACAGCTTCGCTTGGTGCGATGTTGGTTGTTCGTCGAGTCGGCAGATGGCGTACTGGTAAAGAGGGCGCTCTGCGCGCACTGCTCCAGCTGCGTGAGTCCTCTGTGTTCTCGATGGCCCGTGCTCAACTTCTGTCACTCTTCCGCTTTCTCAGCTCCTAATCTCAAAACTGGCTGCGATGGTGTTGCCGTTTTAAGGAGAAAATGCCATACAAGTCCACCAGTACAGCTGCAGATAATAACTGCTGGGGTGACTTGCACATAGGCGCTTGCAAGGAACTGAAACAAATAGGCCCGCAGGCACAAGGGCGGCAGAGAATGGTCGAGATAGCAGGAGCTACTTAGTAAGAGCTGTTGTACTTACGGAGCCGCCGAGAGAGAGAGAGAGAGAGAGAGAGAAAGAGAGAGAGATAGAGAGAGAGAGAGAGATAGAGAGAGAGAGAGAGAGAGAGAGGGAGAAAGATATTTCTTATTTTGATTTCATAAAAAATTACAGAATACTATGTACCTTTGTAATCACAGGTCGTCAATTGCATAAAAGTTTATGTTTATCACATATCGCCAACTATCATAAAATCACTAGTCATACAAATTAAAAATTAACATACACATATCCACCCATTCCAACAAACAATATATCTATCGCGCCGAATGAAGTAGAAGTACTCAAAGTACACATCAGCCACGGACAAACAAACGATCCCGGAACCGAGAGATCTTTTACACCATTCCTACCGGATGTCCTGGCTGTGTTTTTACCAAAGAGAGGCACAAGGTGCGGAGGTTGTACCATGTTAATTGCTTTGTACAATAACAACCCCGCAAAATACGCCATTGTTTCCTTTACGTGAAACCAGCCAAGGTATTTCCTGTGAGCATATGTATCTCATACATGAATTTTGAAACCTTTGCAGTTTAGTCTCAAGCTCTTCCGACACGTCAATATAAACTATGGAACTGTAAACTGAATGCGGTACTAAAATATCGTAAGCTGTAGAGAGCACGATTAACTTTCATTCCTACCGCATCTACTTGCGGTTTCCACGTGTGTTTGGAGTCCATGATAATACCGAGGTTAGTGACAGTGCCAACAAAGGGTACGTATACAGCATGTTGATACTCAATACCAGGCAAATCAAGCAACCGTAATCAATGGATGTTATGTTCGGAGCCAAAGACGATTGCCTTTGTTTTACCGACATTGATCCGCAGTCCAACTGCATTAATCCATTCCGGCACTTCCCGCGCTACAGCCAACATGCATCTAAATGCCCACATGAACATCCTGCCAGGTTACTTGAGTGTAGGTTCATCATCGACATCACCACCACCCAGTGCGTCTTGTAAGTTGTTAATGTACAGACTGAACAGCAAGGGTCCCAGCACTGAACCCTGTAGCACACGTAGATTGGTGGTTAGACAATCTGATTCCCTCTTATTATTTGTAATTATTGTTTGTCTACGACCGATAATATATGACTTGAGCCACTGTAGAACACCCCTTGAAAAACTCATTCGTATCAGCAGTCGAAGTAATTTGGATGGTGAGATGGTATCAAACGCCTTACTAAAGTCAAACAGCAGAAGTATAGTGATTAATTTTTTCTTGTCATTGATAC
Source organism: Gastracanthus pulcherrimus (assembly GCA_949152435.1). Classification (NCBI taxonomy): domain Eukaryota; kingdom Metazoa; phylum Arthropoda; class Insecta; order Hymenoptera; family Pteromalidae; genus Gastracanthus; species Gastracanthus pulcherrimus. The sequence continues at coordinate 62,491,188 of OX424573.1, read as the reverse complement.
CCGTCTGAATATCCTCGGTCAATTTCAGCAGTGATGTCTGTGTGCTGTGATGCTGTCTAATACCGGTTTGCATTGAATCAAGGATCTTTTTAGTTTTCAAAATTCTATAATGTCATGATCTATCTTCTCCAGCACCTTGGAAAGGAAGCTCAGTAGTGCTATTGGGCGAAAATCTCATACAGTAGAGGGAACTGGTGTTTTTCTGAGCAGCACTAAGTGAGCTCTCCTTCAAGTCTCTGTCTAGGAAGACACCCCTGGACAAAGAGAAGTTAAAGACTCTCGCAATGTAATGACTTACAAGAGGAAGAGTCTTAGATATCACACTTTGGAGAATACCACCCCCTCACTTAGGTTGCGACGAAAAATGGTCAACAACCATGACTATTTCCGAGACTGCTACTTCTTTAAAAATTAAATCGCTATTACAGGCTGAGTCCAGGATGCTGTCCAAATTAACGTCGCCTTCACTCTGGGTCATTGATACACCCGCAAAGTGCGAATGCAGCTTGCTTGGCGAGAATCCATGATGCTCTTCTCTTGTCCTTGGCAGGAGCTCTAAGCCCTATAATTCCCTCCAAATATCCTTCTTATTTTTAAAAGCTCTAAAATTCGATTCTGCATGAAAATCTCCCACGCGTCTTTCATGTATTGTTCTGCATCAGCCGCGAGAGATTGATACTCCTACCAAAATTTACCGTCCATGGCCCGTGCATAACGTCTACGTATAGCGACATGTTTTTTTAAACTAATTAGACAGTTCAGCGTCGACCAATGGAGGATTCGCTTTATTTTTTGGAATAAATTATTTTTCAGGTGCAAGTGCATTTATTCCCTCCATGAGGTTGGCACCGAGCTGCCCTAATAAACTTTTCACATCGTTATTGTTCATACAATCAAACGGCGTCCAGTCACAGTCAGCTAGGTGAGACAGAAGGTCTTCCTGCTTTATTGATTTGAAGTCCCTATAACTGAAAGAGCCAGTTTTAGGGATTGCAGAGTTTCAATGTCTATTTCAACTTCAATGATGGTGTGATAACAATCAAAGGGGGCCACCTGATTGCTAGTATTCAGCGCTACGTCATTATCATCTATCATGATGACATCAATCCACGTGTAAGATTCAATGAGATCATGAGTTGCACCATGTTCTATTATTTTTAAATTAAGATCATCAGCTAATCGCCTAACAAATTTTGCATTGTCTGTCGTCTTTAATAGATTCGCATTCAGATCGCTCATTATTATTTTGTAGCTGTAATCTTGTGTGCGTAAGGTTAGTTTGTGTATTACATCAGAATTTTGTAAGAACGGTACGTGTGGTGGTCGGTATATTAATGCAACAAAAATGTGGGGATGAGCACCCTGTTGTACACTGCACATAATGTATTCCGAGATTTTGGGTCTGCAATCCTGAGTAGTTAGTGATCTACAGAGAATGGTAGCTTTGAAAGAATTGTGTATATACAGAACTAACTCACTCCCAAAATTTATTTCGGTCTAATCTAATCATTGAATAATCGTGGATCTGACTGCGATCATCAACGACATCAGGAAAGAGGTGCGTCTCAACAACTCCGTAGAGGTAGTAGGAGGGACCAGATAAAAGGTGTTGGCGGAGTATCTCAATGTGGCCATAGAGGGTAGTCGCATTGATAAATCTTGCTCTCGATCCCCCAACGAGAACCCCCTCTCGTGACATGTTCAATTAGTCAATCCGATTGTAAAGCTATATGCTGTGCCTGTACTTCCGGCGCTATTAATATGCTGTTTTGATTCCGCGTACTATTGCTGTTTTCTAGATCTACGCTTGGAAGTGCAGGTCTGTTCACATATAGAGAATATATTGCTCGAAGATCAGCGGCAGATGAAAAGGCATGAAAGACCTCTCCGTCTCGCCTATTTACCAGGAAACGACCCCCCTCTACCAAATATACTTAAAGCCGAGTGTATTTACCTGAGTTCTTAAACTCTTATAATTTGAAAATTTTATACTATCAAGCATTTGATTGTGATTCTTTGGTTTCCTGATCAAAATGCGAGTTGCCGATATCCCTCGTGTGATAGCTAGTAATGTTGTGCCGCGACTAAGATTGGTGAGGGAGGGGCATTGTCTTGGCAACTGAGATGGTAAGGTGTTGGAGGGCGTTGTCAGAACTTTTCCTTTCTCTTTCTTATTATTCTTACTCTTCCCCTCCGTGCTTTCTCGACAACTTCCTCGACTCTATGCACTGCTGGCACGCGTGAGATCCCGTTTCGGCTTGAAACGCAGCTCGCTGGGCACGAGTAAGTACAACGACGAGTTTGTATGCCGGATGACAGAAAATATTACAGATGTAACACTTGCGTAGTGCATCACTATGTCTAGGAGTCTCCCCACAGATGGTGAATGCGTCGACTATGATGGATGCGATGACGAAGAAGCGTCGATCTGCAAGATGAAAATGTGATGTTTCTGCTAGAAGTCAGCAGATGTCTCCGGGATGCACAGTTGTTTAGTT